>OZ016472.1:5275850-6604532 GCA_963966625.1 Caenorhabditis zanzibari | reverse complement strand
AGAATGGTATTTTTTGATTCAAAATGAATAATGACTCACCGCTTCTTTGCCTCCAAATCTTCGGGGCATGAAATGGTTCTTCGAAGCAACTCCACTTTCTAAGATTCTGATATTATGGATAAATGAGAAGACAATACCCACCTTTCCAACAGCTTTTGTGATTCGCTTGGGCATAATGAGAGGCTATGAAGAAATTATGATTCATCGAGATGGATTCTAGAACAAATCATATCAAAATCCTGAATAGAGCGCCCTTGCGTATGTAGGAGTGAGTCAGTACTAGTGAGTCAATTGTTGTGTGACATAGTAAACATCTAATAGAATGTTGTTTTGTTTCTAATGGTGTTCGAGAAGATGATTAAAACTGACCAAATTCAAAAAAACCGGCAGATTGTAAATGGGCAGCTTACTATCGGTTCAAAGGCCTGCGGTGATTCTGAAAGACTTCGAAATTCACAAATGAACGGTACCTAGAAATTTCTCTCCATAGTAGGGTTCCGCGTACAATTTTTAGAAATGAGCTTTTTTAAGCTTTCGAGCTTTTTGGGCAACTTAAAAAGGCTCGTTCATTTCTAAATAAGTTGTTTGAAACGTGGAAAAGGCTCGATAAGGCTCGTCAACGACTTGCCAAAAAGCTTATAAGGCCTTACGCAAGTTGTGGAGAATTTCATCATTTCAACATTTTCAGTGTTTTTCTGATTTCCATGTTGGATTTCTCAGTTCACGGTTGGAATATTTCTATTTTTCCTATTATTTTCTATTGAATTTTTCCACAACCTAGGTTGGGAATGAGTTGTAATAAGCTTTTTAAGTTTTAACGTAAGCTTGCCTTAAGTTCCAACGAGCCTCGTTAAGCTTTTTTGAAAATGAGCTTTTTCGAAAACGAGCCTTAACGAGCCATAGCGTGAACTTGCAAACGAGCCTAGCAAGCCCAGCTTGCCATAGGTTGTTTTAACCCAGGCGTTAGTTCTGAGCCTTTTGCGGAACCCTACTCCATAGATCGATTCAGTTTATGATAACATTGTAGTAAGCCAAAAATCAGGAAAAAAGTATGTTGCAGACTTCAGATATTGACGTCAAAATATTCCTGTTTTGGTATAAATTGACGACTATTTCGGCACATTTTTTGATACCGTTATCGAAGCTGAAATTGTTCACAAATCAGTCGGCTAAAGCAATTCGACTACGAGGAATCCGAAAATGTTTTCAATTTGGCTGTATCTGATCTAGAAAAAGTTTTGCGTCGTTGTTTGTAAACCCATCTTTTTGACGACCTCTTGGTAATGTTGACGAGAAGAAGGGTAAAGTCGAAAATCATAAATTGACTCTTCATCGGATTTTTATTCCATAGAATGACTAAACAAGTGTTCTAGATAAAAATGAACCGTTTGGAATCAGTTCATTTCATGTAAGACACATCGACACAGTGTCCATAACCCACTCCTGAAAAAAGGACTGACAGAGATTTTGGAAGACGTCCAAAATCAAAAATGATTGATACCTAGAACGACTATTTTGGCGCGTTTTTTGAAACGGTTATCGTAACTGACGTCGTTTGAAAACACCCTAAACAGATCAATTTGATAACGAGGATCTTGAAAATTTGTTTTTTGTTTCGCTGTATCTTGTCTAGGAAAATTTTTGCGGCGGTTTTTGTAAACTCATATTTTTGACGACGGACCTGGCGGTGATTCTGGAAGACGTCCAAAATCAAAAAAATCGATACCTAGAAATTGCTCTCCATAGAATGATTTAGGTTTAGATGAAATTGTAGTATGCCAAAAATTAGAAAATTCCTATGCTGCAAACTCCAGATATTGATATCAAATTCTGATGGAGTCTCCAGATATCACTACAGATTTTAGGATCTTAAAAATGAAAGGTCCCTCTTGTGACCACATTTTTTAAATAAATTGAGCAATACTGCTAAATTATTCATTTCAATTATGTTCATTCGTTCAGAAATTCTGAATATTTATTCAAATTATAATCGTGCGCTTCCAAGACGTCTTCCAAAATCCCTTCCATTTTCTTCATAATCCTTCGTCTCAGTTCTGTTCTTTTCGGTTCCTCCATATTCTGTACATCTAGAAATGATACTATCCCAGGGAGCACCATAAGTGACATCAATGGAAAGTGCAAGTTGTAAGAGTCGAAAATTTCTTGATACGGAAACAACTCTCCCCCTAATATAGTGGTGAAGGTTATATAAAAGACTTGCAGCAATTCTGGTGCTCTCTGACGGCGATCCTAAAAAATTTAAACTTTTTTTAGATAAATAGAAAAAGGCTTACTTCAACAGAAAGGCTTCCAATGAACAGTCTAGCCATATCAAATCCAGGTGGCAAAAGGGATAAAGCTTGCCAGTCTATGATAGCTTTCAGTTCCAATTTTCCATCTTCTCCAATTTTATAAAGCATGTTGGATTGCCATAAGTCTCCATGATTGAAAATTGCATGGAATCCTAGAACTTCAGAAATCTTGGTGAATTTGTGCAAGACTTTTAAGTATTGGCGATAAACTCCGATAAGTTTTTCAACTTTGGAATTTTGGAGAAACGAAAATGCGTTTTTCAAATTTTCCAGTGTTGATTCGATACTGACGGGACCCAGAAATGTGTTGAAATAGTATTCAAGAAACTCGGCTCCCAGAGCAAACTTCTTCTGATCGTCGGTCAGTTTGTGTCCGAGAGCAGCAAAGGTGGCAACTCCTCGGATAGTTGGAAGAAGGTCATCAGCAGAAATGGAATCAGACATTGAGGTAGTGAAGACGTCAGGGATGTATTCCATTATGATATAGCCTTTGAGATCGGTCTCGGAGTGGAAGGGTTTGAGGGCGAAGACCTGGAATTGTTAGAATTTGGAAACCATCAGGATCTCAGAATCTCGAAATCTACAAATTCCAGCTCTCAAAAACTTAGAATCTTCCTGTTTTTGAATTCCAGAACTCCTAATCCAGACATTCTGGGGACTGGGCTGGGCAAAAATCAGAAATTTTTTCGGCCTGGGATTTCAGGAGTTAAAAATTTGGTTCTGAATTTTTTCGGCAAAAAAATAAATTTTTTGTGAAAATTTCTGAAAAATTCTTTTTTCTCTATCCGGGCCAGCAAAATTGTCCTCCGGCAGGGACACCACCGGGCCGGTCCGGAATTTGCCAAGTCTTCCCTAATAATAAACTTGACCTACATACCTTTGTATACGGCAAATCCCTATGATTGAACCTCTCCAACAACTTGTACGCCTCCACTTCTCGATTATGCGCGTCTCTCAAAATCTTCCCCAAAAACTTCAACTTTTCATCTTCGAACCCATTCTCATCTGTGTACTTTAAAACTTTGGAGAATGCCATGTACGGTAGTTGAGAGCAAATCTAAAACTTTAAAAATAGAGAGTCTCTTTGATTTGATGTACCTTGACAGCAAATTTTTCAGGCAGAATTTTCCCATCTTCGACAGTTTGCCAGTCAGCTTCTATCAATGCAATTTTTGACATGTAGCCCTGGAAAAGTGGGAATTATCTTTCTATTCTTTTAATGTTCACATACCTTCTGGTCACTAATATTCCTAGCCGTCTTCTTTTCTCCAAACTTGGCCTTGGTTCCAAATCTCTTCTGCAACTCTTTCTCCACATCGTTCCACGTCACATGAGTCTCCAGAATACCATCAGCAATTTCATAAAGAGACATTTTTATCATAGTCCTGTAGAGTGTCCATTTATTTTATAGTCGCTCAAATCACAAACTCCTTTTTCTATTGCAATCTGTGTCCGTCACAAACTATGCCCACACTTCTCTGCGTCTCTGGGAAAAGGGCATAATGTGTATTTGGATTGGTCTAGTGGAGTGGAATGAGGAGTCACTTCTTGATCTTTCGGGGTTTTGTCGAAGGGCGATAAGATAGATTGTCTAGAATGCAGTGCAAATTCAGAAAAAATTCGTTCAGGGAGATCACACTGAAGTTTTAGAGTGACGAAAAAGTGTTATTTTTCAATTGGCGGTAGATAATTTCAACTTTATTGCTGTAAAAACAAACACATTTAAAAATTTATTTTTTTTTCATCAATCATTTGCAACTTGAGTCGAGGTGCTCATCGGCTCCGCTTTCTTCGCTTTGCTCGTTGATTTTTGTGATTGCTCTCCCCGCTTAGATCCTTTGAAAACTCTTCGGAATCTTTTTGTGATACTTTTCCAGAGCTCTAAAACATTTCATTGTTTAACTGTATCTGATACTGATGTTCAACTCACTCAAAGCGATTTTCCTATAGTCCGACACCACATACATTACAATCATAGCATCAATGGCTGGGTACATTGTGAAACTACAGATGAGGACTCCAACGGACATATCGATTTCCATATTGAACATGGGGAGGCATACTATGAAGACCAAAGGAGCAAACAGGGTCATTGTTGGAGCTGATATCTGAAAATTGTACTTTTGAAATCGAAATCAATAGAGGATACGGTACCTGGATAACCAGGGTTTTGAAGAACTGTTGATGATGTCGACGCAGTGCCGGCGAGTAGTACTTGATTTTTTCTTCCATTTGCCAGTGCATTTTGAGACCACAAGAAACCATGATGGTATACTGTATTGCCATGATCGTGAAAATGTTCAAAAGACACATGACATTCCACCATCTGATACTACCATCTATCGGATCGTATGCCACTATTCCCATTGCTGGAATTTCAGCCAAAGTCATGTTGTATCGAAGGGGGACCTCGTCGCGAAAATATGCAAATGAGATGTCATCGAAACTCATGAATGTGTAAGTTCCAACTGAGTATTGGAAACCGAAGAAGGAACAATAGCTGAGCCAAATGGAGATGAAGAAACCGCGGAAAAATTTGAGGTGTTTTTGACTGAAATTTTTTCCTAAAAGAGGTATGTAGAGAGCCCAGGACTAACTTGAAAACTGCCAAGTATCTATAAATGAACAGTACTGCCAGCAAAGAAATGGTAAACGCATAGAACCAAGTGTAGACGGCTAAAAGGATTTTGGAGACTTCCAAATTTGCATTCAGCGGTCTTGAGAGTGTAAAGTACAACGCTCCTGTATTGAGCATGTGAACATTCTGAATTTTATTTTAACTTTCGAAGATTCCCACAACTCTTTACCGGATACACCACAACCTCCACCACAGCAAAAATCATCCCGAACGCAGCAAAAATTGTGATAAAAATTTTATAGCTACCAAAAACACTTTGGCTCACAAAATAAGTCAAGAGGATTTGAATGGTACCAAAAATCATAGTGGAGCAAAATCCGACTCGAGCAACGATGTTTGAGACAAGGCTGTGGTCGGTAGACATTTTGGCGGCAAATGAAGTGAAAACTTATAGACGATGTTACTTTTTGTTCTGATTTTGATAATTTCCGGTTGTCTGGGTTTCTGAGAAGTAATGAGAGAAGAGCGGATGCATGTGATGGGATTAGTTTTATTTCAGATCAACAGGAATTGCGTAGTAGTGTCAATCCGTCGGTAAAAATAGTTTTTAAAAAACCATAAATTAATAATGGTCCCACGACCATAAGATTTTTGATAATTTCATTTTCCCAGCCAGAATACAACGACTATTTTTAATTGTAGAATCTCGATAAGGCTTGTGCACAAAAATCATTTGCGCTGCTCCGTGAAGCAAGGAGAAAATCCTTGAAAAGTAGTTCAAAATTCTGTAATGATAAACAAGTGTTATCAACATGTTTGGATAACTATAGATTTCACAAATTCCTTTTTCAATTTTATTTTTTCAAGGATACTGCCAAATCTTTTCCCAAAGACAAAATGAAGACTTTTTCGTCATGATTATTTCATCCGGAAGATGACAAAAAACATTCGAAGTTTCAAGAAAATATGAAAAACTCACCTGTTTATTTGTTAATCGAACTTAGATCTGAACCTTTTTTGCATTGTTTTTTAGTTTTTTTTTCAGTTTTCCTCTGCCACTGGTATGATTTATTCACAGTGTGACAAGCACAGAACAAATCTTTTGACTCATATTATCACTCCTTCTCTCCCCGCCTCCATTCCATCTCAATATCCAACACAAGCTTTCAATAGTCGCATCTCGATACGGTTTATGTATCAACACCATTGTCAAAGTTGCGAATATTCCATGCAATGAAAAAAAATACCATCACCAGCCGATTCAAGGACTTGTCATAATAATTGAAGTAGGTGGCAGTGATGAGATACTCAACAGGTATACTTATAAGAACACAAGGGCAACATGTCTGAAAATCTTGCAAGTTTTTAGCTACTAAAAAACTCCTACTTGTATCACTATAGACATCACTAGTTTTCGTCTCATTCTGATAGTTTTCTGGGATGCAGCTAGTGCTTTATTTCGTCCTTGTTTCACTAGTTTTGTGAGAGTTACTGTGAATATAGTGAGACATTGTCCAACAGTGAAAATATTGAAGATAAGTACGCAGTAAAGAGGTAAAACTGAGTCTATGATGAGTATGAAGACCTTCCGCCTTTCGTAGTATTGTTGTAAATTGCAAGGGAGCATATTTCTAGATGTGCTCATCTTTTGATATGCCTCATCTTGGTTTGGAAGCTCGAAAAATGGAGGGATGAAATACACAAAAGCTGCTAAATGATTGATAACAATGACTGGCTTCCGAATCCTGCACCACAGAGGATTATCATTTTCCCCGTACAATATGAAGTATCGATTCTCATAGAGAAGCCAAATGGATACGGTAACTACTGAAATTTTAGTAGTATCGTATTTTAATGATTTAAGTATCTTACGTCCAAATAAAGTGGTTACTAGGTAAACTTGAAGTTCTGGAAAGTTGAGGACACCCAATGCAAGTCCAGAAAAAGAAGGATGAAAAATATAAGGGATAGACAAGAAGCTGATACTAAAATCTAACGTCACATTCAGAAGATGACAGTTAAGCATGAGCCATTTTACAGAGCTCATTGTGGTTGGGGTCTTGTAAAGAATACAGTATGCTCCATAAGAATGAATTGGGATTTCGAGAATAGTGATGACGTGAAAGATAAATGTGTAGATACGGGGATCCGCGAGATCATCTGAGTACGTTATGCAGTCTTCCATAAGAAAAATCAAATGTTGAAAAAACAAATAATGAAGGTTAGGGTGGTTTGTGGAATAGCAAAGGAGAGAAATATCACCTGCGATTTTGTTAATCATGTAGGTTTAGATTAACGAATAGTTATGTGTACTTTTATTCAAGTGATCAATCAACAAGGTTCATAACATTTTTGGAAAAAGGCATTTGAAATTGACCGCGTCCTTGTAGGTGGGAAATTGTAGTTTCTCCAACCATTCCCTGCCTGGGTCACCATCATATATATATAGTTTTCCAGTAGCCGTACTAACTTCTTCCAACTCATCGCGACATTAATCAAATAATTATGGCTTTCAAACTAAACTTGAGTTGCCACAAGAACCACACTAATCTTCATCGAATCTTTCCTTTTCTTTTCCCATCGTATCATCCAATAAAAAAGATTCAAAGTTGCTTCTCGATAGGGTTGATGCACAAATATCATAGTTAGAGTGGAAGAAAGTCCATGGAGGGAAAACAATATCATTGAAAGTCGATTCAGAATGTTATTATAGTAGTTCATATAAGTCGCGATTCCCAAATACTCCACGGGAAAACTTATGAGAACACATGGACTAATTGACTGCACCATCAACGCCACCACCAACTTTCTTCTCATTTTCAGCGTTTTTTGAGATGCTGTACACTCTTTTTTGCGACTTTGTAGGATCAATTTTGTGATGATTATAAAGAATAGGGGTATGGACTGTCCTACAGTAAGAATATAAAACAAAAAGACGCAATATAATGGAAGATCTTGATCGGTGGATAATATGAAAACTTTCCTACCATTGTAGGATTCATAAAGATTGCAGGGGAGGGTCTGAATTTGTTAATGGATATTAAGTATATTTTTTTGTCCCCACTTACCTCCCGAATCTTCTGAAATGTTGCATCTTGATCGGAAAGTAATAAATATGGAGGCACAAAGTACAGTACCGCCGCGAGATAGTTCAAAATCATCATTGGCCTCCTCATCCAACACCATATTGGATTATCATCAGCTCCAAACAAAATATGGTATCGATTTTCGTGAATGCTCCATATGGACACTGTGACTACTGCAACTGCCGAACATGAAAAGTTTCCCATTTAACATCAAAACTTACACCCAATCAAGGTTAGTACCACGTAAACTTCTATCTCTGGAAAGTCTAGAAATCCTAGCGAGCCTCCAGAAAAAGTTGGATGAAAAATATAAGGAATAGATAAAATGCTGATGGATAAATCTAAGAGCACATTCCAAATATGACAATTCAACATAAGCCATTTCACAGAATTCATGAGAATTGGGGTTTTGTAAAATATACAGTAGGTGCCATAGATATGAATAGGGATGATGAAAAATGTGAGAAAATGAAAAATAGTACTGTAGACTCGAGGGTCACTAATATCATTGGAGTTGGGTACGCAGTCTTCCATGAGGTTTTCAAGTGATCGAAAAACCGAAAAATACTAAAGCAAACACCTGCATCTTTATTAGCCGTGTAGGTTATCCTCGAAATTTGTGTCTATGTTGATCAATCAAACTCAATAACAAGATTTATTCCATTAGGCAACATATCAAGCTCAGAGATCAGTTTCTCAAAATTTCCTAACACGATTGAGATTTTCCATTGAAAAATTAACACAAAAATTTTTCGACTCCACTTTTGCTCGTTTTTCACAACAGCAACACAAAATGTTCAGTGTTGTTTCCCGATATGGTTTATGGATCAGAACCATGACAATAGTGGCAATGGCGCCATGGGAAGATCCCATGAGAATACAGATATTTGTGAGTAGTTGGTTATGGTAGTTGAGGCGGAGGGTGACAAGGACGTAAGCGATAGGAAGCACGATGAGGAGGAATGGTACGGTAGTCTGAAAAATGGGGGAAGTTAGGATACTGATTTTATGATAATGATGGAACCAGACGAGCGGAAGAGCATTTTCGAAATGGCGGAAAGTGGAAGGCGGAAAGCTGAGAACAATTGGGCGGAAAACGGAATTTAGCCTACTTCTACGCGGAATTTACGGCCGAAAGGTGACTTTTTGCTGCCGCTTCGCTTAATTTTAGAATTTAAAGCATGAGCTGACCGAAAAATCACAGTTTTTATCATGTGTGAAGATATTTCGAAATTCCGGCTTCCGCCTAGTTTTACGATTTTTTGCGGGAGGCGCAAGGCGAGACTTTCAACATTTTGGCGGAAGGCGGAAAGCGAAAAGCTAAAGGCGGAATTCATCTCTGTTATTGAAGCTCCATAGTTATTGAACTTTTAGACACCCAAATCCCTCACCTGAAAACACAACGATATCACAAACTTTGTCTGCAAACTATGAGTTCGATTCGACATCAGTGACATTTTTCTTTGCTCTCTTCGACTCATTAATCGAGCAAAAATGATCAAGAAAAATGTGCCAACTTCAACAAAAAGTAAAATCGCCTCAATTGCGAGACTGAAAAACGTGAAGTTCAAGTCAACAGCGCCTACGAAAATTTGACGATTGTCGATTGAATGATCTGGGGTGCAGGGGAGTTTCTGAAAAATTATTTCGACTGTCAGGACACTAAACAATTTCACCTTCTTAATGACCTCAAACGCAGAAGATTGTTCTGGGCAAAACAAATAATTAGGGGCTATGAAAGTGATAGCCAAGAAATAATTGAATCCTAGGAAATAAACTCGTGTCTTGTTCCACCAATGGTTCTTGTTCTGTCCGAACAAAATGTGGTATCGATTTTCATAAATGCTAAGAATCGACGTGCAGAGTACTGTAATGCGAGGATTAAGTGGACTTTCAAATACAATATGATAACTCACAAGCCGCTAAAGAAAATTCAAGGTAAATCTGGAGCACCGGATAATTTACTCGCCCAAGAGGATACCCAGAAAATGTTGGAAACAAGAGATACGGTATTGAAATAAAGCTCAAACTCAAATCCAAAAGCGCACCTAGACAATGAGACCATAACAATAATCTCTTCACAGTTTGCATAGAAGTGTTAGTTTTATATAAAATACACCATGTTCCATAGAAGTGAATAGGAACAGATATACCTGTCATAATGTGGCATGCTCTTTTGAAATTATCCGGATCGGCTAGAAGCCGGGAATTGAAAGAGCATCTAGTGGAGAGGTTTCTCATAGAGAATCTAAGAGTGAGTTTTAAGCTAATACTAACAGAATCAAAGTTGAGATTGATTGTCACCTGCTTATCAAAATTCTCTGCTTAAAGTTTGCTGTCAAAAAAGTCATTAATATCAATCGGAGCAGACAAAAACTAAAAAAGTTCAGCTGCTCAAAGTTGAGGTTTTGTTCTCGGTTTGATCTTGAAAAATATTATGAACTTGAGTCATACAAAATAAATTATTTTATTGGATTCCATTTCAACAAGATCAGCGACTGGTTACAAAACGTTTGGGAACCCTGATCTTGTTGAAATAGAATCCAATGAAATTAAAATTTTTGTATGACTCAAGTTCATAAATCTCATTGATCTCTTTGGTAAAAAATTTGATAAGAAAATCAATACTTTGAATGGAGAAGACTGCCGGCCCACGCCGGCCCGATCAGCCTGGGTTGGACATCTCAACCAGTAAACGAACATTTTATTAAGTATTGAGTTACTGGTTTCGAAAAGTTTAAACAGTTGCAAAGTGTCCTACTTGCAAAGCAACTGATTGCAAAACTTCGGGGAACTTTAGGAATAAATATTTAACTTTTGGATTAAATATTAAACTAGATGAAATACCAGGATACATAGATCTATTGCAAACTTCTTCTGAATGCTTTGAGTTTTTTTGGGAAGTGGAAGAAGTTTTTCTTGGTTTTTGAATTTCAAAAGAGTCAAAAATAAAATCGATGAAATTTGAAATGGTAAAATAATTGTTTCAAAACAAAGACAAGTAAAAAGCAGTTTTGAGTCGATTGCCAAAGCGAACAGCGGCCGATTTTCGATGAATGATGGTGGTGTACATGGAAGAATCTGAAAAACAGAATTCTATAATTCTACCTTCATAAAATTAGTAACCTCCGAAACACTTTGAAGCCCTTCTATTGGATCTGGAATGAAAAAGTAAAAAGGGGTGAGAAAATTGAAGGCAATAATATAGTTAACAACCAAAAATGGGATCCTTATCTTGCACCATATCGGACTAGGCCAACGAAAGAGATGTCATGTTCATAACGTCCTAAGGATGAAATGGATAGTTTCACACCTTAGGACTAGGCCAGAATAAACGACCGCTCCTCGAAAGGAAGCTGCAAGTGTACAACTTTTCATCTCTATTCTATCAATTATATTGTTATGTGTTGAAATAGAAAGTTGCACACCTTCGGACTAAGCCAGACGCCGAATAAACGACCGCCCATCCCCGAAAGGAAGCTGCAAGTGTACAACTTCTCATCTCTGCTCTATTAATTGTATTGTTTTGTCTTGAAATAGAAAGTTGCACACCTTCGGACTAAGCCAGACGCCGAATAAACGACCGCCCATCCCCGAAAGGAAGCTGCAAGTGTACAACTTCTCATCTCTGCTCTATTAATTGTATTGTTATGTGTTGAAATAGAAAGTTGCACACCTTCGGACTAAGCCAGACGCCGAATAAACGACCGCCCATCCCCGAAAGGAAGCTGCAAGTGTACAACTTCTCATCTCTGCTCTATTAATTGTATTGTTATGTGTTGAAATAGAAAGTTGCACACCTTCGGACTAAGCCAGACGCCGAATAAACGACCGCCCATCCCCGAAAGGAAGCTGCAAGTGTACAACTTCTGATCTCTATTCTATCAATTGTATTGTTTTGTCTTGAAATAGAAAGTTGCACACCTTCGGACTAAGCCAGACGCCGAATAAACGACCGCCCATCCCCGAAAGGAAGCTGCAAGTGTACAACTTCTCATCTCTGCTCTATTAATTGTATTGTTATGTGTTGAAATAGAAAGTTGCACACCTTCGGACTAAGCCAGACGCCGAATAAACGACCGCCCATCCCCGAAAGGAAGCTGCAAGTGTACAACTTCTCATCTCTGCTCTATTAATTGTATTGTTTTGTCTTGAAATAGAAAGTTGCACACCTTCGGACTAAGCCAGACGCCGAATAAACGACCGCCCATCCCCGAAAGGAAGCTGCAAGTGTACAACTTCTCATCTCTGCTCTATAATTTGTGTTGCTATGTATTGAAATAGAAAGTTGCACACCTTCGGACTAAGCCAGACGCCGAATAAACGACCGCCCATCCCCGAAAGGAAGCTGCAAGTGTACAACTTCTCATCTCTGCTCTATTAATTGTATTGTTTTGTCTTGAAATAGAAAGTTGCACACCTTCGGACTAAGCCAGACGCCGAATAAACGACCGCCCATCCCCGAAAGGAAGCTGCAAGTGTACAACTTCTCATCTCTGCTCTATTAATTGTATTGTTTTGTCTTGAAATAGAAAGTTGCACACCTTCGGACTAAGCCAGACGCCGAATAAACGACCGCCCATCCCCGAAAGGAAGCTGCAAGTGTACAACTTCTCATCTCTGCTCTATAATTTGTGTTGCTATGTATTGAAATAGAAAGTTGCACACCTTCGGACTAAGCCAGACGCCGAATAAACGACCGCCCATCCCCGAAAGGAAGCTGCAAGTGTACAACTTCTCATCTCTGCTCTATTAATTGTATTGTTATGTGTTGAAATAGAAAGTTGCACACCTTCGGACTAAGCCAGACGCCGAATAAACGACCGCCCATCCCCGAAAGGAAGCTGCAAGTGTACAACTTCTCATCTCTGCTCTATTAATTGTATTGTTATGTGTTGAAATAGAAAGTTGCACACCTTCGGACTAAGCCAGACGCCGAATAAACGACCGCCCATCCCCGAAAGGAAGCTGCAAGTGTACAACTTCTCATCTCTGCTCTATTAATTGTATTGTTATGTGTTGAAATAGAAAGTTGCACACCTTCGGACTAAGCCAGACGCCGAATAAACGACCGCCCATCCCCGAAAGGAAGCTGCAAGTGTACAACTTCTCATCTCTGCTCTATTAATTGTATTGTTATGTGTTGAAATAGAAAGTTGCACACCTTCGGACTAAGCCAGACGCCGAATAAACGACCGCCCATCCCCGAAAGGAAGCTGCAAGTGTACAACTATTCATCTCTATTCTATCAATTGTATTGTTATGTGTTGAAATAGAAAGTTGCACACCTTCGGACTAAGCCAGACGCCGAATAAACGACCGCCCATCCCCGAAAGAAAGCTGCAAGTGTACAACTTCTCATCTCTGCTCTATAATTTGTGTTGCTATGTATTGAAATAGAAAGTTGCACACCTTCGGACTAAGCCAGACGCCGAATAAACGACCGCCCATCTCCGAAAGGAAGCTGCAAGTGTACAACTTCTCATCTCTGCTCTATTAATTGTATTGTTTTGTCTTGAAATAGAAAGTTGCACACCTTCGGACTAAGCCAGACGCCGAATAAACGACCGCCCATCCCCGAAAGGAAGCTGCAAGTGTACAACTATTCATCTCTATTCTATCAATTGTATTGTTTTGTCTTGAAATAGAAAGTTGCACACCTTTGGACTAAGCCAGACGCCGAATAAACGACCGCCCATCCCCGAAAGGAAGCTGCAAGTGTACAACTATTCATCTCTATTCTATCAATTGTATTGTTTTGTCTTGAAATAGAAAGTTGCACACCTTCGGACTAAGCCAGACGCCGAATAAACGACCGCCCATCCCCGAAAGGAAGCTGCAAGTGTACAACTTCTCATCTCTGCTCTATTAATTGTATTGTTATGTGTTGAAATAGAAAGTTGCACACCTTCGGACTAAGCCAGACGCCGAATAAACGACCGCCCATCCCCGAAAGGAAGCTGCAAGTGTACAACTTCTCATCTCTGCTCTATTAATTGTATTGTTATGTGTTGAAATAGAAAGTTGCACACCTTCGGACTAAGCCAGACGCCGAATAAACGACCGCCCATCCCCGAAAGGAAGCTGCAAGTGTACAACTTCTCATCTCTGCTCTATTAATTGTATTGTTATGTGTTGAAATAGAAAGTTGCACACCTTCGGACTAAGCCAGACGCCGAATAAACGACCGCCCATCCCCGAAAGGAAGCTGCAAGTGTACAACTATTCATCTCTATTCTATCAATTGTATTGTTATGTGTTGAAATAGAAAGTTGCACACCTTCGGACTAAGCCAGACGCCGAATAAACGACCGCCCATCCCCGAAAGAAAGCTGCAAGTGTACAACTTCTCATCTCTGCTCTATAATTTGTGTTGCTATGTATTGAAATAGAAAGTTGCACACCTTCGGACTAAGCCAGACGCCGAATAAACGACCGCCCATCTCCGAAAGGAAGCTGCAAGTGTACAACTTCTCATCTCTGCTCTATTAATTGTATTGTTTTGTCTTGAAATAGAAAGTTGCACACCTTCGGACTAAGCCAGACGCCGAATAAACGACCGCCCATCCCCGAAAGGAAGCTGCAAGTGTACAACTATTCATCTCTATTCTATCAATTGTATTGTTTTGTCTTGAAATAGAAAGTTGCACACCTTTGGACTAAGCCAGACGCCGAATAAACGACCGCCCATCCCCGAAAGGAAGCTGCAAGTGTACAACTATTCATCTCTATTCTATCAATTGTATTGTTTTGTCTTGAAATAGAAAGTTGCACACCTTCGGACTAAGCCAGACGCCGAATAAACGACCGCCCATCCCCGAAAGGAAGCTGCAAGTGTACAACTTCTCATCTCTGCTCTATTAATTGTATTGTTATGTGTTGAAATAGAAAGTTGCACACCTTCGGACTAAGCCAGACGCCGAATAAACGACCGCCCATCCCCGAAAGGAAGCTGCAAGTGTACAACTTCTCATCTCTGCTCTATTAATTGTATTGTTATGTGTTGAAATAGAAAGTTGCACACCTTCGGACTAAGCCAGACGCCGAATAAACGACCGCCCATCCCCGAAAGGAAGCTGCAAGTGTACAACTTCTCATCTCTATTCTATCAATTGTATTGTTTTGTCTTGAAATAGAAAGTTGCACACCTTCGGACTAAGCCAGACGCCGAATAAACGACCGCCCATCCCCGAAAGGAAGCTGCAAGTGTACAACTTCTCATCTCTGCTCTATTAATTGTATTGTCATGTGTTGAAATAAATCTGTTCTTTGATTTGTTATTTTTTGTGATGAATTTGGAAAGTAAAAACGGAAAAAATTGTATAATATCGTAGAAATTGGTGAGAAAGAAAAAATTTGACGTATCGCAAGCACGCAGCGCTTCCAGAAGCATAAAAAATGCTCCAGAAAGTCGGGAAGATTCTCAACACCGCAGAAATGCTGCGTAACTCAAACTGCTCCAGAAAGTTTGAGAGTTGATCAGCGACCCAAAAGCCTTTTATATGATTTTTATTCTTCTTTTTAAGTTAGATTGCTAGAGATTTCCAATTCTGAATCTATTCTAAATGCAATTGAAAACTGCGCCCCATCTCACACTGTGGTTCCTATGAGCCAAAAAATATTTGAAACCATTCAGAATTTCAGTGAAAATAGCTATGCCCTCCGAAAATCTTAACTAAAGGTTTTGTGAACCTTGAAAGTCATGCAACTAACATCCCAGTATAAAAAACTGTTCTCTTTATCCACTTTAGCCTACTCATCACCTCAAAGGCGAACCTCGAAGGCTTGGAATGATGAACGTGATCCATGGATTCAGATACTAAGTCACTCGAAAGAGTAAGGATGGCAGTTATTATTTTTTAGCCGCAAAAGTCATTAAATTCAAAAGTTATTAGTGAACCCTATAGTTATTTCGGACTATCAGTGAGGGGGAAGGCATAGAAGTCTCTTGATTGCTCCCCTAGCTCTCAAACCTTACTAAGCCCGAAGCGTATCAGTTAGTCCTTTCCTTTCCTTCCCATCGTCGCTTCTTTGAATCCTCCTGTTCCTGAATCCTGCAGTCCAAACTGTCCCGTTGCTGTCCAACATGAGGGTCCTGGAGGTAGATCTCTGCAAATAACAAACGATTATTGAAATCTTATAGATTGGCCAAGTACCTCTGATAATTTTGAATCCTTGAATCCGTGGTTGCAGTCCGTGGTTGAATTCAAGGTGTCTAAGGGAAGTTACCTGCAAAAAGGATGATTAAAATTGTTTAAATTGGTCAGAGCAAAAAAGTAAGGAGCAAACGGAATAGTTGTAACTATACTGACTAAGAATGAAGAAAGGGAGGTAAGAAAAAATCGATAGACAGGCCGGATAAAAAAAGAAGAATGTGGTAGACTGACTGTTTGCCAACCCTTATATACCAAAAAGGGGCGGAGCAAAGACAGTGTTGAACCGCCCTTGTTGCTTCTGGGAAGAGGGCAAAGATAACCAAAAGATATGAAGTAGAATACAAAAAAATTGCGGTGCGAAGAGAAAAAAAAAACAATTTCCTTCACTCTCACCACTATTGTTCCATCCGGTTATGGACCCCATTTGAGGCTTTTTTCCTTCTAGTCGTACCGCAAACTACAGGTGACATGGTCATTTTTATGGTATTCTAATTCATATCTTCTGTTTATCTTTGCTATCTTCCCAGAAGCAATAGGCACCGCACTTTTCTTTTTATTGTGCGCCTAAAATACAGCTGGACCTTGCGCCACCGCACTCCTGTGGTAAAAGGTCCCGACACGGTGATTTTTCCACAGGAGTGCGCAAAGTTCAGCTGTTTTTAGGCGCCTTATACTCCCTTTCTCTTCCCAATATTGAGGGAATCAATCAATCGATAATTATTTTTGATAATTAGAAACATAGAAGCATCTAAAACTGACATCCTTTACTTTTCCATTGACTTAGTATCTGAATCCATGGATCACGTTCATCATTCCAAGCCTTCGAGGTTTGCCTTTGAGGTAATGAACGTTGGAAGTGAATTGAGAGAAAAGTCATTTTTAGGACGTTATAGAACCCCGTTCTAGAACCAAAATCTTACCCTTTCATTGACCTAGTATCTAAATTTCTGTACAACATTCATTCTATATGACAGAAGTTGACATAACTTTCTTCAAACTCATCCTACAGTAAAACTGAGCTCATTTTCAAAATCTACGTTCAAAAATGCATCTAGTCAAATTCTTTTCGAACTAATTCAATTAGTATTAACCCATTTTTTCTCTCCTCAAAATATGTATCATTTTTTGTTTTCATTTTCCATGTTTTCCTCACACGCTCCGCTCTCTTGTGCTCTGCTCCCCAGTCACCCCACGCCCAGTCTCCATTTCAATTGAAAAAAATAAATAAATTCTCCTTTTTCTCTTTTTTGTTTGGAGTCACTCTCTTATCAATGGAAATGTCAAGTTTCCCCCATCCCTTTTTTTCTGGAAATTTTTTCTCTGAAATTTTTTTCCAGCTCTTTTTTCCAGTCTATTTTTGTGCTCTTCAGAATTGAAAACTTAATTTTAATAAAAAAGAAACATTCTAAATTAATGTGTGAATTTCTTTTTTGTGAAGAGACTTAGAGAAAAAGAGAGAAAATTGAGGAGGGCTAGAAATAATGAATAACTGATGTTGGGGGGGGGGGGGGGGGCCTAGGGAACCCCAAATGTCTTTGGTTATGATGATTTGTATGAAAAAAAATTGGAGGGAATTTCAAATTTTATGATTTTGGCTCACTTGTCCGAGTGGACTACACGGAAACGAAATTTTTTCTGAAAAATATTTTTTGAGATTTTCGAATCCTCGGATTTTTGGCTCTGCGACATTTCGAAAGTGCGACGCTTCGAAAGTGTGACATTTTGAAATTGTGACATTTCGCAGGTGTGACATTTCGAAAGTGTGACGTTTCGAAAGCAAAAGTGTTTTTTCATTGAAAATCGAAGAATATGCAAAAACGTTGCGAAATGTCACAATTGCAAAACTTCAAACTTGCGAAGTGTCACACCTGCGAAACGTCACACTTTCGAAGTTTCACACTTTCGACTAGCGCCGCTTCGCGACGCTGGACACGGCTGCGCCGTGTTTCACTATAAAAATGAATTAGCCTGGGATCGATTTTCAAGAATTTAACAATCTCGTATTCTTTCTCCATGAAGGCATAGAAAATTTGAAAATGAAAATGCAACTGAAATATCTTGAATTTTTTTTTGAAATCAAAATCAGGATAAGAGATCAAGAATGAGAAAAACGTGCCAATATCGACATATACTTTTAAGTATGACTCTATCTTTTGTTTTTCAAGATTTTGAGATGAAATTTGACCACAACAAAAATGAAGTTGCGTTTTTCGCAATGCTAAAATATCTAAGCAAAAGTAGTCAAACTCTCTCCGTGGCGGTCCAAAAACCCTTATCAGCTCAGTAAAAAAGTTCCATCTAAAACTAAAGCTTTTGCCGCAGCGATCATAAATTGAGTCATTGCAATCCATAGTCAACCCCTCTAAGTTCTCGATGACCGGCCCAGATTTTCCTATCTGGTGGTGCAAAAATCATTAAAATCAGACAAGAATGAGCAGAGTTATTAATGTGCAAAGGTATAAATTAACTTTTGAGCAAGTAAATGCAATGTAGAAAGAAATAAAAAGAAAAATGACAAACGACGGAATCGAACCATGACCTCTAGATTACTGCCCCAGCCCGCTAACCAGTCGACCACTCACCACAGGTGATTCGCGAAATGTCTATTATTGGTAGAATATCGTTCGCGCACTTGTAGAAAACGTACTGGGAATCGCGTCTATAATAGACCGATTACAGGTCTATCGCGAAAAGTTAGCTGTAAACTACCAATATTCTACCTATCGCGAACAAAATGAGCTGTAATTGATATATCGCGAAGGCTATAAATTGACAGTTCCCGAACAGTAAAAAACCGCGGTAGCTCAAAAATTGATTTGTTTCAGTATTTAAAGTGGATTTTTGGTATGTGACCTATATAATTAACCCTTCAAAAATTATAGAAAAACATTTACTTTTTATCGACGGAGGACCATTGTGAACCATGGGAATTCGGGTCAAATGGTCAGTTTTCCTCATGTTTTCCCTATACTTTGCCGTTATATTTTTCTTACTGTGAACTCCGACTTTAAAAATTTATATTTTTTGCTCTCTTACAAATTCACGATGAGAAAATATAACTGCACAATATAGGGAAAACAGAGAAAAAAAGATCATTTGACCCGAATTCACGTGGTTCACAATGGTCCTCCGTCAATAAAAATTACATATTTTTCCATAATTTTAGAAGGGATATAGAATGATATAGGTCACATACCAAAACTCCACTTTAAATACTGAAACAAATCAATTTCTGAGCTACCGCGGTTTTTTACTGTTCGGGAACTGTCAAAACTCCACTTTGAGTTCTGACCATTTCTTAGTCAGGTAGATAGTTTCACGTCTAGTTATTAACTATTGTCTATTCAAAATGAATCGGAAGGATAACTTTTGCAAAATTTACTTGTAAACAACTTTTTAGGCTAGAAAAAACGATTTATTGCTCATAAGAATTAACAACATAAGAATTAGCAACAAAAAATAAGAATTGGCAACAAAAAAAAATATTTCCAACAAAAACATATAAAATTATGAAAAACGAAAAAATTGTAAACAAAGAGTTGAAAGTTTAATTAGATTGCATTAGAAATGCATTTCATCATTCGATTCGAAAATTTTCTAGTTAGAAGCGGATTTTCTAACTAGATTCGGAAATCTTTCTCAGCGTTATCGAACCTAGCTACATTCAAGTTAGTAGCGCATTTTCTTTTTTGTTGTTGAGACTCTTATATATTCTTGACTTTAATAAATGTATTCAGAAACTATATAATTAGGTGTCCTGGTGGAGTTACAGAAACAAGTTCAGATTGTTTCGTCTTCGCGATAGTCTGTTTATAGATTTGCGATAGACAGTGTATAGGTCGATTATTGATAAATCGCGAACGCCTCGCGATAGACATTTTGCAGATTCAGATTTTCGCGATTGGTAGAATATAGGTGGATTATACCCTTTAATCTGCAATTGACAAGTCACGAATCACCTGTGACTGCACACAACACACCACCTCCTCATAGCATGGAGGAGGGTGGGAGAAGGGGAACGTCGTTCGAAGGACGGACACGATTGAAAATGAAAATGCATTCACCAAATTCTGGAGCGAAGTTTTGAAGAAATTGCAAAATATCTCGAGTTCTAGTAATTTTCTAGCAAAGTAACACACATTTTCTGTATCTCTGCAAAATTCTATATTGGAAAAATGTGAAACTTTCTGAAATATTCTTGATGTTTGCCTGAACCATGTTTTTCCTGATTTTCCAAAAATTTTTCCACTGAAAAAAATTACAAAATGTATATGTTTCATTCCGCATTTTTATTGCGCATCTCTCAAAAAAAAAATTTTTCCTTCCAACTCCCAAAACTGGCCGAGAAACAAGCGAAAAACGAAAAATGGGCGGAGCCTAATTTGGAGGGAAAATGGGCCATTTTTCGACCGTATCTCGGTCAATTTTCCGAAAATTTAAAGTTTTATTTTTTCACCCGAATTCTAGTACTACAATTGCTGTGCTCACCAAAAATCAGCTTGATACGTTTTCCCGTTCTCTCAAAAAACGCAAAAAAGTGAAAAAATGGCTCAAAAAAGTGGTCCTCATACTTTTATGGCTGGAATTTTTATCCTTCAAGATATTGTTTTCATTCTTTTTTCTTCCCCTAGCCACTTATATTACTAATATATATTTCAAATTTCAGACCTGTAGCTCAATTCCACGAGCTCATGTAACGATTCGAACAAAAAAGTTCCGTTTTTTTCCAAGCCAAACTTTTCATCCAAAAAAACGCCTTTTGGCAAACGGAGCATATCTTGGCTCAAAATGATCGGATCACACTGTTCTCTAGGTTTTCACAAGCGGAGAGATACGTTCGATTCTACAAAAAAAAGAATGATCAAAAATGGTCCAGTCAAACAAAAGTTACGAACGGGTCAAAAATGGGTAGAAATTTTTGGCAAATTTTTTTGACACATTTTTGTGTGACATTTACTTAGGCTCCGCCCACAAGAAACGCGCAGCCTCATACTTTCTGGATTTAGGGAGAGAGGGCGGCAGATTTTCATTTATGGCAAACAGAGTGTAGTATCGGTTTTCATAAATACCCAGAATCGATGTGACAACCACTGAAATCCTATATTAAAATTTCATACAAAACGTAATTCCACTTACAAACCAGGATAATAGCATCCCAAAAATAGCAATTTGTAGATCAGCAAACGAAGAATATCCAGAAAATGTAGGAAAAAGTATGAATGGGATAGTGAAAAACGTAAAACTCACCTGCAACAGAGCACTAAAAAATGCGACCAAGAGCACAGAAGCACATTTTTGACGGATTTCATAGGAGATGGTGTTTTGAATAAAATGCACCATGCACCGTAAGAATGAATCGGGATTTGGATGAATGTTAAAATGTGACAAATGAGTTTGAAATTGTTGGGATTTGCCAAGTTTTCGTATGTTGATAGACAGTCATTTTTTAAGGCGTTCATTTTGAGTTAGAATGGAAAATGACGAAAACAATGTTCACTGAAGAAAATTCGATTTTCAGTTGTTTTTGTGAATCAAAGCTAATATGCAAACTTGATTATTTTTTCACTGGTTCGAAAAACGAAGAATCACAATGAAGTTAAAAACAAAACAGGAAGTTTAACCTTCCTTCCACCTGCAATTTGAAAGTAAAAAGTTCAAAAATGTAATTTCTATTTGCTCTTTTCAATCAAATTCAAATTTTAATTATTGCAGAAGAATGCGGGCCACTTGCTCTTTGCTTCGATTTCTTGCAACACATAATAAGATTCCACGTGGCATCCCTATATGGTTGATGGATCAATATCATACCAATTGTACTAAAAAGGCCATGTGACGCCGTCATGAGTATGCAAAGATTTGATAGATTTTGATTAAAATATTTTAGTTTAATAGTGACCAGTGCATAACTGACAGGTAGTAATAGAAGGACAACTGGTACAGAGAGCTGAAATTTCTTTCAATTTGGGACCTTCTTAGCTTTCTTTCATTCTTACCTGAATAGACAAAGCGATAGTGAACTTTTTCTGAAGAGTTTGAGTTTTGAAACTGCTTTTGTTGTCTTTATGTTTTCTTAGTTTTTTGATAGTGATTACAAAGAATAAAATAATTTGAAATGCCAAAAATAACGGCTCAAATACCAACACCAAAAAGGGAAGCTGAAAATCTACAAATGCCACGAAAATCTGACGGTCTGCGATATGAGATTCAGGGGTACAGGGGAGGGACTGAAAATGAAGACTTTGGACGTTTCAATCAAGAAGAGTTTACTTTTGAAAGCATCTCAAGCGCCACAGATTGGTCAGGAACCAGAAAGTACATTGGTGAAATAAAGGTGGCGGCAAGGAAGTAATTGAGAATCAAAAATGGTTTTCGTAGACGACACCACAGTGGGTTCTCGTTTCTTCCGTATAGAACATAATATCGGTTTTCATAAATGCAAAGAATCGAGGTGACGACTACTGAACATTGAAGAGTTAATTTCTTGTTCTTTTTTATTCAAAACACTCACTTGCTGTCACAGTAAGTGATCCATACAACTCCCATTGTGGTTGATCTAAAACTCCTAAAGCGTATCCAGCAAAATATGGAAGGATCAAATACGGTACTGAAATAAGACTGAATATAAAATCGAGTAGTGCACTGAGACAGTGGGACCACAACAAATGATACTTGACGGAGTTCATAGTCATTGTCGTTTTGAAAACAATACACCATGCTCCATACAAATGAATCGGAATTTCGATGCATGAGAGAATGTGGAAAATTAGTTTATAAACTTCGGGGTCGGCTAGATATTTAGCATTGGACACGCAATAGTTGGACATTCGTAATTTCACCTCTTCGGGAAAAAAAAGGAAAACTGATTAGTACTCAATTGAGTAAGTAGTTCAGGAAAGTCACCTGTTGGTTAATATGGGCGGTGTTTGAATTTTTCGGTTGAAATTACTTTTTTTGCAAATGTTCTTGAAGAGCATAAAATAAAGGAAAAAAGGAAATAAAGTTGATGAAGAAAGAGAACTTACAGAACCCCGCGGGCCCCAAAGGTTTGTTGTCTCTTCCAAACAGTGCATAATATCGTTTTTTGTACATTTTCAAAATGGATGTTAGGGTTACTGTAGCATGATCATTTATGCACTAACAATAAATAATCTTATCCACTCACCTGTTGTTTGAATCCAGCCTACGACGACCATAAACTTTTAACCAATGCCTCTCAAAATATAGAGAGTAAACGGTGAAACCGTTGCTAACGGAGTAGACAAAAAACTGTAGCCTAGATTCACAAAAGTATTTACTGAATACCTGAGGTAAAAATTGAAATTCTTTCACAAATAATATAGGTACAGTAATTTTTAATAAATTGAACCAGGCTCCGTAAAAAATTAACTCTGAGCTCAACACAGATTAGATCTGAGAGATCTTTATCTCGTTTTGTCACCGAAATTTTCCAAAGTTGAATTTAAATAAGTGCTCATTTTAGAGCAAAGAGTAAAAAATTGAATCTTGTATGCTCGAAGAGGAAGTCAATGTCACCTGCTTATTAGACAAAGAAATAAGTTTAACTTTATAAAATTTCAACTGAAAGAACAATTCGTTACATATGAATTAGACACAGTAAAGGTTTCCAAAAATAAACAATTTCTTAAAACAAGTTGGATCGAAATATTTCATTCGAAACTTTGTCATTCTTGAGTGATATTTCAGCTGCTTTGACGTCGTACTAGACATAACATTTGACAATAAGTGACAACTGTCATACTTTCAATCTTCCGGCCACCGAAGAATGTGGTACACTCAATTGATGTACTCTTTTGTTTTTCCAGAAGAATATCAATTTGAATGTGGCATCTCTGTATGGTTTATGAATGAAAACCATAATAATTGTTGCTATAACTCCATGAGAAGATCCAATCAGAAAGCAAGTATTTGAGAGAGCTTGATTGCGATAGCCGATAACCATCATGAGCATTGCACAGGCCACTGGTGTAAGGAGAAGAAAAATGGGTACCATGGACTGAAACAATGGTTCGATAGAGTGTATTTGCTTATGGGGAAAACACCAACCTGGATACACAATGCAATCAAAAATTTCTTTTGTAATTCGTGTGTTTGACTTGATACCATTGACAATCTCTTGTTATTTCTTTCTTGAATCATTAGTTTTATAATGATTATGAAGAAAAATGTGAAAATTTGAATAGTTAGAATCCCTGCTTCAAATAGGAAACAAGCAAAGGTCACCTTGAAATTCACAGCAGCAATGAAAACTTCACGACTGGCTAGGGTAGGTTCTGGAATACATCCAAGTATCTGAAAACAATCAATTTTCTTCGCTTTATACTTTAAAAATTAACTTCGGTTACTATCTGAACTCCATATTCTTTTTCAGGAATGTTGTAAACTATAGGTAGAGTAAAAGTACTCCCGAAAAAAATGTTTACTGCAAAAAATAGTTTTCGAATTTTGCACCATGAAGGATTACTGTCTTTTCCGAATAGCACATAATACCGATTTTCATACAGGGCTAGAATGGATACAGTGGTTACTGAAATTATAATTGCTTCACTTTTTTGAATAAGTTCATTTCACTCACGAGCAGCCAATGTCAAATCTAAAAAAACCATAAATTCAAACTTCAAAGCGCCCATCAAATAAATAGCAAACGACGGGAATATTGTATGAGGAGTTGACAAGAAACTAACACAAACATCTAGAATAGAAATCAAAAAATGAGAAAAAAGCATCAATTTTTTGATGGATATCATAATGGTAGAACTTTTGAAAATGATACACCATGCACCATATAAATGTATAGGAATTTCGATAGAAGTTTGAATATGACTTACAAATTGGTAGGTTTCTGGATTTCCAATACCTTCGGGATCGGTTGTACAATGGGTGTTCATAACGAGAAGAAATATTGAAGGTTGTGGAATTCAATAACAAGATTAAGATTTGTGTACCTGAATATTAAAAAATTTTCACACTTAATGACACCTGCTCCGGGTTTCTATTTGGTTTTTCCGTTTCGTCATTGCGTATATAACTTCCCAGTGCTTTTATCAGAAAAATACTCAAAAATCCATGATTAACATCGAGTACACATTTTAATAAATTCAAAAGAATGACGACAGCAGGCATTTTTTTAAATTTATTGCAACATATTAAAATTGCTTCTCTATACTATTGATAGATCAAAATGCAGCTAAAATAAAAATAAAATTTTCTCGCCGTATATATTGACCCAGAAGTTTTGATTAGAATGCACCATGCTCTGTATAGACTCTGTATATCTTGCTGCCTCTTGCTGTACGGTTTGAGGTCAGCAAGCAAACGGCAGCTTGCTATCGTACTAACAAGTTGCCGATTGCTTGCTACCGTCGAAGCAAGCAATCGGCAACTTGCTGCAGGATCGCAAGATACCGTTTGCTTGCTGTCATTGCGTGAAATTTTTTTGAAATATTTTTCAATTAAATAAAGTCCCATTTTCGTTTCTTTTTCTTTTTCTGAAGTTAACACAACTATGTGAAAGCCATGGATCGCAAAAAAAGGCAAAGGTTATCAGAAGGTAAGTTGAACATATATATTGTGTTGAATGACAGATTTTTCAGCATAAAATCCCTCCAACGACATCATCAGCATCTTGACATCATAGCGGGAGACGTTTTGAAAATGATACACCATGTACCGTATAAATGAACAGGAATTTCGATAGAAGTTTGAATATGGCTAACAAATTGGTAAGTTTCTGGGAAATTGGTAAGTTTCTGGGTTTTAATGTCGATGAATCTAACGCTCATTGGTATTTCAAGTATTATTCAGTTTTCCCAAGTTTCATCGCGCTCCATTGCGAACTTGGGGAAATTCAAAATTTTGATCTTTCCCGCTCACTTTTTTCTTATGTAGGTCACGTCAAATATAATAATTTGGTTGATTTTGTGTTTTCGACGTGACCTACATGAGAAACAAGTGAGCGGGAAAGCTCAAAATTTTGAATTTCCCCAAGTTCGCAATGGAGCGCGATGAAACTTGGGAAAACTGAATAATACATGAAAAATAGGCCTCCAACCTGCAGAGAGAAATATTGAATCGTTTATTCAATAATTCAAAAGAAAAATAGCACAAGCGAAAAAGAAAAAAACGAAACTTCCCATGCCGGGAATCGAACCCGGGCCGCGTGGGTGAAAACCACGAATCCTAACCACTAGACCACATGGGAGCGGCGAGAGGAACACTCCGCAATGCATAGAGATGTGTGCGCTCGAGCGCTCTTGAGATAAAGAGAAGAAAGAAATAACAATCGAGAGAAATGTCAACAGGTAGGCCGACAGCCAAACATTGGTGATGAAATCTTTCCAAATGAGTGAAGTGAAGAAGAGAACAAATGAAACACTTGAACAAGGGAAGAAATCAAAAATATTTGACCCAGGCAGGGATCGAACCTGCAATCTTCTGATTAGAAGTCAGACGCCTTATCCATTAGGCCACAAGGCCACAAGTGCACTTTTCTCTATTTGTGTATAAGAAAAGGGGACACCGGTGACCTAGAGAGAACCTGACGTGTATGTTGCGACATATTGTGTTGAAGAAGTTTGGGATTTTTCTGAAAGTTTAGAAAATTTTGAAGTTTCTTTGAACTCTTGTTTCATTGCGTTCGCTGACCAAAATGAGAATCGTATTCGATGAAAAATAACTACGAATTGCACACATGCAACTTTTACGGGGAAATTTGCATAAGAAATTGATGATTTTTCCACGGGAAGAGTTCAATTTCAGATTTATTCTTGAAAACCTGTATGTAGGTTGTGTTCTGCGATTTGACATCATAAACTATTTATTCTCTTTGACTCTCCGCGCGTAAATGCAAAATAGAGCTTGACCAAGAGTGACACAAAAATACGAGGACAAAATATACAGAAAAAATTGGGAAGGTTCTGGGAATACAATAACCAACAGTTCTTTGGGAACTGAAAAAGTTTGACAGAGAGCCATGTGGAATCCAAATACAGTATTCCTATCAGATTCAGGAACGTGGATTTGCATTGAGTGGGTGATAGTGAGATCCAGACACCAGAGACCTGAATTGAAAAGGAGTTTTGAAGTTTTGAGAGAGTTGTGAATACCGTATCTTGCAGCAGAGATTGCAATTAGGAAAATTAAAATACTGTATCCCTGACTTTTATCAATAAACGGAGAGCCTGGCATTAAAATAGTGGAAACTGCAACTAAAGAGCAAACTTGTTGAACTATGAGACCGATGATTCCAGCATTGATTAGTCCGATTCTTTTTTCCATTACCGTATAAGAAATGACTCCCAGCATTCCAGCAAGTGATCCAAATGACCGTAATACTCCGATCGTAAAAATTGAAAGATTTGAAGAACTTTTGGCATATCCAACAGCCAAATTGTCAAATCCCATGACTGTTTTGTAAAATAGAGCCATTCCAAGTGCAGCGAAAAATGTTCTCTGGTTGTAATAGGTTCTAAGAACGCCTTGTTTTTCGTTTTTTGAAGTTTCGGAATTGAAAGATTCCGAATCGGTCCATGACAGTTGTCTCTTATAGTGCAGAGACTCATTTGCATGATAAATTTGGTAAAGACACGTGGTTTTTAAAAATAGGGATACTGGGCAACCAATAGCAAAGATCCATAGGACATTAGTGATACCAAAGGTTAGTATCAGGGTCTGAAAAAGGGGTTGAATTCGAAGGATTTGTTAGAACGACTCACTCCAACTCCAATCGGTGCCAAAACATTAAGCATTTGATCCAAACTCGTCAATGTTGCATTTTGTTTACTGAGCTCTTTAGAATCACAAAGTTTCACTATCCAATCACGAGATAGTATGGATTTTTCAGCGTTTAGAAATAGCCTATTCATGGAGCAAAAGCATATGGAAAGATATAAAGAGATCAGGGACAGGAAGGGAATTGAGATCGAGGCTGAAACTTGAAATTGCGTTCAGAATTGAAAATTAAAAAGTGTACCTAAAAAGCATATGACTGAGAAAAACAAACTCAAACTGTTGAGCAGGACCACTGTTACAATAGCTGAAAAATTTTTGGAGTACCTTTTTATTTCAGATTTGTTTACCTTGTTTCCTGGATATTCGATCTATAATTCTTCCTAACAATCCACTGAAGAACATCTGAATAACACTCTCAGAAAATTGGCCAATTGAAACGAATCGCATTCCTCCGAGAAATTCTAGAACAATAGAAGTGAAAAAAGAAAATGTTCGATCTTCCTGGAAAGAGTCCTTTTGTTTTCTATTATCACTCTTGACTATTACCAAACACGTGAAAGAATAGCCCGCATACAGTAACCATTCTCTTCTACTCGAATACATGATAGTGTACGAAAAATTTTGTGACCAGCATCTCTTTTTATACCGGGGAGTTTCCCATTGAACTTTCCATGCAAATTTCCCACAAAAGTTGCATGCGTGCAACATTTTCGGGAGTAACCGTTTTGAATGTGATGGTCAAATTTAAATTTTGATCGGAGAACGTTGAAACAAAAAATCGAGTACGGTTTTCAGGTCCACATAAGGATGCCAAACAGCTCACCTTCCTCTTATTCAGGGCACCACTCACACCCCTTTCTTGTAGGCAAATAGAGAAAAGTGCATTTGTGGCCTTGTGGCCTAATGGATAAGGCGTCTGACTTCTAATCAGAAGATTGCAGGTTCGAGCCCTGCCTGGGTCAAATGTTTTTGCTTTCGTTCTTTGTGTTGTTCCCTATTATCGAAATTTCCCAAGTTTCATCGCGCTCCATTGCAATCATGGCGAAATTCAAAATTTCGAGCTTTCCCGCTCACTTGTTCTCATGTAGGTCACGTCAAATATAATATTTTGTTGATTTTGTGGTTTCGACGTGACCTACAAAAGAAAAAAGTGAGTGGGAAAGCTCAAAATTTTGAATTTCGCCATGATTGCTATGGAGCGCGGTGAAACTTGGGAAAGTTGGATAATATTTTCTAGAAAATTCCACCACAATTGTCTTAAGATCTTGAACAATTTGCCTCTACACGGAACTAGAATCTTCGAGAATACACTGTGGTTTGATATATATTCGCTGTGACAAGTGTGATAAGAGGAGTACTCTAGTCTTCCGGAGAAGGATATCTCCTTTGATCCAGATTGTGTTTTGTGGTCTCATATCGGAGTACCTCATCAAAACAGGTCTTTTTGTACTTATCTTTAGAGATTCCATGAGAATCCATAACAAATACAAATCGACCATTGTCCAAAAACCTTTTCTGTGATATCATCAATAGTGATTTGATAAGAGTGTCAATATCTTCTATTTCCACTTTTTTTCTATTTTTCATTATGTCAAGTTCACCTCCATCTACCTCTCGAGATGCTTTCGAAAGAATATGTACAGTATGCAGACGGCCAGCTTACTGTAGATATTATGGGGTGAGTGAAAAAAGTTTGATAAAATTTCATAACAATTTTTTCTAGGCAGTGTCCTGTGAAGCTTGCAAGATGTTCTTCCGTCGGATGATTCTGGAAAAGTTGACATATAAATGCAAGAAAATCAACATTTGCGATAAAACTGAAGTTCAATTGAAATGTAAATCCTGTCGATTTAAAAAATGTCTGGAAGTTGGGATGAAACTTCCACCATCCAATTTTACAACGCTGAAGTTTACGAATACGAAAAGTGAAGCACTGGTAACACTACTAAACTCGCTGAAAATCCGAGATGAGCAAAGATTGGGAACTTATATGAATTTCTACACAACTCAAAATCCAAGTCTAGACGATGTATTGGCGGGTGTCAAGTTGACAAAAGCGGATGTTGAAGTGAGTGGAATTTCCACTTTTTTTTGGAAAATTCGAAAATTTTCTTTTTTCAGAGATCCAAAGTGACACCAGTGGAATGGTCATTCTCCGCTATTTACAGCATAATTGAGCATTTCAGAACTTTTGATTTCGTTGAGCAGCTGAGCTCTTCGGACAAGGTTTGTCGACAAAATTTGTCTAAAATTGAAGCTTGAAAATTCCAGAAACTTCTATTCGAATTCAACACATTCAAGTCAAACATTCTATGTGGAGCTATCAGAGCTTGCAATGAGAAAAGAGAAAAAATGGTGACTCCGAGTGGACAAGAAATATTTCCGGACATTTTGGTGACAAAATTCAATGCATCTGCTGAGCTATTGAATAAGATTTGTTGTCAAGTTGTGGCAAGATTGAGAGAATTGAAAGTGACCGATGAGGAATTCGTGTTGCTCAATTTGATATTCTTTTGTAATTCTGGTGAGTGATTAATCCCAAATGATCGTCCCAAGTCACGTATTTCCAAAAATACCTACCTTAACGTTTTAACGATTTTTGTGTGTAAAAATATTGTTATTTTTGTAAATACTGTTATTGGGACAATCATCTGAGGAAATAAAAAAAATTACTGAAATCCTATTTTTAATTTTGTCAGATACATATTTCAAGATTTGAAGTTTCGAGATTCAGAAATTCTCAATTATCTGGTTTCTGAAACTTCAAGATTCTAAGATTCAGAAGTTCAAAGATTCAGAGATTCCATTTTTTTGAAAATTTTTGAATTTTTTTTGAATTTTTGGAAATATTTTGAATTTGTTCCAAATTTAGAACAGGATGATTTGGATGCAAAATTTCCCATATCAAATAGATTTTTCAGTCCACATTTTCCCATTTTCTGTTTTCTGGAGTTGAAACATCAGCCGAATTTCAAAATTTCCAGCTGCAAAAAAAAAACTATTCTGAAGTTCAGTTTTCTATCGTTTGCCCTATTTTCCTCATAATCCTTATTCAAACCCCTATTTCCTGACCAAATTTCCAGCCGATGCTCACTCTCCGGAAGCCAAATCCCTTCTCTCCTCCCATCAAAAACTCTACGTATCCTCTCTCTTCCAATACTGCCAATTGAAATACCAAAAAAATGCTCCATCTCGACTCAACGAACTTCTCTCCATCTATCACATTGTCCAGAAGAACACTTCAGAAATGCAATATATCGGAATAATGATTCATGGATTCATTCCGAATTTTCCGATTCGAAAACTTGTTTCTGACACTTATATGTTGAAGTGGTTTGAGAAATGAAGAAGTCACATTGTAGTTTGTAGTTGATAAAGAGGGTCAAAGGTCCCCCAAAAACAACAGTTTGCAGAAAATTTTGTGCCTGGAAAAATGAAGTGTTCCGGTTCAATAGAGTGGAAAAGTTATTTTTTGGAGAATTTTGATTCTGACGTGGTAATTTTCATTTTGAACCCTCTGTATAGAATGAAATTCAGTTTTGACCTCCTTGATTTCCTGAGCCTCCCGTAATTCGAATTCGACCAATAAATCAACCTGGATTTCCGTCACAAACCTCGAATTCTTCGTAATTGAATTTCGAAACTTCTCAAAGTCCACGTAATCTCAGTAGCCCAGTAGTACTCACTAGCCTATTATTTTTCATTCAATTTACTAGCTTCGAACCTTAAACTAATATTCTATAACCCCGTGCCTCGACTTTGATTTATTGTTATTTATTATTTTTTTATTTATTTATTTATTTCATCGAAGGGTAGATACCACTAACACGAAGATTATGGAGTGAAAGATACAATTAATGATGAAAGAGAAAAATAATACCGGGAAAATAAAACCGTATATGGGGCAAGATTAGTAGTTGTATGAGTTTAAGGTTAGAAAGTGGTTTAGGTTACAAGATGATAAATTGGATTTGAAAACAGGGAAAGAGATTTTGACCGGGAAAACGTTAGAAGGGAGTGAATTCCAGCATTTGATAATACGATTAGAGTAAAATTGGGAAGTGAATTTGGTAGAGTTTTTGATTGGGGAACGTAAATAATAATTATGTCTCCTCAAAGATTTAGCATACTCAGCGAATTCAAATAATTGAGTCCCAACTATAACTTCCTTACTCACAACATACTTGTAAGTAAATAATAAATCGATGATAAGTCGTCTATACTCCAAGGATTCCAATCCACATTCCAGTAATGCATCAAAATAAGATCGATAATACTTTCCAAACTTTCTGAACAATCTATAGACAAATGACTTCTGCACAGATTCTAGTAATACTATGTGCTCTTTCATAGTTGGAGAAAAAATAATCGATCCATATTCCATAAGTGGTATAATGTAGATTTTGTAGCAGTTAATAAGTGTATCAATAGAGGCATGCTTCAACACATTGAAGAAGATATTGATGCGTTGGTGAGCCTTCCTTATAGTTAGATTATAGTGTTGTGAGAACGTCAAGTCGGCTGATAAATAAACTCCAAGGTCCCTCACATTTGATACCAAGGGAATAATAGTATCGTCCAGCTTGAAGGTGATAGACTCCATATCCTTTTTCTTACCTTTGAAAAAAGGGATGTATTCGCATTTATTTGGCGCCACACTCATCTGCCATTTCTTGCACCACTTCTCCAGTTCACGAATATCATTCTCAATAATAGTAGGATTTGTGGAATATAGTTTTAGATCATCCGCAAATAGTAGATGCTCACATTTCAATCCATCTCCAATATCGTTTATGTACAAAAGAAATAATGTAGGGCCAAGTACTGACCCTTGCGGTACTCCACTCGTCACAGCCTTGGAAGTGGATAATTCACCATTAACAGTTACTTGGAACGATCGATCTGAGACAAATGCATTGAGCCAATTTTTAAGCTTGCCAGTGATCCCATAGCTTTCGAGTTTGAAAATGAGTTTATCGATAGACACCGAGTCGAATGCACGTTTGAAATCAATATAGAGGCTATGAGTGATATTTCCCTTCAGTGAATTTGCTGCCAAGACTTGATGGAATAGTGTGAGTTGTGACAGCGTACTACGATAAGATCTAAATCCATATTGGTTCTTGGATAGCAATTTGTGGCGATTTAAATGAGTCACAATATGCTTCCTGACTAGCTTCTCCATGATTTTGCAAACGTTGGAAGTTAAAGAAATAGGGCGATAGTTGCACGGGTTGGATCGAGTTCCTTTTTTATGCAGAGGTAAAACCACCGCTCTTCTCCAGAATGATGGTGTGACACCCACTCTGTAGCTTTCCGAGAATATAATCGACAGGGGATGGGCCAATGATGTGCATGCCTTCTTTAGTAAAATGGAAGGGATATTGTCCGGAGAGGTATTATTCCGAGCTTTGAGCTTGTGGAGCAAAAGTTCGATCTCATGGGGCTCGAACAAAATTTCCGAGCACACATCTGACGACGGTCTAACATATGGAATAACTCCATCATCCGAAGTGAAAAAGCTGGCAAAGCATTCAGAGAAAGTTTCGGCTTTGGTTTTATCGTCCTCGATACGAGTATCAGAGTTATCCATTATTGAGCCGATTTCTGTGTTGCCTTTGTATCGCGATCGAATAAAGTTGAAGAAATTTTGAGAACCAGAAGCCAATGCGGTATTTGTTCTCTTTTCCTCAGCCCGAAGAAGAGCATACTTGAGCTGATTGCAGATGGTTTTATAATTCTCCGAATTCCCTTCAATTCTCCATATACGTAGTTTAAGTTTCCTCAAGTTCAACACTTCTTTGGTATAAGTTTTCCTTTTTAATGAGTGAATAGTTTTTGAGGGAACATACCGATCGATAAGGTGCAACAGTATTCTCCTCAAATCATTGAACATATCCTCCACAGATAGGTTAGAAAATCGATAGGACCAATCAATATTTGCTAGACTTCGGTTAATGGAATCATAGTCGGCTTTTTTAAATAGTTTGATCATAACCGCATCATTGTTGATCGTTAGAGTAATAGATGTGGAGATTTCAACGCAACAGTGATCACTGAATAGATCTCCGACGATAGCGTCAATGATCAAATTTGTCGTGTTGGAGAACACCAGGTCCAGGATGTTAGGAGGGTTTAGACGGGTTGGAGCTGTTATATGTTGAGTCAGTCCATTATGAATAGAAAAGTTCAATAATTCTCTGCACTTGGAGTCACACGCACTCGGCACACTCCAATCAATATGAGGCAGGTTATAGTCTCCGGTGATAATACACGGATGTGGTGATTGTAGTAGGTAAATCAACGTATTCTCCAAATCCAGAAGGCAAGTATTGTGGTTAGGGTTATAAGTGACCACAATTCTGTATAAAGATCCCATAATGATGACGTCACAAGCCAAGGCTTCCACTGATTGAAGATTCTGAGGAATGTTGACTATATGGTATTTGATTGACTTACGTAGTAAGATAGCCACACCGCCTCCATGTCTATTACGATCTTTCCTGATCACCGAGAAACTATTGTTAAAAGATAATAGGGCGTCCGGATAAGATTCGTCGATTTTCGTTTCAGATAGGCAAATAATGTCCAAAGAAGATGAATTAATCCATAATTCCAGTTTAAGTAATTTGTTTGATATAGTACAGCAATTCACATATCCGATTTTTAGATTTTTTGAGAATCGGTTTTTATGGTCCATGGCCATGGATCCTGATTCTGCCTGTATTGGATTTTTGTCACTTCCAAATTTCTTACTGTCCAGAGCCTGGCTTCCGCCTCGTCGTTTCTCCGAATTGCTTCTTTCCACGATAAGCGGTACTTGGCTAGTTCCGGTTTGGAGAGATCCGGCCGAGGAATCGCCTGGAGACATCCTTGGATCCTGGCTTTGATAGAGTCGAAGGTTGATAGCACCTTTTCTGCTTCCGCCTTTTGTTTGAAAGTAAGTTTTACGATCGGAGGTCCTTCCGTTTTTAAGGGAAGCCGAAAAACCGTAGGCTTCTCGGTCCCACAGTGTTTAGCAATTTGTTCAGCGAGATCTCCTTTATCGATAGCCTCATTTGTAAGATCAACATTTTTAATCAATACATTCGCTTTTCTGGCATCGATGGTCTGAGCATAAGATGCCGCTTGCATTAGAGAGATTTGAGCATCCGGGGTAGCAATGGAGGAGGCTACCGCCGAGGCCACGGATTTGACCAATGTAGACGAAGATCCGACAGCTTGAGCGTACGACTTTGAATTGGATGTTAAGGATTTCATAGAGTTCTGCAAGTTATCAATATTGCTTTCAAGTTTGGAGACTTTCGTTTCGAGATTTTTGTTATACTTCACCAGTTCCAGGTTCTGGTTTTGAAGGATACTGATGGTCTTGGATAAAGATCTGAACATTGCAGCCAAGTCGTTAATAGTGAAATCGGAAGTTAATCCATATTCTTTAGACAAAAGATCCACCAAAGGATTGTGAGAATCAATAATATCATCCACAGACCCATTTACAGTAATATCCTCATTCATAACATTATCCGAAACATCCATTCGATCAATTCCACTTTTTTTGAATTTCTTCTTTGGCACAGGAGACGTCGACTTAACCGGTAGAATAACAACACGCCGTCGAAGGCTCATAATAATAGTAGTAGAATACAGGGGGACAGTAAATAGAAAATAATCGATATGAGAGCAGAGGGGGACGCGACCTGTTAGGACGAGTAAAAGAGGGCGAATGAGTAAAAGAGGGCGAATGAGCTTCGAACCTTAAACTAATATTCTATAACCCCGTGCCTCGACTTTGATTTATTGTTATTTATTTTGGGTCGGTTTATTACGACGCCCAGATTTTTCCTGGAATAAAATTTTTTTTGTGTTCCGGTGGGCACAAAATATCAATTCTTTATAGGTAAAACTGCTATTAAAAGTACTGGGATTATGTCATTGTTTTTTTTCAATTTCCTAGACATTCGCAGGTGTTTTTTTTCGATGCTCAGCTGACGGTGAAAAATGGAGATTTCAGGTGTTGAAAAAAAGGCTCGTGTTCATTTACGGAGGGTTTTTTCTTTGAGTTTTTTTAGTTTTAAAATTTTAGGTTTTGGCTTTTTTAGGTTCTCATGACGTTTTCAAAAAATATTTATAGTTAAAATTAAAATTATGGGAACTCTCGAAAGGTCATGTGAAAATCTCTCAAAACTAAAGTAAATTCGAAAATTCGAACGGAATGCTCTGAAAAAAAAATCCAAAGAACCGAATTTAAATTTCGAAGAATTCAACTAAAATCATATAATTTCCAATTCAAATCTCAAATTATTGAACACAGTTTTTCAAAACTTCACTTTTTTCAAGTTAATTATTAGTCCCTTTTTTCAATTTCCGTTTTTTATTGTTCTCCAAATCCCACCCACAAATTCCTGATTTCTCAAAAATCTTCTTGAACTTCACGTCATCTAAAACCCCTTCTAGAATTCCTCATCATTCACTCAACTTCCACAACCCACATTCTCTCTTCCGAAATACACCCCTTGTGGTTGTTTTGGTCTCCATCTTTTACATTATTGAGTCTCCAAACTTCCTACTAGTAATGTTCAGATTGACAAATATGACACCCTTGGAAATCCATGAGGCCGGGTTATGTACAGTAGTCCCAACGATTCTGGAAAAATGTGAAAATGATTGGATATCGAAGAATGGTACTTGTTATGAGGACTCGTGTTGTATGAGTTTTGAGGTAGTACTGTAGTCTTGTCAGGACTAAGATTCCATTTCCAGGCCGCCACCTCTTGGTACTACCGCCTTGCCCAATTCTCTCATGTAGTTTTTAGTGGGGTTGGTTTGGTTATCATTGTCTCGTATCTCATTCGCTATCGACGAAAACACATTCTACCTGAAAATGTTAGAGTTTTACTTGACATCATGTTATTACTCATATTCGTTCATTCCATTGACATGATTTTGTTACATGTGAGTTTGCAGGGGTTAACTCCAAAAGAAAAAAACACTTTTTCAGCTCTACCACATCATACAATCCTTCATAGTGTCGTTCTCGGATCCATGTCAAGTTAGAGTGAAAGTCTCATTTTGTGCACCGTTTCGGTATACTTATGCATTTTGCTCAATGGCACTGGCTATATGCACTTATTGTATTTATATAGACAGATTGGCGTGTGCGTTTTATAAAAATTATACGAAAAATCAGAGGATGATTTTGATAGCGCAGCTTTTGCAATTGGTGAGTATATTGTGGAGCAAGAGAACTCTGTCGAGAATAAGAATCTCTGAAAACGAAATTCGGCTCCGCCTTCAAAATCGGTTTCAGCAATCGTAAGACTGTCAAACCGCCGGCCCACGGCCGGCCCCTGAGCCGCGGTCCGGGCCGTGGGTAGGTTACCACGGTTGAATCCGCCGGCCCTGACCTTTTTGGATCCAAAATGCTTATTTTTAAAAGTACGGCCGAATTCAACCATGGCAACCTACCCACGGCCCGCGCCGCGACTCAGGGGCCGGTCGTGTAACAGCCTTGAGCAAGCATTAGATCTGCACAATTTGGGTCTTGACACGAGTACCGTAACCCTCAATCTACAAAAACATTTTCCAGGTAGTCTTCTCTACATCAATCGTCCTTTGGATCTATCGAAACGAAGAGCCAGACACATATCTTCTATCCTGCCTAAATGTTCCTGTTGCCTCCGTTGGTGACATGGCCAAGGCTACTGTAGCCATTTTCCCTATCAATTTTGTGTGCTTTTTCTTGTCAATTGGATTGTTCAGACACTTCAAGAGGAAGGAGAAGGGGTGAGTTAGAATTGAAAAGTCTAGTTTCATTGCTCAAAGAGTACACTAGAACAAGTCTGAAACAAGCTAATACTAAGTTTTTGAGTTGAGAAATACTAGACTTAGAACATCCCTAAACCATTCCCATTTGAGCTCCAGTAGCCGCTTCGACATCGTCCGCCACTTCACCGCCGCCGTTGACGTCGAGTCTTCTGAATTCCTCTACCGTACCACTGGCACCCAAGCAGCCATCATGGCACTATTCTCGGTGGCTTCCATAGGAATGCGTTTGGTTTATTATAGCCTTCCGAGGGCAGTTGGCATAACTATAGCCACCCTTTCTTATGTAAGTTCTTTGTTGGGAAGAATTTTAATTCAATTTTTGATATTTTCAGATCTTCAGCATATACAGTTTCCTGGTGCCTTGGGTGATTGTACGTTATGTTCAGAGGACATCTGAGAAACGAAAAAGCAGGATAATGAGTCAAATCGGGTTGAAGTCGATGGGTGCCGAGGGCGCGGAGAACTATTTCGGGATGATGAAGTCGCAGTGGGAATAATTGAAAAATTCATTGTCGGTAATAAATCATTCGATATTCGCTCTAAAACCCAAAATAGCAAATATAATCTTCATGAAAATAAATCCGAACATAGAACTACCAAACATAAAAACTTGAACGAAAAATTGGACCACAATTTTAAAAATGCGAACCCAAAACTTCATGATCAATTTCTTCATGTAAAAAAGCGTTGCTTTAGTATTCAAGACAAAAACTTTATTGTGAATTACTCCCATTGAGATTTCATCATCCCAAAATAATTATCGGCTCCTTCCTGTCCAACCGACTTCAGTTTCACATGACTCCAAATTCTCGTCCGCCTCGTTCCATCCCTCTTTCTTCCATAGTCAATCATCACTGATGGAATTACAAAACAATAGATGCTGAATACCTGGAAAATAAATATTGCTTGTCTGCAAAAGTATCGATTAAAAACTCACATAACAAAGTGTGGCAATTGTCAGATGGAGGGGTCGTGGAGTGTCTTCGTAGAAGAATCGCATCGAGAGGGCGAGAACTGGGTAGATTACGATAAATACAGCTTGACTGATAGTGACGATGTAAAGGAATTCAGAAGACTCGACATCGACGGCGGCGGTGAAATGGCTGTTGAGTTCGAAGCGGGTTCTGCAAGGTTATATGTATGTAGTTATTAGGAAAACGTTTTTTATTTTGACATTTGACGGGCTAGGTGGGCTCAAAAAATTCTCTGGACCGGCTCGTCCCGCCGGGTTCGCTTTGGAAAAATTATCGAAAATTATTTGACAGTTTCAAGTTTTCTCGGACTCGTAAAGATTAAGTTTATAGATGAAATAACGACTAAAAGTGGCAATTAGGAATTAGGACCATACAATTTTGGTCGAAATTTTTTTGCCCGCGGGCCGGGGCCAGCCGGCATTTCGGAATTCAGATGATTTTTCAATTTCTTTTTACAATTCAAGTTTCAAGTTTTGATTTTCAAATTTTAATTTTGACTTTCAACAAAAATTGCATCATTGTTCTGATAATAATATGTTGTGAGCATGTTATTTGCAATAAAATTATTCGGAATTTCGAACAATGTTCGTCAAAGATGCAAAAATTGAAAATATGATCTTCTAATATAACATTCCATAAGTTCATTGCATATAATCTAACCTACGCAAGACATTTTTCCAGGAATCTTTTCAGTTCCAAAAATCAACTGATCAAACTCCCTCACCTATTCTCCTTTTTCTTAAAATGTCTAAACATTATCACCGAAAGAAAACAACAAATAATATTGATGGGGAAGACAGCGGCCGTGACAAAACTCAAATCGACCATTGAGTTTAATGGAATATTGAGACACGATAGGAGATAACTATCTGAATCTTCCTCTCGATAAACCCACGCAATGACTGCAGATGTCATGAGAACCTGAAAATATGAAGTGGTGGCCTAGAAAACCAAGGTAAGAAGGTCTTACCCATTTCATTACTAGCATGTACTGGATAACTTTTTGATACTTCAAGTAGTCACCGTATAGTGCACAAAGAAGACGATCAATGTATAGACAGTACTGACAGAAAGCTAAGCCAAGAGTGCAAAACGAGAAAGTGTACCGGAAAAGTGCACAAAATGAAACTTGAACTCTCACGGAGCACGGATCGGAGGCCAGGGCTCGGAAGGAATCGAAAATGTGGTAAACCTGGAATTTGATTTATTGATACTTCCTTGTTTTTCAAAAATGATTTCTCGGAAATGGCAATGTTTTCTTTTGATGCCAGATGTTTATGTGACAGTTGTAAAGTTCAGTTTTAAAGAAAATGACATGATTTTGGAAATTTTTGAAAGTGTACTTTGAGTGGGAGTAAAGAACATGTTGGATTCAGAACTTTTGGAAAATGGGGGGAGCGGACTACTGAAAATGTGGCCTAGAAAAAGCTAGTCCTTGAAAAAAAATCGAATTCCGTGTTTGAAATTTTTTTTAATTAGAAGAAAATTCGGCTCAGGGACATTTCGAAAGTGGACATTTCGAAAGCAAGACATTTCGAGAGTAAGACATTTCGAAAGTGAGACACCTCGAACAAAAAAATTTATACGAAGAGTTTCGAAAATTAGTCAAAAACGCGATTTCACACTTTCGAAATGTCCGCTTTTGAAGTGTCCACTTTCGAATTGTCCACTTTCAAATTGTCCACTTTCGAGATGTCTCCTTTTCGAAATGTCCCGAAATTCAAAAATCAAAAAAAAATCCTAATCTCAAAAATCGAGAGTTGAAAGCTCCCAAAAAAGTAATACAACTTTTAAAAGTTAACCTCTAATTAAAAAAATTTACAGTTTGATTTGAAAAAAAAAAACTGTAATCGAACTATAAGAAAATGGACTCAAATGAACTTTGGAAAATTGAGCGGAAATCTCAAAAAAATTTCCAGAATTTTTGCCTACTGAGTTACCTAATTATACTTTCTACAGTACTTTCTGAATATTCTTCACAAAAAAAATCTAAAAAACTCACATGTATCAAAATCATGTCAACAGAGTGGGCGAACATCAAAAGAAGCATAATATTCACAAGAACCCGCACATTATCAGGTAGCATGTGTTTCGATGAATATTTGAACGCGTAGATCAAAATAACAACCAACCCCATGGCACTAAACACCACATGAGACCCCTGAGCCATACGGTAATACCATGAAGTGGCGGTCTCGAAACTGGTGCAACATGAATCTTCATAACAAGTCCCTGGCTTGGAAATCGTGTCATTTTTACAGACTTTTGAGATCGTCGGGTGTACTGTACATAGATCAGAAACGAAGAAATCCGTTGCGGATAAAGCTAAAGCTGGTGGAGTAACTGATATGATGGACATGATTAAATGAGTGATTAAATATTTGGGAATTCTTGAAAACTGAAACTCAGCTGACATACACAACCGAATAATAATAATGATATGTGAAGAGGGAGTGTTGTGCACGAGATCAAAAATAATTATAGGGAATTGAAAAGTTTCAACGAAACTTTTCGTCGAAATTTCAAATTCCTTGGAACTGATGCCCTTGGTTTCAACTCTTTCGCATTTGGACTCAAAAAAAGAGCGAAAAACACCTGCTTTGTGAGGTCCTACTATCGTGTGACGAGAATTGTGGATTCCGAAAAAAAGTGGAATTGGGTTATGCCTGCAACACTTTTATGAATAAAGGGGTACAAACATCAGTTGAACCTGAAAAAATGCAGTATTTTTTTTCAGTTTTTGAGCCGAAATATGAAAGTGGCCACCAGGAAAACAAAGAAAACAAAAAGGTCGTGACTTGTTTTCTCGGAATTTTTTATATTTTTTTCAATAAGATCACTAGGAATTTTCGAAATACTGATATTTGGAGAGTTAAAATTATGAAAATCTGGATATCTAGTTATCTGAAAATCTAGAAGCAGAAGATTCATAGGGCTGAACATCAGTATGCGTGGAAATCTGAAAATTTTGAATTCAGATAATCAGGGTATCGGGTGATAGGATTCGGAAAACTGATAGACCTGCATAGCTCTGAGAATCTGTCTCAGTATTCAAAATTTTTATACATCTAAAATCCGTGAGCCTGTAAACTTTGAGATCTGAAAACTCACAGATCGTAAAATTCCAATTCTTTGTATTTTTTAAAGTTTGATTTTATCTAGCTTCTATTATTTCGCATAAACCACACAAATGTGTAGTTTTGACGTTTTGAACTACAACTTTTTTCAGATCCGCGAAACTTTGTGATTTTCGAAACCACAGGTGTTTTTTTTGTGATATGTGCAACCTGTTCCCAAATTTAGGTTGCTCTGAACCATGTGGCTACAAAAGAAACCATTTTGGATGCAAGCGATGAATCATCTTTCGGTTCCAAATTACTGATTTTTTTCAATTATTTTTTGTGTCGCCATAGGTCCTTTTTAGTGAATTGTTCAAACTTTTAGTATCTCCATTATTGATTATGAAATTTAGAAACTTTTTCATAAAAATCTGATTTTTTTCAGAAAATTTTCAATGTAAGTTTCTTAACCAGGCCGGAAAATTCCCCTCCGTCCCGATTATGCTTTTTTTGGTTTCAAAATTCAATTATTTTTTTTTGATTCACCATAGTTCCCCATCCACCTACACTGTAAATATAATTGTTTGTCGAATTTACCCATTTTGATTTTCGGTTATTACAAAAAAATGGATGCGAGGGATACACATAATCCAAATGATGTTCGACGAATCAGCCAGTTTTGCACTACTTAATCGGAGAGGGTTGAACGGTTTATGTTTGGCCGAAACATTTTTTTCGTAGTCAGTTTTTTTGAATTACCCTTTGTTGAGGTTTTGAAATCCGTCATTTTCTACTTTTCAGAATGTCCATTAAAACTTTTCTATTCGTCTTCTTGCTCACTATTCTGGTCCATGTGGCTTCAGCGGACTTTTGGTGTTTCTTCGGTGATTGGATGTGCAAAAGTCTCAAGTGCCATGTAAGTAATAACAATGGGATTACTGTAATCCATTTTTTTCAGAGCTGTCAAGTGGCAACGTGTCTCACTGGCGACTGTGTCTGCACACTTTGCTCGTAAAAGGAAACAACACATTCAATTGTATCATAACACTTTTTGTATCACTGATAAACATTTGATTTCCAACCTCAATGTTTTTGTTTTGAATTCTGAGTTCTAACAAAGATCATGTTATCAACCTGAAAATTTTGACTATAAAAATGAACGGTTCCCAGACAGAACAACAGATTTCGACTACCAAAGACAATGCTCAAAATCTTCACTGTTTTCTTTCTTTTCTTCCTTGCTCTTTCCACGGTTCACACCTTCGGAGACAAGGAACAAGTCGTCAGTTGCTTCGGTGGATGTCTGAAACACGATGAGCCATCGGCTTGGAAGGATTGTGCCTCCAAATGTGTTGGCGATTCCTCAGGTATCTACTTTTTTGAGTATCCTCTTCAAGAAAAACTTTCAGATGGAGCCACACAAGGATTCCTGAGCTGCGAGTCGAAATGTGTCGACTTGTGGTTCCGTCCGGAGTACGATAACACAAAGGTTCCAGAATTGATCAAGTGTAATACTCAGTGCGCGGATGAGTTCATGAAGGCTGCTTGAATGTGTTTTTTAAAACAATAAATTTTTGAATATAGATTTTTGTAATGAAAACCTTGTTACCAATCACAAGCAAAATATACATTAAAAATAAACTACGAAGTTTATTTGAAATGTAAACGCAGTTTTCAAAATTTGTCTATAAATCAGAGGATGATGTTTATTTATTGAATTTTTAAATATGAGCTGACTATGAGTTTTATGAAGATTGACAAATTTTGCAAACCACTATCCGAACATTCATTAAATCGAGAAATTACAACGTCTTTTCAGAATCCCTCCAATTTTCTGGGTTCTTGAAAATCCTACTTTCTAGATGAGACGATAATAAGACAGCTAGCGAATTGACTTCAGACAGGTTTTTACAAACGTTTGCGGAATCTGGAAGTTCCAGTCAAATCATGGAAAACTGAAGGAAAAAAGTTAAACAAAAAAAGCAAAAATTCGAATGTCCAAAATTTGAAATCCTGCTATCAAGCTTATCTCACTTTGAAAACAACCCAATGTTTTTCAACTTTTAAAACAATAAAATTCTACCCTCAAACCCAGAATAACACCACTATCTTTCTTAAGTTTTTATCAATCACTCTGGCTTCAAAATCAAATCAAAACATTTTCAGTTTCATTTTTCAATCGAAAAATGTTTGCCAAGTCTATGATATTCTCCATTTTCCTTGCTCTACTTATTCTAAACGTTCATTGTTCCGATGACAAGGAAGAAGTAATAGACTGCGTTCTCTCCTGTGGAGACGACGTCGAGGAGTGGAAGAAATGTGCGGCGGATTGTTATGGAGACTTTATGGGTTAGTTAGGGTTTCAAAATCCAAAAATCTAAAACTTTTTTCAGATGATTTTGACAAGACCTTCTTATCTTGTGAGACCAATTGTGTGGACAAGTTCTACAAGCCAGATGTAGAGGAATCAGAGTTGAAGGATCTGGAAGATTGCGCTCAAAAGTGTGTGGATGATTATCGTCAAGATGAAGCTGGAGAGAAGGTTCAAATTATAACAAAAGTATCTTCGAATTTTTGATTTAAAAAATGAATTGTTTGCATACCATAGATCAAACTTTAAAACATAGAGAAAAGCTACATTCATTATCATGGTTTTTGCAATTTTTTTTGTTATTATCATGAAATTTTTATCAAATTTTGGAAACAACATGTTATCAGAAAAAAAACTCAACGTTTTCAGAAGGATCATCTGAAATTCCATTCATGTCCATACATGTGTTCAATTATGCGATTTTTGAACTCTGAATTCCGCTGTCAACAACATTATTAACATTTGTTTATAGCATAGTTCGGCATTAAATTTCAGATCTCATTTTGATCTTTATTTCAAGCTCGAATGTCTAGGTACAATCTCGAAAGTCGTTACCTTCCTTGTCGTCACTTTTCAGAATCAAGGTAACAATTATGGAGTGGAATAGACTTTTGGGCTTATTTGTCATATTCTAACTTTTTTTGCTTTTAATCTTCAAAATCGATCGATTTTTTGCAAGAATGTCTACATGCCCTACGGATTCAGATTCCTGGATTAATTCCATAGAAACTGTTCTATGGTTTTCCCACTTTATGACTATAATTGTGACACCATTACATCTACTTGGCGCATTTTGTATACTAAAAAGGACTCCTGGAAGTATGCATTCTGTAAAATGGACACTTTTGAATTTCCATTTCTGGAATGTTCTGGTGGATCTGATGTTGAATGTCTTCGCGATTCCATTTCCTTTGTTTCCAAGTGCTTCTGGTTTTCTTCTTGGAATTTTTAGTCTTCTGGGGATCAGGCAAACAGTTCAGTTGTGGATTCTGATCACTTCTTTGTGTTGTAAGTCCAAAATTTTTAAATTAGCCAAATTTAAAGTTTCAGTCGTCTGCGTCTCCACCATGATGATATTTGAAAACCGTTTTCGACTCTTGAACACTAAAAATATTCGTTGGAAACGATTCCAACCATTTTGGGTGCTTTCGAATATTATTTTCGTATTTGTATTTTTAGTTCCAACTATGCTACAAGTTCCAGATCAAGATGTGGCAAGGGAAATGGTCTTTAGTGTGGGTTGAATATGCAAATTCGCTCTACCAGAAAGTTTCCAGACACTTCCTTGTATTCCCGACTTCCTCTTCTCCATGGAAATTGTAGTTCCGAGTCTAGACAAATGGATAATTATCTTCACTGCACTTATATTCATCATAGTTGTTTTCGGCCAACTTCTCACGTTTGCCACCGTCATTATCATGCAATTATTCTCGAACTTTGGCGCCAACATGTTATCAGAAACCACTCGACGTCTTCAGAAGAAACTTCTGAAAGCATTGTTATGGCAGACTGGAATCCCTTTGATGTATCTGGTGCTCCCCGCTTCTTGCTCAATGTGGGCGATATCGAATGGAATTTTTAGTCGTCGTAAGACATTCTGAAGCCAAGGTAATTACAGAAAACCAATTTTTCAGCATTCAACAATATCATCGTAGCAGTGGCCTCCCTTCATGGCCTAGTGAGCACTCTATCCATGATTCTGATCCATAAACCGTATCGTAGTACTGTAGCCGATTGCTGTAAAAGGGAGAAGGCTCCAAGTAGGGTTAATAATATTCCATTGTTTTCGACTAACACTGCTGTTGGGATTTATGTTACGAGTTGATTTATGTTAATGATACAAATTTAATTATAAAAAAGTTCAATAATTTCTACACTCCTTGGTAATGGCTAAGGCACCTCCAAAAATGGATCCTAATCCAAGGTGTTCGCTTTTTGCATTGCTGTTCAGTTCAATGGTTCCGACGTCGAATTTCTGGAAAAAATGAGAGAAAATTCGCTCCATTGAGAATTCTTAACTTACCAGTGTCGGAATATGAGTTGGTGAGATCATAATACTTGGAACATTGATCTGCATTCCACCCGTGGTACATCTTTTTCCCTCGAACTGAAATTTATTTTCAAAATTCTACCCGCCAAATTCAAAAATTCTCTCACTAATCCTGATCCACAATAGTTGGGCACATAGACGTACGGTGTCACCGAAAACCAATCCGTGCCGAATGATTGCATCGAAAACTGTCCATTCTCGTTGGTCAACGTCTCCGACCACTTTTGATCGCCAAGTACTGAATTTTTGAAAATTAAATCAGGAATAATGAGTTTATGCTTCCATGGATGCAAAATGTCATGCTGATTCCGAATATCACAATGAAAACGCTCAAAAAAACACCGTTAAAGTCGCAGAAAATGTCTCTCTGCTGGCCTAACTTTTTGCGTGGACACTGCGTTTTTCGGGTAAGAGAAGAATTTTCGAGCGTTTTCATTGTGATACTCGGAATCAGCATGAAATTTCGCATAGATTGAACCTAGCCTCATTTTGCCTGGAACCCTCCTTTTAATCAAGCGAAATTCCAATTTGGGCTTACCATAATTCTTCTCGGAAATTTGAACGCGCTCATTTGCGTACGGTGCTCCATGGCAAAGAAGTTGTCCATAGACAAAGACGGATCCTTCGGCGGAGAAGACGATGGGGAGCAGAAGAGAGATGATGAGAATCTGGAAGTTTCTGGGATTACTGTAGGCATACATGTCCGAATCCGGTCCGGCTCGGGTAGGAAATTTCAGTCGGAAATTTTCCAAAAAAAATTCAATTTTTCGAGAAAAAGCTTCTAAATTGCATGGAAAATCATGAAAGTGCTAAAAGTATGAAACATTTCAAAATTGAACAGAAAACAGTTTAAAAAATCGTATTTTTTCCAAAAATTGGCCTTCGAAAATATTGAGTGTCAAAATCCGGACCGAGGATTCTGGAAGATGTGAAAACTCACTTTTTTGAGCATTTTGTTTTTTCCGCAGGTATTGGAGTACTGTATTTGAGACCTTGAAGCCAGAGTTGGCAAACTCTTTTCCAACTGGATTCCTAGATTCCAAAGTTCACGTACAAACTCTAATTTTTTTCAAACTTTTGAAACTAGACTAGAGTTTGCCCTCACTTTCCCTCCCAGTGTCCATTTGTCATCATCCAAGTCATTATTATTTTGCCATTGCTCATTTGATTTTGCCATCACAAATATGCTCCTTGAGGTAAATAAGACTTTTCCGAACAATTTCCCCTCAATTTTTTAGCTTCTCTTCATCTCCTTCCTGGCCCACACGAGCGCTGAGATTTCCCTGGGATCTGTGTATACTGTAGGCCATTTGACTTGCGAAGGAATCCCGTACGCTTATCAACACGTTCAGATTTATGAGAAAAATTATGGTGATTTGAGAGAAAATCAATTTCTGAACTTACCCATTTTTTTCAGTATTTGCCGATCAACTATGGATGGATACTGTAACTGACAAGAATGGAAACTTCTCGATGAAAGCTTGGGGAATGGAATCGGTAAGCTACAGTAATCCTAGTTTCCACTACAATAACCCGAATAATCTTAGTTCCCGAACAAAGTCACCCCTTACGTCTACATTCCCAACTTTTGTGGAACTGTACTATCCGCTGGCCGACGATGCAGTGCTGGTGCAATGCAAATCAATGTTCCTGACGATTTCATCGACCCAACTCATGTGCCGAAGAAGGTATGCAAAATCGCTCTATTGCACTTTCAAAACTAGAGTTTTCAGAAATTTGACATAGGTAGCATTGAACTGCACCATAACGACACCTCCGAACGATTGGGTCTCGGCTCGATTCTATGGGGAACGTTTGCGGACACTGTCGAATGTAGGGATTATTGATTGAACTATAGATGCGAACAAAAATGAATGAAGATAATTACTTTTTAGTATCCTTCCAGCAAAACAAAAAATAAAAAAAGAAACTGAAGAGAGTGGGATTCGAACCCACGCCCCCGAAGGGACTGGTGCCTTAAACCAGCGCCTTAGACCGCTCGGCCATCTCTCCGCCGGGAGGGAGAGCGGCGGAGGGCAATTAGAAGTGTGCGCTTGAATGGTGGTCGGTAGGGAGAGAGGGAGAGTCGAGTTTCGCAACTTTTAGTGCGCTTTCCACGTAACTGCCCTAAATTATTCAAAAATCCACGTCATCAGTGATCCGTCAACAAAACAACAACGAGCCGAAAATCAGTTAGTTTCTGATCTTTTTCACTTTTTGCTCCGAGTCTCTTCGTTGAGAAGAAAAACAATCGACATGATCAAGCAGGTATAGATTTTTGCAGAAAAATTGGTTGACCTAATTCCACTATTTTCAGATCCTGCTCATCACTCTTCTGGCACAAATCGGCAACACAATTCCTCTGATGGAATCTGGATCTTTCTATTTGAGTGGTTCCCTGATGTGTCGTGGAAAACCGTACTCCAAAATGGCCATTCAGGTTTATGAGAAAAATTACGGTAAGTTCGAGTGAAAATTCACTATAATAGACATCATTTTCAGTCCTCCCAGACACCCTTCTCGTCAGTATGAAAACCAACGACGACGGATCGTTCTATATCAAGCATTGGGGAAGAGATTGGGTAGGGATACAGTAATCCAAACATCAAAAATACGATATTTTTCAGTTCTCGTTTGATCCGTACCTCTACGTACCGAACTACTGTATCTCCGCGGTTTACGAGGGAGGAAAATGCACCACTGGCGCCATGATGATACAGATTCCACCAGACTACATCTCAAATTCGGAAGTTCCTCTTTCGGTGAGTACCAAGGCTTGGCAGCAACAAATTTCGGCAACTCATTCAAATGTGAATATCTTTTTTCAGGGGGCTCCGGTAAAAATACGGTCAACAGAAAAATTGATTCTCGTTAAAAAAGCTATCGATTGGTTGTAAATTCGTTAAATTTCATCAAAAATGAACAGATTTACACCATGTTTTGCCGAAAAGTTCCGATTTCGGCAATTTTTGCCAACTTTTTGGCAAAACAGGGCGTAACTCTGTTAGTTTATGAAGAAATTTGATAATTTTTTAACCATTCGATAGATTTTTTAAAAAGGAACATTTTTTTTGTTGACAATACTTTTAGCCGATGGCCCTGAAAAAAGTTATTCACATTTGAATGAGTTACCGAAATTTGTTGCCCCCAGCCCTGGTGAGTACATTAGAGCGCATTTGCTGAAACATAATTTGTTTTAGGAGTTTGCACTTGGAGACGTCGAGATGTCAAATCAAGTTCCATTCGAGACACAAGGATTGGGATCCGTTCTGGCACCGTCTTTCGTGACAACCAGGCATTGTATGCCGGACGACAAAAAATAAGGGGCATGAAGGATAAACTTTTCTAAAATGAAGTAACAAAATAATAAATGTGTTTTTAGATAATTTTATGTGTTGATTTTCTGTGAGAAACGAAACCAGACTCGGCAAATTCCAGGCCGGCCCGGTCGGCCCGGATAGGGGAAAATAGGCTTGGAAAATTTAGAATTTTTTTTGTAAATTTTCACTGATTCCGGTCAAAAACTTTTATTGCTTTAAGAATAGGAAATACAGTTTTTTTGGTTTCCTGGACTTTGGCGTCTCAAAATTCATTGTTTTTTTGGGTCAAACAACCTTGAAATTCGATCACCCTTTCCCCTGCCCCGATTTGTTTACCAGTCACTCAAAAATGAAAACACTTTTTTCCTAAATTTTTGAGTGAAGTCCCCGCGAAAGTCATACATTTTTGATGTGATGAGGAAACAGGCGGTATAAAACGGTCGGATAAGTTCAACAAAGATATTTCTATCCTCTGAAAATGAGACTTTTGATTTTGACTTTATTGATCCTCGGATGTGCTCTCGGAGCCCCAGTCGAAGACGCCACCGAAGCTCCAGCATTGAAGAAGAAGAGCTCAATGGCCGAGTTAGCTCCGCCACTTGAGGTATGTTTTTCAAAAGTTGGCGCCAAATTTAAATAAATGTTCTCTAGCTCGACCCGTCGTGCCACGTCATCAGCTGCTACCGTAATATGCTGAACATGTCGAACAGTTGCGAAAAGGGAGAGTATCTTCACAGTTTCAAGAAATGTGAGAAGAAGTTCTTCCGGGAGGATACGTGCTGTAAGAAGAAGAAGGATGCATAATTTATATTTTTTTTTGGATTATAAACTATTTTGTTGGATTTTTTGTCTCTTACATTCGAAAAAAGAACACCTCAAATTTTCCATTCTTCTGAATCGTAGCTGCAGTCTCTTCTATCTCTCCCACAGTATCCTTCACCTCGCCGTCCCCCCACCCGCCACGTGATTTCCTTCTCAGGCCTCCTCGGTCAGCGGAGAGATGGCCGAGTGGTCTAAGGCGCTGGTTTTAGGCACCAGTCCCTCCGGGGGCGTGGGTTCGAATCCCACTCTCTTCAGTTCTCTTTTTTCTTTTTTTTTTGTTAGAGTGTGGAACGATTCGATTACCCTCCCCCATTGCAGGTGCAAACTAAAATATCGGGATTTTGTCAGCTGATTTATTATGGAGTTTCCTGCTTAACTCAATTTCCAATGTTTTCTGTCTCTTCAAATGTTTGTGTTTATAACCAGAAAACCAAATTTGATGCTGGACTTTATACTTGTTCAAGATATACACTTAGCAGCTATATAATTATCGGTTCAACTCAATCTCGAGATTAAAGTGAAATTTGCAATTCGAAGCGAGCAACAAAACTAGACTTAGATTTTTTCACGAATTCTCTAAATATTCACGAAGGCAATGTTATTCTGTATAGGATCCCTAACATTGATATTTGTGAGTTTCAGGGACCAAATTTTTTCACTTTCCCTTGTTTTCAGATTAGTTTATTCGGAATCATCATAAACTTTTATTGCCTTCTCAAGTTCCTCTCAAAATCTGGAAAATTCTCAGGTTTCAAAAAACTTTGTATAGTAAAAACTATCCCCAACATTGTGATATGTGCAAGTTTCTTATTCTGGGGTGGTCCGTTGACCTTATTTCAAGTACCACTGAAAGATGTTCCAAGAACTGTAAATATGATAATGGGGCAGATAGCAGGATCTGGAGCATATGTATTGGCTCCTATTATTCAATCTTTCATGGCTGCCAATCGATTTTTCTTACTGTATATACCATTCTGGAAGTTCAAATTTGACAAGTATCCTATCACGCACTTTGCTATTTTTGTGGGATTCGCTATTGCTGTCACTTGCTCGATTCTGGGATTTGAAGGTTCAGTTTTTATAAAAATAAGCTAGAAATTTCAAGTTCAGCAACCTGCGGCTACATTTTCGATCCGGAAGCGTTGGTATGGCGTTCTGAGTATTTCGATTGTTCCAAGGGACAGTCGGCGATTATTTTTGGATGTATAGTGGTACCCACAGTGATTTCAAACTCTTTAAATTTGGCCTCCGCTGTGAAATTGATATTTGGGAAAGTGACAGGGATTACGAAATCAGATGAAAAGAAGAGAAGGAGGAAATGGGTTCGGATGTTTTTGCAGGTAAAGAATTTGTTACTTGGCCGTTACATTCCAACCCTTTAGGTTCTCGAAATAATCTTTTTTTGGCTCCGTGATATTGCGAAATGCCATACTTGCGAAGCGTCACACTTTCCAAACGTCACACTTTCGAAATGGGACACTTTTGAAACGTCGCACTTTCGAAACCACACTTTCAAAACTTCACACTTTCGAAATGTCACACTTTCAAATGTCACACTTTCGAAACGTCACACTTTAAAACTTCACACTTTCGAAATGTCACACTTGCAAAACGTCACACTTTCGAAATGTCACACTTTCGAAATGTCACACTTGCTAAGTTTCGCACTTTCAAAACTTCACATTTTCGAAACGTCGCACTTGCGAAATGTCACACTTACGAAATGTGGCGGAGCCCTGCGAACCTAAAAATGCAACCGCTTTGCGAGCCTAAAAATGCAACCTAAAATCTTATCAAGTTTCAGAACGTCTTCCAAGACTGCCTCCACGTCATCGACCTAATCAACTGTCGTTACGTCTACGCTCTTCGTGACGAGACTTGGTTCCAGTTCATTTTCCTGTCTGTCTCATTTGTTTTGATCTACTCCCTAGATGGGTATGTTCCTTTAAAACCAGTTTTTTCTTGAAAAAAAAAGGTTTTTAAGATTCGTGATGTTTTACTTCCATCGAGACGTCCAACCTAACGTTATTCAGCGATTTCTGGCAAACGGCAAGATTCGAAGAAAAAGCAATGCGATTGAAGCGTTTCGTTCTGGAAGTTACATTTAAATTGCATAATGAAAACTGTATTCATTTTTACCAAAAATTTTCAACCATCAACATCGCACGTAGCCACTGATAAGCCGGGCACGTACCACTCGTTATCAGCAAACGTCGCATGCACGTACACAAATAAAGTCACTATTTACCGGGGCTCCGGGAGCCTCATGTGATCAGGAGACAACCATACATCAACGTCTTTGAACATTGCCCTTTTTTGAAGGCTAAAAAAAAGGAAGCAAAAAGATTTCTCCCCGGCCGGGAATTGAACCCGGGTCTCGCATGTGACAGACGCGGATACTCACCACTATACTACCGAGGACACGGGAGAAGAGGGCGCGGGATGGCATAGAGAAATGAGAGGAAGGCAGCGGTAGTTGGGATGTTGGTTGACCTAAATCATCCTTACATTTTCTCATATTTTTCGATTCCCATAAAAAATAGACTATTCCATTCTCTGTTTCATTTCGTTGACATTGGTATTATTGAGTATTTGCACACAAATCGCAAGTCATAATCATCGTCTTTATCAGTGATCATCTGTTGCCGGCTCCGCCCACTTTCTCGCCCCAGTTTAAAAGGCGTAGGTGACCATAAACAGTTACCGATTTTGTTCAATAACAAAAAAAAATCTCCACTAATCATGTCGTTGGCTCGTCAAAACTATCACGATGAGGTGGAGGCCGCCGTCAATAAACAGGTTAGTTCTTTTTTTTGGGAAGTTAGAAGTGAAAGACATAGGAAGAATTGGTGATGTCATTTTCAAGTTGGCAACCGCGCTCCACTGAGAATCCATTGTTTTCAGATCAACGTGGAGCTCTACGCCTCCTACGTCTACCTCTCCATGTCTGCCTACTTTGACAGGGACGATGTCGCTCTTCCTCACATCGCCAAGTTCTTCAAGGAGCAATCAGAAGAAGAACGTGGACACGCAACAGAGCTCATGAGAATCCAGAATGTTCGTGGTGGACGTGTCGTGTTCCAGAACGTTCAAAAGCCAGAAAAAGATGAATGGGGTACGGTACTCGAGGCGTTTGAAGCAGCACTAGCTTTGGAGAGAATGAACAACACATCGCTTTTGAAGCTTCATGGAATCGCTGAGCAAAGAAATGATGCTCATTTGACAAATTATATTCAGGAGAAGTATTTGGAGGAGCAGGTAAGAAATTTTGTAGTTTTCCAAAGTGAGTATGAAATTTCAGGTGGCCTCTATCAACGAGTTCGCTTCGTATATCGCTAGAATCAAGAGAGCCGGTCCTGGACTCGGAGAGTACCTTTTTGATAAGGAGGAATTTGATTAATTATTCCATATTGGGACTTAAATTGTACATATTTTCTTAATTTATATATATTTAACTAATAAAACTTCAAAATACGAAAACGACTACAGTACCATAATTACTGAGGATTTATGGGTCTACAACATTTCATGTAGCAATTTGAATTTCTGGCTCCGCAAAATTTCGAAAAAATACATTTCGAAAACGTGATGTTTCGCAAGAGCGACGCTTCGAAAGAAAAAATTTCAAACCACTCTAGGAAAAAAAATACCTCTCAACACAGTGTAGCACTTCTGAGCCGTTTAATTAAATATCCTACGATAACGTCGCACTTGCCAAACGTCACACTTTCGAAATGTCACACTTGCGAAACGTAACACTTTCCGAACGTCGCAGTTCTAGCTGTGCTAGTGGGCTAACTAGCTATGTTGTATCAATAGAACGTGGCTACGCAGCGAATTTCACATGTTTTTTGAGCTTTTTTCAAAGCTTGCGAAATGGAAAACCTATCTTCAAATCTGAACAAAAAATTGTATCACTTTCGAGATGAATATTTTTTTCTTCGAGTTTAGAAAGAATCAAGGAATTTAAAGAAAACTCTACAACAAAAAACTATACAATATTCCTTCAGAAACAATATAATTATCGATTTTATTTATCATAGACAAGGCAACAACAACAAAAGAACCAAAGAGAAATCGGAGACGAAGAACTGGATTTTCGTCCGATTATCTATTCGATGAACTACGTATCAACTTTCACCAAGAAATCTTCGCTTGAAACTTTCAGATTTTCGTTCCCCTTTTTCATTTTTTAAAGTCCACTTTCTCAAATGATTCACTTGACCTCGTGAAACGGAGACTAGTAGTATCACATCAACTTTATTACAACTTCTTCTGTTGAAAATGGACAGTGACAGAGATTGATAGAGACTAAGGAAAAGAAAAATAAGTGATCAGTGTTGTTGTTCTTTTGAGACTATCTTTGACATGACTTTTTTCTTTCGTTTTTCGCGTTATCTGTTTTCTAAAAGTTACCTCCGTGGAGATCAATTTTTACGCGTTGTGATGAAACAGAACTTTTTAACATAAATGTTAACCCAAAAAATCGGATTTCAGATGTCGTCAAAGTTATTCGTATTCCTTCTAATATGCTATGCAACAGCTGACAAAGTGGAGGAGAAAGGGGTGTTGAAGAGTTTCAGGGTAAAATTTTTAAAATATTTATTTTGTTTATAAAGTTGGATAATAATAAAAGTTATGGGAATAAAAAAATCCTATTTCGAAATGCTTGATTACAATTTTTCTGATTGCCAAAAAATTCAAGTTTCAATTTCAATTTCAAAGGAAAGTTACATTGATAATTTAAGACATTTTCCGTTTGAAAATGTTAATTTCAAGTGTCTGAAAAAATGGCCACTTCCGTTCTGATATCCTGAAAATGTTTCAACCCTCTATCATTATATACCTCCTCTATGTTTTTAAATGAGATCACAAACAATCATACGTTCAGAAATCACCAATAATCCCGTTCTCCATTTGCAATATCTTTGTAATCTATCACTGATAAAAAGCCGAAATCCGGCTTCTCCCTATCAAATCTTTTAACAGTTTGAACCCAAATCCATGATGTCATGTTTAACGTCATCTGAATAGAAAGCTTACCCCTTGTTTCGAACGTCAAACAATCAAAGATTGGGACCTCCCTTCTTTTGGGGAAATTATGAAGGGTTTGGGGAATAGATAGGCGAATTTAGCAGCGAATGGAACAAGTTCCTGATTATGGATTGGCTGAGGTTCATTTTTTTTTTGAAATCACAGTTTTTTCAAAGTTCAAAAAATTTATTAATTTTTCAGTTATTCAATTGGAACTGGGACGATGTTCATCAGGTGTATGTCATTACAACATGGTTACTGGTGGCGTCATTGGCTAAAATTTGTGAGTTTTTGAAAAATTATTGAATAGGGTAAAATCGAAGATTAGGTGAATGGGATACTTTGAAATTCAGAATCAAGAGCTCGAAAGCTCTAAAAAAGTGTAAACACAATTAGTTTTTCGAAGAACTCCTCAAGTTTTGAATATTTCAAAATCTAGTCATGTTTAGGCTCATTATGAAGCTTTGAAAACAATGAATGAATGAAGAAATTTTCATAGAATTAAGAGAAAAAACTGATCGATGAGTCAAAGAGAAGGAATTATATCCTTTGATTGGATTTTTGGATTCTTAGATACTTGGATTCTTGGATACTTGAATTTTTGGATTCTTGGATTTTTGGATTCTTGGATTCTTGGATTCTTGGATTCTTGGATTCTTGGATACTTGGATTCTTGGATTCTTGGATTCTTGGATTATCAGATTTTTGGATTCTTGGATTCTTGGATTATCAGATTCTTGGATTCTTGGATTCTTGGATTCTTGGATTCTTGGATTCTTGGATTCTTGGATTCTTGGACTTTGACAACCATGCAAATATCTTACCTGATATCTCAACTCATCCCAATTTCTACAGTATTCAACCTAATGAAGCCTCTCTCCAAATGGCTCCCTGACTCTTCTCTCCTTATCATAGTTGGTCTGGGACTCGGATATGTGCTCCGCCAAACTACACTATCTGGAGCAAGACTTGACTCACATGCTTTTTTCCTTTACCTTCTCCCACCTATTATTTTTGATGCGGGTAACAAATCCTTCAAGGTACTGCCTAAACTTGTCTCAAATTTCAGGTTACTTCATGCCAAATCGAGCTTTATTCAAAAATTTCGACTCTGTCCTTGTCTTTTCGGTGATTGGTACCCTCTGGAACACGTTCGCCATCGGTGGCTCATTGCTTATCATGGCTCAATATGACTTGTTTACAATGCAGTTCACTACATTTGAAATTCTGGTTTTCTCTGCTTTGATATCCGCTGTGGATCCCGTGGCGGTTATTGCAGTATTCGAGGAGATTCATGTTAATGAATTTCTTTTCATCAATGTCTTTGGAGAGGCACTTTTTAATGATGGGGTTACTGTGGTAGGTTAAATGAATGAAGATGGGCAGTTGAATGAGTTTTCAGGTACTATACCAAATGTTCAAGAGTTTCGCATTGATCGGGTCGGATAATTTGTCGCCGTGGGATTATGCGACTGGAGGATTGTCGTTCTTTGTGGTCGCGATGGGAGGAGCAGCGATTGGGATTATTTTTGCTATTGTGACAAGTTTGGCGACAAAGTGAGTGGAGGGAGAAACATGAGCAAAAAATCTCAAAAGTTGGGCATGCTGGGACTTTAAATTCCCAGAAAGTTCCAAAGTTTACAAACCTATTGCTTGTCTTATGAGCATTTGAATGTGATGAAGCGCTCTCAAACCCAAAAATCATTCAACAAACTTTTTCCAGATACACCCAAGAAATTAAAATTCTCGCGCCTGTCTTCATCTTTCTCCTACCCTACATGGCTTATCTCACAGCTGAAATGGTTTCGCTTTCTTCGATCATAGCGTAAGTCTACCTATAATTTCTTATTTCTTATCAAGGCTGTCACACGGCTGGCCCACGGTCGGCCCCGGCCAGGTTTGTTACCAAACATTTTTTTAGAACCGCGGCCCACCACAGCCCATGACTGGTGAAATCTGACAGCCTTGTTTCTAATTCAAAACATGTACCATAATGTTTGGAATTCTTTTCATTTTCCAGCATCGCCGTTTGCGGAATGCTCATGAAGCAATACATCAAGGGAAACATAACCGAGGCTGCCACCAACTCTGTCAAATACTTCACCAAAATGCTCTCCCAATGCTCGGAAACTGTCATTTTCATGTTCTTAGGACTCTCCACTATCTCTTCGGAACACCACGTCGACCTGATTTTCATTGGTGCCACACTATTTTTCTGCTTGATCTACAGAGCAATCGGAGTTGTAGTTCAATGTTACATTTTGAACAAGTTTCGCGCCAAGAAATTCGAACTGGTAGATCAATTCATTTTGTCTTATGGTGGACTCCGCGGAGCAATCGCTTATGGTCTTGCTGTATCGATTCCTGCATCGATAACCGCTAAGCCAATGTTCATCACGACTACAATTGCAGTGATTTATTTCACAGTTTTCCTCCAAGGTGTCACTATTAGACCGTTAGTGAACTGTTTGAAAGTGAAGAGAAAAGAGCACCGAGAAGCAACAATGGTAGAGAGCGTCTATAATAAGTACCTTGATTATATGATGTCCGGAGTCGAGGATATTGCAGGGCAAAGAGGGCATTATAGTTTCATCGAGAAGTGAGTTGAGATCTCCTTGTGAAAAAAGTCAGCTAAATGTTTCAGTTTCGAGCGTTTCAACGCAAAAGTGATCAAGCCGGTCTTGATGAGACACGAGACCCGACAAAGCTTCGATGCTACTTCTATCATCAGAGCCTATGAAAAAATTACATTAGAGGATGCGATAAAGTTGAGCAAGGCAAAGAATACTTTGCAGAATAAGAGAATAGAGAAGGTCAAAAGTATGAATCAAGTCGCACCGGAGCAGGCGACAGTGACTCCGAAGGATGTGCAGTTGGCAAGGGTAAGGCGGTACTGTAGAATGATACGAGAAGAATTACCAGTTTTCAGTTCATGGAGTCTGGAGAGAATATAGACCAGCTGTACATGCTGTTCAGTGATCTTCTCGACAAGAAACTTGGCGAGCTCAAGAAGCAAGCGGATAAGATAGAGAGGTCTAGTGAGGATGATATTCAGGACGACTACATGGCTCAGCTGGTGAGGATTACTATAGCTCTTGGGATGTGTACTTTAGCTTAAAGTCTGAAACTTGATACTCTAGGATAAGGCTGTCACATGGCCGACCCACGGTCGGCCCCGGGACGGGATTTGTCAAAAAAATATTCTGAAGCCGCGGCCCCATGGCCGACCGTGAGCCGTGGGACATAGGCTCTTTATCATTCTCATTTTCGACATTGAAACTGGTCACGGCCTAAATCGACTAATTTTAACTTGCGGCGCTCTACTGCGAAGGCTCAAATGGGCCGCGGCCCATAAAGCCTGTGAATTTGTGTCAACCTTATAAAATTTTGCGCAAATCTTATAAAATGCAAATTACTTTTACTTCGTAACATGCTCCAAGATATTTCGAAGGCAGACATTTCGAAAGTGTGACGTTTCGCAAGTACGACGTTTCGAAAGTGCTAAATTTTGCAAGTGCCACGTTTAACGCATTGGCATAACTTTCTCTTCTCCAAAAGAGCACGTTTGCTTCACCACAACCTCTCAATACATCCCTACTTCCAGGGCAACTCGAACTTGAATCTCCGTTCAACCCATCAAAGCTTCGACCATCTGGCTTCGGACTCCCTATTCCACCGCGGAGGACGTCGTCTGTCAACTGGAGATCTCAGAGGAATGGAAAGAAATGGATCGAAACAGAAACGATCTATGTATGAGTTGAGACATGTATGACTAAATTCCGTTAACATAATAATTATGTGCATAATGTCATTCTAATAAGTATAGTTTTTCTTTTCATTTTTTAAACAAAACTGAAGAGACGAAAATGATTTCTAAGAAACCGCCGGTGGCACTACAGTAATCGCAGTCTCACAGGAACTTGCTTTAACAGTACTCTTCCTCTTCTGTCTCCACTTCTCAATGCCCAATAGCTTGTAGCAAAAGTCTCGATAAGGCGTGTGTATCCAAATCATGATCAGTGTCGAAGAAACACCATTGAAGGAAAATATCACAAAGCAAATGTTGTTAGCTGCTTGATTGTGGAATTTGAATAGAACGGAGGAGAAAACATAGACTATTGGGAGTTGGATAACTGTCATGTATAGGGATACCTAGAGTTTTCAAGCTTCATACAAATGCCAGTGAAGCTCTATGACTTACCTGAATATAAACGGCGTGCAAAAAGTTCCGCTGCATTTTCAAAGTTGTCTCCGAGAATCTAGCTGTCTCCTTGAGCCTTTTCAATCCCCGTTTTATAAGTCCAACAAAAATAAAAGCCTGGGGAACAATGATCATGATAATCACAAAACATGGTAGTGTTATATACTTCATCTCAAGCGATATAACATACAATGGAGCATTGATAATATAATCGGGGACATTGGGTCCGAGCATCTAGACCAATACAAAACGTAAGACTTTGAGAACCTTGAACTCACTTTTAGAGCCACTTTTCTAGCCATAGTTTGTTCGGGAACTGTTATAAAAGACGGTAAGCACCAAACAAAGGCATACGAATAGTTGATGATAGAGACAAGGATACGGTAACGTTGCCATTTGGTATTTTGAGCAAATACTATATAGTATCGATTTTCGAAAATTGTGATAATAGCGGCAGAGACAACTGGAAGTAAATTGTCATGTTTTCCAGAGACCTGGCAAATCCCGGCCGGGCCAGTGGAAAAATTTTGTCGGTCGGCTCGGATAGGGAAAAATAGGATAAATTTTCTAAATTTTTTCACAAATTTTGAAATTTTTTGTAATTTTTTGCTGTTAAAATGACACAAAAAATTCAATCATAAAAAATATGACTCATTCAAGAAAAACCACAAAAAATAGAGTTTTTACTTTAAAAATTCACACCAAAATTTTTGACTCCATCGACCGTCCCAAGCCGGGCCGTGCCGACAGAACTTCTGATTTCGGCCCGGCTCGTAGCATGTCTGATGTTTTCTATAGTTTCATTGAAAAAATTTTAATTCAAGAGCTTAAAATATAGCTGCACGCGGAAAATGGATCTTGGTACATACCTGCCAATAAAGTCAAAATCAAATAAGCCTGAATCTCCATTGGACAATTGATCTCTCTCAGAATTCCCAATGGAAACCCAGCCAACGCCGGAAAAATCATAAACGGAACCGCCAAAATTGTCACCCCGTAGTCCAGAAACATACACCAAAAATGGAAATTGAACATGATCCATTTCACGGATCCCATCGTTTTGGGAGTCTTGAAAAGGATACAATAGGTACCGAAAATGTGGATAGGGATGGCTATGATAGTGATAATATGAAGTGTGTCCTGGAGGAATTCAGGACTTTCTGGGTGCATTTGAGGGAAGAAATTCTAATACTAATACATCACTCTAGTTTGTTGGAGACGAAAACAAAAAAAGATTATGGGGTTTGGGGTTTAAATGGCGGTTTATGAATTCGTAATTGGTTTGGCTTGACGAAAATATCAGTGAAATTAAAGCATAAGTCAGAAGGAAACGAGACATCATTTCTAGAACAGATTGAGTCAAAAAGTTTATTTGGCTATTTCAATTTGAAATTATTGTCATCTCTGTGCCGCCGTAGGCGCCACAGAAAGAACAGCATCTGAAACCTTGACGCTCATAATTTTCTTCCTACATTTCTCGATTCTCAAAACTTTGAAGCAAAAATCTCGATACGGAGTGTGAACCCAAATCATCAAAATTGTCGCCGATACTCCGTTCAATGAAAATATCACAAAACAAAAGTTATTGGCGGCTTGGTTGTAGATTTTGAAGAAAATGGATACGAAAAAATAACCGAGCGGCAATTGGATACTAATCATGTACATGGACACCTGGACTTAATTCGATTTTTTAAAAATGAAGAATTTCGAAGAAATCAAACCTGAATGTACACAGCATTCAAAAAGTTCTTCTGCATTTTTATAGTGTTTTTGGAGAATCTTGCAGTTTGGCTTAATCGTTTCATTCCTCTTTTCATGAGGGCAACAAACCAAAACGCTTCGCAGACCATGAAAAAAGCTATGGAAAAACAGGGAAGAGTGAGAGTTCTTATATCAAGAGATAGTATAAATATAGGACCATTGCGGATGACTTCGGGGATCCTTGAAGGGCCGATCATCTGAGTATTTAACTAAAAGATTATAAAAGTAGAATTACAGTAGTTTTTTCAAATGATCGTCCCAATTCTGATATTTACGAAAATAACAATATTTTCCAAAGAATTCGTTAAAACTCGAAAAAATCGATTTTCAAATAGCAAACTTAAATTTCCTAATCTACATATTTTTTAAAAATAAATAATTTCTCGCTGCTTAAAACGCTGTAGAAAACTTTTTTGTCAATTTTTTGTCAGCAGCGGCGAGCGCAACAGCAGCTTATGTATCGGCAGCGGTGTTAGTTAAAAATTGTACATAAAAAATTTCTGTAGCGTTTGGAGCTGCGATACTAGATGCCTTCGAATCAGCTAAAAATTCTACATTTTTTGAAATAGGTTAGAAAAAATGTAAGTTTGCGATTTGTGAGTCGATTTTCTCAAGTTTTATCGATTTTGTGCAAAAATATTGTTCTTTTCGTAAATACGAATTGGAAAGAAAATTTGAGGGAAATTTAAAAATACCAGTATAAAGCTATAACTTTGAATCCTACTTCAATGCTCTGAATGTTCTAAATCAAATTTTATGGAATACCGTAATGCCAAATGATTCATTACGTATATCTAGATACCGGTTGGACTCACAACTAGGTCACTGTTTGATGAATAGATTTTATAATATTTTTTGAACAGACAACGCTCAGACCGTTTCTTAATGGGATCTTCATACATATTCCTGGTTTTTGTCCCCTTTTCGACTTTTTTTTGAAAATTGCTGATAACTTGTTTTATGATCGGATCGAATATCTTAACCTAAATGTTCTCACTACCGCAACTTCTAATCCGATTTCTGTTTCTCTTTTTCAAATTGAATTAGCTAACCTCTAGTGAAACTTTAACAGCCATTTCTTGGTCAGGCATCAATATAAACGATGGTATACTCCAACTCATAGCGAACAAATAGTTGAATATGTTCAGTGGAAGGCGGAATCGACGCCATTTCGATTCCTGACCAAAAACTAAAAAATACCGATTCTCGAAAATTGTGATAACTGCGGCGGTTACAACTGAAACTTTTCGAGTTCTAGGAAGGGAAAACTTCGAGGATTTACCTGGAATCAACGTTATAATCAAATAAGTTTGAAACTCCGGGGGAACATTCAACTGTGAAAGAATTCCATACGGGTATCCGCCTAAAGCAGGGAATAACACAATCGGCACTGTCAGAATTGTCAATCCATAATCCAAGAGTATACACAAAAAATGGAAATTGAACATGATCCATTTCACTGATCCCATCGTTTTGGGAGTCTTGAAAAGGATGCAATAGGTACCGAGAGCGTGGATGGGAACGGCTATGATAGTCATAATGTGAAGTGTGTCCTGGAGGAATTCAGGACTTTCTGGGTGCATTTGAGGGAAGAAATTCTAATACTAATACATCACTCTAGTTTGAGAGAAGGTGCGGGGAGACAAAAACAAGAAAAGATTATAGGTGTGAAAAAGGGTTTTCGTAATTGGTTGGCGGGAGTGTTGACCAAAATATCAATTTTTGGAGAACAGACATCGTGCTAGGCTAACGCACAAATCAAAGAATATAGACGTTTTTCTTGGAAAACTTAGACAATTGAATATAAGGATTTACAGTAGAGAAATAAATCTGAAATTTCGAAAAAATTATTATTTTCTACTACAACAAATATCACGCACTGATAGTAGGGAAACTACCAGAATAGAAACGAATTTCTGATCGGTCGACGTTGAGATTTGACCGGTCAAAACTTACTGTAAGAAGGCGTGATCATCATTTTTCTTTCTTTTAAACATTCAGATATTTTTTGTTCTCTGACGCCTCTTTTTTTGTTCACACATCAATTCCGAACTTCAAATCGCATTATTCAAATTTGTACTAAACTTAATCTTTTCGTTCCAGCTCGGAAAACGTTTCAGTTGTTGCACTCAAACTATGATAGAACAAATTCTGCCCCTACTATTAGCTCTAATGCCAACTGTTACTGCTTCTGAATCCCAAGGACAGGTACTATTGCATTTCCAAAAACCCAATGTGTAACTTGAGGTATTTCCATTCAAATGGACGGAGGTGCAATTCGTCTACACGATAGCGATATGGATTTTGATTGAGTCGGTGGCCAGGATTTGTGAGTTTTTTTGTTGGAGGAGAAATTGAAACACAGATTTTTGTGGAAACTAAGATTCTCTGACTTTACAAGATTTTTTTAATCTAAAAACATATTTCCAAATCAAAATTGCGGGCCCTGATATACAGTACCGCTCAAAAGTATATCAACTTTTTGGTTTCTTGGCATAACTTTTTTTCGAGAAAAAGGACGAAAGTCAAATTTTAACAAAACATTTTTGGCGTAACCAGCTACATCTCTGCTCATTTTCATGCAAATATCTATAAAATTTATGATTTTGTGAGCCAAAATGTGATTTGACGAAACAGTTGGTTTTCAGAGATTTTCAGTAAAACATTCATATATTAACATAAACTATGCTTATTATGATTATTTTTTCCAGTCTTCACCTACCTGAAACCTCTGACCAAATGGCTCCCAGACTCTTCACTAATTATCATAGTCGGTCTTCTCCTTGGATTTTTCCTCCATCTCACATCCCTAAACGGAGTCAGTCTAGATGCCGAAGTCTTCTTCCTCTACCTCCTCCCACCGATTATTTTTGATGCAGGTGAGAATCCTCGGAGAGCTCTACATCAGCGAGATTTCAGGATACTTCATGCCAAACCGTGCATTCTTCAAAAACATCGACTCGATTCTCATGTTTTCGTTGTTGGGAACCGTTTGGAATTGTTTTGCCATCGGTGGATCTCTATTACTTTTATCGAAATGTGACATTTTCTCTGTTCAATTTTCCACTTTTGAGATTCTGATCTTCGCCTCTTTGGTATCCGCAAGTGATCCTGTAGCGATTATAGTGGTTTTTGAGGAGATTCATGTTAATGAATTTCTCTTCATCAATGTTTTTGGGGAAGCTCTTTTCAATGACGCTATCAGTGTGGTAAGATAGGAACAATTGGATGCCTAAAATCAAAGAGTTTCAGGTTTTGTACAACATGTTCATCAGTTTCCTCTCTCGTGATATCAATAGCTTGACAATTTGGGACTATGGAATTCGAGGACTCTCGTTTTTTGTGGTAGCTTTGGGAGGAGTGGCCATTGGAGTTATTTTTGCATTTGCGACCAGTTTCGCTACGAAGTGAGTACAGTATACAGATACATGATTCAAAAGCGAATTCCAGATACACCCATGAAGTGAAAATAGTCGCTCCAGTTTTGATTTTCTTGATTCCTTACATGTCTTATTTGACAGCGGAAATGGTCTCATTTTCAGCAATCATAGCGTAAGTTTTCAGTTTGAGAACTAAAGCCATGGGTACTTGAATTCATTGTCTTTATTCCAGAATCGCTGTTTGTGGAATGGTAATGAAACAATATGTTAAGGGAAACATCACTGACTCAGCAGCCAACTCTGTCAAATATTTCACCAAAATCATATCACAAAGCTCGGAAATCGTTATTTACATGTTTCTGGGACTCTCCACGATCTCTGCTGACCATTACTTCGATGTCCCTTTTATCGCTGCTGCGATCTTCTTCACTTTATTCTACCGTACTCTTGGAGTAATAGTCCAATGTTATTTCCTGAACAAATTTCGCGCGGAAAAATTCAAACTAGAAGATCAATTCATTTTGGCTTATGGGGGACTGAAAGGAGCAATTGCATATGGTTTGGTGGTCTCTATTCCAGCAGCGGTTTCAGCTAAACCAATGTTCATAACTACCACTATTGCTATTATCTACTTCAACGTCTTCATTCAAGGAATCACAATTCGGCCATTAATCAATTTGCTGAAAATTAAGACAGAAGAAGAGAAATCGGCAACAATGACTGAGAGTATCTATAACAAGTACTTGGATTATATGATGTCTGGAGTCGAGGATATTGCTGGACAGAAAGGACATTATAATGTGGTTGGGAGGTGAGTAAGAGCTGTTTTTTCTCTGTTTGTGCCTTTTCTTCTATGCCATCTCACGCACTCCTTTCCCGTGTCCTCGGTAGTATAGTGGTGAGTATCCGCGTCTGTCACATGCGAGACCCGGGTTCAATTCCCGGCCGGGGAGAAACCTTTTTGCTCTTTTCTTCATCTCTCAATTTTTCAGATTCGAACGTTTCAATGCAAAAGTACTCAAGGCCATCCTGATGAGGCACGAGAAGCGTCAGAAAATCGACTTCACATCTGTTATCCGTTCCTATGAAAAACTGATTCTGGAAGATGCAATCAAATTAGCAAAGATGAAGAGTATCCTGAATCACCAGAAAACCAAATACAGGAACGATTTTCAACTGGAAGCTGTATGTTTTTCACCAAAATTTTGAAGTCTAAATCAAAAATGTTTCAGTTCCTTCAACCTGGAGAAGACATGGAGCAACTTTATTTGCTCTTCGGAGAGTTTTTGGAGAAAAGAAAAAGGATGGAAAAAGAGATGGAGAAGGAGGAGGACATTGCGGATGATTATCTCGCTGAAGTGGTTGGTGAAGTTGACATTGGGAAATCATAATGTGCAGAAATTTTTCTTTTTTCAGCAAGCTCATTCATGTGCAGAATTTGGTATGGAATTGAAAGAGCTGGGAAATAAGGAGGACTGCAAGACGGAGGAGTCTACTGAAAAAATCAATGTTTGATAGAATTTCAATCTGTAAAAAATATAGAGCGTTCAGGAATAAAGTTTTAGTATCATATTTGAACATTTGATTTTGAACTTGTCAATGCTGAAAGAATTGAGTTTCGAATCGAGAGTAAAAAATCGAACTGTCGTCAAGTTTGGTGCATTGTCTGCAAATCCAAAATCTTCAGGAAGGCGAGCCGGTGTGTATGGATCGTATATACGGATAGAGAATTCTGCAGATCATGATTCCATATTGTGGCGGTAAAATGCAGCTGGACCTGCGCCACCGCACTCCAGTGGAAAAATCACCGTGTCGGGACCTTTTACCACAGGAGTACGGTGGCGCAGGTCCAGCTGCATTTTACCGCCACAATACCAGAATCGTCTCCAAAACACATTCAAATTTTGAAAAATAAACTCACAGAAGAAAGAAAAAAGATTTCTCCCCGGCCGGGAATTGAACCCGGGTCTCGCATGTGACAGACGCGGATACTCACCACTATACTACCGAGGACACGGGAAAGAGGACGTGAGATGGCATAGAAGAAAAGGCACAAACAGAGAAAAAACAGCTCTTACTCACCTCCCAACCACATTATAATGTCCTTTCTGTCCAGCAATATCCTCGACTCCAGACATTATATAATCCAAGTACTTGTTATAGATACTCTCAGTCATTGTTGCCGATTTCTCTTCTTCTGTCTTAATTTTCAGCAAATTGATTAATGGCCGAATTGTGATTCCTTGAATGAAGACGTTGAAGTAGATACAGCTTCCAGTTGAAAATCGTTCCTGTATTTGGTTTTCTGGTGATTCAGGATAATCTTCATCTTTGCTAATTTGATTGCATCTTCCAGAATCAGTTTTTCATAGGAACGGATAATAGATGTGAAGTCGATTTTCTGACGCTTCTCGTGCCTCATCAGGATGGGCTTGAGTACTTTTGCATTGAAACGTTCGAATCTGAAAAATTGAGAGATGAAGAAAAGAGCAAAAAGATTTCTCCCCGGCCGGGAATTGAACCCGGGTCTCGCATGTGACAGACGCGGATACTCACCACTATACTACCGAGGACACGGGAGAGGAGAAAGCGGGACGGCGTAGAGGAAACTGTGGGCGCTAACATGACTCTGGGGACACTGTGTGAAAGAAAAAAAGATGCTAGTTTCTGTGCAAATCTTCAAAACGTTCTGCCAGAAGTCTAAAAATTGGAGATGTAATCATTGAAATTAAAAACAAAACAAATAAATACATGTGGTCTGTCAATTTTCCAATCTTCGATCTTGTTAATTTTCCGTAAGAATACCTGTTCCTTCCTTCTTTGCATCGAGACAAAAACATTTCACTTTTTTTTCCATTACTTCTTTTTTCTTTCAACCCAAAAATGATTGAGTGTTCTATTCAAAAAGTTGGTCTAGCTGCTGCAATTATAGCAATTATTGCTTTATATTGCATTATCCCTGAAATGGAATGGTTCAAGAAAGATGAGAAGAAATTGGAAAAGTTCATTCCGTCTTGTATACCGGTGAGTTTCAGATTCTAAAGATTTGTCAGAAATTTGCTTTTTTTTATTCACAGATGTTCGATGAAGCCAATCGAATGCTGATGGAGCAGATCAACTCGACAAGTTTGATTCTGGAGAATCCAGAAGTCTACAGAAATATTTCTGCAAAGTGTGAAAAGGCTATAGTAAGCTTTTCATGAAGGCACATTGAACTTTCAAAAAGTTTTCAGGAATGCGTCGAATCCACCGAAATCACTATAAAATCATACACTCTTGACGAAAAATACAATCCCTGCATGTTCTTTGTGTTTTACCACGGACAATTTTCTACATGTGCTCGAACTGTGATATCCAAAGTTGGGGCGCAGATTCCGTGCATTGAAACTGTGTTTCATGAGAAGTTTCAGGTAAATTTAAACCCGAAACATGTCATAAAGTTATTCGGTTTTCAGAACAAAACAGAAAAATGTGCAGCTTGGAATAAATCGAGGCCTTGTTTGGTTCGAGCGATTTTGAATTCTTGTGTTACGATTCCAACAGATAAATTGAGCAAGAAACAAACTCAGACGGATTATTATGCAGCTGAGATTTATAATTTGACACCAGCTTTTTGTATGGATTTGGTATAGTTAATGTGAATAAATCATGAACCGCGAATACAAGAATTTCTCAGAATCGCAAAATCACAAAATACAGTACTTCAGGATTTTGAAAAACGCATAACGTTTCAGAATTCCAAAATCTAAAGATTCTCAAAACCAAACTTAACATTCTAAGAAACTCGGAACCTCATTATAAAGGAGGATTCCGGGCAAAATGAGTTTATGGTTTAATCGATGCAAAATTTCATGCTGATTCTAAAAATCACAATGAAAATGCTGAGAAATGCTTCTCTGACCCAAAAAACGCCGTCAAAGTTGATGAATAGTTATCCCTCGTGGCCAAACTTCTGTCGTGTTTCCAAGTGGATTACAATTTTCGTACTGCCAACGCAAAAAGTTAGGCCAGGAGGAATCACTTTTTTCAACTTTGACGGCGTTTATTGGGTCAGTGAAGTACTTTTGAGCGTTTTCATTGTAATATTCGGAATCACTATGAAATTTTGCTTCGATTGAACCATAAACTCATTTTGCCCAGAATCCTCCTTCAAAAATAAAAACCTCGAAATCTCAAAACTCCGACATTTAAAATTTTCTGGCTTTCAGGCTTCCCTCAATTCGAAATTCCTCCAAAATATAAAAAGCCTTATTTCCACTGTTACTTTGATCAAAAAATACTCTCTCATCACTTTGAATCTTCTATTTTTGATCTTCAGAAAATGAATAGAAATCTCGAAACCCCGAGAAAACCGGTCACCCCACAAAAGTTCGTAACAGTTTGTGGGTGAAATGAAATTTGTCATCGGGTTGGTTTTATTGGTCTCTTTTTCTTTTTTTCGTCTTTTCAAAAGTGATCTCATTGAACAACAACACCTTCTTCTTCATTCCCTCCCGATAATGAACACACCAGTCATTTTTTCAACTTCTACCAATGAAAAGTGGCGGTTGTTTTGTCATATGGATCTGCCTTGCCATGATCACTATTCCTTTTTATGTTTTTAGAGCCCAGTCTTATATTTTTCATGGCAAACTTGGGTGTAGTTCGGTGAGTTTTTGAATATGTAATGTTAATTTTTAAAATTGTATTTTATAGGTTTTCAATGAAGCAAATGGTCTAATTGACAATGGATATAATCAAACAAGATGGATTTTGAGAAGACCCGAGTATTATGTGAATATTTCAAGGAGTTGTTTGGAAGCTGATGTAAGTTATTTTCTGTGTCTGGTGATGCCCATTTAAAGGCGCATACCTCTAGCGTTTTAAGGAAAACAAATTTTCTCAGTATAGAAGGGCCCATGTATTTTTATTTTGTTATTCAACAGAGGTATTATTTCCGGAATTTCAGTTAATTTTGTTTTAGGGCTTTCGAAAAACAAAAAGAGCATAACTCAAAGTGCTTACTCTAAATTGGATCTCGGAACAACTACAGTAACCTGAAGTTCTCCTTACTTGTTTTTACAGCTTCTTGTTAGAGGTTCATGTATCCATTCCTAAATGAAAACCTATTTCTCTTCTTTTTTGTAGAAAATGGTTTCAACATCTTCTTGTACCTAGAGAAAGAAAAATGAGTGTTCTTTGTGTACGGCATGTATAAGAAAGTGATCAGCCTCAGAAAGATATAAAACAAAATATGTCGTTTGAAGATTGCAAACGTTTAAATGCCATGTGATGAGATCTTGTTATTGATACGGTAGCTGACCCGAATCACAAATTGCAATGAAATATTGTCTGTGTTTTGAAAATCAAACTAAAAAGTTAAAAACAGAAATCCAAGATCTCAACTCCAAGTTCCGAAAAATTGTTTCTGATTTCCAAAAAATCTATTGTTTGTCAAAATTCAATTTTACTCAATTCCCTTCTCTGTGTAATCGGCACAATTAGAGTCATTGGAATCGCGGAAACTGGTGCGTCGCTCTGAAAATCCCTCCTTTCTTCGAACATTTCAAAACCAACTTACCACTTTCAACTTTTTACAAAACAAGGACCCCATAACATGCCTTGCAAAATCCTTATTCAAAAATAGGATACAATAGGGATTGATGTATGATAAGAAACCATTAGCCATTGGGTAAATGCCCCGTATATAGAAAATGGGTCCCGTCTGGAAAAGGATACTGTATTTGAGGAATGAAATTTTGGTCGATCTACATTTCGAGTCTGAGAGAAATAGTTTAAGAAAGCGTAATAAACGAAAAATGGCGAAAAGGGCGAAGAGTAGTATAAAAACTTGAATAGCTAGGGAGATTTCATGTCGGACGGATCTGAAATTTCTGTTAAAAATGCGCTCTAATGAAAAAAAGTTACTTTGTGAGATGACTAGAATACTTCTTTATAAATAAATACAATCCACCATATGCCATTGAGCAAAGTATGCATGTGATTCCAACGATAACTAGAGCTAGAATTGAGTTTCTCTGAGAAAAACTTTTTTATATTGTTCAATTTTTTTTCAAAGTTCCCCACCTGAAGATCCGCTTTCTCAACAACCACACCCATGGTTTCCAAGCTGTCATAACTGAATTCCCCATTTTTTAAGAGGGTCAAACTCAAAAGGATAGGGAGAATCCAATAGACCCCAATGATCCAAGTCTTGGGTGCTGATTGAATTTTCTGGAATCACATATGCATTTAAGTGATGAAAATTATGAAGCTAGACGGGTTACTGTCAATGGATAACTTACTTTGGTGATTGGGGATGAGCTTTGAGCAATTGCCAAGTATCTTTGAAAGGATAGCAAGACTATACCGGTACAGCGGATGTAGAGGGTGAAGAAGATATGATCGTATGCGGCTGAAACTTGAAGAGTCAGAAAATACGCTCCTTAGAGGATACAGGGTTCCTTAGAGCGAACAATGAAAATTACCTGTTGGTATATAATACTCCTGGAACTTGTAGTAGAACTCTCGAAGAAATGGAACCGCCCTTCCCACATTGATCACATAGAAAAATGCCATGGAAAACAGATCAGCGATGCACTGAAATTCTATGATAAACTGTGGGACCACAGTGATCGAACGCCAAAGGTGTGCAAACGCGCTCCCCTGATTTGGACTTTTTTCCGAACTTTGACGCCTTCTTATTCAAATTCCAGTGTGTTTTTCTCAATATTTTCCGTCAGAAAAATTCTTGACTAAATTTAGTACCCGATTAAAATACATTTTTTTTTCAAAGTGCGAATTTCGGGTCTAGAAAACAAATTTTAGGACGTGTTTAGGACGGATAGCTTTAGGCTCACATCCCTGTGCAAGCCCACAATTTTTAAATGTGCTTTATCGGAACATATTTTGCGAGATTTCACTAGAGCGTACTTGCTAGAGTGTATTTGCAATAATAGGCTTACCTGCTGTAACATAATCGTATAAAAAGTCCCGTTATAAGTTTTCGAAACACATCGTAACCTTAGAAGACAAAAAAATACGAAAATATATAGAGGAATAGTGAAAATGGACATTACATAAAATACGAGCAATGGCCAGCCGGGAGGTGGGAATAGAATAGACGAGTTGTCCATGAGGAACTGGAACATTTCGAGAAATTGGGAGAATTTCAAAAGGAAAACAAGTCAAAAATGTGTATTCAGAGATCTTGTTAGAAGACGTGATTTCGTTAATAATAAGGCTCAAAAATTAGGGATTGACGTAGAATAACGGGGGTAATTAGTCTGACAAGATCTCGGCCAAACTAAAGAAGTTAGAATTTGGGAAATAGGAATTTTGAGTAGTTATATTGTGCCAAAACTGCACTGAAGTTTATGACAAAAACCTTGAATTCGGCTCAAATTTTGAGAAAATAAATTATGAACAATTTTTAGCAAAAAAATATGATAAAGTTATTTTTCAGACGGCTCAAAATATCCCAAGCACAAAAAATCAGAATCCCCCCGTTACTCATACTCCCCTTGAGTCAAGAGTTCGTACAACTTATTTTTCTACTCCAATCACCTAATCTTCTCTCTAATTTCAGAAATGCTCCCATGTCATCAAGAACTCTGTCGAACACTCTGGGCTCACTCTCAATCCACTGTGCCCATTTTTTATTTACTATCAAAGTGGAAAGTTCTCGACATGTGCAAATAGCATGATAGACAGACTGGGGCAGAACATTTCTTGCATTGACAGGTTATTTGGAATCGGGCTGGAGGTGAGAATAATAACAAATAAGTCTGACTCTAAAAGCTGAAATGATTTCAGAACTTCCAAGAACTCTGTAACCAATGGCTAGACCTGGAGACTTGTCTATTGAGGACGATAGAGGATAGCTGTCAAGAAGTTCGGAATTTAACCGAGACCAGGAATAATTGGAACATTTTGAAGTTGCATTTTTGCGATGGTTCTGGAAACAAGACATTGTCTGAGGAGCTGAAGGAATCAGAAACTTCAGGAGAAATTCTGGAGGAGCAAGAGGCAGAAGTTATTGTATAAAGATGAAGAGGATAATTATGAGCTCCATGACTTGAAAACATCTTCAATTGTTTTCGTATTTTTTAGTGTATAAATTTGAAATCTGGAAATCTGGGAATTTCGAAAATGTTTTACATTATGAATCGGTGAACCTCAGTAGTAATTCTGAATCGTATTTTTGAAAAAAAAAAGTGTCAAGAAATTCTAGGAGAAGATAATACAATTGGAACTTCAACATGAGAAGCATAGTTTTTGACTTTAAAATATTGTTTTTTACAGCGATCACAATTTCGAGCCGATTGTAAATATAATGGTTTCCGAGCTCATTTTCAAGCTCTTCTAGAAGCCGAGCTTTAGTGATCGAAACAACCTCATTTCTCTGTATCCTCTCTCTTCTACCCACTCTGTTTCTCCGTTCATTACGTCAAAAACCCAAGCATGCAACACACCTCCAATCTCCTTCCCCAAATCTCCGACATCCCAAAGTGTGTCTCATCGTTTTTCAACACACCAAGATCAGAAACCAAGAATACTTGCTTGCTTGCCTGAAACAATCAAACAATGCCAGACAGAAAATCAAGATATGAAAATCTTCATTGAAAATTTCAATATTTTCTGACATGACATTGAAAACCCGTAACGAATTGAAACCGATGTTATGTACACTAATGAGCTAGAACTTTTTGAAAATAGACCTAATTTTGTTGTTCTGGAACTTTCCAGAAATCCGTTTGATATTTGGAATCGAGGCGTTCTCGATTGAATGGGAATACGAGATAATCAAAGAAGTAGATTTTGTGGAGGTAATCACGGACTACGGGATCTTCACGGATTTGACGTTCGGCTTCGAGGCGAAGGGGGGATTTGTGGGTGGAATGTTGGGTTTCGCCGGCTGAAAATGGAAAAATTAGAATCCATGAATCATAAAATCCCAAAAACTCACCCAAGGTCTCCTTCATAACCTTATCAACAATCTCCTCGGACACCCCTTGCCTCTTCATGATATTCCCCAACTGCATTATCGACGATTTCCTCTCTTCCGCATCCGCACCCATCATCAACAAATTCCATTTCGCCAAATCCTTATCAAAACCACAATTCCATGACAGAGGTGCCGCGTGTAAATCCAAATAACTCGGAATTGGTTTCCAGTCTTTATGGTTTTGAAGATTTTTGAGTCCCTTGTAAATCAACTGAACAATACATCTCATATCAGAGTGACACGGCCAGCAGGCTTGTTCTCTGGAAGCAAAGTACGGATTGGAAACACGCTCTTTACTTAACCATAACTTACTTAATACACTTATCTAAATACAAGGATACGAATCGCTCAATGGGGTCCCTTACAAAAGCAAATCGAATGGTTTCGGGATCATTCAAAATTGTTGCAGTTGGCTTCCGAAATTCATCACTTTTTGGACACGATCTGGAAATATTACAGTTTTGGGGATGTTGTAATAAGAAGAGGTCTCAATATTACTACATACGGATAGATTAAATACACAAAGATTACGATACAACAGAAAAATAAACGTCCTGAAAAAAATCGGAGAAAAAAACTGTTGTTGTAAGAGTAGGAGGAACATTGGCATAATGTCAGAAGCATACAGATTGAACTACAGTGAACGTAATATCGATTAGTATTACTTATTGACACGAATACCATTAACTCTAGGCAATTATCGTAGAATGGTATGCGCCTTTAAAAGTTTTACCTACGGTAGACTAGAGTAAACTAAATATGCTTCCCTCGGACCACAAAGTGAACTGTTTACTACGAGTTTTGAATTTCGCGGTCAAACGTAAAATTTGATATTCGTTCGTAGCAGAATTGATGTTACAAAGAGGTGCGCCACAGTACTCGCGAAAACTAGGACCTCAAAATAAGTTTCAAAAAGTTCATAGTTTTGACCCCATGCCCAATTCGACTATCCCAGAAACCTTACCTCTTTGACATCCAAGTCTCATTCAAACTGTGCTCGCCTTGCAAGAAACTATCCTCATCATTCAGCAGACACATTGTGTTTATAGTAAGTTGCGACATGGATTTTCGAATTCCACACGACATCATTTTATAGTGAGGGGCTACCTGGAAAGTGATTAGAATGTGGTCCAGATGCAAGAAAAGTAAAAACATCGTTTCAGTGCTCACAATACTCGAAAGAAAAATGTAATCCAACTTACAAAAAAATCCGACACAATATTGACATACGGAGGAATGAAGTCTTCCACTGAAAAACAATCATTATTAGTAGAAAAACTTTTTCAAAAGTTCCCCACCTCCCGTAAAGTTGACAACCTTCCCATCTAGGATTACGGTAAATTTGGTCTCCTTGAAAAGATAACTATACAAATAAGTGCCGAGGACCAACACTCCAATACAAAACGGAAAAATGTAGTGTCTGAAAAACAGTTTAGACTGAAAGCGTTGCCTCTTTTTCAGAATCACAAACCTCAGGAACATTTCGGATGTTTTCAATTTCGAAAGCACGCGTTAAAAATGAGACACACACACACACACAGAAAACAGTGAAACGGTCGCTCAGACAGAATGCTTTATATTTGGCTTATGAGAGATTGGAATATCTCCGAAACAAATCTATGGCAGAACACATAGAAAATCCACAAAAAACAGCATGCGTTGCAATGGGAGATGGTGGCGTAATCTAGGCGATTCGAACTGGTGGAATAATGAGAGTGTTGAAAATGTTGAACGGGTGTGTGTGTGTGTATCGGGCAAAGTGAAAAACAATAAAAAGAAGAAGAACAAAAGTCAAACTTGTGAGTTTTGTGTTTTCGAATAGGGGAATAAGAAGCCCAACATGTTGGGCCTTTGCGAGGCTCTGGGCCGTATTTTACATTGGTATGTTATGTATTCCATTGAACAAAATTGTAAAGGTGTTATTGGAGGGAACTCCAAAAAAGTGTCTGAAAAAGTGAGCAGAGTTCAATGGCTCCGAAACGCGTTACGGTACCGATAAGGTTTGCCTATTTTTGTATGATAGGACCATTTCTGAAATAATTTTTTTTTTTAATTTTGGTCGCACCTCGCCAATGTTTGCTACTCCTAAGGCTTTCTTATGTGGAATTTCGAACCTTCAATGAGAACTTTTTCAGATCCCTCAGCAACTGGAATTACTCTTTCTCCTTCTTCCCAGAAATCCATTTTGAATAGATCAAAAAATGAAAGGGCATGGCTCACTATTTGAGAAAACACATATTCAAATTCCCATCCAAACTTCCAACTCTTCCCGACAAAACATCACGACCGAATTTTTAATTTTCGATTCCAGTCCAGACGCAATACGTTTCTAATCGCGAATTATGATCTTCGTGATCTGTGATGAGCGTAAAAACATAAGGTTAATATGATTTTTTTTGAAATTTGAGAAAAAATTATAAATCAAGTCGATGTAGATTTTCAGGTGTTGGTAATTGGAACCAGGGTCTCGTTGATACTGAAAAATAGAGCCCTTCGGGAAAACACATTTTGAGATTCCTGACTTCTTGGAGCTCGGCTTTCTGCTGCTCAGAGAGGCGTGAATGTTTCTGGAACTGTCTGTAAATTCCAAAATCCAGTTGTCAAGTACGATTTCAAAAAACTTTCATTTTTGCGGCATCATACTATTTTTGCGGTATCATACATCCATGCGGTATCTGAAATGATAGTTTCCTCTCTATCCCGATCTTGTTCTGCAAAAAACTGCTTAAAAATATAATCAACATTTCTTTTAAAAATTGTCTTCCAGATGTTTCTAGAATGATCCGCAGCGAAACGTTCGCAATAGATCAGATTACGTTCTCTCAAAGGTACATGCGAAATGAAAGGATCGTCGACCATGGATCTCATGGTTCTCATCGGACTTTTTGCCGATTTTTTGATTTTTTAAGTTTTTGAATTATAGAGAGGAGAAGCCAGTTTTTTCCAAGCTACACATTTTCGAGGGAGTTTTTGAAGATCAGTTTCAAATGGGGAATCCTTTGATTTTGGAATAGAAATACCAAAATACCATAAAATGTGTATCACAAGGGCATGTCCTTCTATTTTTCCACCACTTAAAAAAATATACCCAGCCAACTTTTAAGAAGGAGTTAAATAAGGCTAATTTTCATCCGTTTGAATTTCAAGAATGTGCCCATTTTGAGCTCAGCGGGGTGCCCTTCTGTTAGAGGTTTCTTTCTAATACAGCTTTTACAGTACCTCCAAAAACAGTACCTCAAAGAAAATGGGCAGTTTTTCGGGCTCCTGTAGTTTTGAAAGTTGTTTCAACTGGCTCAAAAGTTGACTATAAAAGTGGAAAATATTGTGCACACTGTCGCTTGAGCATCAGACAAGACTGTCAGATTTCACTACCGATATAGGCCGCAGCCCCAGAGCCGGCCCCCGGACCGTCATATTTTCTGAAACTTCGAGATTTTCGCAGTATCACAGGTTTTGTAGCGAACGAGGTCAGACTGATTTTTGATAGTTTTACGAGATCAGTGTAACAAGGTGTCTCCCCAATGTTGCAATGCTGGCATAAGCTTCATCGTCATATCAGAATCTCATATCTCCGCCAGGTGGTCTTCAAAGATTCCTCCTCCGGGCATAAGAGACTATGATTCGTCGAGGATGATCAGCATTTTTGGTACGATTGTCTGTTATCTTAGAATGGAAATCTTTGAAAATTTGAAAATCTGGATTTCAAATTTTCACCGGGGACAGATTTTCAATATTTCTACGTTTAAAATGCGATGTGATCTTCTGATTCGGTAAAGAAATCATAAACCATATTTTGTAGTTCGGGATATTTTGAACATCAAATTCAATTGTTTTTCGAATTTCACGGGAGAGGGAAGATCTGCTTATCAGTGCAGTATCTCCATACGCAACGAAATTCAAACTTCCGTGAAAATTCTTTGATTTTGGATCGCTCAAAATCAATCCATCTTTTTCAAGTTTTTTCCCTCTTTTCTTAAAAAGTCTCTAGATTCATTTGGAACATGCTATATGTATGTTTCGTAACGCATTGTCTAACGAAAAACTTGCTAAAATTTTCCAACCGTTCTTCATGTATGTATCTTGCGCATGCTATTGAGAAAATGACAAATAATGGGATTTTTTAATGATCGATTTTTAGAGTTTAATTTTGGTTGGAATCATTTAACTACCCGTACACCATTGAATCCAGGTCTCAAAAGGGCTGAAATATTTCTTGGATTTCGGGAAAATAACGAGTAGCAGGGATCTATGAACTTGTTCGCAAAGAGTACACGAAAAAAATTGAAACTTCAAAAAGCAGTATTCGTTGAAAACATCGGAATTGGATCAATCCTTCTCACACCCTCCGTTTTCTTCCTCTTCATCCAATACATCACAGCACTTCGATATGATTTGTGGATCAAAAGTATGGATAAAGTACTAACAAGACCATGCATTGACACCAATTGAGTTATAAGCAGGTTGAGATCTGAAAATTTTCAATAAACAGAAAATTTGAAAAAGGGTCCTTACTCATGTTAAAATAGTCGGTTGCAAATGAGAATGTTGTATAGCAAACTGGAAATACCAAGTATAAAAACGGGATTCCCGTTTGGAGTATTAACGCTTTCATAAGGTTTCTCTGAAGATTCCGGGTAGTTTCGGAGAGCATGTTTGCTCCAAAGTTGGTGGATAATTGACGGGTTATTATAGTGGCAAATATCAATAGTTGACTAAAAACCACACAAATGAAAACAGTGGAGCTGGCGACGATAATTGTGGGCTCAAGGCTGGGGACAACGATGTCGGAGGTGAAAAAGAAATTCGGGTTACAGGGAAGGATCTGGAAAAAGAGCACATTTCCCTCAATTCCGTGATCCATGTATTCTAAAACGTACATTCAGAACCACCTCCTTTGCATAAACTTGGTCTGGAACTCGTGAAATAATTGGTATTTGAAATCCAAAGCAAAATAAATAGTTTCCGAGGATCCAAAATCCTCGGAGCCTTCTCCACCATCTCTTTTGCAAATTTAACAAATGGTAGCGATTCTCGAATATCATTGTGGTAGAGACACAGACGACTGAAAAAAAACTGTATTGTATTTTCACATGAAAAAACTCACTGGTAGTACAAGTAATAACCATCGACAATTGTGACAATGGATCGACTTCCAGCCAACTCAAAACCCCAATCATTATTCCAGCTGGCAACGGAAACAAAGTAATAGGAATCGTTAGTACGTTTATAAGTATGTCCAGCATCACATTCCAAAAGTGGAAATTCAACAGTGTCTACTTTACAGATTGCATTGTACCAGGAGTTCTTGTAAGAATACAATAAACACCGAGTAGATGGATAGGCATCACTATTATTTCTTTAGCGAATGAGGACAGAAGAACGGGTTTTGATGAGTAGAAACTGAGCCAGGATTCTGAATCAGATGGGCAAGGTGGGGAAGGCATTACATGAATTCTTGAAAAACCAAATAACGGATACTTGTCACAGAGAAGCAAACGAGCTCACAGAGAAGCAAAGGAGCCTAATTACTACCTTCAAAGATCACTGCGGAGCACACATTAGTGAAGAAAATTGGAATCGTTAGCTGTTGGTTCTAGCTTGGAGCAAGTATCAAACTGGAATTAAAAAATAAGCGCATTCAGAAGGTTTTTTTGAAGGCGACAACATGGTCTTGAAAAGCATATTTGATTTAAAGTTTTTGGATAATTGTAGGGTTAGAATGATGGAAAATGCTGCAATAAGTTGACCAAAGGTGACCGTTTGTTGTGAAACTTTATACTTTTTTCCTAGAACTTTAGTTTTCTTTATTATTATTAGTGTTATTATTATTAGCGGTATTATTAGAAACAATATTATGAAGAGAAATCATCATTAAAGACAAGAATATTTTCAATTATCTTCCTTTTTCACGATTGCTCCTGGAGTGATTGGTGTCCAAAATGCCATCAATGGCAATTGGGTCATGAAGAAATCCAATGGAGTCACTGGAGATAGAGGAAACTTCAGATTCGAGAAGACGTTCATAGTTGGATTTGGAGTCGGTGGAGTCGTAGGTGGTGTCAAAACCAAAGATGGCAACGGAGTCAGAGCATTGTCAGTGGATGAACTGAAAAAAGACAATAAAAATCTCAGAAACTACAACAGGAATGTTTACATGCGTTATGAAGGATGCATTGGGGTTCAAGGATGCTGGGAAAATAGGAACCTGAAAAAAGGGGCGGGGCCAGAAAAATATCTAGAAAATGTTTTACTAACCATGTTCCCAAAATACTATCCATATTGAATGGAAGTGGTTTTGGAGAGAATCCAGGTGGGAGTGGAGGAAGAGGACCCAGGAACCTCCATGTGAAATTTCTGCCCTCCACTTTTACCAAAGTCTTATCTTTACTGCAGAAGGATCGCAAAGATTTGCACATATTATCATAGCTCATAATTTCTGTCTTCCTCCCTGGCTTCGTGGCTCCCCAAAGTTCAGCGACTTTCTTGTAGTCTACCATTTTGAATTCTTGGTTTGCTCTGTCCGTCCAGATGATAAGATTACGGTTAGAGTTGTCCTCGAGGAGTCCACGGAGGAAGGAAAGAAGCAGGATTTTTCCGTGGCTGCGTTGGCTCAGCTTTTGGCACATTTCGGGTTGTTGAAGTGGTAAACTTTTCTGTAAAATTATGGAGTTTGGGAGTAGTTTTGATGAAAGAAAAAAGTGGAAAATTGAAATCTCAAATCATCCAAAAACTTTGAAATTTTGATTGTAAAATTTTCAGCTATCGAAATTTTGAATCTCAGAATCCTGGAGTCTCAGAATTACAAAAAAAAGAACTCTCGATTTTCTAATCGCAGAATCTTTGAACTTCTAACTTCTTGAATATTAAAACTTTAATTTGGAATCTTCTTTAGAATCTTAGAACTAGAGTGTCGTCTCACGAGCATCATTGCTCGACGAGCACGAGAAATCTGTGCGAGACTCGCAGGAAATCGCGAGTCTCGTCTCGACTCGGCTCGCATAGGTGCTCGTCTCGGCTCGTGCTCGCAACTGCTCGCATCTGCTCGGCTCGTCTCGGCTCGCGCTCGCAAATGCTCGCAATTTCTCATTTCTCGCAAACTGCTCGCAAATTTTTGCGAGTCTCGCAGACTCGCATTTTTTCTACGTGATCATGCGTGACCTCAGATTTCTTCACTTTTTTAGAATTTTCTGGAAGTTTTCATGTGGAATTCCATTGTTTTGGCAACGTGGATTTTGAAAAAAAGTTTTCATTTTTATTTATTTTTTTGGCTCAAAATCCACGTTGCCAAAACAATGGAATTCCAAATGAAATTTTCCAGAAAATTCTAAAAAAAGTGAAGAAATCTGAGGTCACGCATGATCACGTAGAAAAAATGCGAGTCTGCGAGACTCGCAAAAAATTTGCGAGCAGTTTGCGAGAAATGAGAAATTGCGAGCATTTGCGAGCGCGAGCCGAGACGAGCCGAGCAGATGCGAGCAGTTGCGAGCACGAGCCGAGACGAGCACCTATGCGAGCCGAGTCGAGACGAGCCGAGCGGGACAATTGCGAGCATTTGCGAGTCTTGCGAGAAAATGCTCGCGAGACGACACTCTACTTAGAACCTCTAACCTGAAAAATTCCACAGTCTCAAATTTTCAGAAAAACCAAAAACACTAAACAGTAGAAAAAATAAACAGTATAAAAGAAAGTGAGTGCCAAATATACCGCCATGGTCGTTACTGACCTATATTTTTTATTTATTTTCCCTGGAACCTTTTTGTATTGTTTACCGAAAAAGGACCCGGCTGTAATTGGTTGTAACTAGCACGAGTATCTTGAGAAAACGGGCGGCCCCATTGTATAAAGACGTGTGTTTAGAGGATTAGACATAAAAACGGAGGGTCTGTTGATGTTGCATGAGTACAGATAATGAGGTTTACAACCGGTAGAAATATGCTCTATGGGAAAAAAAAACAAGTTGTAAAAACCATTGCAGGGGACACAACAAACAGAAAATAGGCGGATTGCGAAATTGCTGGCTCGGAAAATATGAAAACGCAGAATTTGAAAAATAAAGTACAGTAATCTTCAATACAGTAATCTTACCGTAAAAAGTGCAGTAATCCTTCCTCTAGAAATTCAGAACTTCTTTTTCAAACTGTTCCATGTTTAAGAGCACATGTTGTATCTCTATTTCTCTGAAAATAGAGATCATGTTTGGCTTCTCACTGAATCATAGGAAAAGGATGTTATAAAGATAACCATGGTTACAGCTTACAATGAAATTGCTTTCTAACAACCCTTCATGAAAAATACAATTTCAAATTTCAATGAGCCGTAGAATGAATGAAGGCTGACAGGGTTTCTCTATTTTTTCTTTCTGGGCGCTACTTTTACAATCTTTCGAAATGTGCAAATTAGTGATTCTGCTCCAACTTTTTGTTTTCTGTAGTGCTAGTAATGTGAGTTTTCCAAAACAGTCTCTACTTATTCTTCATATTCCTTCCAGATAAGCAGCTTTCAAATGATTATTACTCGTGCTGACTTGGTTTCTTCGGAAAACTGCGTGACATCTGACTCAAATAAAAGCTTGAACTTCATAAGCTGCGCTGTTGAATGTGCAAAAGCTGAAAACTGCAGTGTAAGGCTACATAAAGATTCTCAACGGTCTGAAATCTTTTTTCACAGATCAACCAAATCTATAATGACAGTTGTATTTTCTGTTATGGAGTTACCAATTTGAGGACCAATATCTATGGATCATTGACTGGCGTTGTGGTACTCTGTAAAAAATCCGAAAAAAAAATGATAGGAACGTTTCTTTACAGGTAGAGGGGGTTAGCAATTTTGCAAAAATGTGCCAATTGTTTGAAGGATGGCACACAAGAACTGATTCCAGTGCCCCAATAGTAAGTAATAGTGGACACTAATTCGATATTGAAGAGTTTTAGACATCAACAACAAACTCGTTTTCTACAAACGCTGCTCAGGTTAGTTTCATTATTGCAGAACTATTTGAGTTGGGCGAGGCTTACAAAATTCGGGCCGCGTAATGTCTTGAATCAAGAGAGTCCCTCAATCAAATTCTTTTGAAATGCCAATCTCTTCTAAACCGTTTTCAGCTTCCCACAGCGAACACTCCTACCCAACCAAAGTCATGCCGAAGCCAGTGGACCCAGTTTGAGAGAGGAGCAGTTAACTGGTGTCTTCGGGTCAGAAGACCAGAAAGATTCGTACAAGTTTAGTTGATACATACAAATTTTAGGTAATCACTGTGAAAAAACCTCTTCGAAACAACTACACAGTGGCATGGGACATTTGTCAACGACTCAACAGCACACTCACCGGTCCGAACTCTTTGTCGGAATATATCTTTGTTAGAGGTATTTTTTAAATGAAAGTTGACATTCCATAAATTTTCTACCCATCAGATTCTGCTCACGAGAAATTGGCGCAAATCAATGAAACCGGAGCTCACCGGCTTTGGGTGGATGGAAAACGAAAGTCTTCGTGCACTGGAACAAATTGGAAAAGTCTAGTAGGATGTAACTCAACAAACGTGAGCCCTCGGGTCTTCATCTGAAAAGCACCTCCGAATTTTGCAGGTCTTCGAATTCACAGATCCTTATTTGACAAATTTGAACTTTTATTTTTGGAATACTGGCCAACCAAGTGGAGATCTTCAAATTTACCCTAGCTGCATACAGATGATGGTCAAAAACGAAAATGATCCAGCATACGGAAAACTAGTTGAAGTCAGGTATGGATTTTTAGATTACTGTGATTTGGTTGAAAATTTCCAGCTGCTCCAACTCGACTACTACTCTGGCAGTGGTTTGTGGACAACTTGAGACTTGAAACAAAAATACATAGATTTGTACATTATTTTGATTAATAAAATTTAGAAGAAGTTTGACAGAAGAAAATTTAGAAAAATCGCACTAACGTCACTTCCGAATTTCAATGAACCGAAGAATGAATGATGTGTGCTATGCACATTGCTTCCTTTTTTATTATTTTTGCAAAAATTATGAGTAAAAATGTTCTTGCAGTTCTCTTGATATCCCTTTCATATTTTGTAAGTTTTTCGAAAAAACTAGAAATAGCTGCAATCTGTTACCTTGCAGCTAAATGGATATCAAATAATTGTGATTCGTGGAGATTTAGTTTCTCTCGACAACTGCACCATTTACTCATCTGAAATGAGCTTGAATTTCATAAAATGCACAAAGATTTGTACGACATCTGGGGCGTCGTGTTTTGTGAGTGCATAGCAGCAGGGCTGAGCGGTAACGAATTTTTAGCAACTCACTCAAGTGCGAATAACTTTTTTCAGAGGAATCAGGTTAAAATACGGTCAACAGTAAAAATGTTCCTTATTGAAGTAGCTATCGGTTGGTTAAAACGCCGTCACATTTCATCGAAAAATAACAGAGTTACGTCTTGCTTCGCCAAAAAGGTTGCCGGATTTGCCTGTACTTTTCAGCAACACAAAACGAAACTCTGTTAATTTTCGATAAAATTTTACGATTTTTTAACTGACTGACAGCCTTTTTAAAAAGAAACATATTTTCTGTTGACCGTATTTTCACTCGATTCCCCAGAAAAGAGTTATTCACATTTGAATGAGTTGTCGAAATTTGTTGCCGGCTCAGATAATAGCAGTTGAGGTAGATTTTAAAAATAAGTTTTAGTTTTCACAATTTCAAAATGGAACCTGCATTCTTTGCGGAGCAAGTGGTAGAGCGTCATTAATGGAAAATCCTAACGGAAAGTTAAATGGATTCCCGACTGTAAGTTTCAAGATTTATCAGGTCACATTCCACGTATTCTAGGTTATATCGAAAGTTCGTAAACTTGATAACATTTGCATGAATCTCAAGAGCAGCCTGGGCACGTCTTCTAACTCTTTACAGGTTGTTTTTGAAATTAAAATCAATTTTTCATTCTTTTGCTTACTTTAGAGCATGTCTTCTGAACAGATACCTTGTCCGGTTAATTGGATATTATTCAAAAGAGGATCCGTTTCTTGGTGCCTTGTAGTGAGTTACTCTTTTTGAAGAAGTTTCCGGAAAAGTTATTACAGGTTGTATGGTCTCAGTCGACTAATGCCTTTGTTGCCAACTACAAAAGTGCATCGGAAACATGTTGGAGACGTAATAGTACAATCACCGGTTTCTACAGTATCGAGGAACAGATTTATTTTAGAGGTGAGAAGAAATCTGAATCTTAGGTATGAACTTTTCTTTTCTGCAGATAACCTATCCGATTACTTGGCTGGTGTAAACTCAACATCACAACTTATCTGGGTGGATGGAATGAGGAAAACTAGCTGCTCTCAAACAGGATGGCAGAGCATTTCTGCATGTAACTCTACTAATGTAAGGGTTCTGAAATGTCGCGAGAAACTAACTGGGTACATTGTAGGCCTTCGAGTTCACGGATCCTTCGCTTACGAATCTAGATGGATACGTTTGGTATAACAATCAACCAGATGGTCAAACTGATAGCTATGGAAACGTGGAGAGTTGTATTCAACTGATAGTGACTAGTGATACCACACATAGTGCTAATGGGAAATTGTTGGATAGAAGGTTTGCCTTTTCCAGGATTACAGTGATTTTTTTCTAAATTGACTGTTCCAATCCCAGTATTCACGAAAATACCAATATTCTTTCATAAAAATCGATAAAACTCGAGAAAATCGATTTTTTCTAACCTGTTTCAATAAATGTATAATTTTGTGCTGATTTGAATGCACCTAATATCGTTGCTCAAAACGCTATAGAAACGATTTTAGCCAATTTTTTGTCGGCAGCGGCAAGCGCAACAGCAGATTGAAAGTCGGCATCGGCGTGCGCGACAAAGTGAAATTTTTTTTAATAAAAATTTTTTTTTTGCGTTTTGAGCAGCGATATTAGGTGCATTCGACTCAGCGAAAAATGCTATTATACATTTATTGAGTTAGGTTCGAAAAAATATAAGTTCGCGATTGGAAAATCGATTTTTTCGAGTTTTAGCGATTTTTCTGAGAAAAAGTTGTTACTTTTCGTAAAGGGCGATCATCTTTTTCGAAAAGTTACTGTAATCCTACTTTACACTTTCAGCTGCAACGACACTTTGACTCGTTCTACGGCAGTACTTTGCGGACAACTTGCTACTTAATCGAAGCTAACTATTAGAAAGTAATAGTATTATAGAGTTTTGTTATTATTTGATTGAATAAATGTTTGATGCATCAATAAAACGTTTCATAATAGTGTAGACAATGGATGTAAACATTTCAAAAACCTAATGGTCCGTTAGATGGCTACGACTGACCAATTATGGGTGGCTCGGTTAGAATCGTGACTTTTTTCAATTTAGTCTTGGTAGATTTTCTCAAGATGTGGAAAATTTTGGTTGTGCTCCAAGTTTTCGTTTTTAGATGCATGGCAAATACAGTGAGTTCTTATTGACTTGATAGTAAAAACTTTCGGAAAGTCATGCTCTGATTTAGACATTTATCCAACAAATGACTCTTGTCCGTGGCACTTTACTTCCCTTTGACAACTGCACTTTTACCACAACAATGAGTTTTATCAATTGTACTTTGATGTGCGCCAAGACACCATCGTGTAATGTAAGTTTCCTAAGAATGCTTCAGAGCCATTTTTGCTTTTTAAGATGAACCAACTTCAAAATAAAACTTGCTTATTGTGTGGTAGCAACTCTGGAAGATTATTGGCGAATGATTCTCGAGGGGATCTTCTAGGAATCAAGGTTTCAGGATGGGCAAATTTCAGTCAAATGTGTCTGTCTATTCGTTATAATTATACGGCTCCGAAATCTACTGAAACAGTAAACTGTGTAAATCCGCTCTAATCTAACTTGCAGTTTTCATCTTCAGACTCCAAAAACCTGTCCACATGGCTGGGGAGGATTTCAAAGAGGGAATGTTTCATGGTGTATTAAGGTTAAAATATTTAGTTTGCTTCAGAAATTAAGACAAATTTCAGGTTGTTATACCCTCAGGAAACAATTCTAGGAACAACTACACAGCCGCATTGGATACTTGTCGGAATTTGAATAGTACACTGTCGGGGCTCAATAGTGTGCGGGAGCAAGTTTTTGTTCGAGGTACGGATTTTTCAGTTCTTTAAAAATTTTCAGGTTTTTGAGAATCAAGGCATAGACAAAGGGTCTAAAATTTAGTAGCAATGCCCAAAAAGTGATATTCGTTCGCAAGAGATGACTTGGATTAGTCTAGATTTTTATGGTTCTTTTTTTGTCGAAATCTTTTAAATTTCAGATTCCGCATACCAACTGCTGGGCAAAACCATGAACAACACGACTGGAAATCCCAGAATCTGGGTCGATGGAACTCGAAGACCTCAGTGTTCCTCAGCCAACTGGACCTCTATCCCCAGCTGCTCTGGAACTAATGTACAACCTTACCCTTTACTTTTCCATTTCTCAACCCCTTATCTTTCAGGCTTTCCGATTTAGTGACCCAACCCTGGTCACTCCTGCTGGGTATCTTTGGTATACAAATGAGCCAAATGGAGATCTCAATGATGGAGTAATTCAGGGATGTATTAATATGATAATAACGAAGGATAAAACGAATAAGGCATATGGAAAGATGGATGATATTGGGTGAGGTTTTGAAGGGAAGAGGAGAAATGACTTGAAATTTTCAGCTGCAACTATGGAAGCCCGATTTTGATTGTGTTGTGTGGACAACTGGCAACATAATTTTTAGCATTTTAATGATGAATAAATTTATAATTTTTCGACCAAAATCTCTATCTAGACCGCGGTCCTTATTTAGACATTTTTTTCATGTTTAGACCACGGCGGTCGGCAGCGGCCCCAATTTTATGTGTCCCATTTCAGTATTTAAAGCTCTTCTGTTCTCATCCCATGCTGGATTGTCTGAAACCGCCTGTCTTAACATTTTCAACTCCTTATCTATCCCTTCATTTCCAAAGGTCCCCTTTCCAAAGGTCTCCCATATAGTCACCATAGTTACCCACCATTGTTTATCGTCGGCAAGATCACAGAACGGGTCCCCTATTGTTTTGTCTGAAAACATATAGTTATTCCTCACATACACCCTTTACAGTTGATCCCGTCACCCTTTGTCGGTCTTCAAGATCAGACGTTACCGCCTTTAGCAACAGGCACCACCCTTCCGGTTAGGGGTTTTGAGAGAACTCGCTTTTTTTCTTTATATGTATTGTTTTTCGGTAATCGTGGTGGTTACTTATTTTTAGTTTTTTTGATGATTCTTTTGTGGGTTTTACACGGCTGAACCAAATCTAGTGATCCTAACATTGTAGGCCTAGATACGGATTCTCAAAGTACCTCAATTTAATGTTGGTTGCAACGTTAAAGACTCATATCTCGAGTTACGTGAACATTTGGCCACTTTTTCTTGCAAATTTGGGATTTTTAGTGCCAATTTAGTCTATACGCTAAGTTTCATAGAAAGTTCAACCGAAGTGTTTAGGGAAGCCCCTTATAATGCTTCTTCCCAAAAACTACACTTGGTTAGCGACATTTTGAGCTCCTTGAGAAACTTAGGATAGCATCTGTATCTCAAATTAAACAGATTCCTTAGTCCTACGATCTCTATGAAATCTGAACTCCCATTGACTATAGACTTTGCGTTTTTAGATATTTTGATTTTACTAATTTTGTAATTCTAAGATTTCCAAGCTGATAGTTCCTGAATCATTAGAACTTCAGGTTCCTCATTTTTTTGGATTCGTAAAATCTCTGAATCTGTTATCTTCACGTTCCTCTCGTTTCCATGGGGTCTCTACCTGGAGGCCTCTACCCTTATAGTTACCATAGTTACCCACCACTGTCTATCGTCGGCAAGAACCGTAGGATCTCAACTAGACCTTCAAAATCTCTACTACTGCTCGCTCTAATAGCCTTCAATGGACCCTCAGAATCCTGTCCCGATTCTTTTATACCCCCTAAGAACCTCTACTCCAGTTTCAGCATCTTCTCTGAAACTTCAGAATCCTTCCTAGGATCTCGGGAATTTCTTTAGAACCTAATAACCCCTGGATTCCGATATAGACTCTCTGAAAATCTTAGCCTTTTGTCTTTATCACATTTCCTCTGTCCGTTGCCATAGCAACACCCTATCCTATCCACTATCCAAAAAAACCCTCCACATTGTTAACCCTTTGTTATCCCCCATACCGCCCTTTGTCGGCACGTACCAACAAAGGACAATGGGCGGGTCATTTTTAAGATCTTCCCACGCTCAAAGAAATATCATCGATTTACCGCAATCATTTTTTGTTTTGGTCACTTCTTTCGTTCAAATTATTCCCTCACCTTCCCGATTGTCCCCTCTTAATCTTTGAATTTTCAGATTTCCAATCTTCAAACTTTTTTTCACGTCACAATGGAATCTGTTGCAACTCCGCAAATCGAATCCCCAATCACTCCAAAAACTGAATCTCCAACAACTCCAAAACGCGAATCTCCAAATGGAAAGCAACGTCTTCTGAATTTCCTTCGTAGACTTCTGGATAATCGACCAAAAGAAGACTGCATCGAATGGGTTAACGAACAAGAGTCGGTGTTCAAATTAACGAAGCCACACAAAGTTGCCGAATTATGGGGAGCTGCGACTGGAAACCCGACGATGACGTATGATAAAATGTCCAGAGGACTACGGTATTTTTATAAGAATGAGACATTGAGAAAGGTGAGAGTTGGGAATTGATGGGATTAAGAGATGGAAATCGTCGATTTTACTTCTAACTCTTCCCTGATTTTCAATTTCCAGATCCCTGGCAAAGACTCCCGCTACCAATTCCTTGGAACCTCACAACAAATAGCCACTCCATCATTCAACATTGCCAATCTTTTTCCAATCAAAAACGAGAACGGGAACAGCAGGTAAGTGGGGCGCTCCAGCAATACCCAGGGGGACAAAGGGTGGCGCGGAAGCATTTTTTCAGGATTCGCCGTTGACAAGCAGCTCATTAACATCCGAGCCAAGCCGCTGAGCCGAACCGAGCAGTGCCAAGCTGAACGTCGTCTTCGTCGCCGTCGTTGCCGAACCTTTTCGGTTTCTTTTGCATACTTTATCTAATCTTTTCTTTTTCAGCTTGCCATCATCTCCAACATCGACGTCATCCGGAGGATCCGCATCAACATCTCCACCACAACTCAGAGTTCCAATTGGTCCAATGCCAAACCTTCTCGCCACAATGGATGCTACACAGATCTTCACATTCGTTCAAAATCTCTCCGCTCAATTTGACGCCTTCAAAGCTCAAAATCCAATCATCCACATGTTTCCGGATCAGGATCAAATTCAAATCTTTTTCAACTTCAAAATCTCCTATCCATTGTTATTGCCTGCCACCCTTAACTAATAGCTTTTTATGTTTGATTACGGTAGTTTTATTTTGTCGATTAGAACGAAAAAAAAGGGAAACCGTAGGAAGTGATGAGCCCCCTAAGGACTACCTGGTCCAAGTTGAGAATCCTCGCACTTTTGGAATCTCGAAAAGAATCTGATCTTACGGAAAATTTTAAATACAAAATTTTGAAATTCGACAAATTCAGCTACCGTAATTTTTCACATTCAAAACTTATCTAACTTTTTTAATTGCATCCCAATGTTTAGAAACTCCCAGTTTTAATTGCTCTCTGAACATCAAAATAAAGTCTTTATTGCTTGAAGAAGTGTGTTTTTTGGATTACTGTAGAATGAAAGAGAAAGGGAAAGGGCCGTCGGAAGGCAAAAAAAACGAGTTCCCCAGTTTTTCTTTTCCGGGAAATCGAGTTCTCGAATTTTTTCCGAAACATTTTTTTCGGAAATCGGAAAAACATTTCTGCTGAAAAAGGATGATTTTTGTCATAATCTCTAATTTTTCTACAATTTTTATCTGCTTTTTTTTCGATTTTCCAAAAATGATTTTCCGTATTCCAGAAAAACAGACGAGAAATTTTTTTTCGAAAAATTTCCGGCTGGAAAAAATTGTCCGAAAAATGTCGGAGAATCGAAAAGAAACCAGAACTCGTTTTTCCGATTCCGACCAAGCTTGATTCCAAGTTTTTTTCTGAAAATCTGAATTTTATGAGTCTAGACATGAAACCTGAACCTTTGTCAAGTTTTAATCTGCTTATTGGAACGTTATCAAACTTTAAAGGATATATGTATGGTTCCCTAGGTTGAACTACTGGAGTCGAAATGAAAATTTACAAGAAACGGTTTTCCAATTAATCATTTTACCGGGTCTTTAATTTTCCAAACTCTCAATTTCTAGGCCATCATTTCTTGAAAAATAGTGATCCTTCCCCACGATCTCAAAATCAACTGGTCCCAAGTAACAATTTGATTTTTTTCCCCGTGAACCCGCCACGACGAACTAACAACACGACAAACGCACTCCAGCTGGCAGACAACACACAAGGCTACGCATAAGAAGAAGAAGAAGAAAGACTACACTGATCAATCAGAACACACACAGAGGACAACGACTCGTAGTCATTTCTCACTCTCTTTTTTGTTATCTCGTCTCCTCCCGTTCAAATGGTTATGATTTTTCAAAGGTCTTCTACTTCTTCTCTTCTGAAAGGAATTGTTTTCTATCGAAATTTCGCTACGGCTCCAGTGACTTCTTCTAAAATGACGGAGCCAAAAGTGCATCAAAAATTGGTTAAGTTTCAAAAAGTGGATGGAAAACCGGCGGAGGTTCAGGCGGTTTATGAGGTAAGCTTTCAGGGTCGAATTTGTAAAATCCTTTACCGAAAAATTTCATCCAGGACTCTCTCAGTTCTGGCTCCTCTGTTGGTACTGTAGTTGCATTCCATGGATCTCCAGGATCTCACAAGGACTTCAAATTCATTCGTCAGAAGTTGGATGCGATGGGTGTCCGCTTCATAGGAATCAATTATCCCGGGTTCAAGCAAACTGAAAGTGAGTTGGAAATTCAAAGTACAGTAATCGATTTGATCTTCAGGTTATCCCGGTCAGGATCACTGTAACGAGGAGCGTCAGAGTTATACGAATGCATTTTTGAAGGACATGAATCTCTCGGGAAAAGTCATATTCATGGCACATAGTAGAGGATGTGAGAATGCACTCATGACGGCTACCACTTTTCCGGTTAGTCAGGATTTTGAAGAAACTGAAAATTTTAAAATTCCAAAACCCAAAAGCCTTAAAATCTGGGCACTCCTAAGTCTCTGAACTTTTAAACCTCTCCAGATTCAAACTTTGAAACAGAGATCCTCGTAAACTCGAAATCACGTAATCGCAGGATTTCCAAAATATTAACATCCGCCTGTTTCCAGACCACCGGCCTTGTCATGATGAATCCCGTCGGACTGCGTATTCACAAATCGCTCCGCCCACTTTCTCGTCTTCAGCGCCTCGAGTCCACCTACAACATGCTTCCGAAGTTTCTGGCAAATTATATGATCTATAAAAGTGAGTTGGGTTGCAAGTGCGCCCTGTTATCACATTCCCTCCTTTTGGAAATTATCAATGGAGCGTATTTCCCAATGTCCCGAATTCCAGTGTACCACTCATTTGGTCTCAAAGTCCAAGACGGCGAGGAAGCCATCAACGCCCTCCGTTCAGTTATCCGTTGCGGCCTCGACCAGACTCTCCCGTATATTCAAAAACTTCAAAAACAAGATGTAAGAATAGTCCAATAGAGCGTATTTGCATTACTTTTTTCAGAACAAGAACTTTATCATTTTCGCTGGACGTGATATCATTGTGGAAGAGGAGATAATTTTCGAGTCGTTGAAAGAGTACAAGGATTTGGAGCATTTCGACTACGACAGTGAGATTCCGGCGGGAGATTTTGAGAAGATTTTGAAGACGTTCGATTCTGGAAAAGGGGCGTCGGTGTTTGTGAAGAAGGATACTCATTATCAGAACAAGTTGCGAGCGGATCTGGTGGTAGAAGTGGTGAAGAAGATTCTGGAAGTGCAGGTGGAACCAAAGAATAAACTATGATTTTTTTTTAATGCAAAAAATCTTCATTTTCGTTTAAACAATCATTGATTCAAATAAATATGAATATTGACATCTCGAACACGATCTCCTCTGGTAGTCCCACGCTCTCCTCCAACAGCCATCGGTTCGAATTTCTCAGCCTTGACAACCTCGCCAGTCGAACAATTCGACAAGTGAATTTTCATCGGCGCAAAGGTCTCGGCGACAATTTTCTCTCCAGCATCAATATATGGGGCCTCTGGGACATCTTCGTACTCGCGTCTTTCGGAATAGTCATAGTCGTCCGTGACAGTCTCGATTGGGTAGTCCTCGGTAGATTCTTTTGGAGCAATCGTATTACGTAATATTGGAACCCATTCGGGAACGTCAAAAGGAAGGGTAAAAGGAGAATCAGATGGAGCCTCCGTAGTAAAAGAAGCAGATACAGCCGGGAGAATCTCGGCCTTCGGTGGTGGTGGTGGGACACAGACTCCGGTGATGTCGCAGATTTCCTGACGGTAGTATCCAAGATTGACGAAATGAAATGGTTTCATGTTTTGAGTGTTGCCATTGCAGCGGGTGTTTCCGGCGGCGTAGATTCCGAGAATCGTGTGACGATGGTCGATGCTGGCGACCGCGCTTCCTCCGAAGTCTCCCTTAAAAAAAGTATTTTTGAAGCGGGGTGTCAAAAATTGGAATAATAACATTCTGCAATCAAGATCTTCAAATCAAGACAATGAAAACTTGGGGTTTTGAGATCCTGAATATTCAAATGCAGAGATTCTGTGATTTAAAGAACTTGAATCTCTAGAAAATTTTGATTCTGAAATCTGAACTCAAATATTCTAGAAGGTTCTAAGACCTCGGGGTTCAGCCATGGTTTTGAGGCTTAGGCTATTTCCGAAGATCAATTTTTAGAAAAAAATCTGGTTTTTTGACAATTTTCTGTTTAATTTTTGAATGTTTCATACTGTAGTATTTTCATGACTTTTCAAGAAATTCAGAAACTGTTTTCATGAAAATTTGAATTTTTCTTCGAAAATTTTTCGACAGAAATGCAGGACCACCGGGCTGGGCCGGGCCGGATCTGGATATGTATGGAAATAATGGAAAAAATTCAAGTTTCGACTACTATCAACGGCGTACATGTTTTCTTTGAGTTCTTGACTCTTGTACTAATCAGATACTACCCCCACATTTACTAACCTGACACAATCCCTGCTCTCCCTTGTTCACTGCTTCTGCACACGAGAACGGAGCCTTCGCCGTGCACTCAATTGGAGCAAATCTTCCACTAACCAACAGTCCAGGCTTATTCATACCGTACACCGCGAATCCGCTAGCTTCATCCCAATTGCTCTCCGAGTTTGAAACACACGCTGGAACCGTGCCGTTCTCAATTGGGGCATTCAACTCGATGATCATCGGATTGGACGCAGTCAAAGTCTTGCATCCGTAGAGAATTGTAATCTTGGCTACCGTATCCTGGAAGTCTCGGGAGCCATTGAGTTCTTTAAGATGCTCCAGATCGACATCGTATCTTTGAAGCATATCTTTCGGCAAGACCATATGATATCCTTCGCAGATTTCCTTCCATTCAGTTTCTTCGATTCCGATGATATTCAAATTTCCATTTTTCGAGCGTTTGATAGTGTTGAATGCAACGATGTGACGGGAAGAAATGAGAGTTCCAGGTCCGAGGAGGGTTGAGAACTTGTTAGTGGTTGCGTTGATGTATCGTAGGTAGACAGAAACCGCCCATGGGTGATCACCCTTCTTCGCGACGTCTCCATTGATCACTTTTCTCGAATAGCGGGCTTCTGAAAATTTGAATCAAGCTTTTCCATGGAGCACACTCGCTCCAACTTACTCTTTCCACAAGCCTGCTGAGTCGCATCGTTCTCTTGATCCGAGAGCTTTCCGAGCTCTGCGCCAACGACGAAGACCATCAAAGTTAGAAAGAGAAGTCTCTTCATTTTCAGAAGATATTTAAGAATACAACACTTTTCTAAGATCAGATTCCCCTTTTATAGTTTTCAAAATGCAAATTTTGGGTCGTAAAAAAATGTTGGAAATGGGCGACAGCATCCCATTTTTGATAGTTTTCGTTTGGGTGATTCATGGTTTTTTGATGATTTCTGATTTGCATATGGTTTAGAAGAACCAGGAAATCGAAGCTCAGTATTTTAGAATTCATTAGTTCTCAGAACTCTCAGGTTTTCTATCTCTCTAAAACCATCAGAATCTCCGAAAGATCAGTCAAAAATGAATCTTCAATTAACACTTCATCTTACACTCCAACACGTTTCATTCCAAGTAGTCAAGTTTATTCGTTGCCCAAATAGATAGTTACTGTTCCCAAATATGTTTTGATTTCGCATTCTCACAGAGAAAAATATACAAATAAATAGACGAATCAATTACGATTCCATCAATAGTCATAGCACCCCGAAGTGGACGGCATCGACATATCGTAGTCCTCCTCGATCACCATCTGTCTCTCCGCTTTTTGTATCGCTCGATGATCAATATGGGTGACAAAGATGACGTCATCGTCTTCCTCCTCCTCAACCTTTGGCTCCTCTTTCTTCAGCTCATCTCTATTTCGAAAGTTCTCTCGATGCTTTTGCAAAAGTGTCGTTTTGACTGCACGAACTTTTGTTTTAGAAGCGGGACGATCTCTTTCTTCTTGCTTGAATCTTTCGAGAGTCATGAAGCGAGGACGGATTGATGAACGGGTAGTCGCATCTGGGTTGAACAGGTCCTGAAGTTTTTTGATTTTATGGTACTTGGATTACTGTAGACTCACCTTGCAAGTATCCAAGTCGTAAGTCTCTGCTAGTTTTGCCTTGTCCTTAGTGCTGAGTTTGTTCTCCTTGAGATCCTCCATTAGTACATTTTGGCAAGTGGTGATGATTTCGGAGTTGCCGAAGCGTTTGGCGGTGGTTAGCATGTCCTTGGCGTGGTAGGCTGAAAAATAGTACTTGAAAATAGAGATGGAAAGGAATCACATGATTCCCTTTTTGCTGGCAAGATAATCCTGGGTGCTGGTGAGAAAAATCGGATGCCCAGAAATGGGAGTTTTCAAAAATCGAGTGCCCAAAAAATCAGGAATTTCTATATTTTCATGTTGGAATTTTAAAAATTCGGAAGTAAAACATTTTACTGGAGCGCATTTTTTTCAGAATTTCGGGCATCCGATTTCTCTTCCGACAGCATTCCTGAGATTCTATAGACCTCATTAATTCCTGAACCCAACTCCCTACCCCTGCTTCCCTTACATGTAAAATACTGTTGCGGATGGTAGGTCAAATCCATGTACAACTGAAAATCACACGGACTGATTTCCTCCAAGTTGTACTCCTCCTCAGACACCAAGTTCCCGTTTGAAAGTTCGTCACGGAAAAACTCCGACGTTTCGGCGAGGAGCTGAAATCATGCGGTCACACCTTGGCATCACTAAATCTTCCCACCTCTTTGTTCACATGGAACTTCGACCTTCCCACCTTAATCATCAGATTCTTGATTCCCGGATACTCCTTGAACACCACCGCCGAGTTCTTCTGAATCTTCTTCGGAACCTCTTTGATGAAGATGTCGACAAGGACACGTCCCTCGTGGACATATTCGTTTTCCGGATTGATGAAGTCGACCCATTTCAAGAACGGCGGACAAGACATGCAGTTTCTTTTGAGCTCGTAGTGTTGGTCGATGATGTAAACGGATTTCTCCCAGATGCGAACGTCGATGCTGGCGTCACAGCTCCAGTTTAGTTGGTAGCTGTGACAGTAGACGTCGAGGACAACGTAGTCTTCATTGTGAAATGTGCCACGGTAGAGATGGGCGGTCCTGTGAAATAAAACTGACTTGGAAAGTGCGCTCTATTGATAACCTACCAATTGAACTTATCTGCATGACACACGAAGAGTTTATCGTTAAATTTGTTTAGGTCAGCAATGATGAATTGCATTACTGTAGCTGCTTTGATAGCGGGCACAGCAACAGCTTTACCGCCGTGCTTCTCCTTCCTGCGACCCATTTTCGATGTGCTGGAATTTCGAATGGTAATGTGGAACTTGGAGACCGTTAAGTCGAAAGTTATGAAGATCTTTCTAGATTCGAGCGTCTCGTGACATCCTGTTACCTAGACAACGGAAGGGTAAGACTAGAAAAATCAAAATAAGAACTCAAACTAGAGAAGCGTACTAAAGAAAGATTCGAAAACAGAGTTATAATTAGTTTCCTTGTGAGATGAATCAAAAGGGGAGAGAGCCTCTCTTGAGGAAGGGGAGCCACGACTAATGAGTAGAGGAGATGTAGTGACCGTGACTAATCGGGCGGAGATTAGGTGAGCATGTGATTTTGAGTTCAAGGTAAACTAAGAAGAAGGTTTAGTGATTTTGATGAAAATCACTGAAAGGAAAAATCGAGAATTTTGGATGATTTGAGACAAGGAAGTTGACGAGGGTAATAATGAACTTTATAGAATTATAGAAATGCGATTTTCTGTATGCAAGGACATTTCGCAAGTGGACATTTCGAAAGCGGATATTTCGAAACCGAACAGTTCTAAAGTTTAAAATCGCGCTTTTGCCTAGTTTTTTTGAATTTTTCATATCTAATTCTGTGTTTTTTATGTACTAGAGGTGCTTAAACATTATTTAAACTTTTATATATCTGTTTTCAAGACATTCCAAAACTAGCTAATAAAAAAATAAGTTCAAACTAGATTCAACTTCCAAGTCCAGTATGGAAAAAACACCTGTAGCCTCCCCCACTAAAAAAGGAACAGAATCCAAGAGACAGGTGAATTTGTATCTTTAGCTGAAGTCAGAAACGAAATCTTTTTAAAAAAGAGAGAAAAAGAACACATAAACAAAACTGAGACTTTTTTCTTTCTCTTTCAGTGCTCATCAGAAGTACGAAGAAGAGGAAGAAAAGAGGAGGAGAAGTCTCCTGAAGAAGAGAAAAGAAGAGTGTGTGCATGTAAGTGAGTGCCTTTTTCACTTTTGTGGTGCTCCTTCTTGTTCTCATTTCTCTTCTCCTCCTCTGAAAAAAAGAAGAAGGCAGCGTCCATTGATTTGAATGTGTCCGCGTCTCTCTCTCTTTTGGAGCAGAAAAAGAAAAGAGCCCACTTTTTTTGCATCCTGGAGAGGAGAAAGGAGAGGTGAAGAAGAGAAGAAGTGCAATTACGGAAGTGAGCACACAAACGTCCAAAAGGAGGAAAAGATGAATGTTCAATCTGACGAAATTGAAGAATCGCGGCTAGGGTGGAAGAGGATATAAATAGGTCTACGACTCTAAGACTACGGTAGGAGGTTGAGTCATCGAAATTGGGGAGCCTGAGAGCAAAGGAAACTGGCCATAAAAGGTTTTGACTATGGCAAAAAGGGGTATTAAAGAATCCTAAAGAGGAAAGGTACTAAATAAAAATGGGTCGCAAAGCAGATAGAGGAGACTATGTCATAAATTCCAATCCATTTTGCTGATGACAGCATCAACAAGATCAAGAGATCTGTAAGTATGCAAAGTTGAATTGAGGGATTAGCAGAAGCCCTAGATTACGCATAATTTCGAGAAAAAATGTCGTGTTATTTTTGGATCTGGAAGGTTTTGTAGAGCGATTGATCAAACGGATAAACATTTTTTTTTTTTGGTTTTGGTATCATTTTCAGTCGGAGACCCAAAAAAGACTTTGGGACATCTACCGTAGTTTGACATTGATTTTGATTCTAGTTCGTGGTGAGACCATAATTACTGTAACAATCTTGAAACAAAGTAGGTAGTTGATAAAGAGCTGTCAAAAAAAAACTTGCGAGCTCATTGAACACGAACATCAAAATCATTCATAGTTATATACTTGTCAAGGCCCTGAAAATTGACATCGAGATTTTTGGAAATTGGAAACACGCATCGTTCGTTTTTTAGCAAACCAGTTTCTTTCAAAGATCCAGAGATTCGCATCTACAGTACTGGCCAAAACGAATGCACGGACTTTCCTTTTCAGTTGAAATAGGTCAACTTTGAGGATTCGAAAAATTGGTTTCCGGAAATCCGAATTTTCTGAAATTATGTGGATGAATAGAGCAACTCAAGAACTCTATTTTTGTAGTTTACACCTTTTTTATAGGGCCACAATCCAGTTAGTTAGGTCGCGCGGAAGCCAAAAGACCCCAAAATGAGAAAAAATTCAATGTGACGTCAGTCAACATGTCCTAACTGACTAGATTCTAATAATATTGAAAAGTTGTCAACTACAGAAATAGGGTTTTTGAGTTGCACTATACATCCACAAAAATTTCAGAAAAATCGGATAGCTGGAAACCACTTTTTCAGACCCTCAAATTTTACCTATTTTCACAACAAAAAAAACGCTATTCATTTTGGCCAGTACTGTGAAGCCCATCAGGAATTTGTCTTGTCCACACCTTCACAACTATCTGTTTATTGAAATTTCATTTTTCAAACTCCAATTCGAAAGAAAAGATGTGTTTTGAAACTTTTCTATCCCATCAAACATATTATTTTCTTGCTCAAACTTTCTAGGTATCTCCATTACATCATTCCCCCAATGACAGAATGATGTGATACATACCTAGACAAATATATGTATAATCGGTAATTACAAACTGAACATCATCATCATCATTATGTCTAGAAACCAGTGAGCATGCTGGTAGGTACGACAAGGAGGTAGAAGAGGTAGCGAACATGAAAAAGGGTGTTCAAAAGTGACATATTTTGGAAAATTGAAACGAATAACAGTGTTCATAATTAGATGCAGTATGTAATTATGCAATGACACACAAACTTTTGAGACTCGATTTTTGATTCCTGAATTCTGCATCCTCTGCAATTTCAAAAACTTTCAATCTCATCCACCCTCTGAAACTCATTATTTCCTTTTCTGCAATCCATTTCCACTCCAATTTTCATTCTCCTTCACTATAGCCAATGCAATTTCTGAACCCTACGACTTTTGCGAGATTTTCTCATTTCCTGCTTCCTTTTTTAAGGGATCATCACGTGAGGATGGACACCGATCACATTTCTCTGTGTCATCAATACGGTCAAATGATAATTGAGAAGATAAGAGAGAAACGAAAACGGTTTGGCCTTGTTGTCCGATCTGGCGCAAGTGACTAGAAGAAAAAGTTCAGAGGAAAGGGTCACAAGGAAATTTTTGAGGAGAGAATGGTCAGAATGTTCTAGATATGAAAATCAAACCAATTTATTCTGTTGGAGATCAGATCAAAACTAGAAAAAGACAGGGGACACAAAATCCATTTTGAAAGGTATTCATTGAAAAAAAACGGTGCTTTAATGAGTCACAACACGATACGAAGCCACCGAGCATTTCTTCTCCGGGAAATCAGCTTCACTATCCGAACTAGTGGTTCTCTTGATTTTGTTCAGCTTTTCCTTCAGGGAACTGGAACTGACGACACGAGAAATACAAGGGGATTGAGGGTTCTTCACGAAGTGGGGCATGAACTGAGAGTTGATCTCGTTAGGTGGAGTTGCCAGAACGGTGGGGACTTCGTCCTGAAAAATTGGAATAGTTTAGTTGGTTAGATAGGCAGTCTTGAGGTGAAGGGGGAATCGAGAAATCTTGAGAGAATTTTGATTACAACGAAGTCAAGCTAAAGAATCTCGTTTCAGAAAGGTCAGTAATGTGATCTATATACCGTAAAATCTGTATTAGAAGGATATTTTTTCAACACCTAAAAAGATAATACTGAATCCTCAAAACGGGTCATAACATCTTTTGGAAAAGATATTTGAAACATATTTTGTTCGTAAACTTTTGCCGAGGATTCAAATAAGACTACTTTCAATCCGTTTGAATTTCAAGAATGTGTTCATTTTGAGCTCACTTGGAGACCCTTCTATTAGAGGTTCATATATTTTTCGAATTACTGAAACTTGAAACAGAGATGGAATTTCGCCTTCGTACTCATAGTCAGTTTTCAGAGGCTCCTATGGCTCTAGGCTATACGAATTCTGAACTCCAAAAACCAGAGAACTGAAAACTCAGGATCTTCTGATATTCAATTACCCAACACATTTATTCTAGATTCAATGGATCTCAGACCCTTGTGTATTCTAAAATGCTCCCAATTCTATAGCATCTTTATGAATATAAAATTCCATAGATTCCAGGTTCTCACAAATCCAATAGATTCTAAAATGCATATAAGCTACAGTGAGATCTTAAGATTTAGATCCGAGTCCCCTATGAGTTCTCAAATATCCTTGATCGATAGAACAGTCTAAAACACTAACCGCTCCAACAGTGATATTGATCGAGTGTTTATGGCACGGACACTGATTGATACTTCCCGTCGAGTTCTTCCTCGCAGGAGTAGACGCTCCGGAATTGGCCTTCGAGTGATGCTCGTCCTCATTTTGATGGTGTTCATGGTTCTTATGATGATGTCCAATATGGAAAAAATCTTTGAAATGCACAGTTAATCCGTGATGTTTGTGCTTGTGACCGGATCCTGAGCCAGTATTTGAAGAACATCCAGAATGCTCACTATGATTTGAATGGGTGTCTGCATCCTTCTCGGCTACAGGCGGCAAATGATGATTGTGCTTCTTACCGAAATGTTTTCCAAAGTATAGAGAATGTCCATGATGTTCAGAATGAGACTCTGGGTGATGTGGGGTACTCAAAGAAGACGTTCCTTCTTCTGATTCCTCTTCGAAATTACCAGTAGATCGAGAGGCTTTGAAATCGGGAGTATGTTGGAATCCGGAGAATTCCGATACAAGTTCAGCAATAACGTGGGGGACTTTCATGATGGGAAAAAATGTGATGAAGGTTGTTGTCGATTCTAAACCTTTCTTTTATAGGAATCAAACGGTTTTATCGTTCGTTCTTTGCTTCCGTTTCTCGATGACTCCGCCCATTTTCTCTAGAAGATTGGGGAATGATTGAGAAGAAGAAAAAAAAGAGATGTGTGTCCATAGAACAGTTTGAAATGTGATGAACATTCATCGGGTGTACTGAGTACGTGAGAGTTCTGACATTTCAGAACGGTGTTAGGATCTATGTGTACGTTGTGTTATTCTGAGAGAGCAAGACAATTTTTTGTATGTTGCTTTTTTCTCTTTAGAAAAATAGGTTTGAAAGTTTCTTTTTAAAAAACTTAAGCCTAGAACACAATCGAAATCACATTGTTTATGATTGTAAAGTTTGTGAAAACTGGGAAACTTTGACATGTCACTTCCTCAAATACTTTCCACTTTAAAAGGCCACCTGTGTATAGCTGAAAAAGTTGACAGAGTCATGTTGTTCTTCCGCTTATTGCTTCTTTTGGCTATATTCGTTCTTAAAGCAAGCGGCGAAGGTAAGAGAAAGTTGGCAGGCTGAACATGCTTACCGGCGGAGTAACATCTTCAAGATTAAAAATTTAAAGAAAGAAATTTTCCATGCTTACAAAAAATATTATAATTATTCGTCCCCTAATCCAGTAACTGCTCGTGTTGTGAAATGTGTTGATATTATATGCTGTAGATGTACAATACTCATCCTATTCACTTTGATTAATGCATTACATGCTTTGCAGAGAGTCAACCGTTGTGTGATGACGAAACTGCAACCACTGCACCTAATATTACTGATATATGTGGGGATGGTACCCTTACACTTTTCAAGCGAGCTAGTGGATGGTGGTGCACGTTGGTAAGATATATGTATCCGTGTTGTCTGTTTGAACAAACAATACGCATCAGCAGAAGATATAAGGGTTGAAAAATGGAGAAGAGTTGCGGTGGAGAGAATTATAGTTTGTACATTGTTTTTGATAAATAAGCTTTGCTGAAGTTTCTGATTTTTCGCGATAGTATAGTTTATTCAAATTCTTTGAAGATATTCTGATGGGTGTGAAGGAAACCTGTTTCTTTATCGCAGAAATACTCTTCCAGTTACAGCAAGTAACTGGTTTGCGGTTTTCGAAATGCCTTGCTACTTTCAGGCTTTCATTGGCCTAGATTGGCAGGGCCCACAACCATATCCTAAAGCCGTCATCGATTGTACAGCTAATGGTTTTCAATTATCCAGTCTCGAGACAAAAGAAGAATGGGATTATTGGCATAAACGTGAGTTTGTTTAATCATCCTAGTTCTTCAATATGAACCACTACAGATTTAACAAGTCCTCGTCCTTACTCCAATACTGAGGCAATGTGGGTCAATGCTAGCTTCAATACTACTACTCAGAGATACTATTGGGACGACGGTTTCACAGTACCAACGGATATATCGCCCCAACCAACAGTTATCTATCCAGATGGAAAAGTCATCTGGGTAATTAACAGAAACGAGTCCGTTTCTGGATACGGTAGTTTACAAGTTGCGAATCCTACAGCGGAGGCGTTTTCTGTATCTGTTGGATCCATTTGTGGACGTCCTGGAAAAAATATCAACTAAATTGAATTTCATCAGGAATTCTCATTCAGGATGAAAATCTATTTTTCTTTTGAATGAAATATGCTTCTATAATTTTTTTTCTCGTATTTTTAGTTCAACTTCCCTTTTTAGAGCTTTCTTTCTTGATTCCCATTCATTTCGCATTTCTGCACTCGAGCAGACTTTACAGAGGATGCTCAGTACCAGAAAAGGTAAAAATTGAAACACAATTTGTACAAATTCTTTATGAATTTATCGAAAAACTTAAATTTGTTCAATTTCCTTGAACACGCCGTGAGGTCCCGAGATTGATCCGCTGGGTCTACCGATCCAAAAAATGATAGTTCCTGGAAAAGAGGGAAAACATGTATCTAAAATCTGCCTGGCTCTTGAGATATTCGAATTCAAACTCCCGCGCAAAATTGGCGGACGAGAGAGCGTGCGCGCGCAGGAGGGTGCGAGAGAAAACGAGACACACTCTTTGCATGCGGTCATTCCTTTCGCAGAAACTTGAATGTGAAAGAAAGCTTTTTTATTGATTTTTCAAAAATTTTTCTCAATTTTCCCTTGAAATATAGGTTTTCAAATGTGCTTGTAACATTTTTAGCGAGTTTTGACATAGAAATTCAATCAGAAAATGAGCGAAAAAGGGTATTTTCTGGAGAGAGGTGTTCTCGCAGTTTTCTGAATGAGATTCACCGAATTTTAACGATTTTGAAGATAATTTCTCGACGAATTTTAATTAAAAGACGAAGAAAATTGTATATCAAATCTATTGATTCTTCAAAAATTCACTCACTAATCCATCTATCGATTAGTGGTTGCTTAGCTATTTTATAAATATCTCGATTAGATAACAAAATTTTCGAAAAAGAAATATTTTGCAGACACAAAATGAGAAGATCCGAGTATGATCACGTCCCGAATCGAATCATACCGCCGCATCTGTAAGTTTTTTGGAAAACAAAATAATTGTTTTAAAACTCAAAGTCAAATCTAAAAATCCACAAACTCCATTTACAGCGATCAGAGCAACGGCTTTCGTCCAGAATACGAGCGAAGCGCTCGCATACTGCCCGCTCCCACCGTCCGCCAGCCACTTCTCGGCGATGCTCCACAAGTGAATCCGTACGCGTCGAGCTATGGAGCGCCGTACTCGGTCAGCAGCTACAGTAATGGAATACCCGAGCCGAGGCGACGTGGATTCGATAAAGGACCGTCTGGAGAGGATTTGAGGAGAGCCGAAGGAAGACAGCAGTTGATGAGAAATGTGAGAGAGAGAGGGTTCTTTTTTTTATTAATAAAAATAATTATTTCAGCCAAGACTCGCTGTGGAACATATCGGCGGTGATATGGATATATCGAGAAGTAGATCAGCATCGCCCGATATTCAAATTGTCAAAGGTAAACATAATACCAAAGAGAACAGAACCGGTACGCAACGTTTGAATTGTTTGCATGTTGCATGACGAAATACAGTTCATTTTGGATCCGGGACATTTGGAAAGTGGACATTTCGAAACTGGGACATTTCGAAAGTGTGAAATCGCGTCTTTGCCAAAAATTTTAAACTTTTTACATAGAAAAACCGCGATTTCACACTTTCGAAATGCCCACTTTCGAAATGTCCACTTTCAAAATGTCCGGAGCCTTTATTTTCCTTCCACGAAATTCTAAAAATTACAGCACGCGCGGTTCGCGACGATCGGAAAAAGGAACGCTCTCGCTTCCGAAGATCGCGATCGAGATCCAGAGATCGTCACGATCGTGGAGATCGTGAGAGCTCCAGACGCCAACGGGATAGAGTAGAGCGAGGAGGAAATCGCAGCACTTATGAAGCAGCTCCAGTTGAAGAAATTCGAAACGGATTGTTGTACACGAACGAGAACTACTACAACTTTTTGATGTACTACATTGACTCGCTGCACGATAAAATTGTGAGCCCGATGGATCGGGATGGGGCGAGAAAGACGAATATTGTGATAACGGGTGAGTTTTAAAATACCTTGTTTAAAAATCTTGGTTCCTGAAAAAGCAATTTTCCAGACGCCACACAACAAGAGAAGGACCGTATTATGTTGCCTCCAGACTTTGACGATTCGGATCGCGAAAGAATGCTCCATTGCGACATGACCATCACCGGTCTTCCCGCGTCGATCTTCTACGGAAGTGGCTACGGTCCGCGTGCTCATTACGCGAAATACTCGGCCGCCAAGGATATGGTCGAAAAGTGTCATCGCATCGGAGTGGTTAGCAGTGAGCTCTACGCGGCCATCGGAGATTGGGAGCACATCGATCAGGAGTTCAAGATAAAGTTCGGAGGACACATTCAGAAGGCGATGAATGCGGTGGTTTTGTTGACGAAGAGGATTGCGATGGGTTGGTTTTTAGAAGATTTGGAGAATTGAAAATCGCGTTAAAACGGCTTCGGGACATTTCGAAAGTGAGACATCTCGAAAGTGTGAAAGCACTTTTTGTCTTATTTTTGGATCTTTTCATAATTTTATGACTTTTTGTAGATTAAAAAATGTGTTATTTTATTTTTAAAACGCAAAAAAAAAGTATGAAAAATCCAAAAAATAAGGCAAAATCTCGGTTTCACACTTTCGAATTGTCCACTTTCGAAATCTCACACTTGCGAAACGTCACACTTTTGAAGCGTTTCACTTGCACAAATTCCTGACGAGCCCATAGTTTCAGAAGAGCTTCCCGCTGGATTCATGACAGTACGCCATCTCCCGAGCGAGCTCATTGACAAATTCAAAACGATGCTTCGAATGGTGCTCATTTCCAGAATTTTGTTTCATTGTTTTTATTATTTTTTAGGTCATGATGGATGTTTACTACCAAGGAACAGACGAGTCAGCTGTTGGGGTTCCCAAGGGTCTTGAGGTTTGTTAGATACAGTATGAGGGGGCATTTTTAAAAAATTGAATAGCGTTTTGTACAAGCAACGGAATCAGAACCAGGTTTGATAATTAGTGGACTATAATGTTTCTTTAGACAAACGGTGGAGGATACGATTCATATCAGCCGCGTCATAGAGATGAGCCACAACGATACGAAGAGCATCACAGGAGATATGAGGAGCCGCGAGGGCCAAGCGCCGAGGAAATCCTCCGTCAGAAGCAGAAGGAGCTTGAGGAGAAGATGGAGATGGAGCTAGCCAAGAAGCGGCAGGAGCTCGAGCAAGAGATTCGCGAGAAGTTTTTGAAGGAAGAGCGAGAAAAGTTGCAAGCTGAGTTGGAAAGGGAGAAGACTTTGGAGTTGATAAAAATACAACAGCAACAATTTCAAATAGAGAAAGAGCGAAAGGAGCTTGAAGAGTCGCAGAGAAAATCGGCGATGTTGAAACGCGTAGAGGAAGATTTCAACGCGATGGTTGAGCAATTCGGAAAGCGATTCGAGGAGGTTCGCTCGAAAGGAGTGCAACCAGTTCTTAACATGATTTACGCGTCTGCGACCTACAAAACTATTCAGTTATATTCAACCACTCTGACTTCGCTATCTTCTGAACAGAAACAACAGTTGGCACAGGACTTGAGATCTCTTCTAGACTCGATATCAGTGGCGATGAGTATGCAACCATCCCCAATTCTTCCAGGAATGCATCAACAGCAGCAACAGTCTATGTTGAATCCCATGATGGGAGGAGGATATTCACAAGCACTACCCATGGGTCCCATCATGGGTGGATGGCAAGTGCCACCATCATCATCACAGATGATACAGCAACAAATGCCACAACAGCCTGGATTGGTTACTCTTCCGCCAATGAATTCCGGAATAGCGTCGTCTGGTTCAAAGCGTGACGAGGTGTGTGTATGTTGTTGAGAGAAGAGTGGAGAGATTGCTGGAAGCTGGAAAAACAAGAGCCAATAAAGCGCGATACTATCCGGTCGCCGACCCCTGAGCCTCCGGAACACCGACAGTGAATTGGCTAAACTCGAACTTAGCCAACAACAAGCGGTTCGGAGTACGTACATACAACGAGTTACTGACCAATTGTTCATTGAATAAGCTTTGAATTTACGATCACTAAAACAGTTTAAAAATGTTTTTTTTTCGAACGCTTGTGTCGATTTACGTTAAACAACGCTCACTAAACTCTTGCGGAGTGTCGTTGTTGTGGAGGCTTAGGAGTCGGCGACTGGATAATAGCTACTCAAAAATGGGAGGCCTAGAATCTTGATTTTTATATTATGACTTATATTTTGTCAATTCAGTAGAAACTCGATCCAACTGAACAGCAACGGCAATGAATTCCTCTTCCAGCAATCATTTCATTTTTCTACTCATTTTTTTTCCATTTTTCATTCTCTCTTTCTCACTATTTCCTTATCCTCATTTCAACCGACTCATCCTCAGGTTCGTCGTGTGACACTTGGAAACATGACACTTCGAGCGCTCACGGCTTCCGAGCAACGCCGACTCACCAAGGATGACAAGGTTATCGCACAAGACTCGAAAACAGGAAGTTGGAGCCTGGCGACTGTTGTGAAGATTCGCGATAATCGAGCGACACTTGCGGTTGGACAAACCACGTGGAAGAAGTATCTCGATGAGTTGTACAAGGAGGAAGAACAGAGATATTGAATAGAATAGAAAAAACGATGTTAAAGTGATGTATTAATTTTATATTATTTTTGTGTTTCTTTTAATGGACTGATAATCACTTGAAGTTTACATGAAAAGTGTACGTTGTGAAGCAGTTGAATTCTTGGGATCTTTCGAACGGAAGTCAAGCGAATTTATACGATTATTACAGTAACATAATGACAAATGTAATGGCATTGTGACAGTAATTACATTATGCCAAATGGCATTACTGAAGAATGAACGAATAAAAGTTCGAAAAAAGGAAGTTATGTTTTCTCACCTATTGTTTCTTGGAGCTTTACTTCGCAAGCAAATGGGATTGTTGCGAACATAGAGGAAGAAGTTATGATAACCAGGAACATCCAAAACTAGATGCGAGTATGAAAATGGGTTTATCACAAAATGGATACCGAGATTAACATTCGGAGAGATAATCTTTAAATTCCACTGAAATTCGAACTCGCACTGGGAACAGAATGGCAACATGACATGAGTTCTAACAAAAGGAAACATGAAAACATACTATAGGACAGAACGCTTTGCTAACATAGAACAAGATGTAGATTATTAATATTAGAAAGCTATTGGATACGGTACTTAATAAACATTACTATCATGGTTAGTTACGAGACACTCCGTTTCAGAAACATATCAACGCTAGGCGAACACTCGAGTAGCGGTATTCAGAAGAACATCAAACAAGAGAAGAACTAAAATAAATTGTAGCTTGGAATCAAAATCTGAACCCAAATTTCTAGTTTCTAATCGAAAAAAAACTGGAACTGTTTCTATACAATGTTGGCAAACAAGCAATCCAGGAGTTTCTGATCATGGACGATCAGGGATTTTTGCCCAGAGAGCATTAAAAAAGGAATTTTGAAAGGATGTCCGTGTTCAGAACGCGGCAGTACTACGATACGATGGTTTTTCGTATCGATCTATTCGAGATCTATTACAAAAAAGCGTACAAGGCGATATGATTTTGGGTCGCAAAATAACGTTTTCAGGTTTTTATCCATCTCATTTTGCATTTTTTCAACAATTGAAAAACTACCCAATGCCACCAAAGCAGGTAGTTTTCACCTAGTTTCCATAAAACTAATCCGGAATCTCACTTACAGCAAGCACACCTCCAAAGATGGCCTCCAAAAGTCAAAAATTTCGTTACGAAACGAAATAGCGATGGATCGAAGGTTTTGGCGGAAAAAAGGAAGAAGTCAGAAACAGCGCTTACGATCGAAATGTTCTGACAATATACGGAAAAAATTCAAGACACTGTTACAACGTTTGGCATGATTTGTGACACTTGAAAAATGTGATAACTATCCAGAAAAAGCGTCGAAAACGCTCCATTGCATCAAACTGTACAGTAAGTCTGTTTTTTTTTTCCAGATACAATCTCCAACCAAGAAGGCAAGAAAAAAATCTAAATTCTCATTCACGTGGTCCTCAATTGCTTCCACATCGATTACAGCTTTCTTTGAAGAATCGAGCCGACGTGGAAACTGCCACCACTGGCTCTTTTTTTCCCTCTTGACTGTAGTCTCAAGTTTCTAACTTTTCGATCGAAAAATGGTTCGTTCTGAGGATTCGTTCGCTAAAAACTTCAAAGCCATGAACAAGAAGATTGCCGCTGAAAAGAAGGGAGTTGTGGTTTGTCACCTTATTTTGGAGAATTGGTAAGTTTTTTTTTTTTAATTTAGAAGGCGAAATTCTCGATTCCAAAAGGATCGATGGCTTGGATTGATGCGAAGAATGGACCGATAATCACCGCGGAGAGAATGAGAAATATTACACTGCCACCATCAGTCTGTAGAATGTTCGCGATCGAGGCGAAGAAACTGAAACAAGCGAGTCCTCCGTCTCTTTTGAGCCTAAACGTTCCACCGCCGTCGTTGTTGTCAATCCTATCACCTGCTCTTCCAAATGTCACACCTCCAAGCGACGAGAAACAGATTCTGGATGTGTTGACGAGAATTAATACGATTTTGAGACTAGTCGCTGACACTTTCAGCATTTCTCTTTGTGCATGTATTGGTGAGAGGATCTCTAGAATCTGACTCCTCATCCTTTCAAAATCTTGACAAAAACTGTTTCGAAACTAGAACTCTGAATTTCAGAGCGTCGAACAGTGGACAACGCGATGTGCCTCTTCACGTACTTTGAGCAAATTCCGTGGGCGTTGATCGGTGGAATCGTCACGATTCCAGAGGAGTTTGCAGATAAGCCTCCGTAAGTGGAAGTGGCATTTGAAGACCTAGCGGATCAGGGACATTTCGAAAGTTTGAAATCGCGTTTTTGCCTATTTTTTGGAACTTTTCGTATTCATTTTTGCGTTTTACGCGAAAAAAATATATGAAAAGTTCCAAAAATTAAGCAAGAACGCGATTTCACACTTTCGAAATGTCCCGGAGCCGACGAACCTGGGATCACAAGAGAAATCGATTTCCAACATTTCAGTCCGCCCGAGTGCCTCTTCGACGCATGGCGTGGTCAATTCTTCCAGTCACTACAATTTCTCATCCCCGCGCCAATTTTCAACAAAATGAAGCGTGCTGTGGATACAAATGTGAATATGGTAAGCCATATCTACAGTATCTCTAATTAAGGATTTCTTTTAGGAATGGTGCAGCGAGGTGATTTCCGGCGACGACTTTCACGAAATGATTCAACGCATTCAGAAGACCAAAATGAATCGTAAGGATTCAAAATAGGTCAAAGTCGTTCTCATGAGAATGTTTTACAGCGATGTACTCGATTCTCTGGACAACGAAACCGATGGATTTTGATCCCCATAATCAGCAATTTTCGAACGCGAAGTGAGTATTCGAGTGATGTCAGAAATCATAAATTTACTCGAGTTTATTTATTTTTGATTTGTTTTGTCTTCGGAAGTTTACATTTCTGATCAAAAAAGTTTTCCCTCGCTTTTTTCAGATCGGCACTGATCAGACAAATGGAAGCGGAAGTGAAGTTATTCTGGACGTACGATCGAATTGGAGTTTATCTAACAATGTATTCCAATTAACTGGATTTTGTTTGATTTTCGAATTATTCTCGGTTTTTATCTATTTTTTTTGCTTCAACTTTTTTGTTTTCGTGTCGAAAATTTTCGAGATGGAAACTAAATAAACAATTATTGTTAATTTATTTGCGTCAGGTTTCTTTTTGGGTTATTTCAGGTTTTAAGACAGCGAACTTCTTTGGAAATTAAATCAAAAAAATATTTCAATTTGAAATTGTAGAAAAAGAAAAATTTATGAAATTTCGAGAAAAATTGAACGAAAATTAGAATCAATGGGACAATATTCAGGCCAGGAACAACTTTTTCAGGAAAAAAAGTGACTTTTTGAGCTGTTTTTCGTAAAATTCCGATGTGAAATTGCAATTGATTCGCTCAAAAAAAACCCACGAAGAAAATTGTTTCAGGTTACGGTTTTCGTGGCGAGACTCCGTTTACAATTTCCTCACATGCGTCTTCCTTGTGTCGATTTACGAGCTCACTTTTGTAATTAATTTCGCATTTTTTTTTCGCTGAATTTCGTTTTTCTTCAATAAATTAACCAAATTTTTGTGTAAATTTTCGATTTTTTCAACTAAAAACTTAATGTAATTGTTGTTATGCATCTCGCACATGTTTTCAGCCATAAAGCATGCGCGGTTCGCCGGGATTTCGACGGATATCGAGGAGCGACGACGACGAAGTCGATCTCAACGATTCAAGGATATCAAGAAGTCATCAAGTGAGTAGTAAACCAAACGGAAAAGAGTCAGAGTTCAACCAGCTGTTGTCCGTCACTTCGGATTGTTGTGTAATAGAGGAAGAGGGGATAACCCATGTCTCGATCGGAAAGAAAAGTCAGACTTTTTGAAATAACTCTTGTTTTCAAACTTCCCAAAGTCATCAGGTTCCCCGTTTCTCAAAGCTTTTCAGCGAATTTTTCGTTTTAGTTTCTTCAACAGTTTCAATAGTTTTTGGGCAGATGTTGGCGGCAACAAATTTCGGCGACCCTTTCAAATGTGAATAACTTTTTTCAGGGGCATCGGGTGAAAATACGGTTAGCATAAAAAATGTTCCTTATTAAAAAAGCTATCGATTGGTTAAAAATCCGACAAATTTGATAAAAAGTTAGCAGAGTTACGCCCTATTTAAAATTGCCGAAATTGCCAAAAGGCCTAACTCTGCTAATTTTTCATCAAATTTTTCGGTTTTCTAACCAATCGATAGCTTTTTTAACAAGGAATATTTTTTATGTTAACCGTATTTTCACCCGATCCCCCTGAAAAAAGTTATTCACATTTGAATGAGTTGTCGAAATTGGGGAATTCCCGAGACAGTCTGCGTTTTGTTTCTCATGCAAAATTATATGGAGTCGCCCCCTTATTCCTCGTAAAAACGTCATGGGAATGTCTCGAATTTTCGTTCGTCTTTCTTCTTTTTCCAGTAAAAGAAAATATTTCATCGATTCGCTATTCCTCCCCCCTTCTTTTTGTCTTTCTTCGAAACAGTTGACTCCATTTTGGCTATTTTTATTCACTATCAGTGCATAATAAAACATGCAAATCGGTTATTCTCTATTCTCATCGAAGTCGGCTTCATCGAATCTGAGGTTTTTCGGTCCGTATCAGAGACGGATATGGGATTTCGAGAATGGAATGGTTTTCGGATTCAAGGTATTCTAAAATCAGATGAAAAAAAATGAAGTTGAATATTTTGAAAACGAAATTCAGGGCTCTTATTTCTAGTGGCTAACCTGTCGAAACAGTCGCTTGCAAACCTTAAAAATGCTCAAGAATCCAAAAAATTTTTTTTTCAAAAATCCTTTTTTTTTTGTTTTTTTTTTTTTGAGAACCCCTAGACTTAGCGTCTTCAGGTATTCTTTCTCTCTGTGTAGTTCTTCCAATGCTCTTTTACAGTTACTCAAATGATCGTCCCAATTCCATTATTTACGAAAATAACAGTATTTTTTCATAAAAATCGTTAAAACTCGAGAAAATCGATTTTCAAATCGCGAACATACTTTTTTTGGAACCTATTTCAAAAAATGTAGAATTTTTCGCTATTGCGAATGCACCTAATATCGCTGCTTAAAATTCTTTAATAGATTTTTGACGATTATCAAAAAAACTGAAATTTCGATAGTTCAAAAATCGTCTAAAAATTTTCTATGAAGTTTTAAGCAGCGATATTAAATAGGTGCATTTGAATCAGCAAAAAATTCTACATTTTTCGAAATAGGTTGGAAGAAATGTAAGTTCGCGATTTGAAAATCAATTTTCTCGAGTTTGAACGATTTTTATGAAAAATATGTTGTTATTTTCGTAAATAATGGAATTGGGACGATCATTTGAGAAAATAAAAAAATGACTGTAATCCTACTTTGAGCATGTCTAGAAGGTCTAGATTAGAACCTTATTTTCCAATCTTTTTTTTCATTTTCAAATCCCTTTTGAGATTTCGAAAACTTGCTTCTATTTCTAGTTCGTCAACAATTCTTATAATTTTAGCGAAAACACTTCCATTTTCAAAAAAATCCCCAGACCGTCTTTACCAAAAATCTCTTCTTGGCTTGTATGACTCATAAAATCACAAAATTTGTCCTCCCTACGGCACAATTTTCCGTTCGGTCTCTTCCTCCCGCGATTTTCAAAAAACCAAAGGGGAAATCCCCACTGCGTCCTTGATTCTTCCTTTTTTTTCTCTCACTCACTTTTCTATCCGTATCATCAGATCAAAGTATTAGTAATGATATCTTCACTGTCTCCTCTAAATCAACGGAAGTCAAAGTGTCTCTGGGTCTCTTGATCTCTCACACTCTCTCGTTTCGTCTTGTCATTTCACTTCATGTTGAGTGATGTCAGAAGAAGAAAAAGCCTTCTTCTTGATTCTAGAGACATCGAAATCCCAAAATAGACAGAATCGGAAGTGATGAGACACAGAAGAATCGAATCGGGTGCAAAATTTTGATTCATCGAAAAATTCATCTGGAGATCACCATGTACCCGCGTACTTCTGTTTACACATATTATTACTGTTTTATTGTGATCGGGTCACTCGGGAGAGACCCTGATCTGTGGCAAAAATTGAGAATGGTTTTTGAAAGTTCGATAGGGAAACTTCTATCTCTTATGACGTTGTGAAGTGAGATGTTTGAAAAATGAATGGAAATGAAAAGGCAACACAGTTCTGAAAAGAAGGGGGAGAAGAATCAGAATATCAAAAGAAAATTATTTATAGAACTTTTGAAAACACTAAAAATAAACACAGAGAAACTTGTTTTATTATTTTTTGTGATAAAATGTGATATAACAAACAAAGGAGGTCCCATCGAAACAATAATTAGACGAATTATTCTAGAAGTTGTACTTTGTCGAAGCATGTCATCGTGACTGTCCACGTGGAATCTAGAAATCGAAAGCAATTTTTTGAAGAAAATTGACGAGAAAGAGTTTATAAGAATTCTTTGAAGATCAAATTCGATCAATTTTTCTCAAATTTTCTTCTCAGAAATTATTTTTTCGATGATTTCCTCTGATTCAAGACATTCAATAATATGGCGCATTAAAAAAATGGCTTTCTTCATATAGGGGCCCTTCGGTACAGTAATCCGGTTTTTTTTCGTACGTCCAAAATCTGGACTCCAGATGTTTTTATAGAGTCTCTCAAGTTGAAAAGCTACTCTTCATTTATCTGTTCGTAACTTTGAAGTTTATGATATTTTTTGGCTCAGCGCCATTTCGAAAGTAGGCATTTGGAAAGTGTGACATTTTGAAATTGTGACGTTTCGAAAGTGTGACGTTTCGCAAGCAAAAACTTCAAAGCATACTGGGGAAAAACACCTCTCATTACAGTGCAGCACTTGATCCCGTTTCGTAGGATATTTAATCAGAAGTGTTGCACTGAAAGGAATTTTTTCCCACAAAAGGGTTTGAAATTGTTGCCTTCGAAACGCTGCACTTTCAAAATGTCGCGGAGCCGATTTTTTCTTCCATTTTTAAGGCACTAATTGTGGATTCTGACTTCGAATTAGTACGATAATCAGATGATTTGTTCTGCCTGTTTTTCTGGAGTCAATCTGTTGGAATATCTGTAAATTAAAACATCCAAAAACCTCGAGTTTTTGAATGTTACAGTATCCGTAAGATACCTATTTCGTACAGTACTGCTCCATGGTCGGAACAGACAATCAGAGTTGGAAGGAATTCTGATTTCTGACTTCGAAATTTCAGTTCGACTTCCGACCATTTTTCCAAGATTTTGATCGGCAAATTTTCCAAAAAAAATCTACAGCTTTTTGGAAAATCAGACTTTTCAAGTTTTATCTGAAATCTCTACTTCCGACTTCCGATTTTGCAGATAACACTTAAAAATCTATATCAGAGGATACTGTAATCTAGAATTTCAAAATTTTGACTGCTTCTGAGTTGAACTTGATATTTAGAGCAGATCCGAGAAGTCTGATTCTCAAAACGATCTCTACGGATTCTGGTCTCTGGCGCAACTGTCAGCTATGAAATAGAAGCCATTTGTCGATTTTTTGTCAAAAAAAATCAAATTATCAAAGTTTTTTTTGGTCTGTTCTCTGCCATTCGTTCCAGATCGTTCCCGACACGAACGATCTCTGCTACCACCCCCATCACAAGGAGGATGTTTTTATTTTTTTTTGCCGATACGATTCAGAATATATTAATAAATGAAAATATACCGTTTCTGTCCCACTATCATTGTTTGTGGGACAGTCACCTCTTCACATGCATGACATCATCTACTCTTCCCACGGCTGCAACGATCTTCAAAAGTCGTGTAGTAAAATAGGAGACGTGCACCTCTGCGTCTCTTCGTCTCCCGTACTATCTCTCGTGACGCATTCTACAGTCTCTTTCTTTCTGTGGGTGTCCCCACGGTGGTCGCGAGTTGGTCACTGTTTTTGCTTGCTCGCCTTCGGAAGCCCCGCCCCCATTGGGGGAGAAGAAGAATGAGAAAGCTGGGAGACAACTGGTATAAATGGGGAAGAGTTGAATGGAATGGAGCAGACTACAGTTTTTTCTCGGTTGCTGATTTTTCGGCTCCTGGGCCGCGGGCCCTGACCTTTTTCGTCCAAAAAGCTGGGCCGCGGCCCAGGGGACGGTCTTGGTTTATCTCCGTTATCAGGATTCCCACACCTTCCAATCCAGGTTGTCTTTGAAAATCATAACCTGTTTTGTATTTATGATCCCGAAATTCAATTAGTTCAAATTTCTCATTATTAATATTATTATCAGATAATAGTGTTTGACTATCTTATCTCTCTTTCCCAGAATATATTCAAAATCTGTGACTTGGGGCAATGACTAAAGTACACACTACTTGTATTCATAAACGGCAGGTTTGCATTTTTTTTTTTTGGGATTTTCAGGTTTTCATCTTTCAGCTTCTAGAGCACATTAGGTAATTCTAGGATCTTTTTGCTCTTTCATGAAAGCTTTCAAAGGCTTCCAGGTGGTCTTTGAAGATTCTGAGTTTTTCAGAAAATTTCAAACCTTCTTTCTTCTTTGAAACCAATGTGAACATCATTGAACCAATTTCTGACTTTTTTCCATTTAATCTCGAATCTAGGTATATCCAGTTAGTTACCCCCCTCCCCCATCCATTTTTGACATATAATCGTTCCGTTCAACTATGTAAAGTGTGTGGCATAACTAGTACTAGTCATCATATCCAGTATCCGAAACCGAAAACGTTCACTTTTTTATCCATGATCCATGATCACTTTCTGTTTCGTTTTTATTTTTGTTTTGTCTTTCTCGGGTGTTCATCGAGATGAGCAGAGCACAGAGGACACCTCTAATGTTTTGAGCAAACACAAGGAGATCATTTTTTGTGTTCCTTTTTTTGAGGAAGGATTTCCGGTTTGAGCAAAGCAACACTAATATGAGTTTGACTGTGGAATAGGTTTTCGAGGGTTTGGGGTTTTTAGGTCAGGAAGTTTAATGGTCCAAACTTGAACCTTGAATTCACGGCTCTGCGACATTTCGAAAGTGTGACTTTTCGCAAGTCGAAAGCAATGTCTCTGTACTGAGATATATTTTTCCTTAGAATGCTTTGATGTTTTTGCTTTCGAAACGTCGCACTTTCGAAATAATAATTCTGAATCCAAAAAAACATTTCGGCTGCTGAAATTCAGATTCTGAAAATCTTGATTCAAAATTTAGAGATTCAGAATCTGAAGTTCAGTTCAAGACCTGAAATTTTGGTTCCGGGACATTTCGCAAGTGAGACATCTCGAAAGGAAGGCAATTCGAAGGTGGACATTTCGAAAGTGAGACATTTTGCCTAAATGCTCTATTACTCATAAAAACGCAGAATGTATATGAAAAATTCAAAAAAGTAGGCAAAAACACGATTGCACACTTTTGAAATGTCCGTTTTCGAGATATCTCACTTTCGAAACGTCCCGGAGCCAAAAAATCAAAAAATTAGGCGAAAATGCGATTTCACACTGTCGAAATGACTCGCTTTCGAATTGTCTTAGCTTCGAGCTTTTTCACTTTCGAAATGTCCACTTTCGAATTGTCTCGGAGCCAAATTTTCGACGCGATTTTGTTTTTAATTCCTCAATGTGCTTGCTACGCTAACTGTAACGAAGTTCCGTTTCTGGTGAGATGTTCACTTTCGAATTGTCTCACTTTCGAAATGTCCACTTTCGAAATGTCCCGAGTATAGACTCTAAAATTACGGTTTCAAGTTCTGAGACTCATAATTCCAAATCATCTGCACTTCCGATTCCCATCATTCCTTCCATCTGCACCCGTTTTTTCTATATATAGTTTGCAATAAATCTATACACTTTCAGAAAGTGTAAATAGGGTGTACGTATCATATCAAGAAATCAGGTTTTCAGAATCTTCTAGAAAACAACGAGTTGAATTTTTTTATTTCAATAATTATTATTCGGTCCATGTGATTCACATACCGTTTCCGTCGCCGCTGACCCGCATGTTTACAAGAAAACAATGTACACAGTGATAGAGGGTTTTTCAACTTTACACTTTTGATGTCATTCTGGCGAAGCTCCGCCCACTGTTTCGACTTTTGAATGATAGTGACACATACATAGACAGACGCAGAAGAATTGCTTATTCTGAAGACACAACGTCCCTTGAGGAGAGGTTCGAGTTCCGGCGCCCCGAAGTTTGGACGCGCTTTGCCCCCTCCCACTTTTTGGCGTTTTTTTTCGCCTATTTCTCTATTCCTCGTTGTCTACTGCCTGCCTGCTTCCCTCCTCCGAGAAGTCAATTGTCGGGAAGAGCTTAGGCATCTATTCTTCTTATTTTGAGTTCAACAGAGATATCTAAATGTCGAATATTCCTAGAGGCTCTATTGCCAGCGATGACTCGCAGGCACCTCTTATTCCGGATGCGCCGAAAAAGGTACGTATTTTTTGAGTCAAAATTTCGTTGAAAAAAGTTTGATCGTTTTGTTTGTTTTATAACTTTAGAGGTAATGGAGTGGTGAAGGTAGACAGTAAACAGTACGATTGGGAAAGCCCTTTAGTGTATAGGTGGACACCTGGAATGGACAAAGGACAGGAAAAAATTGGATTCATAGCAATTACAGTAATCTTCTGCAAGATTTTTGAAAAAAAACGCGGATATTTCGTAAGTGTGAAATCGTGTTTTTGTCGGATTTTTGGACTTTTTCATATATTTTTTTTTGCGTTTATGATTTATTAGAGATTGAAAAATGCCTTATTATAGAAAAACATAACGCAAAAAAAGTATACGAGAAAATCCCGAAAATTCGGCAAAAACGCAATTTCACACTTTCGAGATTTTTGACTTTCGAATTGTATTACTTTCGAAATGTCCACTTTCGAAATTAAGCTAATTTTGTTTCGATTTCCCAATGCTCTCGTGCTTGTTACGGTTACTGTGAATAATTTTTATTTTTTGACATTTTGCATTCTCAATAGACCGAAACTACAGTACTTTTCTTCCCGTAACGAAGTTCCATTTTTGGAGTTTTTTATTCTCAATAAACCAAAACAACTCTATACAGTACTCCTCTCTCAAAGTTCAGTTCCGCCACTGATTCAGTGGTTTCCGATTCGAAACTAGTTCTAGTTCTTCTTCTTCTCCTCGTCTTCTTTATCTTCTTCTTCTCCCTATCAATTGAAGAGAAAATCGCCGGGAGACACCTCGCTCTCGCGGTTTTGGTCTTTCAACTGGACGATGAACTTGTGACGTCAATTTGTGATTGATTTGGTGAAGTCGTCGACTTTATTTTTGGTCACCGGAAGAGAGAGATGTTAGGTGATGGAATTCGATTTTGACGGGTATTGGGAACGCAACGATGGGAGAATTTCGAGATTTCTTGGGGAATTCCTATTTTTGGATTCAAAAATTCTAGACAAGAGACTTGTCGAGTTCCAGGAAGCAATACATCTAAACATTTCTCTAGCCACGTCTTCTTGATGCTAGACGATAGAATTCTGGGGTACTTCACATTCTCAGAATTTCTCCGTTGAGCATAAATCAAATTTTATGCTCTTTTTCTCCATAGTCGTCGCTGCTCTCAAAATACCCCCTCTTTTCGTGGAAATTGTACTACTTGGAACGTGATAAGAACGAGAATAACCTAGAAATAACGACGAGTGTACTTAAATAGAAATTGTGTCGTTGATAAGGAACAATAAGTCATTGTTACGAAAGATGATCACTGAAAAAAATGCACCGAAAAAATTGAAAGAATGAGCAAAGTTCGAGTTAAATAGTCATTTTGAGGGGAAGTGGGGTAATTAAGAATGTAATTTGCTGTGTCAATTCGGGCCCTGAAAGAAGCAAAAAGTTCGAAAAAATGACTGAGGTCGTTCGGACATTGGGAAATTCGAACAGACGGATTCCTCAAATGTTGAAAAACGAACTTTGATATTTCCAACATTCTAGAAGTGTTACAGTACTCCTTTTCGTGATACAGTAGTTTTTTTCTACAGTAATCCTTTTCGTGCTACAGTAATCCTTTTCTACGGTACTTCTCTTCAAGCTTTCGAATTTCCGGTAGTTTGGACATCCGGAAATCTCAGAAGATTCAAATAGACGTTCGAATTTTCAAAAACTGGCGAAAACCAGTTCTTCAGAATCACCTCGATTGACTGAATAGTGTTCCAGCAATCTTGGTTTTTATTTTGAAAATCAGCCAAATTTGCGGTTCTCAAAAAAGTGGATCCGGGGATGCCCGATTTTACAAGACTCGAAGTTTGATTTATCAATTTTATCGCAAAATCTACAAGTCGGCTTTCTTTAAACTTTTTCGAACGGCTCCGCGACCCGCGACGTTTCGCAAGTGTCACATTTCGAAAGTGTGGCGTTTCGAAAGTGCGATATTTCAGAAGTATAACGTTTTGCTTTTGAAACGTCGCACTTTCAAAATGTCACACTTGCGAAACGTCACACTTGCGAAACTTCGCGGAGCCGAAAATACAAAATTTGTATTAAAAATTTTCAAAATTCCACAGTTTCACTGATTTTCGATGCCTTAAGCCACGATTCTTGTCACTTTTCGTACCCACCTGATCTCTTGTTTCTTCCTTCTCTTTTCTTCTTCCTCTAAAAAACCCCAAAACAAACACACATGATGTTTATCATTATCAGTTTGTGAAAGTTGACACAATACTTGAGAGCAATCTTTAGAAACTGTAACTGCCGGAAGGAAGTGAAAAGCTGGAACTGATAATCTGGGGAAGCGAGACCGGAAGGAAGTGACCACGGGTCAAAAAGTAGACTTTTACAAAATGAAAAAAGTCGTAAAGATTTTATGATGGGTCAGGGGGGTATAAATGGAGCTGATCTGGAATGGAGAGCATTAAAAATGTACTGGTTATCGAAGTATTCAAAATTCATTGAGCTGCTCAAAGTCGGAATGAAGATTACTGTAAGTCTGAAATCTGCAACTCACTTTTTTTTCTTAAAAAATCCAGTTTCTTCTATAATTCAATTGAAGATGGATGTACTCTGGTATCACTTCTAGGTTATAGTGCAAATATCAAGTTTTCGAATCCTTCAAAAAACACCACCTCTGTAACACAAAAAATATCAAAATCGTACCACTTTTTTACACAAAAAAACACTCTTCTGTGTCTAATCTCCCCAAAGACTTTGTTTCCGCGAAAAAAGAGGACCCCTTTTTTCCAAATAAGGTCGTTAAAACTATGAGTCTTTCTCGTTGCGGGTTCTTTGGTTATTTTATACTCATATGTATTTTTTTTGGGTTTAGTCTTCTATAATAGTTCAATTTTCGAGAACGATGGTGATGGGGATCGTTTTGAAAACGGAACAGAAAACGTCAAATTACAGTGTTTTTGGACTTCAATTGGTTTTCAATTGGAACGGTTATGCCATATATGTAGCAAAAAAGGACTTCCCCTAGTACTGTAGTTCAGGTTTCATTCGAGTCACAGCTTTCGAAGTCTGTAAAGGTTCAGAGCTTACTGTAGAAGAGTACTGTAAAGAGTTTGAAAATCTGGCTCCGCGACATTTCGAAAGATGCCATTTCGAAACTGTGACGTTTCGCAAGTATGAAATTCCGAAAGTGTGGCATTTCGCAAGTGCAACGTTTTTCTTTTGAAACATCGCACTTTCAAAATGTCAAAATTGCGAAACGTCGCGGAGCTCTAAATTCAAAACCCAGGCTTCTCGATTTTTCTGAATATAGAACCTCTTCTGGGATCCCTACTTGCTTCAGAACCCTCTATCCTTTGTCTACCGTAATCTTCTGGAAATCTGGGAATGAACTTGTAGAATTTCTTCCTCTTAATTTTAACCCCTCGATCTTCCCTTCCTTCTACCGTAATCCCTATCTGGGTACATACCCCAGGTCCCTAGACATCTGACACCGGTCATTTTCTTCCCCTTCATCTTATCATCTACCGTATTTTCGTACCTGATGTCTCTCTCCCTCCTGTTGACCTATCTCTAGTTTCTATTCTGAGACTAGTAGTTGTATTGTTATTATTACTGCTTGCTGACACTAGAAAAAGATGTTTTCGTAATGTGGGATTCAATGAAACTGTTTTCCTTGTCACCCCCCCCCCCCCTTTTCTATGGGTTTAAAAAAGCAACCTAGTGGTCAACACCACAAACGGAGGCTACGAAAAGGACTCACTGTTTGTTCACAGCCAGCGCCCCGCTACTGACCCCCTGTCTTCGATTCATCTTGCACAGTCTTGCCCTAAAGACAGCTCGTCATAAATCTTGAAGACTTATTATCTATTGCTATTCTACAAATTTCGACGACAAATTTGGGCCTGACACCGACAGGGTGCCCTATCATAAACAGTGTGGCCACAGATCATAGTTCCCGGTGCTGAAAATGATGTTGAAAATGAAGACGTTACGAGGATCTTTGGTATGTTCCGAAGACGAATTGGTTTGGTGATCGGAAGTTTATGGGGTTTTTCGGGAAACACCTTTTGGAAAAGTAACTGATCAGTAAGACACTATTCGCACCTGTTGATTCTTTTTGACTACAAAGGTTCCAAGATCTTAAGAACTTCAAAATCTTGATATCATTGAAATCCTGAAGATTATACGATGCTAAGGACCACGAAATCCTCAAGATTTTGAAATCGTATGGATCCTAAAATTTCCAGAATTCAAAGCGCCTAGATATCCTGTGCCATGGGTTCTGATATCTTGATGATCCATAAGTCCAAAAACCTTCAAATTTTTGTCTTGAATCCTCAAGGCTTCTAAATTCCCTTCAAACTTCTATAAAACACCAATCATCTCCCCGACTTCATCGTTATCTCTTTTCTCATAACACCTCTAAAAATAACTATTACAAGAAAAAAAACATCAAACTCTACGCATCTCCAAATTCGCCCAATTCTTCTTCTCTGTGATTTTCAAAGAAAATGCGGTGCTGATGTAGTGCATCAGAACCCCTATCTTTTGGAATGTGTGTGGACAGAGACAAGTTCTCTTGTTCAGGTGTTTAGGTGTTGGGAATCACAATAATTTTTGTGATAAGATGGTGTTTCTTCCTTCTAGGATATCTGGTCGATGTTAGTGTTCTTGGAGAATGACGAAATCCAAATCCTTGACTTTTGATTTTTCATAGTTTGGTATGTGAGAGTTTGAATCTTGTACTATGGCTTCTGGATTTTGAATATGAAGATCTGGGGTCAGAAAATTGATTTTGAGATTCTCAGGTTGCCTAGAAGTTGTCTAGCAATATTCCATCCTGTATTTGGATCCTAAGTTTCAATATTCGGGAGTTTTGGTGCTCCTTTCGGAATTTCGGATATTAGACTTATATTTAGAATTTCTAAACTAGACGTCTTCTAAACGTCGACTTCTGAACTTAAAAATCTCCTAGAAACTTCTAGAATGTTCTAGATCATAGAATCCTCTTAACTTACCCTATAGAACCCATAACTTCCTTCCCTACATTTCCCCCTCCAGCTTCTTTTTCTTCTATGTCAACTGGTCAGTGAATAGTCTCGGTTTTAGAATCGCCTCCTTATCATCACACCAACCGTATCAATGCCCACTGTCCACTCTCTCTATTTATTTTATGTGTTTTCTTTTCAAGACTCCGCCCACTTTTTCTACTTCTTCTCGTTTTGCAACGTCTTCTTTTTCTACTTCTTCTCAGCTGTATTGTTGTTTTTTCGCCTTCTTTGTTGTCTCAGTTGTCTGGTCACTCTCGACATTTTTTGATAAGCGATGATGATGATGAAGCTATAAAAAATTGAAACGACAGTTGAAAGATTGACCAACTTGACCGCCTATTTAAACTTGCGGCTTCTAGGTTTTTTGAAATTTGAACAGACTTCTAGGCCCATTCTATTCTAAGCCATGGTACATTTTCAAGATTCCATTTCTTTTCCTTTACTATCTTCGAATTTTCAGGTCATGCCCTCCCTATCCATTCACATTCTATCGATAGCGTTATGCTTGTCGTCGGGCTTCCAGCAGGGATACATCGCCTCCGTGCTCAACCAACCGTACGCACAAATTGAGCAGTTTATCAACTCGTCGTGGATCGAACGGACTGGTCATCCGATTTCGGATTCCACTTTGGTAAGTTCATAGAAAAAGAGAGTACAAGCATCAAAACGTCCAGAGTTTTTTGTTTGGGAATATGAACACCTGACCCCAGGCTTGGTCGGAATCGGAAAAACGAGTTCTAATTTTTTTCTGATCTCGAAGAATTTGACCCAGTAGAACTTGAGATAGAGCTGAAAACCTCAATATGATAGTTTGAGAAGCGTATTCAAATTTTGACACTTCTGGACTTTCAGATTTCTAGACAGACATGGTAGATAGAAAGAACAGAAATTTCCTATCGAATGATACAATTTTCGCTCAAATTGGTCCGCTAGAACTGGAGAAATCAACACACAGACAGACCTTATCATTTGTGCACTATTTATAACACACAGCTCCTTTTTTTTTCCTTCCCCCAAGCCACCACCACCCAGAACAAATAGTCTTATCAACTTGAATTCTCTATGGTCATTTTTTTTAATTGGCAAATTGCAGCACTTGCTATGGTCACTTCTCAACGTTTGCTTCCCGATCGCCACGATTTTCGGACAATTTTTGGCTGGATGGATGTGTAGTCAGTTTGGAAGAAAATACACAGCGTTGATTGCATCGTTCCTTTATGTGAGTTTTTTTGATTAAAATTTCCAAGCAATCGCGCTCTAATTCAGATTCCTGGAGCGATCCTCTGCGCTGCTGCCAAATGGTGCTTCCCAGCATTCGAACTTCTCTTCGTCGGCCGTATCATCTGGTCACTTGCCAACGGAGTCAACACGGTCAACGCTACAGTATGGATTGTCGAATGCGCTCCACCGCAAATCCGCGGACGAATGGCAGCCATGCAAGAGTTCTTCATGGCTCTCGGCTCGCTGCTCACTCAGGCAGTAGGCGTACCGTTCTCTACAGACGAGCTCTGGCCTTATAACTTCTTGCCAAACTGCGCCGTGGTCTTGGTATCGATGGTGATGTTCTGGTGGGTCGCCGAGTCGCCGCAGTTTATTATGGAGAAGTATAATGATGTGGATCGTGCTAGAAAAGCGTTGGCTCAATACCACGGTGTGGAAGAAGACGATCCGTCTGTGGAGGCGGAGATGAGAATTTGCGAGCAAAGTATTGGGAAGAACAAGGAGAAGAAGAAGACGGCAGCCGGTGGAATTGAAACTTCTCACACTGGAATGGAAATCATGTTCATGCCATGGCGGGCCAAGGATCAAACCTCTCGTCTCATTCGCTACTGTGCTTGGGTTGGAGTCATGGTCAAAATCGCCTACGTCTTCACGGGCGCTCGTTCCCTTCGTGGCTACAGTACTTTCATCCTTTTCACTCTCTCCAACTTCACCTACTCTCAAGCCACGTGGCTCTCGTTCGCCACTGGCCTTCTTCGTCTCCCATTCACACTGGTACCTGTATTCTTGGTAGATCGACTTGGAAGACGTCCACTGATTGTTGTCTCGATGCTCGTCTCGTTTGTCTCACTTTTGGTGATGATTGTGGCCATTGATATTAATGGAGAGTGGAAGTACGCCACATTCATCGGTCTTACCGTACTACTTCTCATCAACACTTGCGGTATCGGATCCGTGTCGAGATTCTACGCCGCCGAGTTGGTGCCTAGGAACTTGCTCCTTTCGTCTGTATCAACGTTGACAATGTTCGAAGCGCTGACGAAGATTGGTGTGGAGTTCGCGTTCTATCCAACTGCCAATGTGGTGAGTTTTCGATTGAAAAACTGGTTTCGCGACGTTTCGAAAGTGCGATATTTCGAAAGTGTATTGTCTGTTCAAAATAAATCGCAAAGAAAAAATTGGAAAATTTTATTTGTAAACAACTTTTTAGGCTCCGCCCACAACAGTTTCCCACGCAGAAAATTGTAAACAACAACACAATTTTTGACGTGGGCGGAGCCTAAAAAGTTGTTTACAAATAAAATTTTCAAATTTTTTCTTTGCGATTTATTTTGAACAGACAACGTTTTTCTTCTGAAATGTCATGCTTGCGAAACGTCGCGGAGCCGAAAATCTAGACACCCCGACAGAATCCTTACGATTCTTTTCCAGATCGGCGCTCAATCCCTTCTTCTCTTCCTCGTTCCCACCGGAATCTTCACCATCATGTGCTACTTCATGTGCCCGGAAACGAGTCGAATGACTGTCAACGAGGTGCTCAACAACGTCGCCACCAAGAAGAAAATGGACGTCGTCTTCCCAATGTAATCAAGTCCCTCAACACACCTTCATCATTTTCTCTTCCTAGCTTTAACACTGAATTTTCCTTCCCAAATTTACTAATTTATGTGTTTTTTCTTTGCAAACGATCCTCGCCCCCATTTGACATGACACCTAATTGCCTTCTTTTGAGAATTTCAAACTTTGGAAGAAGAAGAAGGATTCCGTTATCACATTTTCATTCTAGAAAATCTTCCCTCCCCAATCTTTGTGTGTGTGACCCCATTTTTTTACGAGTTTCCATACTTTTTCTCGGTTTTTGCTTTATATGTTCCATGTTTTCATGTAGAATCAACTATCAAATAGTTTCCCTATTCTTATGTAGTAGTCATTTTTAGGCGGGTATGACACGCGTTTCTCTCTCATTCTCTCTCAACCCATTCATTTTGTCTACTTTCCATTTTTTGTCATATATTTTTTTGAGTGAGTTTTGAAGCAATGAAAAATAAAGGACTTTTGATGTATCCTGTTGGTTTTCAATCGTTGTAAAGATGAGAATAACAAGATCCAATGAACACTGGAAACAAAAAATGGAACATTCTATATTTAGAAATCAAAAAATACTGTATCTTACAGTATCTTTAAAGGCGCATACTAATTTTGAGCTCTGAACAAGCTAAATTCAAATATGCACATTTTCAAATATTTTCTCCATTAATAGCAAAGTTATAAATAATACATTCAATTAAATCCCGATTCTCAAAAATTCAAGTAAATACCTAATTTTCAAAGGCGCATACCGTATTCCACTATACTTCGTTTTTGTGCATTTCTATACTTACTTTAAAGCTCTGAGCAAGCGGAATTCAAATATGTACATTTTGGAATATTCTCTCCAATAACAGCAAAGTTGCATTCGATGAAAAATCTAATACCTAAAAATTCAAGGACACAATTTTTTGAACTTTTTTGAGGCTCATACAGTACTCTATTATTCTGAATATCCTGGAACAAATGGTGGTAATCCAAACTTTTTTATCTTTCTCTCTGATTCAGAATATTTTTCTGTTGTAATTTTTCCACTTGTGGTCCCATTTTGATATCCTTGACCTAGTTACAATTGATTCTCAGGTTTTTTGGGTTACTGTAGTATTTTTATGAAAAAATTTTAGAAGGCAGCTTGTAATTTCACGTGACATCCTATTGACTTTGCCCTTCACGTACCCCCGTTCCCCCATTTTTTCTTTCCACGTTGCAAAACTTGGCAGACTCGATGAGAGTCCAAAAATTGAGGAAGAAAATCAGTTCTCAAAGAAATCAAAAGCGAAGAAGAAAAAATTAACACTGACTATGGAATGGTGAGTTTTCTTTGATTTTTGGTAGAGTTTCCCAAAATATAAATTTTCAGATTTTCGTTTTCGAGGATTATGGTTCGCCGTGTTTCGCGTAGGACTCCGGAGGATCAACGTGGACAAATCTGGAATATGATGATCGGGATCGTCTTCATGTAACTTTGCTCTTTCTTATATCTCGGGGTTCTTTTCTTGGCTTAGTCCTTTAGCATCTACTTAATTTCCTTCCTAACATCCTAACTAGCTTTTTTGATTACCCAAATTGTCCCTTTTCGTAAGAAACATTCTGATATCAATTCCCCTCTGAATTGCCGCACAGACATACATGTGCAATTAACGTCGTGAATAGCCGACGGTTTGGAGGATATCAGAGTGTCTAGAATTCACTAATTCAGAAGAATTCTTTCTCTTTTTGACGTCTTCTGAATTCCTTAAATTGTCCCTTTTGTAAGAAACATTCTGATATCAATTCCCCTCTGAATTGCCGCACAGACATACATGTGCAATTAACGTCGTGAATAGCCGACGGTTTGGAGGATATCAGAGTGTCTAGAATCCACTAATTCAGAAGAATCCTTTCTCTTTTTGACGTCTTCTGAATTCCTTAAATTGTCCCTTTTGTAAGAAACATTCTGATATCAATTCCCCTCTGAATTGCCGCACAGACATACATGTGCAATTAACGTCGTGAATAGCCGACGGTTTGGAGGATATCAGAGTGTCTAGAATTCACTAATTCAGAAGATTATAAACTCTTTTCGACATCTTCTGAATTCCTTAAATTGTCCCTTTCGTAAGAAACATTCTGATATCAATTCCCCTCTGAATTGCCGCACAGACATACATGTGCAATTAACGTCGTGAATAGCCGACGGTTTGGAGGATATCAGAGTGTCTAGAATTCACTAATTCAGAAGAATCCTTTCTCTTTTTGACGTCTTCTGAATTCCTTAAATTGTCCCTTTTGTAAGAAACATTCTGATATCAATTCCCCTCTGAATTGCCGCACAGACATACATGTGCAATTAACGTCGTGAATAGCCGACGGTTTGGAGGATATCAGAGTGTCTAGAATCCACTAATTCAGAAGAATCCTTTCTCTTTTTGACGTCTTCTGAATTCCTTAAATTGTCCCTTTTGTAAGAAACATTCTGATATCAATTCCCCTCTGAATTGCCGCACAGACATACATGTGCAATTAACGTCGTGAATAGCCGACGGTTTGGAGGATATCAGAGTGTCTAGAATTCACTAATTCAGAAGATTATAAACTCTTTTCGACATCTTCTGAATTCCTTAAATTGTCCCTTTCGTAAGAAACATTCTGATATCAATTCCCCTCTGAATTGCCGCACAGACATACATGTGCAATTAACGTCGTGAATAGCCGACGGTTTGGAGGATATCAGAGTGTCTAGATTTCACTAATTCAGAAGAATTCTTTCTCTTTTTGACGTCTTCTGAATTCCTTAAATTGTCCCTTTTGTAAGAAACATTCTGATATCAATTCCCCTCTGAATTGCCGCACAGACATACATGTGCAATTAACGTCGTGAATAGCCGACGGTTTGGAGGATATCAGAGTGTCTAGAATCCACTAATTCAGAAGAATCCTTTCTCTTTTTGACGTCTTCTGAATTCCTTAAATTGTCCCTTTCGTAAATAACATTCTGATATCAATTCCCCTCTGAATTGCCGCACAGACATACATGTGCAATTAACGTCGTGAATAGCCGACGGTTTGGAGGATATCAGAGTGTCTAGAATCCACTAATTCAGAAGAATCCTTTCTCTTTTTGACGTCTTCTGAATTCCTTAAATTGTCCCTTTCGTAAATAACATTCTGATATCAATTCCCCTCTGAATTGCCGCACAGACATACATGTGCAATTAACGTCGTGAATAGCCGACGGTTTGGAGGATATCAGAGTGTCTAGAATTCACTAATTCAGAAGATTATAAACTCTTTTCGACATCTTCTGAATTCCTTAAATTGTCCCTTCGTAAGAAACATTCTGATATCAATTCCCCTCTGAATTGCCGCACAGACATACATGTGCACCTAACGTCGTGAATAGCCGACGGTTTGGAGGATATCAGAGTGTCTAGAATTCACTAATTCAGAAGAACTTATTATCTTTTTGACGTCTTCTGAATTCCTTAAATTGTCCCTTCGTAAATAACATTCTGATATCAATTCCCCTCTGAATTGCCGCACAGACATACATGTGCAATTAACGTCGTGAATAGCCGACGGTTTGGAGGATATCAGAGTGTCTAGATTTCACTAATTCAGAAGAATTCTTTCTCTTTTTGACGTCTTCTGAATTCCTTAAATTGTCCCTTTTGTAAGAAACATTCTGATATCAATTCCCCTCTGAATTGCCGCACAGACATACATGTGCAATTAACGTCGTGAATAGCCGACGGTTTGGAGGATATCAGAGTGTCTAGAATTCACTAATTCAGAAGAATTCTTTCTCTTTTTGACGTCTTCTGAATTCCTTAAATTGTCCCTTTCGTAAAAACATGCCAGAGTTTTTTAATCTTCACTGCGCAAATTTCTCTGTTCATTTTTTTATCTCTTGTCATTTGGTTTCCGATTACTGTAATTGTGCTAAATAAACGTTTGAATCCTTCAACGCATTCTAGACTCCGTAAAAGCGAGTCTAGAATGCAAAGACTCTGTTCAACTTTGAGAAATTCAGATTTCTGAACAAAAATGTTTATAACTTATTTGCGAAGAAACTGAACACACTGATAAAGATGATAATAACAAGATCTAATGAACACTAATAACAAAAAAGAGAAGCATCCTAGTTAGATATCATTATTCCTTCTTCTCGCTGTCACCCCGATCCTTTTCAGCCAAAAACTTCGTCAACTTGCTCTTCGACTCCTCCATCGCCTCAACTGTATCAAATCGTTCCGACTCCTCTACACTATTCTTGAGAACCGGTGACGTGCGCGGCGCGATGAACTGACTATTGACCATAGCGTAGGCGATTCCGACGTTCACACCGTCCACGGCGCCCTGGAATCGTCGCCAGTACCAGCCGACGAAGCCACATAGAAGCACTGCGCGATCCTGAAATTTGCGTTGTTGAATTTGGCGGAAGAAAGCTGGAAAAACGGCGGAATTGTCCGGAATTTCATCGCTGGAAAAAAAACTAAATTTGAACTCGCGCCAATTTTTCTGACAACGACACTCCGCAATAACGCAAAGCGCGGTTTTTCAAATTTGGAAAATTCGAACGAAATCGGACCAAATTCCGCATCTTTTGAACAAAAAGATGGTTTTTCAACTTAAAATCCAGATTTTCTCTTCAAAAATCACGATTTCTCCTCCATACCAACGACAACGTCTCCGCATTGCACCGAATCTGATAGCAGCGATTCTTCAGCTCGTTATCCGTCGTTCCCGACAAATGAGTCTCTAAACGACTCAAAAACGGAGCTGTGACGAGACCAGCGATCAGAAAGCGTCCTTGCAACTTTCGACACGCGGTTCTGATTATTTTCTCCGAATTCGGCGTCATCATTTTCGGATTCAACTTTCGCGACAAGTGCCAACGATAGAGCGGATGCGCGACGAGTCCACCTGAATTTCAGAAATTTTTAGGCGCTTCTGAATATGATAAAAACCTAGAACACTCATCAACTCTGCCGCCTTGAAAGTGGCGAAAATCGCATATTCCACGTGGGGCCGGGGAACGTCTGCTAGCGATTGAGCGTTGATCCATCGACTCGAAATCTGCGTAAAATTCGCAAACCACGATTCCAAGCCAATCATTATCAGAGGGGAATCTAGAGGAAAAATCGGTCTGAATTAGTTTCGATTTCAGTCAAAAAGGTAGAATAATCTCGATTTCTTCGACAGCTTTTTTTGGTAAAAAAAACAGAAAGAATCTTTCTTTAAAAAATTCAAAAATTGAAAAAGAACAACAAGAAAAGGATAACAAAGAGGTGAACAAAAATTAAAATAAAAAATAACAAACATTTATGAAAATGAGAAATTAGGAACTGCTTGCAGAGGTGCCAAGAGCCTTGCGAAGTTTGGCCTGTTCTTTTTTGGAGAGCACTCTGCTGATTTCCTTCTTTCTCGACTTGATACTCTTCTCCCGTTTCGCCTCACTCTCCGCCATCTGAAATAACAGAATTAGGTCATATCAAACTTCAATAACTCCCACCTCCTCAGCCTTTCTCTTCTTATATCCCTCCTTGATATTCTCCTGCTTCTTCAAGTCCACCTGATTGAGTGTTCTCAACATATCCATGAAGCGCTCCTTCTTCGCCTCCTCTGGTTCCAAAACGACCGCCGTGTGCTTCGCAATCAACGAGTCCTTCTCCTTCTCCTCACGCGCTTGATACGTCGGCTTCATCTTGAACGGCAGACTCTTCTGAAGCTTCGGTGGAAGATGGATTGGCGCCGATTCGAATTCCTTGCGAACGATTGGCTTATAGTCGGAGTCCTTGTTCAGCGGAGTTCCCATGCCCAACTCGGCGCGCATCTTTCCAACGGTTCGCATTCCGATCCATGGCTCGGCGGCGGCTTGGAGATGATCAGAGATCGGTGTGTAGTAGCGAGGAATCGGTACAGTAACCCAAGATCGAAGGAAGACAATGTCTCTCATCAAAATCTTATCCTCAAAAGTGGCACGGAACGCCCCAGCTGGTGCCTTGATAGCCTTCTTGATCTGTCCACGAATTCCAGCGACCGTTCGAATCGTGGCTCCTTCAAACTTGGCAACTTCCAGTGGCGAATTGAACATTCCCTTCACAAATGCAGTCTTCTTGAAGATTTTCTCAGGAGTACCGATTAATTTCAGCTTCTTCACAACTTGTGTGGATTTGTCCAAATCCAAAACTCCTCCGGTGGCGACGATCCTGTATCCTGGAGTTTTGTCGGCGATGGATTGAATCGCAAGAAGACCAGTGTTCTGTGCACAGATGGGACCGAAGAACGACGCGTGACAGTGCATGTGCTCAGGAGTGTATTTCAGGAAGCGCAGACGCATGTTGTGATCTTGCACCGAGTAGATGGCGATTGTCTGGAAAAAATAGTTTTATTTTAATTCTTCAGATTTCTGGCTTAAAGTAGGATTACAGTCATTTTTTTTATTTTCTCAAATGATCGTCCCAATTCCATTATTTACAAAAATAACAATATTTTTGCACAAAAATCGTTAAAACTCGAGAAATTCGATTTTCAAAACGCCAACTTACATTTTTTCTAACCTATTTCAATGAATGTAGAAATTTTCGCTGATTCGAATGCACCTAATATCGCTGCTCAAAACGCAATAGAAACATTTTTATGAACAAATTTTCAATTGTCGGGCCGCCCGCTGAATACGCATGAGCATTCAGCGGGCGGCGCGACAAAGTGCAATTTTGTTAATAAAAATGTTTCTATTGCGTTTTGAGCAGCGATATTAGGTGCGTTCGAATCAGCGAAAAATTCCACATTCAGTGAAATAGGTTAGAAAAAATGTAAGTTGGCGTTTTAAAAATCGATTTTCTCGAGTTTTAACGATTTTTGTGCAAAAATATTGTTATTTTCGTAAATAATGGAATTGGGACGATCATTTGAGAAAATAAAAAAAATGACTGTAATCCTACTTTAAAAATTCAAGAAATTTGACACTGCTAAAAATGTACATTTTCTTCAGCCAAAAATCATCGAAATCAACGAATTTGGATATTCTAAGACTTTCTGAACCAAAAAGTAGCTCGAAAGTGCGAAAAATTCTAAATTACTGATTAGGATGATTTTTGGCTCAAAAAATGCACATTTTCACGATTTTGAGTCAAATTTTTGGATTTTTCATCTAGAAACTTTGCAAAATCAACAGGAATGCGTTTGGGTACGTTTTGAAGGATTCAGAAGCTTAGAAAGATGTTTTTAGGTGAAAATTTCGATTTTTCATATAGAAACCTTAAAAACCAACTGAAACGATTCTGAAAATGTTATAGAGGATCCTGAGCGATTTTAAATCGAATTTTCCAGATTATTCATGAAATTTAACGGTTTTCAACCAATCGATAGTTTTTTAAAAAATAAGAAACATCGTTCTTTTGACCGTATTTTACCCGAAAAGTTATTTGCACCTAAGTGAGCTGGACCTACCTGGAATCGTCTCCATCCACAACTGATAATCAGCGGATCCCGAGACTTCAATGTTCTCTCGAACCACCTATGTCTCTTGACTCTTGCCTGCACAACTCCCATATTCTGCTCTCCTGGCAACAAACCACCAATGATATACGGCGCGGATGTATCAAAATGAGTCACAAATTCACATGGAACACTTTCGATCTCGATTCGAACGTATCGTCCAGCACGGAATCCCTCAATTTTCTCCCGTTCCTCTTCATCTAATCCTTCGAAAACTTGACGATTCAGATCGGCTTGCTCTGTCAACTCGTTCTTTGCCTTGTTGTAAAACTTGCACGTCTCATCATAGTCATCGTTGAATCTCTGTTTCAACTTGATCTTCGCCTCGAGTCGCTTCTGTTTCCTAGTTTTATCCTCTTCTCCTACTTTCACTTCTCCATCACCATCTTCTTCCTCTCCTTCATCCTCATCATCCATATCTTCATCATCCTCCTCTCCATCATCATCACTTCCAATCTCCTTCTTCAATTTCTCTTCCTCCGCATCCTCCTCGCTCCAATTTCCAGTCACAAACGAGTCAGCGATCGATTTACGAACCTCCTCCAAATTCCAATCATTGGTGCTAGTGGAGCAGATTGTCGGAAGGACACCGTAACCAAATCCATCTTCCTGATCATCCTCGCTCTTCTGGCTCTGTTTTCTAACAACGAAAAAGTCGTCAATGACCTCTTCTTGCTCTTCTTTGGTAACGTTCTCTCCACCATAAACCAGTTTCATCCAGTTAACCTTCACATTTTTAGCTTCTCTGTATTGAGCAACCGCCTTGGACGCGAGATTCGACCACTCGTTTTCCTCCTTTTTCGCAGTGAAGTCTTCATCTTCAGAAGCCTCCTCCTCCCCTTCTTCATCCTCAAAATCTTCCTCCTCATCTTCCATTTCCTCGTCATCCATTTCTTCATCATCAACGTCCTCTTGCTGATCCTCCGCATCCATATCCAGGGCCACCGAGTCACCAAGAAGTTGAAGCGACGATTTCTTCAACTTGTCATCAATTCCGGCCTTGACGCCTTCTAACGCTTCGACGAGATGGTCCCGTTTTCTCTGAAATAATGAAACTATGCAACAAGAGCCCCATCATGCCTTACATTAAAATTATGTGCATTCTTTGACTCGATATAAATCGCATCCTTATCATAAATGACTCCTCCCAATCCGGAAAACGGTGCGTACACCTTCCTCTCCTTCTCATTCAACGCACGTCGCTTAATCTCATCTGGCAGCGGACACGGATCCGGAAGACTCGTCACATTACTAATTCTCATATCTCCTACTCCTGGCACATGAATCGAAGAGTGATTCTTCAAGTGTGCACCATGCACCCATCCGTACATTGCTACATGGCGATCGATAAGAGGCTCCGTTCTCAAAGTTTCCGCATTGGTAATGTCTTCGAAGCGATCGCAGAGAACGTAAGGATGCGCGTCTTTCCAGACCATCGGACGGAATTTCATCACGGAAATGAATCGAGTCAAATTGTGAATCTCGTTATATTTGTACTGTCCATGAACCATTCCGGTCATATAGAACAGTTTGGCACCTTGATAGAGTTCTGTCCAGAATCTGTGTTTCAAAATCTTCTTGGTCTTGTTGACTCTGGAAATTCCATCGAGCAAATCTAAATGGTTCAACACTCCCATGATACGTGGCATTCCGTGGACTTGGCAAATGTTGAGAAACTCGAATGTCTCCATTTCAAAACCATACGATGCATCGACCATAAGCAGCACCAGATCGGCAACTTTTGCAATATCAATCATATGATTAATATCATTTGTGACCTCGATAAACTGCACACGGCGTTTCTTTCCAGTCACAATGGTCACTGGTCCGTTGATTTCACCGAATCCGTCACGAAGATAATACTTGACGAGGCCGCGAAGAAGAGTGGTCTTTCCCACTTTACTCGGTCCAACGATAGCGACAATAATCGGAGGTGCCTCGAGAGGCTTTCTGTCCATCATCAACACATGCTTCTTTTTCTCATTGAGATCCGCGGCTCGCCGAATCGCTTTTCCAGCAGCGACAGCAGAATGGAAAGTGAAGGCTTTCAGATTGTTTCCTTTCACTCTTGGCTCTTTCTCCGCTTTCTTCTTCGCTTTTCCACCACTTTTGTGAACTGAAAATCATTGTATTTCAGGAGCCAGCTTTGATTTAAACCTACCATTATGCGCCTTGTTTTTCTGTCCCTCGAAGGGAGCCGGGGGAGCCGGCATTGTTACCTGAAAGCATGCAAAATTAGTTAGAGAATAAATTGGTTTTCATTTCGGTAAAAAATTATATAGAAAATTTAGTTTTTATTGATGGAAAAGGACGAAATCAATTGAAAATGCCTCAAAAAAGTCGGAAACATTGCGGGTGTTTACTGACGCGCACGCGGTGCGCGCCAGCATCGCAAAGTGCGCAAATAAAATTTTTCCCACAAACAATTTTACCGCGAAATGATTTTCTTGTGATTTTGTTATTTTTCTGTCTAATTGTTTTCGGAAAATGCATTAAAAAATCGAAAAATCACCTATTTTAATGTTAAAGCTAATGTAATCAGCACCACAATCGAGTTTTCCGCAGTAATTTCAATGAAGAAAAAACAGCTAGAGCGCTATTTACCCTATTGATTTTTTCCTCTTGTCCTACAAAAATTAAATGCTATGCAAATTTCAGATTTCCTGTATGGACCTACTGGACTTGGAACTGGACCTCCACGGCGAAGGAACTTCCTCTCCAGGCCACAACACGCGTAGCTCACGCGGCAACGCTGCAACACCGAAATCTCAAGCAAAAAAATCAACAATGGCACCGAAACCCACTGCGAAGAAAGAAGCGGCGACGCCGAAGACTGCTACGAAAACCGCGACACCGAGAACCGCTCCAAAAACCACAGCGACCCCGAGAAGCGCTCGTAAGACTCAGGCTCAGGCTGCTGAAACACCAAGCGCACCGGTCGAAGTGGCAACGCCGGTCGTGAAGAAAACGCCTGCTAGAAAGACACCAGCGAAGAAAGCAGAAGAAAAGATTGCTCCAGAGGAGGCTCCAGAAGAGCCAGTGGCAATGGAAGTTGACGCAGAAGCTTCTGCAAGCACTTCCCAAGAAACTCGCGGCCGTTCGCCATCGCAACGTAATCGTCACAAGGCGAAGAAGCGTTTCTCGCCATCGCCAGTCGCCAAGAAGCGTAAGACAATGACTACAGTCGCAACGCCAACAACTCCAGCTGTTGCTCCAAAGCGGAAGAAACCTGTTCCACTCGATCCACAAGAATTGTTCAACGAGAGCATTCGTCGTCTCCGTGAAGTAGTCAATGCGCAAGAACCGCAACCGTTTGATATCCCAGAAGAGTGGAAGCAAATGGGTAAGACACATTAGCTTTGTGTGTGTTTGCTTCATGTTGTGCTATTTTCAGCTATAGATAAAGACGAAGAAGAGGAATCGGCACCTCCAGCACCAACTCCAACAGTTCAAACTCCAGTAATGGTTTAATGATCGTTTGAAAAAACTTACTTGTTACCTAACTGCACATTCTGTTTTCTCTTGCTCAATCCGGTCTCGTTTACACATCCTGTTACCTTTTACTTGCCCCTGCACCTACCTCGTTAGCTAATAAATTTTCATTCCGGACTTATTGAGCAACAGAGAATAGGCAATGATTAGGAACAAAACTACAGTCATGATCTTCATAAATCAGTTTCTAAATTACAGAAAACTGGGAAGAAAGCGAATGTTGTGTCATCGACAAAGGCGACGGCCGTTCGTGGAAGGTGCGTCATACATTTTCAAATTTTTCTCTCCTCATAGAGACGCAGAGAAGCGAATATGGGTCACCTTGGTATAATTTTTTCACTTTCAGAATGTCCACTTCGACTGCTCCAGAAGACGTCGCAACACCAGAACCAGCAAAAGCAAAGCCAACAAGACGCAGTAAAAAAGTAGATGCTCAGAAAGTCAAAGAAGAGATAGAAGACGCTGTGGAGGAGAGCGAAGAGCCAGCGCCAGAAGAGGTGGTCGTTAATAAAAGGAAATCATCAATGGCCACTCGTCGGAAATCAGTCCCAGCAAAGATAGTTAAAGAGGAGGAGGAATCAGAAGAAGGACCATCGACTTCTGAGCCACCAATTGACCCAAATAGTGCTCTGGCAATAAAGAAACGTTTGATGGGAGAAACGAAAGCTCCATCAAAGCCTTCGCCAAAGCCAAGAGAGGCCAAGAAGACGCCTGCACGAGTCAAAGAAGAGCCGAAGGAACCAGAAGCTCCAGAAATTGTTGAAGATGTTCCAGGACGAGCTCCTGCTCCAGTTGCAACTCCAGTTGCCCCGACTCCAAAAGTGAAAAAAGAGAAAGCTGCTCCAGCTCCAGTCGTTGCTCCGATTGCCACTCCAGCGCCAACACGTGCTTCCGGGCGTGTCTCCAAACCGAATCGTCTCTACACTGATAGCTCGTTCAATACGGAATTCTTGGGAAGGACACGTGTCACCGAACAGAATCCGGTGAAGGAGGTAAGATCGTTCTCGCAAAGCATGGCAACCCGGGCCGGCGATTTTCTCTCATATAAACTGAGATTTTTTAATCGAAACTTATATTAAAATGTAGAGTTCGATGAGATCTACAAAATGATATACAAAATGGCTATTTTTATCTGCTCAATTTTAAGTTAGTGACGGTAAACAGCACAAAAATTGAGCAAATAAATTAAGCCACTTCGTATGTCATTTTGTAGATCTCATCGAGTTCTACATTTTAATATAAGTTTCGATTGAAAAATCTTAGTTTATATTGGAGAAAATCACCGACCCCAATTACTCCACAAATTTCCTTATAGGCCCAAGCGAAAGAAGCAACCCCAGAACCACAAGAACTTCCACCGACTCGTAGAAAATCCTTGGCTCCAGCCGCGTCACGCCCAGCAGCAGCTTCAAAACCGATTCCTGTCCACAATGGCGTCCAACGCGGCTACATTCCATCGAAGAAGACTCCACTCGCCGATTACGAAGTCGATGGAGTCGTTGTGAAGCTTGATGAAGATGTTAACGATGTGATCGACATGCTTTTGTTTAAAGTGTGCAAGGATGGAGTTGTGAAGCATGAGGATATTGATCCGAAAGTTGTCAAGGCCAAGACTAAGTAAGGAATCAGAGAACAGTGTGTCTTATTTAAAATTTGTTTTCAGGGCCAAGATTGACAGCGCGAAGCGTGTACGATTGGAAACGAGAAAGTTGAATATCTCGATGAACGCTTCTGTTAGCACCCCATCAACTTCTGATGAGCTCGGAAAGCGTAAACGTCAAGCTCCAAAGTCTATAGATGACGTTTACTGGACACCTCCAGTAAACCGTAAGGCAGCGAAGGATAAGAGTACATCAAGAGAAGCGACTCCGTTCGATGACGAAGAAGAAGAAGAGGAGGAACGTCCAGTACAGTTGCCAGCCGACGACAAGCGTCAGCAGAAGGCGAGACGCTCGATATCGCATTTGTTCGATGAAGAAATGGATGCGTCGATTAGAGAGGCGAAAAGCTTCACCGTTCGTTTCGACGCTTATATCAAACCAAAAATCGTTTCCGCACAGAAGAATGCGAGAATTAAGTTGATGTCGAGAAAGAGGCAGTCTGCGGATCCGGAGGATTTCTTTTATCATGAAATGCTCACTGATCAAGTTAGTCCATCGAATAGCAATGTGGAAAATGAAGGTGGCGAGGAAGAGGAGGTTGATGTGTTCGAAGTAGACGAGATACCAGAGGCTGAAATCACTCAAGACATGTCGATTTTAATACGAACTGAAGCTCTCGACACTGCTGAACAAATCGTTACTATCGTTCCAAGACAAACGAAGCATGATGGAACACCAATGTCATTGGAACACCTTCATATAAAAGGCATGGAGCACTTGGAGTCGAGAAAGTTGATTCTGAACGAGACGCTCCCAATCATCATCGCTCAATTCAATCATGAATCTACACAATCATCGAGAAACGCTCAAGAAGTCGGATGCAATTGGCATACTGTAACCACTGCAAACGCACAGTATCTCAGGAATCTTTTTGCGATGACTGATACGGTCAGAGAGGATGCGATCTGTTGGACACACTTGTTCCTGCTCGAAAACTTGCCCGTCGCATATTTGGCGTCGTATCTCAGTGTGTTGAGATATGCAAAAAGAACGGTAAGATTATCAATGTTAAGTGAGAGCTTGTAAATTTTCAATTTCAGGACCCGATTCGCATGGGTTACATTATAAACAGCACAAAAGACGAGGAAACCGACACCGAGTGGGTCCACATCACCGATACTGTCAAGGCGTTCGCCCACAAAAAGTTCATAGAACCAGGCACCGAAGTGCTCAAACAAACTATCCCAGTCCGTCGTCTCGAGAACACGGTTTTTCTGCTTGTGCCCCCGACGTTGACGTCCGGGGACCAACAACGCCATCATCATCATCGTCAACAGTACGGACGTATCTTCCGTTGGCTACAATTGATTGGTCATCCCGACTCTGAGAGCATCGAGTTCGCAGATGAGACCGATTCGTCGTGTTCGGTAGCTGAGTATTTGACAGATGTCGTTGTTGAGAAGATTTGCGAAGCAGTCAGACAGAAGCGTTCGGAGCAGCCAAACTGTAAAATTGTATTAGTTGGATACGGTTCGAGCACTTATTTGGTGCATAGAGCTGTGAATCTTGTTGGCGGAGTCTCGGCTATCATTTCTATCGGCTTCCCGGTAATGTCTCCAATTGGAAGAAGAGGAGTGAGTTATTAAAATATAATAAGAATCATTAAAAATGAAATTTCAGACGGCCGAAGACGAGATTCTGCTCACCTACTGTCCAACACTTTTCATCGTCGGCGCACAAGGCCAACGCTTCAACAATCGAGCCATGGCAGAGCTCCGTAGCTCAATGATCAACCACTCTGGTCTCGTTATTCTCGGTTACGCGAACGACATGCTCCTCGTTCCCAACAACATTCTTCTTCGTCTCGGAGTCAGTCAAACTGTCATCTTTCGAATGGTTCTCGAGAAAATTCTCGACTTTCTCAATCTCCCAGCCATTCGTGATCATCACAACGTTTCCGAGCTTGTACCGTTGAAACTGCACGATATTCACGAGTTGGATCAGTCGCTTCTCAAAGGTGACAGAGGGCTTTCGGGACTCGCGTTCGTTAGCACGCCTTCTAGTCCTTTACCATCGCCGGTTACATCTTCCGGAAGACGTGCGACTGTTTCTGGAGCCGACGAGTCGAAAAAGAAGAGGTTAGTGTGTTAGCGAGAAAAATGAGACCGTGGCCCGGACCCCCGAAAGTTTCAGTCGAATATTTTCCGAAAAAAATTCAATTTTTTTTGAAAAAAATCATGAAAGTACTGAAAATTAATCAGAAAACAGTCGAAAAATGGGCTCCGGGACATTTCGAAAGTGGACATTTCGAAAGCGGACATTTCGAAAGTGTGAAATAGCGGGTTTTCTCAATTTTTTGAGCTTTTAGTGGGCAAAAACACGATTTTAAACTTTTGAAATATCCGCTTTCGAAATGTCTCGCTTCCGATATGTACACTTTCGAAATGTCCCGTAGCCCCAAATCCGGCCCGGACCGACCCGGGCCCCGGAAATTTCCGTCGGGATATTTTCCGAGAAAAAATTCAATTTTTCATGAAAACAGTTTTTAAATTGGTTGAAAAATCATGAAAGTACTAAAAATTGGACAAAAAACAGTCAAAAAATGAGCTTTTTTTCCAAAAATTGACCTTCGAAAAAGTTGAGTCTCAAAACTCGGACCGGGCCGGCCGGTAGAAATTCCTCCGCCGGCCCGTCCCGACCCGGCTTTGAAAATGTATGCATTCAATACTATTGTCAATTTCAGAGAACCTGCACACCATCCACTTCTCTCCACATCATCATCACTCGGCGGAGGCCCATCACCGCGAGCCGGCGACAGTTACCTAGCCTTCCAATCCTTCATGACCTCTACCACCACCACTGCAGACGACATGCCACGTCGTTCATCGATGGGTGCCAGCCCTCGATTTGTCGAGCGTGGCGACTTCCGTGACCATCGTGCCGCCCGTCCATCTACATCATCATCCGGTGCCATCGCAGTTCAACGACCATCACCCCGTGGACCAGTCGACCCAGCGTCGATCTCATTGTCTTAAAACATCCCCATCTTTCTTTGTAATACAATGCATATACTGTACCCCTTCTCTCTCATCACTCTCTTCTTCCCAAGTTGAATCTCATTTTGTTTCTGTTTCCCAAACACCCCGTTCAAAACCCTAGACGTATACTTTGTTGTCGTTTTTTTTGTACAGACATAAAGTTGTAATAGTTAAAACTGAACCGAATTTAGCGATTAGTCCACTCATCAATCACTCGTTTTTTTCTTGCAATTCCCCCTTCTGCTGTTCTTGCAGTTCTTTTGACTACACCGCGTGGAGAGGTTGGAGGACAAGGAAGATGTGCGTCTCGCGATAAGATAGTCTCAACGAAAAATTGATAAAAATCTGTAAAAGGGGAAGAAGTAGGCGGAGCCTAGATACTCGCTTATGATCAAACGAGACGAGGGGTCATTCTTATTGTGTAACTACTGCTGCTGGTCAGCTCTATTCTGAAGAAAAAAATGACATCTCTTTCGATTCCTCGTCAAGCTGTCTATTATGTGAAGAAGGTCGCCGAGGGCAGATCCGTGCACAATGTGCATGTCATTTCTCCATGTGAGAAGCAGGGGTTAGTTAATGAGTGCTCTATCGCGAATTCCTTGTTATCAATGGGGCGCATTTACAGACAAAACTATTCCGTCGCTTTCGAGGAACTCGGGGCCAGCGTGAGAATTCACAACTCGCTCGAGCAGTTGCCGTCGATTCGAAACGCTGATGTTATCGTTTTCAACAATGCTTTGTCGAAGGTGAGAAATGGGAGTCTGGGGCGGTGTTGGCGCGTTTTTCGGAACTGTTGGGAGTGCAGTAGAGCAAAAAAACATTAGTCGCATTGGAGCGCACATGAAACGCTCGTCAAGAAGACAGTACATCCCAGGGGTCGAAAGCCAGGGGTATGCAAATGCGCTCTCTGGAGACGCCGGGCATGAATTCAATTTTTTAGACCCGAATTCCGCACATTTTTTGAAAATTTTGTCTTATTCCGGTACTAAATTTAGTCCTGAATTTTTCTGACGCAAAAAAAATCAGAAAGAAACACTGCAATTTGAATCAGAAGGCGTCAAAGTTCGGAAAAAAAAGGGCCAAATCAGGGGAGCGCGTTTACATACCTTTTGTTTTCGACCCCTGTGATTACATTCGTTGTTTTCAGTGTTATTGTCCTTGAAATTTCGGTTTTTTTCTTGGCGTACTGAACCCAAGATCTAGATAAGAGACACTACCGTATCTTGCTCAAAAATCTTGCGGAAGATAGTAAAAACACACAAAACAACTGAGCAATCCATCAAACTGTGTGTGGGTGTGTCTGTATACAGTGCTTGCCAAAAAAAATGCGCGCACTGGCTTCCCCATTTGAAATAGCGCAACTTTGAGGGTCTGAAAAAGTGGTTTCCAGATATTCGATTTTTTCGAAGTTTTGTGGATGTATAGAGCAATTCAAGAGCTCTATTTTTGTAGTTGACAACTTTTTAATAGGACAACAATCCAGTTAGTTAGGTCGCGTGGAAACTGAAAGAGTAGAAAATGAGACGAAATTCGAGAGGGCTTCTGCCAACTCGGCGTAACTAGCTGGATAGTGGTCCTATGAAAAAGTTGGCAACTACACAAATAGAGTTCTTGAGTTGCTCTATATATCCACAAAATTTCAGAAAAATCGGAAATCTGGAAACCATTTTTTCAGAAACTCAAAGTTGACCTACTCCCACATATCCCCATGTCTAGTTCAAAAATTCATTTCTAAAGTTCCAGAAACATGTGAAATAGCGCGTTTGAACCGCAATCATCGATTCTATAACACATGAAAAATGCAAAAACTCTGTCTTAAATTTTTTTTTGAGAAAAGTTGAAAAGAGTGGACAATGACTCAAAGTCTTGGTCTATAGACTTTTGATTTGAAATCTCCTAGTTTTTCAAGATTCAATTATATTAAGGAGGCAAAATATGATCATACAAAAAATGATCTCCAAAAAAGCTCCGTACTTTGTTCTCTTGACCTCATAGCTTCTTCTCTATTTTCATTCCCCTATAATGGTTCGATTTCGTTCTCTCCTCTCTATCTTCATGAAAAATGAAAAGATATCAAAGTGCGATCTCTTTCTCTCCCAGATCACCCCATAATGTCTACTCGTTTTGTGTATCTGTTATCAGAAAAAAATGAAGACACGAAAATCTAATCAACACTGTGGAAATAGTTGATGTTTTGTCCGTAACCCTATACTGCTTTTTTATTATCAGTTAAGTGATAAAAAAGTAGCATTTCGGAGGGGGGAAAGCACGAGTGGTCAAGGGGAAATGGAAATGAAGAGAAATGTGTGAATACTTGGCGATGAGGGAAAAGAAAGACTTTTTTCTAACATAAAATGAAAACACGAAAAAAACCTTGAAATTCTGAAATCTGAACAGAATTTATGTTTTCTGTTACAGAAAAGGAAACATTGTTGGTTCGAAAATTGTTTAGTTCAAACGCAATCTTTCGGTTTTCAATTCTATTCCAAATTCCAATTTTCGGGCCCTTTACTGACTACTGGATACTGTACCTCATCTGAATCTTTTAAATTTTCAGATTGTGACGAATGCTGATCTCTTGACCGACTTCTTGAAGAATGCCACAAACGCCGCATCGGTTGGAGGCATCGTGATTATTCGCGAGGATTTGAGTGAGTTTGAAAAAAATGGAAGTTTTGGGATTCAGAATCTTGGAATTTAAAAATATAAGGTTCCGTTAGAATGGCAGAGTCTATAGTTTTGAAAATCGAGGAACGTTCTCCATATCCGAGAGTTCAAAAAAAATTTCAGAATCTCAGAGTCTGTAAAACTGAAACTCTTAGAATTTCGGAAAATCAGAATTCCAGGATCGTCCAGGCAATGAACCTAACATTTTGCAATCCCGAAGATTTGGTTTTGGTTTTTTAAATTTTCCTTTTTCCAGAGAACGTCGCCGACAAGCGCCAAGTGGCCCGTCTCACCGACTACTTCGACGTCTTCCGTACCAACGACGCCGACGGAAACAACACTGGCCTCGACCTCTACACCGTCGACCAAGTCCACAACTCGACCTACGTCGAGCAAAACTTCCTCGACTTCATCTTCGTCTTCCGCAAGAAAGTCTTCGCCCCAACCACCGATGCTACCGTAACATTCCGTGACTTCCTCGACAAGACTCAATACACAAGTACCGGAATCGACGCCTACGAATGGATGTTCGGAGTGAACTTCATCTCGCCAGGAGGATACGCCGAGAATCTGAAGATTATCAAGAGATTCGGAGATTTCAAGCCAGGACAGACGATGTTGGATATCGGAGTCGGAATCGGAGGTGGAGCCAGACAGGTTGCCGATGAGTTCGGAGTTCATGTTCATGGAATTGATTTGTCGTCGAATATGTTGGCAATTGCTTTGGAGAGACTTCATGAGGAGAAGGACTCGAGAGTCAAGTACTCGATCACTGATGCTTTGGTTTATCAGTTTGAGGATGATTCGTTTGACTATGTCTTCTCCAGAGATTGCATTCAACATATTCCAGATACTGACAAGTTGTTCTCCAGAATCTATGTAAGTGTCGGGGATCTAATATCGGGGAAAATCATAGTTGTCAAGGCCCGGGCCTTGTTTGAGGAATCAAGGCCCGGCCCGGCCCGGGCTGGCCCGGGCTTCCGGGCCTTGCTTAAGGCCCGAAGGCCCGGCGCCAAATTTCAAAATTCAAATTTTTGTATATTTTTTTTGGTTTTGTTGTTTTTTCGAACTAAAAACAATCAACAAAACTTATTTTAACAACATTATAACAATTGAACAATAAATTAAGAACTATTATTCAGTTTTCCCAAGTTTCATCGCGCTCCATTGCGAACTTGGGAAAATTCAAATTTTTACCCTTTCCCGCTCACTTTTTTCTCATGTAGGTCACGTCAAATATAATAATTTTGTTAATTTTGCGGTTTCGACGTGACCTACATGGGAAGAAAGTGAGCGGGAACGCTCAAAATTTTGAATTTCACCAAGTTCGCAATGGAGCGCGATGAAACTTGGGAAAACTGAATAATAGGACAAAAAAATCTGAGTGTCGTTGGAAAAACGGCGTCAGCTTCAAAATGAACTTCCGAAATTTTCTAGAAATAGACTGAAAATTGAAAAATTTGAATGCTTTTATCTTTTAGAAAAAAAATTAAACGAAATTTTATTTGAGAAAAAAAAAATTTTTCAGCCGGGCCTTCGGGCCGGGCCGGGCCTTGAAAATTTTTCCAAAGCCCGGCCCGGCCCGGCCCGGGCCAGTCCGGGCCTTCGGGCCTTGCCGGGCCTTGGCGGGCAGGCCCGGGCCTTGACAACTATGGGGAAAATCATATTCTCTAGTCCATGTAGCGGCAACGATTTTCGACAACGCATTCAAATTTGAATAACTTGTTTCAGGAAGATCGGGTAAAAACACCGTCAATAAAAATAATGTTCCTTATTGAAAAAGCTATCGATTGATTTGAGAATCGTCAAATTTCATTAAAAATTAACGGAGTTACGTAAAAAAAGCTGACGAAAAAGTCGCCGAAATTGTCGAAACCGAAACTTTTCTGCTATACAAGGCGTAACTCTGCTAATTTTTTTTATGAAATTTGATGGTTTTTTACCATTCGAAAGCTTTTTTAATAAGAGACATTTTTTCTGTTGACCGTATTTTTACACGATCCCCCTGAAAAAAGTTATTCACATTTGAACGCGTCATCATCATCCCTAACCCTCCAATATCTTTCAGAAAGCCCTGAAACCAGGAGGCAAAGTGCTCATCACAATGTACGGAAAGGGATACGGAGAGCAAAGTGACCAATTCAAGGAGTACGTCGCTCAACGTGCCTATTTCCTCAAAAACTTGAAGGAAATCCAACAAATCGCCGAGAAGACCGGATTCATCAACATTCAAACCGAGAACATGACACCACGATTCAAGGAGATTCTCATCGAGGAGCGCACTCATTTGGAGCAAAATGAGCAAGAGTTCTTGTCGGTGAGTACTGTAGTTTCAGATTGAACTTTTCTGAAACTTTGAGAGCCCATAACTCAGCTGGAAATAACTTTCAGAAGGTCTAATTTTTGCTTTGGACCTAGAATTGAATGTAGAACAAGTTCCTGGCCAAAACATCGAAATCCAAAGTTCAAATCTTCCAGAAATTCCAACAACGCGAACGCGATTCTCTCATCTCCGGATGGACCAACAAACTCGGCTACATTGAGAAGGACAACCACAACTGGAACTTCTTTTTGGCTCAGAAACCATTCCCAAAGTGATTTGATTTGTATGTGAATATGATGATAGATAGATTATTCAATGCCTTTTTTGTATGACTATGTTCATAATAAAATTTTCGATTTTAGAGATGTGGAAAAACGGCTTATTTGTGATTCTGAAAAGGCATCTAAAGAAAATCGTGAGATCTCACAATTCTAAATGCAAACTTTTTTTCCCAGAACTTCATCACGTATTCTTTCTAAACTCTGAGCCATATTTTCGCGCGATTTCTCATATGCTCATGTTATATGCAGAAATTAATCTTGATGCTTTCCGGAAATCGGAACTCTTATTTGACTAAGTGCTTATGTTCTGAAAATAGAGTCCGAGGAAGAAAATTTTATTTTTTCGATTGAATTTCTAGACTTTTTTCAATTTTTTTTGTGAACGAACCAAGGTTCAGATCGCCTCCTGTTCAAATAGCACTTTTTTGAAACGTGTGTTCAGGGATTTTTTAGACAAAAAATGGCTTCTAGTCGTTGAACATTGGAAGCCAGACAACTGAAATCCGTTGGCTCATTTTTAGTCTATTGGAGGAGGTGTTCAAGCAGAAATTTTTTTATTGCTTTATAATATGCAGAATTTTAATAATAATTTCGAATATCATAACGAAATCACTCAAAAATGCTTCCAATATCCCGAAAAATAGCTTTTAAAAAAAATAAGTTGCTTTGAATTTAAAAAATTTAAAGCAATCTCTGCAAGCAATTTCTCAGGACGTTATAGGCATTTTCATGCGTTTATGATATTCGAAGTCAGTCCAAAATTTTGCATATACCGTAAAACCGCTAATAGAAAGACACGTGAGCCGGAAAAGAGCACTTTCTCAAAATTCTGTGCATCGGAAAATAGTCTCAATCGACTCCTTGTCAAAAATAGACTAGGATCAATGTGAAATACGTTATGAGTTGCTTCTCGAAAATAAGTAATGCATACTTTTGTGAAATTCGAATTTTGATTTTGAGGAGGTTGAACAATAGAAGGACATGTCCCTCTACATATTAGAAGTTTTACGGTATGTATTAAAGCAATAAAATATTAGCTCGGACACCTCCTCTCAATGATCCAAATTGAATTTAGCGACGAGGTACCCGCTAATAATAAGCCAATTATACGTCAAGTGCATGTCACAATCGTTCCGCGTTTGGGCTGTGAAGGTGCCAATTGAATTCATATTGTGAGCCAAACTCACGCCTCATCAGTGCCTATTTTTCTGAGGAACAAACATTGAACCTCCAGTTTCTTATATTTTAGCGCTGCGTCTAAATATTTTGCATTCAAAAAAGGCGCCCAAATAACCAAAAAAAAGTTCCGTCTTTTTGACAACTTCTTGAAGCTTATGAAATCTCAAAAGACGAATATGACATTTCAAAAATGAACAAACTTCTTACTGCTTTTGGTTCTGCGAAGAACATCCACAGAAAAAAAGACAAACTTTATGTTACACATGTTTGTTGCAGAATGGACAAACTACTTTTGGACGCAGCATAACAAATAGCACAAATGGACAGAAGACGAAGAAGCCCATACAAGAAAATGCAAATTTATAATCCTTTGAGTGTTCCGTGAGATTGAGGTGGTTATCTTTGTACTGTAATTTTAAAAACTTGATATCTGGTTTAGAATTTAAATTTCAAATATTCCGTTTTTGATGTTTTGTGCTCTGCGTTGAGGCGTTTGTCTTCTGTGTAAAATTGACATACTCAAATTAGATTTCCCGAGTTCATGCCAAGTGTCCATTTTTTTATAACGCATACTTCTCTGCGCCACTTCTGAGTCGAAGTGTTACTAATAGCCATTTTTAACTGCTAATTGGAGGCTAACTGCCATGGTTAGCAGGCTAATAATGACCGGAAAATTCTCTGAGTAATTAGAGGAGGACCAGTGTCTTAATGTGGCTTAGAAGTTTGCACCAAACCAATTTTCTTGTATTTTTTTTTGGTCCGGAAGGATTAGATAGCAGGAAATGATGTTTGGTATAAAAATTGGGGTGGTGGGAAAAAGTGAAACATACTTTTTGAGTTGTGGACTTTATTTATTTTCTTCTAAAGATTCAACATCGGAAATCTATTAAAAACTCTCGCTAAATTTGTGTTGAATAGTGTGAGCACTTTTCCGGAAGAGACCAATCTTTTGCCAAATTGAGCTCAGAATTTCAAGTACTTTTCCTTTTTTCTTTTTTCCCCCTCCAAATTTAGTGGAAGAAAACAACAAGAACGATATAGTGAAAACAAGAAAAATGTGAATATTTTGAGTGCATCTTGACGATGAAACTAATTTATGTCGTTTTTCGAGCCACTAGTTTATGTTGTTTTTCATTTTTTACGTACAGTGTTTTTATACTATTTTCTGGTCTCTGACAGAGAAAAAGAACATGAGAAAAAGTATCGTAAAAGTCATTTGAAACCACATGAGAGATGCATGATATTTCTTTTTCCATTTTCCTCAACAAACTTTTTTTCTGGAACTGCTCAAAGTCCAAGATATCATAATTGAAATTCAGATACCAAACTAATAGGCAAAAACTTTTCTAAAACCACGAGTCTCTCCCTCCAAAAAATGAAGGGACCTCCGCGTCTAAGCTGATGAATAAGCCCCCCGAAAAGCAAATATTCCAGAAACTTTGTGTGGTTCTCAACAATTTCATCTATTTTTCGAGTTGCATAGATCCTCTCTCGACTAGTAGTAAAATAATCGATCGATTTGTTTCACACTTTTTTGTTATGAAGATTAGAATCTATGGGTTTTCGCATTTTCGCTCCTGTCTTTCTGTCTTATTGTCTTGAAGTAGGATTACACTCATTTTTTTAAAAAATTTTCTCAAATTATCGTTCAAATTCCAGTATTTACGAGAATAACAATATTTTCGCATAAAAATTGATAAAATTCAAGAAAATCGATTTTCAAATCGCGAACTTAAATTTTTTCTAACCAATTTCAAAAAATTTAGACATTTTCGCTGAATCGAATGCATCTAATATCGCTGCTCAAAACGCAGTTTGAAGCAAGTTATGAGCGTTTGAAGTTTTGGTGAAAGAGACGCAGAGAACGCAGACACTCTCGTTGTCGAAGAGACGCAGAGAAACGAGAGTGTCTGCGTCTCTCAAAAAACTTCAAACGCTCATAAGTCGCTCCAAAATGCGTTTTGAGCAGCGATATTAGGTGCATTCGAATCAGCGAAAAATTCTACATTTATTGAAGGTTAGAAAAAAAAAGTAAGTTTGCGGTTTGAAATGCGATTTGTTTTGAGTTTTATCAATTTTTATGAGAAAATATTGTTATTTTCGTTAATACTGGAATTGAGATAATCATTTGATTACAAATAAACAATGACTGTAATCCTACTTTAACCTACAGTGGCGAAAATAGGTGAGTATACCTTTCTATTTTAGTGAATAACTTTGCTCAAACAAGTCCAATCTACTTGAAAATTTGCATGCTTGTAGCCAAAGAGTCTGCGAGTAATACCTATAGTTTTTTGAAAATCAAAATTTGCTCAGGGCTCCAGAATTCTACATGATGTAGGCGTGATTCGAAGTCCAAAACCTAACTTTTTTCTCAGGTGATTTAATCTTTTCCATTCTTCCCAAAAAATGTGGCAAATTGATCAAATAGACACCACAAAAAATTTGGTTTGATTTGGATGATTGGCTCCGGAGATACGGACGTCGGAGCACAAAATGACATGTTCGCCACAATGAGCATATCTCGGCTGAAACTGATCGTAAGTCTCTCAAATTTTCAGAGAATATGTATCTTTAAATGTACCACAAGATAGAAAAAAGAATTTTTGATTTTGAGAAAAAATTTTTTTCGCGAAGTACAGGGACATTTCTGACCAAATTGAGGCAATGTATCGAAAAAATAATATTTGCTTGAAATCAAAAATTCTTTTTGCCATCCTGTGGTGCATTTAAAGATACATATTCTCTGAAAATTTGAGAGACTTACGATCAGTTTCAGCCGAGATATGCTCATTGTGGCGAACATGTCATTTTGTGCTCCGACATCCGTATCTCCGGAGCCAATCATCCAAATCAAACCAAATTTTTTGTGGTGTCTATTTGATCAATTTGCAACATTTTTTGGGAAGCATGGAAAAGATTTAATCACCTGAGAAAAAAGTTAGGTTTTGGACTTCGAATCACGCCTACATCATGTAGAATTCTGGAGCCCTGAGCAAATTTTGATTTTCAAAAAACTATAGGTATTACTCGCAGACTCTTTGGCTACAAGCATGCAAATTTTCAAGTAGATTGGACTTGTTTGAGCAAAGTTATTCACTAAAATAGAAAGGTATACTCACCTATTTTCGCCACTGTATGCTTTTTTTTCAGACCAATGCCATTTCTAACCCCACTCAAATCATTAACACTGACCGAAAAAGAAATCTACCTGGAAGAATGGATGAGCTCATCACGTCTTCTATTCTACTCAGTCATCTTTATTTCTATTTTTACACTTCCTGTCCTACTATTCAGTTTTTATTGGATTCGATGGAAAACTCGACAAAATCCGCACTTTGTACCGTATTTGAGTGCAATTTTGGTTGCGAATATGGTCATTTTGGCAACACTTTTGGGAAGTGTGATAACGGAGAATAGTGATATGGTTTATGGTGAGTTAAATGGGGTTTTGTACTATTGTTAGGGTGTGCAATTCGTTTTTCAATTTCATAGTGTTCAAGTTTTTTTCGAAATCTTGAAAAAATAACGTTTCAAAATATAAGTTTTTTCAGATGTTAAAAAACTGAGATTCTAAGATTTTGAGACTGTAGCAACCGTTTTTTAAAATTAAAATCCTCCAAATTTCCAGGTCTAATACCTGGATTTCTCCTCTGTAAAGCCAGTGCATTCCTAGTCAACACTGCTTCATGTTTCATTCATTGGTCATGGGTTGCCATGTACACAGAGGTATTATATTCCAACACAATCTTCAGAAAACTACTCTTTTTTTCAGCGCTTCTGCTACATCTTCTACCCTTTCCGTTTTCATTTCCACAATACAAGTCGAACTCGAGCGATATTGTGCACAATTTTGTTAGTTTCAATGTGCATTCAACTGTGGACTCCTATTTTCATAACCGGGAGGAGGTTGGAGAATCAGATGGATAATGTGTACTGTGGGGATGAGCCGAGTTATTCAAGGTGGGATCACTGTAAGGAATTCAGGAAGGAAAATGGTTCAAAATATGGCCAGGCTAATACGGAAACTTGTTAGACATGAAAATGCCATGGTTCTATGTTTCGAAGGGTTGCGGTTAAAAAAGAGCAACAGTTTCGAAGTGTCGCGGTTTCGAAAAGTCTGGTTTCGAAGTTTCGTGGTTTCGAACAGCAGAAGTTTCAAAATGTCCCGGTTTCAAAATGGGTCAGTTTCGAAACGTCTGGTTTCAAAATGTCGTGGTTTCAAAAAATCTCGGTTTCAAAATTTCTCGGTGCTTTCGAAATGTCTGGTTACGAAAAATTGCGGTTTCAAAGTGCAGCGGTTTCGAAATGGCCCGGGTTTTAGTGACCTAGTTCTAAAGTGTCCGGTCTCGAAATGTCTCGGTTTTGAATTGTGGCGGTTTCAAAGTTTCTCAATTTCCAATTGACCCGGTTTGAAAATGTCGCTGTTTCAGAATGTCTGGTTTCAAAATGTCCCGGTTTCAAATCGTCTCTTGTTATTAATTGTAGCGGTTTCGCAATGTCCCGGTGTCAAAATGTTGGGTTTCAAAATTTCTGTTTCCAAATTTCTCGGTGTCGAAAGTTTTCGGTTTCAAAATGTCTCGGTTTCGAAACGTCCCGGTTCCGAAATATCGCGGTTTCGAATTGTCGCGTAATGTCAGTCAATTCAAGCCCTTAAAATCTGAAACATTTTGAAACTCGCCACAACACATCCGCTATTTTCAGCAACCCATCCCACCTCATCGTCGTTGTCATGGAAGTCTCCACCACCTTCTTCCTCCCCCTAATTCTCACAATCTTCGCTGATATCTCTGTTCTCGCATGGAAAAGTTCATGGGGACTATCGTTACATCTAGTGGCTCAAGAAGAAATTTCATCGAACATAAATGGGAAAAATGGAAGTTGCAAATCCAGAAGGCACAGTCATATGAAGATAGTCTCGAAGGAAATTTTGAAAGTGAGTTATTTTTCGATTCATGAATTCTCGGTTTCTGAAAAGATTCTGCTACCAAAGAATCATTCAGAAATCCCAAAAACGCCGTTCTACTGCGATTCGGAGATGCTTGATTTCAGCCACAATTACTTTGTTCCTGAATTTGCCCAATTATAGTTTACAGGTGAGAAAAACTGGAAAACTTTAGAAAAATTGCTAAATTTCAGTTACTGGACGAGTTTTTCAATTTGAGAGATCATGAGTCGATCGATACTCGAAGGACATTTTTGAGGGTGAGTGCAATTTCTGAAAATCAAACAAAAATGAAAATTTTCAGATCGATGCATTTGTATATATTCTCTACTTGATGCAATTTCCAATCACACCAATACATATCTACATTTTGACAAAAACTAGGAGAAGTACAGTAGCGTGAGTTTTTTGAGCTCTGAGTTGTTCACGAGGAGTACACAAATGACGAAAAATTTCGTTTAAAAGCAGAAAAATTTCCAGACGAAGTCACCACAGTCTCACTATGAACGACAGTCAGCATCCACTTCCAACTCAAAGTTTTGTTAATCATATTTGAGATATCGGGAATCTAATTGTACATAAAACTTTTATGAAATTTTAAAGTTTTTACAGGCTACAAAAATGAAAAAAAGAAGATTCTGACGGGTTCTACAAATTTAAATGAATTCTGCGACTGATCTTAACTCCCGAAGCTTCTTCAGAAATTTGAAAACCCAAACGCGAATAGTTCTGAAAATTTTCTTGACCAAACAAAAAAGAACGGAAACAAATTTCGGCAACTCATTCAAATGTGAGTAACTTTTTTCATCGGGATCGGGTAAAAATACGGTCAACACAAAAAATGTTCCTCATAAAAAAGCTATTGATTGATTAAAAACTGTCAAATTTCGTAAAAAATTAACAGTGTTACGCCTTGTGTTGCCGAAAAGTAGCCGAACTTGCCGATTTCGGAAGATTTTAGGCAACACAAGGCGTAACTCTGTTAATTTAAAATTGAATTTGCCGGTTTTTAACCAATCGATAGCTTTTTTATGAGGAACATTTTTTCGTTAACTGGATTTTTATCCAATTCCCCAGAAAAAAAAATTTATGAACATTTGAATAAGTTGCCAAAATATGTTTCCGCTTGGCCCTTCTCGCCACTGTACATATCTTGATTCTCAGAAGATCCGAGGTACATTTCCTTGATCACCTCTTTTGGGATCTGCCCTCTTGTTCAAAAATTCTCGGTATCGCTGATAATGAATACACAATTTAGAGTTACCTCCCCCAGAGGCATCCAAACACACATGCACTTTTTGTTTTTCACCGCATTTAAATTTTTTTGATTCCTTCTGGTTTTTTCTTTTTTCAGAATAAAAGGAGAATGGTTCTCCGTTTCTGAATGTTCGAGAAACACGTTTCTGTTGTATTCAGAATTTTGGAACCTTGAAAAATTCAGATGCTAGAATTCAAAGACGCAAAGATCCCGAGATTCTGAGATTGCAAGATTCCAAAATTCTAGCTGTTCCCAAAGCTTACAGAATGCATAGTTAGTAGAACACCGACATAACCAATTTCCAATGTTATCACCAGGTTCAATCCTAGTAGACCTTTTTAGAAAATTCAAAAGTTCCAGAACATTCTAGAAACCTTACATCACCTGTTTCGAAACATTCCTCCCTCCCGCAAAGTTCCGCCAACATCATCATTTCTTCTCTCTCTTTCTTCAAAGAAGTCGGCTAACATCCTTTGATATTCAAATGTGACCTTTAAGAACCGTTCTCTTTCCCTTCTTTCCCCCGTTCTTCTTCCCGCACGCGTCTCTTTTCGTCCAAATTTCCTCTTCGGACATTTTACAACTAATTCTAATTTCCTTCACTCCTTATCTTTTTACCCCTTCAATTTTTCTTGTCTTTTTGTTTTTGTCATGTCCTTCGTCTTCATCATTTTCTTGTCTTCTTATATGTTTTTGCATGTTTTTGAGAAGCGACGAAAATAGACAGAGAAGTACGTTTGTGGGTGACCCTCTAATTAGTCTAGAATTTTCTAAATTTGGAATTAAAATTCTAATTTGATTCAAATTCTTTTTTGATTGATGCTTAGAGGTAAGGATTTGAGAAAAAACAATACCAACCCTTCAGATTCTCGACAAATGTTGAAATGTTTGTTTTTCTGAACTTGAAGACCCATTTTTTCTGTTCTTTCGAAGTAGGGCTTCTAAATTGAAACATCAATGCAAAAAAATAAAGGAAATTTCTCATTTTCATTATCGTTTTTGTCTTTGCTCTTTATAAAACCTGATTCCATGATTTCAGAATCAATTCGTCTAGTTTCGGAATTGACTTTTACAAGTTTTTTATTTTTTGTTGAGGGTTCAGTTTGATTTTTTGAAAATTTGGCTCAGTTTTTTTTTGAAATTCGAATACAAACTTTTTAGATTTGAGGCCCGTTCTCAGTTCATTTTTCGAAGGTTCCAGTTTTTACCTTCACCTGGCTTATAGTAGGATTACAGTCATATTTTATTTGTACCCAAATGATCGTCCAAATTTCAGCATTTACATTTCAAATTGCGAACTTATACATTTCTACAGCCTATTTTAAAAAATGCAGAATTTTCCGCTGATTCGAACGCATCTAATATCACTGCTCAAAACGCATTAGGAAAGTTTTTATGAGCGTTTGAATTTTTAGCAAGAGACGCAGAGAAAGCAGACACTCTCGCCGCCGAAGAGACGCAAAGAAACGAGAGTGTCTGCGTCTCTCATAAAAAATTTTAACGCTTATAACTCGCTTCAAAGTGATCCGTTCTCACTCCTTTTTGTGATAGAAAACATTTTTAGACGATGTTCTAAAATTTGGGTACAAAAATTTGAAAATCGTCTCAAAATTTTCGTACAGCGTTTTGAGCAGAGATAATAGGCGTGTTGGAATCAGCGAAAAATTATAAAGTTTTAAAAATTGTTATAGATTAGAGAAAAAATGTATGTTCGTAATTTGGAATGCGATTTTTTCGAATTTCAATGATTTTTACGAAAATTATTGTTTTTTCGGACAGTCATTTGAAAAAATACAAAAAATACTGTAATCCTACTTTAAATTCAACTTTGAAGTATTTTCTAACTATTCCATCCAAATCTATGCTATTTCAACTACCGTACTTCTCTTCTCAAACGTTCCTTTTCTTCTACCGTACCCCTTTTCATCATAAACCTATTCTAACAAAAAAATGAGGACAAGATAATTATCCATCTATCAAAATGATCCACAATCAGTGGCGTGCTTCTTCTGCCCAACCCATCCCATTAAAAAACTGAATAAGTGTTTGATTTATTACTTTATCAAACATCGGATGTTCACTAAATATTCATTCCAAAAAATACACATTTCTCGATTCCCCAATCTCCCATCATCATCATCATCAACCTGTAAATCGGATAGAGAGACCAGTATTGGGTAACAAATTGCCAATTGGTGTGTTGTAACAAATACAAATCGACGCTGTCCCCGCCATCCCCTCCTACTTTGACTGTTTTCTCCTTCCCGTCGTATTTCAACAAATTCTCTCCGTCTCTCCGTCTCCCATACTATTTCTCATCCAAGGGGCGCGCGCCTTGTCCCGACCATCTTCTTCTTAATATACTACTATCAGTCTTCTTCTGTTAATGAGTCGAAATTTATGTGTTCAGTAATTATTTGAAAAACGATGTCATATTCATTCTTTCTCATCATTCTCAACTTTTTCAATTTCCAATTTAGATATTTCAAAACTTCTTTTTTTCTCGATAACAGAAATAATATTGTCTCTCTATGTTGTTATCACTTGATTCAGAGACCTGTAAGAAAACGGAAAATAAACGAATCGATTCAATCTCTCTCTGTCTACTCTTATCGTTTTTGTGTTGTGTTTTATCAAAGAGAAAAACTTTACAATTTTGTGAGTGTGTATGTGTATGTAGTTACGATCATACTTCTACAACAACCAACCGATAGATAGACTTACTCATTTTGGTTTTGAATTCGTAGAGACTTTTTTTGTAAGAATTCCAAAAATTTCTGTTAGGAACTCAATTCTGTTCAAAAATCCATTAATTCTGAAGTTTGTATCCGGACGTGCTCTATGGATACATAATTTTAGAAATTTATTTTTATCTCTAGTCTATTTTGACACGATGACTCAGAAAGTCAATAGATCAAACATTTGACGACTTGATTGTATTCCAAACACTTTTCCAATATAAACATTGTTTCATTTTCATTGTTGCTCTCCAGATTCCCGATACTAGGTCTTCTACCGTCCATATTTAGCTCCCGTAAGTTTTTAAAGTTCTGAACCGTTATTCTCTTGAACTGTTGGGAATTTTAGTTAACACCGATCTCCGTTTGTGATTCTGAATTTCTGAATTTCCGGACACTTTCCAATCTATTTTACTCTATTAAAGCTTTTGGCTAACTACAGTACTGGTCCCAATGACATTCGTTTTTTCTGTGGCCAGTGGAAAGTGGCTCATTTTGTCTGGAAAGGTTCTCCATAGTTTTATTGCTTGTTCTGATACTTTCAGCATTAATTGATAACTTTTTACTAATTTATATATTTTGTTGGTTTCTTCAAAGTTGATATTCCACCGAAGATACTGTATGATAAGTACTGTATGTTACTTCTTGGCTTCCAGATGTCCGTTCATCTTTAGGTCATCTAGGGTTCACCGGTGAGTCCAGATGTCCTACAATCCTATCGTGATCTCATTATCTGATCATTTCATAATTTTGTACCGAGTTGTTGTTTGTTTCAAGAGGAAGCAAAATACAAGTACCGCTTATCTTTCATTTTTCAAACTTCAAAACTTGTAGTGATCTCTATCAAACAAACGGTCGTATAATTATTTGATATTTTTCTCATTATCAAAATTTTTTTGGTCTTATTCTCAAGAAAATTGGTTGAAATTCAATACTCTTCATACCTCTTTCAAAAAAATTCGAATAATTCACTTTTTTCTGCTATGAACTTTTCAGATCACCTCACGTCTAATGCAGGCAATTTGCTATGTGAATGTCTGCAAAATTTATTAGATTTGTATTTTAAAATTAGGCACGGCATCCTCAAATAAAAATAGAAAGTTAGAAAATCAGTAGAATTTCACCGTGAACTTTTCGTTGAATAGAATTTGAGGAAGACAGGCATCCTTTTGACCTATTTATTCAAAATTGGGCAACATTTTCATGAGGATTAGATGACAGAAAGATCACCCTGTTTTTCCTGATCATTTTGAACCTAAATTTAGTACTCTAAGTGCCCCATGTCGCCTTTTATGTTGACTGGAAACATAAAAATGGAAATAACTTTGCTCAGGTTCAACCTAATTTTTTGCATTTGACCTCAAAAGATAAGCGAATAAATTTCTTACGATTTGGCCAAGGTACATTTTTTGGATTGATACATATAAAGTAGAAAAACACTAAAGACCTACTTTTATGAGATTCTCAGGCCTGATTTTGAATTTAAATAACTTTCTTCAAACCTAACGTTTTTTGACGATTTTTGTGTCAATAAGAAATTCAAGCTGTTTAGAAAAATTTGGCCAAGCCAAATTTTAAAAATTAGCTTTTTGAAATTTAATACAATCCAAAAACTGGGTTTTCAGTACTAATTTGCAAAAGATTTGAAAAACATTTCTAGAAAAGTAGCGTGTGTTCTATTTCCATTTGAGGATGCCGTGTTAGGTAGTTTAAGTGCCTTGAAAATTTGGATGAAGATTTGAACCATTTTACGGTCACTTTCCGGTATTGGACTCAAAAATTTTCAACCAAACGAATAGTTTTGTAATTTTTACTACTCGAGCTTTTTCATTATCTTTTTATTATCTTTGTTGTCTCCGATCAATTTTTTCAAAAACAACCGATAAGCTCAAAATGAGCACATTCTTAAAATTCAAACAGATTTAATTTAGTCTTATTAGAATCCTTGTCAAAAGTTGACTGGACATGCCACAAAATCTGCGTCAAATACCTTCTCTAACAGATTTTGTTTTGAGAACTCAGAAATGTTTTTAGGTACTCGAAAAATAGAGGAATGTTTTTTTTAATACGGATTCTACGGTAGTTCCTCTATTCCAATATTCTAAAGTTCCCTATAATTCCCTTCTGTATTTTTTGTTTTCGATGGGCGGGTCCTATAGTTAGGCACCACAACGATTTTTTCAAACTCCACCATTTTTAACATTCTTTATATCAAAATGTTCGCAAAAAAATTCTAAGTACTCTCCTAAAATTTCAAGAGAAACGCTTCGCTAGGAGCCAAGTAAAAAGCATTTGAAAATCGGAAAAATCTGCGATTTTCTCTGGGCGAGAAAAATAAAAAGAGAGGCGGCCGCCGACCGGAGGCGAACAGCCACCGCGCGTGCAGCGTTCCGATGCGTAACCCACTCGGCTAAAGGGGGCAAGTCGTCGCGCCAATGACAATGCATTGATGAAAGTGCGCTGCCGACCGTCGTGATATTCCCTAATGATGCAATACTTTTTGGTGAAAATCGCGATATTTTTGAAACAAAAAGCGTTATTACAAAAAAGGGGGAACAGGTACAGGTTAACTCGGATATGTTTATTGTAGCAAATTTTGCGTAGAATCTGAATATGTAATGAAAAGAAGCGAAATCGACCTGCGTTGCAGCCAAAATTCGCAAAAACCACTAAATTTCGGAACTATGTCTTCTTTGGTTGCGTTATTTGCTAGCTCAAACTTTTTCAAATGTCATCAAATTGCATATCTGAGCAGTCATAGAGTTCATCTAAATATTTTGATATTAAAAACATGGGGTCATCGCTGAAAAAAATTCACAATTTTTGCTTGAAGTTTGATAGATTACTACAAAAATGGGGGAACTGCTGGCTAAATATGGCTTTATGCATCTTATTCACCATCTAAAAAAGTATCTGGAACAATCATAAAAAGAAGCGAAATCAACTTTTATTACCATTTTTTGGTAAAAATACTCATGCCGGTCCCAGTTTTTCACAAAAATGTTGTAAATTATTGTTTTTTTAATGAAAATGCTTTGCACCAATAGATTCTACGGGGTTTTTTACATAAGGAGACCAAATTTCATAAAAATGGGACCATCCAGTCTCGAGTTCTACGCCTTCAAACATGCCCGATACCCCCAAGAGAAAAAAATTAGGCTCCGCCCCCTCGCGTTGCGGTGCCTACCTATAGTGTCCACAAACCGCTTCCACCCATTTCAACTCCTATAAAACCCCATCAACTAGAGTAATGATTCCAACAAATTTACCAACTATATCATCTCATCATTTTCTCTTTTTGAATCTGTTCCCTTTCCATTTTTGTCTAAAATCATTCGAGAATCATATGACGAAAAGTACTGTTTTTATTTTTATTTTCACATCATCTTCTTTCTCCCAAATTAATTCGTCGTATTCTTATAGAAAAATGAGTATACCCGATGAGAATGTGATACTGGAAGGATCGTTGAAGAGGTGCAAGAAGAACAAAATATTCAAGGTAAGGGGTGGACATCTGGATGAACAGAGGTACATACAGACATAAGGAAAATACCATGGCTTAAAGTGAACCAAATTAAATGAAACTGATGCCATAGGAAATTTAAAGGAGATCATTTTTGTAATTTTGACTTTTTAAAAGTTACAACTAGATAAGATTTAAACGCCTAAATTTAAATGAAATTTACATTCCTAAAACTCAATAATGCCTGGCACGTCAAAACTTAGTTTAGAATTTAATTAGTTTAGAAATTAAATTTGGCAAAAAAAACACCAAGAGGAAGTTTCTTGAGGAAGATACATTTCTTGAAAGCTAAAACCTCATTTTTTTTCAGACAAAATGGATCGAGCACTACTTCATCCTCTACTGCCGCGACCCTGGGCGCAATCTTTACGCCATCGACGAATTCAAAGACTCCCGAAAACAAGAGCTCAAAAAACGATTCAAACTCGAGCTCGTCCACCGTGTCGAATCCAACCTTTCCATCTCCGATTCTTCCGTCCTGTGCCATTCCGGGGCTCATAATCACCATCCGGACACTATTCATTCCATTTTCGGCATCGCCTTCCGTGTCCATAACCAACTCAAAGATCTGTATCTTGTGGCGAAGAGCGATGAAGAAATGGCACTCTGGGTTAATGAGCTGTGCAAGATTTGCAAGTTGCACAGACAGGCTGATGGTAGGATTACTGTAGCGGAGAACAATTTTCAAATGCTTTTTGATTTCCAGACGACGATTCAAACGCGGATTCCTCGATGAGTGGTTTGTCAATGTCCTCTCAGTCCCTGGATATGTCTCTAATTGAAAGACAACAGTATGCTGATAATGTGAGTGATTTTGTGAGGAAAAAATGTTGATTGTTTCACTGTTGTTGGTTGATTGGTTGGCATGTTGCATGTTCCGTAATACTGTATAGTGTTGCCAAGTTTTCTGGAATGTATTTACGATGTCTAGTTTTGTAGTGAACTCGAATATTTGACATTAGAATCTTAACTAACATCAATGGGACATAACTTGAGTCACAGTGAAGCTAGAATTATGAAAAATATACCAATCGATAAGAAATGCTCTCCTGGTCAGCTACTTGTTAAAATAATTATGATGCTTCCCATCAATTAGTATTTTCAAGTTCATGATGTTTATTACTCACTAGACTATTTGGCTCCGCGACTTTTCGAAAGATGATGTTTAGAAAGTGCGTCGTTTCGCAAGTGAGACGTTTCGAAAGTGATACTGTTCAAAAGAAAAACGTTGATTTTGTGAAATATAGCACTTTCGAAATGCTATACTTGCGAAAAGTCACACTTTAAAATCATCGCACTTTCGAAACGTCATCTTTCGAAATGTAGCGGAGCTGACTACTTAGGTTAGTTATATTTGGAACTGTCTAACTACTGTATGTCCCATTAGGTTCTCATCTTTTTTGTAGGGTTATTACTGTAGCTAGCACTCAATGTATGTAGATGGACTTCATCCCTAGTATACTCTACTTTTGATGTTCCTAACATCCCCAATTATCCACACGCACCATGTTACCCCCGCTTCATTCACCTCTTCCCCACTCCCGAATGTTTCAGAAGAAAGCCAGCACGTGCGCTTCCTCGACTCACGACGATCCCGATGACCGTATGGGACACTTCAATTTCGGAGGCATCATTCAACGGTCAACTTCCCGAAAAGCCCTATCCTCGAGTGTTCGAAAAAAGAGTGTTGCTATGCGAGAGTTTGTTAGAAAATATTCATCCCTGCCTAACACCCCTTCCACTGATGATACCGCAAACAACAGAAAAATTTTCCAAAGTGACCAGTTGTATTGTAATACTCCCATTGCTTCCACCAGCCAACAACAGAAAACATCCAAGAAATCTAAAACGGTAGTTCATTACTAGATTCATTGTCTGGAAAAATCAATGAAATTGTACTTTACTCTCAAATTTAGGTATCGGATCCCAAAGCCTATCTTCGAATGCAACACTTCAAATCGATCAACTCTCAACCTGCGAATCCAAACTACAGTAATCTGCCGGACACTCGATCGGAGACTTCGTCGATGTATTCGAGTCGACGGACGGAGGATGATAGCGTGAGCTATACGAGTGGACCGCCTGTGCCTCCGCCGAGAGCGAGGCATATCACGAATCGGTTTATCAAGGTAGGCTCACAAGGGTACCCTTTTCAAAAAGCTACATAGAATTTTTTCTAAATTGGCTCATTTATAGATTCGAATGAGAGATTTTGATTGCACTAGGTCGCTACCTGCACAAACGGCTAGAACTCGAGATATCGTGCTCCAAAGTTTGGTGCATTTTACACCATATCCGCCCTTCCAACGCCTTTCACGTTCCTCCCCATTTTTCACCGCCTCGAGAGGCAATGAAAAAATGTGGTGGATGGCCGAGAGGTAAAGCGGGGGGATGGTAATCTGGTGATGCAGAGTTCGATTCCACTTTTTGTCATTTTTCTTTTTATGACTTTTTACTACTTGTTGTTGGGTTTTTACAAGTTTTTATCACATTTCATTGTCTTTTTCGGCTTTCCAGGACCCTAAAGAAGGCGTTTTGACATTTTGACAAACTTTGAATTTTTCGAAAATTGAAAAGTTTCTCCATGCCAATGATGGATGAAAATTTCGAGAAAATTTTTTGGAGTCAAAACTTGTGGAAAACCATCCATTTTGATAAAAAAATGGTTTCGGGACAGAAATATGATGCTTGAAGTCCCAAATACTTAATTTTTCGTACGACTAGAAGCATTTCAAAGAGGATAACGCAACCAAATTTTCTGTCCTGTGCCCATCCATCGAAGTTATCAGCTACCAATTATCACATGGTTCACTCCAATACCATTTTTTATCAAAATGGATGGTTTTCCACAAGTTTTGACTCCAAAAAATTTTCTCGAAATTTTCATCCACCATTGGCATGGAGAAATTTTCCAATTTTTGAAAAATTCAAAGTTTGTAAAAATGTCACAGCACCTTCCTTGAGATCCTAGGAATCCGAAAAGGTCGATAAAATGTAATAAAAACTTGTAAAAAAGTAATAACATGTTGTAAAAAGTCATAAAAAGAAAAATGACAAAAAGTGGAATCGAACTCAGCATGACCAGATTACCATTCCCACACTTTACCTCTCGGCCATCCACCACATTTTTTCATTGCCTCTCGAGGCGGTGAAAAATGGGGAGGAACGTGAAAGGCGTTGGAAGGGCGGATATGGTGAAAAATGCACCAAACTTTGGAGCACGATATCTCGAGTTCTAGCCGTTTGTGCAGGTAGCGACCTAGTGCAATCAAAATCTCTCATTCGAATCTATAAATGAGCCAATTTAGAAAAAATTCTATTTAGCTTTTTGAAAAGGGTACCCTTGTCAGGGGATGGAATTTGATCTATATTGTATAAAATCTATGCGGGGATAGGTGCGGACTTTTTTGGAAGGTTGTTCTCACTTTTGAGCTTGGAGCACTCTGGAGCATTTTGAGACGATTTGAAATGATTATGGGGCCAAAAATAAAGGTTTTCAGCCAAAAAAAGTGTCAATTTGGGCTAAGAATGGTAAATTGTCAGCCCAAAGCTTTTTGAGCCAATTTTTGACGACTTTGGGGTCACAATTGACGAATTTGAGCCAAAATGAAATCTAAAATTAGTAATTCACGAGAAACATAATGCCTTGTGAAAAAGCGAAAGGATAGTATTCAAATTTTGGTTACGTTTTCGTTCATGAAATTACAAATTGAAATCGAAGAACTTGAAAATCTAGAATCTACGAAGTTCTTCGAGTTCCTGTTGGCTTATTTCAGCAAAAAGATTAAGTCCCATTTGGTCTAGAAATTCATCACCTTCCAGGTCTACCAAAACGGCCAAATCAACCGTCTCCACATGATTCCATCCTCCTCAAGAGTCCGCGACGGTGATGACAGCAGTGGAGAAACCATGAAACCAGGAACATCTAAATCTCGAACATATCCGGAAACCCTTGAATCCTTTGAAGGCATCCCAATTTATGAACTGAACGGAAGAGAAGTTATTGGCCACGCCCCTCCGCCAGTTGATCGCTCGAGCAAGCCGCGGAACATGAAAGGAGAGAATGAGGATGGGAATTATAGAAAGTGAGTTTTGACTGAAAAAATACTTGTGAAATTGATATATTCTTAGTGTGGAATCTGTGGTGCCTCGACAAGTGTCAAAGGAGAATCAAATCAGAACGGATGATCATTACAAGGGCGCTGATAGCAAGAACTATGCGAGTCGGGCGGTAAGCTCTATCGCTGATATTTGATTCAAAATCTGACATTCCAGGCAGCAAAAAGAGCACAAGAGTCGGCGAGACGAAAGAATTTGGACTATTTCGAGCCAACTCAACTAGTCGAAAATTCAAGTTCGAGTACAATGGCGGCAGCGTCGACTCGATCACCGACACCATCGGATATCGAGTATATTTCAGTGGATGTTGATAGAACATTTGCATTCCAAAAATTGAGACGGGCGGGTAAATCGCAAGATTGAATCGGAGCAATTTTTTGTGATATTTGTGTGATTTTAATAAATGAAGTGTATCTGGAATGAACAAGTTAGAGTTTGATAAATCGAAATGAAAAAAATGAATACTTTGAATGATTTTTGAGCCAAATGCGAGCTCAAAATGTTTGACGAAGTTATGAATGTTTGAAATTTCCAAAATGAAGTAAAAATTGTAAATTCTAACCGTTTTTAACGATTTGTGTACCAAAAGCTCTCAAATTTAATGGTTTACAATTTTATGACAAACAATTTATTTGAAACTCGAAAATCTAGACGAAAAACGATTTGTAGAGGTTTAGGAGATTTTTGTAGTTTGCAGTCTCTAAGCCTTCACAAAACGCCTTGTATTGAGAGAAAATCGATTTTGAGACGAGTGAAAAAAAAACCAATAAAATTGAAAAAACGAACTCTGAATAGTGAAAATTAAACTCAACTATAGAAAAATTGAACAAATCAAACAATGTTTTGCAAAATCGTATTGAAACTTTATAAAAATAACTTTCAAAAATCAACTGGCTTCAAAGTTAAAGAAATTGAAATCTTATCACAAAATTTTCTCAAAACTCAAAAAAAAATGGAACGTTGAGCCGAATTTAACGGTCCAAAACTACCGAACCTCAAATCACCGACTTCCAAAATCGTGAACAGAAATTATGCTTTCCATACCAAAAAACCTCTCCCTTCAACTAAAAACCACACTCCTCTCCAAATATTTCGGACTTTTTTCTCCCGATCAAAAGTCCATAATCACTCTTGAAAAACACTTCCCCATTCAAAAGCCTACTTGATCATCGTATTTCCAGCTGAAGTCCCCCCATTCTCAAAATTGAATAATTTCTCTTCTCCACTTTTATCTCCAATTTTCTAATTTTATTTCAATTCTTCACAATCGCCGCGCACGGGAGGATAACACAAACGGCATTTTTCCCCCGCCGACTGCTTCTTCCTCATGTCTCTTTTCAAATGAAAACTCGATTCTTCTTTTTGATTCATATCAACGTAACGGTTGTGAAGAAGATGAGGACAGGTGTGTATGTATTCTTCTCTCATTCTCTCTTCTCTTCATTAGATCATCTCATTTGAAACGCGACGAAAAAGAACCTGAACCTTAGCCACTGTATTTCTGATTATTTGCCAATGGGACAGGCAAAAAAGAAGGAGATGAGGTTCATTTTATCAATGATATGACATTCAAGGGCAGAAAACAAGTTATTGCATATCGAAGGAATTTGAGAGACATGAAACAATTATTGCATATTGGAAAAAAGTTTATGTGACAGGATTTTGATTCTTTTTGGAGTTGAAGCTCACTGGAATCATAATCCTGTCTCATCTTCTTTGGAACTTTCAAAATTTTGGAAGCCATCACTCCTCATCCTCGTTCTCCTCCTTGGTCGTCTCATCCGAATACTCCTCCGAGTCATCATCACTTCTTCCACGGCTGTATCCTCCACGTGGATAGGAGTCGTATCCACCACCTCCTCCACATCCACACGATGCTGGAGCAGGAGCACAAGAGTTACAGGTTGGAGGAGGGCATTCGCATTTCGGTGGAAGTGGTGGTGATGGTGGTGGTGGAGGGGCGAATGGCGGAGCAGCGACACGAGGGCGTGGAGCACATCCGCCTCCGCAGAGGGAGAGGGAGGGGCCTCTGAAACAAAAGGAAATATGTATTAGTTTGAGAATACATAATTGGTCATCATTTTGATTACTCGTAAAATCTAAAATTCGTAATCACGAATTCTTCTCAAAACTTAGTTTTTTGGACTTGGATAGCCATTCGTCAAGGGTTTAAAATTGGAAAACAGGAGTTAATGGAATTAATGAAAACCTTCAAAAGTGCACCAAGCTAAGTAATTAGTTACCAGGGTAAGTACAAAGGATTCAGTCATGGGTAAGATGAATTCAAATAAATCGAGAACTAAACTTTCAAGTTGACTTCTTACAATCGGCAAAATTAACACGGTTTTCTCAATTTCACTTTATCTCCTATCCTTCTCAAAGCTACAGGTTGCTTTTCTAAATCTCCCCTCAAAATCACAATCAGATAAGCTTCAAGGTTCTATGGTTGTAAGCACTTTGATGAATTATTGACCTCCTTGGTGATGACGTAAAAACGCGCGCATTCTTACGATGGTTACGATAGGTCGAAATATGTTGTAATAGACATGAAGGAGTGAGATGAAGCCACAAGGAAATACATATGAGGCTAGAAACTTAGTTGGGAGAAGTATCAAGAGAAGAGTTCTAGATGTTGAAATCTTTCCTGAATTTGAGTAAAAAAGGCTGAAAACGGAGGGTATAAACTGAATGACATATTGTGATAGATTTTTGGCAAATTGAAACTGTAAATGGAATGAGCAGAAAAATAAAAAAACAACTAAACGAAAATAGATATACGAAGGTTCTTCGAAATATGGATTACTGCCCACTTTTAAATAAAATAGCAACAAAAGAAGTTTGAAATTCTGAAATAAATGCCATCTAACTTTGTTTTATAACTCGAGTTTTGTTTTATAACACGAGTTCTAGGTGTTCGATTCGGATAAAAATTATAGGGATTGAAAGGTAATTTCTTAGGGATTGTATATGTAATTTGATTACTTTAAAAATATCATATTTGACGATTTTTAAAGGCGCTCTAAGAATCAATAGGGGTACGGGTCTGATGTTCAGATCTCGGTCCATCGAGGTCAGTTTTGGTAGGCTTGGATTTTGTGTAAGCTCTCGAAAAATGAGGATAGACGAAAATAGGTACAGAAAACGATAAGTTAAAATACGATGTGACTGGGATTTCGAATTCAGGATTATTTTTCGTTTCCAACGGATTTTCAGGATTCTGGACAAGTTCCAATCTCAAAATTGAACGCGTAACTCGGAGATCCAATTCACACTACCAACATGAATTCTCGAAACAAAGATTGACCAAGTATCAAGAATCTCTTCTCATATCCATCCTCCCTCCAATTTCCGGACACCTGCACCTACACACTCACCCGCATCCTCCACATCCTCCCAACAGGAATCCATGTACCGTTCCGATCACCAACATGAGTCCTAACACTACAGTTATCCTTCCCATTTCCGTTAATGTGATTCACCTGAAATCCATATCGGTACTTTGGCAAACCGTATCGGCATAAAGAAAGATAAAAAACGAGCGTCGGAAAATGAATTGATGAGTGAATATGATATGTGTTATCTGTGGATGCTAATCTCTTTTTCTTTTCCTATTTCGATGTGGATGCGAAACGATTCCGCACTCTATGTGTGTGTTTCTTGCGCAAAAAGCTTGTTTCTGAACCTCTCCTCTGTCTTCTTCATGCCTGATAACCCACTGATAATAACACGTTCTACGTGAAATCGAAATCGTTACACAATCGAATCGGAGATGTGTGGGGGAGGATAAGGTGGGTTAAGCTTGCGGGGGGGAGGGGTGTAAAATCTGAGGAGGATGGGGGCGGAGCTTCAAGGGCAGGAGTATATAAGGTGAGGTGCATCGGCAGGTAACATCATCAACTTCAGCTTCAGCTTCTTCTAAAGCTTCTTAAGTCTTCTGAGGTCTTCAGATTCGAAGCCTCCCTTTAGGTTTTCAAGCTCCGACTTTTTTCAAATTTCCTTAAATCTAGACTCATTCTTGCTTTTTATCTACTTCCTTTTGTATATATTTTCACCTTTATTTTTCCAGCCATGCAAAAACTCATCATCGCCTTTGCCGCCGTCTCGGTCGCCCAAGCCTTCCTTCTCCCATCCGGAGGAGGCGGATGCGGATGCGCTCCACCACCACCACCACCATCCCCATGCGGATGCGGAGGCGGAGGCGGTCTCCCACCACTCCCACAACTCCCACCACTCCAACTTCCATCCCTCGGAGGAGGAGGCGGTTGCTGCCCACCACCAGCCCCAGCTTGCGGAGGAGGATGCGGAGGCGGAGCCCCACCACCACCACCACCACCACCAGCCGGATACGCCACCGCCGGAGGAGCCGGAGGATACGCCGGAGCTCCACCACCACCACCACCACCACCAGGACCAATCGGAGGAGGATACGCCGGAGCCGGACCAATCGGAGGAGGAGCCCCAATCGGAGGTGGATACGCAGGAGGAGCCCCAGCAGGAGGAGCCTACGCTGGACGCAAGTAGATCATGTGATGCATGAGAAACTTAGTTTTCATATTATATAACTAATTTTTTTGCTTGTATATTTGAAAAACCGTCTTTCGGAATGAACTTTTGTTATTTTCTCTAAATAAATTCCCTTGTTTTATTTATACAGAATCGACTTCTAGTTTACAACTTTCTTAAAAATCAGAATTCCAGTCTTCACAAAACTCGATTTCAAATCCTTTTCATTTATTCGTCAAATATCGAAAAAAAAACTCCAAGTCGCATCTCGGTACGGTTTGTGTATGAAAACCATGACAATAGTGGAAATGGTTCCATGACAAGAAACGGTCAGGAATACGACGTTTGTCAGGGTTTGATTATAATAGTCCACTTGTGTGGTTCCGAGAGCGTACAAAGCAGGTGTCAGAAGCAAGAAGGCCGGAATAGATGTCTGAGAAAACTTGGATAGTTTGAAATATACTCCACTGGCTAAAATGAATCAGGGCTGAGCAGTAACAAATTTCGGCAACTCATTCAAATGTGTACATCTTTTTTCAGTGTGATCCGGTTTCCTTCCTTGAATTTGGCTCCGAAAATAATGAAAAATCTTTTTTTAACCCCTAAAAATGGCTAAAAATCTATTAAAAATATTAAAATGACTAAAAGTGCCACAAAACCTCAAAAAAATGTAAGATCAAGATAAAGTTGCTCGAAGTTGACACTCAATTTTCTGAAAGCCAATGCCTTATTACTAGGGTTCCGCGTACAATTTTTAGAAATGAGCTTTTTTAAGCTTTCGAGCTTTTTGGACAACTTGAAAAGGCTCGTTCATTTCTAAATAAGTTGTTTGAAACGTGGAAAAGGCTCGGTAAGGCTCGTCCACGACTTGCCAAAAAGCTTATAAGGCCTTACGCAAGTTGTGGAGAATTTTGTCATTTCAAAATTTTCAGTGTTTCTCTGATTTCCATGTTGGATTTTTCAGTTCACGGTTGGAATATTTCTATTTTTCCTATTATTTTCTATTGAATTTTTCCACAACCTAGGTTGGGAATGAGTTGTAATAAGCTTTTTAAGTTTTAACGTAAGCTTGCCTTAAGTTCCAACGAGCCTCGTTAAGCTTTTTTGAAAATGAGCTTTTTTGAAAACGAGCCTTAACGAGCCATAGCGTGAACTTGCAAACGAGCCTAGCAAGCCCAGCTTGCCATAGGTTGTTTTAACCCAGGCGTTAGTTCTGAGCCTTTTGCGGAACCCTACTTATTACGTTGTTTTTAACAATTCCCAACACAATAAATCTATGCCAAAAATCTTTATTCTTTCTAAATTCGATATCAAAAACTCGAAGCTTAACGTCTGCGACGAGTTCCGTCCTCGAAGAAGACTCCTCCGTCGATAGCGCAATACTTTGGACAGATTCCCTTCTCTCCAGCTCCACCAGATTGTCCTGGCTGTCCTGGTGCTCCTGGTTGTCCATCGTTTCCTGGCTGTCCGTCGTTTCCACGAGCTCCCGGTTGTCCTGGACCTCCTGGCTGTCCGTTGCCTCCTGGGCTTCCAGCGGCTCCTGGTGGTCCACGTGGTCCTGGTTGTCCGGCTTGTCCTGGCTGTCCTGGCTCCGATGAGCTGGCGCCTGGCTGTCCGGCTTGTCCTGGTTGCCCGTCTCTTCCTGGTTGTCCTGGCGCTCCCGATGGTCCCTTTGGTCCGGCTGGTCCTGGTGCTCCGGCTCCTCCGCCGACTCCTGGCGCGCCTGGCTTTCCTGGTGCTCCTGGGGCTCCGTCGTGTCCTGGCTCTCCTGGTGCTCCTGGTGGGCATGGCTTGCATGGTGGAACGGTGACCGGGTCGCATGGAAGACCGGTTGGCTTTCCTGGATTTCCGTGTTGTCCGCATGCTCCTGGCTTTCCTGGACGTCCTGGACGACCGGCTGGTCCTGGTGGTCCGGCTGGTCCTGGAAGGCAGCATCCGGAGCATGAGCCTCCGGAGACTTGCGATGGAGCAACCTCAACAGCAGCGTCATCCTCGTACTCAACAGCGTCGTTTCCATATCCAGCTTGTCTAGCGAAGCGAGTTCCGTTCTTAGCCTTCTGGAAACTTTTCTAGCTAAACACTTTCGGGAATATCATTCTAAATCCCTTACCTTGATATGAGCCATCTCGGAGAAGATGTCAGCGGTGGTGTGTCTGCAGTGAGCCAACTCCTTGTCGACGTGGCTCTTCATGCCCTCAACGTAGTTGTGGAGAAGTGGAAGGGTGAAGCAGATCTGGAAACATTACAGTTTGAATTTATTTTTTATATGAAACTTTGAAACTTCTTAGAAATTAAAAAAAAATCTCACCCCGAAAACCGCGGCCACCGAAAGTGCGACAGCCGAGTAGGCGATGAAGCGGTACGCTTTGAGACGGGTTTGCAGTTCCATGTCCATGATTGAGAAGACAGAAGAAGGACGACTGTGATTTTCCATCGGATCCCAAGTTCCTTATATACTCTCGTTGTGATAGCGAGAGATCATGTAAGATAGAGAGACCACAGAGAAAAAGAGAGAATTGAACTGAAAGTTTACTTCTGGAAAAGTGTAAACTGCTTTCTGTCTTCTTTCTCTCTTTATTGTTTCTCTGTTTTTGTGTACAATTTTTTCATTTGGAGAAGGTTCTCAAGGTTATTTGCAGGAAAAAAAAGTCTGAGAGAAAAAGTGAAATAAGAAGATGATACAGTTTAAAAAATTCACATTTTGTGATGTCATCTGTGTCTAAATTAGACGCAGGAGACCGTGTTTGGGATATAATAATAATAAGTAGTGGTCAAAAAAAGAAATTATCAAAAAAATGTCACCAATAAATTTCTAAAAGAATTTTGAGTCTATCCTCAAAACAGAAAAAAAAACAACCACGATTTCGACCCTAATTGTGTTTGTCAGAAAAGGGGCGGAGCTTAATTTCAAAATCTGTGATTTTACCAAAAAAAAACTCAATCGGATAAGTTATAGTTGATTTTATTACCATAGCCCTCGAGGCCTAAACTCGACTTTCTGGGACATCGTCGATATCCCAGAGGAAAACTACAGTAACCATTTGTGTGCGGCCTTCTAGGCTCCGCCTCTTTCTGTGCAAACACATTTGTGCAAGGTGTGCCCGAATAAGGTCACAAATCAATATTCTATATCGACTCCCTAAATGTCTATCCAGAAAATTCTCCGTGGATTGAAAAACTTCATAACTTCTCGAAAACGTCATTACCCCGTATCAAAAAGTTTCCCAGTCCTGAAATTACCAAGATTGGCTTTAGATGTTGTCATCAGGTTTTTGGGACCATCCGAAAGGTTAGTTGTTCTTATTGTGAAAAAAGTTTATTATATATTTTCAGAATAAAGTTTTCATTTCTCTCCGCGTATACTCACTATTTGTGTGAGAAAAAAATTCGCAATTATGCACACCAACGTCTGTATATTGATCCAGGACTTCCAATGGTTTCACTCAGCTTCAAACCTAAAGAATTCATCTATTTTTTTATTCGAGAAAGCACTAATTTGAGACAAATAGGACCAGGGATACAACATAATATTGACGAAAAATCAATAATTGTTCTCGACAGGTACAACGAGAAAATGTACTTTGTGTTTTGTGATGATTCCGTATTGCAAACGACGGCGAGATGTGTGAAATATCTTTGCAGTATATTTCATTTCGATGAAATTGCCATTAGTACACGTTCAACAAACTCGGACGAAGTTTGTCATTTCTTGGAAGAGTACAGTATTCCATTGAATGTGTCAGTGATTGAATTTCAAGGCGACGTTTTAACTGGTGAACAAATGAAAATTGCTATGGATCATGTGAATACGAAAGATATGGTGATCCATTCGAAAATTTCTATTGAATCGATCGATGATTTTCCCACCGAGATGAACGTGATTGTTTGTAATCATTCGGATGGAATCGCACTACTTGATATATGGAAATTCAATAGTTATTATGTACTACTTCGAAGCTCAACATTTACCGATGGACAAATGAACACACTGTTACACGAATGGAGAAATTCGGACATCCGGACATCGATGAGAATACTTTCAATTACAAGAATGACGGATGCAGATGAAATTGATTTTGATGTGTTATTTGAAGGATTCGAGAATGAATTCGAGGGTTTGGAAAATAGAAGAACTGTTCCATGGTAGGTCATTTTTTTATTCAAATGAATGTCACATTTCCAGTGATCAAGAAAAGTAAGTATTTTTTCATAGAAATCGACGTTTCGCAAGTGTGACACTTCGAAAGTGACACAAGTGCAAGTTTTGCTTCTGAAACTTCACACTTGCGAAACGTCACCCCTTTGAATTGTCACACTTTCGAATTGTCACACTTGCGAAACGTCACACTCGCGAAACGTCACACTTTCGAAATGTCACACTTACGAATCGTCACACTTGCGAAACTTCACACTTGCGAAACGTCGCACTTTTGAAATATCACACTCGCGAAAACCCAAAATTATCCCAATATTTAGGATCAATAAGGAGCGACAAAAAATTGAGCAAGAGTTATATGATGGTTTCGATATCACAAGAGACGATGGATTACGATTGACTGTTTATTTTATTTGGTACGAATTACATCCCACTGGACATAATTTACATGATGTAAGGCTTTACATCTGGGACAAGTGATAATCAATTTTTTGAAAGTTACAATACTGGCCAAATTTAATTGCATTTTCAGGTGACATAGGTTAAAATTGAGGGTCTGAAAAAGTGGTTTCCAAATATAAAGATTTTCTGAAATTGTGTGGATGTAAAGAGCAACTCAAAAGAGCTCTATTTTTTTAGTTGGCAATTTTTTGATAGGTAACTTGGTTCTCGAGATAGTGTCTTCGTCTTTCACCACCTGCTTCTCTCTAGCGCGCACCAACTCATGGTTCAACTTTGGCACGCTATATCTCAAGAACCAAGCTAGCTATCAAAAAGTTGTTAACTGCAAAAATAGAGTTCTTAACATGCTCTATAAATCCTCAAACTTTCAGAAAAATCGGTTATCTGGAAACCACTTTTTCAGACCGACAAAGTTGGCCTATTTCAACTAAAAATGTTCAAAGTTGTATTTATGCGTTCCCAAGTCCCCTTATATCATCCATTGGCCACCACATGAACCCTCGTCCAATGACACTCGGCTAAATTTCAATGCGCGTTCGATCAACAACGCACTGAAATTTAGCCGAGTGTCGCTGGATGAGGGTTGATGGGGTGGCGAATGGATAACAGTTTCGAAATGTCCTCCCTCACTTTTTTATTTCTGTAATTTCGAATGTTTCTCTTTTTTTTCGAATAATGATCACAATAAATAACAAATTTATTCAATTGAAACCGGATCAGCTTTAAAGTCCCGTACAGTAGTCGTGAGCACCGGAAATCAAAAGTTTTTGAGACAAAAAAAAAATAGAAAAATTACTCAAAGATGTAAGAGAAGTGTAAAAAGTGGATGATAAGTGATAGTGAAGATTGTTTCCTTGGTGGCGAAAGAAGTTTTTGGTTTTGAGAATGCGGAAGTTTATGGGAATTGGATATTTTGAAGGAATTAGTGGTCTCCGCGATATTTCGAAAGTAGGTATTTCAAAACTGTGACGTTTCGCCAGTATTACCTTTTGAAAGTGCGACATTTCGAAAGCAAATTTTTATAAATATTCTGGGGAAAAGTACCTCGCAGTGCATTGGAGCAATTGAGCCCGTTCCGTAGGATATTTAATTAAACAGATCAGAAGTGTTGCACAGAATGGTTTGAAATCTTTGCTTTCGAAACGTCACCCTTGCGAAACGTCTGAATTCGAAATGTTGCGGGGCCAAGAAGTGATTTCAGAAACTTAAAAATTCGAAACTCAAAAAAAAAATCTTGAAACTCGAGAGTCCATCAAAAATTCAGATTCAATAAAATCTGAGCCGGAATTTGAGATTTAAAAAGAATCTAATACTTGCCTAACTTCACAGTTCCGAATCTAAGAATTTTGAGAATTCCCTAGTACATCAAAGTGCTTTCCAAGTACATCACAATGCAAACAAGTCAAAATTTCGATTTTTTAAATTACAGATGTAAGATTTTCAGAAGGAGGAGAATCTAACAACTTCCAAATTCCAGTATATCCGCTTCAATTTACACCTGGCAGTGACGACGATACTCCTCTTCCTCTTCTCAAAACTCTAATTCCAGAACTCGACGATACTTGATTCGAATTCCCAATCTCACGAAATCTCGCTCTCAAAATTGATAGTCTATCGGAGAACATCAACATTATGAACCTAAAACGTTTGTTATGAAAGCTGTAACATTTTTCAAAATGTTCTTAAACTCTACCCATCTAAATTGTGAATAGACTCCCATACGAATACTATACTGATAAAGGCCCAAAGTCTGCTGTCACTCAGAGCGCTAAAAAATTTGTTTCCAACTCTGAAATTTTGAGTTCGAATTTTACCTTAACTTGAAGGTGAAAGTTGCATCAATTAGGAATAGTGAATCTTGAAAAACAGTCTGAAAAAATAGCCGAATGTTTTTCCGGGCCAGCGAAGAGCTTTCAGAGTTGGCGTTGTTGGTCTAAACTTGAATTTTCAGCGGGAAATTTAAAACTCAGAAAACCTACAAAATAAAAATGCAAAATTTTTGCAAACGTCATCAGATTCAAAATTATAGTGATGGATAAGAAAATGAAAGGCATCAAAATAACAAGACTCGAGTCAGCACCCACTAATTTTGAGCAATTTTTATCGTTATAAGGTGTGTAGAAAGTGTCACCATCCATATGAATATAACAGTTTAGAGCTGTAAATGTGAGACTCAATTTAAGGAAATTCTAGATAACTCACAGATAAAGGAGTACATCTTCGATAAAGTTTCAAAGCCACGTTGCGCGTAAATTGCTCCAACGATGACCTGAAAAAAAACTACGATTTCTAAACAAAATTTTCAGATTTCTCACCGCTGTAACTTTAATACTACAAAATGTCTTATATCGAAATGGAAAATATAACGCTATGAATCTGTTTAGAGCAATTGCCACTGTTTGAACTTGATTAACAAGGTAAACATTGATAGTGGTGGTTATGATGATAGTTTCGAGAAGAGCGGGATAGAAGTTGGAGGATCTGAAAAAAGTGAATAGGAAGTTAGAAAAATCGAACTCAAATCTCAATTAATAGTTCAACCAAAAAAACTTGAACTTTTTGTTACAGAAAGTAAACTTTAATCTTCAAATGTTGAACTCGAATTCAGAAAGTTCCAATTCAAATTTTAAAAACTCACAACAAGACCACTGGAAAAGCCAAAAATAAAAATTCAAAAACCAAAACCAAAAAAGCTCAAAAATTGAAAAGACTGGAAAGCTTTACCGATAAAATCAATACTGAAGCGATTCTGTTTAAGGTGTCCATAATTTGTTGCAAAAATATAGTGGAGCAAATTTCAAAAATTAAAATTTCAAAGACCTAAGCAACGCTAATAGCCACTTTCGGCTAGTGGTGAAATCGTAGAATTGCAGGAAAAAGGAACATAATCTGATGTTATAATTTGAAAGAAAAACATATCATGGATCTTTGCTCAAAGACAGGTGAAACTTCAAAAAATTTCCAGACAAAAGTGGTGATGATATTTGTAAATTTTGATTCTAAAATAAGACACATCAAAAAAGTTAGTTTTGGTGAACTTTATATAGGAGAAAATGAAGACAACTTAAAATTACGTTAAAATCTGTATCAAAACGCATGTCTTTCTATTTTTCCAAATCCTAAAAAGATATTTCTGAATTCTCAAAATGGATCACAAAATCTATTGGAAAAGAGATTTGAAAAGAATTTTATGGCGTGCCGAGTCAACTTTTGACGATGATTCTAATAAGATTAATTTCCATCGTTTGAATTTCAAGAATGTGCTCATTTTGAGCTCATCAAGGTGAAAATCTATTAGAGGTATTAAAAGTGCCCTTATAAAACAGATTTTACAACGGTATTATTTATGATCCAAAAAAATTAACGGAAAAATTCTTTATTATCCAATTCCTCAAGAACCACTGACTCGATTCGATCCTCTCCCCATCCCCAACTTTTCTCTCAAAATCGCTAACCGATCCGAAAATAACAACATGATGAATCTGAAACTCTTATTTTCTCATTATTCTTAAATCATTTTTTACCAACCCATCCAACATAAGAACCAACCCCCATACCGCCACTCTACATACAAATTGCCAGATTCTATGAGTACTCAGACCGCTGAAAATTGTAATACCTCTCAAAAAGAAACCTGTGAAAAGTGTACCTCAACTGAAAAGTGAACAGAATATCAACAAAAAATAAAGAATCCTGAAGAACGGTTTGAAAAAATAACTTGATGTTTCTCTTTACAGGCTCCACGTTTTCAAAATCCATGTTTCGACCCTGTAATACACGATTTTTTCAAATCTAGGTTCCATTCTTTACCAAGTAAAATCGGAGAATCTTTGTGAAAGTCATAAGGTTTAAAACTACGGTCACACCGAATAAAGCCAATGGCCAGAAAATGATAAAAAGGCCCTCGAATCCAGTTGGCATGTCAGTGTTGCAAGTTTCATTGATATAGAGACCTCCGAATTCCTCGAGCTCTAGGTAGAGGAGACAGTCTTCTTCTGAAAAAGATGATTCGGAGATACAGAGTTTTAAATTTTCACAGTAGCTTGAATTGGTTTAAAGAAAGTTCAAATGTTACAAGAGAACGCGTTTGCGAACCAAATTTGTAGAGCTCATACTTACCAAAATAATCCCAAACCTGTCCCACGCATATGTATCCTCTTACAAAATATAGGCATGCGAGGAACACCTGAAATTCAGAAAAAATGCTTTGTACTCTTAGCCAGATTAATGAAGTACAGGAGTCCTCCATTCAAAAGACTTTTTTGATTATTAATATTTCTATTAACAGACTCACCGCTGTAACTTTATTACTGAAAAGTTGATGATACCACACTGGTACAAACATAGCGATGAATCGATTTACAGCAATGAGCAATGTTTGAAACTCATTGACAATGTAAACATTCACAGAAGGATTCATGATCAGAGTCTCGACGGCCGGGGACCATATGTTTCGGGAGCTGAAAATTCACTTGCAACACATACTCGGAAATTTTCGTTAGAGCGCCATTGCGACACTACAGACAGTATGCTATTCAATCATATGAAGTCCAATAGAGCGCTTTTCCTACAAAAGACCACCGGATCACTCACAACAGCGCAGTTGGTCCATCCAAAATCAAAAAGTGAGTAAAAAGTACAACAACGTTGTTGATAGCTCTGGATAGACATATCAAATTAAAACTAGTTCTTCCACCAGAATCAACAAAGTAAATGAATATGACAAGGGAGCTGAATATGATTCCAAGGATTGCTTCCTGAAGAAACTATGAGGTTGGAGATCAAAGCAGAAACCTTACCAGAAAAATAATAATTGCTGCAACTAGATTCAACACATCCATTCTTTCTTTTCAGAACTTTGAAACTAACCTTTTAAGAAAATCTTGTATGTTTTCTGCAAAACTGCAAAAGCTGAGTCCAAAACTTAGAGAACCCAAAGCAAGGTCTACCCCGATAACTCAATATTTAAACTAATTATATTCAAAAAAAGTGCGTACTTCCTTCAATATGAAATCAATACTACCGTAATTAGATTCTGTCTATTTGTATAATAACTTTTTTCAAATTCGTTTCTTGACTCATTGAGACTGGAAAAATAGAGATTACGTAGACAAGAATTTGGTAAATGAGATTTCTAGGTAGACATGCACCCGGCTGAATTTTGATCTGAAAGATTGGGTTCAGAAAGTGGAAAAAATGGGGGGGGGGGGGGGGGGGAGTTCAACAACTCGGGACTAGTTAACCTCCAGCCATCGAGATCAAGGGATAGGGGGGAATCTGACTGGGACAGGGAATTGAAGCTGGAGTGGTGGGGAAGATTTTCTAGTGGGGAAATGAGGCTCATGGGAAACCACAAGAAAAGCAAAGATAATTCGAACGATGGCACTATCTAAGGGAGAACGAAACGGGGACGGAGAATGAAAATCGGGAAATTCAAGAAATTCAAGAGGAGAAGGGACGTGAACATAGGCTCGGGAAGAACAATGAGAAGGATATCCAGAAAAAGTAGAAGACGTCCTCGACTCCTAGTTTGCTCCGTTCAACGATGTAGCATGTTCCGGAGTCATGTCCCTGGAAAAATTTTATTTTTAGATAATTTTCCAAAAAAAAAATCATAGATCAAAATTCATCGGCCATTTGAGAATTTCCTATCTTAATTTCAGATAATTATCTCCCAAATCTCTAAAATCAAGAAATGATTAACACTTTTTTCGAGCTTTCAAAACATAAACGTACTCAAATAAGTTCGAAATATTTCTCGCTTCATTATTCTCCACCGAGTCCACATTATGCTCTGAACCAATGTAGTGGCCCGAAATTTCCGATTCTTTTTGATCCTCATTCGCACCATCTTCTTGATTCGGAGAGAGCAGTGGCGTCGAGTTGGCCAAAGGCTGGAAAAGGCCAAGATGTCGGGCATCCGTCTGAAAACATTCACTTTCAGACAAAAAAAACTTTAAAAAATTGTTTTTTTTTTTTTGGAAAATTGTAAATTTCTCACCCTTCGAGCCTGTGGGAGAAGGCAAGTTCTCCTGGACCGTCCTCCACCGGCAACAACAATGGAGGCCTCTCCAACTTCGAGCTCTCCGGAACCTTCTGGATTCTGATTGGCCGACTTCTGACCCAGAAGCGCCTGCAATTTGCGCTTGAGTGATTCTCCCTCCTCCAGCGCCGCGTGTAGTTTCTCGAGAGTCGTTTCGATCTCCAATTGTACACCGGCCGCTTGAGAGTTTGGCTGACTGCTGTCCATGCAGTTGAACGCAAATGGATTCCGATCGATTGGTGATCTTTGGCCGAGATCGAAACAGAATCTTAGATCCGAATTCTTTTCAAAAATGGGACCATCAAGAGTGTCGAAACGGAAAATTGGCGATCGGGAAATTTCTGGAGTCTTCAGATGTTCCATCGCCGATCCTTCCTGTACCGACGAACTCGAGAATTCCGGAGTGTTCCCGGGTGTTCCAAACAGTTCCCATTTTTTCTGCAGCGGGGTCAGCAACTGAAGAGTCAAACATTGATAACTCTATTAATTTGGATTCTAGAAACTCACTCCTTCGCCTGTGCCTTCTATGAAATCGAGAAGAACGTCTTTTGGAATTTGTGATTCGGGCGTGTTGTCGATTTCAGGAAATGAGTTCAACTCGAGAATCTCATTCTTCTTGTCCTCCGACGCCTCCATAAAATTGTGCAATCTCAAAAAGAGTTGCCTCTCGCCATGTTCCAACTTTAGCCAGTCTTTTGGAATGGTTGACAGCATGATGAATTCGATTTCGGTGATCCCGAGCACTCCATGAGCAAACGTCTTTGCCGAAACTCCATTGATTTGTCGCCATTTTTTGACTTTGTTCGCAATCTCTTCAGTGTGTATAAACACATCTTCTTCAACCGAATGATCCAAAACGTGTCGATACATCTTTGCACGCGGCAAATTCTGAAAAATTACATAATTAAAAAGAAGTTCTTTGTATTTCTCTTTTTTCAAGAAACCAAGAATCCAGGAATCTTAGGGTTTTTTACTTCGGATTTGAAAAATCCACATATCGTTCAACTTCACTGACTAAAATTGTGTCTAATTTTCAGTTTCTTTTTGTCCAATTTTGACCAAGAAATTGAAAATTTTCGTTTTTTAAGTCGAATCACGCATCGAAGAAGTATTCTGATGTTTGAAGGCGAAAAAATCTGATTTCGAATGGAGAAACAAGAGAAGTCGAATTGAAGACAGAAAGTTGAGATTAAAATAATGTGAATGTCTGCATATGATTTTGAAAGTTTTGTGAATCCAGTCTCATAGTCAGTTCTAATAGTAAATCTAGTAAATAAAAATTTTGGTGGAAACATGACCTGGCACAGACAGTATTGTCCAAAAGGTTGTAAATTTTTGACATTTTCAGTTGGAAAAGACCAACTTTGTACATCTGAAAATGAAGTTCCAACTCGTTCGTTTGACTTTGAATGTTATAAATATATTAAGGGGGAGTAAACAATTTTAAAAAAAAACGTTGATTTTTTTGTATAGTCCGACTCAAAATTTCGAGATATTTGGAATCTCAGTTGTGAAAAGTCCTGAAAATTGATTCAGAAAAAGATTTAGGCTGACAAAGGTGCTGAATAGAATCCGTTTGGGTAGCTGATTTTTCATTTTTTCAATTCAAAATTGATTTCGGGTAGCTAGTGAAAAAATGAATTCTACGTGAGTCTTTTTTCAGTACAAATATCAAAAAATCAGCTACCCGAACGGACCCATTTTAGCACGTTTGACGGCCTATATCTTTTTTGGACAAATTTTCAAAATTTTTTTTACAACTGAGACCCACATTATCTCGAAATTCTGAGTCGATCCATATATACACAGTAACATTTCTAGAATAGTTTATTCCCCTTTAAGCAACTCTAAAACATTTCAAATTTAATTTAATTTAATTTAATTTAACTTATTTATACGACTTCGCGAATCGTAGAATTTCGTCTAATTTCAGTGCTAATTTCGATCTTCCATGCAACCTAACTAACATAATTGTGGTCCTACAAAAAAGTTGACAACAACAAAACATAGAATGTCTGGAAATACATTTTGAAACTCTCAAAATTCACCCTTTTGGACCAAAAATGTCAAAAATGCCAGCATTTTGGAAATAGGTAATATGGATGCGAAAAAAATTGAAAAGAAAATTCTCACCTCTCTAGACTGGGCAGCCTCGACAGACTCTCGAAGAACTCGCTTTCGAATTCCGACATTCCGACGGTAACGCTGTTTCTTCGTCAGTTTTCGTTCAGGGATACTGGTTTTGAAGAAGCACACGGCGGTGGAAGCGGGGCACATTGCTATTTGTGGCTGAAACTATAACAAAATTGAACATTTTATGAAGGAAAGAGGAACGGAGAAAGAATAAAACGTTAACTGAAAATTGGTAAAATTGAATCAACTGACTCTGCAAAAAATAATTGTCGGACAAGAAGAAACTGAAAACGACGAAAAACGATCAAACTATTAAGTTTCATTTTGGATATGTATGGAAATTGATAGTCTTCTCAAAACTACATCAAAAGTCTAATTGTAAAATAACTATAGAAGTGATTCTTTGAGACTTTGTTACACCAACAGTTGAAAAAGCTGGGAACTCTAAAAAAATATAACTCAAACTTTTTTCAGATCCTAAAATTTCCAAGATTGCTGAAACTGAAAACTAGAAAAACGTAACTTTGGAATCGAAAACTTCAAAATCTCAGAACCTCGAAAATTGTGAATATAAGAATATCAAAGATTGAAATTTTAATTTTTTTTCTATATTTCAGAATCTCACATTCAGAAACTTTTTTATCTCGGAATTCAAGGAAAATGGCGAAACTCTGAAAGCAGTCGAAATAGAAAAATAAAAATCGATAAATTTATTTTCATAAATTCAAACCTCATAAAAAAATTTTTTGCAAAAAAAATTTTTGATCTACCGCGAAAAATTTTTTTTATATGTTGTTTTTGTCATCGTTTTTCACTATTCATTCAGTTTCTTCGTTGTTTGGAGTTGTTGTCGTCGTCGTCGTCGTTTCTTTGTGTTTCGTCGTTTTTTCATCGTTTTTTCTATTTTTTTTGTGTCTTTTTGCTTTTCGTCTGTGAGTTTCCAAGGGAGAAGGGATGGTATAACAAGGAGAAGGTGAGTGAAGAAAACTTTTTAAATAAACTTGATTCAACATTTTCAGAGTCGGAGACGAGTTCGGAGACCATTTGATGATGATTTCGGATGGTTCAAAAAACGACGATGGATCTACGATGGTCGAATAGTGGAAAAGTCAGCGACAGTGATTGGATATCGAGGGATATTCGAATTTTCAACTGACCTCCTCACCATTTGATTCCTGTCTTTTTCAGGTGGGATTGACGTTACCGAAAAGTGTTCAAGTTGAACCTTTCAATTCTGATTCTTGACCTGGAAAGAAGAGGAAACATCGGATTGCAATGCACTTTTCCGGGAAGTGTAGTAGTTGATCCTTTGTTTTCTTCTCTATAGGATAGATGAAGAGTTGATCTGTTCGACAAAACACTTTTCTTGTCGATCCTATTTGATTAGGATGATGAATTCTGATTCTGAACCTGATAAGGAGAAGGTAGATCGGATTGCAATGCACGAAAGTGTAGTAGTTGATCCTTTCTTGAATTTTCTGGATCGGGGAATGAGGAGGACTAATTGGATTCGGATGAGGTTGGTGAGAGGCAAATTGGTAAAAAAAAATCAATAATCATAATTTTCAGTGATGTTTCCGGAAGAAGGAAAAACAACGAGAATTCTTGAAGTTCCGAAATGATTCTGAATATGATGGTGACGACGACTCTCAATACATATGCTGTGAAATGTTTTGATGAGGAGACAAAATAAAGCGAGAGAGGAGGGTCTTCTGGTGAGTTTGCGACTTCTGACCCTTTCAAAATTTTCGTTATTTTCAGAACAAAAGGAGCAACGATGACAGCAGGCGCACATGTCGAATGTGTCAGTTGAAGTGTATTCAACGAAAGAAGACTTCTCGGGGAGCACCGTTATAGATTCTGAACCTGAGAAAGAGGAGGACTATCGGATTGCAATGCACTTTTTCAGAAGTGTAATAGTTGATCCTTTAGTTTCTGCTCTCTATTGGGGAATGATGAAAAATAATTTGATTTGAATGAGGTTAGTAAGATATGCATTCTCAGAAACAAATACCTATGTATTTTAGAGTGGTCCAAGAAAACCAATCCAACTGAAAACTCGTCTGTATTTCAATGGCTCATGGATTTCAAGGATGAGATTGAACTGTTCGATTTTCCTGTTTTGAAAACGATGTGATGCTTTCTTTTGATTCAAAATACGACGTTGGATTTTCTGCGGAAAAGTGGAAGGAGCAACAATGATGACTTTTCTCAATAAGATACCGCACATGTCCAAAGTTTCTCTGTTATTCGTATGGGATTGACGTTACCGGAAAGTGTTCAAGTTGAACTTTTCAACTCTGATTCTTGACCTGGAAAGGAGTGGAAACATCGGATTGCAATGCACTAAAGTGTAGTAGTTGATCCTTTGCTTTCTTCTCTATAGGATAGATGATGTGTTGATCTGTTTGACAAAACACTTTTCTTGTCGATCCTATTTGATCAGACTCGAAGACATGAATTCTAATTCTGAACCTGAGAAGGAGAAGGTAGATCGGATTGCAATGCACGAGAGTGTAGTAGTTGATCCTTTCTTGAATTTTCTGGATCGGGGAATGAGGAGGACTAATTGGATTTGGATGAGGTAAGTGAGAGACAAATTGGAAAAAAATCAATAATCCTTGTTTTTCAGTGATGTTTCCGGAAGAAGGAAAAACAACAAGGATTGTCGTTGAATCAATTCCAAGACTGATGTTCCCATACTGTAGCCAATGTGATGCCACCGGACGAGCCAACCTCGAAGTTCTGACAGGATTCTGAATTTGATGATGACGATGAGAATACTTCACATCTAAATTCAAATTCTCAATTAATCTATCGTGAAGTTTTTTGACCAGAAGACGAAAGAAAGATGAAGAGCTTCTGGTGAGTTTGAGACTTCTGACTTGTCCAAAAAAAATTGTTTTTTTTCCAGAATAGAACGAGCAACGATGAAAGTCGCCGCACATCTTCAAAGTGTAATAATTACCAGTGATTGGAGATCGTGGGGTATTTAGATTTTCAACCCATCTGCTCACTTTTCGATTCCTGTCTTTTTCGGATAGGATTGACGTTACTGAAAAGTGTTCATGTTGGACCTTTCGATTCTGATTCTTGACCTGGAAAGAAGGGGAAACATCGGATTGCAATGCACGAAAGTGTAATAGATGATCCTTTGCTTTCTACTCTATAGGATAGATGATGGGTTGATTGGTTTGGCAGAACACTTTTCTTGTCGATCCAATTTGATTAGACTCGAAGACATGAATTCTGATTCTGAACCTGAGAAGGAGAAGGTAGATCGGATTGCAATGCACAAGAGTGTAGTAGTTGATCCTTTCTTGAATTTTCTGGATCGGGGAATGATGAGGATTATTTCATTTTGGATGAGGTGAGTGAGAAAGAAATTGGAAAAAATCAATAATCGTTGTTTTTCGGTGCTACAAGAAGTGTCGTTGAATGAGTTCCAAGGCTGATGTTGCCATTGATATCTGTAAACAATGTGATGCCACCGGATGAGCTAGTCTTGAAGATCCGAAAGGATTCTGAATTTGATGGTGACGACGACTCTCAATACATATTCTGTGCAATGTTTCGATTAGGAGACAAAAGAAAACAAGAGAGGAGGAGCTTCTGGTGAGTTTGAGACTTTTGACTCTTTCAAATATTTCGTTTTTTCAGAACAGAAGGAGAAATGATGAAAGTGGCCGCTCATGTCGAATAAGTCAGTTGAAGTGTATTCAACGAAGGAAGACTTCTCGGGGAGCACCGTTATAGATTCTGAACCTGAGAAAGAGGAGGACTATCGGATTGCAATGCACTTTTTTAGAAGTGTAATAGCGGATCCTTCAGTTTCTTCTCTCTATTTGGGGAATGATGAGAAATAATTTGACTTGAATGAGGTTAGTAAGATATGCATTCTCAGAAACAAATACCTATGCATTTTAGATTTGTCCACGAAACCCAATCCAACTGAAGACTTGTCTGTATTTCAATGGCTCATGGATTTCAAGGATGAGATTGAACTGTTCGCTTTTCCTGTTTTGAAAGCGATGTGATGCTTTCTTTTGATTCAAAATACGACGTTGGATTTTCTGTGGAAAAGTGGAAGGAGCAACAATGACGACTTCTCTCAATATAAATACCGCACATGTCCAAAGTTTCTCTGTTATTCGGATGGGATTGACGTTACCGGAAAGTGATCTAGTTGGACCTTTCGATTCTGATTCTTGACCTGGAAAAGAGAGGAAACATCGGATTGCAATGCACGAACGTGTAGTAGCTGATCCTTTCTTGAACTTTCTGGATCGGGGAAAGATGAGGATTAATGGGATTTGAATGAGGTGAGTAAGAGAAAAATTAGAAAAAATCAATAATTATAAAGTTTTTTCAGTCATGTCGTCGGAATTCTCTCCATCCAACAACTCTGAAAAATTAGCTTTCAATTCGTACCGCAAGTTGTCAACGGAAATAATTGAAGTCGCTTTTGAGCAAAATATATCAATTCTGAGCAATCTCTAGATGGAGAATTCTGAGGAATGGTGAGTTTTTGGTTGAGAAGCCCAGAGAAATCATACTCTAATATCATTTCGATGATGTCGGTTTAGATGTTGTCGTTTCTTCGGGCCACCATGAACCTCTCTCACTTCTCATACTGGTCTTTACTTGTGAATCTATCTTTGTAGAATATCATGTTCGGAATAATATTCATTATGTCCTTTCAGAACAGCAACGGGGCTCTTGTATTCTTCTTCAAATTCTGGATTCTTCTCTGGATTCTCACACTGTTCCTTTGTCCGAAACGTGATCGACATCAACAACTTCCTCGCCACCTGTGAACTTTGATAATTTGTCTATTTCGATCTATTTGTCTTAACTTTTTCAAGAGGTCGGAGAAATGTGTCCCGTGGTAAAGAGAAAAAACCGCGGTTCACCATGAAATTCTCCGACCGTGACCGTTTTCTTGGCACTGGTTGCCAGAAAGTAACTCGAGGATGTCGTTCCTACTGCGAGGCCTCGGTTTTGGAACTTTTCAGGATCGGGGAAAGATGAGATACAATTTGATTCGGGTGAGGTTAGTAAGAGAAAAATTGGAGAAAAATCAATAATCCTAATTTTCAGTAATGTTTTGGAAAAAGGAAGAGCAACAAGGTGTCGTCGCAAGAGAGGGTGAAGAGCACGAGGATGAGAAGAAGAGGTCGAAATCGAGTCAACGTTGTTATTGGATGTATCGAGATGGTTCGAAAAAAATTATTGGATCTTCTGTGGTACCATGGAAAAAGCAGCAACAGTGATTGGAAATCGCAGGATTCTTGGATTTTCTACTCTTCTTTTCATTATCCGATTCTTGTTTTTCGGATGGGATTGACGGTACTGAAAAGTGTTCGATTTGGACCTGTCGACTCTGATTCTTGACCTGATAAGGAGAGGAAACATCGGATTGCAATGCACGAAAATGTAATAGATGATCCTTTGCTTTCTACTCTATAGGATAGATGATGTGTTGATCGGTTTGACAAAACACTTTTCTTGTCGATCCTATTTGATTAGACTCGAAGACATGAATTCTGATTCTGGACCTGAGAAGGAGAAGGTAGATCGGATTGCAATGCACCAAAGTGTAGTAGTTGATCCTTTCTTGAATTTTCTGGATCGGGGAAAGATGAGGATTAATGGGATTTGAATGATGTGAGTGAGAGACAAATTGGAAAAAAATCAATAATTATAAAGTTTTTTCAGTCATGTTCTCGGAATTCTCTACATCCAACAATTCCGACCACTTAGCTCCTCCCTCGTACTGCAAAATGGAGAAGGTCAACGGAAACAATTGGAATCGCCTTGCGCAAAATATATCAATTCTGAGGAATACTCGAAATGAAGAATCTGGAGAAATGGTGAGTTAGAAGATTGAAAAGCTTTCAAATCGCACTTCAAATATGAGATAGTCAATTGTAGGGAAAAATTGGAGGCACTTTGAAAAATTGAAGATGTACATTGAGTGTTATATTCAGACTAATATTCATTATTTTCTTTCAGAACAGCAACGGGACTCTTGGATTCATCTCTAAATTCTGGATTCGATTCTGGATTCTCGCATTGTTCCCTTGCCCAAAACATGATCGACATCAACAACTTCTTCGTCACTTGCACAGGGGTCGAACGCCAAAGGTATGCAAAAGCGCTCTATGGAGAAGCCGGGCCTAAAAGTAATTTTTTAGACCCGATTTCCGCTCATTTTTTTTAAAAATTGTATTTTATTCCGGTACTAAATTTAATTGAGAATTTTTCTGAAGCAAAAAAATTCAGAAAAAAGCACTGGAATTTGAATAAGAAGGCGTCAAAGTTTGGAAAAAAGGGCCAAATCAGGGGAGCGCGTTTGCATACCTCAGTCGGTCGACCCCTGTGCACTTGTGAACTTTGATAATTTGTCTATTTCGATCTATTTGACTTAACTTTTTCAAGAGGACGGAGAAATGTGTCCCGTGGTAAAGAGAAAATACCACGGTTCACCATGAAATTCTCCGACCATGACCGTTTTCTCGGCACTAGTTGTCAGAAAGTAGTTCGAATGTTGTTCCTACTTCGAGCAAAGTGTCTGGTCAACTTTCAATTTTTTGAATGGATGGCTTTGGAACTATTGGATGAGGTTAGTGAGAAACAAATCGGGAAAAATCAGTAATCATAACTACTTTCAGTGCTGTTTCCGGAAAAAGGGAGATCAAAAAGAAGTGTCGTCGCAATCTAAGTAAGTAAGTAAGAGGATGAAGAGCATGTGCCGAATGCTTTATCTCGACAAAGTTGTTATTGGATATATCCATATGAAGCAACAACAGTTATTGGAGATCGCAGGATAATTGGATTTTCAACCGATTTGCTCACTAATCGATTCCTGTCTTTTTCGAGAGGGATTGACGTTACCGAAAAGTGTTCAAGTTGAACTTTTCGATTCTGATTCTTGACCTGGAAAAGAGAGGAAACATCGGATTGCAATGCACGCAAGTGTAATAGATGATCCTTTGCTTTCTACTCTATAGGATAGATGATGGGTTGATCTGTTTGACAAAACACTTTTCTTGTCGATCCTATTTGATTAGACTCGAAAAGATGAATTCTGATTCTGGACCTGAGAAGGAGAAGATAGATCGGATTGCAATGCACGAAAGTGTAGTAGTTGATCCTTTCTTGAATTTTCTGGATCGGGGAAAGATGAGGATTAATGGGATTTGAATGAGGTGAGTGAGAGACAAATTGGAAAAAAAAACAATAATCCTTGTTTTTCAGTGATGTTTCCGGAAGAAGGAAAACAACAAGAAGTGTCGTTGAATCAATTCCGAGGCTGAATTCTCCGTTGATATCTGTAACCAATGTGATGCCACCGGACGAGCCAACCACGAAGTTCTGACAGGATTCTGAATTTGATGATGACGACGAGAATACTTCACATCTAAATTCTCTATTCGTCTATCGTGAAGTGTTTTGATGAGAAAACTTCTCGTGAGTTTGAGACTTCCGACTTTTCTAAAACTTTCTTTGGCTCTATTGCATGATAGGGGATTCTAAAAATAGTATCCCTTCGTCCTGGCTTATAGCAGCTCAAATAAATAGGGGTCCCTTCAGTTTGTTTTCTAGTTTTCCATTTTCTCGACTCTTTTTCACGGTTTTTTTTGTATCTTATATGTCATCATAGTTTTGAGGCAGGACGAAAGAACCCTTATTTTTTTTGAAGACACCCTTTTTTTGCAATAGAGCTTATCTTTTTTCAGAACAGAAAAAGCGACGATGAAAGTGGCTGCTCATGTCAAATGTGTCAGTTGAAGTGTATTCAACAAAAGAAGACTTCTCGGGGAGCACCGTTATAGATTCTGAACCTGAGAAAGAGGAGGATTATCGGATTGCAATGCACTTTTTTCAGAAGTGTAATAGTTGATCCTTCAGTTTCTTCTCTCTATTTGGGGAATGATGAGAAATAATTGGACTTGAATGAGGTTAGTAAGATATGCATTCTCAGAAACAAATACCAATGCATTTTAGATTTATCCACGAAACCCAATCCAACTGAAAACTTGTCTGTATTTCAATGGCTCATGGATTTCAAGGATGAGATTGAACTGTTCGCTTTTCCTGTTTTGAAAGCGATGTGATGCTTTCTTTTGATTCAAAATACGACTTGGATTTTCTGTGGAAAAGTGGAAGGAGAAACAATGACGACTTCTCTCAATAAGATACCGCACATGTCCAAAGTTTTTCTGTTATTCGGATGGGATTGACGTTACCGGAAAGTGTTCAAGTTGGACCTTTCGATTCTGATTCTTGACCTGGAAAGGAGAGGAAACATCGGATTGCAATGCACGAAAGTGTAATAGATGATCCTTTGCTTTCTACTCTATAGGATAGATGAGGGGTTGATCGGTTTGACAAAACTCTTTTCTTGTCGATCCTATTTGATTAGACTCGAAGACATGAATTCTGATTCTGGACCTGAGAAGGAGAAGGTAGATCGGATTGCAATGCACGAGAGTGTAGTAGTTGATCCTTTCTTGAATTTTCTGGATCGGGGAAAGATGAGGATTAATGGGATTTGAATGAGGTTAGTGAGAGGCAAATTGGAAAAAGTCAATAATTATAAAGTTTTTTCAGTCATGTTCTCGGAATTCTCTACATCCAACAACTCTGAGCAATCAGCTTTCAATTCGTACTGCAAAATTGAGAAAGTTGATGGAAAAATTGGAGTCGCGTTTGAGCAATTGTGGGAGATATTCAAAAGGAAGAATTTTGAAGAATGGTGAGATTTTTTGTTGTGAAGCACAGGGAAATCATAACCTCATATAACTTCAATGGTGTCGGTTTAAATCTCTAGCGGTAACGTTTTTTTCGCCATAAACCTAATCTTCATACTGATCTTGACTTGTAAATCTATTTTTGTAAAATAATATTAACATTATTTTATTCAGACTAATATTCATAAATTTCTTTCAGGACTGCATCGTGGCTGTCTCGGATTCTTCTCTAAATTCTGGATTCTTATCTGGATTCTCGCATTGTTCCCTTGCCCAAAACATGATCGACATCAACAACTTCTTCGCCACCTGTGAACTTTGATAATTTGTCTATTTCGATCTATTTGACTTAACTTTTTCAAGAGGACGGAGAAATGTGTCCTGTGGTCAAAAGAAAATACCGCGGTTCACCATGAAATTCTCCGACCGTGACAGTTTTCTTGGCACTGGTTGCCAGAAATTAACTCGAATAGGTCGTTCCTACTGCGAGTACTCCGTTTTGGAACTTTTCAGGATCGGGGAAAGATGAGATACAATTTGATCTGAGTGAGGTTAGTAAGAGAGAAATCGGGAACAATCAATAATCCAAATTTTCAGTGCTGTTTCCGAAAAAAGAAGGAACAACGAGATGTCGTCGCAAGAGAGGATGAGGAGCATGAGAATGAGCGAAGGAGTTCGGCACCGTTGTTATTGGATAAACCCAGATGGGTAAAAAACGACGTTGGAAGTTCTTCGGCTCGGTGGTAAAAGAAACAACAACAATGATTGGAAATCGCCGGATATTGGGATTTTTGACTCGTCTTATCGTTGTCCTATTCGTATCTTCTTCGGGTGGGATTTACGGTACTGAACATTGTTCAAGTTGGACCTTTCGATTCTGATTCTTGACCTGGAAAAGAGAGGAAACATCGGATTGCAATGCACGAACGTGTAGTAGTTGATCCTTTGCTTTCTTCTCTTGATGGGTTGATGATGGGTTGATCGGTTTGACAAAACACGTTTCCAGTCAATTCTATCTGATTAGACTCGAAAAGATGAATTCTGATTCTGAACCTGAGAAGGAGAAGGTAGATCGGATTGCAATGCACCAAAGTGTAGTAGTTGATCCTTTCTTGAATTTTCTGGATCGGGGAAAGATGAAGATTAATGGGATTTGGATGAGGTGAGTGAGAGACAAATTGGAAAAAAATCAATAATTATAAAGTTTTTCTCAGTCACGTCGTCGGAATTCTCTCCAGTCAACAACTCTGACTTCTCTGGATTCTCGCATTGTTCCCTTGCCCGATCTACTTCAGCAACCTCTTCGCCACCTGTGAATTTTGATAATTTGTCTATTTCAATCTGTGCCTTAACTTTTTGAAGTGGTCGGAGAAATGTGTCCCATGGTCAGAAGAAAAAGACCGCGATGCACCACGAAATTCTCCGACCGTGGCAGTTTTCTCGGCACTGGTTGTCTGATGGATGCTTTTCCTACTGCGAGATTCTGTTAATCTCTAGTCCTTCTGTCACGCACACAGGATCGCATAGTGTCTGGTCAATTTATCATTTTTGAATGGGCTTGGATTGAAGCGGAGCGATGCGGCTAGCTTCGAAGCGGCTATGTTCACAACAACGCGATAAGCGGCTTGAGTTTAGGAGTCAGTAGACGTGTTGCCAAACTTTGAGACATATTTTTGGCTCGCTTCCAACGAGAATGCGACCGAGCGTATTTTGACCCCCTGACGGAATTGTGGCTGAGAAGGCTGAACCTATCTGATAGGCAGCAATTGCGCTCCACCGGATTGTGCGCTAGAATTCATTTTAAAACGGGCTGAAAAAAATACCTACACGAATGTGTGATTCAGATCCTCAGTAGTTCGAAAAACGATTTGCCTGAGTTTCCGGGTATTCAAAAATTGCCCCAAAGACTGATATCAAATCCAAAATTTCATTCAAATAGCTCTTTTTTTACAACTGAAACTATAGAATATAGCAAATTTTCATCCGATATCGGGCATTGTATGCGAATTCGTGACCGCTCGAAAATCCGAATTTCCTCCTCTCGCACTAACACGAGAGGTTTTTACTCCGAGTTTCGATTTCAGGATGGATAGTCTATCGGAGAACATTAGCATGATTAATCTGGAAATTCGGAAGTTTTTTTTCTGGTAAAAGTGTGAGAAGTGCTAACCCATCAAGCATATGAATAGATTCCCAAATGAATACAGTACTGATGAATAGCCAGGCTCGATGAGTGCTCAGGTAGCTGAAAATTCTTGAATTATCCACGAGGAGTACACAAATATTGGGGTTCTTTTTCCAGACAAAGCGCGCTCCGCTGCACTAGGCGGCGGACTTGCGCTTGCGGAAAGCTCTTCCACCAAATTCAGGCTTTTTCGGTGGAATATCTTTCCCCTAACGCTAGTCCGCCGCCTAGAGCAGCGGAGCGCGCTTTGTCTGGAAAAAAGAACCATAATAGCGAAAGCCCAAAGCCTTGTTACCTCAATTTGAAGGTGAAAAGGACGTCGACAAAGAATAGTGAATCTTGAAGAACAGTTTGGACGAATAGTTTGATATTATTCCTGATAGAATCTATACTTTCTGAATCCAAATTATGACTCTGAAATAGAAATTTCTCAGGTATGGTCTCTCGAAACTCACCCCTACAAAATAGAATCTCAAAATCTTTGTGAATGTCATCAAATTCAGAATGATAGTTACGACAAAGAATGCCAATGGGAGTATGATAATTAGTGGACCATCAAAACCCGCAGGAAATTGTTTAGCACATTCGGGGCTCACAAAACGTGGACTGAAAGTTTCCGAATCCCAATAAAGAGCACAATCATTGGCTGAAGCAAGAAGATTTGTTTATGTGTGTGCCTGTTTATCCCTACCAAAATACGCCCAAAGTTTTGTAACACTTGCATACGCTCTTTCAGCATAAAGGGTTCCGAGGAATACCTGAAACTTGGAATGTTATCGAAAAGTTGAGAACCTTACCATAGTAATTTTATTGGTAAATAACTTGTGATAATAGAGCGGTAAAAACATTGCTATAAACCTGTTGGCGGCAATAAGTATAGTTTGGAATTCGTTTACCATGTACAGGTTGACAGTGATGTATATGATAAGGGTCTCGATTTTGGTATGAAAAATGTTTTTGGAGCTGAAATGGCGATTTTGAGTGTAGTTTGAGTTTGGATGAAAAATATAAATAATTAATTGAAATAAGATTAACTTACAGTAATGTTATCGGAAATTCCATGACCAGGAAATTGAAAAAAAGTACGATAACATTATTGATGGCTCTGGAGAAGCATATCAGATTGAAACTGGTTCGATCGGAAGATTTATAGAAATAGATGAATATGACGAAAGAGCTAAAGAGGATTCCAAGGATTGCTTCCTGGAAAAAAACACTGGCAATTTCGAAAATGTTGGAAAAATTAATTTGATAATTAAGCAACGTAGAGCTGGAATCTAGAAAAATCAAATTTCTATCTTGAAAAATTAGTTGGGAGCTGAGAAATTAGAACTAAAGTATGGGAAAATTCGTACTAAGTTCTTATAGTTTCAAGCATCATTCTTAAAAATTTTGAAATCCTGAAATCAAACTTCACAAAAACGTACCACAAAAATAATAATCGCTCCAATAAGGTTCAAAGTATCCATTCGAAGATAGTGATATCGAAATTTCTAGACCGATTGAACCTCCTGAAACTTCCAGTTTCTAGTAGTTGCCTTCTAAAATAAGCTCTTTTCAGAATTCCGAATAAAGAAATAAAGTCAAAACACAATGAGAGATCAAGGGATCAAAAGTAAGTTTTCGAATGAGGGCTCCAACTTCTAGAATGAACCTTATAGCCAATGATTACAATGTGTTTCTGAATTCCAGGTAATAACTTTTCAATGTTTGGCTACAACGAGGGAGGAAGAAAACAACTGACAGGTGAAGTTTGTGTTGAAAGTGACTTGGATTGTTTATAGTTACTGAAAAAATGGACTATGATATTTCTTTTTGGTAATAGTCACAAGTCTCCAGGCTGGAAAATGTGCATGAAAATAGTAAAAATGCTGAAGTTTCAGCTGTTGTACTACAAAAAAGTCTACCAGATTTCAGAATTATCAAATTCTACGTGACTTCCCATATGTTTGGGGTGGACTACAATCAGTTTCAAGCAGCTATTTAAATATTAACTTTTTGGCCTCCGGTGTTTTTTCTTTATTAGGTTATTGCGAGGGACTTATGACCAACTTGAACAGGAAAAAATAACACAAACAATACTCGGAACTTCTGGTAATTTGGTTAGAATTATAGGCATACGTCTGTAAGTGATCTTGTGTTTTTCTGAAACTTTGGTTTGTGAGAAGAGGCTGAGAATACGAGGTATGATCTGGAACTAATAAAGAAAGTGATGTTTCTACACCCACATTTTTATTTTCGATCTCACAAAATCCATTGTATTTTACCTATCAAGCTTGTGAAAGAACTGTAAATCTGAAAATCGTTACGATGGAATTTCAAAGAATTTTCTGAAAAGGTTTTTTTTAAATTCTAGTATGTTTTGCGGGTTTCTGATTGAAGAAGAATCGACAGGTCGCTAAAATAAGAAAAAACTCTCTCTTCACCTTCAATATGCGGTATCAATTTACGTAACTACGCAGTGAATTTCACTCTCGATTTTTGTGGTATCCTGTTTTGATTCTTCGACTACATAGTTTCGAACTGATGTTTGTATTCTCCTTTGTGACGTCTCCCCAAAAAAAAAATACGATTTCGAGAAAGTTTGAACATAATTGGTGGGTTACTATACAAACGACTTCATAATTATTGTTTTGAGCGAGAAAAAGTTTGTCCATTGGGCCTGGTATCAAGAGACTTTATGCAAAAGTGCACGTTCAGTAATCACTTTGAAGTATTAGAAGCACAGTAGAAGTTTACGTATAAAAGGAAAGTTCGAAATGCCAAAACTTTATAATTGAACCAAGTTTGAAAAGTCTGAAATAATCTTTAATCAAATTCTTCCGATGCTCTTGCTAATTTATCTCTTCCAGATTATTTCCGGTCTATTATTACACTAGTTCCCCTTTTTAATGTTCAGACAATATTGAAATTCTCATTCGGAATTCAATCGTATAGCAGTGAAAGTCCTTTTTAAGAGGAAAATCTACGTAAAAATCGTGTTGTTTTCTCTAGGGTTTTGACTGGAGAACACATCAGTTTAATCTCGAAATTCTCGGAAAAATCGGTCATCAGTTCATTACTTATGACAGAAGTTAATGCTCTTGATACTTAACAAACAAAATTTCAGCAAATCATAAAATTAATTGAAAAGTGAAGTTCCACACTAATGCACATTCGGAAGTCGACTTGTTGGAGCAGTCGGAGCTACAGTAACCGCTTGTGTAGATGTGTTCTTATGGGAATTTTCCTGGGGGCTGACTCGTTTGTTTTTCTTCATTGATAGACGTTCGTTGAATAGGATCATGATGATTCTGAAAAATTCGAGATTCCAAGGTAAATTATTCTGTATTTTTTGTCTTCACGAGATTACGCAAACTCTTGAGAAAGTAAGATGATCAAGTCGCTGTGTAGTCACGGTAGAATGATACTGCAAAGTTCCTTAAGGACGCTATGCAGTCAGCTACAGATCTTAATTTTAGCAAACCCGCGAAAACTCGAAATTTGAAATCAGTCGTTCATACTCCCCTAGGCTTACCCATCAATGACATGAATGCTCTGCCACAGAAACGTCTGACTAAAGAATGTGTAGAATCGATGGTCAATGAGAGTACTGAAACAGTTACTGTATCAACATCTCAAATTTCTCAACTCACTTCATCTTCATAGTGAAAATCACACTTATCGAGAACAATGAATCCTGGATAACAGTTTGAAAGAACATTGACATATTCTTCTTGGCATTCTTGAACTTTTCAGAATTCTGACTAGCTTGATTTTTCAGATAATAGAATCTTCCAAAAGTGAAGGCGTTCACAAAAAATGGAAAGATTAGAAGAGCAACAGCCCAGTAGAAAATACCATCCGGAGTTACCATAACACCTCCATACGCTAGATGTTTCACATTGAAGAGCATGAAAATCGAGTTATCTGAAATCTCGAAAAGTATAAAAACAGAGGGAACTTCTTACTGTATCGATCCACATTCTCAAATGATAGATTTCGAATTCGATCGAGATAATATATAATGTGGAAAGCAAGGGTTGCTTTGATTCCAAAAATGAAATTATATTGCAGAGGGAAGTATATAGCAATGAGGCGGTTTATGGAAAGGTAGATACTTTGGAACTCGTTGTAGACTTTTAAGTTCATAGCAGTGGTTAGGAGAACGGTTTCGACCATTTTTGGGTAGATGGAGTGGCCGCTGAAAACATATGTAGTTATATTGATTATCGCGCTCCATTGATAACACGCCTAACATTTGAAATTTGGGTCAACGCCAAGCCTGGCAAAATTGAGGTCACGACCGGTCGAATCGAAAAAGTCCAGGGCTACAAAAACCTGGCGAAAAACCTAATGGAACCCAGTCAAAACTTTCATCTTCTTCATATTTTACTTTCTTCATATTTCTCGTGACTCAAAATCAAATCAAAACAGGTGTTCTTGGCAAGTCTAAACATCCATGTATGCATAAGTCAATAAACAAAACGTTTCTTCTTGACCTCACGCAATTCTTAATTCAAGTCTGAGAGCGTCTAGTCTAGTTTGTTCATTGGAGCGCGATTGTAAACCTACAGTATTGTTGCCGGAATATAAACAATGAAGAGGATCACGATGATGGCGTTGTTATTGATTGCTCGGAATACGCACACCAGATTGAAAGAGGTTTTCTGTTTGTTATCGGTGATGAAACTGTAGATTATGAAGACGTTGAAGAGGAGGCCGATGAGGGAGTTCTGAAAAAGAGGGAAGGTTGACTTGGCAAGTGCGCTCTATTGAGAATTTTAGAAATAACTTATGGGATTTGTTCTGGGAAGATAGACCATCAGAAAAGAAGCTCGGTGGCTGAGAATGAAAGTAGTCGATAGAACACTGTGCTAACTATGTACCTATCTCAAAGTATACTACAGTATGATTTATTGACTACATTATGCTACTACAGTGTACTACTGTATGCTATATTTACTACAGTAATGTTAGGCAAAACTAGAACTGCAACGGAGCTCATTGTCGGCAAGCTCGCTCCATTCTTAAAAACTGAAAACTTTGTTGTAAGATTATTAGCGAAGCTCCACCCTCTTACACAAATATCGTACCAAATCTCCTCTCAAGAAACATGCTCCATTGACAATTTCTAAGTTTCAATAGAGCACACTTCACTCACCAGGGTCATCATAACCAATGCCACCGCATTCGGCCAACTCGTCCAGTTATAGAGTTCAGATTCTGCTGATGAATTCATTCCTAGCTCACCAGACAACTTCTGAAAAAAAAAGTTACTAAACAATTTTCTCTCTCTCTCTCTCTCTCCAAGAATCTGATCAACCAATTCGCCCCACAGACAGATGTTTTTTCTTCTCTACAAATCTTTGAACTTTTACGACAATAATAAACACAAATAAAGTTAAAGACTCTTTTGGGCCAAAAAAGAGACGAAGAACAAAATGTGAGCACAAAAAGTAGACATTTTGAGCGACTAGACTGATCACTCACAACTAATCAGAGTCTTTGGGGATACATATAATTTTTAAGTTCGTACGCTCAAACTAAATTTTCTGTCTGTTTATGAAGTAAATGAGGAAGTTGAAGTGTCTAATTTGGGAGTTATGTGCACATCATTCTGATTGGAAGAGGTGGAGTTTGAAATCAGATGTCTGAATTGACAACGATAGTGTCAGACCCCTGAAAAGGCAAATTCGTCAAAAGCAATTTAGTCTGATGCATCTAATCACTAATATCGGTTCTTGGCATCTCAACTGATCACAGTCTTTAACAAAAAATGACAAACACGAATTCTTCTGGAAACTGCAAACGTACTGTACTACAGTGATACAGGACTACAGTATTTTCAGAACGACCTACAGGACTTGTAGTTGAAATAGGTCAGCTTTGAGGGTCGGGAAAAGTGGTTTCCAGATATCCGATTGTTCTGAAATTTAGTTTATATATCAAGTAACTCAAGAACTATATTTCTGTAGTTGACAACTTTTTCGTAGGACCACGATCCGGTTAGTTTGGTCGCGTGGAAGCCAAACAGCTCAAAAATGAGACGCAATTCGAGATGAAGTCAGTCAACTTGTTCTTAACTAACTGGATTGCAATCTTATGGAAAAGTTGTCAACTACAAAAATATAGTCCTTGAGTTGTTCCATAAATTTGCGAAGTTTCAGAAAAATCTCATTTTTCAAAACCACTTTTTCAGATCCTCAAGGTAATGAGAACTTTCTCGGATTTCTGGGTGATTGAATGCGACTTTACAAGAAACTTTATAAATTGATGGTCTAAATTACGGATAAACTTGTGAAAACTATCATTTGGAAGAAAAATATTGAACAGAAACCTTCTAAACTTTAACAAAGTCAAAAGTATCGTATAAGCAGAAAAATAACCATAGACAACACCAAGCTCTCTTTCAAAAATACATATAAATTAGAGAAACATTTTCAATTAATGTCAACAAATAATGATATTCTCAACCGAATAATGTATACATAAACATGACTAGACACTACGAAACCACTTCAGTTGGTTGGACCTCTGTTCTCGGAGGTTGTCGATGCTGACTGTGTACTGGACTGATTCTCGCGATTATTGATTTTCGAAAAAGTGTAAATTTCCCGTTGAACATTGTCATAATGAATCTGAAAAACTCAAATTTCTATCGAACGTAAAGTGGAAATGCCCATCAAGCATATGCAAAGTTTGCCACACAAAACTTTGTCAGATAAAGTACCAGAAACGATGATGGCTTACAGTGCTAAAACATGGAAGTTGATAATAAAAAAACTTTAAAGAGTAACTCACTTTGTTTTTATGTTCATATAGCATCCCTATCCCCGTTAATTCCCAAAACCCCGTATATACCCCCGTTTGATCAAAAAAATCCAAATTCTCGATAAATTTGTAAGATTTTTCAGCTTTCCAATGACCCCTGCCCTTTTTTAAAGTTGCAGTAATCCAAAGATTCATATTTCTTCAAGCAATAAAAAATTTTATTTTGATGTTCTGGGAGCAATTAATACTGGGAGATTCTAAACATTGGGATGCAATTTAAAAATATTAGATGAGTTTTGAATGTGAAAAATTACGGTAGCTAAATTTGTCGACTGGGAAAAAAGCAATTGCGAAATTTAGTATTCAAAATTTTCCGTAAGATCAGATTTTTTCGAGATTCCAAAAGTGCAAGGATTCTTAACTTGGGCCAGGTAGTCCTTAGGGGGCTCATCACTTCCTATGGGTTCCCTTTTTTTCGTTCTAAGCGACAAAATAAAACTACCGTAATCAATCTCAAAACACGAAAAGCTATTAGTTAAGGGTGGCAGGCAACAAGAGTAGACAAGAGACTTTGAAGTTGAAGAAGATTTGAATTTGATGTTGATCCGGAAACATGTGGATGGTTGGATTTTGAGCTTTGAAGGCGTCAAATTGAGCGGAGAGATTTTGAACGAATGTGAAGATTTGTGTAGCATCCATTGTGGCGAGAAGGTTTGGCATTGGACCAATTGGAACTCTGAGTGGAGATGTTGATGAGGATCCTCCGGATGACGTCGATGTTGGAGATGATGGCAAGCTGAAAAAGAAAATATTAGATAAAGTATGCAATAGAAACCGAAAAGGTTCCATAAGACGTGGTTGTTGCTTGACGGCGGCAGCGACGACGTTCAGCTTGGTACTGCTCGGCTTGGCTCAGCGGCTTGGCTCCGATACTATTAAGCAGCTTGTCAACGGCGAATCCTGAAAAAATGCTTCCGCGCCACCCTTTGTCCCCCTGGGTATTGCTGGAGCACCCCATTTACTTGCTGTTCCCGTTCTCGCTTTTGATTGGAAAAAGATTGTCGATGTTGAATGATGGGGTGGACATGTTCTGGCTAGTATTAAGGAATTGGTAGCGGCAGTCTTTGCCAGAAACCTGTAAATCAAAAGTTAAGGGAGAAAAAGAGGTGAAGTCTACGAGTTCATGATCATTAGGATCTCAGAACCATGATGAGCTCGAAATCCTTAGAATCTGCTACCGTAGCCAAGTTTATATATAAAGATAAAAATGGGTTTCCCAACTCTCACCTTTCTCAATGTCTCATTCTTATAAAAATACCGTAGTCCTCTGGACATTTTATCATATGTCATCGTCGGGTTTCCAGTCGCAGCTCCCCATAATTCGGCAACTTTGTGTGGCTTCGTTAATTTGAACATCGACTCTTGTTTGTTAACCCAAACGATGCAGTCTGCTTGTGTCGGATCATCAAGTAGTTCACGCAGGAAATTCAGAAGACGTAGCTTTCCATTTGGAGATTCGCGTTTTGGAGTTTTTAGAGATTCGGTTTTTGGAGTTTTTGGAGATTCCATTGTAAAATGAAAAAGCGGAGTTTGAAGATTGAAAATCTGAAAATTAAACGAGTAAGAGGCGATAATCGGATAGGTGAGAGAATAATTTGACAGTAAATTTGAGCGAAAATCAGGAAATAAAGATTGCGGTAAATCGATGATATTTCTTTGCGCGCGGGAAGATCTTAAAAATGACTCCGATCGTTGTCTTTTGTCGGTACGTGCCGACAAAGGGCGGTATGGGGGATAACAAAGGGTTAACAATGTGGAGGGTTTTTTTGGATAGTGGATAGGATAGAGGATGTTGCTATGGCAACGAACAAGGAAAATGTGATAAAGACAAAAGAATTAGAGAAGATTTTCAGAGGGTTTTATATAGGATTCCAGGGGTTGTTCCTCGAGAAGGCCGCAAGATTCTAGGGAGGATTCTAGAGGTTTAATAAATTTTCGGAAATTTTGGAGAAGATTCTGAAACTCTAGTAGAAATTCTGAGACTGTGCAGAACGTTTTGAATTTCAAAAGAGGATATTCACAAAGCGTTTCAAAATTTCAAAGTTGCCGCAAGCGCGCTCTAATGATACAGCGGTTCCATTTCGTTACAGTTCGACTTTGTATCAGTTCGATTTCACTCAGTTCTGTTTCAATACAGTTTGATTTTGTAGCGGTTCCATTTTACTCGGTTTTATTCTGTAGCAGTTCCATTTTGCACAGTTCGATTACACGCCAAGTTCCATTTTATAGCAGTTCCATTTGTCATAGTTCCATTTCCGAGTCTAGCAAAGATTTCGAGGTTCTAGGGAGAATTCAGGTTCCGAAAAATTACGGTTTTTAGGAAAGAGGCCAGATGTTTTTAAACGAACACAAGATTTCTTAGAGTTATCGAAGAACCAGGAAGGCATCAAAACAAGGAAAAATGACTGCACTAATTTTCACTAATATGCTAACCGGAAGGGCGGCGCCAGTTGCTATGGGCGGTCATGATTGACCTGGAATACCGACAAAGGGTGTCGGGATAAACTGTAAAAGGTGTATGTGAAGAATAACTATGTGTTTTCAGACAAAACAATGGGGGACCCGTTCTGTGATGTTGCCGACAAGAGACAATGGTGGGTAACTATGATAACCATATGGGAGAATATGAAGGGATGACACTTATGTACACTTATGAAGTTTGAAAATCCAAATAATAATGTTTATTGAACGAAAACTTCAACAAAATCAAAAATATCGTATAAGCAGAAAAAAATAACCATAGACAACACCAAGATCTCTTTCAAAAATACATTTAAATTAGAGAAACATTCCCAAATTATTGTCAACAAATAATTATTTTTTCAACCAAATAATGCATACATAAACATGACTAGACACTACGAAATCACTGCAGTTGGCGGGGCCTCTGTTCTCGGTGGTTGTCGATGTTGACTGGGGACCGGACTGATCCTCGCGATTATTGATTTTCGAAGAAGTGTCAATTTCTCATTGAACATTGTCATAATGAATCTGAACATCTCAAATTTCTAGATAATTTAGAACGTAATTACCCATCAAGCATATGCAAAGTTTGCCACACGAAACTTTGACAAATAAAGTACCAGAACCGGTGATGGATAACAGTGCTAAAAATTGAGATTTGACGATAGAAAATTTTGAAATAGTAACTAACTTGATTTTCATGTTGAAAATGATACTAATCGGGTACATGGAGTCTTGGAAAACGGTCTGCGCGAATTGGATCATGTTCCGGCGAGCTTGTTTCCATTTTTGAGAGTCTTTTGTGGATCGTTTTCTCTGCAAAATTTTGACTGTACTGTAGAGACAACTGTAGTTATCAAACTCACAATGTACCAGAATTTGATAAAAGTCACTGCATTGACAGCAAATGGGATGAAGGTTAGAGCAAGTGCCCAGAGGAACATTAAATCGGCTGTTTCGACAAGTCCTCCATACGCCAGGAGCTCGACGTTGTAGAGGAGATAATTTTTCTGGTGTAAAAACGGAAGATCATTAGATTGAAGATAAACACTTTGGGACGAGCCGCGCCTAGCCACAGGGTTTTCATTGCGGGCGGGCGGCAAATGGGCACCCGCAACCCTCCCGGCCGGCGAGCTTTCTGCTGCCGCCCGCTAGTCGCCCAACACTTTTTGTGTTTGCAGACAATGCACCAAACTTTACGACAATTCGAATTTTCATTGAATTTTCTGCAGAATATTGCATTTCGACGCAAAAATACTCAACATTTTGTACATTGTTTGCTAACGCAAAATGTTGCGGGCGGCGAAGCTAAAAAATTAAAGCACTCGAGGGCTCAAACAAAAAAATTCAAAAATGTGGTATAGAAACTGTGGCGATTTCGTCCATTCATAAATCCTAGACTCAAAAGTTAATCGTGTGAACTTTTCGTTTTGAGCTTTCTCGCTGTTTTATATAGTGCCAGGCACTTCTCTATGTTGTCCTCGAGAAGTACACAAACAGCGGAAAAATTTAAAAATTTAAGAACCGTAAAAGCTCTAAAGGAAGGACATGTTCTTCTATTATTCAACCTCCTTAAAAAAATTAGAAATGAGAAAGTGTTTTTTTCTGAGAAAGTGCTTTTTCGGGCTCACTTATTAGAGATTCTACGGTATTTTTCTAGTAAAGCGCGGTAACACCCTTTTGAAACTTATCATATCTATCGAAAATCCTCGTCGTTACATTATAAGTCCGTTCAGCATAATAACAAATGTGCAGAAACAATGTCAGTTTGATATTAAAAACCATGTCATACTTCAAAGGGAAGTAAATTGCGAAAAGTCGATTAACCGCCATGAAAATACTCTGGAACTCGTTGTAGATGTTGCAATTCAGAGCGATGGAAATTAACAAAGATTCGATTATCGGAGAGTAGAACGAGATTCCGCTGGAAAACGAGTCCATATATAGATTTGGAGTTGATTCAGTGCATCGACTGCTAACTTGTAATGTACCCGGCTATGCCCAGTTAATAGAGCACAAAAAGTTATCAGAGAATGTGAAAACATTTTTCCTTTATTACCATCGGTTTTTGAGAAAATCGAAATTTTTGAAATATTTGACAAATCTCGAAGTTCATCTTCAGATGGACCTTTCTCGGCTATTTTTCAACCAATTTTTGAAAACTAAAATGCAATATAAAGCTAATGAAAAAGACAATTAGAAAATTTAACAAAATCGTAAATCATGTTCTAGAATAGGTACTACGGTTTCGAAATCATTAAAAACTGAGCATAAAATTGAACTTACGTTATAGTGATCGGTATGAAAATCCCGAAATAGCAAACTATCAGGACATATAGATTATTGAACGCACGAATAACACAAACCAAATTAAAGGAGTTTTTCTGCCTTTTATCGGTAAAAAAGCTATGAATAATGAGGACATTGAAGAGTATTCCAAGAGCGGAGTTCTGGAAAATTCGAAGAAATTTGGATTTACAGAAATATCCTTACCACCATCATCATCAGGACAGCGAAAGCGTTTGCCCAGTTGGTAATATTATAAGGTGTTTCTTGAATTACCTCCATTTTTAGTGAAATAGCTCTAATCTCATAACAAAGTGGAAATGTGTAAGATCAAGATCAAGCAGACTAAAACCTTAAAAGGTTTTCAGAAATAGAAGGAGATTAGAATATTCGACGGAGCAGACAAATTATTACTTTCCTTTTTCGGGGCTCCATACTTTGCCCAAATCTAGTTAACCACACTCTTTTTTGACATTCTGTGTGTTAATCATAGTGTTGGTGGCAATACGAAGAAAGTTGAAGAATTTTGGCACGTTTCCATGTTTTGGAAGGTGCCGAATCAGGAAATATGTTCAACATATTATGTGTGTTGGGGGAAAGGTTGATTTCGGGGAAATTCGGGACGCCAAAACATGGGATTTTAATGGAAATTGAACTTATGGAATATTGACATTTTATTTTGACGGTAGACACATTTGTACTTTTTCTGACATGTACTAGGAAGACATGTACTTACGGAATTTCAGAATTATCAAAATGTTATAATTTGCAGCGTCTAGCAAAATTGTTGAAAGTTCATTCGAATATGACATCTTTATAAAGTAGGAAAACCGCCATTTTTTTCAAATGATCGTTTCAATTCCAATATTTACGAAAATAACAATTTTTTTGCACAAAAATCGTTAAAACTCGAGAAAATCGATCTTCAAAACGCCAACTCACATTTTTTCTAACCTATTTCAAAAAATGTAGAATTTTTCGCTGATTCGGACCTAATATAGTTGCTCAAAACGCTAAAGAACTTTTCTTATGAGCAATTTTTCACTTGTCGCGCTCGCCGCTGCTGACAAAAAATTGTCTGTAAAAGTTGTCTACAGCGCTTTGAGCTGCGATATAAGCTGTATTAGAAATCAGCAAAAATTTCTACATTCATTGAAATAGGTTAGCAAATATGTAAGTTTGAAATTCATTGTTGATGAACACTTCAAGATCGTTGAATCGCCGAAATAGATAAAATACTCTTGCTTTGCTTGATCTTTTCAAATCCCATCAGTCTCAAGCACTCCTCTCGAATCGATCTGAAACTCAAATATCAATCATTAAAGTCTTCGAAATTCTCCAACTTATTGCAAACCAATGTGAGACTCGGATTGACATAACAATGCATTATAACACATCCATTAACGATAGCCTGGTTTCGACGGACGCTCATATTAACCAATTGGATTTTCAACAGTGGTTGATGCCAAATTGTGATGAGTACGGTTACGTAGATGGTTACAAATGTGGATTGCACCAAAATCATTATTTCGTTTTTGCGAGATTGAGCGCTGCTGGAGAGGTTTTTCTTCTGTAAAGTAACAACAGGGGGTTTTCGTGGTTTAGTTCTAATTATTTAAAAAATCGGAGTTCTCAACTGAATTTTCACAAACTCCGCCCACTTTCAGTGTATAATTTAAATCAGTTTTTGAAGAAGATGGCTTTCAAAAGACTGGAAGTGGACGTGGTTTGTAAAATTTGTATTCGAACTTACCGTATAAATCAAATAAGCCATAAACATATAGGCAATGTAAGTCAACGGCAAGCACGTAAAACTAATCAACAATTCCTGAGTATCGAAAAACGCCATGACAGGAAGACTATAGTTGAAACCCCATGATGGTGTTGCAAGTATGACGAATTGAGAGTATGATCCGAAAATGAATATGAAAATTGTCCATACGGCAAGGAGGAAGAGAATTCTCTTGACTAGCGCTGGCATTTTTCGTAGGTCGATTTTATTAGTGAAGATGAGAATCCGGCAGATGGCAAGGAGGGCTATTATGGGGAACTCACCGACCCAGCCAATGTTTAGGATACATCCGAAAACCTGAAAATATACAGTTTTTGAAAAGAAAATGGTACCAAACTCTCAATTCTTCGTACCCCTATCGCCCAATGAAGCTCTGAGTGAAGTGTTGGAAACACAATCATCGGACCGGATAAAAAATGACAAATAGTTTGGACCAATTGCAAGGTATTTATGATATTCATAAGTTTCAAGGTCACATTGGAGTTGGAGCGATTTTTCAGATAAATTGCCTGAAATAATACTGAAAATCTTGTCCATTCAATTTTTGGTACCTTTATGAGTAAGAAAAATAGTGGAAACAATGGTAGTGTAAGACAAAAATAGATTACTCCTGTTGCCAACATTTCCGAGTCGGAATTGGGTTGAAATAGAGATGAGAAAGTTTTTAATGTCATTTTTAAAAGCACTGAAAACAGTCTAGTTTCTCCTTATATATCTGCCTCTGCTACCGAGTTTGGTGTCACAACTCGTAGCAGACAGATGCACTCTAATTTTGTAAAGAATATCCTGGTTTATTTTGAAAACATGGGATCTTTGCTTTTGATGGGAGTCATATGCAGAAATATCATAATAGAGGTAATCATGACGAAACTCTTTGATGCTCTAGGATGAATCAAGGGTCATTTAGCAGAGCAAAGCATAGTTCAGGGTGCAAAATGTTTTCAGAATCATTCATTCATACATCAACACCTAGATTTGCAGAGATTCTGGAAATGTATGGGTGGGAGAAGAAAAAGCAACATCCAAAAAAAGTTTATCATTTTGAAAATGGAGTATATAATCTTTAGTACAAAAGTGCAGTAAAAATGTGCTTCGATTTCAGCTGAAAAACTGGATGACAAAGCTGAACTGAAAATCAAAGAATAAATCACTTCAAAATCTGGAAAAATTGTGACCAACGTCTCGAAATCGGAACTGATTTTCGGAAACTTTGAACACTTCGTTGATGAAATTGAATTCAAATCTTGAAAATTCGAACTCGAATCTTTAAAAAAATAGACCAAAATCCCGAAATTCTGAAATCTGATTTTTCAAAATTGAACTTGAATCTCAAAAAAACTGAAATTTTTTTGAAAAAATCTAATCCAAATCTGGAAAAATACCAGCGCTCAAAATGATCATATTTTTCAGTTCCTGTCTTTCCTCTGAATTCAAAACTTCTCAATTTTTTTGCCTCCGCGACATTTAGAATGATGACGTTTTAAAAATGTGCGAAAGTGTGACGTTTCGCAAGTTTGATTTTTAGAAAGTGTGACTTTTCGAAAGTGCGGCGTTACTGTGCGAGGTATTTTTTTCACAGAATGGTTTGAAATCCTTGCTTTCGAAACTTCGCACTTGCGAAACGTCACTTTCGAAATGTCGCGAAGCCCAATTTTCAATTCATTTTCACTAAAGACTCACCCTTCTGACTCAAGATCAAACTACCCGACCCTCAGCCTGACTCAATCTCAAATTTACATAAACTCATCTCATCTTTACTCTTTTGCTCTTTCCTTTCAAGTACACCACCCTCACTTTTAGAATTTTTGATTGTGGGTGGAATCTCATTACTTCTTCGATTCCCAGGTAGTTATTTTCGATTCTGAAACATTCCGGGAAAAGCCATCTCCCTGAAAATTACGTCAATTTTTCACTCAAATTAATTAATTCTATGTAGAATCATGATATTATTGACAATTGTTCAACTAAAAAAGAACTAGGAAAATATTCCCATCGCAAATGGCGTCCCATTCTCAATTAGTACATTCTCATATACTGAAAACCTTCATTTTTCCAGAAAATTCGAATTCTCCGCGGGGAAAAAGTCAACATCTAGTACAACAATCTCCATATTTTGTGTACCTCCGCCCCGAAAAATTCAATTATATTTAACTCTTTTTCTTCTTTTTGATCTGAAGATATCTCTACGAATCTTTGACCAGATTTTTTTGAATTCTGAATAGCCACGTAAAGAGATTCTGATGTTTCTAATATTCTAGAATACATCAACGATCAAAATCAACAAAAAAACCCACTCATAGGGCTCTTATTCATCATTCCAATTAGGTACGTCCGTCTCGGATTTCAATTTTTTATGAGAAGTAAAATGAGGAGTGGGGGTGGGACCTGTCTATTTGAGTATGAGGGTGTCTAGAGGAAAAATACATGAAGTAATGGGAATTTTTTCATATTTTCTTATTCTTTTTCTGAGATTTTTGTTTTGGGTTTTTTATTTTTGAAAATGTCAAAGTGTTTTGGGTGAGAGCTTCATTTTTTATAATGCATTAACATCAAAATTTCTATTTTTCGAGATTCTTAAACATAGACTATTACTGATTTCTGAATTTTTCGAATCCTAATAATGTAGGGATAGTGTAATCCTTATCAGATACTGCAATTCTTTCTTAAATTTACTGATTTTCAACAAAACTTTGGGTTTTAGATTTTCGGAAACTTCAGAATCCCTGAGCACTTCTGAAGCTTTGAAGATCACAAATTCCATTTTCAGATTTAACGAGGTTCAAATTTTTTTGAAAGTCTGATTATTAATAATTTGAAAATTCTGATATTTCAAGCCGTAGAGGAAAAGAAGCCGTAGAGAATCTGAAAAACTGAAAATACATAATTTCAAGATTTGGAGATTTTTAGAGTTGGAAACTATCCTAGAAAAGTAGGGTTACTGTAATTATTAGAATTTCAAATATTCAAAGTCTTGAGTTCTAGACTTTTAGGAAACTTCAGGATCTCCTAAGATTCGAGACTCAAAATTTCGATATTCGGATTAGCGACATTCACAGATTTCGAAAATCTAAGAATACATGATTCGGAAATTCTGACATTCTGATTCTTTGGGATTCTTAAATCTCGCAATTCTGGAAAAACATGATTACAAGGTTTGAAATTTTTGAATCTCATTTCTACAAATCTAAAATTCTCATAGAATCTGCATAATTAATTTTCGAATTCACCATCTCTGCCCCAGACCAAAATTTGTGCAGTAGACCAAAATTGATCTCATTGTTTTTTTCAGAATTTTTCCCAATTTCCGGATCTCAGATCTCCCCCCCCCCCCCCCCAAACCCAAAATCCAGAAAACCGGATATTTCCAGCCAAAGAAAAATATGATTCATCCCAAGGGAATATTTATCTTTTCTCCATAAAAAATACTCGTTTGTTTTTCTTTAAACCCCAATATTTTCCCCAATTTTCAGCATGTCCAATTTTGTTGTCAGATCTTGATGGACACCCGGATCCTGGTGGTGTCTGTTTTCTGGAACCTAGAAAAACTAACTATTATTTTTCTCAAAATTTCAGCGCCTCCTGGTACTTCTAATTACTATTTTTCACAACCTCAAAGTTCTCTCAAAATGATCTAGTTTGTTTCAAATCCAATTTTCAGTAGAAACATTATGTTTATAGGGGAAATTGGATTTTCCTAATAATTACTTTTTTCCTGTAAACATTCATATATTAGAATTGAGTTTTGGACACATGTGTACTAATTTTTGGTGCCAGTTTTTCATCCATAACTTCCCCCGTTATTTTGAATAATTTAGGATGCTGCAAAAAATTAGAAGAAAAATTTCCGTCTTGAGGTCCTCAAAGATCAAAAAGGTTTCTGAAGTAGTTGTACACTAGTATCAGTCACGTAAATCTAAAAATAGCAAAAGAGGACTTCACAAATTGAAATCCTCGTTTCGGAGAGAAATTGAAACCATTGGCTTCTTCTTTTTTGCAACTACACTATTTTCGAATTCAATTTTTAGTCGAAAATTTTTGTGTTCCTTGTTTTTTAAGACCAAAAATGAGAAGAATGCGGGTGGTGGTCTAGAAAAAAAAATGAACAATAAAAAAGGAATTTTAATAATCCAGGAGGAAAAAAATATGACATGGATGGATATTGGTTTTCAGTTTTTTCGGGTTGGTTTTTTTGTTTTTTGCCTCGGGGTTATCTAGGTTTTGATGGTTTGCGAATTTTCATTTCAAATTCATTTTTTTTGGGAGTTTTACGAGCTTAGATGAGCTTACATGTATTGTACCCCAAATGATATTGGGCTTTTGGGTCGAGTGTAGGCCCAAAAGAACAAGCACAAAAAGTTATCTAATTGGGTAGATTTTTTTCTGGAGGATATCCCAAAAGCCCAAAAGCCCAATATCATTTGGGGTACAATACATGTTAGAACCAATACTGATTTCAGTAGTTTCACAATATTTCAGATGTTTTTTTCAGAACTTTTCAGAATCTTAATTTCAAAAAGCACACTTTTAGAACATTAAAGCACTGATAGAATGCTAAAATCAGAGTATTATAGTTCGAGTTTTCAGAGCATCAAAATCTCAGTGTCTCAGAATTTCAGCTCCTAGAATCTTGAAATTTCAAAATACAAGAACTCTCGCGAGCCTAAAATCAATAGGGCTTTCAAAGTTTCAGACCATAAAGTTTGACAACTTAAGATTTCCCATCTTGAATTCATTAACTCTCCAAGATTTTATTTTTCTGAATTTTTCGGTTACGAAGATTTGAATATTCCAAATCCTCCTCCAATATTCATTTTTCATTTTTTCCAAAATTGGACTTTTTTCCGATTTCACATCTTTTGAAATAGCCAAAGTTGAGAGATACAGGTTTCAAAATCTTCAAGATCTTGTCGATCGGAATTCAATAGAAATTGATTGAAATTTTAAGGATACTGAAAAAGGATAACACAAGGAACCCTGGCAGAAATAATATTATTTCGATCTTCTACTCCTTCTTATTTTTTTATGGCCAAAAAATATAGAAGGACCATCAAAAACGTCATGAATCCTCTATGTAGTATTATTATTATTTCTGTTAGGAAGGGTTCTCCAACTAGTCTCCTAAGGCTTCTGGTTTTTTCGAGGGTTCACTGGAAGAAATACGATAAAAATATAAAAAATTCCAGCTAAAGAACTCGAAATTTCATGATTTCTGGAGATCGTAAAGCTTCAAAGTGTGAGCCCTCTTATTCAAAATAATCCTCCCAATAAAAGTATTGAAAATTCAGAAATCCATTATAAATCACTTCTTGTTTTCTGATATTAACCCGGGTTCCTTATTATCCTTGTTTTCTTTCCGTCTTGATTATCCCCTCATAGATGGAACACCCCTTCGGCTCATCCCATCTTACCATCTGTCATCGGTTATTATCTTTTTAGATTCAGTGATTTCAGACAGAATTTACTAGAGTGAATAGGATCGCCGAATCCAAAAATCCTATCTTTAAAAACAAAAACAAATTTTATGGCTGGAATTTCAAGAATACTCATGAAAACGCTCCTTTCCTCCCGGTTCTTTCTGCAGAACTACAGAATTCAAATCCTCTTTTCTCCAATTTCCGATGGTGTCATCTGAATCCCTTGTGAACTTCCTTTAAAAATACTCCAAAATTTTTCACAGCAATTTCCGTTCCAGTTGGAAAACTCAATTCATAAAGTGACCTATAGAAAAATTGTTGCGGAGTTTTTAGAATTATGTTTCTGAAGAAAAATGTGGGTTGGCATTTGTCTAGTTCATTCTTTGCTCTTCTTCAAATCCATTATTTAACATATTTTTGAAAAAAAAAATTGAAAAAGTTGAGCTCGAAAACCAGTAATTGTGACGTTAAGGGGATTGTCTAGACAACTCGAAATTAGTAAAAATAAGAGATCACAATACTTTTTTTGCAAATTAAAGGTTTAGTGATGTAACTGGTCTTTCTGGAACTTTCAAGTGATTCAAGTTCATATTTTTACCTATAAAAGCAAGTAGACAAAGTCCTCCAGATTCTTGAATTTGCAACCACTTCAAAGTCTCAAATAATTGTAAGTACCAAAATCGGATTTTGTTAGTCATCCCTTAAATACAGAATTAAACAGAATTGACGTCAAAATTCAATGTAGTTTGTGTCCCAGATTTCAAACTTCAAAAACTTGAAGTGCTTCGAAAATTTGGAAAAATAACGGATTTGAAAATTGTAAAACAAATATTGTACATTTTGGGGGTGTCAGAAAGTCGGTGGGAGGATCCGGAATTGGTTTTGGAAGTTTTGAGGCTTATTTTTTCCACTTTTTGAAGTTTGAAAACCTAAAAAGTATTGAAATCTCAGAATCTCAAATTCTTGGAATCCTAGAATTGAAAAAACTTCAAAATATCAGAATTTCAAAGTTTAGAATTTTCTTCCATTTATGAGTTTCAACCCCTGAATCTTGTCCCATAAGATTCCCCATTCAAAATCTCTCTTAATTTTTCAAGAATTCATGCTTCTCAACTCCCTGTCAATGTCCACCATCCCAATATCCTGAATCTTCCCTAATTTTGCTCCCATCAATCTTTCCATCAAATTTACTATTCCAAATTTGTCATGTTTCCCTTTCCCAAAAAAATATAAATCTGCCCTTTTCCCAAATTTGACCTTTTGCAATATCCCAATTCACAGAATTACGTATGCTCCATCTGAATTCAAGAAACCTCGCAGCCTATAATCAAGATAATTGCAGTCGGAGTCTCCGCCCACTTTCTTCTAGAAGTGGCCTTTCCAGATTCTTGGGGCTCATTTTGAATTCGAAATTCTAGGTTCTAGGTTTTCTTTTTTTATAAAGTTGTACAGCTCCACACTTCAAGAGTGTGAGAAAAAACGTGTCTAGTCCTTTGCTTACCAATACGGAGAAATTTTTCATAAGAAAAGACGGGAACGAAAAAGAAGGAAGAATAAATTATATACTTGTAGTAGGCAGGAGGGACCGCCCATCACCACCAGAAGATCCGTTTTTTTCAACATACGAACTAATCCTTCTCATTCTTATTTCTAGAACATATTTCTCTAGAATCCCTTCATTCAAATTCTAGGTAAGTTTCGGTAGGTTTTAAAGAGTCATGTTTCAGCAGGAAGGAATGAGTGAGAAGAAGCGGTTAAAAGTTGTAAAATGAATGGGCTTCTGGTGGTGAAAATACGGGGGAGGATTTTGTGTTTAATTGAAGAATTGAAGTTTTTAGTATCACAAGACTTGAAAAGAGAGATAAACACAATTTCCGTTTCAGTAGTAGTTTTTGAGTTTGATTATAGGATAGTGGATGATTTTAGTATATTTTTGACTAGGTTTGAAGTCAAAAAAATGGAGCATTTAGGATTTAGATAGAGCTCGGAATCTTGGCTTAGGTCATGAGGAGGATCGAGATTTCACGGCTTCAAATCTTTGACATCCACAATATTAAAAGTCGTGAAAAATTACGGGTAAGGATTCTAGATATTGTAAATCCGTTTAGTTTCCAAGAAACCAAACCCCTCCAGTTTTATCATGCCATTCCGAAAATGACAAGAAGACTCGGAATCTTCGAATTTCTGATGTGAAGATCTTTAGAACTTCTGGGTTTCGGAACTCATAAACTCTCGAATCCACTATCGAAAACATATGGATTATTTAGAATGTGTATTAGACTCGAAATCTTAAGTTAGATAGTGAGAATCCGGTTTTCGAGGCCCTGATGATTCCGAAATTGAAGAAATCTTCAAGATATTTCGAATCTAGAATTCTCGAGATTCAAGATTCTGGATATTCTGAATCCGTTTAGTTTCCGAAAAACGAAATCCATCCAGTTTTATCCGATCAAAATTGAGATGACCAGAAAACTCAGAATCTTCTAATTTCTGATGAGAAGATCTTCAAGACGGTTTCTAGAACTCAGGAACTCTCGAATCCTGACTCTTTGGGTTTCAATTTCTTCGATATCACCAATTTTCAAGAGTTCGTATTCTTCGATTCCAAATCTCTCCACGTCTAGAACCCGAACCGCGAAAAATACCTAATCTAGAATATTCCAAATCGCTTCGAATCACCAATCTCCCATTTCAAGAACCTGACATTCTGAAATTGTCCAAATTCCAAATTTGTCACCTGACATTCTTTCTAATTATCTTTCTTCTGAATAACTTGGCAACATATCAGAGCATCTGCTCAATAGTTCATTCCACTTATCTCCTAATGATAAGTTTCCCGAAAAATTAGCTCCGCCTTTTTTTCTGTGATTCACTCAAGGCAAATCACATCATCACGTTGGGTGTACTTTTTTACCGCTGATAACCCAACAGTAATATGAGTAACTTAAAGTTCGCAAAATATGAATATGTTCCCAGTACCCCCGCTTCTCAGAATCGTATAGTTGGTACGTCAAACATTGGGGACCTCCCTTATCCAATTAGTTTTGTCTATCAACCCACACATGTTCCCATTCCCTACCCAATTGACCGTCTGGTTCCTTGACTCATCCTATTGTCTTCCCTTCTTCTACCCCAAAACTGTCTGAGCTCCGCCCCATAATTGGCTCACATGCTTCTCTCACTCTCTCACTTCGTCTCTCTTGGGTAAAAATCGGATTTGCTTTAAATTCGCATTCAGAATCGCTCGTTTCTCACTCATTCCTCGACATGCGCTTCCTCGCCGCCGCTCTTCTCCTCGCCTTCGTGCTCATCGCCACGTTCGGTAAGTTGGCTGGATGGGGGCGGGTTACTGTAGGGTAACGGGGTACTGTAGGTAATGTGAGTGGGTTATAGGTAGTTCGGTTAGTAAGAGAAAACTCCGGAGCAAACAGGTTGTTAGTACAGTAGAACTCCCGAACAGGGCCATAAGCTGACCTAACTATTCACTTGCCTTGTTACTGTAGTAAGTGAGTAAGATCATCAGTTAGGCGCTTCATTGATAACCCAATAGTTATAGGGTAATGGGATACTGTATGTAATGCCAGTAGACTCACAGGTAGTTCGGCTAGTCAGAAAATATTCCGGAGCAAAAAGGGTATCTCATCCTTCACTTTACTTGTTACAGTAGTAAAAAAATGCGCACCATCGATAACAAAATGGTGACGATGAAGAAGATTCTAGACGAATCTATGGCACCCTTTACCTGTCTAGACAATAACTCCCCATGGAACGTTCACATTCAAATAACATTGAGAATGGCAAGTGTGCTCGATTGAGGAACAAGAAAGCGCGTTCTCGGTTATACCGTTTTTTTTTTCAATAGAGCACATATGCTAGTCTAGCGTTTCGTGTATATGGGGCAAGACTGTTGCGGCCGACTGTGGCTTGGGCCGCGTGTAGGTTGCCATGGTTGAGGTCGGCCGTCCTTTCAGGACCGCACGGCCGCCGTAGGTTTCCATGATCAGAAGTACCCCAACTAGAATGCCGCGGCGGGCCGTGCGGCAGCCTTGCCTTGGGGACAAAACATATATATTTTTTAACACAAAAATGTAAAATAAAACTGGAAAGATCATACTAAATTTTTTCAGATGCCGCCGCCGCCCAATCGCGCGCCGACCGCAGCGCCCAATGGTTCAAACCGCAACCGAACGTCCGCTCACCATCGTATTCCAGGTCGCGGCTCGGAGGATCACGTCTTCTGCCACGCCGCATGTACCGCAGTCTTCCACAAGCCGACTATCAGGCAATGTGGGACAAGCTGGTTCGTCTAGAAAGGGTCCCTTGGCTAAAACGATGAATTGTGTTTACAGACCGATGCGGATTCCCAATCGGATATTGACAACTAGAGACGCTGAGCATCCCAGCTTCTCAACTCTTTCCTTTCGTTTTGGTTTCCTCTTTTGTAATTACTCTAAATCTTAATGTCAATCATCACAACCACAACCAAATCCACCATCATCGTCAGAACTTGTTCAATGAGCTGAATGAAGTGATTCTGTGTTAATTAACTTTGCGTTTTACTGAAATTCAAGGGTCCAGTTGAATTTTTCAAGTGACCAAACATCGCAACAAAATATGCAGAAATCTCATAAGTAATTGCAATGAAAATAATTGCAAGGTTTCCATAGTTGAACATTTGAACTTGAATTATTTTTCATGACAAATATTTGAATCTGCCAGTTGCAGATTTCTTGCATTAGTCATGACGCAAGTTCTCTGATAGAACTAAAACATAGTATGCTTAAAATAGGGAAGACAAAACACAAAATTGGACAAAAGATCAGGAGTCTTATACAAAATGTAGATCTCGGCACGGTCGCCCCAATTCAAAATTCAAATTGAAAGCTACAGTATGACAGAGCAAAACTTGAACGATTTTAATGGCGTTTTTGGGCAAAAACTTACACCTAATTAGTTTCTAAAAATAGTTTAGCGTACTTTCTCACAGGGGTCAAAAGCAAGAAGTGTACAAACGCGCTCCCCTGATTTAGCCCTTTTTCCGAACTTTGACGCCTTCCGATTCAAATTCCAGTGTTTTTTCTGAATTTTTTTGCGTCAAAAAAATTCTCGACTAACTATTTACCGGAATTCCGGCCGGAATGAAATAAAAATTTCAAAAAAATGAGCGGAATTCGGGTCTAAAAAATTAATTTTAGGCCCGGGTTCTCAAGAGAGCGCACCTCTGGCTTTCGACCCCTGTGCTTTCTGATCAGTCTGAAAGAGATTTTCAAAGAATGTTTTGAAGACTAGTACCGTTTCCCTTTTCGTGCTCTTTTCATCGCCATTGTTCTTTGTAAATGCTCTCAAGTTCCCCTTGTAAAAATCATAATTATCGATAAGCAGTACTCCCATATTCATCCTTCCCCGGCAATAAAAATGTGTTTTTTTGTCTCCAAAAAAACCTAACGATTTCAAGATCCTGGCGATCCTCGTCTTTCATCCAGCCGGAACTCATTCGATTGTTTTAAAATTTTTTTAAAATTGTCTATTTAAAGAAATCGCAAGGAAACATTTTTAATGCTCCGCTCGCAACAGTTTCCCATACAGAAATTTGTAAGCCACAAAAAAAAACTTTCAGCAGTGGGCGGAACCTAAAAAGTTGTTTCTTGTGACCTTTTTGAATCGACAATACTATATGGAGCTGTCTGTACCGTACATCTGAAGTTGTTAACGAAATTATTCTAAATGGATTGTTAACTTCTGATGTACAGCACAATTCCGTTGACCATTTTTCATAATTATAAATTCCCAACTCCTCATCTATTGATCACCTTCATAATGAAATCGCTGCAATTTTCGCAGCTTGAACTTCCAGATAAAAGTCTAATTAAAAGGCACTTTAACGTTTTCCAGTTGCTTGTTCGTGTCTCATTTTTCTGTAACAATCCTGAACACTTCCCAAAATAAATCAAAAAAATTTGAACAACAAAAAATGAAATTCCGCAATTATCTATCCTCGGTCAGCTCGAAGACGTTCACGAGTGGAAGAAATCGTTGCCAATTGAGCAACAGTGTCCACCCTCCATCCATATCGTCACGATTGCTGATCAGCTTCTCACATATTCATCACAGTCAGCAGCAATATTTTACAATCAAAAAAATTGCTATTTTATTAACACGAAAAAAAAGCAATTCGATTATGAAGGTTATTAATAGACATTGAATCGGGATGAAATGGTAGCGAGAAATATATAGAAAAAAAAGGCAGGAGGACATTTAGAAAACCGGAAACTTTTCGAAAATCGAAAAGAAAAATGGGAAGAAAATATAGGGGTAAGATTCGGCTGTTTTTGGGGGAATTTCGGATTATTGAACAGAAATTTTCGACTTGTTTTCCTAATAGACTGGCGGGATGGGCAACGCCAGCAGTGTGTGTTTTTCGAAATTTCTTATTCGAAAATATCTATTTTCGAAAAAAATTCGAATGATATTCGAATAATTTTTCGAATATTCGTTCGAACAGTTTTTCGAAATTTTATTCGAACAATTATTCGAACGAATAATCGAACGAATAATCGAATGACTATTCGAATATTCGTTCGAATATTTGTTCGAACATTTCTGTCGTGTGGTAAACTAGGCGCAGCATGTTATTTCGGAGTGTCGTTTGCAGTTTGTATTTTTTTCATTGCGAAATCATTGCATTTATTCGAAACTTATTCGAAAATTGTTCGAAAAAAATTGCCTTTCGAACAATTCGAACAATGTTCGAATAATTATTCGAATTGTTCGAATACTTTTCGAATAATTATTCGAAAAGTTCGAATAATTATTCGAACATATTCGAATAAGTATTCGAACAAAATATTCGAACAGTATTCGAAAAATGTTCGAATAATTATTCGAATAAATTTTCGAATAATTATTCGAACGTTGTCGAAAAACACACACTGAACGCCAGGAGTATATACTACTTAGAATTTTACAAATAAAGCATATTTGGTGGAAATTTCGAATTGAAAGAAAAACTTCCATACATATTAATGATAACAAATAAAGCTAGATTTATATATTAGTACATTTGATAGATCTCGTCTAGTAGGGCAGCATCATCATCTTCCTTGGATCGTGCTGGAGCCACTGGAGCCGGATGAGGAGCCGATGGAGCCATCTGAGCCATTGGAGCAGCCTGTTGATAGTTGGAGGAATGGAAACTGTGCATCTGTGGTTGATACGGTTGTTGCATCATTGGTGGCTGTGGGAAATGAAGAAGTCCTCCATTGTACTGCTGCTGTGGTTGCTGATAGAATGAAGACGTTGGTTGCATATACTGATCCATTTGATAAGATGGTTGTGGTTGCTGCATCGGTATGGACATCAACGATGGAAGAGTTTGTTGTGGATAAAAGTTTTTTGGTGGTAGATTGAGAAGCGAAGGGATTCCAGATGGATCTGCGGTTGGGATTGGAGCAGGAGCGCTCTCTACAGTAGCGAATAACTTTTTCAGAGTCTCCTCGTGCGATGGGGGAATTGGTACAATTGGATCGTAGCTTCGCTCTCGATCACTTCTTCGCTCGCGATCTCTATCACGACGATCTCGATCCCTATCACGTTCCCTATCATTGTGCCGCTTCCTGTCGCGAGATCTGGACCTGGATCGAGTGCGCTTCCGCTCGTTCCGGCGCATAAAGTCCGCCAGTTTCTTCTTGTTCTCCTCTTGCTTCCAAAACTCGACGCTCTTTTCCTTGGTGAACGTCTCGAATTGGATTCTCAGATCGCGAGCGTCGGTCACTAGAAGGGAACACAATCGGGATTATTGTTTGAAGAAGAATAGAAAGATTAGAAAGAATTGGATTTACAAGAAAAATATAGTATAGAAAATGCCTGAAAACCCTGAAGCTGACGTAGAAACTTACCGCTGATTTGGGTGCCAAAGATAGCAATATCATTGCATAATGGCTCGACCAACTCAGCGAGGAACTTGGGCAGCTTCTGAAAATATTGAAACACTCGGAAATTCAGTAACATTTTAAAAATGATACCGCAATGTCCTTCATAGATTTACGCGTCGTTTTGTCGATAACTCCGAAACTGACGAGTTTGTCAACGTAGTTTTGAATGGCGCAATCGTAGCCTTCATCCTTGTGCTCGGCGAAGCTTTTTCCATAGATTAGCTCGGCAGGAATGTTGACGGCATGGCACTTGGAGACGTATTCAGTTGGACCTGCAAGGGAAGCGAAGGTGAGGTGAGCAGGGAGAAACGAGGAAGTGGAAATTATGTGAAACGCTGTATGTTTAGAGTGAGGAATTGTTGTAAATTATTGAGCGTGATAACGTTTAAAGTAGGATCACAGTAATTTTATATTTTTTCTCAAACGATCGTCCCAATTCCAGTACTTACGAAAATAACAATGTTTTTTGCATAAAAATTGATAAAACTCGAGAAAATCTATTATCAAATCAGAAACTCACATTTTTTCTAACCTATTTCAAAAAATGTAATTTTTTTCGCTGATTCGAATTCACCTAATTTCGCTCAAAAACGCAATAGAAAAATTGTTTCGACTGATGAACCGGCAGCGGCGAGCGCGACGAGGCGAAATTTTGTTAATACAAATTTTTCTATTGCGTTTTGAGCGGCGAAATCAGGTGCATTCGAATGAGGGAAAATTTCTACGTTTTTTGAAATAGGTCAGAAAAAATTTAGTAGAAAATCGATTTTTTAACGATTTTTGTGCAAAAATATTTTTTTTTCGTGAATACTGAAATTTGGACTATCATTTGAGTACAAATATAAAATGACGGCAATCCGACTTCAACTCGAAATCGCGGTCAAAGCCCTCAAATTTCTAAAAGATTGAAAACAGTACTTTTTCCCTCCATCCTTGTCGCTTTGACCTCTAAATCTCCAATCGCCGGTGTCAAGTATTTCAAGAAGTGCTCATCAGCTTCACACGCTTTCTTTTGTTCTTGCCTCTTCCTTCTAGCCTCACGTCGCTTCGCCGTTTCCTCTTCTTCCTGTTTCCTTTTCAACGCATGCCGCTTCTCCCGTTCCTTTTCTCGCTTCGCCAGCTCTTTCTCCTTCTCTTGTTTTCTCATATCTTCCAGAACCTTCTCTCGATACTTGGCAATCTCATGACGAACCGCTCTCTGATCTCTGCGTTCTTTGCTTTCTTTAATTTCATGGTCAGAGCTGGAACTTCTTCTCGAGCGTCTAGGAGGGCTCGCAGTTCTTTCTCGAGATAAACCAAGGCTACGTGACTGTATTTCTGCCTTCTCCGCCTGTTCCTTAATCATCCTCAGCTGAATTCGCGCTTGATCCTCACGACTCATTTCTGATCGCTTTTGTTCGTACTTTTCTTCCTCGCCGGCTTCCATCGGGAACACCGGCATTGGGTCTACTTGAAAATCTTGTTGATGACGCCATACTGGAGTTGGTGTGAAGACTCTTCGTGGCTCTTCGCGTTGCGGACTGCCCACTAAACCATCTTGCATCGGCCACTTTGGCATCTCATCAACCCTCACTTCGTCGTCGTGATAGAATGATGGAGGCATTTCGTGGCGAAAGCTTTGATAGTCTGGAGGGTGCTCATAAGCGAATGGACTTCCAGAGTCATATCCTAACGACGAATGCTCCTGTTGGAAACGATTTCCATTAGATTGGTAATTAGACGAGAAAGATTGCGAAGAACCCGATTGATCATCCTCGCCTTCGTCGATGCGAAGAACATCCCTGAAAAGTAGCATTACGAATGCAAATTTAAGTTTTAATCACTAACTCTCCATCAGAATCATCTGAAATCGTAATCAATGGAAATTCTCCTTGGGATTGAGCAGACATGCGTAAAATGATTCCCGGCGGTGGCCCGTAGCTCTCGTCGACTTTCGAACCGAAATTCTGCTGGTATCGCTGAAAATTTGTTTGATAATCTTTGATTTATCTTCTAATTCTCACCGCTGACTTCACCGCAAGACTGATATCCTTCTGTCGAATCTTTTGCTCCAACTCGATTACTTTTCGCTGACTTTCTTCAAGTGTTTCCAAGTGACGACGCTCTTCGTACTCTGTCATTCTGTTTTGGCTCCGTTGTTGCCGTTTAATTTGTCGTTTACTAGGAGCAATCTGAAATTATTTCATGATAAAGAATGGGTGAAGAAAATAGGTTTAAATAGTTGTAAGACCAAAAAACACAAGCTTTTAAAATTGTATTTTTTCTATCAAGAAAAAGCAAGTTCTCGTTCTAGAATGCCAAGCTCTCCGTTGCAGAGCTCTCTCACAATTCCTTGGAAAACTCGGTAATTTTAAGAGAAAAAAATATTTTCTATTTTAAAACTTCAATTGTATTGTCTTTCCCGAAATTTCACCGAAAAAAAGTGAAAGAAAAGTTCAATAAAACATGCAAAACTGAAAGAAACGGGAGAAAAATGAACGGCAATAAAAAATAAATCGTTAAACCCCGCCCCTTGCAAGCGGCGCGCGCGGTTTTTGCAATGCTGCGGCAGGGAGTTGGGAAGAGTGGAATTTATGTTTGTTGATGGAAGAAGAGGGGAAGGGACAACGAACTGATGGGAAGGAACGTGTAAATAAAGAAAATAGTCATAACTCAGTTGTTCTGGTTGTTCAGATTGGATTGATTGGGTTTTTCTAAAAGGTAAATTGAGGAGGATTCGGGAGTTGGAAGCTCGGGAATCGTTGGAAAATAATGGTAAGACATCAGAAATTCTGAATAGGAGAAATTCTGAATATCAGAAAATTAAAGTTTCAAAAGCCTGAAAATACAGAAGATTTGAATCTTCTAACAAATTAAAAAAATTCCGATTTTTCATTTTAAAAACCTCCTCATCTCAAAAACTGAAAAACCAAAAACTGTATGAATTTAGAATCTCAAAATTAAAGGATGCATCAGAATTTAAGATACTTCCAATCTCACTATCAGAATTTCATATCCAAAAATGCCAGAATCATGTAAACTTTGAAAATTTCGAAGTCTCAAAATACAGTATTCTCGTAATCTCAAAACCTTAGAATCTCAACAACTCAAAATTTCCTAAATATGTATCATAATCTGAATTTTGGAATTCCAGTTTTCTAACCTTTCACAACCCCAAAACCCAATAATTTTGAAACTCAATTTCAAAAACCCTTGGAATCTTATCATGCTTGACTCATATTATAGATTCTCAGAGTCTCAAAACCCTGTTTAAATTCAAAATTTCCCGCCCAAATGGTAGGAAAAAAAATTTTTTAAAATATATTTATCCAAAAATGTTCGACATCGTTAATCAGTAAACTCTGAGTTCGAAACAGGAAACTAGACATTCTGAAAGTGATTTTGAGCTGAGATATGGGTCCTTAAAATACCCCAATATTAGTGTTATGAGCAACTTTGAGGGCTCATAATTTGAGTTACCGTAAAATCTGTATTAGAAGGGTACCTCTAATAGAAGTGCACCCCAATGAGCTCAAAATGAGCACGTTCTTGAAATTCAAACTGATTGAAATTAGTATTTTTTAGAATCCTCGTCAAAATTTACCTGGGGCGGTCGCAAAATATGTTTAAAATCTCTTGTCCAACAGATGTTATGATCCATTTTGAAAAGTCAGATTTTATTATTATTAGGTTATGGAAAAATAGAAGGGCATGCTCTTCTAATCAGATTTTACGGTAAGTGAACATTTTGCCATTTTTTTATTGCAGATTTGAGCTTTTCAGGGCCAATTTAGTCTACGACCGAAGTTTCAGAAAAAAGGACATGAGGGAAGCCCCTTGTTAGACTTCACCTCAAACTAAAAAACTTCAACAACTTCAAAAATCTATCTTCCTCTGGACAAAATCCAACCATATGTCCCCCCAATGCCTTGGTCTCCCCTCCAGTGATTAACCGTACTTATGACAAATTAGTTTCTCTCTTCTATTTCTGACACCCTCTCTCTCTCCTTTCTCAAATTCCCATTGTTTTTTTCTCTCTCTCTCTCTCATTTTTCTTTTTTTTTTGAAAATGTTTCTCCTCTATTTTCTTCCAATCCGCCTGCTTGACAGAAAGTGTCTAGGGAATCGAGACACATGTGCCCTCTCTTTCGTTCTTTTTCCATCTCTCTCCCTTTTTTTCGAACCAACACAGAAAATAATCCTTTCAGCAAATTCAAAGTCCCTTCATTTTCCCTTCTGTGTTCTTCTCGGATTACATTCTGATGCGACTTTTTCTACTGGTTTTTATTTTTGAATTGATTATCAAAGTTTCTGGAAAAGGAATTTATTTTGTTGAGGAGAGAGATGGAAAAACGTATACACAACCGTTGACTGATAGGTGGGTTTGGAATCGATTTTTTGAGACTTGTCTAGATTCCAAATCAATTTTTTGCAGCAAACAACAAATCAAAGTTAGTGAGCAAATTCGAGAGCTCTTCAACATCGATATAAATCCGTCGGAGCCTCCAGTGAAAGCGAACAATTATGTGTCCACGTACATGAAAACGCTGTACAAGCAGCTCGAGAATTATGAACATGGGTAGGTATTTTTTTTGAAAATTTGGATCTAAAATTTTTAGAAATTCAGTTAATCGAAGATTCTAAAAAGGGGGTAATTACCCGGGTAATTGAATCCTTGAAACTCAAAATCTCAAATTTTCAATTTTTAAAAATAACATTATCTCTTGAAATTAGAGATCTGAAACTCTTATTAGAAACTGTCATTCTCAGAATCTGAACATCTTGAAATCTCAGAATCTTTTCATTTCGAAAGTGCGACGTTTTGAAAGCAAAAATTTCAAAAAAAATTCTGGGTAAAAATACTTCTCAGTACAGGGCAGCACTTGAACTCGCTTTGTAGAATACTTAATGAACCGCACCTGCGAAATGTCGCGCTTTCGAAATGTCACACTTTCGAATGGTCGCACTTGCGAAATGTCGCACTTGTGAAATATCTCGGAGTCGAATTATGAAGGCCTTGAATTTCAGAATCTCAAATTTCAATCTGAAAATCGAAAAATCTGGAAATAGGAGAAACCAGAACATCAGAATCTCAGAATCTCAGTAGATGGAAGTATGACGATTTCAGAATCTCGAAAATTCAGACACACGACACTTCTGAAACTTGGAATTTCGGAATCTCTAAACGACAAAATTCTAACTTTTGACCTCCAAAACCATCCTATTCGAAATTTCCCTTTTCAGTGACACCCACGAGGAAGACGAAGTGAACGCGTGGCTTAGCGCAGATCGTATTGTCTCCCATATGGCTCAGGGTTAGTTTTTCTTTTTATTTTTCGGTCCTCTAAGTCTTCTAATTCAAGAAGTCTCCCATCGACTAGACGATGGTTCCTATCGTATTCGATTTGCCAAGGAACATGTTCCATCGAAAGAAGGACAATCGATTCTTCGCGCTCAATTGAGAGTCCATATTCAGGGAATCGTGTCGCCCATCTTTTTCTACATTGAGGATACCAAGTGAGTATTGGAACTTTGAAAATTGTATGGAAAAATCTGTAAGGTCTTTTTTTTTAATCGTTAGACGGATTCAAATCCCAAAAAAGCCATTTTCAGCCTTGCCGGAGATACTGTCCTGGTCCATTCCGAAGATCCTACTGTAGTAAGTGATGTCACAACGATGGTAGACAGATGGTCACATCTTCAACTTTCGACGCTTCCGATTATTACTGCAAAAGCTTCAACAGGTTCGGAAACCGTTTCTTTTTAATTGGTCGAATTGGTTTTTGCAGAACATGATTTGAAAATCGAAGCATTTTTGGTTATCGCGTTGAAGGATGAGGAAGCGGGACCACCGAAGAGAAGGTAGGCACTTTTTTAATTTTCGGATTCAAAAATCTCAATTTTCAGATCCCGGCGTGCCGCGGCAGCCACGCCTATCTCCTCATCTCCCATGAGACAAAAAGCGAAACGAAGTGAATCTGCGTACTTTGAAAAACGTAATTCTCCAATTTCAATCTCCCCTATCCTAACATCTTCCAATTTTTGCAGCCGACGCAAATGCCATTTGTCAACGAAAAGGTCTCTATGTGGACTTCGATATTTTGGGATGGAAACAATGGGTCATTGCTCCAGAGGGATTCAGTGCTTTTTATTGCTCCGGCGCATGCTCCGCCCCTTTTCATAAGACAATGAATGCCACGTCGCACGCCATCGTTCAGTCGACTATACATTTGGTACGACCCAACACAACGTCTTCTGCCAAATGCGCTCCATCGCACTTGACATCGATGAAGATTCTTTTTGTGGATCAGAAGAAGAATGTGCAAATTAAACGGTACAGGGATATGGTTGTGGAGGAGTGTGGATGTCATTGATGGGGATGTTTGGTGGAAACATATTACGAGTAGAGACAATTTTTGCCCCAGAGATTAATTAAATTATTTGTTTTGAATCAAACTTTGAAAAATAAAAAATAAAGCCTTGTTACTTGAGCTCATCGTACTTCTTCTCTCTTCTCCATTGTTTTGGGGTTACCGCCGCGAGAACCAATAGGGTGTATAGGATATTGAAGAGCATCGAGATGGCTCCGACGAATTCGATTCGGTTCGCACAGGAGAGGTCTTTGAAGCAAGAGCTGGAATTAAGGAGTTTAATAGTTTAGTTTTTGTATAGACCGCTTCTTGGCAACTTTGCTGGCAAATTAGGTTGTTAAGTCGAGAATATCAAAAAGTGGACCTCTACAAAATAGTGTTATACTCAACAATTGTCAATTACTGATTTTGAACTTTGGCTCAATTTTAGCTCAAGATCAAATACATTCACACACGCAAACCCCGAACCAAAGCGCTGGCCAAAATGAATGCGCGAACTGGCGGTTTCTGTGGTACTGAGCCAACTTTGAAGGCCTGAAAAAGTTATTTCCAGATATCCGATTTTTCTGAAATTTTGCAGATTTATAGAGCAACTTAAGAACTCTTTTTCTGTAGTTGACAACTTTTCCATTGGACCACAATCCTGTAAGATAGGCAAAGTTGACTAACGCCATCTCGAAATTTGTCTCATATCAATTGAGTCTTCTGGCTTCCACGCGACCAAACTACCTGGATTGTGGTCCTATGAAAAAGTTGTAAACTAAAAAAATGATGTTCTTATGGGGTTATTCAGGGGTAGTAAAAAACTAGTATTTTACTGTTTTTTCCTTATTCAGCTGCAAGCAAAAAAAGGAAAAAACTCGCGTCCGCGAGGAGTTTTTTGCTGGAGTTTTCTCTTCCACGTCCGGGATATCGGAGTGTCGTTGCGAATTTTTTTTATCAGGTCTGGTCGGTTTTATGATTTTTTTTCTGGAACTGCGCGATGAAAATTACAAAAAAATTTCTAGAAACAAACAATTTGACTGTTAGAATCGTTCTAGGTGGTTTTTGTTTTGTGAAGTCCCATTTTAACAGAAATACGCACGAATAAAGATTTTTGACGATTTTTCATTGTTTTTCTGGCTGAACTTGAAGAAGAATTAACCATTCACTTTTCCTTATGCTTTTCTAGCTACTTCATGCTTTACTTTGATAATTCAGCCAGAAAAACAATGAAAAATCGTCAAAAATCTTTATTCGTGCGTATTTCTGTTAAAATGGGATTTCACAAAACAAAAACCACCTAGAACGATTCTAACAGTCAAATTGTTTGTTTCTAGAAACTTTTTTGTAATTTTCATCGCGCAGTTCCAGAAAAAAAAGCATAAAACCGACCAGACCTGATAAAAAAAATTCGCAACGACACTCCGATTTCCCGGACGTGGAAGAGAAAACTCCAGCAAAAAACTCCTCGCGGACGCGAGTTTTTTCCTTTTTTTGCTTGCAGCTGAATAAGGAAAAAACAGTAAAATACTAGTTTTTTACTACCCCTGAATCACCCCATTAAGTTGCTCTATACATCCACAAAGTTTCAGTAAAATCGAATATCTGGAAACCACTTTTTCCAGACCCTCAAAGTTGACTTAATTTAAACGCCAGCACTGCGTAAAACAAACTAACACTTTATTATGCACCAGTTGATTGTATCCAAGACAACACTGCACACACGCCACAATCATGCAGCTGATTCCCACTGCTCTATGCATTGGTAACATTCGGATACGGTAGGCTTCGGTGGCACATGGGAATAGGAAAGTGAGGAAACCAAATGAGATCTGAAAACTATTGGTTCAAAGATTCGACAGTAGTTAGACAGTCCACAAACCTGTCCGCAATAAAGCAATAGAAATCCGACTCCTAGCCAACTGTGCAAATTTGAAAAATGATCAGATTTAGAGTACTCGATGGACAAAACCATCGAGGCCAGGCCAATGGCTCCAAGGAGAATTGAGAAAAGATGGAAAGTGGAATGAATTAATTTAGTAGTTGAGCTAGAGTTGTATCGGTAGACTCGGTGAGCAAGAAGCGCTGCAAATGGTATACGGACCCTTGAAAACTGATCTTGATATTACTCACCTTCCCCTTGAAAAAATATGAAACCCAAAAACATTGTGAAACCATGAAGTTGTTTTCCTCTCATATTCAAAGTTGGAAAATCCTTCACATCTTTTTCATTCGGCCATCCCATTCCGTTCATAAAAGTATTGAAAAAGTAACCATTCAGACATACAGTAATAAATCCAGCCAAGTGGGTACAAGTTAGTACAAAATCAAAATGGTCTAAAGAATTTGAATAGGAAAACATTTCTTCAGCTTTGAAAGTAGTACAAAACTGCTTTGCTTATGTACCTACCAATGATAAGAACGGCGACAAAAATAATGAGCCATGTTTTTCATTTGAACTTTTTTATTAATACATCATAACTTAAAAATAACATACATGAAAGAATAAAGCTTCAAATTGCTTGGTAGAGGAAAGTATTTAGGAGCAACAAATGACGATCATAGTGTGTGGTGCGAAATAAAAAATATTTATTAAGAACTTGGTTTACTTGAGCTCATCTGGAGTCTTTTCCCTTCTCCATGGTTTTGGAATAATCAACGCGAGAACGAGAAGAGTGTAGAGGATGATGAAGAGGACACAGAATGCGCCGACGTACTCGATTCGATTGGCACACGAGAGATCACCGAAGCAGTCTCTGAAAATCAGATGTCCATAGTGACCCCTAATGAAAAAATGTGCAGTAGCATTACTACGTGGTTAGGCAGGGAAATGCGAACTACACTTCCTCGAGACATCTAAATATTCAGAAATTGGTTAAAAATTTAAAAAAACGACCGGGCCCGACGCGTGCCAACGGTTTTTCTCCCATACAAATTGATATTTTCCAATCGAACGTTATTTGAAAATACATATAGGTATCGACGCAATCTACAAAATGGCAATATCCATTCGCTCAATTTCGTGCTGCTTTCCAAAAAACACCCGGGTTAGCCAGGTTTGCAATGTCTGTCTACAGACGGTTTTTACTGTTTTTCAATCAACATACTAACTTCACTAGCCGAATGCACTAGGAGTTCCGCATATTTAAAAATTAAAAAAAAAACTCACGGCTGTCCTTCCAATAAAACATTTCCAAATCCAAGACAACACTGTACACATGCGACAATAAAACAACTGACTCCAACCGCACGATGAATCGGCATCAGACGAGCACGATGTTTTCCAGGCGAGCAAGGACATAGATAGGTAAAGAAACCGAATGAGAACTGGAAAATAAAAAGACTGCTTAAAAATTGAACAAGTCTTCTCTCTCACCTGAACCAAATAAACAGCAATCAAGCAAATACCAATCCAACTGTGTACACTGGTAAAGTTGTTATACTGAAAATCGAATTCTTTAGGTTTTTGAAAAATCAGATGAACTCACTCCAGTATTATTTGTGCTCAAAATAATGACAACCAAGGCTGTGATAGCTAATCCAATGGCACAGATATGGAGAGCAGTGTGGAGAAGTTTCGAAACCATTTTTGCTTCGTATCGGTATACTCGGTAGGCGAGAAGAGCTGAAATATAAATTTCGCAAAATAAAACTTCAAAAGTTTCAGGGCTCAAAACTGAATTTAAAAAAACTCGTTTTACCTTCTCCTTGAAAATAGATAAACGCGAGGACCATCAAAAACGCATGCAACTGATCCCCTTTCTTCCCGTAAGCATAAAATTCATCAGGTGTCAAATTATCTCCAGTCTTATTCAACGCCGACGGCCAACCCAGACCATTTTTAAACGTATTGAAGAAATATCCATTCAAACAAATCGTGACGAAACCGACGAAATGTGTAATAGACAGAATAATATCAAAATGATTCCAAGATGAGCGATCGTGTCGAGAATCTGTCGACATTCTGGGAATAGGATAGATTGGAGGGAGAATAAAGAAGGTTTTAGCAAGAGTAGAGAAAATGTTTCTTTGTGTAAATGTAGAGGTGAGAAAAGTCGAAAAGTGATAACAGACAGTGGTGAGTCAGGTCTCTGAAAACACCCACATTCCAGTGGGTTAAGAGGTTTTTTTGGTTGGGAGGTTGGGAAATTTTCGAAAAATGGGAATAGTGAATCACTGTTCAGGATTTCAGGAGTTTCATAGATGACGGAAAGTTTATATGCCGTAAAATCTGTATTAGAAAGGCATGCCCTTTTTTCCAGTGCCTTAAAAATATTTCTGGATTCCCAAAATGGAGCATAAAATCTGATTTGGAACAATTTTGTGAGTCAACTTTTGACGAGGATTCTAATAAGAATAATTTCAATCCATTTGAGTTTCAAAAATCTGCTCATTTTGAGCTCACCGGGGTGCCCTTCTAATACGGATTTTACTGTAAATTAAAATCTTCGAAACAAAATAAATTAGTCGAATACTGAATTTGAAGTTTTCAAGTCATAAACTTCCTTCAACCAAGCAGCTGAAAAGTGAATTTTTCAAGTTTATTTAGGACCATCGAGTTATGAAATTTCAATAGAGCGTGTTTACAGACTAAATTATAGTTTAAAAGTTTGTTGCTAGAACAAAAGTGGAAGTTTTTAAAAATTTATGTTTTATCATCCTTTAATTTTGATAATAGTTCTAGTAATAATTTAATCTTGTTTTTGCAGTTGTACGACAAAATCAAGAGCTTAGAGGTCAACAATTTGGAAAAATGTGCTTCAGAAGTCGAGAATTTTTTAGATTCAGAAACTCATTCCAAGTATGTAAAACTAAAGAACTGAATCACATTTTAAGAAGAAAGACTTTTTCAAAAAACTGTAAAATTCGGAGAAAAAACTGAAAACCAATCCTCTCTTTTTCTTGCCCTAAAATCAGAGAAAAATGCCAACAAAAACCAACCGATAAGAAGCAACAAGAAAAGGGAAAGAGTAAGTTGTTGTACAGAATTTTTGCTCTCTTTTTCTCTACTCTCCTTATGGATAGATTCTTATCAATTTTTGCCCCGTTTACAGCATACACACATTGATATAACACAAACCAACCCATTGGCATTTCCTACACCACTCTAATAACTTTCTTTTCATTCATAAATGGTGTTGTAATACTGTGGAGAAAAAAGTGATTATGACAGGAGGACTATAAAGGTGTAGGAAATAGTAAATAAAAATAAAAATTCGATGTTTTTGGTCTGAAAAAAGAAGAGCTGTTGGGTGTGGTGGTAGGTGGTTTCTGGGCTGGAATGTTGTTGTTGATAAGAGGAAAAGTGAACAAATATGGGACTGACCTGGAAGAATACATAATGTTATTATGGATTTTATGAGGTTTTTAGAGTTGTTTCAAAAGAGGCAGACAGGAAATGATGTAAGAGGTGGAGAGCACTTTTAGAAAAGGGGGAGTTCATAATACATGCAAAACGAGATTCTATGGGTTTTGAGGATTTTGTTATTGATTACGAATAGTTTATCGAAATATTATAACAAAATAGAGAGTCGATGTTCGCAGTGTTGATTTTCGAGTTCCCTCTCACAGAGTTGTCACTAAAGTTTTCGTATTGTAACCAGGTGGGCGGGGTCGTGTCCAGAGAAAAAATGGAATCACGAAGCATCGCGCAGTTTTATTATTACTGTAATAGTTTTCACAAGCATGACCTACAGTACTGGCCAAAAAGAATGCGCACACTGGCGTTTTCTATGGAAATAGAGCAACTTTGAGGGTCTGAAAAAGTGGATTTCAGTTGTCCGATTTGTCTGAAATTTTGTGGATGTATAAAGCAACTTAAGAACTCTATTTTTGTAGCTGACCACTTTTTCATAGGACTAAAATTTAGTTAGTTAGGTCGCGTGGAAGCCGAAAGACTTCAAAATAAGGCAAAAATTCGAGGGGACGTCAGTCAACTTGGCCTAACTAACTGGATTGCAATCCTATGAAAAAGTTGTCAACTACAGAAATAGAATTTTTAAGTTGCTCTATACATACACAAAATTTCAGAAAAATCGGATATCTGGAAACCACTTATTCAGACCCTCGGAGTTGATATATTTCAAACGCTAGTGCGAGCTTTTTTTTGGCGAGTACTGTATTTTAATATTTTTTCTAATTCCCCGACTCATTAATAGAATTTTCGAAGTTTGAGTTCAATTTCCCTAACTCAGAGTTTGTATTATCGAGATTTGAATAGAACTTTTTTTTGTTAGAAAACGGTTTTTTTCAAGGCTTCTTCTTGTTTTAGGACACATTTTTTGAGATATCATGATAATTTTCTGACGGCGATTTCCCAGGTTCCTCCATGACTATTTACAGTGTCCCTTCAATTCAAATAATATCTCCTTTTCTCCACTATCTCCCCCTAATCTTACTCAATACGAACATAATGTACCCCGAGAGAAAAGAGACGCAGAGACAACGATAAGACTATTCTTTCCTTCTTTTCCCTATCAAAAACAGTGGCCAAAGTGTAGTCTCACTTGTATTCTCATTCTTTTTTGGAAATTTCAAATCGAAATGGTCAGCAAAGAAGACTTTTTTGACTACTACTTTTCTATTGTTCTTCCAAAAAATGGACTACGAAGAATTCGAAAATTATTTTGGAATAGAGATGTTGTTTTGAAATTAATCATAGATCAGAAGGGAGACAGTGTAAAGTAAGTTTTTTGACTCGAAAATTTTAAAAAGTGAAAACTGTTCAGTACAATTTTCATCAATCCTATAACATGTTGGTCCCTTGGAATTCTGGATTCTCAACTTATCAAAACTTCATTCACAACTACATCCTATCACGGACATTCTGCAACTTTCGAGAGAATTATGAAAGTTAGAGCAGAGGATTCAGTGAAAATCGGAAGTGTTCGAATATCCAGATGTGACGTTTTTAATATTTTCGGAGAAGAGGAATCCATTGAGAGTGTTTCCGTGAATGTAAGGTTTTCGAAGAAAAATGCTTTTAAAATTTTGAAATTCAGAATCTTACCCCGATTTATAAACTTTGTGAAGGCGCGATTCCGATAACTGAAACTGCAAAACTATCGTTGGTTCGGCAGTCGGGAATTCCGAAGAATATTCGATTGGATAAGGAGCATTTGGAGCAGATTTTGAAAGAGCCGAAGTGAGTAGACTTCGAAGAAAGTTAAACATATTTTCGAATCTTTCAGCATTTTCTACAAAAACGACATCGTCCGTATCACCGACTACAACGTCTACACCGACACCACCACCAATCTCTTCTACAAACTCGACATCTCCACATCTCCATGCATCCTTGACTCGAGCACATCTGTCTATGAAACTTCCGCAGTATCTTCAATGCTCCCTTTTTCCAATTTTCTTCTCCAGAATCCCTTGACGTCTTCTATGAAAGCCACCATTGATCGGATGACCCATATTTATCAAGCTCAACGAAAATTAACCAAAAAATCTTTGGTTTTCTTGGTCACAGGAGCTTCAGGATCAGGGAAACGTCTTCTAGCTCAGGTATTGGCTTCCAGAACTCATCGAAGTTTTTATGAAGTCGATGGTTATGAAATGGTTTGTGAGAATGCGTCAACATCTGAAGCCAAGTGGACGTCGTGGTGGGAAAAAGCAAAGTTGCTGAAGAATTGTCTTCTTTTCGTGAGGAATGCACATGTGTTAGCTATAGATCAATTCAATGCACTGGGTTTGTCAATGGAGCGCATATGCAAATAAAGATTAACTTTCAGATAGACGAATCCTCCAACACATTGAGCTGAAGCTCGCGGAGCCCACCAAGCTCACTGTCGTTTTCTCTTCCAACGCCGATATGTTGAGCTCGATGACTCCAAATGTCAAGAACCTGGCACTGTACACATTTTCAGCAGATTTTATGGATGAGAGCGAAAGGAAAAGTTGGCTAGAATTCTATCTGAAAGAGAAATTGGCTGTGCATGTAGCCAAGAAGACGTCAGGATTCACGTTGGCAGAACTACAAGAGTTGGTGAAGAATGGGAAGAAAATGAAGGGACAGAGTGAAGAGAAAATTTATGAGGATTTGATAGATAAGAGGAATTCGAATTTCGCGGATGCCATAGGAGCGCCGAAGATCCCAAATGTCCGTTGGGAGGACGTTGGTGGTCTCGAGGAAACCAAACAAACTGTCCTGGAAAGTATCCGTACCAATCTCTTCGGATCTAGGGCACTCAAAAGGTCTGGAATAATACTCTACGGAGCCCCGGGGTGTGGAAAAACTCTGATAGCTAAAGCCGTTGCCACCGAGTTCAAAATTGCATTCCTCTCCGTGAAGGGACCCGAACTTCTCAATAAATACGTTGGTCAAAGTGAGGAAAATCTTCGGAAGGTTTTCGAAAGAGCCAAACAAGCATCGCCATGCGTGATTTTCTTCGACGAAATCGACAGTTTGGCACCGAATCGTGGAAGAAACGGAGACTCGGGTGGAGTTATTGATCGAATTGTGTCACAATTGCTAGCAGAGTTAGACAAGTTACACAATTCTCCATTGACCAAAGTGTTTGTGATGGGCGCTACTAATAGGCCGGATTTATTGGACAACTCGCTGATGACACCGGGAAGATTTGATAAATTGGTGGAAGTGAAACCGGGAGAGGATGTCGAGTCGAAGACGAAAATTCTGGAGGCCGTGTCGAGGAAGATGAATTTTGATAAGGATGTGGATTTGAGAGAAGTGGTGAGTAAGGGAAATGACTTTCCTTATTTTAAATTGCACTATTCCTCTCTAGTTTTGACTATATTTTGTGAAGAAAGTTGCCGGCAAGCTAGATAGTTTTTTTTGGATTTGAAACTATATTTATTTTCGAACTTTAAAATTACAGTATTTTTTTAATTTTTATTCAAATAATTGACCCAATAACGAAAATAACAACATTTTTTCATAAAAATCATTAAAATTCGAGAAAATCGATTTTCAAATCCTAAACTTACATTTTTTTCTAACCTAGGTTTGAACCAGCAAAAAATTCTAAAGTTTTGAAGTAGGTTTGAAAAAATGTAATCCTACTTTAAAAACCTTAACTTTTTTTTGTTTCAGGCCAGTCGGGTGGACGAAAAAATGTCCGGAGCCCAATTATTCTCGATTATCTCAAACGCCGGAATGGCTGCCATCGTGGAAACGATTCAAAATATTGAAAACGGGAAAGTCGATTCTCAAACAGATGTACGGGTTGCGCAGAGACATCTACTGGAGAGTGTTCAGAAATTTCATGAGACCAAAATTTAATTTTTTGTTTTCTTGGATCGTTGTTTCTTTATTAAATAAAACATGTGTTATGATGCACTTTTTCATTTTTAGATCCACAGACCCCCTCTCTCCATTATGTTTCATTGCCTTTATCATTTGGCTAATTTCGAATTCAAACTCGTGACGTCTTCTGTGTGTCCTCAATTCTAGGTGCTCATTAGGCAACTAAAAAAGAAAGAGCATTCAATTAATTTTCTTCACAATCAACTCATTTTTCCCGACGTTGGATTCCGTAATGAAGACTCCAGAGTTCGCTCTTTTTTTCTTGGATTCTTGGAAAATGAGTCCCTGCTTTGTGCTTTAATTCATCAAGAATCTTTAAAGAAGGTTTCTAGTTGCATTATTTAAGACGTTACAATTTTAAGATGTATTTTTAGAGAGTTGGCTGCAATTTCTGAAGTATCGAAATTTCAAGATCACTGTATTTCACATTTCTAGCAAAATTTGTTCCCATTGAACCCCATTCTCACACTCTTACATCTCTTTTTCACACCTTATTTGCAACATTACCGCCTACAAACGGAATGAAGAAAAAGTATCATTTTTCTCTCTTTGTTATGCACCTAGTTTTTTGTGTTCTTTGCATTAACTAAACTTTTTTGTAGCCGAACTCTCAGATTTCGTAGGACCTTGGATTACGGTAGTTTGGAATTAGAGCTTTCAAACCTATAAAATTTGAAAAGTTTTAAATTCCGAAAGACTACATTGTTCTAAAATTCTAATATCATGCAGAACCAGAAAACTTGAAAATCTGAATTAAACATCAGAAAATCTGAAAGTCTCCAATATTGGAATCCCGGAATTTCAGGATCTCAGGTTCTTAGAAATTCCGAATCTCAAGCTCCGGGAAAACTCGTAAGATTTCGCAAAACCTCAAAAATTCAAAATCCTTTAAATTTCAAATATTATGCCAGTCTCAGTGAATGTCAGTCCTGGCTGAATTTTTCGTGGTTTCGCGCCAACGATATCTCACCACGAACAAAATATTTATTTTAAGGAACACACCGTAGTTTGTAGGTCAATTTTCAATTTTTTCTCGTTTTTCGAACGATTTTCACAACAAATGTGACATTTCGCGCCAAAATTTGTTGAAAATCGTTCGAAAAACGAGAAAATAATGAAAATTGACCTACAAACTACGGTGTGTCCTTTAAATTAAATATTTCGTTCGTGGTGAGATATCGTTGGCGCGAAACCACGAAAAATTTAGCCAGGACTGACATTCACTAAGACTGGCATAATATCAGGAATTCAGAGTCTCAAATTTTGTGAGCCTTTGAGTCTTCAAATCCATTAGAATACCATAGAACTTTGTGTTCTCATGATTTCTGAGTAATTCATTCTCCAGATTTAGAATCACTATTCAAATTGAAACCTGAAATTCTGATTCCAGAAACACTTCCAATTCCCAACTTCCTTCTTGACATCATCTTCCATTTTCAGTTCATTTTCTTTTCTTCGATTTCCCAGAATACCTACTGAAAAATTCTGAAATTAAAAACCATTCCATCATGTTTCATTTCTATAAACAAATCCTCTAAAAATCACCTGCTTTTTTTCAATTTTTCCATCTTGATTCATCAAGTTTTGTGTCAAAAATAGATGAAATGAAAAAAGAAGGCGAAAACTTTCTCGATTTTTCCACGATGATTATTGAGAAAAAGAGCGAAGACTATTTTTTTGAGTCAAAACACGAAGTAGACCTTCAGACACAACAAAATAGTGAATACTAACTACTTTATGATGATTACGTTTGTATTTACTTTCCCCACGCCAATAAATCTTAAATTTCATATTCAGTAAGATCATTTTAATATAATAAGACATAAAAATATCTTTGAAAAGTTTCCCATAATGCTGTCCTCGTGAGAAAAATTCTTCACTGGATTGGAAAAAGACCACAAACCAGTGTGAATAGATGACTTTTTGTACTTTTTTGAAGAAGAAAAATAGGTCAACATTTGTGGGTTTGTAATGAGTTTGATCAAATATGTTTACGCATGGTTCATAGGCTTTTTGTCTGGTTTTTGAGATTACATTTTTGCAGTTTTTGGATCATAGAATCTGGTCAGCTAAAGAGGTCAAAATGTGCTTATTCTTGTTAAAACCCAGCTCGAGTTTCAACTTTTTAAACCAAAAAGTAATGATTTTTTGATCCGAAAATGTATTTCCTTACCAAAACTGAACTCATTTTTCAGTCACCCCCCTATAAAATACACATTTCCTGATTTTGTTCCTTTCTCAACTTCAGGATCATGTCTACTACGACCATTACTACTACTACCTCACCTACTAAAATAGCGTATTTGTTCAGGTGATTCGTAATGAAAAAAAGTGAATTTCAGCTGTCCTTTCAAGTAGGAAAATTCTGGACCTGTACATTGATACATACCTCCCGATATATGTAATTCACTTTTTCATTTTCGTGAGGTCTCAGAAATATTCGATTTCTCAATTAGAATCTAGGTTACCGTAGTACTGTAAAATTCCAAAGTGTTCAAAATTCAAGTCCCTAAATGTTGGATTCAAAATTTTGCTATCTTTTTGAGCTCTTTTCAATAAGAGTGATGTTTTTATCCTTGTTTTGTTCCAACACAAAAAAGTGCGTATGCAAAATCAAGAGAATATTCAAGTTTGTTTTTTGGGCTTGCTATGCATTCATACAAACTTGAACTGAATGAATATGAGGAATAATGAAGTAGATAAAGTTTTGGGATTTTTGAACTAGGGAATTTTGCATAAGTTGATTTTGAACATTTTTGCAATTCATAAACTCTGAAAGACTTTCATTCGAATATCTTGGGTCCTGAAACTTTGAGATTCTCTGATTCAGAAACTCTGAACTTTCGCCAAAGTCTCAGATTCAGAAACTCTGAACTTTCGCCAATCTGAGATTCTAAAACTCCTGATTTTTTAAAATCCGAGACTCCGGTGGATCTTAAAGGAGGTGTCCGGTCAAAAATTTTTATTTCTTTAAAATGTGCAGAATTTTGCGCTGATTCCGAATATCATAACGAAAACGCTCAAAAATGCCTCCAACACCCCGAAAAATCGCTTCAAAAATAAAGAAGTTGCCTTGTGTGGCTGTGGCCGAACTTCGCCGAAGTGGCGCGCGCAATGCAGCAAACGCGTTTGCAGTGTTGCGCGCGCGCGTTAGAGAACGCTCATTGGCTGACTCCGCCCACTTTCTCACGCCCACGCGCCACTTCGGCGAAGTTCGGCCACGGCCACCCAAGGCAACTTCTTTATTTTTGAAGCGATTTTTCGGGGTGTTGGAGGCATTTTTGAGCGTTTTCGTTGTGATGTTCGGAATCAGCGCAAAATTCTGCACATTTTAAAGAAGTAAAATTTTTTGACCGGACACCTCCTTTAAAACCCGAAGATTTCAGGTTTTCAAAAAGCTCGTAATTTGGAGCTTTCGAAATTCTGAGATTCTGAACTCTGTTTATTTTTCATTATGCTTAGTTTTTTCCAAAATTCCACCTTAATCCAATTCATTTATTTTGTTCCATTATTTCTCCCCAAATACGCTAATCCCTATCCCTAACTTATGACACGTATTCATCTCCTCCTGCTCCCTAAATGTCTCCATTGTCACTTCCATTCTCTTCTTCTCTCCACGTCAAAAAATGGAATCTTTTTTCTTCTCCTCCGATCCATTTTTCTTCCTTATCAATTATTCCTCATCCATTGATTCCTCCTCCTCTTTTAAAGATTCCCCTTTTTCGATTCTTTGTTCCTTATGTGTGACATCGCTATGTCTTCAGAAAAGTGTGTCTGAATAATTAACGTCTTCATTCATTTTCATTAGAAGAAATTGTGCGTTTATGTGTCTTCAGGAGAGTGCAAAGCGAATGTTTTGTGTGTGCAAAAAAGAGAAATTAATTTCCTGAAACAAGGTTCAATTTTTCTTACCGAGAATTGTTTACGCAAAGTGACATCGTCTGTGTTGCCCTGATTCCGGATGTCCACAATTTGTATTATTTTGTCTCTGCGTCGTGGCCTAACTTTTCCCATTAGTTGGTTTTCTAGGCCAACGATGTCTTCAACCTTCGACTGTTTAATATTGGCCTAACTTCTCGATTTTCTAGGCCACTGAGTTTTTGTACATTTGGTGACTACCTTTTCATTTGTTGGTTTTCTAGGCAATCGAAGAATTGAACAGTCTTTATTCATGAATCCAGAAGACTGCCCGACTCTAACCAAACTTTATTTGGCCTGATTTCCTTCCATTTCTGAATTTTTAGTACACATCCCAACTTCCCTCTTTCAATGATGAATAATGAGTTTTTGTTGACACTAACTTTTTTTTTGCTTTTCAGTCAAAACTTCCCACGTCAAACTGAAAGAAGACCTGAAGAGACACTTGAATGTGTCACCTAGATTGTCTTCAGATCAAAAAAAAAGGAACTAGAAAAGTATGCAAAAGAGGGTGGAAGAGCGTCTCAGATCATTGATATTCGAGAAGTTGAAACAAATAGACAACGTTTTTGCAACACTAATCTTCCAAATGACCATTGGTTACGTCAATTCCAGTTCCGGTAGTATGGAGTAGTGTTTGGAAGTTGCTAATATGTTGAAAAACATATGGTCTAGAAATCCAGATGACGTTTAAAGTTAGGCTTATGTAAAGTACTACGGTAGTGAAGTTTTGACAGCTCGTTTTAAAACTTTGTCTAGTCGGGATTTTTCTAGTTTTGACGTGGGCAATGTAGACAAGAAATCAACAAGATTGGGTCAACAAGAAATAATTATTCATGCAATAAAATAAATAGAAATAGAGGGCATGGTCTAGAAATTCAAAAGGAGGAAGTTCAAGCCATGAAGAGTCCTTCAGATTCCTTGGGGACTTTTACTGTATTTTCATTTTTTGGCCTAGAAATCCCAACTAGAAGAAAGTTGGGCACAAACTAGACTATTTTCGAACATCAAAATCATATTCAGATGTTTCCAAGAAAACTTTGAAACTTGAAAATTTTCAAAATGAACCAAATGGTTTCCTGTTTTTCCCCCAACTTCCGGTCATTCTTCTTCTCACATTTTTCGTCTTTTGTTTCAAGTGTGTGAGGGCGAAAAAAGTCTCGAGGTGTGCTGCTCATTTTTTGCTCTTTTAAAATTCGAAAACTTTTCTGCAAAATCCAATCCCTATTTCAAAAATCATCGCACTTCCAAGAAGCCCGAGAAGCAGAATTTTAAAATTCAAAACATAATAAGAGAGCAAATTCTGATGATGATGCTGGAGCACTATTCTTTCATCTTGGAGAATATGACGTTTTGAAGAGAGAAGAGAATTGGAAATTTGCAAAACAAATTGTGTGAAAGATAATTGTAATTTTTAAAAAAGGTTTCTCTGGGAATTGCAAAATTTCAGTCTTTAATCCAATTCATACAGTATTTTTGAAGGTATTCAATATTTTCAAAGTGTTTGAAATCTGATAACTTTTGAGAAACATAGTCAACTTTGGTTAACAGAAAAAAGTTTTTGCTAACACTCGGAACTTTCTGAAGTATGGATTTTCATAGATACTGTATCTCCATTCTTGTCGGCCATTTCTTCCATTTTCTGACATGAATGATCTCTGTCTGAAAAGTGCATCAGTCTGAATTCAAATCTAAACCTGAATCAGAACTGGAAATTTCACATGTATATGAATCCAAATCTGAACCGTGACGATGATTTCAGCTGGTCGCGGTGTCAGATAATTTCCGGGTCACTTCATTCAAAAACGTGTGGAAGTTTTTTCAGAGTCGTTTTGTGACCGGGACGTTCTGCGACTGGGTTTTCTTCTGGTTTTTTGAATTCTCTGAAAACTGGCTTACGGTAAAATATGCATTAGAAGGGCACCCCAATGAGCTCAAAATGAGCACTTCTTGAAATTCAAGCGGATTGAAATTAGTCTTATTAGAATCCTTGTCAAAAGTTTACTCACAAAATATATTTCAAATCAGATGTTATGATCCATTTAGAGAATTCAGAAATATTTTTTAGATGCCTGAAAAAACGCTCTTCTAATACAGATCTTACGGTATGTGTGATTTCAGGAGGACTTCCATTAGACACCCCCTTTGACCCACCACTCTTTCAATATTCTTTTGTGGGCGGAGCCTATTTGCTCCGCCCGTGTTTCCTTGTGTTGTTGCACTACCCCGTACTCCCTCTCTCTCTCCTCTTGTTTTCTTGGGTTTCCCCGAGAGTTCCTTTTGTCCATTTTTTTTCTTAAATCCAAAGTCTCATCATCTTATTTTTACTTTCCCTACCACCCAAACATCCTGAAAAACCAAATAACAGCAAATTTGTGGCTGGACTCTTTTTCTTTTTATTTTTCCCGCCTTCATCCGCGAATAATTAGACAAGAAAACTGGAGGAAAAAGTCTAGGAAGTTGAGAGTAATTATTTTCAAGTGGAGGCTTTCGGTGCCAGGCACCAGTGGTGGGACCAGATTGTGTTGTCCAGCTGGCCTAGATATTTTCAGATGGCCTAGAAACTTCTAGATCTATTCCACCCACAAAAAACTTCATTCTTCCATTAGCACTAATCATAATTTCTTCCATTCCTACTGTCAAATTCAGATAATAAGGAAAGAAACGTGCATACACGGCCTCATCGGGTGTGCGGTTTTTCCGAGCTTGTTGCAAGAGCGCTCCACGGAAAAAGTAGCCCGCCAATTTCAAAAACTATTTTTTTCTATTCTCATTAATCATCATTTATACTAGAAATTTGATAAAATAGACAGTTATACACTGTTTTTGGCTCAGTTAGTCAAATTTTCGCAAATTTCATCAATAATGAAAACAAATGCAACTTATGAACAGTTCATGAGAGGAGGAAAAGTCTTGAAAATCGGAGAAAACTCCGTAAAACAATCTTATGTTGGAAAAAGCGAAATTTTTATTCAAAAACAATAATCTTACAAGCAGGAACTGATTAAAACACATAATATTTGAAACAAGTGAAACAATTGAAAAAATTCCAACTGCTCCGGGGTTAGTTTCCTTCACGGCCACGGGCTTCAGATCCTCTCCGATGATCTGCTTCTCGGCGTGACTCTCGTCCTCGTATCTCTCGTTCTCATCATCGTCCAAATCGATTTGAGGGTCGAAATTATACATCTTCTCCTTGGCGACGTCATCCATCTCTGCATCGGATTACGAGTCAGAAGCCTCCTTTTCGCCTTCCATCGGCGAATCTCATACTGCTTCCCCTTCTTCTCGTTCTTCCCAATATGCTTCTCAATCGCGTTCATCTCGTCGTCGTCGTCTTCATCCGAGATGAGCCCAGCGATTTCTTCCTTCTCGAATCACGATTCCGTTCGGACGTTCTTCTTTTTCTTCTTGCTGAGACCCGAATTAACGGTGTGGATCAGTTCGTTTTCGTCGTCATCGGAATCCTCGCCTTCTTGCTCGTGAGTTTCCCATTCAACCTCACAGAGGCCTTCTTCGTTGTCGGATTCTGGAAAAATGGGAATTTTAGTAAGTCAACATGTCACAGAATTTTTCAAAGCGGTTAAAACAGCTCTGGTAGTCTTCTGAGGCTTCTGAAGCTTCTCAATCCCTCTACAATGCTCCAGAAAGCTCCGGATGGCCTCTAAACTCACGAGATCCAACACCTTCAAATCCTTCATATATTCCTCCACCTCTTCCGTGGTCTTCTCGTGATTTTTCCACTTCTCATCGTCTAACTGAATGACGCTCGCCGATCAGAGAATATCCAAAGGCGCTGGAGACGTGATGAAATCCGTAGCCTTGACAGTTGCATGAATCGCTAGCGAATCCGTATCGTAACCATCTGCCTTCGCCTTCTTCTGTTTTCCAATCAACATATTCTGCGGATTCGGCTTCGTTCCCTCGGATCCATTCGGATTCGCAAACACCTTCTTCGGATCCAAAAACTTCGCTCCAACCTTGTCTGGCTTCTGATAAACCTCACAAACGACGAAAATCTCGGCGGATTCGAGACGAGACGCCGCCGGTTTCCAGCCACGAACTCGTTCGAAGAGCTTCTCGAAGATACGAGTCAGACACGGATAGTAGGCCTGAAATTGGATTTTGAGGTGAAAAAGGGCAGAATATTGGAGAAAATCGAGGAATTTTACACACAAATGTGAAAGCTGGCGGATTTTCGCACTTTTTGTCGATTTGTTTGACAGAAAGAGATTAAAACCGGTGAAACAATATTAGAATACAGCTTCGAAAGTTACAATTACGAAAAAGAACTGAATTTCTAATATTGTTCGACAGAAAAGCAATCAAAAACGAAGAAGAAATGCTAGAAAAACATATTCAATAGCGATAATTCAGAAGAAAATATGCTATTCTAATATTTTTCGACCGAAAACCGATAAAAAACGATGAGAAAATGCTCGAAAACAACTTCAATAGCGAAAATTTCGGAAAAAAAACTGACTGCCGAAGCAGTGAAAAGTGTCGTATCGCCTTTTTTGCCTTCAGCATTGCGGTGACCCGCCATGCAGCGAAATGAAAAAATTCAAAAATTTTAGTTACCGCCGAATTGCAATGGAGCGCGGTTTGTCAAAACCGAACACCCGAAAAGGCCGTGTGCATATTAAAAAGAGCATCATGATGCTCTTTGAGCTCTAGTTTTTCAGAAAAAAACCTAGACTATAGGAATGAATACAAATTGGTTGATAATGACGCCAGATTTGATACAAAAAGATGCGATTTTTTGGGTGGGAGGAGGAGGATTATGAAGTCTAAATTCGTCTTCTTTCTTGAAGTTTTCAATGGTCTAGACCCTCTAAAGTCTTCCAGATCTTTTTGAGAATAGTTTGAGTGCACGAAAACTTTTCCTTGAATAAAGCTGATCAGATACCTAATCCAAGGATAAGATACTTAGTCTAGGATGTGTCGAGAAGAACGAAATTTCAATAGATTTTGGGCCCGATGTTCAGAAGACAACTTGAATTTTGACTGGAATAGTCTTTTTGGTTTGCTTGAGTTTCAAACTTTTCTTAGAGCTTTAGTTTGGTTTTTTTTTGAAAATGTTGAAATTTCCAAAACTTGCTCCTCTGATTATGCAAAATTGAGTGAATTTCTGATTCGTGAACCTGAAATTCTCAAATTCAGACTTTCTGAAATTTTAGAATCTAGGAATTTGGGATACTGAAAACCTAGTTCGTTTGAATCTCACGATCGTAAAATTTAGGTAACTTCAGTTTTTTTTTGTTGAAAATTTCAAATTTTCTGAAAACTTGGAATCCTCAAATTCAATTTAAATTCAATATGAATTTGAACATCTGAAAATTTAAACATGATGAATGATAAAATCTCGCATCTTTCATTTTCAAAATACTCAAAATCTATCATAATTTTGAAACCCTGAAATATGAAGATCCTAGAACCTCAAAACTCCAGAATTCTTTAAAACCTCAAAACCCATTTCACCTATTTTCTTCACATCATCTTGAAAACTTGAGATGCCAGTTTCCGGATGTCCACGTTCGTCTGGAGCAAAACTCGAACCATTTTTTTCTTTATGCTTTGCTCCATCCTTTTTTTGAAAACATCCTCCTAGGTCTCCTCCTAGACATTCTTCGTATTCATTTTGTTTTCCCAATGTTCTCAAAATTTACAATCAGAACCTAAATGTACTTTTGTTAGTACTAATAAGTAAACAAAACAACTACAAAAATTTGAATTTCCCGCCTTCTGTTGTTGATATTGACTTCCTGATTGCCCTATTACTCATACCTCCGAATTTCAATTTCCTGAAATTTCCGGATTATGACACCTGTGGGGTCAGTTTCCCCCGTCATGATTAAAACTCATTTCCACTTTTTTGAGGCCCTCAGAGTAGAAAAATCAGCAAGAATTTCAAAAAAAAGAAGACGAAGTTCGTTAGTCTTCTTCTTCATTTTCCAGAATCCCCTCCACTCATTTCCAGTCCCAAAATTTCTCGTTTTCGTTTTTCCCCCGTTCAAGGTTTAGGGCTTCCCATTTTTTTTTGTTCTATCATCTCTTCTTCCACTAATGAGAAGCCACTCGTCAATTTGTGCTTTTGTCTCTCTTCTTTTTTTCTCACTGACCACACCCCCTTTTTTCCTTACTACACCCATTAATCTTATATTTATATCGTCATTATTTTTAAAAAGAGTTCTGGATTTTTACAAAGATTTTTATAAAGTTAGTCTCTATAATTAATTCAAACATTTTTCAAGATTATTTTTTTCTGCCCTTAAGAATCCCCTTTGTCATGCTTTCCTCTATTATCTTTTTGTGATTTTTACTCATGTTACCGTATTACTGTACTTTCAGATGTCGTTCGACACAAACTCGACAATAATGCAGGAGCAGTTAGACCAGAGTTTATTATTTCCAGAAGATAGTGGAAAACCGATTAAACCACAAAAAATCATAAAATTTTGGATGATTTTGGCGGCGATATGTGTGTTAGGAATCATTTTCAATTTGGGTCTGTTGCTGAGGAGGAAGTTTACGTCGTGAGTTTTTTTTGTTTTGTCAAGGGACTTAATCCGGAAAGTAACAGTTCTGAATCTAGAAGGTTAGATTGATCCCAGTAAATTGGGAATTCCCGAAATTCGTTCCTGATTGTATAACTGGATGAAACAAAACACATTTCCAGAACCCGTACCTCATCAACGACTCGATCTTCTCTCTTTCTTTTGGGCACAATGGCCGCTGCCGATACTCTATGTCTCTTCTCACTATTATCTCTTCTATGCCTTCGATTCTTCGGATTGGAAAACCATCCCCTTGTCCTGACATTTGTTTGCAAGGTTAGTTGGGGTTTATTAAATTTCTAGAGAATCAAATCAAAAGAAAGAAAAACATTCATTAGCTAGATGAAAAGAATGTGTTGAAAGAGTGGTCCATTGAATAGAAGACATCCCGAAAAAAGGAAGTACGAGAAAATAAGACTCTGATGTTTGAAAAGTTTTTGTAACTAAATTTTGTACGTTTTTTGATCCGGATCGGATCGGAGATAAGAAAAGAGGGTGTGATAATAGTGATAGGGATAAATGTATCAAGGGAAATCCTTAAAGAGAGTTCAAACGTTCTAAGAAAGATCAGAGTGACTAAGAAGATCAAAGGATGGAAAACCAGGAATTAAGCATGGGATGGAAGCTTAGGGGTCCAAACTCTGGAATGCATATTTCTTTGGGACCTAAAAATATTATTCAGTTTTCCCAAGTTTCATCGCGCTCCTTTGCGAACTTGGGAAAATTCAAAATTTTGGCCTTTCCCGCTCACTTTTTTCTAATGTAGGTCACGTCAAATATAATAATTTTGTTAATTTTGCGGTTTCGACGTGACCTACAAGAGAAACAAGTGAGCGGCAACGCTCAAAATTTTGAATTTCACCAAGTTCGCAATGGAGCGCGATGAAACTTGGGAAAACTGAATAATATGTATTCTGAAATTTTGAAATTATCGAATCGGAAAAATGAAATTTATAAGAATCTGAGGTGTCTGAAACTTTGGAGTCCTTCAAAATGTCAGAATCTCACAATTTTGAAACCTCAAAGTGTGGTAGATTAGAAATCAAGAAATAAGAACGTCTGGAAGGAATCCAAGAATCCAAGAATCCAAGAATCCAAGAATCCAAGAAGCCAAGAACCCGAGAATCCAAGAAACCGAAAGTCCAAGAATCCAAGGCTAAAAAGATTTCTTGAGGACCTAAAAATATATATTCTAAAATATTGAAATTATCAAATCGGAAAAATGAAATTTCTAAAACCCAGAGGATTCTTTGGAGCTCTTTAGAATCTCAGAATCTCACTATTTTGAAATCTCAAAGTCTGGAAAACTGGAAGTCAGATAAGGAATGTCTTAAGATCTGAAGGGTTGAAAATACTGAAAAAAGAATCCAAGAATCGAAAAATCCAAGAATCCAAGAATCGAAGAATCCAAGAATCCGAGAATCCAAGAATCCAAGAATCCAAGAATTCAAAAGTCCAAGAATCCAAGGCTACAGCAAATCCAACGATTTTCGACCTCTTTCCCCTTGCAACTCAAAGAAACCTCCGAAAGTGCACACTCACTTGTGTTCCCATTCTCTGTCCTTTATCCAATTCTCTTTTTCTTGCAGTTGAGCGTGTTCGTCATGCACACAACATCGTCGTTCTCCATCTGGTGCTGGCTGGTGCTCTCCGCAGTCCGATACGTGGCAGTTTACCGCCCGTACACACATCTAAAACTCAATAAGGAGCCGCGTCTCGCCGTGGTAAGTCCTTCCTTTCATGGAATTCGGAGGATTGATCCAATTTCATCCACTATTGTGTGCCCTTCTTCTGAAAATTTACCTTTTCTTCCTTTCAGCTCACCGTCGCCTTCTTCTGTTGTGTGTCGGAAGTGTGGGTGCTTTGGGACATTGAATACGACGAGACGTTTAAAGGTGAGAAGAATGGGATGAGAGAGGGGACCATGAAACATTCGGATGTTTTTCAGCTTGCGGCGGAAACGAAACCGAGATCAGTAGACATTTGCAGATTTTTGAGATCTTCAGCTCCTATTTTCTTCCGGTAATCATTATTACCGTGCTGGACTTGAAGGTTAGCGTCGAGAAACGTCATAGGGCTGAAAATTCTTGATGCAGGAAAATTATTGAGTCGGGGATCTTGTACGGTAATCTCAGAGTTATCGAGGTTTCTGAAAAGAATTCGATTTTAAAAACTAGAGATTCTGAAAATATGAGTTTTTCACTCCTAATACTGTTTTCAACTTCAAATGCTCCAAACCCCTCAAAACATCCATTTTTCCAGGTGATCCTCTGCCGAACATGGGGCTTCTCGCATCGTCCGAAACGCAGCATCAAAATTCCCAAACAAAAAATGAGCATCTACTCGGAAGGGTGTCCTTGTATGTTTTCACCTGTATTTTTTATTAGAATTTTTCTATCTTCAGCTCCGGAAAATTCAAGTGTAAAAAAGTACTCGAGTGCAAACGTGACAGTGAGCAAGTCTCGATCAAATGGAGAGCTGACGACATCCAGTTCATCGAGGTAATTTTCATTATTATTAGCCAAATTCATGAGGGGTTCATTGAGCAATCGGGTCAGCAGACTGTGAATATTTATTTATTTTCGAAAACATGATGATGATCGAAATAGAAAATTGATTTATAACATAGGGAAACTTCAGAAATCAAAACTGTTTTTTCTAACTTTTATAAAAAATGTCGCCTAGACTCCTCGACAAAAGAGCTATAGAATATGGTGTTTTACACACTAATATGAAACATTTCAACTTTTTTAGAAAGTTCTATGAAGACATTCACCTAGCCGACGTGACCCATCGAGATCTTTAATAGATTTCAACCAGAAATCCAAAGGCAAAGTTTTTTGTTTTCTACCGTTTTGTAGCCTTTTGAAAAATCATCATTTTGGTATAAGTTTCGTCGTGAAATTTTAATTTCGAACAAAGTTACGGGTTGTTAAATGAGTATCTTAAATAAAGTCTTGAGAGTTTCAAAAAACCATTTAAACTAAATTATTATTCTCTTTTCAGATCAAAACGCCGTCAACACCTTCGAGTCCTCCGTCGATGTCTATGCATCACAATATTCGATCTATCCATGAATCTACCATCCTACCTTCTTCGACTCTATGTCTCCCTAGTCGATGCTACTGCACAAGTTTCCGATGAGTACTTATCGACGATTGCTCTCATCGAAGAAATATCCCAAATCATGTACTTTGCACAATTCGCTCTGAACGCATTGTATCTGATATGCATCATTTATGACACGCCGAAGAGAAAGTTTACGGTAAGCAAACATTGAATACTGTAAAAGTGAGAACTGGAATAGTTTATCACCTATATTTGACTGAATCTTTTCTTTTTTGCTTGCCTCAAACGAAGCGGGCATAAGCTTTTAAATTGTCTAGGACTCAATTTCAAGGCCACATCTCTAATCACTACAAACTACAAATTTCGGCTCTATTGCAGAATAGGGGTCCCTTCGAAAAATAGGGGTCCCCTAAAAAAATAGGGGTCCCTTCAGGTCCCTCTAAAAAAACAAGGGTCCCTTCAGACCCATCGAAAAAAATAGGGGTCCCTTCGTCTTCAATTATAAGAGCTCAAAAAAATAAGGGTCCCTTCAGGTCCCTTCAAAAAAATAGGGGTCCCTTCAGGTCTAATGAAAAAAATAGGGGTCCCTTCGTCTTGGATTATAGAGGCTCAAAAAAATAGGGGTCCCTTCAACTGCCTTAGAAAAAATAGGGGTCCCTTCAAGTACCTCAGAAAAAATAGGGGTCCCTTCAGATTTTTTTCTAGTTTTTCATTTTCTTAACCATTTTTTAAAGTTCATTTTGAAAAGGCTTAGTAACCGCAACCGATCAAGTTTCAAAAATGAAGTTAAAAAATAACCAAGGAAACGGAAAACTAGAAAAAAAATCTGAAGGGACCCCTATTTTTTCTGAGGTACTTGAAGGGACCCCTATTTTTTCTGAGGCAGTTGAAGGGACCCCTATTTTTTTGAGCTTCTTTAAACCAGGACGAAGGGACCCCTATTTTTTTAGAGGAACTTGAAGGGACCCCTATTTTTTTAGAGGGACCTGAAGGGACCCCTATTTTTTTAGGGGACCCCTATTTTTCGAAGGGACCCCTATTCTGCAATAGAGCCCAAATTTCCTTCCCTGATCCTAAAAATGATCCGTTCCGAGATCTCATATCAATCACACTATTCTAAAATTGATATCGCAAAACCGGTCTCTTGATTTTCAAAGATTCTCCTTTATATGATAACCCATTGATACAACTATGCATCTTTTAAAAGTCACCGATACCTTATATATCTCGGATATAAATGATACATACGCCATTTCCAATTGATCACCGAAAACAACAAAAAGAACAACACACCCATCGTCGTGACCTAGTTTTTGACATTATAACACAGATTCAAGCTGAATAAATAACGATTTTTGGGAGATTTGGTCTTGGTGATCTCAGAGAAAAATGGTCTGAATAAAGAGTGTAGGAAGAAAGTTTGCTCTAATGAGAAATTTTTTGAAATCTGTTAATCTTGAAATCCTGGACTTTAGGAAGCTCGGAAACTTGAAAGTTTTCAGGGCCTCGAAATTCATGTAGCATTTTAAAACTATTCTAAATCCAAGAATATCAGACACTCAAACTATTTAAATCTAGAAATCTGCAGTTTTCAGAATATTAGAACTCTTGGGAATAACAAAACCTCAGAATTTTTCAGAACCTCAGAATTGAAAATTTTCAAAAAATCACAATCTCACTCTTACTGAATATTGAAATTTATCAGAATCTAAAAGTCCTCTAAATCCCTAAATCCTCAAAAACTCTCCACTAATTTCTCTATTTTTCAGCTCCCCAGTACCCAACTGAGCGCCGTCGGCCTCACTCCCCGAGCGAGTCGAAAATCCGCACGAAGCGGCACCTTTGAAACTCGTCTGGTTTAAGGGATCCGAAAACTTTTGCAAAAAGAAGATTTATTTAGATGTCAATTGTTTCTTTTTCTATTTCCACTCTGTGATCGATCTTTACCCCACAAAATCTCTCTCCCAACTCAAATTGTGCCAAAAAACTTGCCTCTCATTTCTCTTCTCTTCCTGTTGTTCTTTGTTTTAATGAATCATTCGATTTCTATCCTTTGCTTCTTTTTTCGAATTCCGGGGCCACGAAATCAACAAAAAGTGCACATGGTCCCGGATGCTTCCCTCGTGACACTTGCAGTAATTTTTTGCTCCCGGGGACACGAATATCTCTAGGAGCTCTCTTCAAATCACACACTCTCTGATTCACGTGAAAACAGGTGGATTTTCTCCGAGATAAATGTATTCGTCATCATATGATACCTCCTCCTCCCGGGGTCACTATACATTCTGGAAGAAGAAGAAAAAGAAGAAATGGGCGGAGAAGAATGAGGGAGGAAGCACGAGATCGTATCAGAATGTTGATTAATCTTTTAGATAAGAGAAGAGGTCCCCCCTCCCATATAACTCATTGTTTCATTTCGGGGGAGGGACTTCTTCTCATTCATCAAACTCATCTCCCTTCTTCTCCTCGATTTTCAAATCATAAAATGGAAATGAGGGGGCCCTCTATGTTCCCTAGATTCTCTGAGAGCATTCTACATGAATGAGCTCTACTCTAGACTCGAAATTGCGAAACCTATGGGCCCTAGATTCTAGATTGCGACCTTCTAGAAGGTTCTAATCTAACTTCGATCTAATTGGAAATTTTCCTTCGAAACTTCTGGGTTCAAAAAGGTCAGACCCAACCTCGTTAACTCATTCCAACTTGACTCAAGAGCCCTTTTTCTGAAGATCTTTGTATTTCACCAAAAGAACAAAGTCTAATTGACTTTGCTCTTTTTTTTGGGGAAAAATTGAAGAATTTCCTAATTTTTTGCTTCAAAAAAATTTGAAGCTGGAATTTTTCGAGGAATTTTCCAGGGACCAAACTGAATTTTCACCGAAAAAAGCGAAATTGAAATTTAGGAATTCGTTGTGAAACTAGGCGAACAAAAATTTGATGTGCCTTTAGGTATACGGTTACTTCAGAAATTCCCGCTTTTTTCGCCGGCCCGAGACTTTTCCCATCGAATTCTTTCAGTTTTCAGCTAACCTTTTTTTAAATTTGTTTTTCAAAATTTATGTAATAAGCGATAAATTTAACTTTTCAGCGTTTTCAGCAGCACTTTCGAGAAGAAATTCGGCATGAATTCCCGTAAAATAGGCCCATGAAATTCGTTTTTCAAATTCGCTTTGAAACCCACGCGATTATTTTTCCGATGCGCCTTTAAACGGTTACTGTAGCTCGAGTATTTGTCTCATCGTTCGAATTTTGAACTCATTTCAGCAGCGTTCTTCGTTTTTCGCATGCATTTTCAGGGGAATTTCGCACTTTTTTGTTTAAAGTATACTTAATTTACCAGATTTTCAGCTCTGGAACGTTTTTTAGCGACGCTTTTGAACAGCGGTTCGGCAAAAAGTGAAAATTAAGGGCCCATTAAATTCGCTTCGAGACCCGCTCGATAATTTTACCGATGCGCCTTTAAAGGTTACTGTAGCTCATGCATTTGTCATTGTTCAAATTTTCAACTCATTGAGGCAGTGTTTTCGTTTTTCCGATGTATTTTTAGCGTATTTTCACACTTTTTTCGTCAAAAAGATAGATTAAAATTGAGCTGAACCGATTTGAATTAAATTGTCTGCTGCAGATTCCCACAAACCACAGTCTTTGCCCTTTTTCCCCAAAACAGAACGCAACAAAAAATAAACCCGATCAATTCAAAACAGTACAGTTTCCAGGTGTCCAAACATATACCAACCCTCTATGAGTGTTTTTTGCCATGCCCATTTTTTTCGGTCACAATGTTTCGTATAAATACTCGACGAATCTCCGTGTAATCCATGTGCCCACTGGTCACTCTCCTTCTCCTCCAGAGCCACTATTTGTGCTCTTATCAAAAATGCTTATGTATATTTGCTGACCTTTTCATGTTTCTTCCCCATTCCTTGCATATTGCGCATAGTCTATTCATCGTCTTTTTTTTCTTCCACACCTCTCTCCAGATGACTCAATACGATATGTATTAATATGCGTACCATTTTCATTTCAGCCTCTCACTTCACCAATTCATCATGCGTCCGTTCATCATTCTCGCTCTCCTCTTCTCCGTCGCCATCGCCTACAACATTTTCCGCGATGTGCCAGAAGAGCAACTTCTGACGGTTCGTCGTGCCGCTCGTGCCACCGCCGCTGACAGCAGCGATAGCAGTGATTCCGATGAGAAGGACGCCAAGGTTACGGTAAGCTGGCCAGACTTGTAAACCCTAATTTGCAATATTTGCTTTCAGGAAGGCTCTGGATCTGGCGACACCCCCGCCGAAGGAGAGGAACAACTTCGTCGTGTCGCTCGTGACGTCGTCGAAGCTTCTGGAGAGGAAGAGGGATCCGGTGCTGCCGCCGTGACGTCCGCACCAGTTCGTTTCGTCCGCTCTGTCGACGTCGAGGGATCCGGATCGGGAGCCGAAGCTGATGAATAAGAACAAGTCAACTCACCCAAATACAAACCTAAATGATCTGTACATATTTCGGAGTATTCTTGCAAATTTCCCCTCCCCATACCATTCACAAAACTCAACCCGTCCGTCTTTAATTTCACATTCTTTCCCTCTTGAAATTTGAATTATTTCGTGCTCTCAAAGAGCAAAGATAACAAATTTAATAAATTATTAAGTCCCAATACGGAAAATTAATTTATTATACAAGGGTCTAGAAACTCTTCTTAATTGCATCTCGAATATACTTGGGCGGCTCTTTCCCTTCAATCAAATCGTCCACCAATCGCGCCAAAATTCGATCAATATCCGTTTCCACGTACACCATTTGCACAAACTTTGGCTCAACGTCTTCCGAGCTCCCCGAATATTGAATATTGAGCCTCTTCGATACGTAGTCTCCGATTCTGGAGATTCTCGACAGCGTCAATCCTCGATTCTCCACAACAAACGCTTGCGACTCGTAGTTCTTCAGCTCACTGCCACGTAACTCTCGAACTTTCACCTCCAGCTCCAATCCCTCGTCGAGATATGCTCCGACGCGAACGTTCGCGTCGCTGACGATCGCGTCGAGGTCTTCTGGAGATTTTGTGAGCCATAGTGCGCAGTGTTTCATTCGTTGCCGAGCGTTGCACAGGTCCACTTGATTTTTCTGAAGAAATTACTGGAATTTGGGATTCGAGACATTCCACAGCCAAAAATTCACTATTTTTCGCAAAAATTGTCTCAAAATGCAAAAATTGCTTGAATTGATCAGAAATGATCTGAAATTGTTCCAAATGGGTCCAAACCTTGTCTAAAATGGGCTAAAATTGATCAAAATTGGTCCAAATTGGCTCAAAAATTAGAATTTTAAACCAATTTTGGACCATTTTTGATAAATTTGGATCATTTTTTACCAATCATTACTGACAAATTTTAGACAATTTTGAACAATTTTGGATAATTTTTGGACGATTTTAGACAGTTTAGACTATTTTGCACCTATTTTTAACCAATTTCGACAGATTTGCGACCATTTTTGGCCGATTTCGGATCATATGAATTTCCCGGTGCCAAAATTCGAGCTGAAATTTGATTTTTTTTACCTTTTCCGTATAACTGGCTCCTGTACACTGAACACTGATCGGCCACTCGTTCTTCTCGCTAAATGAGGTTTTCAGGAATGGCGATGTGATGGCGGCCAGCGAGTTTCCAACTGAAATATTTTAAAAAATTTCATGGCTCCCGTAAGCCAACCAAACCCAAATATGTCAATGGAAAACTGGAAGATCCATCTGTAAACGGGATGAATGTGGATTTGTCGACGTTGAGGGCTTCTAGAATGGCGGCTCGCGCAAAGTACGACGGGGAGATTGGTTGACAGCCGGGAAACAGATCGACGAGCTGCTCACGAATCATTTTTTGAACGACGACCGGATAGCCGACGAGATGGATGACGTGGTTTTGTTTGTCGATTCGCATGAGACCTTGTTGGGCGAGGTATTGGGCATGTTCTGGAAATTTTTGGGGATTTTTGGGAGGAATTCGGAAACCAAATTTCAGATTTTTTAACCTTAAAAAATCGTTTAAACCGGTGAAAATCCGAAAATTCCAGTCCAAAACCTGATAAATTGGCTCATAAATTTGCCAAAACTTTAAAAAGCCTTAAAATACCAAAATTACAGCCAAAATATTCAAATCTGTCTAAAAACTTAACAGATGAATTTTCAAGATTTTTAGCTCAAAATTTTAAATTTTTTTAAATGTTTCAAGTTGTAAAAATGCAAAAATTGAGGTTTGGAAACTAAAAATCCGTTGAAAACCCTGAAAAATACGAAAATTCATTTCGGGAGGAAGAGTGTGACGTTTCGCAAGTACAAAGTTTCGAAAGTGCGACGTTTCGAAATTTTTACTTCCAAATATCTCGGGGCCCGTTTTGCAACTAAAAATGCATAATCTTTAGCAGAAACAATTTTAAAAAACTGCGAAATCGACGATTTTTTTTTCAGTTTTTCAGTCTTTTGACTTATTTTTTCAGTCTCGACTCTCGAATGCCCTTACTTGAAGGCTTCAGCAACGGAGTCTGCTTTTTCCCGGCACTATGAATGAAATTCGGCAACGCCAAAGCATTCAAAAGCCCCGCCTTCTTCGATCGCAACTCTTTCTTCAACGCTGTCACTGATTCTTTGTCCGCTGCCGACTTCCACTTTTGATAGACATCGAACCACTCGTTGTACTCCGTCTTCACCTTCTCCACATCCACATTCTGATTCCGTGATTCCAATGCGATTTTCAGCTGATCTGTTTGCTCGAAGACGGCTCGCAAGTCGACTAGTGGATCCACAACGTGTACATCCGAACCGCCCACGAATCGAGCGGCAAGATGTGACATTCGCGCGAGTTGGCGGTAGGGAATCATCTAAAATTTTTGGAGTTGTGCCAAAATTTCGGGAAAAAAGGAGATAATGAAATTGAGCATACTTCTCACTTCTCTGGGCTCTCAAAACTAATCTTTGCGCCGATCAATTTATATACAAAAAGTAGTAGTAAATTAGTGTGTGAAGATGGAGGCAAATTTAAAGGAGAGTATCGAATGGTAACACACGCAGTATCAAAAAGTGGAACGGGAAGGGGGAGAAAATTAACCGAAGAGAGAAAATAACAGAACAAAATGTCTAGACAAATTTTTACAAGTGATTTAAGAGACACTGTACACACTACAGATTGCTACTTCACACAAAATAACAAAACAAAATGAAGGGGAAATTTACAATTTGTAACCAAAAGAAGTTATTATATTAATTGAACGGCGATGATGTACAAAGTCAGGAGCTTCTCTAGTGACTGTTTCTGTTGTTGGTGTAGTTGTCCTCATCGTCTTCGTCAAAGTCCTGTGGATCATACTCGTCCATATCGTAATCATCGTCGTCGTAGCCCGCGAATTTCTTCGACGAGCATCCGGAGATTCCGCGAGAGCGTTGCTTCTTGAGAGCCTTCGTCTGGTGAGCCTTCTGCTTCTTTGCAACCTCGTCGGTTGCTGAAAAGCGAAGGATTTTTGATATTTCTCAGGTTAAAAAAAGCACTCACACTTGCTACGCGGAACCCCCGAAATTGAACCAGCCGCTCCATTGCCAGCCATGACGACGTTTGGTGGAGTCGTCGAGACCTCATCCTTTGCATTCATCGCTTTCTTCTGCGAAGTCAACGAGTTGGCACCGATGGCATATCCTTCCGGATCGATCTTGGCCATCTCCTTCTCCGCCTGCACCTCTGGATCGCTGTCATAGTCGTCTCCGTGCTGGATTGGCTTTGGCATAGTTGGTGTTGTTTTAAGAGTGTTCTGTATAAAAGAGAACGGTGAGGAAACAAAGGAATGGAATAACAGAAAGAAACATAACATGGCCAGCAGGAGCCACTTGTGAATGAGGAATTATTCAAGCATCTAAATTATGCGTACCAGTTTATTTAATAAAGTTAGAGCGTTTGTGAGATGTATAGCAAGAAGACCCATATATACAAGAAAATCACAGAAACATCTAGGTGTGATATGGTGGACGCGTGTTATCATGTCCGTATTCCTTGAGAATCTCGTCAAGAAGCTCTTCGGTCAAAGTGTATTTCGTGTCCTTGGTACCCTTCTTGGTTTGCCCGAGACCCTTCATACGAGCCTGAAACATGAAATTGTGAATTTAAGGTAGGATTACAGTCCCATATTTTCTCAGATGATCTTCCCAATACCAGTATTTACGAAAATTAGAATATTTTTGCAAAAAAATCGTTAAAACTCGAAAACGTCGACTATTAAAACGCCAACTTACAATTTTTAAGCCTATTTTTAAAAACCAGCCTGCTTACCGCAGGCTGGATTCGCGGCGTTGCCGCTCAATTTTGCTTAGGAATCTCGTGTTTTTTATACGCAATCGACCCCCCAGTTCATTGTTGCGCGCATAGCGCAGTCGGTTTCGCGCGGGTCTGCCACGCGATAGTCGCCGGTTCGATTTTGTGGCGCGACAAAATTCTTTACTTTCGGAAAACTAAAGCGGACATCCTGACCAAGACCGGACAGAAATCCTAGCGGATTATATATAAGTATTTAAGATATAGAATTTTTCGCTGATTCGAACGCACCTAATATCGCTTCTTGCGTTTTGAGGAGCGATATTACGTTCAAATCAGTGGAAAAATCTTCCTTAAATGGGTAAGAAAAATTGTAGGTTGGCGTTTTGGAAATCGATTTTCTCGCGTTTTAACGACTTTTGTACGAAAATATTGTTATTTAGATAAATTTTAAAAAATGACTGTAATCCTACTATAAAACTCCATACTTACACTTGTCATGGCATCGAGAACAATGTCCGAGACATGCTTCTGCGCAGCTAATGCGATCAATCGAATAACTCGCGGATCGCTTCCTTCCACACCGGCTGACTTCAAGAAGTGCATTGTCACAGAATCGGGAATCGTCGGCGGATAGTCGGCGAGCTGATTAATGAACTCGTGCGTCTCGTCTTGATTAATATCCTTCTCAACGTTCTCCAGAGTCTTCGCCACGAACGCTTGCTGATTCCCGGTCAATGGTCGATGCAGTGTGGATCTAGAAGCGATGCGGTTTGTTAAGGAACGAGAAAAAAACGAATACTTACCTGATATTCTGAACCGAAGGCTCCATCGCTTGATATGTGTGTTGTTGCTGTTGTGCCTGCTGCGGTGGTCGCTGAAAAACTAAGTTTTTGTAAAATTTTCTATCAAAAATGGGCGAAACCTGTGGAAGTGCTGGCGGAGGCATCGCCAAACTGTCCGAATTTGATGAACTTTCTTGGTGATCCATTTTACTCTAAAATTCAAGAAAAATAAAACACATTTTCGGGTTTACAATTGATAAAAAAAAGAAATAATTTAGTTCATTCAAACGAAATACGGAATATGCTCGATTCACCTCGTTTCGTGACAAAGACAGAAATTCACAAAAACCTCGTGGGTCGATGCTCCGCCCACTGGCAAGCTGCGGCGCGCGATTTCGCAACACCCGCACGGTTTTCTCAGATTTATTTTTCAACGGTTTCGGCTCGATTTGAAGACAAAGGTATTATATAGGAATCGAAAGCGATTTTCTGATTTAAACACACAATTTGTCGCAATTAATATTACATGAATGATTAAAGACAAAGTTGGGGAAATGTACAAAATGGTGAAAGTGAGTATATACAAAGTTAAACAAATTATTAATCAGTGAATCCATGTGAAACTGATGTATCCTCGCATACTGATCTCTTGAAGAAGAAATCCACCGGATGGAACCTGGTACAACTCGGACAGGAATGATCCCTCAGCGCCACGTAATCCTAGTGCTCTTCGGATTTCTGTCGGGTTCAGTGGATGATGGAACAAGATTCGGCAATTTTTGAAGTTTTTGGATAATAATAGTTGATCTCGAACACGAATAATATCATCAGCAACGATAGATACCCGGTATATTACGAATGAGTTTAAATGACAGAAATGATGCAAAATAGCTGAATCGATGAAGCATGATACTTCCACTTTCCTCGCTTTCCTGAATTGGTCGGTTTTCACGATGTCGGTCAAATTTTCAGATTGCGGCGTGTGCACACGAATACTCTCCAGATATTCAGGTTTCAGAGCGGATAGAATGGATAAAACTTGATCTGAAGTTGTCACACTCATCGACACGGATTTCGCTTGAATTTGACGTTTTCTCGAGTGAAAGACTTCTATTACTCTCTGTGACGTTTCAAGCGAGGCGGAAACGTGTATTTCGAAGCTCAAATCTTCGATTCGAACGCTCGCAGGCTGCAGAAGAGTCGCCAAATCGTTCAGAGCGATTTCCAAATAATTTCCAGAAATCTGTGTTGTTGTCGGGCCTTGGCTTCCAGAACAGTCTACTCGGCAGTTATCGGAATCGCTTTGGTAGCATATATACGAAACGTCATCCAATTGAAATTGTAGGAAACCGCAGTTGATTCGAATCGAAAGGGATTTGATGTGCGATGCAGGGAGATCGACGACTTGACGAAATCTTTGGGACGCTTTTCGAAGATTGAGCCTGAAAAATCATGAATTAATGGGAAAATGATTGTTGAGTGCGTACCGAGATTTTAAATTTAGCTTCGCCGCGATTTCGCACAACACTTCGTTCGGCAAATCGCTGAGCTCCGGTATCAGGCGGCAATCGTTTGTTTCGCTAGACATTTCGCTGAATAAAATAAGAGTTGTTTCGGGAAAATGAAGAGATGGAAGAACTCTCGAAGAAACAAAAAGAATTCAGAAATTATCGGTCAAAAAATGAAAGTCGAAAGTTGCGCGTGACTTTTAACGCATTGTCTGCATTGTGCCGCGATGCAGTGTACCGTACGGTAATATGCACACCTTGAATAAACACATCATGGCATTTTTGACCAGTTTTTTTGGCATTTCTATGAAAACTACTGAACCAATTTGAAAATTTGTTTATACTATTTGTAGAAAATTTAATTGCGGTTAGTTTGAGCTATTATACGTCATAAGATATGCAGAATTGAGAGAGCAGATCGAGTTTTTAGTATCGCATCCTAAAATCGGTTCAGATGTGAGGGTTCTGAAAATATCTCTGAAACATAAACAAAATTCATTGATTGGAAACATTGATTCGACACTAGAAAATAAGGGCATTAATTAGACGGCTCCGGGACATTTCTAATGTAAAGTGGACATTTCGAAAGTGTGAAATCGCGTGTTTGCTCAATTTTTGGAATTTTTCACATATTTTTTCGAAATGTCCCGGAGCCGATTAGACACTGTTATGCAACTGAACCGTAAACTTTTACTAACAAAAGAGAGCACAAACTTCAACTGAACTCTAACTAAGGTTCAACTTCATTTGGGTCACTGGACATTCACACATGTTTCATTTAGCAAGTTTACTCGATTACGCTCTCCTTCATCATCTTCTCCTCCTTCTCATCACAAAGTGCACAATGACAACCACTCATATTCACTATCACCGAAACGAACGGAGACATTGCAACACCACATGGGGGGAGGGGGGAGGGGTCAGTGGAAATGTTTACGAGCAGACGTTGACCTCCCTCTGACGGAGCAATTGGAGAAGACGGGTGGCTTCTTGCGCACTCTGTTCTCGTTTTTTTTCTGGGTGGAGTGGTGTTCGTAATTGATGGGAACTTTTTGCTGGCACATTTGCTATTATACATAGGGGAAGATGGATGGGTGGACTAGTGTAATGAAAACTTGAGAATTTTATGTGGGTAATTTTCGGATTGTAAAATTTTTGAAATCGTAAAAAAAAACTCGAAGAACATAGTTCGGATATAGTTTAGTTTAAAAGTCTAGAATTTCAGTTTACTGAAATTAGAGTTATGAAAACTTGAGTATGTTAGATGGGTCATTTTCGTATTTTAAAATACAAGAAATCGCCAAAAAAACATCGATGAGAATAATTTTGACATATTTTGATTGAAAAGTCTAGAGTTTCAGTTTTCTAAAGTGAGGATTCAGAGCAATAAGAACTTTTAATTTTTATAGTTCGAAATTTTGAAAATTTTCAAACGACACAAACTTTGTAGGTAGGAATATTTCGAAAATTTAGAACAGTTTACTTCTTAGCATCGAAAAAAAAGAAAACGGAAAAATTTTCAGTCAAAAACATTTTCCAATAAAAAATTTTCGAAAAAAAAATCCAAAAATCAAGATCGCTCTTTTCAAATTCTAGTTGAAAATCTCAAGATTTCAGATTGAATTTCTAAGATTCGAAATCAGTTTTTCGAGGTGTTAGGTCTCTTTTCAAAGATTTGGTTCCAAATTTTCGAAATTCTAGCTCAAATTTTTAAGGTTCGATTTCTATAAATATTTTGATGAAATTTTCTAGTCTATAACTCGATTTCTGGTTCATTAATTCTCTTATTCTATAGTTTTTCAGAATCCGGATTCTAAAACACCCCTATTTTTCTCTATTTTTGAAGGTTCTTATTGAAATTTTCGAAAAATGAGTTATCCTTTTCGAAGCTTGAGCTCTAAGTTTCCAGATATTCGATTTCCATTTGAAACTAAAATTTTTGAGTCTAGAACTTGATTTCTAGTTTTGTGATCTCCTCATTCTCTAGTCTTTCAAAATCCGGATCCAATTCTGAAACAAAATCCCATTCTAAAACTCCCCCCACTCTATAAAACATCCAATACACTTTTTTCTATTTGACAGTCTGGCAGGTGCACACAAAACAATTTTCCTTCCTCCTCCTCTTCATACCATTCGATTGCCATCAAATAAGCTACAATTTCAAAACTTTTTCTCTCAAAAATCGTTCTTCTTTTCAGTCTCTTCTCCTCTCAAAATGGGCCCCTTTTCTGTCAAATCTTGCCTTCTTATCTCGGTTACCAATCTACTTATCATTTTGTATTTCTTATCAACGTGTCGAAAAAATGGACAAGATTTGATAGCGACGCCGACGGTTCTTCAGATACGGTAGGGGGTTCTCCGGCTCCGCGACATTTCGCAAGATGACGATTCGATATTTTGACGTTTCGCAAATGTGACATTTCGACAGTGTGACGTTTCAAAAGCAAAACGTTGCACTTGTGAACTTTCGAAATGTCGCACTTGCGAAAGGTCACATTTTCGAAATGTCGTGGATCCGATTCTCCAGTGGACGTCATCCGGGATTTTCGATTTTCAGGGAAAAACTAGAAATCGATGACACATTTCCGATTGTCTTCTACAGTACTGCTTACATAGATTATAGGTGTACTGTGAAAGTGCGCTCCATTGAGAATCTGAAAAATTCCAGATACCCCATCCCTCGGCTTCGTGTATTCTCTATGAACCCATGTGCCACTTCGAAAGAATTTATCCGTGCTGAAATTGATTTCTTTCATTCCATTGAAAATCGAACAACGAAAAAAGTGAAATTGCGAGGAGAGCCCACGGAGGGAGAGTGTCCATGGCATTGGGCCACTCAGTGTTTTTATAATTCGTTTGTTTGGTCAAGTGAGATATTTGAAAATGGAAAAGAAAGGGAAAGGACACCAATTGATGGGGTGAGTTAATGGGTGACTGTTATGTGTGTGCAAATGTCCTAAATCATGAAAGGGGGTACTGTAGAAATGATGTCATTGTAACATGAGTAAGGGAATTTGAATCAGAGTTAGTTGTTTTTAAAAATGTTGAGTTAACCGAACTTTTGAAAAAGTAAACTCGAATCTTGGAGTCTCGACGAATTTCGGCAACTCATTCAAATGCCAATAACTTTTTTCAGGGGGATTAATTAAAAATACTGTCAACAAAAGATTTGTTTATTATTAAAAAAGCTATCGATTGGTTAAAAAACTGTCAAATTTGATTGAAAATTAACAGAGTTACGAACTGTGTTGCCACAAATTTACCGAAGAAATTGCCTTGAACTGGGAGTAAAGTCTGAAAGATTTTGATTTTTCTCTATAGTCCAACACGACTCAGAAATCCGAGATAATGGGGGTCTCAGTCGAGAAAAAAATCTGAACTTTTTTCTAAATGAATCTTTTTTCACTGCAAAAATCGAAAAATTAGCTACCCGAAAGATCCCCATTGTGCTCAATTAAAAGCATGTATCTTCTTTTGAACAAATTTTCCCACTCAACTCTGGTTTCGACTCAAATCTAGAAAACTGGAGTACGCTATTTAAAAATTTGAAGTTTTGAAATCTAAAAAAAATTTCAGATCACCATCCATCTCTCCCATCGAAAAATCCATTTCAAAGTACAGGAAATCCATCCTAAACGAAAATCCGGGTTTACTGTATGCGTACAACCCGTTTACTGGTATTCGGAGTTCCACAACATTGCTCTTTTCATTGAGGTACAGTACTCTACAAAATCCTTTTTTTTATTAAAATGACCCAGTAAACTCTCAGACTTGGAGATCACAAGGAGCCACTCACTTCATTGTCTACTTCCACTCTTCCACTAAAGAAGTCCTCCGTCTTCTCAAATATTATCAAAATCTCGGAATCCTCCAAATCAAACCATGGCCAAGCTTTGGGCGCCTCTCTCCTACAGTATCCGCACACTATCATTTCCCTTCATTCGATTCTTCCACATATCGAGTTGGACACACTCTTGCTCAGAATTTGTGTGCTCTGGAAATGAGCACAGAAATCGGAGCGATTGCGGATTTTGATGAGGTTATGGTAGCGGACGAGGGGATTTTGGTGGATTATGTGGAGGAGGTGATGAGGGATGAGAATGTTGGAGCAATTAGATTCAATCATTTGTTGGTGAAATTGGAGCCGAAGATCTCGACGATGGATTATTCTGGAGTGAAGGAGCCGGTGTTTTTGGATAGGAATGGTCCGCCAAAGGTGAGGGGTTTTGAGCAGAAATTTGAAGATTCGAAGATTCTGAGATTCTGAGATTCTGAAAACCTTGGATTCCTGGAGTCTTGGATTCTTGGATTCTTGGATTCTTGGATTCTTGGATTCTTGGATTCTTGGATTCTTGGATTCTTGGATTCTTGGATTCTTGGATTCTTGGATTCTTGGATTCTTGGATCCTTGGATTCTTGGATTCTTGGATTCTTGGATTCTTGGATTCTTGGATTCTTGGATTCTTGGATCCTTGGATTCTTGGATTCTTGGATTCTTGGATTCTTGGATTTTTGAATTCTTGGATTCTTGGATTCTTGGATTCTTGGATTATTGGATTCTTGGATTCTTGGATTCTTGGATTCTTGGATTCTTGGATTCTTGGATTCTTGGATTCTTGGATTCTTGGATTCTTGGATTCTTGGATTCTTGGATTCTTGGATCCTTGGATTCTTGGATTCTTGGATTCTTGGATTCTTGGATTTTTGAATTCTTGGATTCTTGGATTCTTGGATTCTTGGATTATTGGATTCTTGGATTCTTGGATTCTTGGATTCTTGGATTCTTGGATTCTTGGATTCTTGGATTCTTGGATTCTTGGATTCTTGGATTCTTGGATTCTTGGATCCTTGGATTCTTGGATTCTTGGATTCTTGGATTCTTGGATTTTTGAATTCTTGGATTCTTGGATTCTTGGATTCTTGGATTATTGGATTCTTGGATTCTTGGATTCTTGGATTCTTGGATTCTTGGATTCTTGGATTCTTGGATTCTTGGATTCTTGGATTCTTGGATTCTTGGATTCTTGGATTCTTGGATTCTTGGATTCTTGGATTCTTGGATTCTTGGATTCTTGGATTCTTGGATCCTTGGATTCTTGGATTCTTGGATTCTTGGATTCTTGGATTCTTGGATTCTTGGATTTTTGAATTCTTGGATTTTTGGATTCTTTGCTTATGAGAAACTTAAGTTTTCAAATTCAGAAGTTTTGATATCAAGGTTCACAAGAGTTTTTTTTTTCAATTTTTCAATTTTTTCAGTATCAATTTTCAAAATTTCAGACTGTCTTCAACAGCTCGAGTGTGGATATTCTCTTGACTCATTCTATTCGAAAGTTTATTGGAAACGAATCTACAGTTATTGTAAGTATTTTTTCAATCGCGCTCTACTGAAAACTCAAAAAAAAGCGTTCTAATAAGTCAATTGAACAAGCACTGTGATTTTTTTCGGGAGATTGGGCGAAAACGCTTTTAGCTGCAGTGAAACAAAAATGAGCGATGCTGATTGGTCAGTCAGTTTCCGGCCGCGGTCTAACTTGGTAAAAAACTAGGCCACTGCATTTTTTTGCGTCGTAAAACAAAAATGAAAAAAAAAGTTCCGCTGGTTTTTTAGATCATATTTGCATCATTTTCCAATTTCCAGGCCAACGGCTCTCTACTCCACTACCGCCATAACAGCTACACCGAAGTCGTCGAAGAGGTTCGAAAACCCTACAAACTCTTCCAATCCTTCCCTCATCTACACATAAAACGAATCCAAAAAACCATCCTGAAAGTGTTCGGACCCTCTATTCCCGCTTACAATTCCACTTATCTCCACGTCTTGAATCAGTGCATTTCGAAAATTGTCGGAGAGGGAAAGTGTCGGAGTACGGTGGCATACTGTAAGCAGTGGATGGACCCGTTGACGGAATGGATTCGGGATGAGACCCGTGGTGTTTTCGTTGTTTAGAGTTTTGAAATTTTTAGGATGTTGAATTGTGATTTTGACGATTTTAATGATTCACCGGTTTTCAATAAATTATTTTGACAGTTAAAGATATGTTGAAAAAAATTATGTTTTTTAAAATAACAGTCTATAGAATTCTTGTGGAATATCCAAAAAATCAGGTTTCATGGAGAAAAAGTTAAAAGAAAAATGTTTTTTTTCAAAGGATAATAAGCTTCTTTTTCTAAAATATTAGTTGTCTCCTGACTCTTTTCATATTCGTGAAGATTCTGACTAATTCATTTTCCCTCTTCTTTGTGCAAAAACGTTTTTGAAAAGTCACTATTTCGTGTCTCTTATGTTTTCAAGTTTCAAAAAACTATGGAAAGGATTGCTGGCTTTGGTTTTAGTGTCGATTTTTGAACTGTCTTATTGGAAGGAAAATGAAAAAGTGAAGAAATTGAATAATGAGATTCCAATAGTCTTTTTTCATGAAGCTTTTGTGGATTTCAGGTGAGATTTTACACTAGAAATTCAATACTGAAATTGAAAGTTAAGCTCACAACCTAATTTCCCAGATTCTCCCCTCCTCGCCTCCGAGTCTTCTCTCTCAATCCCTGTCTCAACTATTCGACCTTCATCTTTGCCAAAATTCACTCCCAATTTTTGAAACTCTATGGAGAGCCACTGGAAACAGATTGCCCATGGTCTTGGGCTCCAACCTGTTACTATAACACTTATGTGCTTGAATCTTCTTTGGCTCGGTTTTCAGACTCCGATTTGAAGAAAATTCAGAAAGTGAGCTAGTGGAATAGAAACTTTGAGTTTTTGAATTTCAGGTTGAAATCCTACTGCCGCATGATAAAACTGTGGAACTTTCTGTAAAAATGATTAATCCAAAATTGGAAAATGGGCTTACTGTATGTGTTCAGCCTGTTTACTGGTATAGTCAGTTTCAGAATATTGTGCTTTTCATAGAGGTGATTTTCAACATTTTGCAGTCCAAAAAGTATGAAATTTCAGTCTTGGAGAAACCAAGGAGCCACACATTTCATTGTATATTTTCACTCGGCCACGAGGGAAGTTTGGATGGTTTTGGAATATTATCAGAACCTGGTGGGTGGTAAATTTGTTATTTTTTAAGTTATTTTTTTGAAAAACGTAACACATTTTTAAAGGGAATAATGACTATAAAACCATGGCCAAGTTTTGAGAAACTGCCCAGGGGATTTCCGGAGGTAAGAGTTTCCTTGAAATCGAAAAAATTGATTACTCACACTTTCCAGATAAACTTCCAAGTCTACCGTATCGGTCATACTTTGGCTGCCAACATTTGTATTCTTGAAATTAGCACTTCTATTGGAACAATTGTGGACTTTGATGAGCTCATACTCCCCACCGACGGATCCTCGAATATTCTGAACTTATCTCATCAACTTTTGAAGCAATCGAGAATCGGAGAATTGAGTTTTGAGCATACCAGAATACTATTAAAACTGACTTCGGATCAGAAAAGATTTGACAAGAAATCAATTCGGAATCCGATGCTAGTTGAGAAAGAAGGACCTCCAAAGGTTGGTGGGATTCTAAAAAATTTGATAAAATTTTTGTTTCTAGCTCATCTCCAATACCTCTACAATTGCAATTATCGATACTCATAATGTCAAGAAATTCATAAATGAGTCTTATTATACTGGCAAAACTTCAATTGGAGCATTAGTTCATTATCGATACAGTGGAGGAAAGATTGCTCGAAATCAGAGGAAAAAATTCAAAATTTTCGAAGAAAAAAGTTTCGATGAACATTTGAGGAATATGGATAATGTGACGGACACAATTTTTGGAAAAATGGATAATAGTTACAATTCGAAAATAATACTGGAATTGAATGATTGCATAGATGAGATGAGGTGAGTTTCTGGCTCCGCGACGTTTCGAAAGTGTGACGTTTCGAAAGTGTGACATTTCGAAAGTGCGATATTTCACAATTTTAACGTTTTGCTTCTGAAAAGTCACACTTGCGAAACGTCACACTTTCGAAACGTCTTCTTTCGAAATGTCGCCGAGCCGAGACTTCAGAAGCGCAGAACACAGTGAATTTCAAAATTGGAATATCCAGGAATCTGAGAATCTCAGAATCGTCAGAATCTCCAAAAAAACATCGCCATTTTCAGAATCTCCAAAATCTGCAGAAGTACAGTAACCAAATGCAAAAAACGACTTGAACCCCTGGCCGAATGGAAATATGATACAACACCAGGAATTTTTGTATTCTGATCATCAAAACACATATTGCAACACATGATCCGATTGATTCTGAAATCTGTGCCTGTACTTCAGATGAACCTGAAAAAGTGAGGGAAAATAACGTCATCAAGTTCAGAATCGGATTATTTTGTTCTTTAATAAAAGTGTGAAACTTTTTCGAGTTGCTATGAAACTTGGAGATTTCTATGGGAACATTTTAGAATTTTTTGTTGTTCCTGTGAGAAAATAATTTGAAGTACTTTTTCGTTTCTTCCCAAAAAAAAGTTTTATAGGCAAAAATATCGTTTTATTTGACTATTTGTTATCAATTCTTCCGACTTTTAAGTATCGTAATAGTGCTAATACTCATATTTCTTGTCGGGAGTGGCAATTTTCAAAAAGTATATTTTTCTGAAACTAACCGATTTTTTTAACTAGCAAATGCGCTCCTTGAGATACTTATTAGAATTAGAGTCTTAAAGTAAGATTTCAGTCTTTTTTTACACAAATTGCATTTCGAATCGCTTACTTTCATTTTTTCTGATCTATTTTCAAAAAATGTAAAATTTTTCCGCTGATTCAAACGCGCCTGATATTGCTGCTCAAAATGCTATAGAAACATTTTTATGAACAACTTTTCACTTTGTCGCGATCGCCACTGCCGAATTACAATCTGCTGTCGCGTTCGCCGCTGCTGACAAAAAATTGAGAAAAAAATTTTCCATAGCGTTTTGAGCTGCGATATTAGGCGCGTTCCAATCGGCGAAAAATGTTTTTAAAATTTTTTTTTAATTAAAAAAAAAGATTTTTTTAAATTTCAAAAAAGGTGTAATGGAGCTCGACTGCACTATGTGCATCGCTAGAAAACCTTGTAAAAAGCATTTTTAAAAACCTGTTTTGACTCATCAAGCAAGCTCAAGAATATGTAAATCACTCTAAAGTACATGCACTTCCTTGGAAACTTTCAGATCTCATGAGCCAATTCAACTTGTACTACGCTTTCCTCCTTATTACTTTCATCTTTACCATATTCTACTTTATCAATTCTTATCAACCTCCAACACAATATTCAGTGAATATCGAGGAACCGTAAGCATTTTCAAATTTTCGACAATCGGAATCTCAATTGTTTTCAGTGTCCTAGATGGCCAACTAGACTCGGAGTTCCCTATCACTTTCTATCATAATGCATACGTGGATTATAGGTAGATTTGGGTTTCAGATTCTCAAAAATTCTTGAGTTTCCAGATTCACCCCTCCACGTCTTCGAATCTTCTCACTCAACAAATGCATCAAACCGAAGAAAGATTTTCTGCTGGTTGATGTTTTCTTCGAAGGAATCGAGATACCAAAAAGAATGAAAATTCATGGAGAATCTTTGGAAGGGGCGTGTCCGTCGACTTACGGTCCTGCTAAACCATGTTTTTATGTGGCACATACCTTTTTTACGGATCTTATAGCGACAGGAGGGATGAACAAGGTGAGAAGAAAATTTGAACTCAAAAATTTTTTAAAAGTTTTTTAGGTGCTCATTCATCTTGGCTCTCGAAAAGTGTCACTCTCCGTCAAAAAAATCAACAAAAGATACGAAAAAGGAATGACAGTGTGTGTGCAGCCAGTCTATTACTATTCTCAATGGCAGAATATTTTGCTTTATATCGAAGCGTGGAGGGCTCAGGGAGCAACTCGATTCATTGTGTTCTTTCATTCAGCCACCAAGGATACATGGAAAGTTTTGGAGTATTATCAAAAGTTGGTGAGTAGTTGGAGGAAAAAGTGTTGGGAACAGAATTACTGTAAATATTTTAAATATTTTACCATGAAAAAACGGCTTCGCGACGTTTCGCAAGTGTGACGTTTCGAAAGTGCGATATTTCACATGTGCAACGTTTAGCTTTTGAAGCGTCGCACTTTCAAAAATGTCACACTTGCGAAACGTCACACTTTCGAAACGTCACACTTCCGAAACGTCACACTTTCGAAACGTCACACTTTCGAAACGTCACACTTTCGAAACGTCACACTAGCGGAAAACAACCAGAAGCTTTGAAACCCTAAAAATGGCACAACTTAGCTGGTTTTTCTTCTGTGCACGATGTTTAGAAGTAGTCACGAAAACCTTGCCGATTGCAAATAATAAAATTTGAGACATTTTTGAACTTTCTCAAAGGCTCAAAGGCTTGCTATCTAAAAAGCTCGAAGTTGACTTTTCAACCGAAAATTATCCATGATTCCAGGGAATCCTCGAGCTCAGATCATGGCCAAGTTTCGGAAGTCTACCTTCAAAAATCGCCGATAAAAATCCAAAAGTTGATGATAGTGTCTTCATTTTTTCTTACTTCTTGGCTATGAACATCTGCATCCTGGATATCAAGACTACAATTGGTACCGTAGCGGATTTCGATGAGGTCATGGTACCCAGGAACGGTAGGATGTTGGATTATGCGACACAAGAAATGGAGGGAACTAATATTGGAGCATTATCATTTGGAAATAACTATGTAGCGATGGAACCGAGCATTTATACGGGAAACTTTTCCGGTGTCTCATCTCCGATTTTTATGAACAAAGGTGGTCCCTCAAAAGTAAGTATTGATTTGAACGACGAAAAATTAGAGAAAGTTTTAGTACGTTTTCAACGCCTCCGTCATCGATATTGCTCAAGTTCATTTTGCTAAAAGTTTCACTGATCCTAAGAAAAAATCCAAGGATGTGAGTTTTTCTGAATCTTTAAAAAATGAGTGAAAATTTTAGGGAAAAGGTGCACTTTTGCATTTACGATATAACGTTGACGCTGATAAGGGGAAAATTGTGAAAAAGCCGTTCAAATTTTTCCCGGATCATCAAAAGGAGCATATTTGGAATTTGCAGAATACGGTAGGCTGTTTTAACTTTCCTTGATTTTTGTACACATACTTTCAAGGGTGGTAAGTCTAGAGTTTTCTAGAGGAAATTGTGGTGAGCGCGTCAATTGTAGTGTCTGCGTACTATGCGTCAAACTTTACGACAGTTCATATTTTGAGCTGGTTTTTGAACGTAAATTAGCTAAAATAGAACAGTTGGTATATCAGAATCCGCTTAGACTATATATGTCTGCTGTTTACAGTAGTTTCAGAAAAATTACAATTTTACAGTCCCGCCTTTTTTTTCAGGCCAACGCAATCTTCGATGACAATATTCCAGCGTTCAATTACACTTTGATAGACACGATAAATAAATGTGTTGCCAGCATAAAGTATGTCTCCGTCATCTTCTAATTTTTTTTTCAAATTTAAAATTTTCAGTAAAAAAAGTGGAACATGTCGGAGTACTGGCGGAATGTGTAAGGCGGAAATGGATAAAGTTGAAGAATGGGTTTATGATAAAACGGATAATATTTTTGTGTCCGGCCCTAATTGATCTCTTTTCGTTGTCATTTAATTTTTTCTGTTGTTTTGGTTAAAATAAATAATTAAAAATCGTTGATGCTACAAGAGTTTGAAAAAAAATTTCAGAACATAAATACCAGTTGTGAGCCAAGTTATGAGCATCCAAAGTGAAAGCCTAGGAATCCAAATGTCGGATTTTTAGGCCACCAACGGTAAGTGAATTCAAAATGACACACAAATTGTGAAAAAACACAATGATGACGTTAAAAAAGATCGATTATGATTTTGAGCCGAAATACAGCTCCAGGAGCTCAAAAGTTGTTGGCCTAGAAATCCAAGTCTAGCTGAGGTCAGGCCACCAATATAGTTATATACAGGCTTTACTAGTTACGGGTTTCGGAAACTTCCAGAACTCGAAAATCCCAACAAAAAAAATTCAAATTTGGAATTCTAGAAACCGTCATAACTCCCTCCAAAACTGCTATTTTTGAGCTCTGAAAAGCATTTTTGCACTCTAGAATCTTCTAAAACAATCTGAATGGCCTGGAATCCCAACCCATTGTTCACTTCATTATGTCTTTTATGGACACCGCCCGTCCCCCCATTTTTTACGACTATCCATCTCATTAAACCGACCTTTGTGACATACTCTCTGATGGTATTTGCTCTCTTTTTTCTCTTCCTATTATCTATTTCTTTTCAACCATGCCGTCCATCCATACTGTCTCATCAACCACCCCCTAATGATGACCCAAAATGAGCCTGTGACCGCCTATCTTATCAACTACCCGGTGGGGAGACCCCCCTATTCTGTAGTTTTCTCTGTTTCTCTTTACTTTCTTTGTTTTGGAGAAGACTGTAAAATAGTCATTAGTTCGTGTTCCCCTACTAGCTGTACATATTAATGAATCTGGATTCGCTTCCAAAAATGGGTCCATCCTCGGAGCCTCTTCCCTCTCTTTCTACAGTACTCGGAGATTCTAAATCCACAAGAAATCAGACGGAAGACTCGTATCTGTACAATCAATACAATGTGCAAAGGTTAGTTTTAATGGGTGGTCGATTAAACTGATAATGTGGTGAAAAAAGCGGGCGGGGTTTATTTGAGATAAGCTTTGGGGATACTGTAGGGATATAGTTGTAGAGTAGGAAAAATTTAATAGTAAGAAGGAAAAAGTGAACATTTGAACTTCAGCAATTAAAATGTTGAGTTCTCATTTCGTTGAAACGGGTGGTGCTCTTATCTTTCAGTCGCAAATTTTAGAAAGGTGTTAGTGTCTGTAACGGGGGGAAACGGGGCAAAGTTTTTCGGTACAGAAAAAAAAAGTCGTATAGTGAGTTCAAAAAGATCATCAATCGTTCGAAATATTTGGAAACTAAAGGAGGACGGTTTTCCCCAAATTTGGAAGCTTAGATGCTTAGGCTTAGAGGCTTAGGATTAGAGGCTTAGGCTTAGAGGCTTAGGGTTAGAGGCTTAGGCTTAGAGGCTTAGGGTTAGAGGCTTAGGCTTAGAGGCTTAGGCTTAGGGGGCTTGACCACAATTAGGCCGCCATGATCGAGATGTGGCTTTCCTTCTGAAAATGAGCTTTGAAAACGATTACCAGAACTCAAAAGTACCTATCGTGTGCCAAGTTATGAGCATCTGAAGTTGCTGACCTAGAAATTCTAAGTTTGAATTTCTAGACCATCGACAATAAGAACATTCTAAATGACACTCGAGTTGTGAAATGGAATAGTTTAAAAAGTTAAATTATGATTATAACTCGCGATAGGAGCTCCAAAAGTTGTTGGCTTAGAAAACCAAGGTTAGCTGAGCTTAGGCCATCAAAATATGTGTGTATGTTCAGGAAAAGCATATATGTCCAAATTCGGACCAACTTTAGTCAAAAATTTTCCGAAAACAAGATTATTGCTTTATGAAAAAGTTTCTAAAATTTCACGAAAAATCACGAAAGCACTGAAGTATGTAAATTTTAAGAATTAAACAGAAAACAGTAAAAAATCGGATTTTCTTCAAAAATTTACCTTTGGAGAAATTGGGTCTCAAAACCCGGGCCGGGCCGGTAAAATTTCCTCCGTAGGCCTGGCCCGGCCCCGGCTGGACAGTGAAAGGGGCTTCCATCTAAAAATGTGATTTTTTACACTAAACACAGAACCATTTGGTCTTCCATAATAGCTTAACCAGAACCCATTGACAAACCGTTTGACATTACTAATATGCTTGGCCCGATAAACCGATTCCCATCCCTCCTAACTTTCCCATTTTCCAGCTCCCTCCTCACCTACCCATATCCTCCCCAACCCGTCTACTACAACCCATGGCAATATCCAACTCTCCAACCATACGACCTCTATCAACCATACCCTGCCATGTCTCCATATGACCAACAAACACTATTCCAACCATCAGTGATCGAGATAAACAATAATAATAACAACTCCTCTTTCGAAACATCGTTCGAAAGGAAACCGGCGAGTGTGGAGACGGTGACGGAGTCGAGTCCGGAAAGTGTGTTGGAGCACTCGCTTATGGCTCCAAGGATCATACAGAGGAGGCAGAGAAGGGTTAGTTGGGAAAGTCAGAATCCAAAAATTTTGAAATTTCGAGAAAGTCACAATTACAAAACTTCGGAACCTTTGGATTCTGGGAACTGAAAATCTCAGAATCTCAAAATAATTAGGTTCTGGATCTTTAAATTTCTAAAGATATCTGAACTTTCCAGTATCGAAAAGATTGAATTTTCTGGAAGTGCAAAATAGCCGGATACCGGAAGTTAAAATCTTCTGGAGCAGTCTAGAAACTTGAACAATCAAATTTTCCATAATCACTTTTTGTATTTCTTCTACTGCATTTTCCTCCCATTGTTCCTGTCATTTTCTGATTCATAAAGTCAATGTATTTCCAGTTGAATCGCGACATCTCTTGCTCCAATTGCTCCACGAATGACACATCTCTATGGCGAAAGAACGACAATGGGGATCTCGAGTGCAAGTGAGTCGTCCTGAGTCCTAAATCTAAATTGGGGTCAGAGTACAAGCAAAAAAGAAAGAAAGAAGGGGGTCCCAAAGGGAGTGATGATTGAAGTGCGAATGTTTGTATGTGTATGTGACGACTAAGCGAGAGGAAAAGAGAGACCCAAATGACTCTGACTTGTGACCAGATAGAGGAGAAACTTGTTGCAAGCAAATTTGAATTGAATGGATGGAAATTGTTAGGCGAAATTTTACCTGGTTTGTTGCTCGTGTGTTCAAATGCGTGGGCTTGTGAGATCTTACACTTTTATGGAGCACAAATTATTTTCAAAAAAAAGTTTTGGAAATTTGATGTTCAAAGATCTTCAAAATATTAAAGAAGTGAGTCGGGACACTTCTGGAACTTGAGAATTTGAGAATCTGAAAAGCAGAGAAACTGAAAGCTAGAGGATTTCAAACCATGAAAGTCTGAACTCCAGATCATAAAGAATCGGATACCCCAAAGAATTTAGAATTTGTAAACTAAAATCTAGAATCTTAGAGCCTGAAGATCTGAAACATCCAATTTTGAGAATTTCAAAATCTTAGAAATTCAGAATACCAGAAGCCTCGGGATCTCAGAATTTCAAAGTTTCTGGTTTTCTAAATAAAAAGTTTGTAGATTTTCAAAATCTTGTGCACACTGGCTTTTCTGCACTTTGAGTTATCTCGAATCATTTTTTTATAACGAAGTTTGAAATTTGGTGTTCAGAAATCTTTGAAATATTGCGCACTGAATACGGACACTTCTGAAATTTGAGATTCTGAAAGTTAGAGCATCTAAATTTCAGATAATCAATAGAAAAGAGCAATAAAATCAGAGAATCTGAAGTCTAAGAATCAAGCCCGAAGACTGGAGACATCCGATTTGAAATTTTCAAATTCCTAAAACATCACATTTTCAGAATCTCAGAGCCTCTAAGTTTCTGATTTTCTAGATATGAAAAATCGAGAATTTCATAATCTTGTGTAAGCTGAAATTTCATTGAAAAAAATTTACACCAGAAGCGAATTTGGAATTTGAAGGTTGCAATATTATTGCGCAAAATTAGATTTTCAAGTCGCGAACTTACATTTTTTTCTAGCCTTTTTCAAAAAATACAGAATTTTTCGCTGATTCGAATGCGCCTAATATCGCTGCTCAAAACGCTATTGATTGATTTTTTATTCATTGTAGCTATAAACACATTTTTAGCCAATTTGTTTCTCAGCAGCAGCGAGCGCGACAGCAGATTGTAAGTCTGCAGCGGCAAGCGCGACAAAATGAAAATATGTTAATAAAAATCCACCCTTTCAGTGCCTGCAATCTTTACTACCGTCTCAACAAAGTCCCCCGACCCAAGAATCTCTCCAAACATCCACCAAGAACTCGAAAACGTCGCAGTATGAAAGTCAAGAAGACGTCTGAAGAATCTGATGATGAATGAAAAGAATCATATGACTTTTTTTTGCAAAATTCTTCTTTTTGCTTTTTGTTACTCTATTTTTCCCTCCGTTCCATTCAAGTACAATCAATCATTTTGGTTTTCTGTTTTCTCTCTCCGGATCATCATCTCCGTTTTCGGCAACTTTTCGTCCCTTTCTTTCTTACTTCGTCGACTCAATTTTAACCCCATTGTAATCCTTTGTATCCGCTTCAGAAAAAGAGTTTAGACTCCGCCCACTTTTTTTTCTCACCCCAAACTTTGGGTTCCGCTTGTTGCTTCTCCTCCCACTTTTCTCGCTTCCGCTATTCTTATTCTGACCTTTCAAACTTTTTTGGCCTTTTTCTGTATATTCCAGAATAGTAAAATAATACTTTGATCATTGGAGTTTTTTCATGAAATTTGGTCTTGGGAACATCAATAACCATCAAAAAGTGTCAAAAATGTTGAAATTTGAGATTTTATCTGACGACACTCTTTCTGAACTCAAATCGAGCACGTGGTCCCGTTTATTTTTGAGTTGGTCAAAAACTTTCTGCCATCTTTTCTCTCAGTTCTTTTTGTGTAATAATAACTGGTTTCTGTGGAAAATAGAAGGTGAAGAGTTTCTGAATGAGTTTATTGTTTTTCGCGGTGGCTTTTTTGTTTTATCGTTTTTCGAGAGGTGCAGTTTAAAGATTGAGAGAAGAGTTCAAAGGTTCTAGAGTTTGAGGTTTTGAAAGATTCTGGAAGTCTGAAATCGGGAAATCGTGGAATTTTGAAAATTTTGGATTCAAAGATTGGGAGATTATGTAATATGAAGGAATCCTTAAATCCTTGAATCTATCCTTGAATCTATACAGGAATAATTGGATTCAGATTACTGAGAATTCAAAAAAATTAGAAGTCGTTAGATTTCCTGAAGCCTATGAGAAATTTCGAGATTCTGAAATTTTCTAAGTTCCTCTGAATTCAAACTGGCTAAAAATTCGGATTCTAACCTTCTGAAATTGGGAAATCATGGAATTTTGAAAAATTGAGGTTCTGCGATTTTTTAGACCTCGAAACGATTTGAAAATGTTTGACCTCCAGATTCTGAAATTTGGAGAATCGAGTTTTAGAGCCTGTTTTCCAAATTTTGGAATTCTTCAAGTGAGCTAAAAACTTTTGAACTTTCCAAAAATCACCACAGTTTCAGGATCTCGGAATCTTAAATTTTCTGACTTTCTGAATCTACAATTATTAGGATTTCAAAATTTTAGGTACCCTAACATTTCTGAACGTTAAAATATTTCAAACCAGAAACTTTAGACTACCCGAAGTTTGAAAATATGAATATGTTATTTTTCAAGAAGCTTTGGAGAAAATTCGAGATTCTGAAATTTTCCAAATTTTGAAATTCTTCAAGTAGAAACACTCGAATTTGGATTTTTGAGCCCTAACTTTAAACAAAATTTAGTACGGAAAAAGTATACAAAAAGTAGAATTTCGTTCAGAATTGAATTTCCGCATATTCCAATTTACAATCATCCCTTTTCTTTTGTTTCAGGGTAATCCTGATTTTCCAATTCAATTTTCTCAAAACTCACATAGCTCTAACATCTCAAAAATCTAAAACTCCAACACCGTTCCCATTTTTTCCAGACATCAGAAAACAAACGCCGGATGAAAAGTGAACACTGGCGAAAAAATGTGACAAAGAACTCTGTTTATGTTTATTATTCTCTTTTTTTGCTGTCACCGAAAGAGATCCAGAAAGAAACTTTCAGTTTGACGAAAAAACAGAATTCAAAAACAAAAATAGTGAATTTTTGGAATGGGAGCATCAGCTGACCCCCAATTTTGGAAATTCGGAGCAAAATTTTTTTCGATGAAATCTCTCTCGTAGTAGAAAGAGACAGCATGCTTCATTGACTTTATGCTCAATTTCGCGTAATTTACAGAGATTTTTCTCGTATTTTTTCATCGTCTTCTGTTTCCTCATTTCCCTGTTTGCAAGGGAGAAAAATCTGGAAGGGGATTTTTATGATATTGGATTGGTTTGTTTTCAAGACTCTAAACGTTCTAAAAATACCATAAATTTTAAGGCACAGAAGTCAGAATTTCGAAAATTTGAAATCGAAGAAAAGTCAGATTCTCAATTTTTGACAAAACAAAATAACAAATTTTTAGAACAAATTTTCGACTCAAATATCAATTTCTCTCGTCTTCTTATTTTCCATTATCGAATCTTCTTTCTCTGTTCTCTCTCGATCCCTCGAAAGTTTCCGACAAAATTCACACCAACCTCCCCGACGAGAAACATTTTTTGGTCGATTCCGGTCTCTCTCACTCTTTCTCTCTGGCTCATCTCCAATAGTTTGAAATAATCACTGACATTTTTCAAAATCTCTCCCCCTCTGAGATGGACGACGGGTCATATAGCTCCGCGCCGTCAGTTGGCTCTCCTTGAAGATTCCGATCATTGGATCTCTTTCTCTGAAATCTCTCTCTCATCCCCTCCAGTCAACCCATTTCACACACAACTCATCATTTCTCATGACATATTTTTCATCGTTAGGATAGTTTTTCTTAGAAAAAGAACAAAGTTTTTCAAAATCGCTTTAACAAGTTTTGAACCAGGAGAGTGCAGATGGTGCTCAAAGTTGTTTGTAAACCCTTGTAAAAGTTTGAGTCAATGTTTTTGTTTTTTGAAATCGGAAGGTTTAGTGAAGATCAAATGTTTCAATCTGAGGAATATTGCTACGTTTTTGTCCACAAAACTTACTTAGAAAGTACGAGAATTGTTGACTTTTTCCAAATCCATTTTCCACAGCCTTGGTTTAGACTTCAGTTACAAATTTTTCATTTTATCAGTGTCTTCTTTCATTGTTTTCCATTTCAAAAGCTTTCCTATTTTATCTGATTCTTCATTTTTACAAAATTTAGTTTCCAGAACCATGATTTTCATCAACACTCGACCTGTGGACGAGAACGCTCAATGCGAACGGAGGCCGTCAAAAGCGCCGAGCCACTCGGGTCATGGTCATCCGCATGGGGACGGCGCGGCACATGTTTTGGTGAGTTTTGGGGGAGTATTAAACTAGAAATAACCTCAACAATTTGGGAATGATCTTAATCTTTTAATAATCCGGGAACTTGAGAAATTGAGAATCGTAAATTCTAAGATATTGAAACTGGGTAATGAAAAAATTTTAAAAAATACGAAATCGAAGAATCCTTATTGGGTTTGAAATTCAAATTGCTCACAATACATGGTTTTTTAAAAAATCTTGTACATCTTGGTTTTTAAAATTTTCAAAAATCGTTTGGTATTCTGAATCTGGCTCTTCAAAACCTCTAGATTTCAAGAATCGGAAATTAGAAACTTTAAGAAAATAAATTCAAATTTGATTGTTTTTGGTTCAGTATGAAGCACTAAGCTCGAAAATTTTTATACTGGAACCTGAAATTCATGTAAAATTCGAAAATTTCAAATTAATCTTGATGCATTCAAAATTCAGATAAAGATTTCTTGAATATATCGGACTTATTATAAACCACAAAATCGGGTAAAAGAGTCATCAATAAACCCTAAAATAACTCTCCATAACTCCCAAAGGGCCTTGCCCTTTTCTTCATATCTTGGCCTTTGGTTTCTTGGCAAAGTGCCAAAAGTGACTTTTAATTGTGGAGGTGGAGAATTGGAGTAGTAGTGACCAAATTTAGATGGTCGGTGGAATAAAAAATGGAATGGAAATTGGATTCGAAAGTTAGAAAAAAACTAGTCAGAAATTATTCTGACTTTTTGAGAAACAGTAATATTTGCTTTGATCTGAAATTCACTAACAAAATTTCAAGTCTCAATAATCCTGAAAGATACCTCCCCTTGAAAATGGATTCCAAAACTTGATACTATCACAATTAAAAAAAAAACTATTCTGATATTTTAGGAATCTTTAAAAAGAAGAGTAAGGTTAGAATTCTTTTGAAACTCAAAGAAACGAAACTTGAAATTGGTATAATCTTAAAAATCATTATCCTTCTAACAAAATTGTAAATTGGATTCCAAAAATGAACACTTTTTTCAGAGGCTCTCCATATCGCTGATCCTCTTCTACCTCCTCGTCTCCATCTTCCCAGCAATCCTCTTCTATCCAGTATCCCTATTGAGTATGCTCGTTCCAGTCCTTTCTCTTTTCTTCGCATTATGCTCAATTCGAGGCGACTATCAAAGTACCCAATGGCCCATTCTCTTCATTGCTCTCATCGGAATTCTACTCAAAATCGCGGCTATTGTTGTTTATATTTCGCTATTCCCATTGAAGGACTACGCGCGGAAGCCCGGAAGAGGAGGACCTCGTGAGTTTTGGGGATTTTGAAGTGAAAAGTCGGAAAGTTTTCAGAGAGAACTGAAGCCGAGATGAAACACTATCGGACGGTGTTCTACATCATTTTGGCTACTGTCGAATTCTTCATTCTCATTATTGGAATTTGTCTGAAATGGCAATTGGTTACTCTTCATCAGAGGGAGCAGATTCAGAAGAGAGTGAGTTTTTAGCATAAGAATGTTTGGGATGTCAGATGTTTTTTGGCTCCGCGACGTTTCGAAGGTGTGACGTTGTGCAAGTGTGACACTTCGAAAGTATGTCGTTTCTAAAGCTCGTTAAATAGCGCACTTTCGAAACGTCACACTTGAGAAACGTCATGCTTTCGAAACGTCGTCTTTTGAAACGTCGTGAAGCCGTTTTTTCTGAGTATCTTCCAACTTTCATTAATGCTCATCTGAATTGATTGTTTTCAGAGATCCACCTTGGTCTCAAATCGACCTTTGATGGAAGGAGAATCGGGCACAAGTGTTAGCGGTGGTCCAAGACGATCTCTTCAAGTTTAGATCATCAGATTTTTTTCTGGGATTTTATTTTAATGTTAGTTTCTTGGAAGTTTGGTTGAAAGGGAAAAGTTGGAATATTAAAAGCTCAAAATTTTAAAAATTCAAAAAAAAATTCCGAAAAAAATTATTTCAGAAGGTAGAATTTCAAGTTTCCTGATTTTCAGAGTTTCGGAAACCAAGACTCTAAAATTTTGGCTCTTTCCCAGAATAACGGTCCTTTGTGAAAATAACGGTCCGGCGCGAAATATAATGGTCCTTTGAAGAAATAAAAAGGTCCTTTGATAATATAAAGGTCCTTTGAAGAAATAAAACGGTCCTTAGGGTTAATATAAAGGTCTTTTAGCTATTACAACGGTCCTTTGGAAATAAAAAGGTCCTTTGAGTAATATAACGGTCCTTTTGGGTATTACAACGGTCCTTTGAAAAATTAAACGGTCCTTTGAAATATTAAACGGTCCTTTGAAAAATTAAACGGTCCTTTCAGAAATATAACGGTCCTTTGAGAAATATAACGGTCCTTTTAGAAATATAACGGTCCATGGGGGTAAAATAACGGTCCTTTGAGAAAAAAAAACGGTCCTTTGAGATAAAAATAACGGTCCTTTGACGTTGGGAGTAAGTCTGTCAAGAATTCAAATTTCTCTTGTTATCATTCAGTGCTACAAATTAGGCTTAGAAACGTCTTGTCAGTAAACTTCGAACGTAATAGAGCACTCCAAACCCTTTCTAAGCCTGAATTTGAAACGAACAATTAATTTGGTATCCTTACATTTTGTCAAAAATCCTGTTTAACCCACGAATTTTTCATAGGAATGTTTTTTTAACCAAAGGACCGCTTTTTTGCCGTTCAATTTCTCAAAGGACCGTTTTGTTTCTCAAAGGACCGTTTTATTTCTCAAAGGACCGTTATATTTTTCAAAGGACCGTTGTATTCTTCAAAGGACCGCTTTTTTGACCAAAGGACCTCTATTTTGACAAAGGACCGCTGAGAATGTAAAGGACCGTTATTCTGGGACAGAGCCAAAATTTTCTCAGGATTTCAGAATTTTCGAATTTTGTGAAATTCGAAGGCTTTGAAATTCTGTAATCCAGTATTCTAAGCAAGGTTCGGAGATTCTAGATTCCGAGATTTCGAAATTTCAAATTTTCTTGCTAAAATTCTAACATTTTCGAGATTCCGAATTTCAAATTTCCTTCGATTCCCCAATCCCATCCTTCCCTACTCTCTACTATCTCGTTTTCCCTATTTTTCCCCATTTATCCAAAAATCCAAAAACCCATGAGCTCTCCATGATCTCCTCTCCTATTTTTCTCTCTCACCTCTTTCCTCTTTCTCTCTATTTCTTTTAGATTTTGATTTTTACGGTGTACATAAAAAAGAATATAAAGATGTTTTACTACATGATCCATGATTTCGAGAGACAGACTCTTGTTTTCAGAAAAAAGTGAGTTATAATCAGAGAATTCTTGTGAACCAGATAATCAGACTGATGTTTCTGGGATTAGATGATTACCGAGTTTTCCAAATCAAGATTATTTACCACCCGTTAACCTTCCCAATGGATTATACTAACGATAGCAAGCACAAAATGTATTCCTTTATTTGGTCCACTCTCAAAACAATCCAAAATTACTGTATCAGTGCCATATCCTCCCGTATCAAGTCAACTTCGCTGTACGGTGGTGGCGGACGAATTTCAAACGGAACCTCGGCCATCGACGTTTCAGTTTCTTCATCCGGATAAATATCGTCAGCAGAGAATACGAGAGGCACCATCTGTCGCAATTCATACGGTTCGTCTTGATTTTCGTGGATACGGTGACGGAACCAACAGACGTAGCACATGCATATTAGGAAGGCGAAGAAAGCGAGGCTGGAAAATTTTGGAATTTGGTGAAATTTTTGCGAGTACCGTAGAACCTCTAATATAAGGACGTGAGAAAGTGGTCTTTTCGGCCTCATTTGGGTGTCCTTGTATTAGAGGTTTTACGGTATCTGGGAATGATTTAAGAGAGTCCTCTATCAATGTTTTTAGGTTATTGTTGAAAATTCTAGTCAAAATCGTTAAAAAATCTCCTACAGTACTGACCAAAAAGAATGCGCGCACTGGCGTTTTCAGAAAATATGACAACTTTGAGGGTCTGAAAAAGTGATTTCCAAATATCTAATTTTTCTGAAATTTTGGAGGTGTATAGAACAACTCAAGAACTCTATTTCTGTAGTTGATAACTTTTTCATAGAATCACAATTCAGTCAGTTAGCCCAAGTTGACTGACGTCACCTCGAACTTCGTTCATTCTGGATCCTCTTGGCTTCCAAGTGACCTAACTAACTGGATCTTGGTCCTATGAAAAAGGTGTCAACTACAGTTCTACTGTTGCAAAATCTGAAAAAATATCTCATACAGTACTAGCCAAAAAGAACTGGTGTTTTCAGTTGAAATAGGTAAACTTTGAGAGTCTGAAAAACGATTTCCAGAAGTCCGATATTTCTGAAATTTCGCAGATGTATATAGCAACTCTAAAACTATATCTATGTAGTGGACAAATTTTTCATAGGACCACGATTCAGTCAGTTAGGCCAAGTTGACTGACGTCACCAAGAATTTCGATAATTTTTTGAGCCTTTGGCTTCCAAGCGACCTAACTAACTGGATATTGGTCCTATGAAAAAGTTGTCAACGGCAGAAATAGAGGTCTAGATTTGCTTGATACATCCACAAATTTTCACAAAAATAGAATGGAAACCACTTTTTCAGAAACTCAGAGTTGACCTATTAGAGATGACGACAAGTACCGTCAGCATCACTAGTCAAAGTAACTCACACCGCGATTGCCACAAGGAGACTGACATCCTTCGAATGGCACGTGAGCATTCCACAGAAGGAAGTATCCGGACAGGAGAAGTACAAGGATCGGGCTCTGGTGCCATTTTCAAACCGAACTTCTCCCAACGGCCATCCATACGAGTCCTCTTTCATCTCACAGATCACCGGACGATCCAAGGTTGTCTTGAATTGACTGTCCCAGTAGTAGTCGTTGTTGGAGATTCTGGAATAAACTTTCTTGAAAATTTCAAAACCCTGACAAGATATATGTGAGACTCACATTATTGGTTCGGATGCATTCTCAATGATTGCATAACCTTCCGGAGTGAATCGAAAATTGGCAGTGTACCGTTCGAATGTTGATATTTTATAGACCATCGTTAGTATAAGAAGAGAAAACAAAAGCTTCATTTCTGTGGTGGAGCTCTTGGAAAATGAAGATTGCTAGTTTTGAGAATGGCGAGTGAAAGAGATTATCACATGTCTAGACTAATGAGTATCCTCTGGAGAATTTAGTATATAGAAAATTTTTGGCGAGGTAAATGTGGGTATAGCGATAATAAGGAGTAGTATAATACATGTTTTATATGTACAAATGCCGAGTAGTAATTGCAGGGAAGCAAAAAAATAGAGAATTGACAAAAAATATGCGAAAAAATGAAACTTTAACTTGATTGTGAGCCATTTTTTTTTGCTTTTCCGAATGATATTAGGAAAGATAATGACTAGTTGGGTCTTCCTTTCATGCTGCTCAGGTTTGAAGAAAACAAAAGAAAATTATATGGTTTGAAGATTTGGGGGGATTCGAAAAGCGAACAAGTGGACTAAATTTGATTAGTTCATTTTACATTTTCTAAAGATTTCGACGCCCTGGATTTCTATAGGTCAGTATATTGGAAATTCCTAAGATGTAAAGGTTTCGTGTCATTTTTGCTTTCATCTTACTTTTATAAGCAATGAGTTTTCCATTTTTATGATTAGGTCAAAAGGCTTTTGTTGGGTTTTTAAAAAAATGGATAGTGTTATGGTCTGTTAAAGAAATTCTGAAGGTTACTATCATTTTTTGCTCAAATAATTGTCCCCATTCCAGTATTTACAAAAACAGCAATATTTTTTAAATAAAAATCATTAAAACTCGAAAAACGCTTTTCAAATCGCAAACTTACATTTTTTCTAAGCTATGTCAAAAAGTGTGGAATTTTTTCTGATTTGAATGCACCTAATATCGCTGATCAAAACGCTATAAAAACATTTTCACGAACAAATTTTCCTTCGTCGCGCTCGCCGCTGCTGACAAAAAAAAACAACTAAAATCCTACTTTAAAACCGACGTTTCGCAGAATTTTCAGTGCTAAACTTTCAACTTCAAGGCTCTGAAAAATTATTGTCAGTTTTCAAATTTAGCTGAAACTGTGTGTGTGTATTAATCTTTTCTTTTCTAAAATTCCTCGATTTGTAGCTCTTTTTTTTTCAAAAAAAATCGTTTAAAGTCGATCTACCACTTGAAAACAGAATGAGCAAGACTCCATGTGATTAGCACAAAAAAATTCTATAAAATTGGGTGCAACTACAAAAATGGAGCTCTAGACTTGAGTACATTCACAAATTTTCAATGCAATCAGAGAGTGAGTATTTAATTTTTGTTTGACTCAATATACATGGAAAAAAAGGTGTCATTTTTGATAGTCTAGCTTTTATGTTATTTTTTGTAGTCTCTCAAAACTAATTTTTGTTCTAGAAAACTGAAAATCAAACAATTATCGGACACTACAAAAAGTACACCCACTAATCCCAACCTCCTTTCTTTTCTTCTTATTTTTCCCCAACCTGAATATTATGTTTTTCGTTGAAGAACGGAGAAAAAGGACGCGCGATGTTTAAAGGCGCACGCATTTATTCGAAACAGTGGTCCCGCAGCGATCGTGCCCTTCGGGCACGAAACTCGAATTGTTTAGCCATTCTACGTGTTAACGAGGGCCCCAGCCCGCCCACCCAGGGGAAGAGAGAGAAAAAGGAAGAGAGAGAGAGATACAATAATAATAAGAATAAATTTTCAGAAGGCCAAAAAAGATCGTTCCTGGAAGAGCTCAAGGAGAAAGTCGAGCCCGAATTCTTCACAAATATAGAAAAACTAAGGACAGCTCCATTTGATGCGAAAGCCTCGTCGACAGCTCAAGCCTATCGTCTCGAGAATGAAAAGCGAAACTCGTGGATTCTGAAAAAGAATCTTCCCTCCAACGAATCATCATATCTCTTATACTTGTCGGAAAGAGCGAAGACGATTGGAAGTAGCGCCTTAGCGAAAATCTCGGCAGCTTACCAGACGGTGAACGAAGGAATCTCGACAATCGGAGCATCTTTCACGTCGGATCTTATAAGAGCAAAGAGAAGAGAAGAAGTTGGCTTGAGGAAGAAGTCAGTGGAAGTTACACTCGAAGACGTATCAAAAATCGTCAAATTTGCAATGGAAAGTGACAATCCGTCAAGAGACCGAGATGCTCTTCTAGCAATTCTATCTTTCCACGTGATGCTCAGGGCTTCAGAAGCAGCGGAAATAAAGTGGTCAGGGGTGATCCAAAAAGGCGGAACGATAGAAGTTCAAGTGGAAAAAGCAAAAAACGATCAAATGGGACTAGGAAGATCGTCATTTTTCAACTACGAGCCGGGAAGCGACGCGGACATCCTCATGTGCAGATGGAGACTCCGAACCAAAGGACAATGCGCTTACGTCTTCTCAAATCTCGACGGCTCAGGAAAACTGTCATCCCAGTCAATTTCGGCTTTATCGTCGAAGATGTTGAAAGCAATCGGGAAGCTGGGAGCCACACACCATTGTTTCCGCAGAGGAGGAGCCAACCACATGAGGAAGCTGGGACACTCATTGGAGGAGATTCAGCACAGAGGAAGATGGAGGTCGATGGCGGGACTTCAGAGATACATCAAAGACGTGCCAGAAGCTCAAGGAGTGTCAAAATCCAAAAGGATCCAAGAGATCGACGAGGACGAAGATTAATAAGTGCCTCGCGTTGTTATCATTAGATTATTATTAAGTAGTTATATTGTTAGGTAATTATACTGTTACGTTTTTAGGTTTTTCTTAGTAGTTCTTGCCGTTGAGTTTATTAACAAAGTCATTTTCCCTGCCTCTTGCCCTGTTTTTCGATTTTTTCTTCCCCCGTTTTCTCCACGAATTTCCAAGTGTCAATTACTATAGGCTTATAGGCTTTCTTCTCATGTACCATTACCAATCTGTTATCATTCCCTCTGAGTGTGGGTTACACACTCAGCCAATTGTGTTGTATTAACCAAAACGACCTTACTATTTTCACGTAAAACCTATTTTAGAAATAAATCTGTAACATAAAATTCCTTTTTCGAAGAGATGAAACAGAAAAACGTATTCTCTTGAAGCGAAGAGAAAAGAGAATCATTCGTTTTCGTGTCAAAAAAGTCGAAATTCATGATTCAAATGTGTTTCTAAGCTCTTGAGACACATTGGGAGACACCCTTTCTTAACGACTCTTCACTATTTCCCTTCTTTTTTAATATCTCCCTTGGATACAGCCGCAGCAGCAGCCTTCCCTCCTTTCTACCAAACAAAACCTTCACATTCAGATTCAAGCGTTCGAATGTCCCTATTCCTGTTATTCATCTTCTGGCTCATCATCGTCTGCTGCTTCATCTGTATCGCGTGTCATCTAACCTGTCTGTACCGCCCGATTTTCTTCTGGAACACCGTGGAGCGAGTCCGTCGTCGCTTTCGCTGCCTGGCTCGGGACCAAATCTTGAGGGACTATATTCAGGACTTTATCGCGTATTATACCCACGAGGAACTTCAGGCGGAGGAAGACGAGGAGGAGGAAAATACTGAGACATCGACAACGGATTCAGGACACGTCGTGATCACTGTTCGCCAGAATCCGTTGTATCAAGAGAACTCGAACTAGGAGACAGAATCAGAATCGTTTTTTTTCTTTCGTTTGTTTTCCATACACCACCCCCATCTGTGATTGTACTTGTACATATTTTCCATATACAATTTCTGTCTTGAATCAAATCCCCCATCGGTTTTTATTTTATTTTGTTATCATTTTCTTCTTCTTCTCAAACTCAAAAATGCATCGTCTCCCACTGATACTTCTCATGGTCACGGCCACGTTGGCGTTCGATGTTTTGAAATCGGACTCTGGAAAATGGAGTGCTAGTAATGGAACCGAAGACCAGAAGAACTACACAGTGGTTCATGATCCAAGGAAACCGTTTGCGTGAGTTTTGGATGGTTTTGGGTTACTGTAGGGAACTTCACAATACGAGCAAGTGACAGTACCATTTAAATGGTTATGAACGTCATCATTCAGATCAGAGATGAGTGGAAAAGAATTTTTGAAATGGCGGAAGGCCCAATTTTTAAATTTTTGGCAAAAAGCGGAATAAAACATATGGACGGAAGAAGGGATTCCGTTTATTTCAAGACCCTCAAAGTTAACATTTTTGAATTTAAAGTAGGATTACACTTATTTTTTATTATCTCAAATGAACGTCCTAATTCCATTATTAACGAAATTAACAATATTTTTGCACAAAAATCGAGACAATCGATTTTCGAAACGCCAACTTACATTTTTTCTAGGGAAGATCATTTGAGAGAATAAAAAACAGTGTAATCCTACTTTAAACTCGGGCGCGCTGAAGGGCAAAAGGTTTCAAAGGTTTTGTAAAATTTCGGATTAATGTAGATCATTTCGCAATAATAGCAAGTGACAGTATCACTCGAATGGTTATGAACTTTGAGAGTTTCAACGAAATCGATCTTAGCCGGTATTTTAATGCTCGATAGTTTATCAATATTCTAAAAAAACGTTTTTTGCAAATTTGAGCCCATTACCTAGACCCTCAAAATGAACTCACAATTTCAGCCGCTACGGCGTCATCTACTACTGGAGTGGCTACTACAAACATGCTCCATCGAGCCCGAAAAAGTGCGTTTTCCTGAAAAACCATCCGGACTGGCCATTTGGTGAATATCTTCTTCCCAACGGTACCCTTATTACTGGTGTTGAATTTGGCTGTGGAAGTGAACACTTGTGCAGAAAATTCCGGTGCGATAAGTCAATAGCGACTGGTTTGGTTTGGTAAGTATGGGGTTGTAAGTGTGCTCTACCGGCCTTCTAATAGAGCGCATTTGCAATTTTCCAATCTTGACCTCCTGTACCGATAGTGGTTACTTTCTCACGTGTTTCTCAGGGAGTTACCCGGCGAAAACGGGAGTTACCCGTCCAATTCGGGAGCTTCCCCAATGACCGATGGGGAAGCTCCCGAAATGGACGGGTAACTCCCGTTTTCGTCGGGTAACTCCCGTTTGTGAACCGCGGGGGCGATATGGGCAGCTCCCACTCCCCTCCCGTTTAGCTCCCGTTCACCCCCCGCTCAACCCCCGTATAGCTCCCGTTTAGCTCCCGTTTACATCCCAAAACGAACACTTATTATAGCTTTAACATGTTTATTATCACTAAAAGGTACATGTGAAATACATACATAATACATACATACATATAAAAACTTGAAACTACTAAAGAATTAAGAAAAAAAGAAAATGCTCACAGCGGTCGTATTGTTGTAATTTTCCTGTTCCTTCCGACTTTCGACCAGCCATAGTTTTACCAAACTTTCTGAAAGATTACATTTTTGACAGCTTCCAATTAGATTAATTAACTTACATTTCATTTTTCGTTATCCATTCTGTTTCTTTTAACCTTATTCTGAGAGAAAATGGGCATGACTTCAGACGTTATGTTCTGTAAAAAAATTTAAAAATCCATAGGAAACTTATAAATAAACTCACTTTTTTATACAAAGATGATAATCGAGCAATCGGTCTGATTTAAAAATGGAAGAAAGGAAAAATAATACATTAGAAATGAAAAAAAAAACTGTTTTCTTGCCTTCCACAAACGAGTTGTGTCAGTGGCCCTCCTAGCCCTTCCCATGTAGCTCCCGAGTAGCCCCCATATACAGTGGCGGCAAATGGTGAGGGTCACTTTACGTTTATGTTCATAACTTTGCTCAAATGTGTTCAATTGACATGAAATTTGGCGTGTTACTTAACGATATGACTGAGAGTAGAACACATAGTTTTTTAAAAATCGAAAAGGATTCTGGGCTCCAGAATCCTTCCGGATGTAGGCGTCATCCAAAAATCAAAAAAAAATAACTTTTCCTGTGGCCAATGAATTTTTGTAATTTATTTTAAAAAATGTTGATACTAGATGAAATAAGCAACGTACAAAGTTTGGTTCACTTTGGATGATTGGCTCCGGAGATATGGACTTCGGAGCACAAAATAACATGTTCCGAACATTGAGCATATCTCGGCTAAAACTGATCGTAGGACTCTCAAATTCACAGAAAATATGTATCTTGTTTTGCTCTACAAAATGGCAAAAATAATTTTTAATTTTGAGCGAAATTTTTTTTTCGATACACTGCCTCCATTTGGTCAGAAGTAGCCCTGTACTTTGCCAAAATATTTTTTGCTCAAAATTAAAAATTATTTTTGCCATCTTGTAGAACATTTGAAAATACATATTATCTAAAAATATGAGAGTCCTACGATCAGTTTGAGCCGAGATATGCTCAATGTTCGGAACATGTTATTTTGTGCTCCGACGTCCATATCTCTGGAGCCAATCATCCGAAGTGAACCAAACTTTGTGTGTTACTTATTTCATCTAGTACCAACATTTTTTTAAACAAATTACAAAAATTCATTGGCCACAGGAAAAGTTATTTTTTTGATTTTTGGATGACGCCTACATCCGGAAGGATTCTGGAGCCCAGAATGAATCGCGACTTCCAAAAAACTATGTGTTCTACTCTCAGTCATATCGTTAAGTAACGTGCCAAATTTCGTGTCAATTGAACATATTTGAGCAAAGTTATAAACGAAAACGTAAAGTGACCCTCACCATTTGCCGCCACTGTAGGTCCCGTTAGTCTCCCAACATTTCCCACATAGCCCCCACAGAGGCCCCGCGTGTATGGGAGGGAAACGGGGATTACCCGATTCCCGAGTAGGCCCCACATAGCCCCCGAAACGGGTAACAAACGGGAAACTCCCATTATCAGCGGGTAACTCCCATAATCAACGGGTAACTCCCTTTTTCTATGGGTAACTCCCGTTTGCTGCGGGTAACTCCCATATACAAGCCACATACCCCCCAACCTGCTCCCCAAAATTCTCTGAGTTTCCAGGTGCGCTCTCCTCCTTATATCATCCATCATATCCATCGGTGTCATCGCTCGCTATGTCATCCTTCATCGAAAAGAAGAAGGTTCTAGAAATCAGGATACAGAAATGCGAGCCGTGTATGTTCCAGTTGTGGTCATCAATGAGCCAACCTCCAGAGAGCTGCAAGTTCCGTCGATGCATCGAGGGCATTGATATATTTTCTTTTTTTTGTGATGTTGATTGAATATTTGTGTTGGTTTGATGGAACTGTGTTAAATAAAAAAGTATAGTTAGAACGGAGTTTGTTTGCATTTGAAAAATTCCGGAAATTTTTGAGCTCGAAATCTTGACAAAATGACTTTGGAGATCTTGAAATTTAGTTTTACGAAATTTCACGATTCAAAAGATTCAGAACATTGATTGAATAATTTTCGAATCTGCATTCTAATTGTTCCTTCCATTTTGAACCTTCTGATCTTTCTTCCGCGTTTCAAAACTACCATAAAATTTCTCATAAAATTGAGCAATTTTCTAAAATTCACTCATATCAAAACCAAGATAATCTTTCTCTTCCTTATTGCTAGATTTCACCATTTTCGGCATCCTTTGAAGTTGTTTCAGGATATTGAGGTCCTCGCAGATAATTGTTATCATGAAGGACTCCACCCTTTTGGCTCCGCCCATTTCTTCTCTCCAGGAACCTCAGGGCTCATATTCTTCAGTCTTCAATCTTCACAATGCAGGGAGTTCTCCTTGGGCTCATTCTTCTCAGTGCCATTGCTACAGCAGGTGCAGTCAATGACTCTTCAACGGTGGAATCCAAAGATTTGAACGACAAGAACAAGGTGTATGAGAGCTACACTTCATACAGCGATTTTTTCTTGTGAGTTTGAGTTTTACGGTATCAAAAAATAAGTGGTCCATGTTTCAGCAAGTACGGAATCTGGGTCATGCGGTATGTTTCCACTTATCGTACAATCTCTGTTGCAAATGCGCTCTTCTGAAGATCCCAGCAGAGCTGAGCCGCAACCAATTTCGGCAACTCCTTCAAGTGTGAATAACTTTTTTCAGGGGGATCTGATAAAAATACCATTAACAGAAAAAATGTTCCTTTTTTAAAAACCTATCAATTAGTTGAAAACCGCAAAATTTCATCAAAAATTAAGAAAGTTAGGTCTCGGTTTGGCAAAAAAAAGACGTTTTTGGTTGTTTCGGCATCACAGGGCTTACAGAAAGCGTAACTTTGTTAATTTTTGATGAAATTTGACGGTTTTTTAACCAATCTATATCTTTTTTAATAAGGAACATTTTTTCTGTTGACCGTATTTTTACCCGATCTCTCTGAAAAATGATATTCACACTTGAATGAGTTGCTTAAATATGTTGCCGCTCCGCTCTCGTTTCCAATGGAGCGCAAGTGCAACCTATATGCTTTCCAGGGGTTTCTTCTCAACCCTCATCATCTACCTAATTGTCAAATTCATTTGCCAACTCTTCACTGAATACCGTCAAAGAAGAGAAGAAAGAAATGCGGCAGCCAGAAATCCAGCTGGAAGAGTTCGTGCCGAGTACATCCCGATTGTGTTGATCCGTGGACAGAGACATCGTGATGGACGTGCTGTTGATGCCGAGACTTGTTAATTGAATAATGAAGATATTTATTTGGAAAATTGTTATTATCGAAAGAAGAAAGAATTATCAGACATTTTGAAACAATTCCGACCCTGGAATCGACGCGGTGGCATTGATCTCCGTTAACATCTGAAAATTCAAAATATACTTCAAAATTTGAAAACTCCCACTCACCGCAACTTTTCTCTCCTGATTCTCGATGGCCATATCCAACCCAAAACTAAAAAGTTTCTCCCAAGACTCGACAAAACCCAACGAGTTTCCGTTTATCAATCCTGAACTGATCATCTTCTCAACAACCTCATTGACAAGATTTTGACACTCTTGAGCCAGTTCTTTCTCTTTTTTGTTCGCCTTTGGCGAGGCTCGCTTCGATGATGCTCCGGAGCTGGAAGAGCTTGATGGTGACCGAAGAGCTCCTGGAGCATTGCTACTCTTTGCAATTGGAGCAACGCTTCCTGGCTGCCCAGTTTCTTTGATAGACTTTGTATGATCATACAGGGTCCTCTTATTGCCGAATGTGTAGTTGCAACATCCACAACTGAACACTTTCAGCAAGTTGTGATGATACTTCATGTGGCTTGGCAGATCTTGACTTGGTCCTAGAGCAGTGTTACACAGAAGGCATGTGTGCTCGCCGTTGTGTTTGGTGCGACGGTGACGGTTTCGGGAGGCGTTGTGGACGAAAACGTCGGAGCAAAGTCCGCAGGGAAAGTAGCCTGGAAGAATGTGGGAAATTGGTCAAGAGATTTTGTGGAAAATAGTTGTATTGCCAGGGGCCGAGCCAATATCAGAAATTCTACCGGCCTAGGGATTTCTGGAGTCAAAAATTTGGTTTAACAGCAAAAAAAATATGAAAATGTTCAAAATGTTTACCTTTTTTTCCCTATCAGTGCTAATGGGCCGGTAAAATTTTCCTCTTGTCCAGCCCGGAATTTTTCAAGTCTAGTTGTAGGGGACTTCGAATATTTTAACCTAACATATGGCCCAGCGTTCCAAAATGTGTTACCAAGTTTCTGAGATCCTAACCACAAAACTTTTTGAAATTTCAAAACACTCACCTTGAAGGTCTGGGCGCTTCAGACTCTCGACATCCTTCTAAACAGCCATTTCGAGATTGTTGGTTTTTCTTTGGAAAATCTTGCAGAAGACGAGAGACGAGGGAATGAATGATTCTGTGTAAACTGAAGATCCTTGTAGAAAAGAGTCCAGGGGGGGGACCCCATTTTTTCGATAGATTCTAGCTCCTGGGAAATCGCACACCATAAAGGTATTATGGGATAAGAATGGTCCAGGTGTCAACGGAAGGAAAGGAAAAAAGTCTTCACTTCTGTCATAAAACGTCCAGATGGATTAACTGAAGAGTTTTGAACAATGTGGGTAAAGATGAGGATCGCTAGATTTGAAGTTGCAAAGGATAGAAGATAAGCTATCTGTACGACATTGAAGATTACAGCAAGATGACATTTCTAGAATCACAGATGGATCTTCCCTCCATACTTCTGAATCTCGTGGTGAATCTGAACCATACTAGTAAAATGAGCCCTAAAGAGAGCTCGAGTACGCCCTGGAAATGATGTGATTTTGTTCGGAAAGCTGTGACCGGATTGTCAGCCTTCAGAATGAATGGCAAACTTTTTTATGAATTTCTGTTCATTTCATTTCGGAAACAATCTTATCACCTATTCAACTTTCAAAACCAATTACAACACAGCTTGGACCCCATTATCTTTATTTCTTTTATCCACACATTATCATTATCGATTTCTTTTAAAAAATTATCAGTTAAACACACAAGATACAGTTTACGATAAATTACACTTCTTCATTGTCGTTTACTGCTCCTCAGAGATGACACATTGATAATGGTCGTCACCAGCCTCAAATGCATCGCTCACAATTGTGTTGATCTTACGAGCGAGGATCAGGCATCGATGGAGAACCTCTGTTGCCATGCCGACAACGAGTAGGAGGGAACAGACCCTGAATAGTTTTTTCTTTTGATGGAAGCATATGCGCTCTATTGAAAAACTGCTTGGTTGTAGAGATTGCATATGCGCTCCTCCGAACACTTCCTGAGTTTCTCTAAATTTCTTACGGTAGTTTGCACTAAAAAACTACTCACCACATGAACTCCAGGAAGCGAATTCTGAAAAACTACAGATTCATTGTATCATCAGAAAACTCCACAACTTACATTGTCCGATACTTGTTTTCGTAACACTGGACGCGTATAATACTCCCCACTTTAACTTCCCCGATATCATCAGATGAAGTCTTGTGGATGTGTACAGCCATTACAGTAGCTGCGAGAAGAGCAATCAAGATGAGAGCCTGCATTTCTTTGAGCTGAAACGAGTTTTTAAAAGTTGGAAGGCAAAACCTTAAAAAAGTGAATTGAAATTGAAGAAAATAGAAAGGTATTTATAGGTGTGAAGTGTTTGGGGTTGGTTGCTAGGGGGGTGTAAGACAAGTTTATGGGGTGATAAGTGGGCGGAGTCAGGAGTTCTAGACTACTTCTCCGGAGGAGGAAACTTTTTTATTTTTCGATTAGTCTTTAAGTTTGTCTAGCGTCTAGACTATAAGTGTAGAAAAAGTCTAGGTTCTTGGGAATTCTAGGAGTAAGGAGTTGAATACCTAGACTACCTTATGAGTTCTATAGTCCGATTAAATCTAGATTTTTTTTGAGTGCTTCCAGAGTGTTAATTGAAAGTCTAGACAGGTTTATGGGCAATACACATGTTCCAGAAAAACCTTATAGCCTAAGAAGTTAATTAACCAGTTCTAAAAGTCCGATAGCTCCGTTTCTGGGTCTAGTTCAAATAATTCTAACTTCTGATGTATCAAAAATAACCCCTGTTCCTCGATCCCTATTCCAGCTCCCTTTCCCTAAAATAATCAGAAAAACCTTTGGGTCGCGTAGATAATTGTCAAAGGTATCCATTAGATTTTATGTGTTCACATCAGAATGTGAAATATTGTTGTTATTTGTGAGCAATTGAAGGCGATTTTTTAGACTACTGTAGTTGCTATGAATCTTTTTTTCAATATTCTTCGATTCCAAGGGATGTAAACTGTTTCAGTTCAGAGAAACCTGAAAAAAAGATTTATTTCGAACCCCAAAGTCTAGACCCATACATTTTTTTTCCGAAAAATAACCGCGCCTAGACTTGCCGTTGATTAAAATTGTTCCCCTTGACTCTAGACTCCGCCTACTTATAAAACTTATAAAACATAAACTTGTCGAACGCCCTCATAGCAACCAACCCCAAACATTCGAATCCTATAAATACGATTCTGATTCTCTAAATTTTCAGTTTCATTTTTCTTGTAGATTGGCTCCTCTATAACTTCGAAATTTCAGCTTTGAAAAATGCGCGCTCTCATCTTGATTTCTCTCCTTCTCGGTATTGCCGTGGCAGCCAACGGCAACTCATCTGACGTCGAAGACGAGAAGGTGGAGAAAGTCACTCGCATCGTCTGGGAATACCGGGACAATTATCGGTTCTATCGCATGGCGTAAGTCAAAGAGATTATGGATGAGAGAAATAATTTGAACATTTTCAGCATTCTCTCCGTCGAGTTCGTTTGGTGAGTAATCTTAAAGCATTTATAAGCTCAAGGAGCAGTTTGGAGACGCGAATTTGTAACATCCGCTGCTGCTCCAGCTTGTTGCCTACGCGCTTCGTTGAAATTCCAATAGAGCGCATATGCAACACCTATCTAATCTCAATTCCAGGGTCTGCTGCCTCTTCATCGTGAGCTTGTTGGCGACCGAGCTCCTTCGTCGGTCCCTGACCCTGGTGCGTCAAATTAACAGACTCGTCAATAGTCAACTCACGGCTCGTGCCGGATACTATCAACTCGTGGAGGAGAAACAATCAATGGAGAAGTAGAACTCTTTATTTTGTGTCAAATTGATAATTGGGGAAATGGGAGATCGGACTGAAATGTGTACTTGAGAAGTGAATAAATGGTTTGGGCTCGAAGATTGTTTTGGAAACTGTGAAAACAATTTTAATCCAAGAGTGGCTTAGGCTTCTGAATAAGATCATCGTTACACGATTTCTTTGAAAAATCGGATATCCGTCTTTGTTAGTTTGGAACGTTAGCAGACATGGGAAACCGGGCCAACGCGGGAAAGCGATTTTCTCTCATGAAAAACGAAATATTTCAAGAGAAAAAAACAAGAAATTGAGCCAATAAATTAAGTCACTTTGTATATCATTTTGAAGGTCTCATCGATACCTACATTTTCATATAAGTTTCGATTTAAAAATCTCAATTTATATCGGAGGAAATCGGTGGCCCGCGTCCGTTCGGCTCGGTTTGACAAGTCTGGTTTCTGTGTATTTTCAGAGGAATTCGCCAGTGATTAGGGGCCACAAGCATTCAAAGTATTTAGACCTTTAAAAATCCCATATCTTCATTCCTTCTCCAATTACCCATGCAGTTCCTATTTCAGTTCCATTTGGCTCCCTGGCAATTACAGTAGCTCTGAAAATTGCCTTTGATTGTTCACTTCCTTATGTGAACCCATAACCCTCTGACAATTATCTCCCCTTTTCTCCGCCCACTCAATTCTAGAAAAAGTCCAGATTCTCCAGTACCGAACCTTGAGTCCTACTCAAGAATGAGAGCTCCCCTCTTGCTCCTTCTCCTTGTTACTGTCGCTGTTGCGGCGACTAATGAAAACCAAACTACTTCTGTTGGTACCCCAATGTACCATTTGATGAAGTTGGTATACCGGAAGACTCAAGAAGCTCCAATCCAAGAGAACACTGTCTTTTGGGACATGACAATGGGAAAAGTCAAAAACATGAGAGATCCGAGAGAATCTAGATTGTAAGTTTGAACGGTCCCAAATCCCAAAAATCTCTTTTATTTCAGTTACTCCACATTCAAATGGATTTGGGCTGTGTTTCTGATCACTACCGGACTCGTCATGGGTGTCTTCCTCGTCAAGATCGTGTTCACTTTCATTGAGATTCTTCGCCAACACTATGCCCAGATGCAAGAGCAGACTTTGGTTGCTCAGAGCAATATTTATAGATACGGTGGTTGCGTCGATGGGCAGAGTCATTAATTGAAATTAATTTAATGATTTTCTGAAGTTTTATAAAGTTGAAAGTTTAGATTTGCACAATAAACTATTTTTTTCAAACACTTTTTCAATAAAAAAAAGAAAAAAAATCAAAATTCGATTTTCAATATGAGGTGACCGAATTTCTGTAACCAGTTGTTTTACAAAGATATCAAATGTATAACTTTTCAAAACTTGACATTTGGTAACCAGTCGTTTTAGAACTTTAGCTTTCAGAGCTTTCTAAAGAATGACATGAAGAAATTCGGATTACGCTCGATTGAAAGGTCCGAAGCCAATTCAGTTGGAGTGTTACAGTTAGTTGCAAAACGTCTTAGTTCTGAAGTGTCCGGTTGCGAAATCAAAGTCGGTTTGGAATAATCTTTGGGGCAATCCAGGGCCTAGACGCAAAACTTGAAAAGCCACTAGACAAGCTTCTTTTTAAATACTTTTCGGATTCAATCGAAACTGTTCTAATCTTGAAATCTTTCCTTTGAATCAGACTTTGATCTTCTATTGCTTCTTTGAATATAATCTTCAAAGTCTTGAGCCATGTGATCTCCCATTCGGGATCCTCCCCGATCCCTAGTAATTACAGTAGTCTTGAAAATTGCCTTCTAGTGCTCACAAGATCAACAATTATGTTTCACTTCCTTATGTGAGCTCATAAAAATTCTCGCGGATCCCTTTGATAAGCCATGTTCGCCGCCTTTATCATTATTTCTCTGTGAATTCACTCCTCAGATCCCACCCTTTTTACTCCGCTCACATTTTTTACGATTCCCAATTCTTCAGTATTCGTTCCCAACCCAAAATGCAAGCTCAATTCTTGCTCCTTCTAGCTGCTACCATCGCTATAGCAGTCTTCAATGAAACCGAGTCTACTACTCCAAATAAGACCGAGGGCTTGTTATCCGAGTTAGTGGCCCGCCACGTAGCCAAGGCTCCAGATGTCAATCTATACTGGGATCGATCCGCTGGTGCAAAATTAGCGAAGACTGATATGTAAGTTTCAAAGATCGCAAAAAATATATTATGAAGGTTATTTTTTTCAGGTACAAAGTGAATGCAATCAAAGTATTCTGTGGTTCCGTTCTTGCCGCTACTATTCTAATCATGAGCTTCTTCGTCGTCAAGCTTGCCCTAACTTTTTATGAAATTGTGGTTTTTCGAATGAAGCAAAGTTCTGAGGTTCCGTCAAGAATAGCCATGCGAAGATATGGCACTTGTGAAGAGATGCAGTAGCTGATAATTTATTTTCATAACTCTTCTAAATAAAACAGTTTTATTTGGAAATCGAGATTGTTGATAGAGGTCAAAACTCTTTGGCTAGGACAGCCATAATGTATTTGCTTTTGAAGCAATAATACAAAAATCATTAGAAAACTGACCAGAGGGCCCTTGTCAAAATCGAAGCCTGGTTAGAGTACTTCTGAATGATTATGGAAACCCCTGGAAGACCTACGCGTTTTCGATACAATGAACTTATTTTCAAAAGGATGGTCGGATTCAAGGCCGGCGGCTTACCCACGGCCCGGGCCGCGGCCCCAATTTTGCCAGCCTTGCCATGGGCTCATCCAACTACAGTAATCCTCTTGAACAACCCAATTGAATGTTGAACGTACCACGAAACCACACAGATTGTTTTTCCCATTATATTTCCCAACAAAAACTCATATTCTGACTTCCTTCTAGATTACCCCAACCCACACAAATCTCCCTACGGATGTTCAATACGCTCTAACAACCATCGCCTCTACCCCTCTTTTTTTTGTTATACACCCCAGCCCCCCCCCCCCCCCCCCCCGTTTTTTATTCATTCTGCTCTCAATATGCGAGCCGCTCTCCTCTGCCTTCTTATCTCCGTTACTGCCTTGGCAGCCATCAATGATCCGATGTTTCCCAAGAAGTCAAATGTAACTGCAGCAGCTCCATCTGAAGAAAAATCCCTCTTCTGGAACCCGACCACCGGCGACATCGAGCAGGTTCCGATCCGTCGTGGGATGTTAGTTTGCCCCTGTCATTAATCTCAAAAGTAATTTAATTTCAGCTGCCGTGACACCAAGTTCAAGTTGTTCTGGGGCGCGTTCCTCCTCACCACGGCTCTCGTCATGACATTCTTCCTCGTCAAGGTGGCCATCGTGTTCCAGGAGATTCGTGTTCTCCGTCAGCAGAACGCCGAGATGCGTGAGGGAATTTTCCCGGTGTTGGTGATCCAATGCAACAAGCACAGTGGTGGAACATCGTGTGGAGTTCCACATTAATTGATGATGTAATTGTGAACCCTCTGAATAAAGTTTACCTTGTTGAAAGTTGTACTGCCCGCGATTTCGACCGCCTCGACCGCCAAACTGCCGACCACGAAAAACACGTACACGTTGTAAAAGACCGACACACGGACCAGAGATGAGCGAAATTCGGCCTTCCGCCTTCTGTTTTTCTCCAAAAATCGTTATAATTAGGCGGAAGGCAGAATTTCAAATTTTCTTGAAGCTTAATTTTAAAAAGTGAACTTTCGGTCAGCCAATGCTTCAAACCCTAAAATTAAACAAAGCAGCAGCAAAAATGTGTCTTTTAAGCTGGAAACTCCAAGTAAAAGAAGGCGAAGTTCCGCTTTCAAAAATGATCTTCCGCTCATCTCTGACATAGACCTTCAGGAGATTATAACCACCCAAATTTCCCAATTTTGAATCCTGAATGTGAGATCTCCGATCTCCAAATTCCCCCAGGTCACCTTATAATCAATAAAGATAGTTGTCTCAAAAACTATACACATTGTACATTTTTATGTCCCCCCTCAATCCGTTCTCAACGCTTTTTCCCATTATAAATTTATTTCCCCAAGGAGCTTGGTGGCCCCTAGCAACAGACTGGGCACATCCGCTTCTCTTTTTTTATTATTTTTTCCATTTTACATCCAACATGAGAGCCTTAGTCGTGCTCCTTCTGACTACTGTTGTCTTGGCCGCGATCAATGAAACGGAGGAATCGACAACTACATCTACTGAAGCTTCAGTCCCAGAGAGGAACACGTTCTCTGACATCGGCGATATCAATCAAGTTCCGCTCAAGTCCACTATGTGAGTTTGAACTGTGTTATCAATAAAAGCGAACGAGAGTAGGGGTTCCATGACGGGTGGGTAGCAAGTGGGAGCCCGCTATCGCCCGTTCGCTTCCCGGTACGCTGTTGTGTTTGCACACAATGCGCCAAACTTGACGACAAATCGGGTTTTCACTGTTTTTTTCAGTAGAAAATAGCCCTTTTTTCGTAAAATAGTGTACATTGTGTGCTTTTTAGGTGTAATGTGAGGCGAGCGGGCGGGTAGCGGCACATGGAAACTCTAATGAAAAGCTTCCAGGACCAAACACCAATTCAAGACACTCTGGAGCGTCTTCATGTTGACGTTCGCCGTCGCTGTCGTTGTCTTTTTTGTAAAGGTCGCCGTGGTCCTGCAGGAAGATCGTCTTGTTCTTCAGAGAGTTCCTGAAGAAGTTCGTCCGATTCTTGTCGTGAAAAGTTTCCAGCTGGATAATGGAGTTTGGGTTCATAGACCGGCTGATAATTGAGGAAAGGCTTCTTAGAATAAAGAATTCTCGTTGAAAACTGGGTTACTGTAGTTTCTGATTTGCTGGCACTTGAAGGTTTCGAGAGAAGTTGCGGGGGAACTCTGTGCATTTTGGCGTGAGCGCGTCAGTTGTAGTGTCGTCTGTGCCATGCGCCAAACCTTACGACAGTGCATAATTTAGGCTTGTTTTCTGACGAAAATCTACCAAAATAGAACAGTTGGCCTATGTGAATCCGGTTACACTATCTATACAGTGCGTTTCATAAGTATAAGGTCATCCCTAAATCAGTTTCTAACTTGACAGGAAATTACTTTTTCCAGAAAACTAACGTTAGGATCGTGTTCAACATCTAAAATTACCCCAGGGTGCAAATTTTGATGACCTAATTTCAAAAACTGGCTGAATGACGTGTCAAAGTCTGAAAAAAGGCCACTTGCAACCGTAACACATGTATAAGGCGACCGTAGTTTCAGTTCACAGGAGTTTCAGAAAAATTACAATTTTACTGTCCCATCACTTTTAAATATAGCAAAATGCAGGAAGATATTATCCATTGATATTTTGAATTTGAACATTTCTGAATACCGTAAAACCTCTAATAAAAGGACACTCCTAATAGAAGGACATCCAAGTGAGCCCGAAAATATAACGTTCTCGAATTTCTGTGATTCTGAAAATAATCTAAAACGATTACTTGCCAAAAATGGACTAGGGTCGCTACAAAAAAACCGTAGTAATCGCTTATCCAAAATTAGCTATGGGTATATTTGTAAAAGTTGAATTTAGATTTTGAGGGGATTGAACAATATAAGGACATGTTTTACAATAAATTTTATAAGTTTGCTGAACTCTCCTTCTGTCTCCTACTCAACTCCAACCGTTCACCTCTTATCATTATGTTTGTATTGTATTGTATTGTATTTATTGACAAGTAAATAAACAGAAGAAGAGAACAATAGTTCTAGATAGGATCCCTCACGAGATCAACCTAGATAAAAGGGAAAATATAAGACTATAACCGAAGAATTAGGGAGGCAAGAGGACATCAGAACCGGGTGATGGAAACAAGGATTAAACTAGAGAATTGACTGGGGGATAAGAAAACGGGAACGGGATGAACTATGGCATTCCAGATAGGGACGGTGGTACTAAAGAAATCATCAGAACAATTGGAAGAGAGGATAAGGGACATTGGTCTTCTAGGACAGTCCGAAAACTTTAGGAATGTCGATAAGTTAGGACAATAAGAGGTGCCGCTGAGCATATTATAAAGAAGAAGAAGTTTAGATCTGAGTCTACGATGTCTCATAGAGAAGAAATTTAGTTGAGAGAGGCGATCATGATAAGAAGAGTAAGGTATATTGCATTTTTGGAAGACTTTTCTTGTATAGTAACGAAGTGGAGATTCAAGTAGGAGAGAGAGTTTAGAGTTTGGAGAAGGGGAGTAGATGGGAGAACAGTATTCAAGCGATGGAATAACATAGGTTTTGAAGAGGTGGAGATAAAACTCGGGGTTGGTAGATTTAAAGGATTTCAAGAGTTGCTTACTGCGAAGGAGAGAAACAGCGACAGATTTATTGATGTGATGAGAGAACTTAAGCTTGATGTCAGTAATTAAGCCAAGGTCACGGATGTTGTCGGAGGATTCGATGTTGGTAGAGGCGATATGTAAAGGAGTAAGAGGGTTCCGAGAGCCAAGACGGAGGAGTGAAGTCTTTGCATGAGCTAGAGGGAGTTTATTTTGAGTGGCCCAGGTGTCAATAGTGTTGATACCCGCTTGGAGAAGAATGGGGTCATGGGAGTATAGTTTAATGTCGTCAGCGAAAGCAGTGAAATGAAGACTACCAGGGATACTCATGAGAAGGTCGTTGATGAAGATGAGGAAGAGTAGAGGACCGACTACTGAGCCTTGAGGGACTCCCGAAGGTACCGAGACGGAAAGAGGATCAATATGATTGTTGACTTTAACTGAAAAGGAGCGATTAGAAAGGTAGTCCCCCAGCCAACTGATTAGAGGGGGTGCAATACCAAAGGAGTGGAGTTTCTGAAGCAGGAGATCGTGAGGAACCATATCAAAAGCTTTTTTAAAGTCGAAGAAAACAATGTCGAGAGTTTTATGATCTTTGAGAATAGACTTATACATAGATGTAGAATAGATTAGGGCATTGGTGCAAGAACGATGGGAGAGGAACCCAAACTGGTAGGGGGAAAATTTGTGACTAAAGTCACTACGGATTCTGGAGCAGATGATTCGTTCGAAAATTCTGGCGAAAGGATCGGTAATAGAGATTGGTCTGTAGTTGTCAGGGGAGCAAGGATTCCCCTTTTTGTGGACAGGGATTACATACGAATGCTTCCAGGAGAGAGGAACAGAAGATGTTTCGAGGGAGCGCGAGAATATTAAAGACAATGGAAACGCCAGCGTTGTGGCACACCTTTTGATGAGGTAGTAGTTGGCCGGGTGGGTGAAAAATCCGCATTTGGAGGGGAGTTTCTCGAGGGTATGTTCTATTGTCCAAGGTGGAAAATAATCATCGGCAGGGAGGGTCGAGCCAAGATGCTTGGAATTGGAGGAATATCCAGGATTGGAAGCAAGATGGGATGGAAAGTTGTTTTTGAAAGTTTGGGCGAATGCTGCGGCTTTATCGGAATCAGAGGTGAGGAGACTGTTGTTATATTTGAGGGATGGGATGGATGCTACCGACTTGACACGCTTCGAAATGAGCGCTCGAGTTTTGTTGGAATGAGGGTCCGCGAGTAGTAACTTCTCCTTCCTGGCAGTAGACCTACTTATATTGCGAGAAATACATTTAATCCGGCTACGAAGCAAAGAAGTATGACTGGGCACAGAGGGATTCCTTTTCAGTGCAGCTGAAAGTTTTCTGCGTACTCTGCGAAGCTGTCTGAGTGGGTTCGAGTGGGAAAGGGTTCGTGGACCAGTATGGTCAAGAGAGGGGGTGTGATTTGTGATTAGGCGGGAAAGGAGTGTGATAAACTCATCATACATGGCAGAAGATGAGGGAAGAGGATTTAGATACGAGGCCCAGTCTACGGAAGCCAGATCAGAGTTGAGCTCACGAAAATTGCACAACTTGTAGTTGAGGCGGGAAGTAGAGGGAGAAGAAGAGGAGGAGTTGGCAGACGGAGGAGGAGAACGGGAGATTATGATGTTGACCGATAAATGGTCCGAATTGAGCAGAGGGGCTGTCGGGGAGAGGTCATGAATCAGGACGTCATCACTGGTGATAACCAAATCAAGAATGTTGGAGACAGAAGAAGTGATCCTAGTAGGAAATGTGACATTCTGAGAAAGGTCCTTGGAGTCGAGAAAATCCCTGAATGTGTGAGAAGAGTTGGAGTCAGACCAGTCAATAGACGGATAATTGAAGTCTCCGAGGAGTACACAGGAAGAAAGAGGGAGAAGACTATCAAGATGGGAGACGAGGTCTAAAGATCTGGAAGTGGAAAGATTGGGAGGTCTGTAAACCAGGCAAAGAGTAAATGGCTCAAATAGAGGAAGTGGGCTCGATGAGGAAAGCGTAGAGTTAAAGGAGGAAGAGGATACTAAACAGGTCAAGACTTCGGAATGATGAAGATTGTATTGAGACGAGATATCACTATCGGTAGTAGAGATGCTGAGAGAGTTTTTGAAGAGGATGGCAACGCCACCTCCTCTAGATTTGGGATGAATAGAGGGATCACGGTCGAAACGAGCAATGGAAATATTTTTGGAAGAAAAGATAGAAGACGGGATAGTGTTGTCTAGAAAAGTTTCAGTAAGTGCTAAGAGGTGGTGAGGTGAATCAAGAAATATATCAAGGAGAAGAAGAATTTTAGGCAAGGTAGCGACACCTCTTATGTTAGCTAGAAGGATATCGATTTCTACGTGAGCATTCAGACTAGTCCTAGGGGCCAGTAAAGGAGGAGGGGAAAAAGACGCATTGTTGGAATAATTAGAAAACAAGGGAGATGAAGAGACAATAGGATGAGCCTGAGAGGAAGAAAGAAGAGAGGAGGAGGGTAGATCAAACTTAGTGCGGGGGAATAGATCACAGCTGGAGGATGAAAAGAGATCGATATGTTGTGGGTGGGGACAGGCGCCTAGGAAAAAGGGCGCGGCTTAGAGTTTACCTTATAAGATATATCTACCATAATGAATTTCGTTTCCTTCGCTTTCAAGTTCTCTTCGTATACAAATTTTCGAGATGTCCGGAGCGTTTCAAGTTCTGGGCGGGTAAGATCACGACGGGCACGAAGTTTCGGGTTGAAGTTGGAGAGCAGGCTGTCAGACTGGCGAGCCTTTCCGAATCCTTTGATGAAGTTGTCACGTTCGGCTTTGGTGGGAAACTGTAACTTGAGTGGGCGAGAAAGAGACGAGCAATCATGACGGTAAACCTGAGTGGGAATCGGGAGCGAGTGAGTTTTGGCAAAATTGGTTATCATATCGGCATCTTTTTTGTTCTGTTCCGGGGTCTTATCGTCCGGAAGACGCTCGATAACGGCCCTGGTCGATTTTTCAAGGAGAAGAGCAGCTTGACGGGCGATTTCGATAGGATCAAGAGGAGGGGAGCCATTGTTACCGGAAGTTGTGATTGAGGCGAGAATGTCACTGGAAGATGTCTTGGGAACAGGGGCAGGAGTTGATGCGAGGGTATCCCGGTAGACGTCAGTTTGAAGCGGATTGGACAGAGGGAGACCTGGCGAAGTGGCCTCGGGAGCTTCCTGACACGTATCTGCAATTTTCGTACCCAGTTTAGTTGGTCCACTCTCAATGAGGCCTTGTCGTAGTTGGTTGACAATATCGGTGAGCACGACCACTTGCTTATGGAGCTCGAGGTAATCCGAATAGGCAACAAATTCCGGAGGGTGGGGGTTGATAGGGGCTATTGGCACCCCATCACGTCTCCGCTTGGCAACAGGTGGAGGCATAGTAATATAGTACTAGGAATATAGAAAAATCAATACGAGAGGGCCAAAAAGGGACGACCTCTTAGGAGGGAGACAAACAGAGGGAAAATGATGTTCGTGTTCATTTCCTCGAGCCCCTTCCTCAGACGTCGTCCCCTGTCATAATAATCTTCTCAAGCTCACAAAGAATAGCAATTATTCTCCCAGTGTCTACTACCCATAAAATCATCACGCGCCGGATGCTCGACGCCCCCTGACAACCGTCGTCGCTCCCGCCCTTCTTTACGTTTTTGACTACTTCCAATTCATTCTACTCTCAACATGCGATTTGTGTTCGTGCTGCTTTTAGTAGCTTCTTTTGCGATGGCGGCGATCTTCGAAACCCATGAAACAACTACCGGAACTCCCACTGCTCGCTTCTTGCGGTACATGGCCAAGAACACTTCTCCACTGATTGATCAAAATGCAACTGTGTTCTGGGACTTCACCACGGGAAATTTCGAAGAGGTTTCCTTTCTGGCGTGAGTTCAAAATACTCTGACTAGAAACTAGAAAATAAAAATCCACTTTCAGCTACCGCAACACTCAATGCAAGCTGCTGTTACTGTCTATTGTCCTCTGCATCGTCGGTACCACCATTTTCATATTAATCAAAACGATACACCTCTACTGGAAAGTCCAACTGATTCGCGAGCGGAAAGCGTTGATGCGCAAGGGATATGCTCCGATCTCGGTGATCAAATTGACGGAGCGTACAGCTGGTGTTCAGGGAAAGATTTATTAATCGATGTCTCATCGCCGATGATAATTTGATGACTTGTGATAAAATGAAAATGTGTTGATTAAATGTTGTATTCTTGTTGAATTTTTTGTTAAGTTACATACAGTACCATGTTGCATTAACAATTTCCAGATAAACTGAAATCCTGAGACAATTTTTTGAGTCTCTTAAACTAAGCCTATTCAATCGAATAATGGCAAAAATGGCACAAAGATAAAGACTTCGGGGTGGAAGGTTACTTATACGATCTAAAATTGGAAAATCTACAAAAAATGTGTCAGAAAGTCTTTTTCTAAAATAACATCACAAGCAGCCGACTTTGATCGAAGTCTTTGTCGGCCTCTCTGACGCCGAGAGCAAAAATGAACCCAGTTGCTCAGAAAAAGTGCTCCAGAAAGCTTCAAAAAGGAATTTCGAGAAAAAAGTTAGATGGACATCATCCTCAGATAATCTGGAACAAACTGTGAAAGTTTCAAGAGAATCGGCTAACTTCGAAGCGGGTTCCGGCTAGCAACATATTTTCGGTTCCGAAATCAGTTCATAAAATTCAGGAAAGAAGCCGTAAATTGCTCCATTTTGAGTTATCTCTGAAAAATTTAAAATGAGCGTGTGCTCATTTTAAATGTTCAATCGCTACAGTAATGATACCGGCTTGTTGATTTTTGACGGATCAAGGTATCGTAACCCAGAACGATGCAACATACGGTTTGGTTCATATCAACTGCTTACTCAACTACAGTAGTCCTTTCCAAATCTCTCACGTGTCATCTATCTACTGCTCCCTGTACATTTCATGTACCGGAACCATCCCACCTATGCTTCAGAAGACGTCAAAACCAGTCTTCAAAAACAATATCCGGAAGTCTGTCTCCTTATCAATCTATGTAACGTTCTCTTGAATTACTAAACTCATAGATGAGAAAATCATTACGAGAGGGTTCATACATCTCATTTTCTCATTTCCTCGAATCCGATGCCCCTGACAACAGATTCATTCTCATCTCCCCCTGCTTGTCTTTTCTATTTTCTATGTTTTTTTTTGTGCTTTCACCTTTTTATTGTCTTCAGAATGCGAGCTGTCATCTTGCTCCTTCTCCTCACAGTTGCTGTAACCGGAGGGCCCAACTTGTCCGCCCACAAACTTTCATTGAAACAAATCAGCCAAGATCAAAAGTGAGTTTTCAAAATTGAATAAAATCCACAAAAAAAAAATATTTCCAGAATCGAAGGATTGGAAGTCACTTGGTATCTCAACTTCTGACTTCTCATAATTTTTTTTATGTTCTTGGTTTTCAGGCCCTTCTTCTTCATTCTCTGCATGGGTGTCATGATAATCATGGTCTACGTGGGCTTCTGGGTTATTGAACGTCGAGAGAAAAGGATCCGACGAGCCGATTTGGAGAGGGAAAGACGGAATCCGAATCGAGTCGCAGTTCCATATTTGGTGTTGTATGATCGCAGAGATTCGGACTTGGAAGCTGAAGAAACTTTGCTTTGATTGTGTTTTTGAAAAATTTGTGTTGAATAAAAAAGTTTTTTGAACATGTACTGATCATTGTGTAAATTTTCAGACGGGAAATGAAACCGGTCGTAGTTACAGAAAAAAAATTAAAAGTTGTCTGGAAACGGGACTGAAAATTACAAAAGTTGTATGTATTTCAAAAGATTTTTTTAAAGTCAAACTTTCGAAATGTCACACTTGCGAAACGTCACACTTTCGAAACGTCACACTTTCGAAACGTCATATTCCGAAACGTCACACTTTCGAAATGTCACACTTGCGAAACGTCATACTTCCGAAACGTCACACTTGTGAAATACCGCACCTTCGAAACGTCGCACTTTCGAAACGTCACACTTGCCTTTGGTCACCCTTTTGTCACCCTTTTGAAACGTCGCACTTGAGAAACATCATATTTTCGAAACGTCACATTTTCGAAACATCACACTTGCGAAACGTCACGCTTTCGAAACGTCACGCTTTCGAAACGTCACACTGTTGAAATGTCACATTTTCGAAACGTTACACTTGCGAAACGTTGCGGAGCCGAATCTTTTAAATAGAAATTTTTGGAAAATTCTGAATTTAGAATAGAACCTAAAAAATCTGTCATGTCAATTTCTCATTCTCAGGGTATTTTAGATCTTCGGATTCTCAAATTTTTAGTTTTTGAGATGTTACAATCCTAAACTTGTGCAGAATTCTGATTTCAGTTTGAGATTTTAAAATATCGGAATATTGAGGTTTTGATGTTTTCAGATGCTGCTATTTTGAGGTTTCCAAATTCTGATATCCCAGAAATTTGAAATTTTATAGTTACGCGTAATTACGTTATCGTAATTGCGTAATTACGTTGAACCCCATGGTCGACTTCCGCCACTCCAAGATTTCCCCACTAAAAATTGTCTCTTCAAAAGCAAAAAAAAAAAACAAAAATGTATCTCTCTCTTTCCCTTTTCCCCCTTTTTTGTACCCATAAATCCCCTCCGGATGCCCCTGACAACCGCCATGCCCATCCCCATTTCCCGTCGCCTCCCATCTCTTTAGTTTCTTGTTGCTCCCTCTCATTCATCCCCTTCTGCTCAAAATGAGAAGAGGAGCTCTTCTCCTGCTCCAAATTCTCACTGTTATCACCATCACCATGGCTACTATCAATCACTCGAATCACTCAGTCACATTCCAACAGCAACAAATGGATTGGTTCCTGAAGTTCAAAGATTACAAAATCATTCAGGAGCCGAGTCATCCGGTTTTGTAAGAACAAAAGAGCTTCAATTTTTAAAAATCTCTGGAAATTTTAGCTTCGAAGGTTTAGCTTTCTACTGGCTTGGATCATACGTGCCGTCTCCGGAACACCCTCAGACATGTATCATTTTGGCTTCACATCCAGAGTGGCCATTTGATGGAGTGGTATTTAGAAATGGTACACTTCCGACGGCAGCGGTTTTTGGATGTCGTCAAGGAAAGATGTGTAGAGGGACCAAGTGTATTGAGCCGTATACTCATTTGAAGTAGGTTCAAAGTTACCGTAGTCCATAAAGATATCCCGTAATAAATAGAAGCGACTGTGAACTTTACTACCGTATGCCACGGGATTTTGAAGCTTCTGAAATTTGATCCTTGTCTAGAACAATGAGCAGTTTCTGGGCTACAAGGTACGGTAGCTTTTACATCACATGTTCCCAAAGCCTCAGTGGCTCACTTTCCAGTCAACTATAGTCGTTTTTAAGTCATCTTCTTCCCCTGTACATAAATTCACCATACCAAAGCAATCAGCAACCAAACTATGCTTCAGAAGACGTCAGAGCCTACTCTTCAAAAACAAAGACAGGAAGTCTGCCTTCTTTTCAGTCTATGTAGCGTTCTTCTGAATTAATAAACTCGCAGATGAGATAGTTATTGAGAGAGGGCTCCTGAACCTAAGCTTCTGAGCCTAAGCCTCTAAGCCTAAGCCTCTAAGCCTAAGCCTCTAAGCCTAAGCCTCTAAGCCTAAGCCTCTAAGCATAAGCCTCTAAGCCTCTCTAGCCTCTCACGGCCCGGGTCTCAAGAGGGGTGCAATTCAAAAACGCGCCGAGCCAAACAATTGACTGACTTTTGTACTACAGAGCTACTTATCACCTCCAGAACTCAAAACTTCTCCCAATTTTTTTCCAGCGTCGTCACATACACTCTCGTTGCCATCGTCGCCTTCCTGCTCATCTGTCTCATTGTCGGTGAGCCCAAAGCCAGAAAACAAAGTGAAGAAGAAGAGCAATCTACGAGAATGGAGTTGTATGAACGGCCAAGACGACGATCTCCACGCGAACCGTCGTTCGATAGCTTGTTCGCTCCGTCGAACACGCCACTGGGGAATCCAGGAAGGTTCGAGGGACCACCAGAGTATACCGAATGAAAATTTTTGGAATTTTGTGTACATTTTTGGGATAACTCTTCACACTTTTGAAGTGACTTTTCTATCGGTAGAACATATTCAGTTGTTTCTTATTCTTTCTTCAATAAATCCGTAATATTGTCCGAATAGTTTTTTCAGTCAGAAATCAAAAGAAACCGTCTACAATTCGTAGCCAGAAGGAAGCACATAGAATACAAAACTAAAAATCTGAAAAAAAAAATTAAGATTTCAGAGAATACATTTTCTGTAGTTGTATAGCTCACAGGAGTTTCAAAAGAGTTCTAAAATTTTGCTGTTCCACCAGCTTTCACTTTACTAAAAGTTTAGAAATCTGAAATATGAAAATGTATTTCTACCCAGTTTCGGTTTTGGATTATTTTTTTGTGAAACAAGACCAACATTTTTCAGCCCTCAAAGTTGTTCAATTTCTTTCCCCAAACAAAGTACACCTTATAAAAACCCGTAATCTCTTTATTGACAAGTGCTGTTTTTTCTATACTAAATAATTATAGTGGAGTCACCACATCATCTTCTGCCACAATCACAGTTGGCCCCTTCTTCGTCTTTCCCTCCTTCAAAGATCCAATCACCAACTCGGCAAACTTGTCGGCGTCGTCCGCGTAGACATGATGACCGGCACTTTCCATTACCTACAGATAGTACTGTATTCAGCTACAGTATCCCAAAAAAACTCACATGAGATTCCACATGATCCAACTCTCCAAACATTGTTCTCGTATTCTTCCAGTCTATCCAACTACGCTCTCCATGAATGAAGGTGACTGGTACTGTGTTGTCCAACTCGTGGAATCTGAAACTTCAAATTCTTGTGGGTCTGCAAGAAAGTTGTACTAACCTTTTACTCATTGGCTGTTTCGCCCATCCCAGATTCTCCGACAAGCATTTGAATACAACTTCTCCTGTCGGATTCTTGGAATTCGCCAAGTAAATGTAATCATAAACATCTTCAGAATATTTCAATGCCAAATCCGGTCGAAGACGTTTCATAAGTGTTGGTCCATAACCTCCGGCAAGTCGAAGAACAGCCAATGGATTAAACTGTTGAATGATCCAGAATATACTCTTTTGTCGACTCGTTAGTTTGGGCATCAATTCCGGATCCATTTCATTGAAGCCCCATGGATCGGCTAGTACTAAATTTTCCACTCTTCCCGGATACTTCAAAGCGTACGACGTGGCGAGGTATCCACCAAACGAGTGACCCACTAGATTCATCTTCTCCAAATTCATCTTATCTCTCCATTGCTCAATCGAGTCGATCATTTCGGTTTCGGCGGTTTCTGGGTCTGTTGAGAATTTCGGGCGAGACGATCGACCGAATCCTGGTAGATCGAAAGCGTGAACGGTTTGAAATTGAGCTAGTCGTTTGATAGCGGATCCCCAGAGCGCGACGCCGGCACCGAATCCATGAATCAGAACGATAGGATATTTGGTTGTGGTGGATGGTTGTTCACAATTTACAGTTACTGTACTGATTTCAGTGTTTTTGAACGGGATCTGAAGAAAAAAAAAGGAAAAATTGGAGGTTTTATATTTGGGTGTTCTGGGTTTTCGGACCCGCAACATATCGAAAGCAGACATTTCGAAAGTGTGACGTTTCGAGAGTGCAACATCAGTACAGTGCAGCACTTAAGCCTGTTTCGTAGGATATCAAATAAAATTGCTCAGAAGTACTGCACCGAAAGGTATTTTCACTCAAATGGTTTGGAATTTTTGCCTTCGAAACGTCGCATACATTTTTTGATTTTGAAACCAATAAATTCCTGAAATTGAGGTGAAAAAATTGAAATTCATAATGCTTTAGGATCCAAAATCATGAGACATCCAAGACTCAAAAATTCAGAATTTCAGAGTTCCAGAATGTCAGAATTCAAATAAGGACACTTTCAGAAAAGAAAAAACCCAAGATTTCAAAAGTTCGAGATCTCAGAATCTCACAGTTCAGAATTCTCAGAATTTCAAATTTTCAGAATCTCTAAATTTTTGAATTCTTAAAAATTCAGATATGCAGAACCTCAATATTTTGGATTACTAGAATGTCAGATAATCAAAAAACTCAATATTTTAAAAATTCGGAATCTCAGAATTTCAAAGTTTCGAATTCTCAGAATTACAGTTTTTTTAGAATCTCAAAATTTTAAATCCTCAGAATTTCAGAATATCAGAATCTCAAAATTATAATTTTGTTTGAATCTCACAAAATCGAAATTTCAGAATTACAGAAAATGAGTATTTGCCACAATTCTTGGTTTTTAGAAAACAAAAATATTATCAAAAACTGCTGAAGTTTTGGAGTAGGAATATCCAGTATCTGATCAAACATTTTCCGCTGAATTACAAGTGAAATTTTCGAAAATCACCACAAACCTAAAGTATGTTCAAGAATGAGCCAAAAAACGCGCCACCGTCACCCCAGCCTCTTCATTAATACCTTAAAAAACCTCACCTGAATAAGTCTAGCCAAGTATCGAATACCCAGTGCCGAGAAGATGCGTCCCTCGGCTTCAGCGAGTCGCTGACTTTTCGATGGACACGAAAAATAGGGCAACCTGAAGTAGCGAGGAATTGATGCTTGAATTTTGTGAAATATCGTCATCTCGACATGGCCTATGTAAATAAGTACCAGGAAAGAAACCAAGAATAATAATCGGAATCCTTGTCTTCGGCCATTTTTTTTCGTTGAAAGTTTGAAAATTGAAAATCCACGAGTAATTTTGGAATGATTTGTTTTTTAAAAATTGGTTTAAATTTACGTGGTTTTCAAAGAAAAAACTCACCAAGCCCTCGAAGTTGTAGTCGTCACTGTGGCTGCCTCGGTCATCATTAGTACTATTTTAGTATCAGAAAAAAAATTTTCAGGGAAAAATACGAGTGTCAAATGCTCTCGTATTTCTTTTTGATTATAACCTCCATCATCATAGTTTTTTTTTCTCGCGCTAGAGGAGGAGCAGAGGGTATAAGATTCTGTGTTCATGTGACTGCACTCTCCTCTTTTTCAATGCTATCTTGTTTTGTGACCGCGTTGCGAAATCGACGGGTGGACACACTTTCTTGTGAGGACCAGAGAACGGAGACAGAAAAGTGACGCAAAGTGGAAAACAGTGAAGATTCTGGAAGAGCTTTGGGGTGTTTTTTGAGATTTCAGAGATCGGTCGGGTGTCTAAGGTATCAAAAGAGTCATAAGGGATGTTTTTAGAGTTGAAAACAGGTGACCGTCTAGGATGATTCGTGGTTCAATGAGTTGATAATGTGGGGATTTCGTATGAGTATAGAAAATGTAGATTTTCAAAACAGTTTCATTTGACATAAAACGTTTTTTTAACTCAAGAAAAAATCCAAAAATTGTGCGGAAGACTGGAAAAAACTTGAAACTTCTAAATTCATTAGTACTTTCTAATTTCATTAATTCTTGGAGTGCCGGACACATATATTTTCAGAAATTGACTATTCATATTCTCCTGCCCGAGGCTGTCATACGACCGACCCTTCTGGTTATTTATTTACTGGGTGTCGGCTTTTGGCCGGACTTTGGCCAGCTTTAGTAAAGAGGCTTTAGTAGGAGACGCAGGTTCGGAAGTTGACCGGAGGTTGGACGGAAGTTGGGTGCGTGCGAGTTGGTGGCAGGCGTTGGCCTTTGGCCGGATGTTGGTCGGCACTTAAGCGCGTTGCGTGTAGGCGTCGCGTGTCTTTTTTTTCAATTTTCACCTCATTTTTAAAAAGAATTTCTTGATATAAAACTTATAATTAATGCTGTAATGTTTAGGAATTACATCAAAACTCAAGAACAAGGAATGTCAGAAAGTGTTGGTTCCAAAAGAAAGCTTCGTGAGTTTGAAAAAGGAAAATGAAATACATATCCTAACATTTAAGAGGAAGATCCACTGGATGACGATGAACAAATTGTTAAAAACGAACTAATGGAAGAAGATGTAATTTCGATCGAATACAAATACGGCGAGTGTTCTAATTGCGGCTTTGGAATTACGAGCTTTGTCTCGAAGCAAGAAAAGCCATCTATCGGTAACCGAATAAGTAGAAAACAATTCAACAGGTTCAATATTTCAGAAAATTTGAAAGACGCAGTGAACGTTGGAAACGTTGTTCAGATAGGATCATCGCTTCGCCAAGGATTCTCTGATGGATCTCTAACAGAGGCTCAAGTAGAGGTGTTGCAATTGTGATTCTCGAAGTGAAACTGAATATGTTTTCAGGAGTATATAAAAAATGCTCCAGCACCATCATTGTCTCTTCTGCAGTTCCATCAGCAACTGGAGGACGCGTCGGAATCCGACATGATTTCTATTCATTGGGGGCAATTATTCCTGGTGAGATCACAACAAATTCAATCACTTAAACGTAGTACTTTTTCAGACAAAATTGGCACTTTCCGAAAACAAGACAATCAGCAAGCTAAAAGCTTCTGTCTCTTCTTTGGCTTCATCTTTTGCTCAACAAACGAAAGTGGCATTAATTTCCAAGAAACCACTTACAACTAGCCACATCATTAAAGCAACAGAAGGATTTCCTCGCATCGATCTTCTCACTTTGTACAACAAGTATTCACTGATTGGAGACTGTGCTTATGCTCAGATGACAAACTTTCTGATTCGAATCTTTAAACAGGTAACTCGTTAACTAGTGTAACTTTAGGAACTATCTTAAAATTCAGGCTCTCACACCAACCTATTCCATCTGGTTCTACACTTATCGTCCGAAATGTGTCCGCATTACGGATAAACACTTTACAGTGTTTCCTGACGAGATTGCTGACGCACTTATCGGTATGTTGGTCAAAAATGGCAATAAAACATCCTAATCTAATCTCAGAATTCGCATTCGATGCTGTTGGAATCTATCTGCCTGAGCATCTTTTGTTTGGAGATGTAGACGCGGACGACAAGTTTGTGCCCAACGACACTTTTAAAGTGATACTTTTTTTTCAGATTTGTTAAGGAATTAAATTGTGATGATCCCGCTAAAGAAGTCAAACGTCGTCGCCAGGAGCGCGAAATGGTGGCTGACACAATGAAGACGAGCATTGGACAAGCCCTGTATGTGAATTACTCAATTTTAAAACGTATATTTTGAATTTAAGCAATTACCTTCGCGAGTATCATTACTCATCCGAGACGGGACAACTCTCGAATTGCAAAGTAAGTTTGTTTACAGAAATTTAGTTTGCTATCCATAATTTTCACAGGCACGCTCATCCTGCACTAAGCATCTCATGTGGCGCGATCTCAAGGTGTACCGAGAGTTCAAACGAGGAAACTCGATGGATCTGGAGGAGGAGTTTGACATTGAAGACGTCATTGGATTGTAAGAAAAATTACGGCTTTTATGTCTATATAAATTCTATTTTCAGTGCTGCCAAAGAACGTGCCAATATGTCGAAGGAGCTGATCATTAAGCAAGAAGGATGACTTCCTTATTATTTTTAATGCATACTTCGTTTTCTTATTACACTGATTATTACTTTTTCCTAATTCCAATGCAACGGGAGGTCAAAGTTTAGCCGGGAATAAATTGAGCCTTGTCGGAAGTTAATCGCACGTTAATCGGAGCTTGGCCGGCTTTCGTAAGTGTCTAGTTCAGAATCCGGCCAACAGCCGACCAACTTCGGATCAAAAGTTGCGTGCGACGCCCGAGTTTCTTCATGGTTCGGAGACTACTGATCATGGCAACCTACGGCGGCCGCGCGGCCCTGATCTTTTTTGATCCAAAGAGCTTGTTTTCGAAAGAACGGCCGGTCTCAATTATGTCAACCTGCCCACGATACAAGCCGCGGCCGCTGCCGTGTTTGTGACAGCTTTGGCCTCATCATTCTAAAATCTTCATGTTCTAATTTTAATGAATCAAATATCGTTTAGTTTTTGTACCAAGCTTGGGCTCTTCGGAAGTGCGACATTTCGCAAGTGCGACGTTTCGAAAGCAAGCATTCCAAATCATTATGGGGAAAAAATTCCTCTGTGCGCAGGGCAACACTTGAGCCCGTATCATTGGATATTAAACCAAACGGCTTACAAGTTCTGCACTGCACAGAGAGGTAATTTTCCCCAGAATGTTTGGAAATTTTTGCTTTCAAAACGTCGCCCAGACTTGAGATCTACAATCTCATCCAAAATCACCTCGTCCTCCAATTTGTCAACACAAATACCCTTTCTTCCATCCCATCCTTTATTAAAGTTTTAGATCATCCAAGACACATACACACAAAAATCCAAATCGACACTAAATAATGCAAAAATTATCAATCAATTCACATCTTCTTCGCCATCAACATCTTCGCATAATCGAATGCCGATTGCATTTGGTCTTGCTCTGGGGCCCCCTCAAAAGCAGGAAGATCGATAGCTCCTCCAGATGCAGATCCGGAAGCTTGGTTATCGGCAACCGAGGTTTTTACATTGTCACAGTTATCAGGGAACTTGTAGATGTCGGATTTCTGGAATACGAAAAATGGACATTTGTAGTTTCAAAAGTTCAGCTTCACTAATAAAGCTATTATACTTCGAAAAATAGAGTTACAGTAACTTACCAAGTAATCCGCGGCAACGATGGCCAAAACCGCGAGAAGAAGAACAAAAGTAGAAATCTTGAAAGAGAGCATATTCGTTTCGTATCGAAAGTTGAATATGAAGAAATCGGTAGCAATCGGGACCTCTTTTAAACTCATGTTTTCGCGGAGTCCCTTGGATACTCCGAAAGACTACATAGATACGAAGACGTTGCATTCGGAAAGGAATACATCATGTATCTTCTTCTCGAAATGAAACGACGTGGATGATGTATCCATGAGGGAAGAAACAGCACCATGGAGATGCATGGATACCGCACCCAGCTTTTCCCTTTTGGCTCTTTTAGTTTTCACTTTCCACTAAATTTGTCGTTACTTTTGCTGATTTTACTTTCAGTATTTAGTTTAATAGTAGCTTACAGTAATCCATCATCAATGACAACTCCGCCAGCAAAACCCGGACAACGTCCAAACATCTTCAAGCGATTCGGGAACTTTCTGGCCAACAAAGTATCCGAACAAATTGCCGAAATTCGACATCAACGACGAGTATGGAATGAAATGAAGGCGCGGCGTCGTGAGCGGAAGGAAGAGGCTTATTATGATATGTCTGATTGATTTGGGAACTTGGAAACTTGGAAAATGAATAAATCATTGTTGATGAAATGTGTTGTCTTGAAAACAAGAGAGGAAACTAAAAATGCTCGGATATTTTGAGGGGTTTTTGAATTTGAAGTTTTGTAAAGGTTTTTTGGGGCCTGGGCTTAGGCTGATCAAAAAGGTTAAAAGATGTCAACAAATTACCGGCTCCCGGAAGACAGAAAAATCCTCGGAGACTGTAGCCGTGGTATCGTAATCCTGAATTTTTTTTTCGTCCTTATTTAGACACCCGGTTACAAAGAGGGACTCAAAGCAAGAAAGACCCAAGGCAGGGACCCAAAGCGACAAAGAGGAACCCAAGGCTATATTGTGCCGGTAACCCACATCGGCGAAGGCCAACTTTTTTGTGTCCATATCGTGTGCCCGCGCTCGTTTCGTGTCCATAATCATGTCCGTTTCCGTGTCCAGGTTTCCATGTCCGTATTGGGTATCTCAGGTGACATGTCTTCTACCCGACCCCTCCAAGCATCCAAGTAGACCTATCTAAACTCTAGGCCACTTCAACGTTCCCTCAGTATCCAAATTGACTTCCCAAAATCCTGGTGAATTTTATGTTAGTAACAAGTCTAGTTGTCTTTTTGTTTTGCTCCCTATTTTTTTGTATCCCAAACAACTCCGATGCTCTTCACCAAAGCTATGTTTTTGATTCTTCTGACTCTCATTGGCACCGTTGTGAGCAGCCTATTGGAACCATCAAAATACCAATCGAAATATTATGTGAGTTTTATCACTTCTCAAATTTTGAGAACTTTGAATGTTTCAGGAGTGCGACTACACGTCGAATTTGTTGGATGCTTATTATGAATCGAGAGATTCGGAAGAATCTGAGGTTAGGTTTAACAAGTTAGACGACAATGAAACTTTTGATATTGACAAAAATGAATGTTTTCAGGTGGACTACAACTCGGCCACAAATGCACTCCTCGTCCATATAAACTTTTGAGATAACAACTTTGTAATAAAAAGATAATGAATTTGTCTTCTTTTATAGTCGAACATGTGAAACAGGCTCAAAACTTAAAGCGTTACGTTCGATTTTTCAGAATCTGAGAAGCGATATTACAGAATCTCGAGCACGGAACTTTTCAGAACTTCATAATTCCATTTATCCGATTTTTCTAAAATTTTGTGGATATATCAAACAACTCTAGAACTCTATTTCGGTAGTTGACAACTTTTACATATGATTGAAAACCAGTTATTTAGGTCGCATGGAACCCAAAGCCTCCAAACTGTTTTTAGGATGCTCTCCAAATCAATCATTTTCACTTCACGAAGCCGTTCAATGAATCATCCATCCTTCCGAAATGAAACGTCGCCGTATCCATGTACGGGTCCCGGGCCCCCCATAGTGATGTTTAGCAACGGTTCCCTCGCGGATCCCTATATTCCCATTTACAACTTTTAAATTTCGCTCAAGAATGCTTCAACTTCAAACCCTTCTATTCATTATTCTCGTTTTGGCAAGTGTTCTTATTATTCAAGCAAAAGAGGAAAACGTAAGCTTCCCTTTATTAGGGGTCCCAAAAAAATGTAAAGTTCTCAGACATGCGACTACACGGAACCTTATATTCACTTGAAAACGTCATCGTATTATGAGGATCTCTGTAGATACTCTCCATATTTATGTCGATGAGTTGGTTATTGTGAAAATGAAATGAATAAAGTTTGAAGTGTAATCATTTATTTTAACAAAATGAATTTTTAGAACCCTTGATGTCTTGAAAAGTATACAAGTAGCTAAGCCACTTTAGCCATAAAATTACTCCGTATCCAAGAATAAAATCCCAAAATCTATGGTGATCCGTCTCTAGCTTCCCTTCGAAGTGACTTTTCTTCATTCCCTTCCCAACTTCACTCCAGAATGTTTGCGAAAACTTTCCTTCTACTTCTCATAGTATTCGCCCTTAATGTTCGAGCCATCAGTATGGTGTGCGGCTACGATCTAAATGGCCGACTAGAAGAGTCCCTTACCATTTATGAGATGGGCACAGATGACGTTGACTGGGCGAAAGTGTAGGTTTTCGAATGGCAATCAAAAGAGCTCAAAAGAGCACATTCTTGAAGTTCAAGCGGATTGAAATTAGTCTTATTAGAATCCTTATCAAAAGTTGACTCTCCAACAGATGTTATGATCCATTTTTAATTCAGAAAATCTTTTTAGGTGTTGGAAAAATGCCCTTCTAATATGGAGTTTACGATAAAGTTTTACTTTCAGGATTTGCAACTACTATTACGTTCCGGAGAAGCCGAACTCTGAAGACCCTAAACTTGAATTGTGATTCTAAATGTTGAGATGAATAAAGAATGTGTTAATTTTGTTTTTTTTTTTGCGCCAACGTCACGCCAGTCACCAGATTAACTAATTGACCATCAGAAGGAAATTACACAGTTTATGTTCACCTTGAAAAAAAATAGTTGACGTTATTGTCTGTCTTCTCCATCTCGTCTCCCATGTCTTCTTTAATTCGAATTTCTCAATTTCACCTGATTAAAAAACAAAACCGTTTGGCCAATGTTCCATTGATCTTTACTTTCTGTCGAAAAACATTTTAGTTCGATTTGAAAAGAAATGATACCTATTTTTATACTGCTACTTCCTTTTTGTTCAGCACAATTGATTCCGGAACTTTTGGAAGGTATTCCATTTTTCTCAAGAACTAATAAAGCTACACAAAAGATAAATACAGATTCTGAAAGCTTGTTTTATAAGCTTTCGAATGATTTAGGTCACTAGGTTTTTACTACTTTGAATAAAACCTTTCAGGCTTTCAAGGAGGAAGATTTGGTAATGGTGGCCCTCCCAGGGGGTTCGATAGAGGACCTGGTCGCAGAGGGTTTGATAGAGGATTCGACGATGGATTTCGTGACGGTCCAGATGGTCCAAGAAGAGGTGGTCTTGGAGGGCTTATAGGGAACCTTGCGGCAAATATTGGACAACAAATGGGATTGAATGATGCGGATGTGATTGGGGATTTGAGAGTGAGTTTGTTAGTGGATATGATTTCCGAGATTTGACCTACGTTATACCGTTAAACATCTAATAGAGCGAGGCCCAGAAGGCCGTCTTTCGGAAGTCCGTACGACCACAGTTTTCGCTATTTGTGGGTACAAATTTCAGTGAACAAAGGTTATGTTATTAGCTACAAAACTCACTAAATATCATCTTCAGAAAGTTGAGGATATTTTCAGAATTAGTGTTACTAACTTGTTGGTCCGGTGTCGCTCTGTTAGAGGTTCTACGGTAGTCTATTGTGGAGTTTTTCAAACTTCTCACTGAATCCTAGTTTCATAGAAGTTACTATTAGAAAATTGTTCAAAACTTGAAATCTGAAAGCATGCAAATATGTATTTCTCAAAGATCACTGTAAGAAAGTATACGATTGACCATAAAATAAGAACCAAAAATGCTTCAAGGTTGAACTATACCTAGTTCCAAAGAGCATTAAAACCTCTCTCGAAATTCCAGGGCATCTCCCGAGGCCCTCGCCCATCCGCTTCCGAGTGGGGTGCCAAAGCTCGCCACTTCTGTCGAAGATACCCAGGACATCCAAAATGCCAGCAAGGACAACTTCCCCAATTCAATGATGTCCCGACTATTATTCAAACGATTATCTACAATGCAGGAGATTTGTTGCCAAGAGTTCCATTGTAAGGGTTTTTCTGTTTCTGAATTCCACAAAGAAGACTGACCACTAAACTTCCAGTATAAACATCCGCGACCCTCTCGCTGGATTGGACCAGGGCCTTGTCGGTTTTATCAAGAACCTTCAAGACAAGTTCGGACAACTCAGTGCCCAACATAGGAACGATATTCAGAATTCGTGTAGATCGTTCAAATGTGATCAACAATCCACACAAAATACCCAGGCTAAACAGGAGCTTATGTCGAAGGTAGGGAAGCTTTTCAGGGTTGTCACGGGCCGGAATCAAAAATCTCGGCCCGCGGGCTAATTTACCTTGAAAATTATGAAAATTTCAAAAAATGTCGACAATTTTTTCCGAGGCGGGCCCAACGGGCCGGCCCATCGAATGGCAGCTTTATAGCTTTCGGGGCTTCTGGAAACTTCTTGAAGCCCGATTCGTAACCTAATTTTTTATTTCCAGATGCTTGCATTCGACCAGGCTGTCGGTGGAAAGAGTGCTCCGGCTCATGACAAAGTGAATTTGAGATTCGATAGAACTCAACAAGTCAAACAGGCGATGCTCAAGAGAGCCAACTTGTCGCATATTGTGAGTTATTTTTGAGATCACTGTAGCATTGAAGGTCTAAAATACAGTAGTGGCTAAAATGAATGCACACACTGGCGTTTTCAGTTGAAATAAGTCAACTTTGAGGGTATGAAAATGTGGTTTCCAGAAATTCGATATTTCTGAATTTTTTTAGTGTATAGACCAACTCAAGAACTCTATTTCTCTAGTTGACAACTTTTGCATAAATTTCAAATCCAGTCAGTTAAGCCCAGTTGACTAACGTTTCCTATTTTCCAGATCGTCCCCGCTGATAACGGAGTTTTCGATCGAGACGTTTTGCTCACCGAGCATCAAGCCAATTTCTTGCTCAATGAGCTCGGAGAAGCCGGTCGTGGAGCAGACGTTCCTGGAGGTGGAAGAGCTCCAAGATCTGGAGTCTTCTTTTCAGAGAACCCGGTACAAAAGTGGGATATTTGGAAGCCGATTCAGTACACGTTGGATGATTCTTTGGGTTTGTTTTGGGGTCTCAAAAAATGAAGTTTTAATATTTTAAAGTAGGATTAGAGTCTATTTTTAAAAATGATCGTTCTAATTCTAGTATTCACGAAAATAACAATTTTTTATAAAAACTGTTAAAATCGAAAAAAGCGAATTTCAACTTGGGTTTTTTCTAACCTATTTCAAAAAATGTAGAATTTTTCGCTGATTCGAATGCACCTACTATCGCTGCTCAAAATGCATTATACAATTTTTTTAAGTCGCTGTTTTGTCAGCAGCGGCGAGCGCCACAGGGAATTGTGAGCCAGCAGCCACGAGCGCGGCAAAGTGAAAAGTTTTTCATAAAAAATGTTTCTATTGCGTTTTTAAATTTTCACTTTGTCGCGCTCGCCGCTGCTGACTTTTAATCTGCTGTCGCGCTCATTGGGAAAAAATGACTAAAAATTTTCTATAGCGTTTTGAGCAGCGATATTAGGCGCATTCAAATCAGCAAAAAATGTTACATTTTTTGAAATAGGTTAGAAAAAATATGTGCGCGATTTGAAATGCGATTTTCTCGAATTTTAACGATTTTTATAAAAAAAAAATATTGTTTTTTGTTCCGGGAGCAATTGGGACGATCATTTGAGTACAAATAAAAAAACAAACTTTTGCTCTCGAAATGTCGCACTTTCAAAACTTCGTACTTGCGAAACGTCACACTTGCGAAATGTCACATTCGTAAAGCGTCATAATTTCGAACCGCAATCCAACATTAAATTATTCCAGAAGAGTCCGATAAGAAAGACATCCGAGACGCCCTCCATGAGATCTCCATCAACACTTGCATTCTTTTCAAGTACAATGCCACCCCGAAAGGCTATCATTTGAATTATATGAAGGTGGATAGTACAACTTTGTAAGGACAAACGGACACTGTGATAGAAATTAGAGTTCTCTATTTCCAGCTGCGGCTTATCTTATGTTGGCCGCACGGATCCGGCGAATCCGATCTACTTGAGCTTCCAGTGTGGAGATGTTTGTTTTTCAAATAAAAATTCAACGTATTCCTAAATTTCCAGAATCGCGGTGTAGCCATGCATGAAACTATGCACGCCTTAGGAGTCAGTCACCAACATCTTCGACTCGATCGGGATAAGTACATCAAGATCGACTGGTCCAACATTGATCCCCAACACTACGACACGTTCGCCATTTCCGATGCGAAACTGTACACATCGTATGGTACCAAGTACGCTTACGACTCGATAATGCACTACAATGCATTCCTCGGCGCAAAGGATCCATCGAAGCCCACAATGATTCCATTGGTGAATCCCGCGGAGAACACACCGAAGCTTGGGCAACGTGCAAAGCTGACACGGGCGGATATTCGGCTGTTGAAGAAAATGTACTGTAGACCAGGATGTGATGATCAGAATGTGCACTGTGGAACTTGGGCGCTACATGGATACTGCAAGATGAAGGAGCACTCAAAGTGGATGAATGAGAATTGTAAAGCTAGTTGTGATAAGTGTTGAACAATAAAAAGAACTATAAAAATTTTGATTGAAATTATACCAACAAAAACGCAAGATTATAACAAGAAACAAAGAAAACAATAAGGAATAATAAAAACAACAAGAATTAGATTATTTAGCAACAGCGAGCCAGTTGGAGATGTGGAAGTTGATGTTCTTCGGTGTGACCGTCTGGTTTCGCTTCTTGGCAGTCTTCTCAAGCTCGTCGAGATACTTGGTCTCGACACGATCATACGCGTCTTTGGCGTTGTCCATGAGCTGTCCCATTAGGATCCATGGCTTTCTGGAAAAATGGATTTTTTAATTGTGAGATTCAGAGACCGACAATTTTCTCCCTTTGAAATAATGATAGTCCCATCAAATTGTGTACAAAAATGTAGAACTCAATGAGATCTACAAAATAATGTATAAACCAAGAACAATCACCGGCTGAATAAGTTGATGGCTTCCAACTTATTCAGCCAATAAATGTTTCTGGTTTATACACCATTTTGTAGTCCTCATTGAGTTATACATTCTGGTATAAAATTTGACAAGAAAATCACTATTTTATATAAGAAAACTGCCCGAGACTCCTATCTACTAAAATCTACACTCTGACTAATCAACTACTTTATGATTCATGAATAGGAATTGTATCTGAGTCAATATCTCGTGATTTATCAATTTCACACGCTTTCAAATCAATCGATTCCATTCGTGTTTCCTGTGTTGGCTCCCTGCAACACTTTCACTCCGCCCTTTCTTCATCAACAGCACCATCATCATGTGTATGAGCACACACAATCAGATTGAGCCAACCATCCTGCTTTTTCTTACAGTTTGCGTTTTCTGGTCAAGTGACACATTTTGAATCTTCAGAGCTCCAAGAATGTCGGTGACGTTTCGAGCTCAAAACGTGGGCGATTATTGGACCAATTGTGAGAATCGGTAAGCTCTAGGTCTTCGATTTTCTCCACTTCAAATTCGAATTTTTTGGTAATTCTTTACACTAAGATGTAGAACTCGACGAGACGAATGAAATGATACTGAAATCATCAGGATTGCCTGTCTCTAGCACTTTCAGCGTTTCCGGCCTGTGTATGCTTCTAGACAAAAACTGAGACAGACAATCTTGGTGATTTTAGTACCACTTTATTGGTCTCGTTGAGTTCTACATTTTGGTGTAGAGAATGTTTGAAAATTTTGAATTTGAACTGGAGAAAATCGACATGGCTATTCCAGCTGGAACATCGAGCTTGGCCGTCACCGCCATAAGCGTCTCTATTTCAACCCCGCCTCTGTTGGCACCAATCTCGAGGAAGGCTACTCTCAATTCGAGAACGAGCATGGAAATGAAAAGCTTGAAGGTATCCTTGCCTTCATCATGAAGACAACCCGTTTCGCAACACCACTCAAGGAAATGATCCAAGCCGACTTTGTGTGCCGTCGCGGTCTTCTTCGCAACATCTCAATCAACAAGAACTCCACCAACTACATCTCCTTCTTCGCCGTTCGTCAACGCGGAGTCATCTTCTTGTGCGAAGACAAAAACTTTGGTGATGCCCCGGACAAACTGCGACGTGCAATGTATTACGCTCTCAAATTTGAGCAACTGATGACCTATCCGGTAAGTGTTCGTCTCGTAGTAATAGTGACTTACTGCTTCAGCAATCTCGCAACAATGTCACTGCGTCGAAGACACAGGAGACGAAGACAGTGATTCGTGCGTGTTTCGAAAAGGAGGGAGCCGAACCGCTTCGTGTGTTCTACGCGGCAGAGGTTGATTGCTTGGATCAGTGTTAGTTTTTTTCTTCTTTTGAGTAAGTTCAAAATTGTTGTATATATTTCAGATGGCTATCCAGTCGAGTTCAAAACTATCAGCAAGCCACTCGAGACTGGCTGGGACAAGAATCGCACAATGGCGTGGTACATGCAGTGTCTTCTTGCCAACGTTAAGACGGTAGTGGTTGGGGAGAGACAGCGTCTATGTTTGAGAGCAGTGAGTTCATACTGGGCCTGCGCGGGCCGTCGATTTTCTCTCCTTCAAATAGAAACTTTTGGTAATTTTTTATATCAAAATGTAGAACTCGATGAGACCTATAAAATGGTATTAAAATAACCAAGATTGCCAATCTCAGTTTTTGTCAAGGACTTGTAGAACCTGGGCCGGCAAAATTCGGCCCGCGGATTCTTGGCTAGACAAAACCTCCGACAGGCAATTTTGGTGATTTTAGTACCATTTCATAGGTCTCATCGAGTTCTACATTTTGGTATAAAAAATTACCAAAAGTTTCTATTTGAAGGAGAGAAAATCGACAGCCCGGATTGGACATGTATGTTGAAAACGTCTTCCAATTTCCAGATCAAGGCAGTTGAAGCTGACAAAATCTACACCCATAGAACCCAGAATTGGAATCGTGATTCTTGCTTTGAGCACATCTACGACACTCTCAACTTTGTGAAGCATCACATGACTCATGATGGAATGTCGCTGAAGTTCACCGCGATCAACGGATGCAACTACGTTTCCACCACTCCGTATGGAGAGTACATTGTTCCTGAGAACTTCCTTCGCCACTTCCCATTCTAATTTTTGCATTTATCGGCTTTCTGTTCCCTGTGCTTTTCATTTCATTCCTGTGCGCTCTTTCTCTCTAGGCCCTGACTACAAATATCCTGTCTCTAAAATCTTGAATAAACTTACAACGACGATAACTGTGGATTGAGTTTGAAAATTCCCGTCGATGGAACACCGTAAAGAATGTTATTCGCGAATCGAGACAGTTCCACATTCCGCCGACGAGCCAGCATCGACAACTCGTCTCTGACATCACTCGCAAGAGCATTGGCGACATCTGGATCGTCGATGTCTTGACGGAAGATTCCCGGAGCGCCGCCTTCTTCGTCCTCGATCATTGAGGAGAGTTTTGGATGAGCCTGAAATTTTGAACTTGTATTTTAAGAAACCTTGAGAAGAGCATGTGATCCGGTCCTCTTCGGGCTTTCAATTTACTTCGAATTCGAATTTTTCGGTCAATTTTTTATATCAAAATGTAAAACTCGATGAGATCTATAAAATGGTACTAAAAGTAACAAAAGTGTCTGCCTAGAACTTTTAAAAGCTTGGCCCGGGTGTTATACAAGTTCTAGACAAAAACTGAGAAATACAATTTTGTTGATTTTAGTACCATTTTATAGATCTCATCGAGTTCTACATTTTGGCATGAAGATTGACCGAAAAATTCGAATTTGAAGTAAATTCCAAATCACACGTATGGAAAAGACTTACAATGAATAGTGATCTAACGAGAGAAACGATACAAAGAGCTGGGAAATCGTCGAGAACCGTGGCAATGGATAAAAGTCTCTTGACAAAAGCGGCAACTCTCGATAGTGGAACAGCTTTTCTCCGAGTCACCAACATAGTTTCCAGCGTCTTTGAAGCCATCACAATTTGATTTTTCCTCTGTTCGGGTCGTTTCTCGAATGGCAAATGATTCAATACTCGATACGCGAGACGATAGAATTTTGATGGATCGATATTCAGAAGCTGTCCATCTCCAGAAAGAATAACAAATACTGTATTGATGCAATGAAGTTGGTCAAGAGATTTCAAATTCTCATTTTGGACCATATTCTCCATTGTCGAGACAATATCCTCGTAGAATTCAATGCTGAGAAGATGAGCGAATTTGCTGAGTCCTTCGAGAACCGGCTCCAGAAGTGCCGACGATGGCATACGCTTCAGAATAGAGAAGTAAGTTTGGAAGGCGAATTTCATCGCTTCGGTGGCATGCTTCATTTTCTTCGTCAACGATTCCTCTGCCTCGACTTCTAATAAATCTGCTTCAAGTCTTGCCAATTGCTTCTTGTACTTCTTCGCCGTTTTACTGGCTCTCTCTTTCTTGATTTGATACTTCTTGGCAATCAACGCTTCTTTTCCCGACTTCTTATCCTCATTTTTGACTTCAGTAATATTCATAGAAAGCAGAGTTTTCAATAACTCCGGTGGTACTCGTCCCTTTCTTTTTGTGACAAGAGTTGAGATGGAACGAGAAGTGAAGAGAGTGATTTTGAGGTGGAGATCTTCTTTGAAGACTGTGCGAATCGCATCGCAAACTTCGCGAACGACAGTTTCGTTTTTAGCGAGGGAGAGACGAACAAGACTGGAGATGATGTTGGTGGAGTAATTGAAGTGCGGAGCCGAGATGACGATTCGAGTGAGAGCCTGAAGAATTTTGATTGAGAATCATGAATTTTCAACAGTTCAGGCATGGCAAACCGGGGCGACGTCAGCAATTTTCTCCCATTTAAATTGAGATTTTTCAATCGAAACTTATATGAAAATGTACGTCTCGATGAGATCTAAAAAATGACAGTATTTAAATATTAGTTTAATTTTGTGCTGTTTTCCGAAATACACCCGTCAAGTTGGCCCGTGCGTTTAAATAACAAAAAGTAACACAAAGTTGATTTGTATGTCATTTTGTAGATCTCATCGAGACCTACATTTTCAAATAAGTTTTGATTGAAAATCGCAATTTACATGGGAGAAAATCGCTGTGCCGGTTTGCCATGTCTGCAACTGTTCACTCACTTTTACTGAAAGAATTCCCATTTTGAATGTAAACGTGCTCTCATCGTTATGTCTATCCTTGCCAACCAACTCTGAAACCAGTAAAATAACTTTTTAAAAAAATTAACAATTCTCACTATTCGAAAGCTTCTCACACAACTGAAGATACTTCAAATGATATCTAAGCAATGACTCCTCAAAGTTAACCAAGTTTCTTGTCTCTTTCTTCTGTTTCTGAGCCTTTTCCTCTGCTGTCTGCTCACGAATCGCGTAACCCGGGATAATATCGAGAAGAACTTGAAGAGTACTAGCCATTGCTAGCTTTTGTACCGGCTCACGAACAAGAGAGTGGATTTTCTCTCCATTGCAAAGGTTGTACAAATCGCGAAGGCGAACGATATTAACTTGAGGATTGGCTAGAAGCATATTACAATGCGATGCAATTGTGTCTTTGAATTCTTGAAGCAATTCACGACGTTTTGTGATGAGTTCCGACGCGGAAAGCTGTGAAAAGTCTTCTTTATGTGGCTCATCTTCTTCTCCTTCTTCGTTATCACTCTTTTCTTCTTCCTCTTCTTCTTCAGCTTCTTTTTCTCTAGTTGGCCGAATCAGAGTTCCGTCTTTCAGCTTAATCGGAAGCAATTCTTCGTGTCCTTCCTCTAGCTGTCCTGCGAATTTTCTTTTCTTCGTTTCTACATCATCATCGTCGTCTTCGTCGCTCTCCGAATCTTTTCCGTTTCTCTCTGAAAAAATTCGATGCTTTTTATAGATTTTTTAAATTTAAATACTTCTATCAAGTCTTCTCTTTGCGTTGGCGAATGCACTGTTTTCCCAATCGATATCTGCATCCATCATATCTAATGGCAAATCTTCTTCATCATCATTTTCGTAACGAGCTTCTCTGTCGGCAATGAAATCGTCTTCAATCTGAAAAAAATCAGTTTTTAATCCAGAACTTTATAAAAAATTTTCCATACATTAACTGCTCTTTGACGCAAATCTGCTGATTTTCTTGCTTTAATATCTGACATTCCATCGCGAATTTCTCTAGACAACTTCTTTCTTTTCGCCAAACGGTTCAAGTTCTTCGTCGTTTTCCTCGTTTTATTTGTCTTCATCATTTTCAGCTTCTCTTCGCGAGAAGCGGAAGCGAACCCCATGTTTTCTGAAAATAGGTATTTACGATGAGTTTTTGTGCAATTTTTTAAACGGTTTGTTGTTTAAAAAAATGTTGAAAAAAAGAAAAATTATTGTGCGAAAAAAATCGACGAAAAAGTTAGCCGCGGCTTGCAAAAAGGGGCGTTTCGCAACGCGCGCGCGCTTTCTTCTCAAAATCGTTGCGAGACCTCAGGCCGACCGTACTTTGAAATGGGCGGAGCTTGGAAGAACCTTGAATTCTTTTTTCTGTTTTTGAGTTGATGCAAAAAGCCCGTGACGAAAAATTCTCGAAGTTTCTCAAACATTTTCGTTTCAAAAATAGTTCAGAAAGAACATTTCAAACCTTTCAATTGCAATTTTTGCATCATTTGGAACTGAATTCTCGTCCTAATTTCTTTTTTGCATAAATGATGCAATACCTTTTTTGTGAAATCTTTTTCGTCAAAATTATCCATAATTCAGTAATTTTTCAGGCACTATGCTTTCCGCACGATCATTCTTGTCTTCCGCTCGCACAATTGCTCGCTCGAGCCTTTTGAACACCAGATCATTGTCCGACAAACCAAAGGGACATGTTATTGGAATCGATCTCGGAACCACCAACTCTTGCGTCAGTATCATGGAAGGAAAAACTCCAAAGGTTATTGAGAACGCCGAAGGAGTCAGAACAACGCCATCCACTGTCGCCTTCACCGCCGACGGCGAACGCCTCGTCGGAGCTCCAGCCAAAAGACAGGCTGTTACCAACTCCGCCAACACTCTTTTCGCCACAAAGAGATTGATCGGAAGAAGATTTGAGGATCCAGAAGTTCAGAAGGATCTGTAAGTTATTCTTACATTTTGGCTCGAAATTTCAAATTAATTTTTTTTCAGTAAGGTCGTTCCATACAAAATCGTTAAAGCTAGCAATGGAGACGCCTGGGTTGAGGCTCAAGGAAAGGTCTATTCCCCATCTCAAGTAAGTAAATTATCAATCATGATGTGATGCAATTTAATTTTTTTTTTCAGGTTGGAGCTTTCGTTCTCATGAAGATGAAGGAAACCGCCGAAAGCTATTTGGGTACCACTGTTAACAACGCTGTCGTAACTGTTCCAGCCTACTTCAACGATTCTCAACGTCAAGCCACCAAGGACGCTGGACAAATTTCCGGATTGAACGTTCTCCGTGTTATCAACGAGCCAACTGCCGCTGCTCTCGCTTACGGATTGGACAAGGACGCTGGAGACAAGATGTAAGTGGTTCAATGAGTTCGAAAAAATATTCATTGCGTTTTTTAAGCATCGCTGTCTACGATCTTGGAGGTGGAACTTTCGATGTTTCCATTCTTGAAATTCAAAAGGGAGTTTTCGAGGTCAAGTCCACCAACGGAGACACTTTCCTCGGAGGAGAAGACTTCGATCATGCTCTCGTCCACCATCTCGTCGGAGAGTTCAAGAAGGAGCAAGGAGTTGATCTCACCAAAGACCCACAAGCCATGCAGAGACTTCGTGAAGCCGCCGAGAAGGCCAAGTGCGAATTGTCCTCCACTACTCAAACCGACATCAACCTTCCATACATCACCATGGATCAATCTGGACCAAAGCATCTCAACTTGAAGCTCACCAGAGCCAAGTTCGAGCAAATCGTCGGAGATCTTATCAAGAGAACCATCGAGCCATGCCGCAAGGCTCTCCACGATGCCGAGGTCAAGTCTTCTCAGATCGCTGATGTCATCCTTGTCGGAGGAATGAGCAGAATGCCAAAGGTTCAAACCACCGTTCAAGAGATCTTCGGAAAGGTTCCATCAAAGGCCGTCAACCCAGATGAGGCTGTCGCTATGGGAGCTGCTATTCAAGGAGCTGTGTTGGCTGGAGACGTCACTGACGTTCTTCTTCTCGACGTCACCCCACTTTCCCTCGGTATTGAGACTCTCGGAGGAATCATGACCAAGCTCATCACCAGAAACACCACCATCCCAACTAAGAAGTCGCAAGTCTTCTCCACTGCTGCCGATGGACAAACTCAAGTGCAGATCAAGGTTTACCAAGGAGAACGCGAGATGGCTTCCAGCAACAAGATGCTCGGACAATTCTCTCTTGTCGGAATCCCACCAGCACCACGCGGAGTTCCACAAGTCGAGGTTACCTTCGATATTGACGCCAACGGAATCGTCAACGTTTCTGCCAGAGATCGTGGAACCGGAAAGGAACAACAAAGTGAGTCTTCACTATGAATAATCTTTTCTATGTCTATTTTTTCAGTTGTCATCCAATCTTCCGGAGGACTTTCTAAGGACCAAATCGAGAACATGATCAAGGAGGCGGAGAAGAACGCTGCTGAGGATGCCAAGAGAAAGGAGCTCGTCGAGGTCATCAATCAAGCCGAAGGAATCATCCACGATACCGAGCAAAAGATGACCGAGTTCGCTGACCAACTTCCGAAGGACGAATGCGAGGCTCTTAAGACCAAGATCGCTGAAACCAAGAAGGTTCTTGACAACAAGGACAATGAGACCCCAGAAGCCATCAAGGAGGCCTGCAACACACTTCAACAACAATCCCTCAAGCTGTTCGAGGCTGCTTACAAGAACATGGCCGCCAAGAACTCAGGAGGTGCTGATGCTCAAGAGGCCAAGACCGCTGAGGAGCCAAAGAAGGAGCAAAATTAAGGACCTCATTTCAGATCTTTATAACCTCAATTCACGTGTCTTTTTTTGTCTTGAATTTTCTTGTATTTCTTAAAGTTTAGTTATCAAATTTTTTGTTTTCGTTTTCCCCCTCTTTCCATAATATAAGTTAGGTTAGTGTTAGTTTTTTATCAGCCTCTTCTAGTAGTCTGTTATGTTTTGTTCTTTGTGCCGAAAGGCGATGGTTTTATTACGAGATAGGGTCGTGAAGTTTGAAATTTGATAGTATCTATCGCTAAAATTTCATCAAAATTGTAAATATTTGAACTAAACCACGCAATTTGGAGCCCCCTAACCGATAATAGAACCCTCGCCCCACCTCACATGATTTGTTGAAAATCACGGTTCTCCTCTTTCACATTGTTTAATGTTTTTTGTCCCCCCGATTGGTCTCCATACAGCTTATATATTCATGTATGTTTACTGTTTTGCATGAATTTTCTCTCATTCTCAATAAACTAATTTTCAAGTTTTAAAGTTACTCGTTGTTTTTGCTCTTCGTTCTTTTTCTTTCTGTTCGAATCTGTTTCATACTCTGCTTAAATTTTCATTTTGGCCGTTTTTTTTTGAAAGTCGATCTATCATCTTGAAGATTGTACTTGATTCTCAGTATTTGATACTTTTTAGTTGCGAAAAAAAAAACGGAAAGAAAACTCGTTTCTCGAGGTACCTTCTGATATGATGATGTTGCGCTTCGTCTGTTTCGAAATATATTTTTTTTTCGTTTCTTTTCGCCGCTTTTATCAAACGACGTCACAGATAATGTTTGGTGCGAAGCACACGCAAAAGAGCTAACTGCTTCTGGCTCTATACCCGTCATTATTCCCCCGCCGTTAGCCTAAAATCCGCTTCTTTTGAGAATTCTGTACTACTAAACTTTAGAGAAGAACGCTAGCTGAAGCTATAGCTATAGCTGAAGAACGAGAAAGACACGCGATTCTCGAGAAGAAGGGAAAAGTGAACTTCAGTTTTTCGTTTTCATTCGAAATTTCTTCTCTTCTTTTTTTTTCAAAACCGAACGTTCTAATTGTTTGAACTTTGATGGGCGGATTTCGAAATAAAATGTCATGGACAAACGAATGGGCGGTTTGAGAAATCTCAACAATAAGACCATAGTGTACTTTACAACTTTATATAATTTCGATTGAGTTGTTGCTTCTTCCTTCTCTTTTCTTCGTTTTCACCCAAAGCTCTGGCGATATTACACAACTCTTTTTCTCTCAACACAACTGACTTCGCATCATTCGGGAAGAGGATAGATCTTTTTTTGTAAAAAAAAACTTTCCTTGTTTTTTATATTATGTTCTTCTTCTTCTCTTCCTCCTCTTGTCCCTCCCCTTTCCTCTAGAGTTTTCGGATTTTCATTTCCTGGAAAATAACTCTATTCCTTCTAATAATTTTCTATGATGGGCTCTTTTGCTTCCAAGTCGAATGGCAACGAGCTCGAAACTTTTCTGAACAATGGACGTGGCAGTGTATGTTTACTGTGGGGCGTCACACGGGGCAGAAAGATCAGCAGAACTCTTGTGTTTGTTCAAAGCGTTCGTAATAGAATGGTTTTGGTTTTCTACAGTTTTGGCTGCTGGGAAATTTTCTAGATTGACCAAAAATTCGGCTGGCTGGCTTTTTCATTTTGTTGTGGCAACGCTATCAATGTTTTTCTCTTCGAAACAAAACAGCATTTCCCTTATCGCTCTTTTTTGATTATAAATACATAAAAATTTCATTTCCTCCCTACTCTTCCGCTTTTTTCCCTTTCCCAATTTGTTTTATTTTTCAGATGACGTCTTCCGGTGAAAAGAAAGTGTCAGTCTTGCTGGGTGCTCAATGGGGTGATGAAGGAAAAGGAAAGATCATCGACTATCTGATCGAGAATCACAAAATCAACGTCACCGCCAGATGTCAGGGAGGAAACAACGCCGGACACACCGTCGTCGCCAACGGCCGCAAGTACGACTTCCACATTTTGCCGAGTGGAATCATCAGTCCAACGTGCTTCAACGTCATCGGAAACGGCGTCGTCGTCAATCTGGATGCCTTCTTCTCGGAGCTCGCTCACAATGGAATCCTCTCGGAGCCGGGATGGGAGAAGAGAATCATGATCTCCAGCGAGGCTCACTTGGTCTTTGGTGTTCACTCTCAAGTCGACGGACGCCAGGAAGACTCGTTGGCCGCCAAGAACAAGATCGGAACCACCAACCGTGGAATCGGACCAACCTACAGCTCGAAGTGCTTCAGAAACGGAATTCGCGTCGCTGACTTGATGGCTGATTTCGAGGAGTTCTCCGAGAAGTACCGTCGTTTGGTCGAGCATTACAAGAAGCAGTTCCCATCGATCGAAGTCGATGTGGACGGAGAGCTTGCTAGATTCAAGGAGCATCGTGCTAAGCTCGCTGAGCTGAAGCTCGTCGGAGACACTGTTGGATTCATTCATGATCAACGGAAGGCTGGAAATCAGGTGCTCATCGAGGGAGCCAACGGAGCTCTTCTCGATATCGACTTCGGAACCTACCCATATGTCACCTCTTCCAACTCGACCGTCGGAGGAGCATGTACCGGACTCGGCGTCCCACCAACCGCCGTCGGAAGTGTTATCGGAGTCGTGAAGGCTTACCAGACTCGCGTCGGAACCGGACCATTCCCAACGGAGCTCTTCGATGCGGATGGAGAGAAATTGCAGTCGATCGGAAAGGAAGTTGGCGTGACGACGGGAAGAAAGCGTCGTTGTGGTTGGATCGATCTCTTCTTGCTCCGTCGCTCGGCCATGATCAACGGATACACGGCGATTGCTCTGACGAAACTCGACATTCTCGACACTTTCCCAGTGAGTTTTCCTGCGTTCAGACTCTTTTGACTTTTCATCGCTAGTGTAAAGTAAAAGTGATGTCAATCGGGGAGAGATATAGAGGGAAGAGATAACGAGACAAAACGCACGTGATGGTATCATCAAAAATCGAAATTTCAGACCATCAAAGTTGCCGTCGGCTACAAGCTCAATGGAGAGGTTCTGACGGCGCCACCAGCGCAGACCAACGCCTGGGGAGGTCTTGAGGTGGAGTACAAGGAGTTCGAGGGTTGGATGGAGCCAACTGTCGGTGTTAGGAAGTACGAGGATCTGCCGGTGAAGTGCCGGCAGTACATCGAGTTCATCGAGAAGTTCATTCAGGTAAATATAAGGAAACTTAGAGTCTAGGTGAAAAATCAAAATAGTGGTACAACGTGGAGGAAAATAATGGCTCCGGGACATTTCGCAAGTGAAAGCGCGTTTTCGCCTAATTTTTTTTTTTTTGCTTTTCCTGTATATTTCTGCGTTTTTCTATGGAATAGAGCCTTGTTTTCGTAAGTAAAAAATCTTGAACGCAAAATTATATACGAGAAATTCAAAATCAGACGAAAATGCGGTTTCACACTTTCGAAATGTCCTGGAGCCAAAATAATAGCTGGTCGACTATATAATTTATCAAAATGTGCCGAAAAAAGCGAGCGAACAGCTGTTGGCATGTAATTACTATGGCTTCTTGCCACCCAACACCAAACAACCACAAAACGAATCGATCAATATCGTCTGTTTGCAGGTGCCAATCGTGTACATCGGAGTCGGTGCGGAGCGCGAATCGCTCATCGTCAGAGAACAGAAGTAGAGACAAACGATGTCAACTTCTTCATTATCATCTTCTTCAAAGATTCCATAATTAATAATTGTCGTGCCTTTTTTGCACCCCGCTCGGCGTGTATCTCAGGGACTATTTTTCCTCTCTTTTCACTCATTTTTCTTCCACTTTTTTTTTGTTTCAATCGCATAATCCCCCAACAGTATTTTTTCTTCTTCCCCCATTGTTTTTCTCTTTCTATAGCGTCTCCTCACTGTTAGCTGTCATTATCGTGTAACCGCCTACCGGTTTCAAGGTCGTCCCGCTCTCTTTTTTTTTCTGTTTTTCCTTCTCGTTGTTATCTCTTTTTCGTTTCATTGGTCCCCCATTATTGGATGAATTTGAAAATGTTGAGAAAATACAGCGGCTCCCAATGGCTTTTTCACACCATTATCGATATTATTGCTAGACTTGGACATAAAAAAAAAGAATTTTAAAAATAGAGTGAATTTGAAGAAAATGAGCGAAGAAGAGGACAAACTAACAAAGCAAGACAATGAGGAGGAGGAGGATAAGGAGAATCTGGACGATTCCAGAACTAATAGCTCAATGACTAACTCAACATGTCTAACGACGGGAAGGTATGGAATCTCGATAAATTCAAAAAAACCGGAAATTCTTCAGAATTCAAAACGAAAAAGCAGAAGTGAGCGAGGATGGAACGCTGGATTTGTCGAATCTTTCGCTAACAAATTTGGAGCGAAATTTTCAAAAAGAATATGCAAAAGTGAAGTATCTGATAATCAATGGGAATAATTTTCAGAAATTTACCTATATGAAATTATTCCCGAAATGTGAAATTGTAAGAAAATTTGAAAAAAGAATCAAAAATATTTAATGAAAATTTTTTTCAGCTCGACGCTCAAGATTGTCAAATCAACAAGTTCATCGCCGATTTCAACTATAATTTGTAAAAAATAAATTTACTATTTTTGTATTTAAAAATTTTTCAGACTCGAGCTATTCCTATCGCGAAATCAACTCAAAGAAACCAATCAATTGGGTCGATTTGAAAATCTCAAAGTACTTGAATTATCATCAAATTTAATCGAGGATCATGTCGTTTTTTCGCTCAAAAAATTGGAAACATTGAATTTGAGTTCGAATTATTTAACAGAGCTTCCCGATTTGAGCAAGTGTGAGAAGTTGAGAGAGCTCAATTTGGCGGAAAATCGAATTTCGGATTTTACCAAAATTTCACAGATGATTTGCACGGGCAGTCTTCTGAAACTTGACATTTCGTCCAATGCAATTGAAGATTTATCTCAATTCTCGACACTTTCAGCGTTCAAAAAGTTGGAGCATGTTTCAGTTGGTAAGGGTTTTTGTGGCTGAAAATTGGAATTTTGTGCCGCAACAAACGTCGGCAACTCACTCAAATTTGAATAACATTTTTCAGGGACATCGGGCAGAAATAAGATCAACAGAAAAAATGTTCCTTATTAAAAAAGCTATCGATTAGTTTAAAAATCGTCAAATTTAATCGAAAATTAACAGAGACGCTTTGTCGAGAAGTTACCGATTTTAGTAATTTTTTGGCAATGCATAATTTTGCTAATTTTTGATCAAATTTGATGGTTTTTCAACCAATCGATAGCTTTTTAATAGGGAACATGTTTCCTGTTGACCGTATTTTTGCCTGATCCCCCTGAAAAAAGTTATTCGAATTTGAAAATTTCCAGCCAACAACCCCTGCATCACCGAAGTCGCCTCCACTGAAAAATTCGACTATCGTTCGTACATCGTCGCGTGTTGCTCAGAAGCTCTTTACTCCATTGACAACGAGAAAATCGAAGATCACATTCAAACCGAGGGAGAATGGCTGTCACTTCAAGGCGGAATCAAGAAAATTGGTCCCGGAAACCACGTGGCACTTTGTGAACAGATCCCTTCACACTTCCCGAAAGCAGAAAATGGACCACCGACGCCGGCACAGAAGTCGTGTCATAAAGCATTGGAGAAGAGACGATCGATGGCTGGGGAGAAGATTCTCCCAAGTGATTCGTCGATAAGAAGTGAGGACACGGATAGGACGGTGAACTCTGTATATTCTCCGTTCCGCGAGTGGAATGGAAAGATGACGAAGAGCAACTTGAGAATGTGCTCACCGCCCGAGGCGAGGAAGAACAAGTCGTTTACGTTTCAGAGTGAGTTTTAAAGTAGAATTACAGTCATTGTTTTTGTATTCCCCAAATTACGAAAATGACAACATTTTTTGATAAAAAATTAAGAAAATCGCATTTCAAACCGCGAACTTACATTTTTTCTAACCTATTTGAAAAAAATGTAGATTTTTTTGCTGATTCGAATTCACCTAAAATCGCCCGATAGAATACTGTCGAAATTTTTTTCCCAGATTTTTTTCCGCATACGGAGCTTATTTTTTCTTTTTTCCAAATTGTGATGCGATTTTCTCGAGTTTTATCAATTTTTATGCAAAAATATTGTTATTTTCATAGATACTAGAAATGGGACACTTATTTGAGTGAAAATAAAAAAACAATGACTGTGACTTTCCAGACACCCCGTCCCCATCGAAGCATGGGCTCAACGAAGAAACCCGTACAAACTCCACAGAGACAGTCATTTGCTCCGCCCGTACTGAGCTCAGCTTCACTGTCGACGGTCGAGGTGAATCCACACCTCTCCCCATCATTGATTCAACGACGCCAACAAAACGCCCGTCTCCAGAATCCTCAGAATCCAATAGACAACTGACACCAAGTGTTGCTGAGGTCTCCTTCGCCGTCGATGATAACGAAGAGTTGAAGAATCGAGTGAAAGCGTTGGAGCAAAAGGTGTCGGAGCTCACGAAGCAGAATGAGAATCTGACGGCGATCAACGTCGCTCTAGTGGACACTTTGGAGACGTTCAAAACGGAACAGGCGAGCATGTGGAAAGCGATTCGAGGCATGATTCCGACGCCACAGAATTTGACGAATTCCTTGGTTTGTGAGACGGAAGACGGGCATCATGTGCATCAAGTAAAATGGGATATGCCTTTGGTGAAGGGATATCAGATTTATGTGGATGGTAGTTCGTGTGGGCAGGTTGTTGGGAAGAATCTGTCGGCGAGGATAACGGATTTGACAGCTGATGAGAGTCATGAAGTGCAGATACAGGTAATCTTCGAATCTGAAAATCCTTGGCTTCGTCACGTTTCGAAAGCGTGACGCTTCAAAAGAAAAATGTTGCACTTATGAAATATCACACACTTTCGAAATGTCACACTTGTGAAACGTCACACTTTCGAAACGTCGCGGAGCCATTCTCCGATGAGAAAAAAACCCCGCGAAACAATTAGAATTCGAAAAATGGCTCTGGGACATTTCGAAAGTGGTCATTTTAAAATCGGAAACCGCTTTTTTTGCCCAATTTTCGGACTTTTTCATATATTTTTTTTGCGTTTATGATCCATTATATCTTAAAAAAAGACTTATTATATTTTTAAAAAACCCAAAAATATATGAAAAGTTCAAAAAATCAGCCGAAAACGCGATTTCATACTTTCGAATTGTCTTATTTTTGAAATGTCCACTTTCAAAATGTCCAGGAGCCGTCTAAACACCACTGAGTAAATTTTTTTCACTGTTTCTATTTTTCAGCCAATCGGAAACAACGGAGAACTCGGTCAAATATCGAGCAAGCTGCATATCAAACCATCAAAATGAATTCTAATTTTCAAAAAAAAAACCAAATTTCTGTATTTTACAATTATCAATTTTCTGATCGTGTATTCATTATCCTTCCCTGTTTGATTCTCCTATGAATATGATGATACTCACATGCAAAAATAAATCTCTTGTAACTCCTGAGCAAGCTTTTCCCCGAGAGTGCACATGCGCTCCACTGTGCTCCTGGGGGCCCCTATGTTCTCTCTTTTCTCCTCTTCACTCTTCAACATGCTTGCACATTGCTCAATGAGAGAGCCACGACGATGACGAAAAGGCGTTTCGGAACTAGTTTAAAGTTGAATGAGAAGTGGAACACAAAGTGTCAGAAGCTTCTTATTTTTCTTCTGATTTTCTTTTATCATTTTCTTTCGATTTCTAATTTTTATTTATTTTTTTCAGCTAATTTTAGGATTTTTAACCTTCAGTTTTTCATGACAACTTTTCTAATTTATAATTCAGATTCCTTCTCATTTTTCTTTATCCCTTTATCGATTTCCTTCCGGAGGATCTGTGGTTATGAAACAAAAGAGCTCAGTTGCTCTTTTTTGCAAAAAAGAAGAAATATGAGAGCTTGTCTCTCTCGGCATCTCATTTCTACATATGTGTGGTTTGTCACTGTGTTTGTTTATGAGGTTTCTAGCGAGTATTTGGCACCTTTAGGTTTTGGGATATTGGATCTTAGGATGTTAGAAATTGTTGTAAGCTAGGAACCTAATGGGTGTAATTGCGCTCTATTGGAATTCTAGGATTTTAGAGTTTTCTTGACGCTTGGAAAATAGAAATCTGCAATTGGTTGCGTAGCCAGATTAAATTAATACTGCACAGTTCTTTAGTCATTTTTAGACAGTAAATTACACATTTTAATATGAGCAATAGCCTCGAGGAAGCTTGATGTTCGAATTCAAACTTCCGTTTTTTCTTGTGTGGCCGAGCTTTTACTAGTTTGAAAAGTTAGGCAATTTGTAGCATTTTCCTTGTTTCAAACAGGTTTTGAAGGTAAATTCTGAATTCAGGGATTAGGATTTTTTTTGGAAATTTGAATCTTATTGAATTCAAAGTTCTAACAAAGGTGATAGTCGGTATTTATCAGTTTCATTTTTCAAGAAATGCCCTTTTTGATAACCGCCCGTCTTCTCTACGGACCGGTGTGGTTTGGTTCCATAGAAATGTAAAACATTCGATTCGTTCAACCCCATTTCATTCCTTGTTTTTGCTGCTTTTCCCCCAATTGAACTCAGTTTTAGGTGAAGAAAGGTAGATGTTTGGGTTTTAGGTGCCAAAGAAAACTGAGATTCCGAGCCTATTTAGAGTTCATGAAACTTCGAAGATTTTGAGTTTGAGAGTTCATTTCATAAGCATTACTGTACCTACTTACTGTATTGGTAGGAACTGTTCGAATGGGATTAAACCAGAATAAATTCTAATCGAAAATCTGAAGAAGTAGATCCTTAAATTTGGGAAAGTTTCAATGCTCTTTTTGAAAATCTATCTCATTTTTGATTTTTTCAATTCTGGAACCATAACCATAAAATTTTGAAGTGTATTGTAATACAAAACTCTATCCTTTTTATCATACTGTTTTCGATCTGGAAATCTTCAGATCTTAAAAAGAGCCATCTGATGTGTACGTCAAAGCGATAGAAAAGGAAAAGGAGGAGAAACCGAAAAAAGTTGAGAAAAAGGTAAGAGGCACCCCATTAAAGTGTGAATAACTTTTTTGAAAGGGGTCGGGTAAAAATACGATCAACAAAAGAAATGTTTCTGATTAAAAATGCTATCGATTGGTAAAGCATTCGTAAAATTTCATAGAAAATTGACAGAGTTACGCATTGTTTTACAAGTAAGGTGCCGATTTTGGCGATTTTTAAGCGTAACTCTGTGAATTTTCAATGAAATTTGACGATTATTTAACCAGTCGATAGCTTTTTCAATAATAAACATTTTTTATGTTGACCGTATGTTTACCAGATTCCTCTGAAAAAAGTTATTCACATTTGCAAGGTAAAAAGTTAAAAAAATAGATTTTTCGCGGAAAAATCACTAAACGCGCAAACGCACGGGAAGTGTGTCAATAACACCAGTTGGCACACAAATGGTTTTTTTGTCTGACCGCGAAATAGTGTGTGCAGAGAAAAAAAACGCACACGATGCATAGAGGCCCGCGGAAACCGGGAGGCGTAGGGTGCTACAGACCCACCCTATATAAGCGACGTCGCATTCTCGTGTGCCCGCACAAGTGTCGATGTTCTAACGACCATTCCAGTATGAGGAAGGCACCCGATAGGCCCCTATCGGGATTGCTGAGTAGGTACCGGGTGGAAATGAGGACCTGTGGGTGGTGTGAAGCGCCACCCCGCTGGAGTGCGAGGAAATCACCCCCGGAGCTGCAGTGACCGGGAATTTTTCAGGCGCGGGGGGGCCGGTTTTGAAAAAAATTTTGGCTCTTTGTCATCGTCATTGTCATTATCATAACCATGATCACGCGGCGGATCCCGGCGACGCGCGGCGCCCGGAGGCGGCGCCAGGCGCGGCCTGCACATTGCTGTGTTGCCTGCAGGTTTTTCTTTCGAAAAAAAAGTCACCGGAGCGATTTCCGCGACCGTATGGGTAGGGACCACAACGGGGGCCGGACCAATATATTTTCTCCTCAGTCAAATTTAGATGATTTTCCCTTGACCCCCGTTTGATAAATTTTGCTCATTTTTGGAACATATAACAAATCGACCACAGGGATTCCGAATATCAAATCAATTTCCTTCTAGAATTTCTAATTTTCGAGTTATTGACAGACCCGATAAGTTTTTTGCCTCAAAAATGCGTCAGAGCTGAGGTACCTCTAATTTTTTTTAACCCTCTCAAAGACTTAGGCTTAGTGAATAGGGGAACATAGTTGAAACGACCCAGTGAGTTGGTCCTCATATTGAAAAATTGGGTCAAACTTCGCGAAACTTGCTGTTTCCACCCATGAATGAAAACGATGTATTGTTATAAAAAATTTTAGAACAAACTTTTGTTTGACAGACTGCTAAATCTCATGAAGTTTCACAAAGTTTGAGCCATTTTATCTCGGTGCAGACAAAAACCACTTTTAAACTGTTTTTGATTCTAGGTCACGGAAAAGGTACCTTTGTTTTTTTTAAATGTCATTTAAAACTACGCAAAATTTAAGTCTAGATGAAGTTTCAACCATGTTCCCACGAGTTCACCCTTTTTTCCTGCGCTGATATCTGCAATTTTAACTTCTTTTCTGTGATTTCGGTTGCCCTAGTCGTGGATACATTTATATGCTTCTTTTCATCTCTTTTTCGGAGATATTAATGAAACAAAACTTTCTCAATATCTCCAGTTAGAATTCGCAACTTTCGAATGAAACTCATTTTGATTAACCTATACGCTTCATGAGTTTCCTGATATCTCTTAGTCTCAAAAATCTGATTTTTCGAATCTGCAAGCTTCAAATTGTTAGCATTTCCTAGACACCTTTCTCTTCTCATTATTTTCCCTTTGAAACCTAATTATTATCCAAATTCATGAGAAGGCAAATTTTGGACGCAGGTGTATGCAAAACCCCGAAATGTTCGTATAGTTGTATTTAGGAGCACAAAAACTACGCAGTTTTTGTAGGTAAGTCACATTTCTCTGAATCCGTGTAATAAATTTGGAGATGTACTTTTGAGACTTATTTTTATTTAAAAAAAGGATTAGGGGTACAAAAACAGTCTGGAGTGAGTGTATACAATTTCCAATTAAAAAAAGATTCTGGAAACTGATTTTCAAAAATAAACCCTTTTGGAAACTGATGTCTTGTACGACAAACTGATCCGATTTTTGATTTCTTGATATTTAGATTCTAATAGTTAAAGCTCAATATACACTTTTCTTCACTTCAATGAGTTTTAAAAGTCTTTGTTTTTTTAAATTTTGTGATCTAGAAATCGAGATTAAAGGGTTCATCTGAGAGGATCGTTTTCGAGTATTGAATTGATTTATTGCGCGGGTTCTTGTTCAAAGTAAGATCTCCTACGTTTACCGCCGATTAGTAACTATGCAGTATCGCAGCATAACATATCTTACTGTAATTAGCTATTATGAAGTCCCGTTGAATTTAAACTTCATTTATCGTAAACTCTTTCTTAGAAGGGCACATCGAATAGAAAGGAACTTCGATAAGCTCAAAATGAAGACATTCTTGATATTCAAACGGATTGAAATTAGTGTTATTAGAATCCTCGTCAAAAGTTGACTGGCAATGTTAAAAAATATGTTTCAAATCTCTTCAACAGATGTTATAATCCATTTTGAGAATTCAGAAAGATTTTTAAGGTACTGGAAAAATAGAGGGGCATGAGCCTTCTAATACAGGGTTTATGGTATGCCACAAGCAAATTATTATTGTAACTAGGTTTAGTTTCCCAAAAATTTCCCCGGATCCCAAACCCATGTTCTTTGTTTTCTGATCCTTCTCTCTAACTTTTCGGTTTCCTGATGGGGTTTTCTCCCTCTTCCTCTCTCTGTTCCTTCTCAATTCCTCATCCTCCTATTGTTTATTTTCTTTAGGGTTTTCCCCCGAAGGTTCCCTTATTTCTAATATTTGCGTCTCGAATTAGAAAAACGACGATTAAATTCAAGAGAGAATCATCCATTCTTCTTCTACAGAATGTTTTATTCTGATCCTTTTCGCAAAAAATTATAATCCTCAAATTTGCGAACATCATTTGTCAGGGGAAACTGGTTTTGATTTCAAATTTTGATTGGATTTCGGGAATCCCAAATCAAAATTATTACTGTTCCAAGTTTTAGTATATGCCTGGGAACCCATGTTTTTCAAATTAATTTTTCTTGACAGGTGTTATTTTCTAGACGGAAGGCTCTTTGTGATGTCATGGGTAAAATGATGACAAATAATAGAAAACAAAAAGTGCAAGAAAATGCTCTGGGTACTCATACACCTATTTTTCGATATGAAGGACCAAGGCAGCAATTTCAAATTTCAAAATTTTCCTACTTTTTTGAAGTTGAGACCCACTTCCATTTTTTAAAAATCGAGTGGTCTGTTCGTGTGTCCAAGCAACTTTACAGCAAACCAAAGTTCTGTGAGCAACTCATCAAAAGTAAGAATCCAAATAAGCCATATTGTTTTCACTTAAAGTTTTCAAAAACCCACTTCTCACCTGTCAAGAATAGACAATTCAGCTTCCGTTTACTCTAGAGTCATATTGCTTTTCTGACCGAGACTCCCAGTCGGATATTTTTCGAGTGGAGGAAGGAAGAGATACCCTTCTTAAATTGTTTTTGAAATTCGAAATGATCTGAAGAAAGTCATTCAAAAAAACCATACTGTTTAGGTGATAAGTGGTGACCAATAAAAATACGCTATCATAAGTCCTTGAAATCAAGAGATAGTAAAAACCAATACATAGACATGTTGACCATTTTTTTTATCTTCTTTATTTCGTCTTTAAAAGTGACCACTGCGTTTATATTGTTTTGTTTAGTAGATTGGTTTCTAGGTGGTCAACAACCTGGTCACTTTTTTTGAATTCAAAAAAATGTTTTGATTATTTTTCAAACTTGATTCTGTTAATTATTCTTGTTTCAAATAAGAAGTAAAATAGTTTGACTAAAACTTTCAGTCTAAAATAATGTAATCCACGGCATCCTCAAATGGAAATAGAAAATTAGAAAATCAGTAAAATTTCACCGTGAACTTTTCATTGGATAGAATTTGAGGAAGACAGGCATCTTTTTGACCCATCTATTCAAAATTGGGCGACATTTTCACATAGATTAGATGACAGAAAGATTACCCTGTTTTTCCTGATCATTTTGAACCTAAATTTAGTACTCTAAGTGCCCCATGTCTTTTTTTATGTTGACTGGAAACATGAAAATTGAAATAACTCTGCTCAAGTTTAACCTAATTCAATGTACTTGGGCTCAAAAGATGAGCGAATAAATTTCCTATGATTTGGCCAAGATACATTCTTTGGATTGATTCATATAAAACAGAAAAACACTAAAAACCTAGTTTTAAGAGATTCTAAGCCCTAATTTTGAATTGAAATAACTTTCTTCAAACCTAACGTTTTTTGACGTTTTTTGTGTCAATAAGAACTTCAAGCTATGTAGAAAAATTTAGCTAAGCCGAATTTTAAAAATTAGCTTTTTGGAATTTAATACAATCTAAAAATTAGGTTTTCAGTACTAATTTGCAAAAGATTTGAAAAACATTTCTATAAAAGTAGCGTGTGTTCTATTTCCATTTGAGGATGCCGTGATAATCATCTTTTTAAAGTTTTGTTTTCTAACTCGACTTCCAGTGGACCAATTTTGACGAAAATTATACGAATCTGCAACTTTTTTTTTGTTTTTATTCACTTTTCAAGATCAATTCTTCGAAAACCTCCAGTCTTGCTAAAACTTTTGAACCAAGACACTATCAGACTCACACAAAAAAATGAACATTGCCCCCACAATTTCTATTAGATATTACACAATTTGACCATTGGCTAACACGAAAAATGATTCCATCTTCATTTTTTTCGATTTTCTTTGTGAACCTCTGAGTTTTGACATGATACTGTAAGACAGAATTATTTCGAATGTCTCCTTGGTATTTGAAAGGCTAAAGTAAGAATGAGGAATCATTTTTGTAGCTAGTTCAAAACCTAAAAACTCGCAAACTCAAAAGACAAAGATCGGAGACGAAGATCTGAACGTTATCACAGTAATTCTTCTTCATTCCCCCTCTCGATGTCCATCGAAAACCATCAATCTTTTCTTTTCAATATTCTCCATTTCTTCTTTCTCCCTATCTGATCATGCAAACATACATTTCACATGAGACCCGCGCGACTTTTCACACCTTTTCTTCTTCTCTATTTCTCTTCATCTCTCTCTCTCTCTTTTTTTCTTCTTCCCATTTTCTTTCATACTTTTTAGGCCAAAAACCTTATATTCTTCGTTTTTATATTTCGGTGGTGGTGGCTGCTGGTTCGATTATATAGGATTATACGATTAGGAACCCTTTTTGTAGTTAATCTCGATTTTTGTTGTTGGCGGGGATAGAATACATACATAACTTTATGCCATTTGAAACTACAGTAACACATGTCTAAAAACCCGATTGGATTTGCCTACACTAAAAATTTTAAAAATTCTTCCAGACTGTGATAAGAACATTTTTGAAAGCTACATACATCAAAATTTGACAAAGATTTTTAACTTCTGTTCTTTTCTGAACGGTCCCATCTTTGGTATTATTTGGTTGGTAAAAGAGGTTAAGGACCTCATTCTAGGACCTCATTTTTTCTTGAAGTGATTTTTTAGTAAAGAAATGAACTCCGTTGATGTCAGTAGACTTCTGGTACAAAATAACTCCCCGGAAGCAACTTTGACGGTTCTACCAGTTACCGTACTCCGATAACAACATTTGTAGAACCATTTGACTTTTGAATTTTTTTTTTTGAAAATTTTGTTTCCTGGTTATTTCTATACTTGTATTGAACAGCTCCTTCTCAATTCATGTTTTTGACTTTCTCACGACTCTCCACGAAAACCTTCCTCAATTTTCAGCTATTCTCATGTCCTCAGCCGAAGCCACTTTCAGTTTACTGGACGAAGAAGAAGAACGAGATGAAGTCGGCCCATCCTCTACCTCCGCTGCTCCTCCATCAAAAAATCGCCCGTCTCTTCGTTCCATTTCCCTCTCTCAAGCTCCAAGTGCACCGAGAGATCTCGAAAATGGAAATGGCCAGAACAGTTGTGCAGAACTCCACAAGATGAGTGCAGTATCAACCACCTCATTGAGTTCTCAGTCAAAGAATGCGAAGAAGGTCAACAAGTTTTATAAGAAGCAAAATGAGCTGTTGGAGAACTTCAAGAACGATAGTGAGCAGATTGAGGTGGGGTCTTATTTCGGAGAATGATACAACTAAGGAGAACAATTTCAGCAATTCAACAGAACTCGACGGCGGACAACTAGTAAAGAAGAGGACGATGTCGAGGAGATTCTCGCCTCGATTCCACCTGTGATTCCAGAGGATAAGCCGCTGGTGGCTCCGCTGGTCAAGCATGTTGTGAGTGATTTTTCAGTTTTTTGTGTGTTCAAATGCGGCTCCGCGACATTTCGAAAGAAGATATTTGGAAAGTGTGACGTTTCGCAAATTCGACGTTTCAAAAGTGCGACGTTTCGCAAGTATGATGTTTCGCAGAGTAGCGTTTCTGAGGCGTTTGATTACATATCCTACGCAACGGTCTACGGAGATATGCGAAACGTCAGCCTTTTGTAATGTCTTCTTTACAAATGTCGCGGAGCCGCAAGTGCGATGCCTACCAGACTTTCTAATTTTGATGTACCGGAAACACAAAATTCAAAAACTGTGATTTCAATCTAATCCCCTCTCCACACTAATTTCCATTCCGGTCAATTTCCCTCATCCCTCTTTCCTTTGTCTAGTGTCCTCCGATCTATCTGTTCCACAACAAAACTCACCCTGAAATTTCGTTTTTGCACAACACTCACAATTTTCGAAAAACCCAAATTTTGAAGGATGGAACAGACGAACCAGAGGTAGTTATCATCGACGGGCCCAGCAGTCCTAGGAATCCTAGACGAGTGAGTTTCCAGAGGGATTCATATTTTTGAAAGTGTTAACTGGGATATCAACGATTTCCAATTTTCAGAAGCCAATAGAGAGAACGGATACACAGGAAAAATCGTTCGATGAGAAGAAAGAAGATGAATCGGGCTCAGCTGCTCGGATGGCAAAGATCACGCTTTTAGTGAACTTCATGCTCATGGTGGCCAAAGTTGTGGCATCTGTTTTATCCGGGTCAATGTCTATCATTTCATCGATGGTGGATTCTGTGGTCGATATCACATCGGGTCTTGTAATATCAATGTCGGAGAGGATGATCAAGAAGAGGGATCCGTATTTGTACCCGAGAGGAAGGACTCGTTTGGAGCCGTTGGCGTTGATCTTGATTAGTGTTATTATGGGAATGGCTTCGATTCAATTGATCATTTCGTCGGTTAGAGGGATTCATGATGCAGTTCAGTATGATATGTATGGTGAGTTGAGGTTATAGTTGTTGGTGCAAACAAAAAAAGTTTATGTACAATAATGGCATTTTCAGTTGAAACAGGTCAATTTTGATGGTCTGAAAAAGTTTCCAAATATCCGATTATTCATTCCAGGAATTGGCGAAGAACCCAAGCTCAACGTCACCATTACCTCCGTCGTCATCATGGTCTCCACTGTCTTGATCAAACTATCCCTCTATCTTTTCTGCAAGCGATACAAGGAACCATCCGTCAATGTCCTTGCCATGGACCACCGTAACGATTGCATCTCCAATACGGTCGCTCTTCTCTGTGCCTGGCTTGGAACCAAGTATTCATACTACTTCGATCCAGTCGGTGCTATTATTGTCTCCATGTACATTTTGTATACCTGGGTGCAAACCGGAAGAGAGCACTTGGCAAAGCTTTCCGGGAAGACTGCCGAGCCGGAGTTCATCAATAGGATCATCAAGGTCTGCTTGGATCATGATGCTAGGATTTCTCATATCGACACGGTTTACGTTTATCATTTCGGATCCAAGTTCCTTGTCGAGGTAAGGCTTTGGACAGTGACCTAAATCTAGATTCGTATATTTCAGGTGCATATTGTTCTCGATGAAAACATGATCCTCCGAGAATCCCACGACATCAGTGAGACACTTCAGTCGAACATCGAAAGTCTTCCAGAAGTCGAAAGAGCCTTCGTTCATACGGATTATGACTATGACCATCACCCCAATGATGAGCACAAAGTTGTTTGATATTTTTTAGTTTTCTAGTATTTTCAGTAGAGCGCATTTTCCTCCGGTTTCATGACAGAAATCAAATTAAAAACTTTGAATCTCTTTTCATAATTTTCAAATTTCTACTTGCATAACATTCACATATCCTTTGTTTCATTTTTTATTAATTAATAAAATTAAATAATAAATAAACAAATAGATTAGAAATTTCGTAAAAATGTTGTCTTGGTGATGGAACTTTTCGATTTTTGTATATTTAGGTGGGTGATAATAATTTAAAAATGAAAGAGAACAGGAGAGAAGTTTCTGAAAGAAAGAGAGAGAGAGAAAGAAGAGAAACGGGGCAATTTTTCGCATGGTAAAAGTAAGTAGAACAATGCGCTCATTAGGTGTTTTACTTTCCGCTGCTCAAATAGCACAAGTTGCCGGCTCCGCATGTGTATCCAGTTGGGCACACTCCGTTGACGCACGATCCCAAGACACCGCCGGATCCGAGTGGGCAGCAGTAGTTGTTGGTGTTGCACATGAATCCGGTTGGGCACACTTGGTTCACACATGGTCCGGTGCTGTTTCCGGATTGGCATCTGCAGCAGTAGTTGTTCGATGAGCAGAAGAATCCTTGTCCGCAGAGTCCTCCGAGGCAAGCGGCGACGGCTGGTCCTCCGGAGCAGGCGGCTGAAAATATTCGTGGTTTAGTCTTTCATAATGTTCGGTTTGGTCTTTCATTAGTTTCTCTACCCTGTAATGTTTCTGATTATGGAAATCCATGGCGGATCCAAAAGCTTATTTTCGAAGGAGGGCCGGGTTCAACCACGGGGGCACACACACGGGACGGGCCGCGGTTTCGATTTCCCCCGCCTTGCCTCTGATACAATGCCAAAAGCTCTGGTACAGATGTTGCTCAGTGATACAACAGTCTCAGTGTGATACATTGGATTGAGAGCTCAAGCTAAGATAACTTAAGCTAAGATAGCTCAAGCTCATATCTCAAGCTTAGACACTCAAGCTAAGATATAGTGGATGCAGTCTCATCTATACCATGTTAGCTCAAGTAAGCTGTGAACAGTGCTGACCCAATCTGTGGTACAATAGCTCTAGACTATGACACATGGCTAAAGCCAAGCTCAAATTCAAGGCTAAAGCCAAGCTCAAACTACTATATTGATACCTACACGAAGACTTTCCATGCTCCTGTGGTCAAAACTTTTAGGCTTTGACTCATGTCTAATGATACATCAGATTGATGCCGTGGCTCAAACTACACTTTTGAAACCTATGCTGTACCATCAAGGTGCTTGGAGACCATAATGGATTTCCATGCCCCTGTAAACTTTTCTAGAATCTTCAAGTATCTTTTGATGCCCTTCTCAGGATTCTGGGCTTCATTCTAAACCTCTATTAAATTCCCTACTTCCTGGCCCCTCAAGTTTCTATATTTGGAACTTTTCCCCTCCCGCCGCCTCTCTGATATGCTCACCACCTCCAACAACACCACAACCACAAACCGCTAAAGATAGAAAGATAGGAGGCTCGTGCGGGGCCCCACCACCACCACCGTCGCCGCCGCCGGGACTTCGTGAGACACAAGCCTCGCGCGATTTCACGAGCAAACATAGGAGTTCGGAGCAAATATTTTGGTATTTATGTTGACCTCCGTCTTCTCTCAGTCGGAAAATTTGGGGGGGGAGGGGGGTCTTCGGAAGCTCCCGGTGTAGCAATCATTAGGTAATCAGTGTGTTTGCTTCTTCGGGCGACGACTAAGAGGGGGACTGGGGGGCTACCGGAAATTAGGAAGAAGGAACACTTGAGAGAGAAATGGAAACTGAACGGAGAATGCGGGGCTAGATAAGGAGTTCGGAAAGATTTGGGTTTTGGATTTTCGAACTATGAGAAAATGGGATCCAGGGTTTTTCGGGCATATAAAAATTCGTTTCTTAGTATTTTTGTTACTGTTTTGGTCAGTCTAGAACTAAAAATAAGATGGAAAGCATATCCCATATTAATCTACAAAACACTTTTTTTGCAAGGAGGAACAGCATTTTAGACTTGAAAAACCGTAAGGTCGGTCTAAATGTAAAGTTGGCGAGCTTGAAAACATAATCATTATCTATATTACTGTACCTCATACTGTATTACTGTACCTTATACTGCGGACTTGACGAAGCGCGAGATTTCTTGGACCCAATTTTCATATTCAACATGTTTAAAAACTCACTATCAAGATTGTTGTTTCCTGGACAGCAGCATCCTTGAACGCAGACAGCTGAGACGGAGTATCTCTGGCACTGGGAGGAGGAGCTGCATGATGAATAGCAGTTAGCTGGACATCCGAACTGTCTCTTCTGACGGAAGACTGTCGAGTTGGCGTCACGGAGTTCTGGGGCTGAAAGGGGATAGTATAAGTTTGGGTAACACAACTACTATTCATCAAATAATCCTCAGACAGTCTACCTAGATGATAGATATCAAAGGGACTTACCTTGTTGCGCGTCCTCAGCGTTCAGAACCCAGAAGCAGGCAAGGGGGAGGATGATGCAGAAGGAGATGGCGAGTTGCTTCATAATGATATGTGTGTGGATTTAAGAAGACAAGTGACCCCGGGCCTGAAAATACAAGGGTAAGGTACAGTAGGTAAAGTAGTAAGTTGAGGTAAAAGTTGAACAAGAACAACATTATGATAAGAAATGAGTCGCTTCGAGAATGAGTAGAGAGCACAACCACAAAGGCTAAATGGTCATTTGTACGCGTAACAGTGGGGAGGAGGGACGACACTGACCGTTTCCTTTCCTCTCTCGCCGATATTTTCTTAGACTCTATCTCTTTCTCTCTGTGAGTTGTTAGCTTAGACTCTGGCTCCCTCCGCGCGGCGACGTGCTCTTTGCGCGCGGCACGAAACTCTCTCCTATCTCCCATCACTCCACCCCAAAATGTCCTGTCTTTCGCTTCTTCTTCTTCATCGGTTATATGGGTGTTTGTAAAATGAAGTGGTCGATTGGATGTTCAAATACTTGAGATTGGGGGTCACTCTTTGAGAAAGAGAGAAAGACAAAATGTTGTCAAAATGTCCAACTTATCCGGTCTTATCCGAGCAAGCAAGCCGACGATCTGATCACGGTCGCGCTGTTTCTTTTTGGAGATAAGAGAAACATTTCGTAAACTTTTGAAATGATGGTTATTTTGGGATCTAGAGGAAGATAGGATACAGAGAGGGGATGATACAAGATAACAAGAATTCAGGATTAAAAAGATCCAAGAATCTAAGAATCTAGGAATCCAAGAATCCAAAAATCCAAGAATCCAAGAATTCAAGAATCGAAAATTCTAAGAATCAAGGAATCTGAGATTCTAAGAAGCCAAGAATCCAAGAAACAGCAATCCTAGAATTTAAGAATCCGAAAATCCGAGAACCTACCATGCTTCAAGAGCCGTAGTATATCGGATTCCGATTACTGTAAAAAATCTTGGGATCCAAGAATCCAAGAATACATGAATCCAAGATTCCAAGAATCCAAGAATCCAAGAATCCAAGAATCCAAGAATCCATGAATCCAAGAATCCAAGAATCCAAGAATCCAGGAATCCAAGAATTTAGGAATAGAAGAATCCAAAAATTCAAGAATTCAAGAATCCAAGAATCCAGGAATCCAAGGATACAAGTTTTCAACACACCAGAAAAAATATTTGATATTTCAAAAGTTGCCCTCTACAGTAACCCAAAAGGTATCAAATTACAAATCGCGACAAGACCAAAGGGATCAAGAACAAATCGAGCTTGATGTGTGTTGCCATCCGGCGACCAATTATGAGTCGAAAAGTGTCGGGCACCGTGCTCTTTATACGCGCGCCACACTCGTTGCACTCGAGAGAGCAACGAGAGTGGCGTCAGAGCCGGGTGGCTCGGCCACTGGCTGGCCGGCAGAGTGTCCGGTTTCCAGAGGAGATGCAACACAGACGGGAAGCGACTCCTTGAAGAAGAAGAAGCAACTTCTGTATTTGTGTGTGTTTGTCTGTGTGCACATATAATACCATCCATTATGAGATTCTTTAGAGAACTTTTTTCTTCCGATGAAGTGGCAAAAAACACGTGTGCACATTTGTGCATTGTGACGTTGAAAAACATGTGGCAACATGCGAAAGATACTGTAGTTTGTGATGCATGTATAAACCATAGAACCATGATGTTGGTGGAGAATCCAAGAATCCAAGAATCCCAAAATTGGCAAATCACGGGTCCCGATCGGCCCGGGTGGGGAAAAACAGGGAAACACCTTTTCACAACTTTACAAAGTTTTTGTAATTTTTCGCTGTTAAAATGACAAAAAATATATTCAATCATCAAAAATATGACTTATTCAGAAAAAACCACAAAAAATATAGATTTTGTGCTTCAAAAATTACATTAAATTCGTTGACTTCAGAAACCCGGGTAGGGGCGGGCCACCAGAGTTTCTGATTTTTTTCGGCCTAACCCGTAGCATGTCTGAAGAATCCATGAATCTACCAATCCAAGAATCCAAGAATCCAAAAGCCCAAGAAACCAAGAATCCAAGAATCAAAGAATCCAAGAATCCAAGAATCCAAGAATCCAAGAATCCAAGAATCCAAGAATCCAAGAATCTCAATTTCAAAATCTCATGTCTCAATCTCACTATCTTCTTATTTTTAGATTTCCTAAACATCAACATCACCCCTCAAATTCCTTACCTTCCAAAAATAGTACACTTCCTTCCCGTTTAGGGTCATCACACGAGACATCCCCCCCCCCTCTTTTCTTCGAAAAATTTCAACATTCCAACCTTGTCATCTTCCTCGGAGCTTGTACTACCAAGCTCTGCACACAAACTGATCTTGAGAGAAAGAGAGAGTGCACAAATGTTTCGCGTACACTTTCTTCCCCTCTAAATTTCGGACAGTCCACTTTCTTCTCAGTGATAAAACTCTCATGTGTGTGCTCAAGTGATCCTGGTGGTTGTCTCTCTTTAGAGAGAGAGAGAGCATCATTGCATGTCCACCCGGTTAGAGCAAACACGGATCGTCCGAGACTTCTTCTTCTTCTTCTTCACTTTCCCCCATGAGAGCCCGTGATCCGATGGTGATTCCAATGAGGTTGTGCCATTCTTTGACCGATGCCGACGACTCGCAGCGGAAGAATTTGGTTATGATTGAAAAAGAGTCGGGGGAGTATATTTGTGCAAGTGCATGAAAGGGATCCGGAATCGCGGCTTTTTTGTCGGCGCGAAAGAATGGCACATTGCCTAATATCTATTGCATCATGTTTTCAGGAAATGGAAAATAGGGTGAAGGGGAATTATAATATGTAGAGAAAATTTGTCACTATTATTTATTTCATAGTTTCTGGTTTTAAAAAAATAATGGTTAGGGCCTGTATTAACCAAAAGAGTTAGACGTCGTAACTTAAATTCCAATGACTCAATTTCAATGAAAATTATACCGATCGACTTGAAATTTATCGGAGAGTGAGCCCATGACTCATTTTTTAAAATCACAACTATGAAAATTTTGGCAATGCACCCCATTTTACTGAACAAGAGTTATTTTACAGAAAAAGTGTTGGTGATTGGGCACCTATACAAATGCATTAGTATTCAAAAATCTAGATGGTTACTCTTTTTTGAATGGAAGGTTTTTGGAATTTTGAGTTTTCTGGAAAATGGATACTCAGAATTTATCAATTCTACAGTAATCAGAATCCGACATACAACGACGACAGGTTCTCAGATTATCTGATCATTAAATTCTAGGAATACTGGATCCTTGGATTCTTGGATTCTTGGATTCTTGGATTCTTGGATTCTTGGATTCTTGGATTCTTGGATTCTTGGATTCTTGGATTCTGGGATTCTTGGATTCTTGGATTCTGGGATTCTTGGATTCTTGAATTCTTGGATTCTCGGATTCTTGGATTCTTGGATTCTTGGATTCTTGGATTCTTGGATTCTTGGATTCTTGGATTCTGGGATTCTTGGATTCTTGAATTCTTGGATTCTCGGATTCTTGGATTCTTGGATTCTTGGATTCTTGGATTTTTGGATTCTTGGATTCTTGGATTCTTGGATTCTTGGATTCTTGGATTCTTGGATTCTTGGATTCTTGGATTCTTGGATTCTTGGATTCTTGGATTCTTGGATTCTTGGATTCTTGAATTCTTGGATTCTCGGATTCTTGGATTCTTGGATTCTTGGATTCTTGGATTCTTGGATTCTGGGATTCTTGGATTCTTGAATTCTTGGATTCTCGGATTCTTGGATTCTGGGATTCTTGGATTCTTGAATTCTTGGATTCTCGGATTCTTGGATTCTTGGATTCTTGGATTCTTGGATTCTTGGATTCTTGGATTCTTGGATTCTTGGATTCTGGGATTCTTGGATTCTTATATTCTTGAATTCTCTGATTCTTGGATTCTTGGATTCTTGGATTCTTTGATTCTTGTATTCTTGGATTCTTGGATTCTCGGATTCTTGGATTCTTGGATTCTTGGATTCTTGGATTCTTGGATTCTTGGATTCTTGGATTCTTGGATTCTTGGATTCTTGGATTCTTGAATTCTTGGATTCTTTGATTCTTGGATTCTTGAATTCTTGGATTCTTGGATTCTTGGATTCTTGAATTCTTGGATTCTTGGATTCTTTGATTCTTGGATTCTTGAATTTTTGTATTTTTGGATTCTTGGATTCTTGAATTCTCGAATTGTTAAATTCTCGACTTTTGAATACAATCCTTTCTTTTGACTTTAGATTCAAGATTCTATCAGTTTCTTTCTCTTGATCCCAGTCCATTTTTATTTATTCAACTCCGCCTACGTCCCCGAAAAATTCCCATGTGAAAGTCGTTGTTATGGTTTCCAAAACTCCTGTCTGAGAATCCAAAAATAACTCCAAATATATACGATTTATCATAATCACACACAAAATGAGATTCAAGGGGAAAAATATAAGAATTTTCGTTTTGGTAAAGGGCATGGGAGACAAATGAGATCGTTGGGGACAACTAGGAAATTTTTTGGGAAAGTTTGACACAGGGACGCAAAATTGGTGAATGGAAAAAATGATTGGGATAAATATGGGATTATAAGAAGCGCTTAGACTCTTTTCATTGGATTTTCTGGCATCGTCTCGATGGCGGCGGCTGGGGATCCACGCGTGGTGGCCGGGTGGCGGGTCTCGTAGGTGATTTGGTCGGCGCTCACAGCTTCGTCGTTGACGTTGGTGGTGTCGGTGGCATGGTAGGTTGACTTTCCGTTGGAGTTGTTCTTTTCTGAAAAGAGGTCTGACTATAAGGCTTGTAGGGGATTCTGGAGGGTTTAGAACTTCGAAAAACGATTCCGATAGTCTTAAATGCTTCTAGACCCTGAGACGCTTACCACGACGCTTCTTGAATCCGATGACGATGTTACAGAGGAGAAGGAAGAGAAGAGCAAGACTGATGGCTCCGACAATGATGATGTTGATGAGCACATCATCCCCACAACACTTCATTCCACAGCACTCCTTGGAAGTCTCACATCCGAACACAATCGTTTCAACCGGGTCGCCATTCGGGAAGTAGATTTGAGAGAACGCTCCCTCATCGCGAGTAACGTTCAAGACGCACATGTAGGAGAACGTGGTGGTGTTGTCATGCTCGGCGAAGTCAACAAAGTCGGCGCGATTCCAGAAATAGTTGCGGTCGACGAATCTGAAAATGGGGAGAAGTGATGTATAGGTTGTCAGCTGATTCTGGGAGTGTGAGAACACAAGATTCATAGAAATCAGTCTACGTAATAGAAAAAGTAATGTTAGTAGTCTAAATGTCGGTCTGGATTTCCGTTTCAATGAATTCGAAGACGTCAGAATCTAAATTCCCAAAAAGTTCCACTTGATTGATACGAAAATAGGAACGCTGTGAGTTGAGTTCTTGTATTTTGGTTGTAAGACGTTTTGCAACTACGATACTTTGCAACCGAACATTTCGTAACTGGGACATTCTAGAACCGTGATGTTTCGCATCCGAACACTCTAGCATCGAAGACATTTGGCTTTCAATCGCTGTTGGCCAAAATCAACTAACGACAATTTCCAGGGTTCCAAAGCTACTGGTATCGAAATGTTTATAATAGTTGCAAGGTGACTGGTTGCGAAACATCCCAGTTGTACAAAAACCCGTCACAAAGTACACCACCAACAATAAAGTCCATATGATCTTCCACCTCTAAATTAACAAGTACACACAAACACGAGTTCCCCCTCCGAGCACATAGTACAAGATAGTACAACAAACAACAACTGAGAAACGTTTGTTATTTCCTGGTTAGCTGCAAGACTTACGTGAACGGTTTCTCTGGTGAGGCGAGGGTGTAGGTCATGTTGGTGCTGGTGAGCAATGTGGTGATGTCATCGCTGATGTTGTTAATGGAGGAAGAGTTGAGGAGATGGGCCAGGAGACTCTCCTCGAACTCGGAGCCAGCCAGGAAAGTTTCTCTGGAATATAAAGCACAGTAATTTGAGCCGCGTGGTATGCAGATGCGTTAGGACGTGTGACGTCACTATTGACTGACTATCAAACTTTTATACGTAAAAAGTTTACACCAAAATTTGGTTACCGTAATTAATGTCACTTTGGAACAAGCTTATGGTAGTTAAAGTAAGCGTCTAATAGCGCACTTCTTGACCTATACCTTACCTTTCAGTTCTCGAGTCTGGATTCGGTGTTGCTAGCGGAGCCCGCTGACATGATCCCAACGAGATCAGAGCGATTGCTCCAACCAAGAGCATTGGCCAATGCCTCAACATTGAAATGTCAAGGAGCTGCGATTGAGCTGAAAGTCAGAAATCTGTGAGAAGGAAAATTCTAGAAGGCGGAAAATTTCTTTCTTGGGAAAATAATAATGATAGGTTTAGGGGGGAGTGAGAATGAGCACGGGATAGTTGGAGCGAGATGTGTGACACCTGCTGATTTCATTTATTCTTGAGAGAAGTTTTTGGGAAAACTAGAAGAAAAGTGATTGGATTCTGAGAAAAAAATGGGAAAACAAAAGTAAAAAAATACTTTTCTAGGGACCTTTTATTATAGTTTAAAATTAGAGGACATGACTTCAACTTTAGATGTAAAAATGATATCATTAATGACGAATCTCATAATCATGTTCCTAAAGCTTCAATCTCCAGCCAACCTTAAGATTTGAAATATGAATCAGATCAAAATGACTAATTGGATTTTAAGATCAGCGATGTCAAGATAAAATTCGTATATTGAAACTGCCAAAAGTCAGAAGTCCCTGTCTGACGTATGTGTCAAAATCAGCTGGAACTACAAATTACTATGAAATGTTCCCGTTTTAGGGGGATATTGTGAAATTGTTTTCAGAGGCTTCCTGTTCAGATGAAGGATGAGTTTCGAGATTTGAAACGAACATGACTAGAAGATGAAAAAGAATTAACGTCGAATACGGTAGTTATCAGATCTCAACACTAATATGGAGTTTATATGAAAATTACGGTACATTTTACACCTCTCATTATCAGTTGATACCTCGTAACCAACTCCTCACGGACTCCCGCTATACGATTAGTAGACATACTAATTTCCGATACATTTACTGAACTCGAAAACATAAGTATTACCCTAGGGACGGACGGTAATTGAATCTAGACTTGGACAGGATACGTTACATCGCTAGGGAAATGAGTACAGGGGCGATGTTGGGTACTTGATAATGATCAATGAAAGTTAAAGGGATCCTCTATGTATTGCGCGGTCCTCCTCTCCAACAAACTATCTCGCGGTAAAACAATAATGACTGCACATTTTCCTTTGTTCTCATTGATTTTATCTCTATTTTTCATGTTTCTGGCTAGTTTTTCGGGGTTTTTGAGGGTAAATGTACAATTTTAGAACGGGTTTTCACTAATAAAGGAACTTTAATTGAAGAAAATGTTAGAGCCTTTAGGAGGTAAGGTTCGGGAACAGACATAGTTTTGGACTGCCTTGTGGCACATACGGTGTTTTAATGCCCAACCCCTTACAATCGTATTGACATTCAGGAAAAAAGATCAGATGACGTAGATTAATCGAGGAAAATAGGAAAACACCTGTTGAGCTTTCGACACTTTCAATCTGGTAAGAGCAACTGACTAATGTAATCATAAGAAAGTGGTGTAAAACTAGAGACAGACTATGAAACTGAGAATGAGGTCGACTTAGGTTTTGGAAATAGAATGAGGTCCTAAGGTTTTGGAAGTCCGTCAGAAGTTTTAGCGCTTATCATCAAAATCCGCGAGTTTCAGTTAAACCACTCCCAGCTACCGAAGGACCAACTGTCTCCGACTCCAGGTCCTATTATCATGGAAGACTAGATGTCTCATCGAGAAACTGACTAGATGTCTCATCGAGAAACGAGGAAGTTTCAGACAAGCGTCTACCTAATCCGTCTAAGACTATAGCGCTCCAAGCAAACCTGCACTAAACATGTATAAAAAGTAAAGTAAGTAGAGGAGAATGAGAATAAAAGGAAGCAGTAGCAGTTTTCTTCTCTTTCCCACACCCGTCAAACTTGTTGCCCATGGCAACTCTTCTGATTTCCCTCCTACTTGTTATCAAGTTTTTTTCTCGAGTGCTTTGTTTTCGAGTTAATAACATAGGGAAGGACGGGAATTGGTATATGATATGTTATCGTTCCTGTTATATAAGACGATTTGAATTCTCGAAATTTGAGGAAAAAGAAAATGAAGGGTTGTGTTATGGTTAGAGATTCTGATTCACAGTCAGAGTTAGAAAAGGAAGTGTGAAATTCAAACAAAAAAGAGAAAAAACGTCAGAGGTTTTTGTATTCTTTCAGGTGTTTGTTCCACCTGCTTTCTACATGAGTTAGAGCTAATTGGAAATTCGATTTGACTCCTTGGGTATTTTTAGAAATAAAGTCAACGAGAAAAATTTGCTCTGCGTGCTCAAATGAATCAGTTCTGTCTGCAAAGTACAAGGTTCAACGAATCCAAGTACAAGTGGTGAAAGTGCATTTCAGATGATTCATGAAATATGGGAATGAGAATTCTAGGAGACACTGATACATAAATGTTTTGAACCTAATGATTCTTTTTGAAATTTTTAGAAATTTTGAAGGGAATGAATTAAGTGTATCAGGAGGTACAATGCTTTCGATTTCCGGACTTCCTTTTAAATTTAACTATGCGCCTTTAAAAACTCGACAACATGCTGTGATCGTAATGACAAACAGGTTTTTGAGCTCGTTTTCGAAAAATTCCAGCTCCAACAAAAAGACAAATCTCCGAATTATTTAACAACCAGAGTCTACTACGGTACCTATATATTAGGTTGTCTCATAAGTTTTCTACCATAAATGTTTTTGCATCTAATTTTTCTCAGGGGTGGTGCCAAGTAAAATCTTTTTGGTAGTAGGTACCTGATATGTTTCTACTATGAGCTATGGTATTCATGTTACCTTGTACCGCTTTGTTGGGAAAAACGAGATATCTTTTTGAACAGGTCCGATTTAAGATTTCAAATCGCATATTTGGGCATACTTGTATCTTGCTTTGGAAGAAGTTTTATGAGATGGATTTTCAGTATGTTGTTACCCAATTCTTCTTCTTTTATAAACTTGGCATCATGAAACTCGGATGTTGGTTAACACAGTTTTTTGAACCGAAATATGAAAAAAACGAAAAAATAAGATTTTTTGAGCGTTTGGTAAAATCTGGAGGCCACGCTCCCGTATTATATTTATACTCATATTCTCAACTTTGTGCCAAAAAATTAAATTGAACAACCTCTTTTTAAAAAAGTTATAAGAAAAAATCGATTTTTTGGCAAATTTAAAAATCGGAAGATTTTCACTTTAGCTCTTCTAAAACTTTTCATCGTTGACCAAACTGCGAGATTTTTTGCGAATTTACAGAATATAATCTCACATTGCTATACAAAAAATAAAAAGACCTTCCATCAACTCTTGGAAAAATCTCGACACTTTTTTGGTCTCAAAACCGAAAAATGAGGCATTTTGGTTTTTGCGGCGTATCTCGGGAGTGAGAAGCACTGATGGGTTGAAATGTTGCACACATAATCCTCATTATACTGGTTACAAAAACCATACAAAACTAACCTAGTGCCTCACCCCTTGCCAGGAGGACGAATTCATTTATGGTAGAAAACTTATGAGACAACCTAATATTTACAATCATTGTGCAAAGATAGAAATCTGCTACAAAAAACAGCACATTCCTTTCCCAGAATCTCATTAGTTGTTTGATCTATTGAAGCAGAAGGAAATTTTTAACGCTTTCTGATTTTGAAACTTTTGCAGATATCTCATTAGTTGGAATACGCCTCTTTTGAGTTTTTGAACTTGATCAGTTGGACTTGGAAAGCTAAAGACTTTATTTCAGGGACGGAATTTTCAGAGTAAGTTCAAAATAAAAAATGGAAAAAAGATACAACAGAAACTTCTGAATCAGCATTGATAATAAGCAAAATCAAACAATATTCTCAACATAAAACGGAGTAAAAGGGATTGGGGTCAATAAGTTTGCAGTTTCAGACGAGCCATTGTCTTGAGAAGTTCTTCCACCGGATCGAGTGGCAGAGGATACTGTTGATGCTTTTCGTTTCTCTGGGACACACAAGGAGATGATGAAACGGAGACACCAGATGAAGAGGAGCGCGTTTATGGACCTGGAAAAAAAACTGGAACTTCAAAAAAAAGCTTGATAAAAGGGTCATGAGGGTTATAAGAATGGGGTTCATAATTCGAACTTTGAAACAAAAAGAAAACTTCGTGATAGGACTTTAAAAAAATTTTATAGACTGTAACTTAGAGCTGTCAACATTGTCAATATGGCTCAACGGCTACAAAAAGGGGCTTTAGAAACAACAAAATCACAGAGTGACTATTGCTAAACCAATGTTGGGGGAATTTCTGTTTCATTATAATGGAGCTAATAGTAAAATGGGGCAAACATAAATTCAGCCCGCCTAGTTCCCAGTAGAGTTTAGTTTGTCTGGTCTTATTGATTCTAAAGCTTCTAGAACAGAATAGAATAGAATAAGTCTTGGTTCAAAAATTCTTTCTCAAATGGATTCCCAGCCTCTCTACCTGATCCATTTTTCTTTTCCAACTCAAAAAAATCAATTTTTCTAACTCACCACATCACCGTACACAGCATTGGATTGCACACACTGAACAACCAAAAGCAAGCATGACATCCTCTGAAACTAGTCGATGGAGTCGCCACTTCTGCTGGAATATTGGCCAGCTCCGACTGCTCCAACATTGCTCCAATAGAATTCCAAAAAGAAATATTGGCGAGATATTAGTCGAATAATTGTACTCGGGGTGTGCCCTAAAGGCCACCACTACAAATTAGAGCCGAGATTTTGATTGAGGAATTTGTAGTCGATTTTAAATTTGGATTTTTCAGCTATACGACGACAAAAACGAGCAGAGGTACTGAAAATCCATCAAAGCGGAAACAACACAGGCGTTTCTTAATATCTCGCCATTTTTCTCTTATCTGACACGAGATCCCTGTGTTGCTCGACGGAGCATGTGCAATTTCATCGGAATACATATATCACCTGTTTGTAGTTAATATGGATATGAAGTTTTTTGAGGGGGATTGAAGAAGAAGGAGAAGATTGGTATGAGGAAGGAATGATTGGGTTTAGGGGTGACAAATATTTAGGGTTTGGGAGGAGGAAGTGGAGCATTGACCGCTTTGTTGAAAACAGGTAAGTTTTCCTTAGGATTGACCTCCCGGGACCTGAGAACCTACAGGGTGTCCCATAATTACAGATACAAAACTTTGAAGGCTTGCTGAACGGCGGAGACTGAATTTTCTTTCTAGGTTTTTTGAACATCATCTGCAGTATTGTTTTAGTTTCTGTGTAAAAGTTCAAGCCGTTTTTGTGAAGTTTGAGTCAAGTTACAAGACCCCGAATAACCAGAATTTTCGACCACTTGGTTGAAACTTTCTTGAACTTGACAAAAAATTCAAAACGATTTCAATTTCCCAGATTCAGAATAAAACTCTTCACTCCGAGATTCTTCCCAGTCCCAATAACCCCATATACCCCATGGTACATACCCAATGGGAATTTCCCATTGACACTTACCCCGACCTCCCTTTGTATGGCTCGGCGGCACCTTTTCAAGTCCCGCCCCTTTTGAGACACCCTCTCAGGTTCTCACGGGTCCCCCATGGGATCTTCCCACGGTTTCAGATTCTCATGGTTATTAACAGGATATGGGATAACGGAACCAGATAGTTAGAAATGGGAGGGAGACCTAGTCATTTTTACCTATTTTACTCGTCAGAATTGGTGACCAATTTTTTGGGTCTATTTTTTTGGTTTTCAATTAACTCTCCTAGTTAAATTAGAATCTAGGGGACTGTACTTTCCCAATTTTCGATTCCGTTCTAGAACTTTTGGATCCCTTCACCATACTATTACTCTTTTGAATAACCATATACCGCAAAAAAGTATACTGTGAAAAAGTATACCTTTTTGCGTTACCCTTTTTATACAAAGAATGATTTTTGTTTTAGAAAGGATATCGCACATTTACAATCCGAAGATATGATATTCAGAAATAAATTATTTCTTTTTTGGTGGTTTCTGGTTTTTGTAGTCTTACTGTATTACCTTGAATTTCCATGTTTTTATAACTTTTTGCAAAACTTTTTATGTAGTTTTACGGTAGTAATATGCTTCCTTTCTCCAATAAACTCTCTATTCTTTCAGATCTCAAGATGTGCCCTTATGTAACCTCCTCCACCTCATCCAAACCATCCCGAAAGGTCTGCATCATTCCATTTCTCCGAGGACTTCTCAACGATCCCACAAAACGGGACATCATATGCTGGACCGACGAGTCCAAACAGGAGTTTCGATTCCTAGACAACAAGAAAGTGGCTGCACTCTGGGGAGCAACGAAACCAGGAAGAAAGGTTCCAGTCATGACTTATGATGTTATGGCTAGAAGTCTTCGAGAGTTCGTCAAGGCGAATAAGTTGGAGAAAATGGAAGGAAAGAATTGTGGGTATCGATTCGTAAAGCCGCCTGCTTTTGGAATTGGTCGGATTCTCTCGGATGAATTCGGCAATTGGTTAGTTATTTTGGCTGGGAATATGCATGCCCCCTGAAAAATGGGATTCATAATTCTTTCAGGTTCATCTGGTTCTTCTTCTACTAACTGCATCCAAATATATTGCATTCGTAACCATATTATCTCAATTCATTTTCTAAAATATTTTTGTTTGCAGTTCATGGTTCCCACCATCCGCTGACAACAAGCTACTCGATGTTCCTGGATTCAATGGAATCCCATCCGCGCCTTCTGGAAATTTTTACGGGATTCCGATCCTTACTCCAAGCCCAACACCGAGTCCACTAGTTAAATCAAAACCTTCTTCTGGAACACCCTCCCCAGTCCCATCAACGTCTTCTGGAGTATTCACGGGATCTCAAACTCCAAATCCAACACCATCTCCAGTTGTCATGTCTTCGTATGAATTCTTGGCGATAATTGCTACGATGACTCCAAAGAAGATTCAAGAAGTGATTCAGATTGTTCAGGCGGCACAGAAATTGATCAAAAATAAGGAAAATTAACGAAATCGTACTCTAATCTTTTAAAATTGTCTACCCTATCCTGTCAATAATTTTTGATCTCTCTAATAATGTGTTCCCGTTTTTCGATTTTCTTCATGGTTCCCCAAGACTGTTCTATCAACAATAAAAGTTTAATAAATGTCCTCTTGTGTTTCATTAAAACATTATACCATCAAAACTACTATTAAACTACGAATTTACTGAAAACCTGATCAAAAAATGTGTGAACATTCTTTCGATAAGTTCCTCAAGAAAACGTTTCTCAAAATTCAAATACTCTCAACTTTCAATTCTCCGCTGCTAAAGCCAATTCAAGATCCCTTTTCTGATCTGAAAATGGATCCGCTGATAGCACCTTCCACAATAACCCAGACAAGATGTATACACTGTTCACAAAAGTGAAGTTCATGTTCAAGAGCGATACAAAGAGAAATGGTTATGATTAGTGATGAGTTTTAAATTTTAAAAAATTCTTAAAAGATTTGGGAATCCGAAAATATTTTTGTCTAACCCAATAATCATGTTTCACACTACCACCCTTTTCCCATGGACCTTCCAGACAATAGCACCGGCTCATCTCAAAGTCTTCACACTCACTATCACCCAACGCATGGTTCCCATGAGTGCTCGATGAGAATCTCCCAAGAGTTCCTTCCGTTCCCATAATTGTGAACCGAAAAGGGTATGGACTGTCTGGATAGTGATATTGTGTTGCAGATGGAGTCATTCATATCTGAATTTCTTGGTTTATGTGAGTCTGACGACCAGTGAGAACTTTCGAAACCTCTGTCATTTTTGGTTTTTCTTTTTAGTTCCAATTCTTATTCACTCTTCTTAATCGATTGATTTTCTATAATTGTTTTTCTACTTTTTTACAATCATCGGTACCATCATAAACTAGACATTCCTACTGACCCCGGGAAGGATAAAGGTGCCTCATGGTTTAGGGTGCCCCGACCTAATAGAGATTTACAATCAGAGTATACACTATTGTTGTTTTCATGTTTTTTTGGGTACCGATTAGTTTTTTTAGTTACCAAGGTATTTCGTAACATTTAGTTTTTCTATTCTACAGTTTCTGGATCATTTTTTTCGGCCTAAGTTTTCATACTTTTTTTGGATTTTGATCTTGAATGGAAATACTGTTCCCGTAAAATTTTTGCCCACTTTTCAGTCAGGCTGGTGTCTGCCATTTTCTCATGGTCCTCTGCCACCTGGCTCGACGGCACCCTCAATAGTTAGTCTTCACCCACACTATCACCCAACGTGGGGTTCCCATGGGAGCCCCATGAGAGTCTCCCATGAGTTTCTTCCGTTCCCATTGCTGTTAGCCGGAAAAAGGGTACGGACTGTCTGGATAGTGATATTGAGTTGAAAATCGAGTCATTCATACCTGGATTCTTTGGTTGGATCTGGTGACCATTTTTTGGTTCTCTCGGATTCAGTTTTTAAGGTTTTGGCACAAGAACTAAATGTTTCTGTGTTGGCCTACTCGAGTATTTATTTTCACTTAACATTCCTTTTGGAAATTTTGTTATTCAAGTTTCGGAAGATCGTTAGTCGATTCTACAATTTGTAAGTTACGTAACAGTTTTACAGTATCTTGTAGATTCTACAGTACCTCTGATATTTTGAACTTTCATTTTCATCGACCTGATACGGAAAGGATTTTTTCCAAGTAACAAACTTTCCTAAAATGGCTTTTCGTACATCTTACTGCCAAGATTTTAGATCCGAAATTCTCGTTCCCATGAAATCGGTTTCAGTGATTTTGAAAATTGTCAGTTTCTGAATTTTTTGATGTTCATCCAATCCTTTTAACCTTATTTTTATGGACTCAATTGAGTTTAGCCCATACCATTTTAGACCGTATAATTTGAAAATAGTTTCTTGTTTTTAAAACTCCCTTCCAAATCCAAATCTTCAAAATCAATAGGTCCCATCATCGGTAGATTCCCAGGGTACACCCGTGTGGGTTCTTTTATAGATGGCGGATCTTTTTCCCACGCTGCAATTTCTTATGCGATAGTATACCATTTTTATGACTCTGACCAAGTATACAGAAAATAGTCGGTCAGTCTTTTTGTTGGATATTCTTTGTGTTCTTTTAGCCTTCTTTGTTCTTGACCAATCTTTTTTCTCCATTTTGACACCAATTCCAATAATTTTCTTCCAGACCCAAGTCACTATGTACCCCAGGGCAACCCCATACTCCAAGCCATCCAGAAAGATTTGCATTCTCCCATTCATCCGAGCACTCCTTGATGACGAGTCCAACAAAGATATCATTTGCTGGACCAACAAGTCCAAACAGGAATTTCGATTAGCGGATCAGAAGAAGGTTGCCGAGTTGTGGGGAACCACGAAACCCGGAAGAAAGGTCAAGATCATGTCCTATGACAATATGGCCAGATCCCTTCGCGAGTTTGTCAAGGCGAATCTGTTGGAGAAAATGGAAGGAAGAACTTGTGGATATCGATTCGTGGAATCCCTTGCCTTCGGGATTGATCGCATTCTTTCGGATGATTTTGGAAGTTCGAAGCGCTCAGAGTTCACACTCAAACACTGGCAACCAACAGACGTCAAGCCAGTGGATATATCCGGATCGTCTACTTCTGGAAACTTCCATGGAGCACCGATGCTGACACCAAGCCCAACTCCAAGTCCAGGGGTCAAATCAGAGCCTCCATCTCCTGCCATAGCTATTTCCCCAGCCCCATCGACATCTTCTGGAATTTTCACAGGATCTCAGACTCCAAATCCAACAACAGCTCCAGTTATCACGTATTCGGTAAAATCTGAACCATCATCCAGCGATGGATCTTCTTCCCCGATCTCATCGACGTCTTCTGGAACTCAGACCTTCGAAACTTCTTCATTGAGTCACACTGTATCACAAGTTCCATCTGAAAACCTCTACATGACTCCGATTTCGACTCCAACTCCAACTCCATTCCAAACACCAAGTCCAGCGGCCAAATTAGAGCCTTCGTCTTCTCACGGAACCCTGTTCCCAGTCCCATCGATGTCTTCTCGAATCTTCACTGGATCTCAGACTTCAAATACAGCACAACTTCTAATCACCATGTCTTCGGATGAGTTCAAGGCTGCTATGAGAGATCTGAATCCAGCACAAGTTCTCGAAGTGATTCGAATGTGCAATCAACTTCAAGCGGCTCCCACATCGATCACGTTAGCAGAGAAGTAACTCCAACTCTTCTACTTTGAAGACTTTTTATCAATTCCTACCAGAAATTAGAAGGATTTCAAAAATAACGTTTTTTCTCGGTTCTCAAATCATGACTTAAAAAAAATTGCTGAAATCTCCCATCCCTATATACCCATCCCATTAAAAAGTTTACACTAAAATTTAATAATCTCAAAATTCTGTTTAATGTTAATCAATGTTAACTTTCTTTTAAAATTGTAAAGCTTGACAAAAACTAATGATATTAAATTTAATAAAATTTTTATTTTCAAAATCTTTGTCATTCAAAAAAATTTCAGAATCTTCCAAAGCTCTCCTTATTCTTTCCGAATTCTCCTGGATTTTCTCAACATCTGTCAGACCCTCCGAACATAGAGAATATTCTGCCGCCTTTCTCTTAAAGTACTGAGCGAGTGCAGAATTGCCACGTGGCGGAATCTGCACTCGCTCAGTACTAATTTTTCGCCTGTTTTCGGCTTATAACTCAAAAACTAGGCATTTTCAGACTATGCTCCAAGAGGATTTATTGTTCTCACAAAAATTCTGCGTCGAACCATGTAAAAATCTCAACAAAAAAATAATTATGTTACGCCTCCTTTAATATCGCGTAGGTATGAGCGTCGCCGATTTTTAAAGGCGCATGCGTAGGCACCGCAATGAAAGGGGGCGTGGCCTCTCATTTTTTCTCTTGGGGGGTGGTTGCGCACTTTGATGGCCTGTAACTCGACGGAGGAGCAACCAATTTTTATAAAACTTGGTGTCGTTATGTAATCGATAGCGTAGATTTCGAAAATCATTATCGTTTTTCATGAAATTATGTAATTTTCGTGAAAAGTTGAAAAAACATTGGTCGCTCGCAGAAAAACTCATTTCACAGCTCGGGAGTACCCAGTTGCGGGTAAGTTTATTATTGATTCTGAGAGCCATTTAGATTGTTAATAATATGGTGTATTCGAATTTTCATGGAGAGTTGTCGGAAAATGGAAAAATTTAGCCAAACTTGCAGAAAAAATAACAAAAAATTTTCAGCGATGACCCATAGTTTTTTTGTTTGCAATTGATAAATTGACCTTTATACTTCATCTATGCAAAGTTTCAGAAGTTTTTGGAACTTTTAAGTCACCTTTTTTATCATTCAAATAAGGCATGCATTGAAATTTTTGCAGTTTTTCGAAGATTTGAGGTAGAGAAAGGTATAGGTGCGGGTGTGCTGAGTAAATAATCTGAATCTGCAAAAAATTCCCTACAAGTTGATATATCTCACTTATTGGGGCGAGTTGTCGGAAAAAAGTTAGACTTGTTTTTCTATGAAAATTTGACCGAAAAATGCGAAAATTCGTTGAGAAAATGGCAGCTGCCGACCGCCGACAGGTCGACATTCGTATACAAGTTCCGCGTCGCGCGCCGACTTTGCCTACGTGGCCTAGTGGATAGTGGCTTTGACCATGAAAAAACACATGTTAGGTTCAATTCCAAAATTGTCCCAATCAATTTTTTATGTTTTGTTCACCAAGAAAAACACTTTTTGAACACCATCAGTAGCCGGTTTTGTGTGTTTCTGAACTTTTTCCAAGCCCTCCGCCTACCCTCCACCAAAAAAATTCGTAGAAAAAGTGCGCCGCACGCTTGCCATCTGTCGCCACGCCCCCAACGACCATGCCCTCTGCAACCTCCCAAGAGAAGCGCAGTGCAAAAATGAGGTCAGAAGAATGACTATAACTCGAGAATGGGCGAATATTTTTGAATGAAATTTTGGGAAATTACTATTTTCGACAAATGGAACACATTCATATAAAAAAACTGTGATACCGCATGTTTGAAAATTATGCTGCGGTCTCTACGCATGCGTGGACAAAATTTTGTAGAAATTTTTTAAAAAATCTGTCACAAAAGTAATCATGCCTTTAATTTGAGTAAAACTCAACCGATTTTCTCAATTCTTTTTTTATCTGAAAGACCGTTGAGGGGGACGAGCACGGGGTTCGACGATGTCCGGTTTTGCGAAGTCGCGCTCCACTGCACTTTGGCGGTAATTCAAATGATTTCGCTGCGTAGCGACTCGATTGCAATGCTAAACGCAAAAAAGTCGATACGTAGTTTTGGCAACGCTCGAAACCCGAATTTTCGAGTTTTTCGGCGATTTTTTCGAGTTTTTCGGTTGTTTTACAGCGATTGAAAACGAAAAAACTGTTTTTCATTTAAAAAATATCATTGAAAAACATTAATCACCGTTTGTCAACTTTATGGAGTTATTTTCGATCTGTATGAATGTTTTTTGTGATTATAAGTGGTTTTTTAGTTGCGCAGATATGCAAAATCAGCATTTTTTCGACAAAAAATCTCAAAATCAGCAACCGAAATTTTACTTTTTTTTGAATTCCCGCGCAGAAATCAGCAGAGCGCGTTTGCTCGCGTTTCGAAAAAACCGCACACCGTAGAACCCCGTGGACGAGTGGGGTCTACAAAGTTAAGGACTACTGTGTTTGTTCTAAAAGTGCGGTAATTCTAATGGAATCCAAACTTAAAGATACTAGAATGACTCATTTTAAAGATGAGCGTAATGCTCTTACAGCTGCACAATGCCACTGCTCTTGAAAGTGAACCATCCTACTGTATCTATAAAGTTAAGGACTACTGTGTTTGTTCTAAAAGTGCGGTAATTCTAATGGAATTCAAACTTAAAGATACCAGAATGACTCATTTTAAAGATGAGCGTAATGCTCTTACAGCTGCACAATGCCACTGCTCTTGAAAGTGAACCATCCTACTGTATCTATAAAGTTAAGGACTACTGTGTTTGTTCTAAAAGTGCGGTAATTCTAATGGAATTCAAACTTAAAGATACCAGAATGACTCATTTTAAAGATGAGCCCAATGCTCTTACAGCTGCACAATGCCACTGCTCTTGAAAGTGAACCATCCTACTGTATCTATAAAGTTAAGGACTACTGTGTTTGTTCTAAAAGTGCGGTAATTCTAATGGAATTCAAACTTAAAGATACCAGAATGACTCATTTTAAAGATGAGCCCAATGCTCTTACAGCTGCACAATGCCACTGCTCTTGAAAGTGAACCATCCTACTGTATCTATAAAGTTAAGGACTACTGTGTTTGTTCTAAAAGTGCGGTAATTCTAATGGAATTCAAACTTAAAGATACCAGAATGACTCATTTTAAAGATGAGCCCAATGCTCTTACAGCTGCACAATGCCACTGCTCTTGAAAGTGAACCATCCTACTGTATCTATAAAGTTAAGGACTACTGTGTTTGTTCTAAAAGTGCGGTAATTCTAATGGAATTCAAACTTAAAGATACCAGAATGACTCATTTTAAAGATGAGCCCAATGCTCTTACAGCTGCACAATGCCACTGCTCTTGAAAGTGAACCATCCTACTGTATCTATAAAGTTAAGGACTACTGTGTTTGTTCTAAAAGTGCGGTAATTCTAATGGAATCCAAACTTAAAGATACTAGAATGACTCATTTTAAAGATGAGCCCAATGCTCTTACAGCTGCACAATGCCACTGCTCTTGAAAGTGAACCATCCTACGGTATCTATAAAGTTTAGAACTACTGTGTTTGTGTGGGGTTTTTTGTTTTCTAGAATTTTAAAATCTATCACTAATACTTACTCCGATACAACCCCTTCTAACCAACTCACTATTCAAAATAACTTCCATTGTCCAACCATCAGCGGTTTCCAACATCTCCGATTCCATCTCTATTCCACTCCGCTGCTGTCAAGTTCCCTTTCTTGATGTCATGGTCACTGTAAAAATAAAAATTATGGATAAGTAAATATAGATATACTTTTTTAAGTCTATCAAATACGGAAAAGGCAGTTCTAATTGTGTTATCGATTTTGAAGGATAGGAAAGGTACGGGGGAAGAGAACAGGAAGAAAACGAAGAGTGTGGTAGACTGACGGTCTGTTGGCCCTTATATACCAAAAAGGGGCGGAGCAAAGATAGTTTCTCCTGGGAAGGTAATAACTATAAAAGACATCATGTCAATTGGTCTTTTGCGGTACAATTAGTAAGACACAGAGGCCCAAAAAGAAAAGATTAGTGCAGGTGAATGTGAAGAACCTAACTTATAATAAATTCTAATGGTAAGATTATCGGTTGTAAAATACAGATGTAGTGTGCCTGTTTTCTTCAAGACCAGGGTTGAGTGGCAACGAATTTTCAGCAACGCCTTCAAATGTGCATAACTTTTTTCAGAAAGATCGGGTGAAAATACCGTCAACAGGTAAAATGTTCCTTTTCAAAAAAGCTATTGATTGGTTGAAAAATCGCCAAATTTCGTCAAGAATTAACAGAGTTACGCCCTGTTCTGAGAAAAAGTTGCAGAAAACGGGTATTTTTGTTAATTCTCGATGAAAATTAGCGAATTTTTAACCAATCGATAGCTTTTCGGATAAGGAACATTTTTCTGCTCCTGAAAAAAGTTATTCACATTTGAAGACGGTGCTGCTCAACCCTGTTTGGTCAGAATTCTGAAAATTCACAAAGGTCTTTCGAAAAATCTTTCAAATAATCTATTCAAAAATGCTCAAAAACTTCAAAACATTGAAAGAACAACGAAAGAACAGAACAACAAATTTGAAGTAACAAAATCTGACATAGAAATCTGTCTAATGTGTTTTCGTAACCCTTCCTCATATTCTAACATCTTTATCTCTTTCATCCTATCTCCCCTCCCTCAAGATTACTATGTTTTCGTTGCCTTGTATCAGTCATCCATCCTTAAATCGGATAATGTGCTCATCCCAGGGACCCATCGCTCACTCATCTCCATCCCTTAGAATCCTCACTTAAATTTCCTGTTATTTTTTCATCCGAATAGTGTCTATGTTTTCCAGATTGACTCGCTTTCGTCACCAAATCTGAAATAAAATCTTCTCACTTGGGCCAAATTAAATGGCGACGGTGACACGACAAGTGATTATCCGAACACGGCCAGATTATCAATATCCGTATAAATATGTGTGTGTGTCTGTTATGTATTTGTAGATGGATGAATGAGGAGCTGTTCGTCTCGGTACATATTTTGTCTTGTTTTTGTTCTATTTTTGAGTTTTTTATATTCAAATTTTAACAAATCATATCTCGATTTTATAGTAAGAATCTTGCATCATTGGTGATTTTTGATTCCAGGAAATGAGAGATTCTTTTTTTAGTATATAAGGCTGTGGCAGAAAATCTAGATCTCTGAATCCAGGTACCAGGGAACCAAGGATTTTGGAAAGTCGTATTTCTTGGATTACAGTTTTCTCCTATTCGAGATATCAGTATTTTTAGGGCTCTGAATCTGAGGTTCCAGAATTATGACTTTTCCGATTCTAGAAAGTTCGAAGGCTTCTGAGTTCCTCACACTCCCACATGTCGAGATTCTTGGATTCCCGAATCCTTGAATTCTACGTTAATGAGATTCTGAAATTTTGAACCTGAAAATCTCAGAATCCTAGAAATTGAAAACTGAGAACTTGAAAGTCTGATATGATATTTCGATAATTTGAGATTTTCAAATTGTCAGAAATCGGAATATCGAAGTTCCGAGAGTCTGAGATTTCTATAATTTCCCAAGAAATTCGAAGATTGCAACTCTGCACTCCCCAATTTTTTGCGATTTTTTCCCGTTTTTCTCCATTTTCTGTTCCCTTCTTTCGTAACACGATTTTCCTTATTGTTCTCTTATTTCCAATCCACCTACACCCCATTTTCCCTAAATCTACCATTTCCAGACCCTCGCCGTCTCAACCCCAACTCGTCAAAATTTTCGCCAAAATGAGCACCGATCGGAGCATCAGCATCGAGGTGACGCGTCCGGATCCGCGTGATCGAGTGAGTCAAAAATCTTGTTTTCTATCTTATTTTTTGATTACGAATATGTGTTCGTCTTGTTTTCAACTTGATATGAAGATGGATAGCGGTTAAAAATATGCAAAGCTGAAAATTATGAATTATGAAATCAAGCAAACATCGTTATTCATCATGCGGGAAATGAGAATCCGGAAATTCTCCCATATGATTCGATTAGGCTTTTATTTTTGAAGGAAAAATCATTCATTTTTAGAGTTTATTCCTGGTTGTGTCCTTTTAGGGCTCTGCTCTGAAATCGGAATTTTTGAAAGGCTGGCGTACTTTTGGCGCTTTTGGGGGCTTTTGATACTGTATGTGGGACTTTTCTAGTTATTCTCCAATCTGACTTTGTTTCAAAGGTTCTCGGAATCCAAGTTTTTGAAGTTTTTGGCATTGGACTTCAAGTTTTGGACACTCGAGCCTCTAAGATTTTCTAAAGATTACGAGATTCTGATGGGGTAGACTTTTTCAAATTCAAACTACAATATTTCCGCTTTTACAATCCTCTGCTCCCTCTAACTTTTCCCTTTTTTTGAAGCTGGACAAACATGCACACAGACATACTCCTTTCTTCAATTCTAAAAAAGTGCAACATAAATCTCCCCAGGAGCTTCCCAAGTTGCCAAGCCATTCTGCTCCCTTTTTTCCCCTCTAATCCATTATCCCTTCAAAAAAAAGTGAGCACATGTGACAGCGCCAGCTTTGTTGACGTCGACGAGATAATCTGAAATCCAATGGAATCTTGGGAGACTTTATCGACGATAACTACTCAATCTTTGAGATTTCAAGTTAATAGGATGATCGGTTATTTGACGAAATTGAATTTGAAGAAATTGACGCAAAATTTGATATTTTGCTGATGACGGTTTGAACTTTAAAGGGCTTCGTTTTTACTTTTGCTGACGGAATTCGAGTAGACTTTTCTGGAAAATTAAAAGTGTTCTTTGGAAAATTGAAAAGTGTCAACAATTCCTATAGAAAATTCGAAAAGTGTGGGAGGCTTAATAGGCTCTTTTCAAAATTGAATTTGTCAGGTTTTTGGGAGATGTTGTTTGATGCAGGTGTCGAAAAATATAGGGATGAATAGGCATAATTTTGAACGATCGCCTGGCAAATCTGGAAAAATCTAGAAGGTGGTGGATAAGCCAAGATTTTAGGGAGGAAGATGGGATAATTGAAATGGAAAATGGAGACAGCATATTTTGTAACATTAGGGTTTTAGGAATGATCTTAGAAAATTGGAAAATAGGAAAGTTAGGATCTCAGGGATCCAAGTTTTGAAGGGGTAGGGATTCAAAATCTGATTCCTTTCTAATATAGAAATGTTCATAAGATTCTGATCGGATAGTGATGATTTCGAAATTGTCGCATCGAACCTTAGGGATTTAGAATTCATGAGATTCTGAGGATTCTAAAAATTCTCATTACAAATCCAATGATTTCAATGTTTTTTTCGAAATTTGAAATCTTGAAGACTTTGGACACTCAGACGCGTTTCTGAAGATTCTAGAATTTCTGAAGATTCTCGTTTTTTAAGCAACACAATTTCAATTTCAATTTTCCTCTTCTAGATTTCCGGAATTTCTAGGTTTTCTGAAATTTTAGATTTTCTGAAACTCTAGAAGTTAGGAAGACTCTCAGTTTTCGCCTTCTAGATTTTCTAAATTTCTAGTTCTCTGAAATTCTGTAAATGAACTTTGATATATTTTCATGAATCACGGGATTCCTCAGAATCCGAGATTTCTGATTTCTAGACAGTGGTGCCTGGAAGCTTTGTCTCATCCGAACTTAATCTGTTGGGAAAATTTTGAGTCACTTCAAAAAGAACACAAAACCAGAAGTCAGAATTCAGATTTTCAGACCTCCAAAAGTTGGGATTATGTGGATTTTTTAGTGGTTTTGAATATGACTTAACTTTGGATCTTGAATTTTCAAACCAGTCTTTTTGAGCTCTGCAATATGCCATTTGTTTTTACTCTTTTAATTTTTCCAACTTTAGCCTCTATTCCAAGGCGCCATATCGTCTCCCAAATCTAAGCCTCACTTGGAGTTTCAAGATCAACTAAGGGTCTTCAGATTAGTAGACAAATCCCGATTCCTAAGCAACAATAGGGCCTATTGTTACAATAAGAAATATCTTAATCTATCACCTCTTAATCTCATCCCGTGATAAAGTATGTGTGTGTCGTAGTGCCTGTTTCGGACTCCACCCCAGAGTGAGAGTCTCCATCAATTATCCACCTTCCACCGAGCGGGGGGCTCCAGAAGAAGAAGAAGACTCCTCCCTCAAACTCTTTTCGGAATACTTGTGTATACATGCACAGATAATCCTCTCGTGTATTCATTCTTCTTTATAAATCCAATCAGAGAGGAGAGTGGGAGATAAGCTTCCTCCCATTCTCTCTTTGAAATTCAAACTATTATATTTTTTGAATGGCCAGTAGTTCCACAGCAGAACTACCGCCCCGTCAAAGAGCCCCACGAATCGGTTTCCATCCTCAGTCGACTTCTTTAGTAGCATCAAGACTCAAAAAGATGGTAAGTGTTATTTGAGAATGTGTGTTCTGACTAGTGTTACGCTTTACGAAAATAGTATTTACTCTTCCACCTAATCGCGTATTCCACGTGAGCTTCGAGAAGATGTCAACAGGCATAGATCAAAAATTTAGGTGGTTACTGGTTGTCTAGGTAAGAAGGGAGCACGAGGGCTCGAAGAAGAATTCCATATTCATGGACAAGGTTTATGGGAGAGAATGTGAGAGAGTTCAAAGTTTTCTGGTGATTCATGAGAGCCTAGGAAAAGTTAAGAGTCAAAAATCGAAGTGGGGTTTTGTGAGAGAGCGTAAAATGAAAGCTTAAATAAGAGTGCTCCAAGATTTTGTAAACAAAAAAGTTAGATTTTAGAAACATTAAATTTGATGAATTCGTCGAACTCTAAGCCAGGTTCACAGAAGATTCTTATTTTTTGGAATAAAGAATTTTGGAAACCAAGAAGTTTTTTCCAGATTCCAAATTTTGAAGTCGAATTTCAGTTTTTAAGACAAAAACGTTGTTGTTTGCTCTATCTCAGTCTGGGCATTAGAGTCAATATTCAAATAAGGATAAATATAAAACTTTAAAAAATTCCAGATATTTTATGTTTTGAAAACTTCCAACAATCCAAAAAATTCTTCAAAATTCTTGATTGTGATAATTCTAGATTACTGTATGATCATAACTCCTAAGATGCTTAGATTCCAAGGATCATTGTCTTGAATGCTTTTTTATACAATTTTCCGTTCCTATTTTTATAAAATCCGAATATCCCAACTAAACAAACTACAACCCGACACCTCAAATAATGACTCAATGCCAAACTAAAAACAAGAAACCAGACAGTTTTTCATGTAGGATTTCTCAACTTACTCATTTTTCATCTCCTTGATGAGCAATCATGGAAATCTCAAAATCTTAGCTGAAATGTGAAAAACAACTACTAAAAAGGCTTCTAGGGGACTATATAATCAAGAGGGAATATTTGGATTTTTAGTCAAATATTGCGTCAATAGGCACTTTGTGTTCAGACAGTCTTTTATACTCAAGTTTTTCATTTTCGTTGTTTTCTTGGCGAGATTATCCTTCTTTAGTTTTTCTGAGGATAAGGCGCTTAGTATAGAAATCTTGAAGGCGTGGATTTTTCTGATAGTATAAAAATAGGATCTTGAGCTTTTACACGGCCACTTTTCCTCCAAGAACACACTTCCTCTCTAATCAGAAATTCTTCTTCTGCTCATTTTCGATTTCCTTCATTTCCTTTTCTCGAAACATGCGGGTGGAATATCTAGGTCAAAAGCTAACTAGCTCCAGACTCATAAATTTTTCCATTTCATGTGATATCTGAAAAATAGTTGTGATGGTGTCAACAACCATCCATACATCGTTCGATAAAAAATTCTGGTCACGAAACTTCTCAGAGGTCCCGAAAAGCTCCGCCCTCCCCAGTAGTAATCAACACTCCTTTTTTCCAGTTTACGTTACATATTTTTAGAGCCAACATTCTTTTTGAGCCCTCCAACAGGAAATTGAATATCCATTTTTGAACAATGCTACTTCAATTTCCGTTTCAGACTCTCTCAACGGGCTCATCTATCGACTCTGAAAACTCGCATCGCTCGAAAAACATTCCAATGATTTTCCAAATGTACGAATCGCAGTACGAGGATCTTCGCGGCACTATTTACGGACCAAGCTCACCGGATTTTCATCCGGTTCAAGCATCCGAGACGCTTCGTTCAAGTCTTCATGGTCTAGGTTAGTTTGAAATCGATGCTAGGAAAAGATCTCTGTTCAAAAAGAATAGAATGGAAATTTAATCCTAACAAACGAATGTGAAAATTTCAGAGACCAAGGATCAGATCATTATCAACACGGTCTTGTATCACAACAACTTCCAACGTCAGAAGATTTTGGGAGCTTATGAGGATATGTACAGCAGGGTGAGTCAAGGATCTTCTAATCCTGGGGTCCCAAGGACCTTGAATCCTGAGAGTCCTGAGAATCTGAGGAATCTGGTATTCAAAGATTCCAAGTTGTCTAACACATGAGGCTTCTTTGGGAAACTTGAGAACTTAAAGAATCCTTAGATTTTGAAATTGCTTGACCTTGTGAACCATAAGATCTTAAAGTTCCAATCTTGAAAACGTCAGGATCATGACATTCTTGGGATCTCGAGGATTCTGAAATTCAAATGATCTGAAGTCCCGAAGATCTTTGTTAGAGTCCAATAATCTTATTATAACTCGGAATGATCCTACAATTCGAAGAATCCTAGGATCCCTCGAAATTCAAAATCTTGAAATTCCGAATCCCAAAAACTCTCCACAATCTCCATATTTCCAGAAACTGCTCGAAGATCTCGAAGAAGAATGCGGTGGTTTCTTCTTCGAAATGTGTCAGGCTCTCTTCAAACCAGCTCCAAACTACGATGCTCAATGCGTCTACAAATCCCTCTCCAACCGCCATGGCGATCGTTCAGTCGCCATTGAAATTGCCTGCACTCGTTCACCACGTGTAAGAGAAAAGATAACCGTAATCCTGACTAAATCCATTTTTACAGCAACTCCGCGCTCTTCGCGATACTTATCAAACGGATTTTCGCAAGTCCTTGGATAAGGATATCACTGTAAAGGTAGCTATAACATTTGATAAAACAAATCTTACCTAGGTATTCAATTCCAGGTCGAAGGTGTCGTCGGAAAGATGATGCATCTCTTGTTGTGCAACAATCGAGAAGAGGGACTCGGTGTTCGGGTTAATGATGAGTTGGTTGATAAGCATGTGAAGATTCTGTTGACGACTACTATTGATGACATTGCAAAGAATGTCAACTTGTTCGAGGAGCTGTTCATTGGACACTCATGGAAGCACATTGGAACGGTTTTGGATAAAGTTGATGATCTGAGAAAGGATATGCAGGATATTGAGACGATCATTCGTCGTAATAAGAATATTCACTCAGAGATTCGATTGATACTTTTGACTATTGGTGAGTTCTTGGTCCCAGTGGTCTTGAAAACGTTTGGAACTTATTCATTGTTCAGTTTTTCAGCTCGCACCTCCCGCAGTGTCCAAATCTACTTTGCCGAAAAACTCCGTCAGGCCATGACTTCAGAGCGTATCGATCAGAACACTATCATCAGAATCTGCGTCAGTCGAAGCGAGGTGAGAATTTGGATTTGATTGTGGGGGTGTCTGAAACAGAGGTCTAGATTCTATGAAGGTTTCCATATTCCTAGGATCTTTAAAAACTGAGAATCCCAACTCTATAAGGTTCTGAAAATTCATGAAACTTTCAGGTCCATTATCTGAGGATTCATTGAATTCTAGACCTAAAAAGGGCCCAATTCTAAAACCTCTTGACTAGTAGAAATCTAGATACCGAATTCTATGCAATTCTGGAGATTGAGAGTAACTAATTCTTGAGTTTACAGATCGACTTGCAAGACATTGCCCTGGAATACAAACGAAAATTCCACAAATCCCTGGAACAGGACATTTCCCATGCGACTTCTGGCGAGTACCACAAAATGATCGTGACTCTAATCAACGGTTTCCAAGAATCAAGTAGCCTTGCTCCAACTCCAGAGTCTCTCGAATAATCTTCTTCGTTCTGGTCCCCAAGCTCTCAATTTATCTCCTCACTCATTGAAGAAACTTTTCTTGTATTTCACATATTTTTCTCTGACTCTTGATTTCCCAAAAAAACCCTCTTGTCCCCCACTCATCAACATGTACATTCAATTTCTAATAATCGAATCTTTATTAAAATACTTATTTGGAACAAAAAAAATCCATTGAGAGATCATCCATCTTGAAAACAAAACTCTACACGAATGTCCGTTCGTAAATTTTTGATTGAAGTTTTTTACAAAAAAAGTGTGTTAATTACTCAAATAAATAAAGCGATTTCGAGTTGATTTATATATAATCTCTATTGTTTGGCAGCCGGAGAAGGAGATGCACTCGGGCGTTTCTTATGAGCACGAATAAGAGCTTCTTGGGTCGTTGAGAAGACGAGACGTCCATCTCGTGTCCACAGTTTTCCCTCGATAAGACTACGGCCACCGCCGGCGATTGTCGAGTGATTCTCGTAGAGAAGCCAGTCGTCCACACGGAAATTATCAGTGTGCATCCAGATCGAGTGGTCCAGGGTGAGAGCCATTGAGGGAATGAAGCCGCGTCTGGAAAAGGAGAGAAGATATAAGGAGGAACATCAAAATGGTTTGAAGGATACATTTATAATCTTTCGTGCTCGCAAAATCAGGAAAATCTCGATTTTATGATTGTTAGTTTAATAATTCAGCACATCCTATAATTGAGAATCTAACAAATTTGAGAATCATAGAATCCTAGGAAACCTAAATTCCAAAGAATCCGAAAATCTCAGGAAACCTAAAGTCCGGAAGTTTACAAAAGTCGTATGACTCCGAAACTCTTGGTGGGATCCCGAGGATTGTTGGATCACATTTTCTCCGATCTCCTGAATACAAGAACCTTAGACTTCAGAGTGAGAATACCAAGTTTTTCCTATTCCTTTTTCCTTTCTAGGAATTCGAATATTTTGGCAATCTCAAAGTTTGTCGTTTTCCGAGTTAATATCGTCCCCTTCAAACCTTGACCCCTTTTCGGAGTAAATATTTCTCGGAGTTAATATTGACACCTTCAAAATCATAAACTCACTTTGAGTGTGGTCTCAACGCCGTCTCAATCATCGTCGCATCAGAAATGTAGGCGGCAGCCGCCATATGAAGACGTGGATCGTCTCCAATATTCTCATTTGCCTTGATCCAAACGTACGATCTGTAGGCGTCAGTTGGATGTCCGTGTCCGGCACTGTGGTTGTCGTCCTTTTTGAGACACAGGTACGAGTCGATGTCCACTGGGCGGAACTGAAAGAAGATTTGAAGGTTCATAAATCTGCATGGATCAAGAGTTAGTCGTAAAAAGAGAGGACTCAAAGCTTCAAAAGCCTACCGAGAAGATTCTGAAGAACGCTGGCGGAATCTCCTTCTGCTTGAATCCAATCATAGCCAGGGCTGCTGGAGGAATGTTTGCATTCTTTTTGATTCTCTCAAAAGTATCCGACAAATCCTCAAGACTATCTGGGGCTGGAACCTCTGGCATCGGGAGCTGATGGACGATTGAGTCGGCTTCAGGCTGAAAATTGAAGAGTTATCGGTATTGTAGTTACAAAACTCCTCCAGGTACAGTAACTCACTCTATGGAACGAGATCTGAACCGTGAAGATGGCTTCTCCATCCTGCAACGCTTTCACCAGACGAGTGCAGAAACTTTTTCCGTCTCGGATACGATCCACTTGGTACAAAATCGGACGATCCACGTTTCCAGACTGCACGAAATAACTGTGAAGACTGTTTGGCACAAAGCCAACTTCCACGGTGGCCGTGGCTGCGGAGAGTGCTTGTCCGATGACTTGGCCTCCATAGACAACTGGAAGAGAGATGCGTCCTTTCAACAAGTGACGGGCTCTGAAACATTTGGTCTTGGGGTTTTGGAATTATCAGATGTCTAGTGTGTTCATTTAGGCTTTTGCCCTAGTTTTTTTTGCGGCTTTGAGGACCCATCCAAAGCTCAAAATTTCAGCTAAAACTCACAAGTACAAGTTCTTATCGACACGCTCCAAATTGAGAAAAGTGTCGATGAGTCCGGCACGAATGTCCTCGGCTCGAGAAGTCATGTCGATGTGGGTGACATTGAGAAGAGACGGATAGTGCGGGAGACCGTTTTGATCGTCCATTTCCATAGATCTCTGGAAGGAGTGGATTTTTTTGGAGATTTGAAGGAGTGTATGGAGAAGAAAAGAAAGAGCTGGCAAACTGTGGCAGGTGCAACGTGGCGAGGCAGATAAAAATTCTAGAAGGAGAAAAATGAAAGTAGGGCATGTTATTGGGTTTCTGGAGCTCTGAAAACTATAAGCAATGATGAAATCGCTCAAAATTTGAAACATCAAATTTTCGAGATTCAGAAAACAACTGTGTCAACAGAAATCGTTCGATCGACGTTTTCAAAAACTGTGCATTTCTTGAAAAATCGTTTTTTGAAATGTAGAAATGAGGTTTTGGATCTAAAATTGATTCGGTTTTTGAAACTTTAAAAGTTGTTTTCCCAGATTTTTTCAGCCAGAATTGACAGAATTTCATTTTTTGAAACTATGTATAAAAACGAAAACTTGCAATTGAAGTTCACAAAAAGGACTGAAATTTTTCGTCTGAAAATTTATAACCAAAAAATTGTAATTGTTTTCTGTCTTGTAGTCAAGAAAAAACTAGACGGATTATTTCTAGACATAGTGGGTTTCATTTTGGACTAACAATCCAATTTTCTCATTAGGACTATAAGTTGTCACGATGAAAAATAACCAAACATGGAAAAAACAGAAATTTGAGAAAATTGGATACTGCGTCAGGTTTGGCTCCAAACAGGTGAAAATTTTCATTAAAAAACTTTTCTCTTCAAAATTATTGGAAAATCCCATCAGAAATCGATTTCTGAACAAGCCTAAGCTCTAGAAAACTTGACATCCAAAATCGATTAGATTCTGAAGCTAAAAAAAAAAAACAAAATCCCATTGATTCTAAAACTGTATAAAAAGTTCCACAAAAACTCGAAAATTGTCTGTTAAAAGAGGCAACCTCTCCAAACGGAAACAAGAAGAAAAGCTATGTAAAACTTCCCAATTTCCAAGATTAACCCAGAAAGTCTAGAGGGACATTGCTTAGAGAGACAGAGAGACTACAAAGATAGAGAAAATGAGGGACAAAAAGAAAAGAGGAAAAAGGACACTAGAGACACAAACCCTCACACACAAAAGTGTTCATTTCTTGACTCACCGACGGCTGTGAACTGACGTGTTGCGGGCGGTGCGCAAAATAGCTCTCGATTGTCGGAGTGATGTTGTTTGTACTGGAATGATGCGGCCCGGTCGACATTCCTCCAGAAGGCGTTAGAGACTTGAACCTCTTCTGTTGCTGTGGGATTCTGATGATATGCCGAGAAGAACGGGCGGTCTGAAAACGAAAAGAAAATGAGAGGTTCTAGCAGCTGAGGCCTCCTAGTCTTTAAAGAACACAAAGTGTTTTTCAAAAAAAGGGAGAAGAGTGATGAGATGCCAGAGGGGTGTCACTAGGAGGATATGCGAGAGAGATTGAGAGACGCAGACAGATAGACAGAGAGAATTCGAAGGGGAGGCTCGAAACACGACGGATTAGCATAGAGGAGAGCGGGTGAAGGACGATGGAAAGAAAAGGCAAAGTGTTTTGATTAGGATATTTGGTTTCACTTTTCAGATTTTTCAGAGTTTCTTGGAATAGGAAATGAGAGGGGAAATTGATAGATTATGGGATTAGACCATGAACTTGGTGGATTTGGAAGATTGCAAGAACTTTTTTTGGATAAAAAAGGTGTGGAAATTTATTTTTGGTGGATTGTAAAAATCGAATACTGAGTAATTTAATTGTGGATTTTCAGAAGTTTAGAGTCGTTGTTTTTCTTCTAAAATTCTACTTTTTTTTTTGAAATTTTAAACACAAATAATCAGATTTCACTAATCTATAGAATTCGGAACACTCATTTGGAAACCATAAAATCATTAATTGGAATTTGATTCCACAGAGAACAGTTGGAATTCAGAGGTCCAAAATTTCGTCGTTCGGAATTTCCGAATATCGAAACTACCCAAAACACAAATTTCGAATCAAAGAAAAGAATACGAAATTCGAATCATGCGATCGATTTTAAAATTAGAATTTAAAAACCTCAGAATCTCGTAACCTTTGAATTTCAAGTTTCAAAGAGTTCAACATGTTTAGAACATTAGATTTTCAAACCTCTAGAAATTATCAAAGTATGCATTGGAATTTTGAAAGCTCAAAATCCCGAATCCAAAAATCGAAAAAGTGTGTGATCAAAGAAAAAAAAAAGATGACTCAAAAAATCATTGAGACTTTTTGAATCTCTAATCTTCTTCCCTAGCTGATCTTTTTTCTGTGTGAACTTTTGATTATATTCTGTAATCCTATATATTTTTTCCTTTTTTCAACCCCACACACTTCCCCTCCGGAATGACGCAAATGCATCATGAGAAAATGGTCTTTTGGCTTTTATAATCAACAAGTTATTTGTCGGAAAAAAATGAGAAGAAAATCGGTCAAAGTACAAAATTGAGAGTGTAAGGGATTCAAGATCAGAAAGCGAAATTCAGATAACGTCGATTTTTCTAGGAACGACGGATTCAGAATCTCAAATTATTCTGAAATTAGCAAAACAATCAACAAATGACGTACATTTTCAGAAAAAAAGGAGAATTCAGAAGAAAAAATAGCGAAAGTGTGGAAAAATTTCCCGACGAGTCTAGGATGGTTGAACTGTTGTTGACACTACCATCAAACTTATGCAAATTTTAGAGAACCTTATGTTTGTCTGGTTGATTTATGGGAGTGTGCGTCTTTCAAGAAATTTTATGAATGGGGGAAGTATGGAGGAACAGAAAGAAAAGTGAATTGTGAACGGGAAAAGAATTAGGAATTTTTTTGAAACACGTATTTTCAGAATTTCGAAAGACCAAAAGACTAATACGAACTTTCAGCTCATTTTAAGATTCATTTCTTAATTTGACGAAATTATGAAGATTAGTCCATGAAATCTTCAAATATTTTCATTTCGAGATCTCAGAAATTTTCAGAATCTCAAAGTCTCGAAAATCCAGAATTTGAGAATCCGCGAAACTACAACTGCTCAGGTGTCGAACTTAAACTTTTGGTCGGAAGTTGAGGGGGGTTCGGCTTTAGGTCGGACATTGGTCAGCTTTTGGTCAGACGTTGATCGTCCGTCGGCTTTAGTGCACACGTTTGTCAGCTTTTGGTCGAAAGTTGCAACTTCCGACCCGTTCAAATCTGAAGTTTGTCGGACCTTGGTCGGCTTTAGTAGCCGTCTTGTCCGGAATCCGACCAACTTCCGACCTGAAGTTGCCGGCGACACCCGAGTGAAACACATGGGTATATCCTAGACACCCGAAAAACAAGAAAACTTTTGGCTGATTTTTCTTCTATGAAAAAAAAATTCCCACAACTTATGCCATTCTCCTCAGTTCTTCTCTTTTCTGCAAAAAAAACTGCTAGGGAACTCCTCAAAAACAAACGATTGGTTTTGTGGACCCTGAGCAATATTATGCTGAGCAACCAAAGGGAGCAGCACACGCTTCAATGAGCAGAACATGGAGGAGAGTGAGAGGGAATCAAACGTGTATACATATAGACACACGAAGACATTAATTAGATTTGGTTGGAAGAGGAGGAGAAGATGTGCAGGAGGAGCAAGAGATTTCTAGTCACGCGATGATGATGATGAGAGGAAGAAAAAAAAGGGAAATTAGAATTGGAGAATGGGAATGGGATTATGGAATTGACGAGGAAAACACTTGAGAAACTTGAGAAAAGTGAAAAAAGTAGAGGATTTCAAGTGTTCTTGGAGTCTTCAAAAGGTGTATCCAAAAACAGAATTTCAAAAAACAAGAATTTAAAAAAAAGTTAGAATCACAGAAACCATTAGACTCTAAAACTTCAAATCTCAGGTGTCTAGAACTTCAAAACTTCAATGTTTTAGGAGCTGAGGATGTCAGAACACCGAGATTTTCGAGTCTTTTGAGTTTCTAAAAAATCAAAATTTTTAGAAAACTTTTAAAAATTATCAAAAAAACGAAGACATTGAAATCGTTAAATTTGAAAATCTTGGTATATTCTGGTTTCTCAAAAACTCAAAATTTTTGAAATTTCAAATTATTAAGAAAAAATGAATTAGAATACTTTCAAATACAGGAATGATTTTTTTAAACTGGACACGATTTGGCAAGAGTTTAACATATTTGAAGACCAAAACTCCTCAAAAAAGTTTCTGAACAAAAAAAAAGACTCACCGTGTTCATGACACTCCGAGCAGCAATTCTACATCCTTTCGCCCACATTTCTTCTCTTTGTCTTCTTTTTTTTCTTCTGGAATCAATAAAAATAATACTAGTTGCAGAAATAAAAATGAAGAAAGGTTCCTTCAAAACAACCAAAAAACGGGGCCACCCAACAGATGGAACTGTGAGATAGCGTGAGAACTCAAGAGATTTAGACGAATCGACAAAAAATGTTTGTTTGGGAGATGAAAACGGACAACAACTGACCAAGTGAAGTGAGACCCCCTAATACTAAAAGACTACACATAGTGCGTATGTGTAGTCTTTTCGGAGTGTTGAATGACGCAAATTTTGAAAGGAAACTATGACTACACTATGTAGTGGGGAGGGGCTTTGTTTGAAACGGGAGTTTTTGAGGCTTGAGATTTTTGAAACGGGAGAAAAATGATGATTTTCTGACAGCGGGTGTAGTCTTATTTCTAGTGCGGTTTTTGAAAAGTTCAGATATCACAGATCTCAGGTCATGATGGTTTGAGGGAACAATTCAACTGTGGAATAGATTGAAGCTAGAAGCATGACAGGGAACTCATTTTGACAAAGTTTTGAAATACCAAAGCGACAATTTTGGAAATACCAAACAAAAATTTGAGGGCATAGATTATTCCCAGGAATAAAAAAACAGAAGACGTCGAAATGCAACATTTCTGGAACTAGTGTATTCTAAACATTTAAAGTCACCGGAACGCTAGCTATCCGGGTCGAGAATTCATTATACGGTTAATTATATTAGAACGGAAACTTCAATAGAGCCACTTGTAAAAAAATTAATCAAGAATTGTCTGAAAAATGTTTAAAAAATACATTTTCGGTCAGATAACCTCATTTTACAACCATCTTGTAAATCACTTTTCTATTAACATTAGCCAGGAAATTTCTTGAATTTACTCTTCAAATTAAGTGTTCAGTCTTACAATTTCTTCTTCTGAAACTATGGTAACTCCAGATATGAGTCCTCAAAAATTGACCAATTAGGGAAAATTTTCATGGAAAAGTGACCAAAAAGCTTGTAAAATGAAAATTCTGATCTGCGAGCTATTTCTGAATATTTTTAAGTTTTACTGTGCACCAGATTTTTCGTTCAAATATATTCGAAAAATCACATTTTGATACAATTCTATCCCTCTTCAACATCGAAAATGTTCCCTTCTTGCAAAATTCCAGATTTTCCCCAAATTTATTGCACATAATGAAAACTACACATCGATATATCCAGACCAATCCATGTTGAAAAAAATCTCTGCAAAATGCGACCTATCGATTTCTGTGCTCAAACAATGCCTACATGACCAGTATGACCCCAAAATCTATGCTTCCGTTTTTGCATGCAACAGCAGCAAAGACTAACATCTGTTCACACAAATCAGGCTTCAAATAAAAGTCACATTTCAACACACTTGACTTTTTGAATTTTCAGTAGATGCAATGAGAACGCTCGTTTGTCTCGCAGTACTTGTTGTGTCTGCAGTAGAATCGCAGTTCACTGCAAATGGTCAAGCTGCTATTCTGAATGTCCATAACACCCTTCGATCCAAGATTGCCAAGGGAGAGTTTGTGGCAAAAGGATTGAGAAAACCTGCAGGGACGAATTTTTTGAAGATGGTAAGTTTTAAATAATTGTTAAAATTACGGTAGATGACTTGTAAAATTTTTGTTGATAACCTGAATGGGTTCATCTTATTTTGTACTAGATGTTTTACAACTAGACATTTCGCAGCTTGCTATTTTTTAACCAGACGTTTCGCAACCTTTGAAGTTAGTTGCAAAATAGACCCTAGTTACGAAATGTCCCTGTAGCGAAATAGTTGGCTGCAAAGCGTCAATAACTCCTTTATTGCAAAAATGTAAACTCCATCAAAACAGCAACCAGTTGTTCCGCAATACGACGTTTCGCAACTCAACGAACTGAATTTTAGCCTTCTAACTTTTATATTACTTAACTGGAAGATGCTCAACTTTTTACTATGATTTTTTGTTCAACTTTTGGTAAAGTTTTTTGGTAAAGGCTTCCTTGTTTGCATAGTACCGTGTTGCAAAGCGAACTGAATCGCAACCAGCAAACTAGAATTGAAATTTCCAGAGCTGGGACGCTGACCTCGCGAAATCTGCTCAAGCTCACGCTGACAAGTGCACACTTGCTCATTCCGACTCCTCCGATCTTGGCGAGAACATGTACGTCTACGCGACCTCTGCCGGCATCGCCAGCATTGACCAATACGGTTCAGCTGCCTCAGCAATGTGGGAGAGAGAATTCCAAGACAATGGATGGAAATGGAACTTTTTGAGCACTGACCTTTCGAAGACTGGTATCCTCCATGCTACTCAAATGGCCTGGGCCAAGACAGGATCAGTTGGGTGTGGGGTGAAAAATTGTGCAAAGACCATGAACAGTGATTACAATACCGTGGTTGTGGTGTGTCAGTATAAGGCGCAGTGAGTTGATGTTGTTTAAGGATTTGTACTAAAATGTTATGTTCCAGAGGAAACATCTTGAACCAAAACATCTACGTGTCCGGAGCAACTTGCATCGGTTGCCCAACTGGAACGACCTGTGAGAAGGAAACTGGACTTTGCGTTTGATTTGATTGAAATAAGGAGAGCTTCTCTTTTGCTTGTTACTGTAGAAATAAAACTGTGCATGTATATAAGTGGAATAAACTGGACTAAAATCAAAAGGACTCAAGAAAAAGTTTATTTTCACAATGTATAACAAAAAATCATACCATTTGTAAGGGCGTCCACAGAATTTTTTTGCTCCCTATCGGTCATGGAATGATTGGAAGTAAAAAAATGGTTCATTGGGTTTATAATAGGCAAAAAAACAAATATGAGAAGGGACTTACTTCAAAGGTCTCCCAACTTCCTTAAAATTAAAAATATGAACAATTTCAGAAGGATGAAAATAAACATCTCTATATCCTTCTACCCAACAAGATTTATGGGTCACGTTGCTTCTTCGGGATACTCAGAAAAGGGGACAGAAAACGAAAATTTGTGGAAAGGGGGATGGGGGTCGATGAATGAAAATAAAGAAGCAATGGCGATTTCAGAAGGAAGCAGGAAAAGAGGGCGTTTTGTCTAAAAAAAACTTTATTTTGAATGTGGAACTTATTTTCAGACCAACTTCCCTTTGAAACCCTTTCCTAAACAAAATGCGCGTTTCTCATCATAAGAACACTATTCGAACGACTTCTATAGAATCTGGGATCGTTATTCGACAAAAACGGAGAGACCATCGGACGCTCCTCGGCCCATAGCAAATCGACAATGTATTTTCGATAGGGTTGCACGTAGTAGATGGTGACCAGCGGGTCGATTGTGGGGCCTGAAAGAATGAGATGAAATAGGAGATGTCTTGTTTTTTTGGAATTTGTTTGGTTTAAGTGCGCATGCAAAGATTTGGAATGAGAAGAACAGAAGGAAGGGGGTCTTAAATGTGAGGTCAGAAGATCAAAAGTTGGAAGATTGGAAACTGAAAAGTATTCGGGAAACTATGACTAGAAGCTAGTAGATATTGATTTTCTTATCAAGCCAGTAAAAAATAAAATTCAAAATCTTCCAGGATGACCGCACTAATCTCTGAATTAATTTCCATGGAGCCAATCAAAACAAGAATACCTCACATGTTCCCTTAATAACCACTTTCTATTCCACTTGCCCCTGTCTATGATCAATACAAAGTATTAGTCCTACCAAGTTTCCAGAGAACGAAAAAACTCACTCAAACTCAATAAGGAAATGATGATATAGCCGAACTTTGTGGTCTCGATGACATGAAATTGAGTAGAGAGGAAGATAAGGGACGCCGGGAATAGGGTGAAGACAGGTATCATGGATTGGACAGTGAGCGCCTGCAATGAGTGATGAAGAATAAGAGGGCGCAGTTATTCCGCTTCATAGTTTACAGTCCACCAACGTTTCAGTAGAACGCATTTCCCTTCTGTGTCCATACCTTCACTAATCTCTTGATCTGCAGTGTTGTCGTAGTGTTGAACATGTAACCGGGACGTTCCAACATATTCAATATTCGAAATCTACAGTAGAACATGACACTGTAGATAGGGATGCATAGAAGACTGACACAACAGGCGACCCAAAGGGTGGAGAGCTGAAAAAACCTATTAAAATTTTGAATTTAAGTCTTGAAAATTTTCACTCAAAGTTCGACATTTCAAAGTCGACATTTTGAAGTTGAACGCGAAACTCAAAAGTCAAGTCTTAACGCCTAGCTTTTGCTCATTCTATGAATCCATTTTAGGTTTTCTGAACTTCCGATCTTCCCAAAAACAACACCAAAACCCATTTATTAAAACAAATTAGTTTCCCCAGCGGATCAAGTAAACAAACATGATGCGTGGGCTCGAATTTCAATTTTCCGGATTTCCTGTTTATTGAAAAAGAGGAACTTCCTAGTGCATCATAACTTATCTATTCTCAGAAATTCTTAGAATATGGGTTTGCAAAACTTAATTGGAGTACCTTGATTCTATTCAAAATTTACAGTATCCTCTTACCTGCGCCACACTCGTCCCCACAACCGTTCGATACTTATCCAAATTCTCCAATTGCCAAAGTGTATAATTACTGTTTATCGTAAAATTGGAAGTAATCTCAATATCCCGAATAGAAACCACCATGCTCAACGGGATCATATAAGCCAGAATACACATAGCGAATGCTCCAGAAGTGGGAAATCGGAGGGTCTTCAGAGAGATTGCTCGGAAAACCATTGAGAGCATAATAGAGAGAAATGAGTTGACGGCGAAGTGTACTGAAAAACGAAGAGTTTCTTGGATTTAAAGAGGGCGTAAGATTCTCACACATCGTCACGAAAATCATATAACTCCACCAGTGTCCAAGGAATTGTGAGAATCCGAGATAGATGTTCACGATACGAAGGTTTATGGAGATTACTCTGAAAAATAATAATAATAAGGCTAGTCCAAATTCCATTGCAAATTTTGTACTCCTCTCGGGTCAGCCTGTATTATGCACAAGGAGTACAAAAAGTATTCTAAATGTCCTCACCTAGGTACTGTCAAAATGAAGCACAACGAATACAACAACTGCGTGATGGAAGTATTCGCCAGAAACACAGTATACGGTGTTAAACATGGCGGACTTTTGAAGAATATTAAAAACAGTAAAAACGCATTGAACAACACTCCCAAAGTGGAAACAACGGAAGCATATGAAATGTAGAGTTGGTCGTAAATGTCGACGAACATTTGAAATAAGGCTGAATAGAATTGGAGCCCCCTGAATAATGAAAGAGAAGAGAGTGTCTTCCACAGAAAAAGAGAATGAGGCGGGGTAGAAAGAACAAATTTCAAATATATCCTGGGTCCTCTCTTCAAAAACGTGTTGATGATTTGAGAAGACAAACATACACACACGTTTTCTTGAGAGGGCCCGTTTATTGTGATGCCAGCCCGGGACCACGCGGTGATCTTTGGAAGCACCCCCCGAAATGGAAGATGTCATTTTGAGACGAGATACATACACATAGAAGACGTCGTCATCGGGTTGAAAATGTGATTCTGGAAAGGACAGTGTCCTGAAAGCTCGTTTTGTTGGATGGTTGGTGCATTTTTACGTCATAGCTTCGGTCATTTCTGAAACCATAAAATTGGCTTAAATTAGGCTAATTCTTTCTTGCTTCTTCTTGTTAGTAGACAAAACGGAATACATTGTACAATCGCGCTCTATTGAAATTACGATTGAAACTTCAATTTTGAGCTCCGATTTCGAAAAATGGTGTACTTCTAGTGGACAATTCGGGTTGAAGTATGGCGCTAGACCCCAATATTCACAATGTTGCATGTTCAATTTTATTTTGATTTTTCGAAAATCCAAAGATCAACGGAAGTGGTGGCTCGTTTTTCATTTGCTCTCCCCTTTGATTGTTTTTTTTCAATAAACAATAGCTTGAGACCTAATTTCGAACACATGTGTATTTGAGAAGACAACTTATATAAATATGTATACTGATTTTTTTTCTATGAGTATGAAGTTAGAAAACAGACAAGTTTCAAAAATGATCACAAAAATTTGGATTGCTTGATATGTTAGAGGTGATGTCCTAACTAACTGAATCGCAGTTCTATGAAAAAGTTGTCAACTACAAAAATAGAGTTCTTTAGTTGATCTAAATATCCGCATAATTTTTAAAAAATCGGATATCTGGAAACCACTTTTTCAAAATCTCAAAGTTGACCCTTTTTCTAAACTGAAAATTTCGACAGCAAAATCATATCAACATTCAGAGATTCATCTTTTCATCAGATTACAAAAAAAATTGAAATCACATAATCAAGAATACAATTATCCCAAGAATTTTCCCAAGATCAAGAGGGAACATATGAAATAGAAGCAAGATCATACAATGAAAAAGAGAGATCAGAGAGAGAGAGAGAGAGAACATCAGAGGAAAAGAGATCCGAGAGAACATCAGAGGAAAAGAGATCCGAGAGAACATCACAAGAAAATGACAGAACATCAGAAGTAGAAAAAAAATTATTTCTGAAGATCCGAAAGTCTCTTATATCCCTTCTTCGCGCCTATCGCTTTCCCCTCCAGCTTGGAGTAGCAGAAGAGGTAGATGAAGGTGTTGATCTTCTTGGGGTCGATGTCCAAGCAGTTTCCATGTTTTCCCGGTGTGCAGAGTTCCCCGGCGTCGAAGACGTAGTACTAAAAAATGGGAGATTGTGGAGGCCATTTTTGGATCCCTAGAAACCTTTAGAAGCTCCTCAAACTAATTTGTACCCGTTGTCTTATTCTAAAAAAATTTTTTGTTACTACTAAAATGTTCATCCCTTTTCTCCCTATGTGAATTCTCTCTAATTGATACCCTTATTTTGTTAATTGCATGTTAATGACCTCTAGAGAGGCGCCACGAATCCTAGGCGGGAGTTATTAGAAAAGTAAATCTACCGAGGGGGTCTAATTATTTCTCTAATAGAGCACCCAGGCTTCCCAACTCACCTTCACTCCATCTTCGATGGCAAAAATATTGAGCTGCCTCGCGTATACGACCATAAATTTCATTCCTTCATGGTTTAACATATTGTCGTAGGAAACCGTTCCGAGAAACGCGTACTCGAGCATTTTCTCATATCCTTTGAAGGGCTTGGTGATTTGCATGCTGGAGGTGAACGGTGGGATGGTGCACAGAGTTTGCTCCTGTAAAGTGGACTCTTGTTGAAAGAAGACCGAAAAAAAGTCAGAATCATACCGGATGAACGAACCAGGGGTTGGGCTCTGGGAAGGGTGGGTCGCAGGATGAAATAAGAACGGGTTCATCACATTTGCTCCTTTGAGCCCAAATATCATGGCATTCTTCGGTCTGGAAAATTATATCGTTGAGCAATTAGAAACACTCGGCTATGTTCCATTTTCTCTGTTCCAGTTTTAAAATCGGCGACCGCCGACCGACCGACGGTGTGCATTTTCGCGTCAAGTTAAAAATAAGCTTACGTTAGTCGCGAAAAGTTTCATACACGCCGAGCCGGTTGGCTATCGGTGGCTCACCGATGTTTTGCAACCAGTCATTTCGCCACTACGACATTTCGCAACTGACGTCGATTTCGCAACCATGACACTTCGCAACTGCGACATTTCGCAACCGGTCATTTCGCCACTGAGGAAGTGCAAACGCACATGATGCGTTGGATTTGTTGGACAAAAGTATTAAAAAAACAGAACAAAAGTTTCACGCATTTTTAAATGGGTGAAAAGTAAACTTTTCTTGTTCTGATGGTCGAAACTGCTGTAATACTTAACCAGTTGCGAAATGACCGGTTGCGAAACGTCGCGGTTGCGGAAAATCGTTTTTGCGAAATGACTGGTTGCGAAGTGTCGTGGTTGCAAAATCGACAACAGTTGCGAAACGTCGAGGAGCACTATCAGTCAGCTAAATTTCTCGACCGAATGGAATCCTTACTATAGCTAGCTATATGACTTCTATCAAGTTACCTCATCCGTTGATGTTGGGTTTTGAGTGATGGTGGTCTTGGTAGGGGAGGTAGTAGCGGAAGACGTTGATTCAGAGGAACTTGATGGTGTGGAAGTCTGAAAATCAATTTACAGTACTTCCTCTCATAGACCGTCACCCTCAAATATTGAAAAACTGGCGGAAATTTTTTGGGAACAGCAATAGTTTTTATGCTGGTCTATTACGGTAGTTTATCATGATTTTCTAAAAACTCCAATTAAAAGTTTACCGTTTCAGTGAAGGTTTCAGAAGTCGGGGAAGCCTTCGAGGTGGAGGATGAAGGAGTAGAAGTCTCAACCTGAAGTTTGAGTTCCCGGCAATTTTCTAAACAAAAAACTTACAGTTTCCGTGGAAGTGGTAGTCGAGGTGGTCGTTGAAATCGTTGATGGAGTGGAATTCTAAAATACTTCATCTGATTTTAAATAGAAACAAGCTGATGGTATCACCGTTTCTGTAGTGGAAGTCTTGTCGGTCGAAGATGCAGTAGAAGAGGAGGAGGATGGTGTAGAGGGCTATAAATCGGAAGAGCTTTCAATTTTTTTATGAAAATTATAAACTCACCTTCTCAGTGGAAGAAGAAGAAGCATCAGATGTAGACGAAGACGTAGACGTCGATTGCGAGGATGTCAAAGATGAGATTCCCGGAGTGGTCGTAGAATCGGAGGCGGACGATGAGGACCCAATTGGAGTTGATGTGGATTCCAGAGAATCAGAAGATGCTGACGACAGTAGCTTTGACGAAGTTGTTGGAGACGTAGATCCAGAAGACGACGATTCTGACAGTGACGATACCGATGATGTGGTTTCCGGAGTGGTAGACTCGGAGGACACAGAAACTGCGGACGATGGCACAGTGGAAGTTGAGGTGGGTTCGTGGGTTGTAGTAGAATCAGAAGATGTTGACGACGGGAGCTTGAACGAAGTCGTTGATTCCGAAACTCTAGTCGATTCCGAAGAAGACGATTCTGATGACAACGATGCCGACGACGTGGCAATAGATTCGGAGGGCACAGAAGCTGCCGACGATGGCACAGTGGAAGTTGCCAATGACGTAGATTTCGGAAGAGTAGTGGGAGTCTGAGCGGAGGATGAGGACGATGGTGCAGACGATGTTCCAATTGACGATGCCATCGGTACTGTAGTGGCTTCCAAAGACGACTCGATTCGAGCAGAGGATGTTGATAACGAGGGCATAGTCGAAGTAGTGGAGTCTGGCGATGATGCCGTCGATGAAGTCAAAGTTGAATCGGTTCCAACAGATGAGGCCGATGGTACTGTAGTGGATTCAGAAGACGATGGTGAAGAAGTAGCGGACTCGGTTCCAACAGATGTTGTTGGTAACGAGGCCATAGTCGACGTTGAGCCGGCTACAGTTGGTGTTGTAGAATCCGTTTCAGATGCTTCAGAAGACGTCGATTCAGTAACTGTTGTTGTACTACCAGTAGTAGTAGGGGTTTCAGTGGTTGAATCCGAAACAGAAGACATTACCGTTGTAGAAGTGAAAGAAGGCTTGGTGGCGCTCGCAGTAGTTGTAGTTGGAGTCATAGTACTTTCTGTAGTTGCTTCCGTAGTTCTTACGGTACTTCTGATTGGCTCCGTGGTCCTCACTGTCTTCGAGTCAGAGATGATCGTTGTAGTCGACTTTGTTGAGCTCGCTGTACTTGTAGTTGGCTCAGTGGTACTGGACGAGGAGGACGATTCTGTAGTAGTCGAGGTTACAGTAGAGCTCGAGGCCTGACAGTTGGAATCCGGGAACAGGATGATCGTACTGTTCTGAAGTTTATTAACTGCAAATGAAAATATCGATATACGGTAGTTCTTACGATGTATTGTGTCGTTGTTGCCGAAGAGACAACCACGAGTTGAAAGAGAACAAAGATGAGCAATGGTTGAAGAGGTTTCATGGCTGGAATTTGAGACGTTGAAGGTAGTTGTGGACGAGTTATTGAAAAAGTAAAAGGTAGAAAACGCCAAAAAAAGAAGGAAAAAAGAAAGAAAAAGTCAGCATCATATGTACAGTACCACTCAAAAGGTTATCAACTTTTTCTTTTTTGGGGTACCTTTATGAGAATAGGTATGAATCTCAAATTTCGAAACAATATTTTTGGCATGTTCACGTTCATACATTCACAGAAACCAGGTTTCACAATTAGATTGGTCCTAATTTGATAAATTTGATCTCTCAAAAAACAGTTATCCGCATCGAGCCACCAAAAGTTGATAACCTTTTGAGCGGTACTGTACATTTGATCCGGGAATTTTCGGGCCTTCGCGGACCTTCAATTTTCTCCGCTTCAGATTTGAATTTTTGATCAATCTTTATACCAAAATGTAGAACTCGATGAGATCTAGGAAATGGTACTAAAATCACCAAGATTGCCTGTCTCAGATTTAGTCTAGAACTTTTAGAACACCCGGCCCGTATGTCCCGGAACAAGCGGAGAAAATCGACGGCTCGCAAAGGCCCAAAAAAACCCGGCTATGCTCAAAATTCTGAAAAATTTTAACTAGGCATGAAATTCAACCCACCCACCACGTCAACCTCTTTTTAGGAAATTAAAGTAGGACCAGCCTGCTTGCCGCAGGCTGGATTCGCGGCTTTGGCGCTCAATTCTGCTTAGCAATCTTGCGTTTTTATACGCAACCGACACCCTCGTCTTTGTTACACGTCTGGCGCAGTTGGGTGTGAGCTGCACTGCCACGCTGTAGTCGCGGGTTCGATTTTGTTGCGCGACCAAGTTCTTTAAATTTCGGAAAACTAAAGCGGACACCCTGACCAAGACCGGACAGAAATCCTAGCGGATTATATATAAGTAAGATAACAGTATTTTTTTCCCAAATGATAGTCCCAAGTGCAGTGTTTACAAAAATAACAATTTTTTGCACAAAAATCGTATGAACTCGAGAAAATCGATTTTCATTCTACGATTTTCAACTTACATTTTTTCTAACCTATTTCAATGAATGTTGAATCTTTCGAAATCGGTCAAAAAACGTAAGTTCGCGATTTGAAAATCAATTTTCTCGAGTTTTAACGATTTTATGCAAAAATATTGGTATTTTCGTAAATACTGGACATGGGAAGATCATTTGAGAAAAAAAGATTGTAATCCTACTTTAAAAGTGTCAATTTTTTAGTTGGCAAAAATTCAAGTGCATCTCAAAATTCGAAGTTGGCCCATATGAATTTCTATCCCAGCTAAAACCTAAAAACGTATTTTCGTTCACCAAAAATGTTTTTCTTCACCAAAACTGAACATCCGTTATTAACACAATTTTTTATTAACAAGTTTCGATGATTTCTGATTTCAAATGATGACAAATGACAAATAGAAAAAATCCCAAAATTATCCCAAGATTAAATGAAGAGTGAAAACGCCATCCAGAGAACACTTGAAACTAAAGCGAACTAGAAGCCTAGCGCTTGAATAAGCTAGAACGCTTGCAAGTGAAATCCAGATGGTTTTGAAGATACAAAAAAGAGAGAGAAAGAATCAGAAATCATCAACTTGAACTTATTTGGGTCCATCGCAGATGAGCTTGTAGTCGAATGCCTTCGACATTGTTGCGTAGAAGCGGTCTTGGTCGTTGACGGTGCGTTTGATGCATCCGACAAAAGCGATGTAGTTGATTCTCTCGTAGTCATATCTGGGTTTAACGTACATTCGAAGGGTTGGGTCGATAAGAGCGAGCTTCTGTAAGAAACTAGGTTTTTTAGGCTCTAACGCAGTTCCCGATCTTACATCATTATTGTATACAATCACAAAAACGTCCAACTTCGGGTACAACTCCAGCATCTTTGGAATCATCACCGTTTCCCACTCAGACAGGTCACAGAAGAACACGGGTCTTAGAAACATGATGTTTTTCGTTGGGGGCCCTCCAATGGCTCCGTATGTTGTGTGCGCCGAAAACTTATGGCATTGAGATTTGAGTTGCTGGAAATTTTTCATTGTATTTATCGATGAGTATGTGTATTACGCCATTGATCGGTATGACCTTCTTCATTTGTTGAGTGAAGGATTTGGTTGGATGAGCTGTCATGCAATCTGAAGGTTTTCAAGGTAACTTTTGATTCTGGTTTTTGCTAGATGCATGTAAACTTACCTGGTTTACCCGCTGGGCAAGAGTTCTGAAAAATAAAATGTTTTCGAAGTAAAAAAAACAAAAATTATTCATGCTTCTAACAAAAACTGAGGATTCCATTCATACATTCAATCCGAGCATTTTTGGGCCTTCGCGGGCCGTCGATTTGACTAAAATCTAAAATATGCATGACTAAAATCAGCATGATTGCATCTCTCAGTTTTTGTCTAGAACTTGTAGAACACCCGGCCCTGGCGTTTTCGGCTAATGTGTCGCGGCCCGTACGTTCCACAAGTTCTAGACAAAAACAGAAACAAGTAATCTTGATGATTTTATTACTATTTCATATATCTCATCAGGTTCTACATTTTCATGTAAAATTGACCAAAAAACTTGAAAGAGAAAATCGACGGACCGCGATGGTCCGAAAAGACTCGGATACATGTATGATTCCATTCGGTCGGGGTATACGGTCTACCGTCGACCAAGAAATCTGTATTTGAGCGTCAGCGTGCCAAGGTTGTCAGATTTTAGTTGTCAGCTTTTTTTCATTTGTTACTTTCAGTAGAGCCGTGGCCCACGACCGGCCCGGGAACCGCAGCTCTAAAAAATGATTGGTAACAGGACCGGCCGTGGGGTCTTGGCGATTTCATGATCTTATGACCGACCGTTTGACAGCATTAGACTAACGCGAGCTTAGTTCCACAGCAAAAATGTACAGATTCGGTCGACAGTCTCCTATCTTCCACCGACCGAAATGGACACCCTATTACAGTAGGATTATAGTAATTTTTCAAAAATTTTCTCAAATAATCGTCCCAATGCCATTATTTACAAAAACAACAATATTTTTGCACAAAAAAATGGTTAAAACTCGAGAAAATCGATTTTCAGAACACCAACTTACATTTTTCTAACCTATTTCAATGAATGTAGAATTTTTCGCTGATTCGAATGCACCTAATATCGCTGCTCAAAACACAAGATGAACATTTTTATTAACAAATTTTCAATTGTCGCGCCGACCGCTGCCGACGTATGAGCCGGCAGCGGTGAGCGCGACAGCAGATTCTAAGTCGGCAGCGGTCGGCGCGACAAAAAGCAATTTTGTTCATAAAAGTGTTCATATTGCGTTTTTTGAAAATCGAGTTTCTGGAATTTTAACGAGTTTTGTGCCAAAATATTGTTGTTTTCGTAAATACTGAAATTGGGACAATCATTTGAGAAAATAAAAAAATGACTGTAATCCAACTTTAACAATATGAAAACCCTCCCCAAAAAACCGACCGAGTTAATGAGAACCTGGTGACCGGGCTTTACCTGCAAAAAAAAAGATGTTGCACTTTTCAGGTTCCACAAAAACTCACGTGTCCACGGACTAGCTTCGGTGCTCGACATCTAACTCCCGAAGAAAGAGTGCTCAATTCGTCATTAGGATACGGTATTGGTGTTGTGAAAAAGCTGTCAAAAAGACCCTCTGGTGGCGGGGTTCGGATTTCACCAGGCGGAGTGACGCGAAGTGGAATGGTGGTTTTCTTTTCGGCCGAGTCTTCAGTTGTAGATTCGGTGGTACTGTCGGAGTCTTCTTCAGAGTCTTCTTCGGTGGTAATGTCGGAGTCTTCTGCTTCAGTCGAGCTTATTTCTCGTAGTGTATAGGGTGTAGTATCCTCTGTGGTTATGATCCATTCGCTAGTTGTGGTTTTCTTTTCGGTTGAGTCTGCAGTTGTAGATTCGGTGGTATCGTCGGAGTCTTCTTCGGAGTCTTCTGCTTCAGTCGAGCTTATTTCTCGTAGTGTATAAGGAGTAGTTTGCTCTGTGGTTATGATCCATTCGCTAGTTGTGGTTTTCTTTTCGGTTGAGTCTGCAGTTGTAGATTCGGTGGTATCGTCGGAGTTTTCTTCGAAGTCTTCGGCTTCAGTCCAGCTCAGTTCTCGTAGTGTGTAGGGGGTAGTATCCTCTGTGGTTATGATCCACTTAATAGTTAACTCGGTAGTTGAAGTCTCGGCGGTGCTAGGCAAAGCATCAGAAGTGGTCACATGCTCGGTAGAAGTTGAGGAGGTTTCCGGTGTTGAAGTTCCAGCAGACGACGTTTCAGTGGATGGGGCTTCGGTAGATGAGGACGACCCTTCAGTTGCCGATGTTGAAACTGTAGATGAAGTGGACGGATTCACCGACGAAGATTCACTAGAAGAAGAGGAAGACGAAGACGACGATCCAGTAGATGTTGACGACAACTCTGTTGGAGATCCCGATGGCGATGATTCAGTGAAAGTCTTGACGGTAGATGTGAAATCAGAGGAGCTAGCCGACGATGACGACAAAGATGGAGTAGCTGTAGAAGAATCAACGGAAGATGAGGCTTCAGAAGTTGTCGAGCTTACGGCATCGGAAGTTGAAGTCTCTGAAAATGAGAATGCTGAAAGATCAGGATATGGATTAGAAGCGATAATGAAAAGCATAAAATTAAGAAAACAATCGTTTGAAATTACAGATGGTTCCTTCTTCAGGTGCTTTATCAGTAGCAAAAGTTTTACTGTACCTGATATTGAATGAATGTTAAAATTTATTTCTGATTTATAAAGTTCAAGTAGTCCAAGCGTCCCTAGTAGTTACTTGAAGACTTATTTATAGTAGTTTATATTTCTCGGTCAATTTTAATACCGTACTCTTAAAAAAAAGGTTCCCTTGTTAGAGTTGGAAACTAAATAGAATCAAGTACTATAATCTATTTGATCAATTATTAGGTACTGTAAACTTTAATATCTCTTCAATACAGTATAATTTTACTGTAAACTTTAATATCAATACAGTATACCTTTACTATAAACTTTAAGATCTCTTCAATACAGTTTACCTTTACTGTAAACTTTCAATTCTTGTATTCTGGTTTTTTGATATTCGAATACCTTTACTATAAACTTTAGTATCTTAAATACAGTATACCTTTACTATAAACTTTAAGATCATCGTTTATTTTGGAATATGTTCTTGCTATAGAACTTCTATGGATCTAATCTAATTTTTCTGTATATATGTCATTCGTATCATGTATAAGTGGCCTGTGGTCCTACAATGAATAAAAATCAATCAATCAATACAGTATACCTTTACTATAAGCTTTAAGATCTTCGATGCAGTATGACTTTACTATAAACTTTCAAATCTTCAATAAAATACTTTCCAATGCCCGTATTGATTATGAAATTCTGTTTGGGACCTCTTGTATTCTAGTTTTTTGATCTTCGACTCCGAAACGTGCCGAAACACAAAATAAAAGCTTTCCGAATGTTGTTCCGAGTCTCCATGAGCAACGTATCTCATTATTAGAAATCGGGAGAAATAATGAATAGAAAATCGGAAATAATAAGACGCTATTGCTATGGAGATTTTCGGGTTTTGTGGTCGAGCACAAAAGTGATGTCAAGTTCAAGAGTTTAGGAATGGTACGGTAGGAATGCATAGATTCCCCTATTTCAAACTAGACCTAACCCAAAGTTAGCTCCCCAAATCCCACTAGCCCATCAATATCTAAAAATCCCTGAAAAATTCAAACTAACTGGTACTACTCTCTGTTGTTGATGTTGATCCATCCGTTGATGTAGAAATCGAAGACGATCCTGTGGAAGCAATTGATGATGAAGAGCTCGTTGAACTGGTAGTCGAGTACTTGGAAGTTGTAGAAGTTTCTCTGGTAGTTGGCGATCCAGTTGTGGTTGAGGATCCAGAAATTGACGTAGAACGTTCCGAAGTCGACGTTGAGGAAACAGTAGAGGTTTTCCCGGTTGTTCCTGTTGTCGAGGATCCCTCGGTAGTGGAGGATTCAGTAGTGGGTTTCTCGGTGGTAGTAGATGGTCTGGTGCTCGAAGAATGAGTAGTGGTCGACGAGGAGGCTATAGATGATAAGCTAGGCGTAGAAGAAGTCGACGAGAGCTCAGTAGATGGAGATACGGAAGACGACGAGGCAGTCGACGATGAGTCGGGTGAAGATGATCCTGAGTCGGTAGATGAAGATTCAGTGGAAGACGATCCAGTCGACGACGTCTCGGCAGTTGATGAGCCAATAGAGAAAGATACGGTAGATGACGATCCAGTGGAGGTAGATTCGGCGGAGTAAGATTCCGTGGACGACGACTCGGTAGATGAAGGCTCAGTGGATGAGGATCCAGTGGAAGAAAAACCGGCGGAAGAAGTTCCAGTCGACGACGACTCGAAAGATGATGGGCCAGTAGAGGAAAACACCATAGACGAAGGCTCAGTTGAGGAAGATCCGGTGGAAGATCCTAAGGACGACTCAGTCGACGAAGAACTAGTGGAGGAAAAGCCGGTCGAAGAAAACCCCGTGGAAGAGGAGTCAGTGGATAAGGAGCCAGTGGAGGAAGACTTCGTAGACGAAGTTCCAGCGGAAGAAGTACCAGTCGACAACCACTCGGTAGACGAATGCGAAGATCCAGTAGAGGTCGGCTCAGTTGACGAGATACCGGTGGAAGAAGTTCCGTTCGACGAAGAGTCAGTAGACACAGATACAGTGGAGAACGAACCGGTGGAAGAAAATCCGGTAGAAGATCCTGTGGACGACAGCTCAGTGGAAGGAAGGCCAGTGGAAGAAGTTCCAGTCGACGAAGTGATAGTAGACGAGGAAGACGACGATCCGGTGGTGGATGGAGTAACCGAAGTCGAGGTTTCCGTAGGCGAAGAACTAGTTCCAGTGCTAGGGGTTGGTGGCGCAGTATAGGTGGAGGAAGTGGTGGTCGAAGTTCCAAGAGTCGAAGTCGATTTGGTGGAAGTGCTTGGAGTGTTGGTGGTGGTGGAGCTCACAAAGCATAGCTCTTCCGGGAAGTGGATCCTTTTGGACGCCTAAAGTGCACATGCTTCATATCTATCTGTGAATAAAGTTCCCAGTGACTTACGATGTATTGAGTTTCCGCTGCGGAACCCGGATCGACCAGAAAAGCTGAGAGAAGAAGGAAGAACAATAAGAGACGCATCCGAACCGTTTTTGGCGATGGGAATGAAGAGAAATGAGAAGAAAGTGAGCCGGGATCCAATGGGCGGAGTCAAGAAGCTCCGCGGAGTTGCATAGCAGCCGGATACAACCATAGATATGAGGGGACGCTCTTTTTCCTTGTTGGTTTGTTGAGAAATTATTGATTGGAAATAGAATACATAGAAAATACTAGAAATCGTGAAAGACTAACTGTGGAAAGATAATGCGAGAAATTGGTCATTGGTCAGCAATCGATAATAATCTTGGGGGAATTGTGTTATCGATACTGAAAGTTTAAAACTCTAGACTTTGCTGAAGAATCTGAAAATCAGGGACCACTGTTTTTTTGAAAATGTGTTCTTATCTTTACCCAGTTTGAGAATCCACCAAATTTTTTTGTTTCACCACAATTATTTGTTCCATCATAAAAAGCTGTCCATAATAATTTTGAAACTGGAACATTCGTAGTTTACATATAGATTCCTTATGTCGATATTTTGATCTTCGTATATTATTCAACTTTTTCAAGTTTCATCGCGCTCCATTGCGAATGTTGTCTTCCATCTCCATTAGAAACGGTCCTCATCCTTTCTTATTACACGTATACATAAAGCTTCATTCATGTTTTCTTGAGTCTCCATGAGCAACGACTCACATGATTTTCTTTATGAAACGTGTATATCCAAACAACTATCCGGCTCAGAACACATATTCGGGAAGAATAAGACACCGATTGCTATGGAGATTTTCCGATATGAGCAGAAAAATCGAAGTTGAGCACAAAAGTGATGTCAAGTTGAAGAGTTTAGGAAAAGTACTGTAGAAAAGATAAACAGAACATATGTTGTCTCTTGTCTGAAATGTGTATTTTGAAATGAAATCAATGAAATGTTTGTTCACGAACTGCAAAAGGCTCAGAACTAACGCCTGGGTTAAAACAACCTATGGCAAGCTGGGCTTGCTAGGCTCGTTTGCAAGTTCACGCTATGGCCTGTTAAGGCTCGTTTTCAAAAAAGCTTAACGAGGCTCGTCGGAACTTAAGGCAAGCTTACGTTAAAACTTAAAAATCTTATTACAACTCATTCCCAACCTAGGTTGTGGAAAAATTCAATAGAAAATAATAGGAAAAATAGAAATATTCCAACCGTGAACTGAGAAATCCAACATGGAAATCAGAAAAACACTGAAAATTTTGAAATGATAAAATTCTCCACAACTTGTGTAAGGCCTTATAAGCTTTTTGGCAAGTCGTGGACGAGCCCTACCGACCCTTTTCCACGTTTCAAACAACTTATTTAGAAATGAACGAGCCTTTTTAAGTTGTCCAAAAAGCTCGAAAGCTTAAAGGGGCACAGAAGTGTTCCAAAAATATACTATTTTTTTACACAGATCGATTCAACTCGGTGTAGAAAGAAAAAAATTGAATTGGAGGTAGTGCCGAAAATCGATCTAAAAAAAGTTATTCGAGGTCAAAGTGCCAAAAATCGGGTTTTGGGGGCCAGTTTTCTCTTATTTTTTCATTGGAAAAATTTGTGGGGTCCTCGTGGAAAAAATTAAAAATATAAAAAAACGTGAATCTTTTTTGCATGAGGATAATTTTGAAGACAAAGAGAGTTCGAATTCGGAGATTTGCTTCTGTGCAGTTGACATTGGCTATGAGATATCATGAAATAAACCATCTGAAAACACTGAAACCTCGTGCATAGTATAGTCCGCAAATTGTTGGGAGTGGCGAAAAATCGCTAACTGATACTCGTTCTTTTTTCTGTTTTTATAATTTCTTTTGTGCTGATTCCACTCATTACACGACCTAAATAAATTATGAATGTTCAAAGCAGAAGGAATACTGTACGTGAACTAAATTTGAAAAACCACGATGATGTTGGAGATGGACAGAAAGGTATAGTCGGCCAATTATTTTCAACCTAAAATGGTTGCTGAACGCAAAAAAGTTTGTGTATTTTGCCATCAGGTCCGGTTGAGAAGCCAAATGACAAGAGTCACAACGAAGTCATCGGAGCTACTGATTTGGAACAAACGTCTTGGAGAAGAGTTTCGAAAGAGTTGCGAGAAGTACAAGGATCCGAGAATTTGCTTTTCTCATTTTCCGCCGAGCAAACTGAATTCGCCGAAATCCGCGGTTTTACCATTCAAGGTATACATATACGTCGGACACGTCACATTTGATTAAGTGGATCAGTGTCTTCATGACAGTAATGCACAGTATAATCGTCCCTTCTTGGATTTAGGAAACAAGGAACACAAAAAGGCGTTTGATGTGTTGCTGAATATTATGAACAAAGGGAACAGACAAAAAGATTTGGAGAGTGTATCTCCCTATTTTTCCACTTCGGCGTTGGAAAGTTTCCATGGGCTAGCCACCCGTTATCTTCCAAAGGAGACCTTCTAGTTAGTGTTATGCGCAAATTGAAAACAGTTTTTTGATTTAGTGACAAAGACGGATACATCATCAGAAGTTTACTTTCCGTAATTCATTGGAATTTCTTACAACTAGAAGAGGCGAAAGGGAATAGAAAAGTCGAGCTGAACGCTCCTTATTTCTGCAAGACGAAAAAATGTGTTATTTTCAAGTCAAGAAAAACTAGTGTAAAACACGTCTGGAGAAAGGACATTTTTCAGTTCGCGAAAGAGCTTTTGATTCACAAAAGCTCTGATACAGTAAGCTAATTTAGAAAAATAAGTAAATTGAATAATTCAGACCATCACCGTTGAACAAGACGAGATCAATGCTAGGGCTGAAGCCGAAGAAGCCATGTACGCTCTCGAATAGTCCTCGTCTACTTGTTATTTTTTTCTTTTATTATTTTCTTTTTCAATATACTGTTTTATTTCATGTCATCTCATAAACATTCGAACTCTCTTTGTCTTCAAAATTATCCTCATACAAAAAAGATTCACGTTTTTTATATTTTTAATTTTTTTCACGAGGACCCCACAAATTTTTCCAATGAAAAAATAAGAGAAAACTGGCCCCCAAAACCCGATTTTTGGCACTTTGACCTCGAATAACTTTTTTTAGATCGATTTTCGGCACTACCTCCAATTCAATTTTTTTCTTTCTACACCGAGTTGAATCGATCTGTGTAAAAAAATAGTATATTTTTGGAACACTTCTGTGCCCCTTTAAAGGGGGAGTAAACTATTCCAAAATTTTCGAGTTTTTAGCATAGATCGACTCAGAATTTCGAGATAATGGGGATCTCAGTTGGGGAAAAATTCTGAAAATTTGTTCAAAGGAATATATAGGCTGTCAAAGGTGCTAAAAAGGGTGTTTTCGGGTAGCTATTTCCTCATATTTCCCATTAAAAATTGGTTTCGGGTAGCTCGTGAATAAATGAATTTTACGTGAATCTTTTTTCAGTACAAAAATTGAAAAATTAGCTACCCGAAAACACTCTTTTTAGCACCATTGACAGCTTATATCTTTTTTTTGAGACAAATTTTCAGAATTTTTTCTCAACTGAGGCCCCTATTATCTCGAAAATTTGAGTCGATTCATGTAGACACATTAGTATTACTAGAATAGTTTACTCCCCCTTTAAGTTGTCCAAAAAGCTCGAAAGCTTAAAAAAGCTCATTTCTAAAAATTGTACGCGGAACCCTATACCTTACGTAATCCCTCTATCATAAACGTTAACGTTGTTCTTTCGACCGGATTTCCTGATATTTTCTTTGTACACATGAAGCTTCTGCGGTGCGTGAAGAATTGGTGTGTGGGTCCGCAATATACTACGTAACGGATCCGTATGCGATTCCACATAAAACCCGGGCGCTCGTGGTTGGAGCATTGTTTGCTAGTTCGGGTCGGAAAGTTTCCTTACTCATCTCGGATACACATAGTGTACGTTAGGACTCTAAAGAAATAAACCGTAACCTCGTGTGTTTCCCATATCCCTTCCAGTAAGTGTGTTTTTTTATCCTAACCTTTTAGGCTTTTTTAAAGAAGGTACTGTAGCTTTTGTAATTTTTCATTTTCTACACTTAATACAGTGCGGTCAATATCGATAGGACTACCCCATTTTTTGGGTTTTTTGGGAAAACTAAAAAAGTTATCAAAAATCTGTGAGCGCTATTCGATTTAGAATACAAAGAAACGCCAGGAGCCTAATTTTCATGTTTTTAGCACTTTCACCGACCTGAAATTTGAACAATCCGACTTTTTAGTGTCCGTATTCTTTGTAGTGGTTAGAAAATGTAGTGGTTAGAAAAAACATTGTGAGGGGTGGTGGAAACATGGAAATTGGTATGGATGTGTTCAGAAAACTATGTGAAACTACGAAAAAAGCAATAATTTGGGTCGTTGCTTCAAAAATCTGACCAAAATTTTCGTGGAAACATTGAATTTTCCAGGTGGTCCTATCAATATTGACCGCCTGCAGATGGCCCCTCGTGTTAGTACGGATCCATAGAAAGTGCTAAAAACATGAAAATTAGGCTCCTGGGTTTCTTTGTGTTCTAAATCGAATGACACTTACAGATTTTTGATAACTTTTTCAGTTTTCCCAAAAAACCCAAAAAATGGGGTGGTCCTATCGATATTGACCGCACTGTATATTCCTCTGTGTCTTACTCAATCATTCTAGACTATTGTGTAGTCAAAATAATACCACGAAGCTTTATTCATGTTTTCCCAAATCTCCATGAGCAACGATTCACATGATTTTCCGCCGAAAGCTTATGAAACGTGTACATCCCAAAAACTATTGAGCTCAGGACACATATTCGGGAATAATGGGACACAATTACTATGGAGATTTTCCGATCGGAGCCGAAAAATCGTAGTTGAGCACAAAAGTGATGTTATATTGAAATCAAAACCAATAAAACACAATAGAAAAGTTAAACTTTTGGATATACAGAAATGCGTTCAATCATATCAGGAACACTAGATATCGTAACTGGGCGGTGATATTTTTTGGAAAGCATAGTTTGGATATTGCCTTCAAAGTGGAAATCAAGTCCAGAGTCCATTAACTCTAATGAAAATAATCGGAGTAGTGTATTTCTATCGGAAACTGTTCTATAAGATCTTGAAGTCTTGCGGTATAAATGGAACAGAATAGAACTGTCAAGTGAGTTCGATACTCAACAATTATAAGTTCCTGGAATATTGTGTACAAAAGCTGGTGGCAAATTGATGCTCCATATTTTTCGAGATTGGCTGGTTGTGTTTCATTTTGATTTTTTCTGTTGATATTAACTTTCTCAATTTTAAAGTAGGACCATCTCGGCTGTTCTCGGCACCTTTTGGGCGAAGTCTGGTCGTCTTCTGAGCGGACCTTGGGCGGATGTCGCCTTATTTTTTTACTAAAGCCGCCTAAGATCAGCTCAAAAGACGCCCAACCTTCGCCTAACCTTCGCCTAACCTTCGCCATTTTCATCATCGGTAGTAGGGGTCCCCTTCATATTCTCGCTTATTTTCTTCCAAAAACAACAAAAACATATTATTATAATTTATTATACGACACTAGAAATACATTGAAAGAAAAAAAATTAAAATAAAAAAAAAACGAGAATTAGAAATTTATTATAATTTTATCGTTGTTATTGCTGATTCCTGTTGTTGTGGAGAACTCCTCCGGTGGCTTGATCCATTTGGTGGTGTCTCAATTTTCTGTCCATTCAACGAATTTCTGAAAAAAAATGGTAGAAATTTGTCTTTTCCAGTCAAAATTACCTTGTAGAATGGCCCGAGGACTGTCTTTTTTGTGTAACACTTGGAATCGAGACGAAATTTTGATGGAATTCTGAAACAGATGAGTTCAACAACCAAATATCATGATTTTCACTTACATTGATACTTCCCTATTTTTTCGAATCGAAAATTCTTTGAAGTTCCCCAACTTTCCGTACTGTAGTCGATCTGAGAAGTTGTCCACACCTGAAAACAGAGAGTTCGATCTATAATTTATAGATTATCTACCAAGGAATAAGTCAAAAGACAATATAAAGAATGAAAAAACTTTGCGAAAAAAATTTGTTTTGATGTTTTGGCGGACGCGACGCAGCCGCTCGCCTTTAAATCTCGCCCAAGGTTCGCCCAAAGTTCGCCCAAGGTTCGCTGAAACATCGCTCAACAGGAGAAGTGTACGACTTCACTGCCATAACGCTTTGTTCGCCCAACGTTCGCCAAATTTCCGCCCAATGTGCGACCAAAACCTGATAAACTTCCGCCCAGAAGTAGCACCATACCACTTCGTGTACTTGGTACTAAACTCTCGCCCAGAAGCCGCTCAACGTTCGCTCTAAAGCCGCCGTAGCATCGCCAAACCTGCGCCTAGTTTACGACGATGACAAAACACGTCAACCTTCGCCCAAAAGTTGCTGAACATCCGCTTAAAAGCCGAACTTTGGACAAAGTCCGCCCAAAAGTTGCTCAAGTTTCGCTCAAAAGCCGAAAATGGCTCAACCTTCGCCCTAAAGTTGCGGGCATATAGCCGAGATGTACTTCCGATTTTCAATTTAAAAATTCTCTGAATTTTCGAAATTCTTGTTTACCAAGCTTCTCCAAAATGTGCTTATTTCCGTTGTGTTCGATATTCCTTTCTGGTTTTCTCTCACTTTCTCTGAAATTTTCTCCAAGTCAAGAGACTTAGAAAAAGCACCAGGAGTACGCTTTTTGCCGACTCCGCCCCTAAAAGGTTTCTATGGGCGTGGCTCCGCTCGAGCTCCGAGGAGGGGGGGGGGGGGGACCTTTTAGGCCACGTCTCACTAAGCGTATAAAAGGCACACATCTTCTCATTCGGAGTCTCATTCTCATTTCACGATCTCAACCCTCTCCTAACGATCTCAACTCGAGATGTCTTTCGTAAAGATTCTCTTCTTCGCCGTCTTGATCGGACAGCCGGTAAGCCTTAGGAATATTTTTCTTTTCAATCTACTCGGCTACTCTCGCCAAGTCTTATACAAGCCTCTCACAGTTTATTCTAATACATAGTTGTGAAAGGTTTGTGAAAGACTTTTAGACTAATTTCAAGAAATGCATTAGAAATTGCGGTTCAAAATGTGAAAAAACAAACGAAAACATTAGAAAGAATTTAAAAAATGAACGCAGCGGTGATTTTGAAATTAAAAAGTTGATTGTTGGTCAAAACGTGTGTGAGTTATGTTGGACGCTAGAGTTCACATGGATGGGCCAAGACTTGTGTGATCCTTGTGAAACTGTTGTGTGCGCGCTATTACAGTCCAAGACTTGTGGAAAACGTGACCCATACTTGTGAGAGGTGTAGGTAAGACTCATATAGTCTCAATATTGTGACAACTCTGCAAATCTTCTCACAAGTATGGGTCACATTTGCCACGAGTGTTCACACTACAGGGTGGCTAATAATTAGTGATACTACTTTGGAGGCTTCTAACTCGGTCATTTTTCACTCAATTTCAAAACAAATCAGCAATCAGAAACTTCAAACGTATGAGTATAAGCTGCTAAAATTTCATAATGATAGCTCCTCTCTTGACCTAGTTTCAAACGTAAAACCCCTCAAGTAAGTATCTAGTCTGACACTCAGGTATCTGTCATATTTAACTAACTATAACTTGGGTTGCGTTGATGGTTTTTTTCGAAAAACTTTGCCAGTATGTTGCTAGAACCTCTTATTTCATGTGTAGTGATTTTTGGAATCATTGAATTCATAACAAGTTCGGGAGCCTAGCTATTCTAAAGTTCTCTCGAAGCAGTCAAAATTCTACATTAGAGAGGAATGATGAAGTTGCCCAGTCTACGGCTTACAACCTGGGGTTTCAAATCAAAAACAGTAAAATGACACAGTAGAGCTCCAAAAACACATGAATCTCACTTTTCCATTAAACCCAGTAAAGTCCTAGCACGAATATCCACTCGAGTAGCTGAAATAGTGAATGTTGGATAAGCTTCCCTGTAAAAATCTTCGTTAACAATTATTTGATTGCAAACTCTTGTTAATAGATGCTAAATAATCTCCTTTACGCCCTAAAACTCGTTTTGAATGATTTGAACCTATCCAACTGTTGTTAGACATCAGTTTCTGCCCAGCAGTACGCAGCCCTCAAAAGCAGCGTGCCAGTGCAAATTGAGCTTTTTGCGAGGATCACAAAAAACATGAAAACCTTGTAGATGTCCTAGTTTTAGTTTGAAAATAAAGAACAAGGTTCAATTCACAACTATACAAAATTTCAGCCTTTTAGAGAATGTTTCAGTACCATGAGCGGCTCCTAAAGTTTGCGATTTTGGCCTAGTTCAGAAACAAATGATGGAAAGGCTATGAAAACAACGCATATCTCTGTCGAGAAGTACACCTAGAAACTGAAATTTTGCATGTAGATTGAAAGAGAGCTTTCTGATGTGTGTGCAAAAAATTAGGTTTCGACCGCACGCTTACGCAGTACGGCGCTCACGCAAACATGCGTATCACTAATAATTTGCCACCCTGTAGAATAACGCGCACAAAATAGTTCCACGAGGATCTCACAAGTCCTATACAAATTTCTCACAACTATTGGAATTATTGTACGGAAAAACTGTGAGAACCTCGTAGAAGAGTTGGCGACGTTAGCCCAGAAGACTTGTCAAGATTTGGCGAATATTTTCTTTTCAGATGTGGACCCAAGGTCAAAAATGGAGACGCTTTGAAACTGTTCCAATCGCAAATGTCAACGCGATGTATTCTTCGCTGAACCTCTTTGAAAGCGCCAGCAAGGTTTGTCAATAACCAACATTAGTATACTACAGGTTCATAATCCTCGTTTTTACAGGTTATGCTGAAGTTCTACAGCGCAACAACTGACTTCAGCTCGCCGACCTGGATGGAGCCATGCTACGATGAGTTCGACTCCAACTCGGCCAACAGATATGTTCTCTTCTGGTATTTTGACGAGGATACGGTAAGCGAAGATTTCAGAGATATGTAGGAAAAAGTGCCGAATTTTGAATTCAGAGTGGAATAATAGTCCGGTTTACTAGACGATGCCGTTCTATTTCTGAAAATGTCAATCTATCGACAAAAATTAAAAAAAAAACAGATTCCTCTCTGAAAATGAATGTGAAAAAGCCATTTCGAACAGTTATGATAGGCAAAATTCATCAGAAATCAAGTGGAATCCGAAATTTTTAGCAAAAAAAAACTATTAAAAAAACACAAACACAAAACTATAAAAAAAATTAACGCCATTTTCGAAGAAAAAATTCTTTGGAAATAAGCCTTGTCAAAAAAGAGAACAGAGTCTTAAGGTGAGATGACTAAAAGTCCATAACGTAATTAGTAGAGTGTCGTCTCACGAGCATTTTCTCGCAAGACTCGCAAATGCTCGCAATTGTCCCGCTCGACTCGCCTCGGCTCGGCTCGCATAGATGCTCGCTCGGCTCGTGCTCGCAACTGCTCGCTTCTGCTCGGCTTGTCTCGGCTCGTGCTCGCAAATGCTCGCAATTTCTCATTTGTCGCAAATTGCTCGCAAGTGTTTTGCGAGTGCGAGAACGTGGATTTTTAAAAAAGTGTTTATATTTAAAATAATTTATTTGTTTTTTTTGGCTCAAAATCCACGTTACCAAACATGCGAATTCCAAATGAAAACTTCCAGAAAATTGAACAAAAGTGAAGGAATCTGATTGTGAGGTCACGCATGACCACGTAGGAAACATGCGAGTCTCGCAGACTCGCAAAAAACTTGCGCGAAGTTTGTGAGAAATGAGAATTTGCGAGCATTTGCGAGCAAGCCGAGCACAAGCCGAGGAGCACGAGCCGAGCCGAGACGAGACTCGCTATTTCCTGCAAGTCTCGCACAGACTTATCATGCTCGTGAGACGACACCCTAGAAATTAGTATTATGAGCATGTTCGAAATTCTCGAAAGATTGTGAGTTAAGCCTGACCAAATAGACTTTGATATTTTAAACCCCATGCGTGCCATAAGGGCGAAATTTGGCCACTGTTGCGTGTTCATATGACAACTGATAATAAACTGTAATTCGGTATTCGCCAAAACCACATCTCATGGTTTCACACCAAGATATTGTGAAAAGGTTTCAACGTTCCCTTTTCTTGAAATCTTTAGGGTTTCTCTAATGAAAAAACCATATATACGGGAATCATAAATGATCTTGATTTCATAGAAAAACACTCATTACTTCATGTTACCTAGAATACAAAACATTAGTCAATAACTTTTGGACTTGCTACCATGGTTTCATAATGTATTATTCCATTTGCCATTTCATCTGAGTTTCCACAAGTTAAGGAATCTTAAAAACGAATTGTGGTATATTTTCAGGTGTTTTGCGAGGCAGTCGCTAGAGTTACCGATTTCACGACCCCAAGTTACCCAATCGAAAACCTCATGCGCGTTGAGAGACTTGGGGACCGATGCGCCAATCTGTGAAGTTCTTATCCCTGAAATATTTGTCTTGTGAAAACCTATTTCGTCTCTTTTATTCTTCAATTCCTAATAAACGATATTTCTGTTTTTCGGCTGTTGTTATAACCATGAACATAAAATAAAAGTTATAGAAAAAAAGTTCATTATAAAAAGCAACAACGTTACGAGATCAACCATTCAGTCATCAGAGAAGAACGAGCAAATTTTATTATTATTGTTACGATTATTAGTATTATTATTATTAATATTATCATTGATGTTATAGAGAAAAGCGGACAGTGGATAGCTGGATCTAGGACAGTTAAACTTCAGAAATATGTCGTAATATGTTGTGACGGAGATACATAGATAAACACGGTGGAGGAACAATGAACTGCTTGTTCGTTTTAAACGCAGTCGTATGAGCAAGAAAGGGCTGTGATCGAAGTTCTGAAACTGGAAAATCAGTATACTGTAAAATCTGTATTAGAAGGTCGCCTCTAAAAAAAAGGTCACCTCGAATAGAAGGGCACCCCGATGAGCTCAAACTGAGAACACTTTTGAAGTGAAAACGGATTGAAATTCGTCTTATTAGAATCCTTATCAAAAGTTGACTGGACAAGTCACAAAATATGTTTTGAATATCTTATTCAACAGATGTTACGATTCACTTTGAGAATTCAGAAATATTATTTTGGTGTTGGAAAAATAGAATACCATGCCCTTCTAATACAGATTTTACGATATTTCTTCTGCTGATCCACTTACGTTCCCATCCATGAGTATGTACCATCTCTATCACAGCTCAATGTTGCAGTTGCTGAAGTTAGTGTTGTTGAATCCGATATGGATGTATCTCCGTCGGGAGTAGTCGCCTGTCTGGAATATATTTCTCGAAATTTACAAAAAAACTTACAGTCAAAGTGATTGTAGGGCATACCAAATCATCGGTTCTTCGACAACTAACTAATGTTCGTAAGCATCCGTCAACTGGGGCCTGTGGCCTGAAATTAATTGTTTGCAGAAGTAATTCGCAAAAAACGTACGTTGTATAAAATTCAGATCCCTCCTCAGCATCGGCCGGAGCTGGAGCAATATCGTTGATGTCACATTGATCGCACACTGCAATTTAGTGATTGCTATCATGTTACCAAGCCACTAAAAGTACTCGTGGCTGCGGTTGTTTCCTCAGTAGTCATTTCCTCTGTTACAGTAGTGACATCATCGTCGTCTTCCGTAGTTGGCTCGTCCGACGGAAGGTTGGCTCCAGTGGAGCTGATATAAACTTCTTCTGGTGGTATAGTTGCTATACAGCTTTCAGCAAACTTTGTAACAGATATCAGGAGAAGTATAGATCCAAGAAACATGGCTTAAAAAATAATTTTTTTCAATATGTTGGAGAGTTTCAGATTTAAAGTCAGTCTGCTATATACTGTAACCAATAATGAAAAAGTTATAACTAGAGAAAGAACTGAAAGCTGAATAACTAGAGAAAGTTAAATTAGTCAATGAACACTAAACACACATATACCTTTCAAAAAAACTCATTTATTAAAAATTATTATGAAATCCATATGAGAGGAAAGAATATCTGGTTTGAGTCCGGGTATTTATACATACCGTTATCAACAATTTTGTCGGCAAAAAAATCTTCATTCCCTCGTCGACTAGACATAAATACAAGACGACCAACGTAGAAAATAATCAAGATCAAAAGTGAAGTTATTTGTTGAAAGGTGAATCTGTCTATGAGATCTTACTTATATATAATCCGCTAGAAAGTCTGTCCGTTTCTTGGTCACGATGTCCGCTTTAGCTTTCCACGTACATCCACGTACATCTTTCGTTTCAATTTTTTTGAAAACGGGAAAGTTCACGCGCCAGAGGCGCGCAGCGACTCTGGTATAAATAGATTCTGACAAATTAGAAGATCTCGTTATGCGAAGTACAATTTTTTCCAAACTTTGCAATTGTGACTTTTTGTTCTACTTAGTGTTAAATTGACAAGGAAGACAAGACAGGTTTGTTTTTTGTCAAATCAAGATTCTTATGTAATCGTTTCGCAGTCCACGGAAACAGAGAAACAGGGATCAAAGTTTTAAATGACAGGAGAAAGGTTTCTGCTGAAAACTGTCAAAACTTCAAAAATGAGCTTGCATGTCAAGCTGTTGGAGGTTCAGACTTAGGAAGGCTCAGAATCGATTGTCAAGAAGAAGAGTTGAATCTGGATGAAAAAAGAGGAAACGTTCGATCTTGGTGCCAAAATAGCGCAAATCTGAACATCTGAAAAAAGATAACTGTAGTTGAAAAGGTTGTCAACGTCAAAAACTTGAATCCTACAAAATTACTTTCCTTTTGATCTTCCCTAGATTTGACCGTGATCCGAAACATCGGTCCTCTCTCCTTTCTCTCTCTCATAATTTGATACACAAGGAATTCTGCAATATCTTATTTCTGGGTATTTTTTTCCCAAAGACTACGGTAGTTCTTATCACAATAATTTGATAAATGGCCACACACAACGATACATCAAATGACTACGGAACATAATCCTGGCGCCAGTCTGGACAGAAGGAACTAGAACATGGAGAGTTATTTTAGGGCTTCATAATACTGGAGACAGATCATGATCAACGTGGCAAGGATCAATGTTCCAAAGTACGAAAGAAAAGGGATAAAGAAATAATAAGGATTATGAAAATTTGTCAAAACTAGAAGCGATGATGAGTAGGTTCCTAGCTAACTAGTGAATGGTCAGAATTGACCGTGGACCATCCGATCACATATTTATGAGGGGAGATGGCAGTTACTGAAAACAATGAATGAAAAAAGTTGAAAGCTCATCATCATGAAATTTCATTACAAACTACTGTACGAAATAGAATTTTCCGGAAAATTGCTGACGAATTGGAAAATCCATTCCGTATGAAGTGAGTACTTTTGGCCGTATGGACAACAAAAAAAACAATTTGCTACTCACTTAAATGACCCAATGGAATGTGGATTGGGCAACTGATGATGGTACTTGATATTCTTTTCCTAGAGCAAACGACCCTATCTTTTCCATTCTTATTCATTCATCTCGATCTCATTGATAGAGATTCAATTTCATGTTATCGAGACCACAAAGTTCGGCTATATCATCATTTCCTTATTGAGTGAGTGAGTTTTTTGGTTCTGTGGAAACTTGGTGTGACTTATTCTTTGTACCGATCATAGACAAAAGGGACAGGTGGAAATGAAAGTGATTAATGAGAGAACATGTGAGGTACTCTTTGTTTTGATTGGAAAATTAATTTAAAGATTAATCCGGTCATTATGGAACAGGATGATTACATTCTGCAGTAATGGAACGACTATTGAAAACGAAAAAAATGGAGAAAAGTAAAACTGGAAAAGGCATTCATGCACTGTATAAATTATTTGAATAGCGTCAAATTTTGAATTTTAATTTTCAGATTTTATAAGAATATAGATTTTAACAGATGTGAAATTAAAATTGGCTAGATTTTAGTTTCAGTTTTCCATTATTCCAACTTTTGATCTTTCGACCTCACAATTAAGACCCTTCCCCTTCCAAATCTTTGCACGCACACTTAAACCAAACAAAAACCAAATTCCAAAAAAACAAGACATCTCCAATTTCATTCAATTCTTTCAGGCCCCACAATCGACCCACTGGTCACCATCTACTACGTGCAACCCTATCGAAAATACATTGTCGATTTGCTATGGGCCGAGGAGCGTCCGATGGTCTCTCCGTTTTTGTCGAATAACGATCCCCGATTCTATAGAAGTCGTTCGAATAGTGTGCTTATGATGAGAAACACACATTTTGTTTAGGGAAGAGTTCACTAAAGGGTGGTGGTCAACATAGGTCCCAGGTTCAAAACGAAGTTTTTTTATACTAGACTACACTGTCCTCCCTTGGACCACGGAACCACCAAAACTTGTACCTTGACCTTCTCTTTTTTCCTATTACCCCTGTGATTGTATGTATTTCCTGAAAATCAGACAAGCCCTCGATAAAAACACAACGCCTTCTTCTCCTTCTTCTGCCTTTCTCATGCTTCCTCCTGAAATAGCCATCATTGCTTCTTTATTTTCATTCATCGACCCCCTTTTTTTCCACAAATTTTCGTTTTCTGTCCCCTATTCTGAGTATCCCAAACAAGCAACGTGACCCAGAGAGATGTTTATTCGCATCTTATAGAATTTTTTTTAATTTTAAGAAAGTTGGGGGACCTCTGAAGTGAGCCTCTTATATTTGTTTTTTCCCTGTGAATATAAACCAAATGAAACATTTTTTACTTCCAATATTTTTCGGCATAACCTCGTTATAGTAGAAGACTAGATTGGCGTCATTCTCATGAAAATAACACATTGAATTCTGTCTTCAGGAAAATTACTCTTTTTGACCCATAGTTTTCTGAGAAATCGTCAAAATCTATTATAGCAGAGTTATAGCCTGACATTTGTCTTCTAATTATAGAGAAATTTGAGAAGATGTTTAGCATCTCATTACGAATGATCCATGTAAGATTTATAGGATAATCTAATACTTCTATCATGCTATATAGATTATATTTATAACTATGTGTACTTGATTTAATTTAACCTCAAAAATAATCATAAGATTTTTTCTAGGTGGTCCAGACTTCATTTTCTAAGTTCTATTTCAAAAATTGTCGGTTTTCTCCAACTTTTTCGAAGCGTCCAACATTCTAGTTAGATTTTTTAAATTATTCTTAAAATAATAACAATTTGATTTACTTTTTGATTTATTTTTGTGGGGGAGTCCCTGACATCTAGCACTCACATTCAGGTATACTAAAGTAGATGCTAGACAAACAAAATTAGGTTTTGCAGGTAAACTTTTTTCGATATTTCCTCCAAAGCGTGTTTCTAAAAATTGTGCTTGGATTTTCAATAGACAAACTTGGATTTCATAGTCAAAAGTCATTGGTTCTGAAGTTTTCCAAAGTTTCAGTTACGGATTATTTTTTTGAGTTTTCAATTTCAGAGTAATCTGGAGTTCTGAAACTCTAAGGTCCTGAAAATTTTAGATTTTGAGATTCTTATACCTGGGGTTTTAGAGATTCTGGGATTTCAAATTCCGAAGGATCCCTAGAATTTGATTCAGAAAAACTATGGATCTTTTTAAAGGCTCTTATTAAAATATTTTTCTGTATTTTTCTACCCTCCTTGTAGCCTCCCACGTTCTCTGCTCACCCCAAACTCTCACAATCTCGTTTAACTTCAAAATTTTTTTTCAGACAACATTGAACAAAAATTCGTATGTCATTTTCGAGAACACTCGCCAGTGTGCTAGCACCATTTACTTCCGGTTCGTCTGGTTTTCAGATGCAGAAAGTTTCAGAGTTCAAGTTTCCCTTCCCCATTTAGAAATATACATCTCAAAGTTCAATTTTCACTTCATCTTTTAGTAACATTTCAAATTTCATTTCCAGACACCTACATGAACACCGCTGACAGTATATTCGTGATTATTGTGACAATTCTAACCCTAATTGGATTCACCCTTAATCTTTTACTACTGTACCTGATAATATGGAAAAGTCCACGTAACCTTACTCCATATCGCATCTTCCTAGCCAACACCACTATCACCCAATTGCTATTCGCCCTGTTTGCAGTGACTAGTCAACCGAGGTAAGCCGGATTTTTTAAAAATTTTCACATTTTTAAAATTTCAACCAGTTCAGGGTTCTGTCAAGGCACCAGTACACAATCGTGATATATCTCGGTCCCGTGCAGTACTTTGGCGAATGGTTCAGCTACATGTCCTACGTGGGAATTCGTGAGTGTACCTTTGGAACTTTTGTTCATTGCTCCTTTTTTCAGTTCACCTCTCCTTGAACTCCTTCATCTCTTTGATGCTCTCAATGATCTATCGATACTTTTCTATCAGGTTCCACAAGTTCACAGCCAACGTTTCCATAATCTTATGCCTCACTGGATATTCAATTCCTTTCTTAATTTGTGTCAGTTGCTCGAACATCATCACAGAGTCTTCTTTAACTGTGAATAATGCAATTTTGGAGGGATTAGTTGAGAATTTGGACAGATATCGAATGGTGATCTCGACCAACTTTTCCAATCAAGTTCCACTTATCATATTGGTAGTGGCAGTGACTTTGGGATTGATACCGATATATTTTGTGATGTATTGGTGTAGACATCAGATTCATAAGACGCTGAGACAAACGAGGTCGGTGCATAGTCCATCGACAAGGGATAATGCGAGGAGGCTGGTTCATGTGAGTTTTTGAGAACATTAAAGGTTTAGCGGGATGAATTCTGTGAATTTTTTTCGTGAGCGTGTCAGTTTTAGTGTCTGCGTACAATGCATCCAACCTTACGACATGTCATGTTTGAGGCATGTTTTCGGACCAAAATTTACCAAAATAGAACAGTTCAGATTCCGCTTATAGTATCTATAGCTTCAGTTCACAGGAGTTTCAGAAAAGTAAAATTTTTCTCTCCAACTGTAACATGTGTTTTGAGGGAAGGGTGAATGCGCTCCATTGGAAATCCTGAATAATTTTTTGAATTAGAATTAATAGAACTCCCATATGAGTCATATTTTTGAAGTCTGGTCTCTTATTAATCGTAACATCGGAAAGTTCTCGCTGACGTCCCGATTTTTTGAGTGCAAACATTGTAAAATTTCAAATATCTTTATTCCTAAATTTTGAGGCATTATTTCTATTTCTGATTGTCCATAGTTATGCTTTTCCAAATGTCTGAATACGTAATTTTTCTCCTGAAATTCTAAAAAAGTGTGTTTTAATCTCTATTTTTGAGCGTTCGACGCCCCAATGTAGCCTTTCTTACTACCCACCCCAACCCCTTTTAATTTTTGATGAAGAACCCCAAAATTTTGCCTCCAGCGATTTCTCCACCACGTGCACCCTGAGCAACAAAACACATTTTTTGCAGGCCCTCACCATTCAATCAATTATTCCTCTCGTCTCCGTATTCCCTGCATCTTCATTTTGGTGCCTGGCTCAATTAGGGGTCGTGGAGCCAACTGCTTACAGCTATTTCATTGTTCCCTGTTTGTCTTTGGGATGCATTGCGGATCCATTAGTGACTATCAGATGTGTGCTTCCGTATAGACGATGGATTTTGAAAATTTGTCGACGAACGAATTCGGATAAGACGACGTCGATGCAGGATAAGAGCACTATTTTTCAAAGGAATTGATTTATGAAAATAATAAATGTGTTGAGTGTGAAATGCATAAGTGTTCTAACCGAATTAGACAAAATTCTAGAAATCCGAAGAACATAGATCAAATCAAGTCAAAGTCATACTTTTCAGATATTGGATTACATTTCTGATTTATGTATGTATAACTACTGCTCCGAACCAATTTCTTCAAAATGTATGCCACCTACGTTACGAAATATTTTGCAACAACAAGAACTGACATAAGAAGAATGATGAGTACGATTTCCGCTCACAGACAGTGTATGATGCGAAATTTCACACCATACTTTCTAATACTCTTATCAGTTATCACCCGTTTTCCATTTAGTATAAAAGTTGGAAACAGTTCAGAAAATGCTGATTACTTGTTTTCGATGACTAAAGCACTCTCATTGGTTTTTTTCATTTGCCTAGTGGCGGCCGATCCACAATTATTGCCATTGAACAAATTCAAGTTAGGAGAATCTTCAATTGTAGATGGGGTAGAGGTGGGAGCGCAGTTGTATTTGGCGTCTGCCGATGACAAGAGTTTACTTAAAAATATCAACATAACTTCTGGAAACAAATCTATTACGTAAGTCGTCCAAAAAGTTTAGGCAATGGGTTCAGAAATCAATTTTCAAGGTTGGATCAAATCAACAGCATCAATACCGATGGAACAGCTAAATATTTTCTCTTGGATGGGAACCTCTCGATCATCACTTCTAATAAGAATACGGTGACTGCTAACTTGACTGGAAACATTTTTGTCACAAGCAAAGAACAAGCTAATGGTGTGTTCTAACAAACTGATAAGAAAACCGTTGTCACTTTCAGACCCCAACTTTTCCGTGTTCGTCATCAAGGATCAACATATAATCAATACAAACGATTCCAAATATATGGTGATTCTGAACACATGGAATTCTGAGGCAGTGGATATCGATGAGCCAAACATGATTTCTTATGTTACTATAATTGATCAGCACCATGATACCAATCTCTACTTCCAGTGGGGAATCCCATCGGCTAACTGGCAGCAAGAAACTAACCGAACATTTTTTAGAGCCCCATTAATGTTAAGTAACGGAACAGAAAGCAAACAAGTGTAGGTTTTCAACCAAGTATTCGAATTGAATGTTTTGGTATTCCAGGTTTTTCGATCATTTCGAACCGCTGCAGATCGCGCTCAATGCTTGGTATTTTCAAGCGACGGGGCCAATTGACATGAAAATCGAAAAGAAATACGTTAGCAATCACAACTATACCACAACTGCCACTAAAACAACTGGACTTATTATGAATAGTGGTATTTATCGAGAACATTTTGCAACTTTTTACCTGATGTTAAAAAATACGGAGTTTCAGGAGTTTATGTGCGTTTTTATTTGAAGAAACTGGTCCTTCAATATTAGTTTTTCAGTACGCCGCCTTCCACGAGGAAGGAGACATTGGTGTTTACCTGGAGACCGCAACTGGCCAAGTCTCTTACATCGCTAGAAACGCGAGCAACGCAGAAGATCAATGGAGCTTTTACGTTGAGGATCAAGCCTACAGTGTCAAAGTCAATACTACCAGCAAGACCCCTGGAACGTTTTTTGTTCAATACTTTTCTATCCCTGGAGCCGACAAGCCTGTGACTACTACATTACTACCTACAAAACAAGCAACCACTTCTGTGACTGGAAAGACAGAATTATCGACTGCAACTGCTGGAACATCTACTGAGGGATCTACAACGGTACCTGTAACCACACAAAGAGTGGCTTCGACTACAACTGTCGATTTGTCAACCAAGGCTTCCAATATAACTACAGTAACTGAAAAGGTATCTACTACCACAATTGGAACCTCAACCAAGGGAACGAGCAATTTGAACAAAATGTCTTGGTTGACGACGATTCTGATGATTCTTGCTCCTGTGATTTCCTAATTTGCTATTTCATTTGGAACATGTTTCATTATGTGAATAATAATAATACAACTTGCTTTACTGTAGTACACTCTGGCAATTAAACCTGAAAACGTGTTTTTGTTGGTCAACTTCAACTTCAAAAAGGCAAAAATTCAAGTAACCCGGTTTTTGCAAACAAAATCAAATATATCACAGGTGAAGCGCAGTGCGACCCGTTTGGGTCTAGGTCAGGCATTTGACGCATAACTGATCCGTTACGGATGTTTTTGCGAACAAGGAGTCGCATACGGTCCGTATTTTGAAAACAAGTTTTAAGTTCGCAAACGATCCGATAATGGGTTCGCATACGGATCAGAAACGGTTGCGCGTTCGGATCAGATACGGATTCGCATATTGTTCGGTTACGGATGGCCGAACGAGCTGAAAAGCTCTTCCATTTAATTTTTCGAATTTTTTGGTATTATTTTCGCCAGTTCAAAATGTCTTATTTTCCGAACTTCCAAGCTTGTCATTGTACGAACTCGCGCATTTTCCATGGAAAAATCAATGACGAGTGAGCGGTATGATACTGGAATAGGTATTTAATGATACTTTTGCAGGTTCTTCACAGAAAGTGAACCGATTGACGTCTTCGAAGAAACAAACGAAATTCAAGTCAGTTTTATCAGTTTTTTACTGTAATATTGATACGTTTTTAGAATTCGCAGCGGATCATCTTGGGCAGAAGTTGATCGATAAAATGTTCACAACTTCGAGCTGTACTGCTGAAGAGTTGAATTATTGTGAGTTTGTTACTGTGTAAAAAATAACCATACAGTTTTCCAGTTGTCCGATTAATATTGTGCTCAAACATCGGGACCCTCAGCGTTCAAAAATCAATGCAAATTGGAGTCGATATGAGCCAGTGTTTTCGCAGTATTTTTTCTACTTATTGATAATTTCGCTGTTCTCAATTGTTTTTTGTTATTATCGAAACATCCCAAGTTTCATCGCGCTCCATTGCGAACTTGGGGAAATTCAAAAATTTCAGGTTTCCCGCTCACTTGTTTCTCTTGTAGGTCACGTCGAAACCGCAAAATTAACAAAGTTTTTATATTTGACGTGACCTACATGAGAAAAAAGTGGGCGGGAAAAAAATTTAAAAAAAAAAATAATTGTTTTCCTAAAAATTTTGAATTTTCCCAAGTTCGCAATGGAGCGCGATGAAACTTGGGATGTTTCGATAATATATTATGTCACTTATTTTTTTTTTTTGAAATATGAGCACATGAATTTTGTTGGAATTCCTATTCTTCAGGCAATACACTAGCAAAGAAAAATTCTAAAACAACGGAAAACCTAGAATTGGAAGGGATCCGTAAAACGCGGGAAACGGGTGAAATACGGATCAACAAACGCTAACGACGGATCCATTACGGATCGGATATGGATCCATATAGCATTCCTATTTCAACCGCGCGCGACTGGCGACCCACCCTTAACGGATAGTTTGCGACTCACCTGTGTACCTACGCATGCTTTTAAAAAGACAAAATAACTGGGACTATTGCAATATGTTGAAATTTTTGACTTTTTGATTTAGGAATCAATTATTCTCCGACATTCTGGCGACACGATGAGTGCTAAAACAAGATTAAAAAATGTTAAATTTGACTATTCATTGTTCTTATCACCAATGAGCCATCGCTCGTCATTTTTGTTACCTTTTTCCAAATATATAAGATTAAAGCTTTTGAAATTACTGATTATTTTCTTGTCAGTTTTTAACTAAAATGATTCAAGCACTCCTGTCAATTTTATTCATTGCCTCTGTCCGTTCTGATCCTCAATTTATTTCTCTCAGTCAATTTTTGTCTAAAGAGATTTATACCTTGGGTAACGTAGAGGTAAGCTATTTTAACTTTGAGGGAAAAAACTGTAATTTTTAGAGAGGAGCAAAACTATATCTTGCATCTTCGGATGATAATCGTTGGCTTAAGAACATCAGAATCCGTTCTGGAGCGAATTCTATTACGTAAGTATTACTTTGTTTCAAAAATGACTTATTGGGGTTAAATAATATTTTTAGATTAGACAATCTCAACTTTTTTTTTAGATTAGACGATCTCAACAATTTTAATGACGATGGTACTCCAAAAAGTTTTCTTGTGACTAGCGATCTCTATCTCACCACAACTAATGAGCGCTCAACAATGGCTAAAATGACTGGAAATTTGTACATCACCACCAAATTCCAGGCCGATGGTAACTTTTTGTAATAATTTGTATATAAAAAATAAAGTTTCAGATCCGGACTTTTCGGTCTACGTTATCAAAGATCAACACACTATTCGCACGAATGCAATTCAGTTTCAGTCAATTCAGTCTACAATGGTGATTTTGAATACTTGGCAACAGAAAGCAGGTATTGTTGATGATCCGCAATGGGTTTCTTATGTGACGGAAATCGAACAATCACCAAATACCAATATCAGTTTTCACTGGGGAATACCAAAGACTGAAAAACCGATGAGTACACCATTCTTCCGGCTTCCCGTTTATTACCAATATGCCTTCTTTGTTCCATCTGTGAAGGTGTAAGCATACGTAGATGTTCTCAGAACACATTTTCAGCAACCGTTTTTCAGATTGTTCGATGATGTGGAACCTCTCCTGATAGAACTTGAGGCCTGGTACATTACAGCAGTGGGACCAACAAGTATGAAAATCGACAAGAAGTATTTTCGCGATCATAAAAGTAACCTGACTGCTACTAATAGTACAGGCCTTATAATGACCAGTGGTATCTACCGTGAACATGTAGTCAATTTTACTCCTGACAAAACTAGAGAGGGGTCTTTTGGTATTTATGTGAGTTTTAACATTTTAAAAATTTCGCACATGTTTTCAAAACATTGTGTAAAACATAGCTTAACAATTTCAGTTTCAATCATATAATCAGTCTGGATCCGCTATTGGTGTTTATATGAGGGGAGTTTCTGCTTGGATAGAAGGTGTCTCAACTAGGGATCGCGATTATCAGCTGAGCACGGGTTCACAAGCTGTCAGTCTTACAGTGAATGCAACCAAATCGGCACCGGGAACATTTTTCTGTCAGTATTTTACATACGCTGAGGAGTTCATCCGTTCAACAACAACAACAGCAACAAAAACCACCTTAACTGCAGCAGCAACAACAACAGAAAGGCATACAAGCACGGTTTCTACTACGGGAACAACAACAAGCAAATTTGAACATTCAACGACACTACCTACAACAGAACTGCAAAGTACTGTAGGGATGCCTTCGACTACAACGGTTGACGTGTCCACTACACCTACAAAAGCGCCTAATACAACAAGACAGGCTGCCAAGACGACAATGGGACAAGTTTCTACTACTACTGTTGGAACATCAACAAAGGGATCTTCTCGCGTTAACAAGCTTGGAGTTCTAATGATAATGACCTTACTGTGGATGAGAGTTATCTAATTTTTTTGGATTGTTTTTTGATCCTGCAATGGTTGGTTATCCTTGATAAACGATTTGTTTTTCTAATCCGTTTTTTTATTACGTTTAGGGACCGCAACATATTTTTCAAACGCAATTTTTTAATGTTTTCTTTATCTGACATGTAATGTACCCCAATTGTCCCCCGGGGATTTGGCTGAAAGTAGGTTCATTAAAACAAGCTCAAAAAGTTATTTAAGAACGCGAAGCCTTTTTTGCCACAGTTTGATACTTTTTCTGAAAATCGACTTTTTAATAAAAATTTCGAAATTTCGAAAATTCAATTTTAAATGATCACAGCTTTGTTCAAACTTGTTCAAATTGGATAAACTAAAATGTGTTTTGTAGCTGATAAAATGAAATTTATGAGATCATTACAAACAATTTTTTGTACTTTGTGGTACCCCACTTATGACCCCAAATGCAATGTTGCTCCATTGCAACAAAATGCATAGCGAGACTTTGACGGTCGAAATTTGTTTAAAACTATGTTCAAACGATTAAGCATGTTGAAATTACTACTTATGCAAAATTTAAAAAATTTTCAACCGTGGAAAATTTTTTTATAAAATTTTGAAAAAATGAAATTTCGAAAAATTTAGAGAAAAGTCAAATTTTCAAACAATGCTTGTACAGAAAGTTTTAAATTTGTAAATGTTTTCTGATTAACCGTTTTATGCACTTTCAAATGAGCTATCAGTGATTAAAATTGCACAATTTTGAAGCAGTTTCTGAAGGTTTGAAAGTTACAGTAGCGTTTTCAGTGGCGAGTCAGAAATCGAAAAAAAATGAAAATGGAGCTAGAAACTCAAACTTTGTTGGGTTTTGTGGGAAATCGCAATTCAAACCAAATTGTCAACTGCAACTTTTTCCTAACTCTTCACACAAATCTGATAAAACTGAAAACAGTGTTTGGTACAGGCCCTAATCGAAAAACTGTGTTTCTACGAGCTGGATGAAAAGATAGAGAAAAGTTGCAGTTGACAATTTGGTTGGAATTGCGATTTCCCACAAAACCCAACAAAGTTTGAGTTTCTAGCTCCATTTTCATTTTTTTTCGATTTCTGACTCGCCACTGAAAACGCTACTGTAACTTTCAAACCTTCAGAAACTGCTTCAAAATTGTGCAATTTTAATCACTGATAGCTCATTTGAAAGTGCATAAAACGGTTAATCAGAAAACATTTACAAATTTAAAACTTTCTGTACAAGCATTGTTTGAAAATTTGACTTTTCTCTAAATTTTTCGAAATTTCATTTTTTCAAAATTTTATAAAAAAATTTTCCACGGTTGAAAATTTTTTAAATTTTGCATAAGTAGTAATTTCAACATGCTTAATCGTTTGAACATAGTTTTAAACAAATTTCGACCGTCAAAGTCTCGCTATGCATTTTGTTGCAATGGAGCAACATTGCATTTGGGGTCATAAGTGGGGTACCACAAAGTACAAAAAATTGTTTGTAATGATCTCATAAATTTCATTTTATCAGCTACAAAACACATTTTAGTTTATCCAATTTGAACAAGTTTGAACAAAGCTGTGATCATTTAAAATTGAATTTTCGAAATTTCGAAATTTTTATTAAAAAGTCGATTTTCAGAAAAAGTATCAAACTGTGGCAAAAAAAGGCTTCGCGTTCTTAAATAACTTTTTGAGCTTGTTTTAATGAGCCTACTTTCAGCCAAATCCCCGGGGGACAATTGGGGTACATTACATGTGAGGATTTTATACCTTTTGACATTTTTGCTGATTCTGACCCAAATATTTCATTTCGGCTAGTTTTTATAGAATACTTAAATATATGATCTAGACCGAAATTTTACGTAAAACCGATGGTTATGAGAAATCGAGCATATATGACCCTGAACAACGCCAAAACATACAAAAACCAAACTTTTTTCGAATTGGCTGTTCTTTGAATTAATGAAAAATATGTTCAAAATGGTTCAATCTTGTTCAAATTTTGGTAGCATGTGAAATATGAGTTTTTCTATCAAATGAAATAAAAAATGAATTAAATGTCCCTCTTGGCCTGAAACTACATGCGATTGTAGTTTGACCTGGTTCAGTATTTTTCGGCTAGTTTTTTTATTAGATCTTGCTAATTGGAAACTATAAAGGAGAGAAAGGTTTATCAGATTTTATAAAGAAACCTTGCGTATATGGACTTTATGACCTATTTAGACCAGTAAAACTGAATTCGAGTCGAGTTTTGAATAGTTAGGTCACTAATAAAGTAAAACAAATTAGATATTCGAATTCTGCATAGTCGATTTAGTGTTTCCCCAAATTTTCTAAAAATTTGAATGACAACGCCAAGAGATACAGGTGTCCAAAGGTCCATTTCACCCCCAAGAGAAAGAAATCGAAGCTCCGCCCCCTCACGTTGCGGTCCCTAATTACATTCTATTAAATTTCTCAAAAATAGCGAGTAATGTTTTGAGACCTAATCATGGAAATTTGAAAGATTATCAACAAATTTTCATAGCACAACATCGTGAACAAATTTGCCATTGAAAAATCACAAATAACATATTTCAATTCTTAACTAGAGTATCTTTAAAAAATGCAACATGATGTTTGCTGAAATAAAAATACACACAAAACCGAGTCATCGCTCCTCGTCTCGATTGAAAATAAAAACGCGTCAGTTTTCGAATTAGACGGTTTTTCTTCGTACTTGAAATGAACCACTGGTGAAATTATTTTCAATGTAAAAAATAAGACTTCTGAATTGGAAGGCCCCAAAATAAGGACTACCTTGCCATTGCAATTGTTTCGAAAACTTACCTCACACTCTCTGATTCATACACATTATCAATACCAATAATTGCTCCAACAGTACTACACTATATTCAAAAATGCCCTCTCTCTCGAGACATGATGTATGCTGAAATAAGATTACACAGAAATTTTCATATCGTCACATAAAACTTCTTATCAGACGACGAGTCATCACTCCCAGTCTCGATTGAATATAAAAAGTTTGTGGTTTCCTAAATTTGGTGATTTTTTTCGCGCTTTCAATGTTTGCGATGGTCAGAGTAGCTCTGCTGATATTTCTAGTTTCTCTTGTGAATGCTAATCCTCATCTTATTCCTTTGAGCAAATTCACATCGATAGCTACTTATGCGGTTAATGGCGTAGAGGTAAGGGTCTTGGCCAAGGCAAGCAACGGACGACCAGCCGGCCGCGGCTTCTGAAGATATTGAACTGATTTTCCTAGGCCGGCCGGATGCCGAAAGTGGCCCCCTTGGTCCTGAGCATACGGCCCATACTCCGAGGGTACATCGAAAAAGGGTACATCACTCTTATAGGGAACATTGACTCAGAGGATACATTGACTGATAGGGTACATCTGTGGAGGAGTCTGATAGGGTACATTTAAGCAACTCTCATAGGGTACATCGACGAAATACTCAAAGGGTACATCGTAAAAATCTGAAAGGGTACATTGGTCTGATTTCGCACAGCTTTCGAATATTCGTAACTTAATGAGACGGACAAGTTTAATAACGAAGTTTCGGTCATTCATCGGATTATAAGCAATTTACTGATGCTCGGCGAAGTTTTGCAACGTGCTCCTCCTCAATCTTGAATAGTACGCGCTCATTTCTCGATCACTTAGGGACGCTATTTCAAACCAATATTAGTAATTTACCCGCAGTCTGAAAGCTTGAGCAGCGAACTACACTTTTTTCTAGCCCAGGAAGATAAATAACTTCAAACAGATACAATGAAAGATACAATGTTCGTCCCTAAGTGATCGAGAAATGAGCGCGTACTATTCAAGATTGAGGAGGAGCACGTTGCAAAACTTCGCCGAGCATCAGTAAATTGCTTATAATCCGATGAATGACCGAAACTTCGTTATTAAACTTGTCCGTCTCATTAGGTTACGAATATTCGAAAGCTGTGCGAAATCAGACCAATGTACCCTTTCAGATTTTTACGATGTACCCTTTGAGTATTTCGTCGATGTACCCTATGAGAGTTGCTTAAATGTACCCTATCAGACTCCTCCACAGATGTACCCTATCAGTCAATGTATCCTCTGAGTCAATGTACCCTATAAGAGTGATGTACCCTCAATGTACCCCTTTTTGATGTACCCCCGGAGTATGGGCCTGAGCATACATGTAGTCCGGGCTTTTCTGAGCTTTCGTGGGCCTTCAATTTTGTCTACTTCAAATTCACAATTTTTGGTCCATCTTAATACCAAAATGTAAAGCGTTTTCGGCCCTCATAGGTCTCATCGAGTTCTACATTTTGGAATAAAAATTGATCGAAAATTTTAAATTTGAAGCGGAGAAAATCGACGGCCCGCGAAGGCCCAAAAAAGCCCGGATCATATGTATGGTCCTGAGCAAGGCTGACAGACGGCCCGGGCCGTTGGTAGGTTGTCATGATTGACTCAGGCTTTTTGGATCAAAAAATGTCAGGGCCGCCAGATTCAACCATGGCAATCTACCCACGGGTCGGCCGTAAGACCGCCGTGGCCCTGAGTAGTCCAAAATAATGACTTAATTTTCAGGGAAATGCTAAACTGTATCTTGCATCGGCTGATGATAATAGTGTGCTCAGAAACATCAACATTAGCAGCGGAGCTAATTCTATTACGTAAGTTTTGTAAGGTCTTTGATTCCATACATGGCGTAAAACGACTAACTCGTGCCGAACCGGGCCTACGAAGCAAAAAAAGCAAGGTCAATTTTTAGAAAGTTTTTTGCTTGTTTTCTGTTCAATCTTAAAATGTTTCATTTTTTAGTACACTCATGATTTTTCATGCATTTTTCATGCAGTTACTAAAATTTTTCATGAAAAAATTTTAATTTTCTGAAAACTTTTGACAAAAATTTTCAACCCGGGCCCACCGAGCCGGACCGGACCGGATTTGAACATGTTTTTTGGTCCAAATGAATGAAGTTTTTCAGCCTGGACAGACTCAACGACTACAATGATAATGGTACTCCAAAGAGTTTCCTTCTTGTTGGCGGACTCTTGATCACCACTTCCAATAGTGATGATGTAACAGCCAATTTGACTGGGAACCTTTACATCACCACCAGAGCTCAAGCTAACGATCCGAACTTCTCTGTGTACGTCATCAAGGATCAGCATTTCATCGACACAAACGCCATGAAATCTACAGTAGTTGTATTGAACACTTTTTTGGGAAATACGGTTGATGAGGATGCCCCAAGTAAAACTTCATTGGTATCTGGAATGAATCAATCTCCGAACACTAATATCTATTTCCAATGGGGAATCCCTCCAAGTAACTGGTATGAGTTTACCAATAACACATTCTTCAGAAATGCAGTGGTATTATCGAATGGGAGTGTGTATGCGCAAGTGTGAGTTGCATTCAAAGTAGGATTACGATCATTTTTTTAATTTTCTCAAATGATCGTCCCAATTCGAGTACTTACAAAAATAACAATTTTTTGCATGAAAATTGTTAAAAATCGGAAAATTGATTTTCAACCCGCCAATTTAGATTTTTTCAAACTTTTTCAAAAAAATTTAGAATTTTTCGCTGATTCGAACGCGCCTAATCTCGCGGTTCAAAACATAATAGAAACATTTTTATTAACAAATTTTCAACTGTCGCGTCGACCACTGCCGACGTATGAGCCGGCAGCGGCGAGCGCGACAGCAGATTGTAAGTCGGCAGCGGTCAGCGCGACAAAGTGAAAATTTGTTCATAAAAATGCTTATTTTGCGTTTTGAGCAGCGATATTAGGTGCATCAGAATCAGCGAAAAATTGTGAATTTTTTGAAATAGGTTAGAAAAATGTAAGTTGGCGGTTTGGAAATCGATTTTTCCGAGTTTTAACGATTTTTATGCAGAAATATGTTTATTTTCGTAAATAATGGAATTTAGACAATCATTTGAGAAAATGTGTAATCCTACTTCAATTTTCCAAGTTACAACTTTAAATTTTCAGATTCTTTGATAATGTAGAGCCAATGCAGATTAATCTAGATGCCTGGTACTTTACTGTCATGGGACCAAATAACATAAAAATTGAGAAGAAGTATGTAAACAATTACAACTATACAGTAACTGCCACCAAGACTACTGGACTTATTATGAATAGTGGCGTCTATAAAGAGCATGTGGTTAACTTTATGCCAGATGTTACAAAAGTCGGGGATTCTGGAGTTTATGTAAGTGTCTATCTCTAGCTTGATGTAATATAATTCTAGAAATTGTAATTTCAGTACGCTGCCTTCCACGAGTCTGGAGACATTGGTGTTTACCTCGAGACCGCAACTGGTCAAGTTTCTGGTTCCGCTAGAAACGCGAGCAACGCACAAGATCAATGGAGTTTTTACGTTGATGACCAAGCATACAGAGTAAAAGTCAATACTACCAGCAAGACCCCAGGAACGTTTTTTGCCCAATACTTCACGTTCCCTGGACTCGATAAGCCTGTCACCACAACATTCATGCCAACGACACAGACAACAGCACTGGTAACTGAAGGAGCTGGAGTATCGACGACAACTGTTGGAACATCTACTAAGGGCTCTGGATATTTCTATGGGGTGCAATTTGTGATAGGGATGGTTTTGGGAGCAAGGTTGTTGTAAATGTTATTGTGATCTTGATTTGGTGCTCGAATTTTAATAAAAAATTTGTACATTAAAATAGGATTACAGTTATTTTCATGTTCACAAATGATCTTCCTAATTTCAGTATTTGCGAAAATAACAATTTTTTTCATAAAAATAGTTTTTAAAAAATGAAAAAATCGATTTTTAAATCGCGATTTTATTTTTTCTTTTTCTCGAGATTCGACGATTTTTGTGCAAAAATATTGATATGTTCTCGAATACTGGACTTTTCAAACCTATTGAATATCCAATGTAATGTCTTTATCAAAATAAAATTATATCAACAAATAAACCTAAAATCACAAACAAAACTGAATGATAAGCCAATATGGAATCAAAGAGTCTCAAAATTCAAAGTAATACATCTTGTCAATAGCCCGTAATTGAATATTTGTTAGACGATGGTGACTTGAGGGAAATTGCAGAATTCTGCACAAAAAGCGATGGAGCCACTTTCGAAGCGTCGTAGTTTCTATGGGTTATGTCACGTAGCAGATGGACGAGTCCGAGAAGATCGGAACCGCCACTGACGGCGAGAACCTGAAATAGAGGATTCTGGATTCTGATTTTTGCTGTCAGAGAGTTGAGATTACAGAAAAAAGAAGGTCCTGAATTTGAAAAACAAAATTACAGTAAGAAGATTTTTGGAATTGTGGTTTCAAATTTGAACTTTCTGTAACCTTATTCCTAGATTTTCAAAGTTTTGGTTCTCACATTTCAAACTACCAGAATTCAATTAACAAAAGCTTTAAAAATCCAATTTATGAAAATTTGATTCTTTTTCAGATTACAAACTTCCCAAATTTGAACTACAGAATTTTAATCTAAACTTCTAGATTTGCAATTTTCATAAGCCTAACTTGTGAATTTCTAGATTTCTAGGCACCCATTTATTCTGAACCTATGTAGATACATGCACCGAATTCCTGAACAGAAAAAATAACCCACCGATTCATTTTTGACCACAATTATCGGAGAAATCATCGTAGTAGGCACTTTTCCAGGTTGCAACGACAACGGCAAGTTGTCATTCTTCAAATCGAAATATCTCATCTTATTATTCCAGAAGAATCCCGATGAGGAGTACACAAGACTTCCGAAGCTGAATATTCAAATTTTGAAGCCCAATTTTTTATATGAAAACTCACTCATCCCCCAAAGATAATGTCACACTGACAGTCATATTATTCTCATCAATAACTAGAATTTCTGTGGATCCATTCTCTTTGAAATTCACATTGAGCTCTTTGGTCTCCACACTAGCCCTCTTTGAGGTCTTCGATAGTTCCTCTGCATACTTTTTACTACTCTTGACAAACATCGGGTCCCCGATTTTATAGGTCAGAATAGCGCTGGATTTCACAAAATCGTTGACTTTGGAGAGATTGGACATGTCTGAAGTTTGTTGTTCCAGATTTGTGAGCTTAGCGAAAACTCACTTTTTGTCGCTAAATATGTGTTCGCTAGCACTGCAAATGAAGAAGGGGGTCCTGGTCCACAAACTTTTGTATCTGTATCAATATCAGTGCACAAAGAATTGGCAATATCACTTTCATAATCTTCCAAATCAGAAACTGTCAAATATCCTCCTCCAAGTTCCTTGACCAATTTCGGAGCCATCTCTCCTCGATAAAAAGAATCCAATGGATTCTCATACTCGGAAATTTCCGTCAGTAAACTGGCCAAACCACTACAAAATAGCTTGTCATTTTTGACGTTTGCTTTGAAAAACGAGGCCAGGGCCGGAGCATTGGAACGGTTTTTGAGGTCTTCATCCAAGTCGAATCCCTTATTGCATTGTTGAATTGTAGGGATGACTAGGTGTTTCCATTGTATTCGATTTGAAGAAAACTTCTGGAAGGCGCGGTACAAACCATTCAAGGCTCCAGGGGTTCCGGAGGCTTTTGGACCAACGTGGGTGAGCTCGGGATTCTTTTTGAGCTCTTCGAGGTTGGTGTTCATTGGAGCGCTTTCTCTGGAAATGATTTCAATTAAAGGAGGATTCCGAGCAAAAATTATTATTGCTTTAGTATATGCAGAATTTTGTCCTGATTCCGAATATCTCAACGAAAATCCTCAAAAATGTTTCTCGGAGTCAGAAAAACGCCATCAAAAGGGTCGAAACAAAGGAGAAATGCTCCCTTGCTTCCCCTGGGATTTTTAGTCGACGTTAGTCATATTTTTTGCTAATTTACAAGCCAGAGTGTCTTCCAATACTATTTTCAGTAAAATAATGGAAACATTTGCACAAGTTTGTCACATAGGATGCATTTACTGCGGCATGGCCTAGAAAACTGCGGAGAAAAATCGGCTAAAAGGGAGCACTGTGGCCGAAACGTTCCCCCTTTAACGGCGTTTTTCGGCTTCGGCAAAAGTTGTTGAGCATTTTCGTTGTAATATTCCGAATCAACGCCATATTTTACATCTTCTAAAGCAAAATTATTTTTGGTCGGAATCTTATTTTAGGAACACTTTCACTATTTCTTCTTACCTGGCTATAATCGATGTCACATTCCCATTCTTCCTCTTCACTGTCATCACCATACCACCACCCAAACTAGCCTTACTGGGAAGAGCCCCCATCAAACAGAAGCTTGTAGCAATTGCAGCATCCACCGCATTTCCTCCTCGCACCAAAATAGACTTTCCGATTTCTGAGCAGGCTTGGGAAGAAGAAAAGACGGCGGCTCGAAGGTTTTCATCGTTCTCAAAGACCTCAATACTGTTGGCAGATTCTGATTCAAGAATCGTGCTTTGATGGTGGGATTCGGATTCTGGAATATCAATTGATTTTTTAAATGCTTTGTAAGTTAGAACCTACTTGTTGTCCTAGAAGTTGTTACAATTTTCACTGGAATCAATGTTGGCTCGAGGTCCTCCGAAAAGTTAAACTCAATGGTGTGTGGAGTCTCCGTGGACGATTTGTAACGTCTTCTGAATGTCAATGGTGAGCTGCTGGGTGATATAGTTTGAAGTTCAAAATTTTGATAAGTCCTCGTGGAGTACACGGATGGTGCGGGAGAATCTGAGCGGGTGAGGAAGAAGGCGAAAAGGCCGAGAACGAGGGCGAGGATGACGATGAATTGGATGAGGATTATGATCCAGGGAACGTCGAATAACCTGGAAAGTTTTGAGTTTTTTGGAAAGTGTAGGATTTTTGATGTGGTCAAGTATATATATTCGGCCTGGCCCGGATGGCCCTTGTAGGTAATAGCCGTCAAAAGTTTTCCGGAAAAAAAAGAACAGAAAACAGTCAAAAAATCGGACTTTTCTCCAAACTTGACCAACGGAAAATTGGTTCTCAAAACCCGGTAGAAAATCCTGCGCCGGCCCCGGAACGGCCCCGGTTTGGACATGTATGGTCAAGTAGAAAATTAGACTGAAATTCGAAATTTTCCAGAGGAGTACACGAATTCCAATCTCAAAAATTCAATATTCGAGATAAGCTCTCCAAAAAAAACTCGCTCTAATGCAAACTTTTTTTGAAATCTCTGAAAAAATATACCTACATCCCCCTCTTGGTGTCGTTGTTGTCTCCATTGGCCTCTGGCGGAGGTGACGGTGGATAGATTTCCACATTTCCCAATTGGCTTTCCATTCAATGACAAAATCTGAAAAAAAAATTGAAAAATTTTTGAAGGTTGTATTATTTCGGTAGTTCGTAGAGGATTACGGTAAGAAAAGTTCTAATGAAACTTTGTTTCTGAATATCTAGTATTTGTAGCGTTTTACAAGGTTCCTTCTAGAACAAGATTTTTGAAGTTGGACTTCCTCAAATTGAAAAATTGAAAATCCTTGGGTCAGTAAGTTCACCCTACTCAAGAAGTGACAAAAGCGGGAAAAAACATAACAATACATAGATGCTCAGATCTATTTGCTTAAGGGATGAACATGAGAATAGAAAAAAAGAAGGAAGGTGTGAACATTGGAAAACAAAAGACGCCTAGAGAAGAACATTACAATTTCAAATACACAGCATAGGTTACTTCCGAAAAGATAAAGATGAGATTTCCTCTAATAACCGATTTGACCATCATAGCAAGGGGGTCTTGTTGTTTGTCCACATAGAGTCCCCAAGAGAGAAGTGACGATGATAGCTGTATAAACAGTAATCGAGTGGGTGCGTGAAGGCGACTCCAAAAATCGAATGACCTGTTGAGATGATGAGGATGAGAAAACGACGCAGTGTATCAAGGGTCTCGGCGAGTAATTGAGAGCGTGAATTGTTTCAATTTTGTTGCGAAATGAAGGGTGAAGAGCTTATTGAAATCGGGATGCATAGATTATTTATTTATTTATTTTGTTTTTTTTATTAAATTGGTTCGGATACGAAAAAGATGACATGGATTTCGAATAACAAAAACAAGAAGACGATTTTGATTGACCAAAGAGATATCACATTTTTGAAACAGAAAGGAGTCCGAATTGTTAATAAAGTTATTCTAGTGGTTCGGAAGCCAAGAAATGAGTGACTTGCCGGTTTTTACCGTTAAAACTATGGTGACAACCTGGATTTCAGAATACTTTATTGCCCATTTTTTCTGATAGACCCTCTACTCTTCCCTTTGGTCTGTAATTCACATTTTTGGAGTCTAAATTGTTCATAGATTTTTTTCTTTTTTTTTTTTGGTCTAAATTTTTCATTGATGTTTTCTTTTTCTGGGGACTGAATTGTTCAAAGACTTTTGGAGTCTAAATTGTTCTACACGGATACATTATTCTAAAAAAGAGTTCAATGTTTCCGATTTTGTGTCTGCTAATTCGAACAAAGATACACTCATTTTCAGATTTAGAAAAAATAAGCAATTCCCCAAAAAAACCGAAACAACTTTATGATTCATCTATCTTTTCCAAAAACATCAATCACTTGTTTCTCTATCCCTTTCCTATTCCTCATGCCAATATTTGTTGTAGTAAACAGTCTTGTCATTTGACAATTTTCCCATTTAATCTTCTTATTTTTTCTCAAAACCGTATTCTCAAAATAAGATGCCAATTCGTGAAGATCCTAGTAGAAGATCTTTGATAAGCGAAAGATATGAAGATCCTTTGGAGAATGCTGGATGCTGTAAAACTACTACAATTATTATTACGGTTTTATTTATTTGTGGAATCGCAGCGTTTGGATTGTCGATCATTTTGATGATTGTAGCAGAGGAGATTGGTGTTAAAGCAGGTTAGTTTGATTTGATTTTCTTCTTTTTTTGATTAGGGAATTTTAGATACAACAACTACTACGATCCAAACAACAACGAGCTTCGACGATTTTACCAAAAGTGAGCAATTCCAATTTTTTTAATACAAAAATTATTCAGAACGTGATCCGGAAACTCCCAATTGCAAAAAACGTATCATTGGATTATTCACTAAAGTCGAGTCATCTCCCATCTTGAAATCACAACTTCGAAAACTAACTCATGCAGTTTTTGCCTACCTTCAGATGAATTCTGATTGGTCACTTCGGTTTAAGAACGATCGAATTCAGAATAGATTTTTGGATTTGAAAAACAAGGCGAAAGGTTTGGATTTGAAAGTGATGGTTTCGATTGGTGGTCCAGACAATTCGATTCATTTTTCGGATGTTGTAAAAGATTCGGATAAGCGGAGGTAGGAATTTGGGTTTCGTGATGTTTTGTACTAGATCATTTTGCAACGATGACATTTCGCAGCCATGACACTTCGCAAAAAGTCGTTTCGCATCCAGCATTTTTTGGTGTTGAATAAATTCCATTATTAGCTCATACTCTAAACTAGACATCATTAGATTTAAAAATTTGTAGTTCAGAAAGTTGCAAAACGCCCGATTGCAAAATGGCATGGTTGCGAAATCGACGTGACTCAAAAAGTGCCGCAGTCACAAAACGACCGGTTGCGAAACATCAAAGAGCTAGAACATAGTACATTTCCATACATGATCCCGGCCTTCTCGGGCCTTTGCGGGCTTCAATTTTCTCTACTTCAAATTCAAATTTTTTGGTCAATCTTTATACCAAAATGTAGCCCTTGATGATATCTATAAAATGGTACTAAAATCCCCCAGATTGCCTGTCTCAATTCTGTCTAGAATTCCTAGTACACCTGAGCCGACCATGCGGGAGCCGAAAACCCGGCCCTGGCATACAAGTTCTAGACAAAAACTGAGGGAGGCAATCTTGGTGATTTTAGTACCATTTTATAGATCTCATCGAGTTCTAAAATTTGGTATACAGATTGACCGAAAATTTTGAATTTGAAGGCCAAGATCACATGTATGATTTTTTCAACTAGTTTTCTTACAGAACCTTCATTGAATCAATCGTTTCCTTCCTGAAAGAACACGATATCCATGGTATCGACATATTCTGGAAATGGCCCAAGGAGTATGATCAATTTGGTTACACCCGATTTCTCATGGAATTAAAGCTGAAAATGAATGAGCTCAACGAAGAAAGTCTCCTATCCATAACAGCTCCCCCCGCTGGAATCGACAATTGGGAGTATGGATTCGATCTGAATGGGATTCTAAAATATGTGGATTTCATAAACGTGCTAACTATGGACTACTACGGACCATGGCCAAACCAATGGGGGACTCCAACTGGACCAACATCTCCGTTGTTTTCTGGAATTCGGGAGAAGGCCAATTTCAATGTAGACTACACCATGAAGTATTATGCCTGTGAAACTTCTGAACCTTCAAAATTCAACATTGTGATTCCATTCTATGCAAGAAACTGGAGAAATGTTCAGGGGGCTTTGGATCCAGAATCCGGAATTTTCCGCCACGTTGAGCTGAAAAACAATGAGGCTCATGGTCAAGCCTACATGTCTCGATGGACGGTGGAGAATGAGAAATGGAAAACAGCAAACGCGACATGGGATGAGGAGACAAGAAGCTCATATATTTTCGATGAAAAATCGAAGAACTTTTTGACATTTGAGACTGAAAAAAGTATAGCTGCAAAAATGGATTATGTGAGGAGCAAGAACTTGGGAGGAGTTTGGATTTGGTCCGTGGATCAGGATGATTCAAAGAATCGACTTCTGGAAGCAGTGACGTCTTATGATATGTGCTCAAGGGAATCGGATGGGATTTTGGAATTTGATTGTTGATTTTTTGAAAATGAAGGTTTATTTGAGTTTGTTTCCTGATGTTTTTAGAAAAATGGAGGCCGGCCGCCCCGGTCGTAGGTAGGCTGCAGTTGTTGAATTAGGCCGCCCTTCCAAAAATCAGTTCTTTGAATCAAAAAAGTTCAGGGCCCCGCGGCCGCCGTAAATTTCTATGATCAGAAGCACCTTATCCAGAATGCCGCGGGCAGCAGTGATGCAGCCTCCGGCTATGGAGCGTTTGGTTTATCTGCCGACTTTTTGATACCTAAACATCCAATGAGCCCTCAGTTCATTAGCCTTTTCTCTGTGCTCTCTCATTCGCTCATACTATTTCTATGGATCACGAACCATTTCGAATACCGGCAACTTATTGGGTCCTAATAACACGCTTAGCCGGTGGCTGGGTCATCCCGACACCTGCACACTCTCACTTTTCCCTCTTCTCTCTCTCTATGGATATCCGTTGCGCAAGAATACATGCACAAGAACACAGGAAACAAGTAAGAAAGTGGAAGTGTCTAATGACGCAAGAGGAGAAGAAGAAAAGTAGAGCGTCCAAGAGCAGTAGGTCATCAGTCAGGTGACTTGCGGTCGAATAGTCCTCAGAATCTCAACAACATTTGGATTAAATATGTGAAAATCGAAAAAATTCTAGTTCTCCGTGATTTCCAATTTTTTAACGGAAATTTGAAAATTTCCTGTAGGAAATTCTTTTTTGAAAAAACGCGTATTGGAAGTTTCGTCGTTTTTGTTCAATGTTTTCATATTTTTTCCAATTTTTTTTCTGTTCTAAATCGATACCTAACATCGCAATATAAAAAAAATTATTTAAACTTTCTCAGTTTAGCTATTGAATTTTTAGTCGAATTTCGATCAATTTTTTTGGAATTTCCGGAGAGCCAAGCGCTTGGCTCTTTTCTTATTATATCTCTTCTTTTCGGCTCCGGAACATTTCGAAGGCGGACATTTTGAAAGTGAGACATTTCGAAAGTGAGACATTTCGAAGGCGGACATTTCGAAAGTGTGAAATCGAGTTTTTGCCCAATTTTCGGAACTGCTCATATATATTTTTTTCGTTTTTTTAATAGGGCATTGTTCAAGATATAATAAATCATAAACGCATAAAAGAACATTTCAAAAAAGTTTCAAAATTTTTCAAAAGTTTGAAAAATTGGACAAAAACGCGATTTCACACTTTTGAAATGCCCTCTTTCGAAATATCCACTTTTGAAATGTCCACTTTCGAGATGTCTCACTTTCGGAACCTCTACTTTCGAAATGTCCCGGAGCCTTTTTTCTTCTTGGTTCATTCTTCAGCACATTTGTTTTGAATGCCTACTAAATACTCCTAAAACCATCTCTTTTTCCCGGAAACCAAATTTTAAGTAGCCTTTATCACCTCTCCCGTTGATTTATTATCCTACCAATAGCTATTTGTTCCGCGTTCCTGGGAAAAAAATTGGGAGAATTCATTGTCTACTGCTTTAAAATCTCTTGGGAGAGAGAAATGAATGACTCATGATTGCCTAATACCTCCTAAAACAAACATTGCCTGACATGACCCCGTTGCTCCGCCCACTTTTTGGGTCAGTAGCCCCCATCTATTCTATTCATTCATTCGTCTTCTTAGGCAGCAATGTGAATGCAGCCGATTTTCTTTTATTGATTTTTTGAAATTTATGCGTTTTCTTAGGCAGCGGTACTGAACGCAGCCGATTTTCCTGTTGATTTTATATAATAATGTGAGTTTTTTGGGTATTTTGCAAGGAGTAGGAGTACATAAGTTTTTTTTAAAACTAGGTACAAATATATAATTTTTATATCACAATCGGCTTAGAATTCTTGAGAGAACAAAAAAATCAATGCAAAAGTTAGGCAGCGCATCGGTATTTTCAAACTCGACAATTTTTTCATACTTTCTATCAAATTTTTATGGAAAAAAAATCGAAGTGGTCTCCTAAAATTTCATGAGAAAAGTTTTGATAAGATGCCTTTTTTGGGAAATTTTTTTATGTGTCAAAGTTATATCAAGAAATAGTTGCGCAACCACTCCAAAAATATTTTTGTCCTTGAAAGCACGCGCAATATTTTGGAAGCTTTTTTGTGTTTTCCCAAGGTTGTGACGGGACACCAATTATTGGAAGACAGTATCATAAAATTTTAATGAACATAAAAACAAACAAACATAAATATAATCGTTATATATTGAATTATTCTCTAGGCTGGCCACTACCTGAAGATCTACACGCTGGAGGAAGCGCAGAGGTTCCGTAACCAAACCGTGGAGCAGGTTGCAGGGCCCGACCCATACAGAGCGAGGAACAACAGAGATCAGCCCTTAACATCGTCTTCTTTGACAAGTACTCGGTCGACATGATCAACCCGGACTGCGCCCCACTCATGGCGAACAACTTTCCAGGAGATCTAGTCTTTGTGATGGAACGGAAACCATCCCCAAACGCTCCCATTCAAGCGTGTGAGGAACCCAGCAGAGCACAAGAAGTTCTGGAAGATAAAGACGAATAATGCCCCAGCAACTGGTCAAGAAGTTCCGAGAACGTTTTCTCAAAAGAACATTGGATGAATTGGCCAGCTATGGTACTCCTCCAGAACATTCACCCGTTAAGAACGTGAATCCGGCTTGGAAAAATTGTTCACTGGAGGAGTTGAAGAAGCCATACCAGGATTATGAAAACAGAGTAAGTATCTCAATCTGCGTATAACAGACACTTAAAAATTATTATTTGCAGAGTTAACACCAATGATCTGCGCCCCGACGATGAAGATCTCAATGCCTTCTTCCGATGCATATATAAAATTGTGAGTAAAATGGAAACAATTCGCAAGGTTCAACTAAATCGTTCATTGAAAAATTAGGAGGTCATGAGTTTTTAGTGAAAAAAAAAAACATTTTTTGGCACTATGATAACTCGATTTTGTTCAATTTTTGGGATTTTTTCATGTCTAAAATGATTTGAATCGATCAATATAAAATATCCGACTTTTTGTAAACACTTTTGCACGATACATAATCCAATAATAAAACGAATGCATTTACGTTACAATAAATTAATAAAAATAGTTTTCAGTTGCACAATCGTACACCACGAAACAAATCATTTCCGTTTGCCCTCATACACCCGGATTACACTTGGAGGAAATATTGCGAGAAGGAAGAGGGATTGAAATTGCAACATTTTGAATATGGCTCCGCGAAGGCGACAGAAAAACCTAGAAACGTTCTTGTGTTTTTCATGGCTGATCCTCAAACAGTGCGTGGTCAAACAGTTTCTCAAGAAACGAAACTCTTCGCTCACATGACATTTGGAAAATCGACTGCACCTAAACAAGGTATGAATTTTCAAAAATTAAACGTACTATTAAAATTTAAATAATAATAGTTAATACTAGTTTGTTCGATGAAGGGCCGATGCCACTTACTCATGAAGTCAAAACATAATATTTCCCTAACCAAATTTGGCTTGGTGAACTAGAAAAAGTCACCTGGTCTCAGTTTAATTATTTCGACATCACCAATGTTCTGAAGCATTTAAAAATATCTTCTAAAAACAATGATATAAAGAATACGACACGGTGAAAGATTGACCACACATTACCTCCCTCTTCCTCACCTCACAACTGCCGAAATTTCAGATAGTCCTACGGTTCATGCTCATCTACTGGACTCCGCACATTGCCGTGTAACAACAGACCTCAAGGATCGAATCAAAGAAATTGTAAAGGCCTATTATGTCAACGAGGAGTGTGAAGTCGATATCGAAATTGGATGCAAGCAAGTTTTTCAACAACAAAGCTCCAACGACTGCGCAGTCTTGACGTTCTGGAATGCGTACAGATACATAATAGCGGGCACTGTTGAGAAATTGGAACTCACTTTACCTGAACGAATGGAGCTTAGCGATAGTCACGTTTCTGCTCTTCGACAGTGTGTCTCCGATTCTCTTGGCGAGTATTCGAAGGTGTGGAACGAAAAAAAGTAAGTCGTTTGTTTAGATAGGGAAACGAATAAAACTAAAATACACTTCACATCTAGACTACGGTTATTCAATATTTAGCTTTTTAGGAGCAGAATAAAATTGCGAAGAAGAAGAGACCAAAGAGTTCGACAATGGAGTCTTTGAAGGAGCCACCGCAAAGTGTGGAAAGGCAAACGCCCGGAATTTAAAATGCTTATGAAAAAAAAGGTTGGTCTGAATTCCCTACAAAAAGAGAACATAGACCACAAAAAGAACCGTATAGATAAACTTTCAGAAACTGTAGTCTCCAATTACTGAAAACCTAATCTTGATCAAAATCAAGTTATTATCTTTTTTTTTTTGTTTGTATCTCGCAACGGTTTCTGTTACACAATTTTTTTGATTAAGCATTTTAACTGTTATAGTTTTAGCGGCAAATTCCTCTGTGATCTAAACCATTTGAAAATGTTCAAATTAAATTTGCATTTTTTCACATTCGCTAACGGTTTTTTTTTTCAGAAGGCAAATGGAATCGCTTTGAAAACTATGGTCATTTGCTGGGAATGTTACAAAAACAAGGCTCCGTCAAGGATGGTTCTCAAAAACAAAACTAGGCCTAAACGTCGACTAGAACAGCACTACAGGAGCAAGCATAAATCAACAACCAAACTTTACAAAGACTTCAAATTAGCGTTAGTTTTTCAGAACCGCAAAAACGATTTTTGTTTGAAACTAATGTTTGCAGATCGTTCAACGAAACACAACCGGTGTTAGAAATAGACAAAATCGAATCGGCCCCCACATATCAAACGCCCGGAATTCGCAAAGCGTATGAGCAAAGAGGTTAGTCTAAATTCCTTTCAAAAAGAGAACATAGCCCACAAAAACAAACGTTTAGCTGAACTTTCAAAAACTGGAGTATCTAATTATTGAAAACTTAGGATTAAAGTCATTTTTTTATTTTCTCAAATGATCGTCCCAATTCCAGTATTTACGAAAATAACAATATTTTCGCACAAAAATCGATAAAACTCGAGAAAATCTATTTTCAAAACGCAATAGAAACATTTTTATGAACAAAATTGCACTTTGTCGCGCCGACCGCTGCCGACTTAAATCTGCTGTCGCGTTCGCCGCTGCCGGCTCATACGTCGGCAGCGGTCGGCGCGACAATTGAAAATTTGTTAATAAAAATATTTCTATTGCGTTTTGAGCAGCGATATTAGGTGCATTCGAATCAGCGAAAAATTATACATTCATTGAAATAGGTTAGAATAAACGTAAGTTGGTGATTTGAAAATCGATTTTCTCGAGTTTTACCGATTTTTTGTGCAAAAATATTGTTATTTTCGTAAATACTGGAATTGGGACGGAATTGGGACGATCATTAAAAAAATGACTGTAATCCTACTTTAAGCATTTTCGCTATTATAGTTTTAGCGGCAATTCCCTTTATGAACTAAATAATTTGAACATGTTCAAGTATTGTTGTATTTTTCCAAATTTTCTAACGGTTTTTTTTTCAGAATGCAAAAGGAATTGCTTTGAAAACTATGGTCATTTGCTGGAAATGTTACAAAAAGAAGATTCCGTCAAGGATGGTCGTCACAAAAAGATAGGCATAGACATCGACTAGAACAGCACTACAGGAGCAAACTTGGATCCTAAATTTCTTCATATTTTTGAAATTAAATTTGTGATTTTTTGATTTTCTGAAATATCTTCTGTATATGGTGATCATAGCACAATTAGAAAACATGGAAATAAACAAAATAATTTTGAAATTAAATTTGTGTTTTTTTTTTTGAGTTTCTGAAATTTTTTACTTATGAATAAAACCCTAATATTAAATTTCTTGGGTACCCTCCAAAACACAATTTGATCTTGTTGGTTTGAACTTTGCCGTTTTCTACAAATCACAAATTTCGGCAGACACAAAACACGCAAAAGAATCATCTCACTCAACTTTCGAAAGAAACGAGAAATAGAGAAAGAGAGCGCAGACTTCAAACAAAAAAGGAAACAGTCTGTACACTATCAATCTACCTGTTGCCATGAATCTAAAGAATGTGTTTTTGATTTTCTTTGTTTTTGGTACTATTGATACTTCAAAGATTCTAATATTCAACCCAATTTTTGGATTTAGTCATGTCAAATTTATCAGTAAACTGGCGGATATTATTGCCGATCATGGGCATAATGTGGTAAGTTTTAGGGTATAGTTTTTCAGTTCTTTAATCATTGAATAGTTTAATTAATAAGCGAAGAGTTTAATCAAAAGTTTTATTAATTTCAGACCCTCTTCCAACCAGTCCATAACGCATTGAAGAATGTGGACGGTTTGGTGAAAAACAAAAACATCAAAATCATCCACTTCTACCCTTCCCATTACGAAGAACTATTGAAGAAGGAAACCCAAACTTTCCCAATATTTTGGGACTCTCAATTAATTGGAAATCCAATTTTAGGGGCAATTATGTTACCTCATGTACTTGGAGGAGAGTTCAAAAAAACAGCCATGGGTAGGGGAATAGTAGGGGATTAGAGAAAACGGAATTGTTTGCAGAGGTACTGTCGGATGAAAAAGTGATCAATGATTTGAAGAGTAGAAATTTCGATGTGGTCATGGCGGAGACTTTTGAGTTGACTGGGATCTGTAAGTTTTAAACTGGAAAAATGCCGTAAAATCTCTATTAAAATGGCACCCCAATGAGCTCAAAATAAGCACATTCTTGAAATTCAAACGGATTGAAATTAGTCTCATGAGAATCCTCGTAAAAACTTGACTCACAAAATATGCTTGAAATCAGATGTTATAACCCATTTTGTGAATTCAGAAAAATCCTATTACGTTCTAGAAAAATAGAGGGACGTGCTCTTTTAATACAAGTCTTACGATAATTCAAATATTTTTTTAGACCTCGCCCACCTGATTGGTGTCCCATGTATCCCTATGATGTCCACAGTACGGTATCCCATTTTCAATGGACTATTTGGTCAACCATCTTTCCTTGGACATGTCCCGCAGCAAGGATCCGTTGGTGCTCCAGAAGCAGGATTCCTGGATAGACTCAACGATATGTACCGATTTATTTTCACTGCAATCGGTCAGGAGAGAATCAACTGGTATCAGAACAAATTCATTGAGGAAGCAGTGGGAAGGCCAATGCCATATTGGAAGGATCTTGTGAAACAGTCCCCGGTCTACATCACAAATTCAAATCCATATCTAGATTATGCGGTTCCAACTACTTCTGCGATTGTTCATGTTGGAGGAATCACTATCAATTTGAAAAAGAAAGTGGAACCTCTTCCAGAAGAGTACGATAGAATTCTGGAGGAACGAGAGTCTACAGTACTAATTTCTTTCGGATCGGTCATTAGAGCCTATGAAATGCCAGAGAACTTCAAGGCAGGAATCATCAAGATGTTCGAGTCACTTCCAGATGTCACATTCATTTGGAAGTACGAGAAGGATGACGTGGAATTCCAGAAGAGACTCCCAAAGAATGTCCATTTGAAGAAATGGGTACCCCAACCTGCTCTTCTAGCTGATAAACGAGTCAAAGTTTTTGTAACTCATGGAGGATTAGGAAGTACTATGGAAGTGGCCTACACCGGAAAACCTGCAATTGTTGTGCCGATTTTCGGAGATCAACATCATAACGCAATGATGTTGGCGAGACATGGAGGAGCCCTGGCTTATAGTAAAATTGACTTGCCAAATGGGGAAAAGTTGGCTGCAGTTATTATGGAGATGATTTCAAATGAAAAGTGAGTGCTTTTCTGGTCCCTATAATTTTTTAATTATTTTTTTCAGGTACCAACAAAACGCCAAAATGCTTCTTGAAGTACTGTCTAATCAGCCAATCGATCCGAAGCACAATTTCTTGAAACATCTCGACTTTGCCATCAAATTCCCCAATCTCAAATCTCAAATCCCTGAAATTAACCATGTTGGATGGATTGCTCATTATTATCTGGATGCTCTAGTTTTCCTTTTAGTTTTTGGTATAGCATTGGCTTATTTGATTTGCAAGCTTTTGTTGAGAGTTTGGAGGCGTTTTGTATTAACAAAAGTTAAGGTTGAGTAGAGAGTACTGTACTTTGATCTCGTAATTACGTGTATTAGTCAATAAAAGTTTTGTTCATTTGACCTCAATGGGGGTTGCACCACATGTTAGACAGCGTTGCGTCATATATGGGAAAGTGGAGATAACAGGGAAAATGATCATTGAGAAAGGCAAGAAATACGATGAACTTTGAAAGGTTGTCTTCCATGAATACTCAAATTCTGATAATAAAGGGGAGTGAACTATTCTAGAAATATTAGTCTGTATATATGGATCAGCTCAGAATTCCGACATAATAGAGGTCTCAGTTGTGAAAAAATTCTGAAAATTCGTTTTTCAAAAGTTATAGGCTGCCAAGACGAGCTGAATTGGGTCCTTTCGGATAGCCGATTTTTCTATTTTTTGTACTGAAAGAAGATTACCGTAAAGATAATTTTTTCATGAGCTACCCGAAACCAATTTTGAATTGAAACCATGAGAAATTAGCTTACGGTAGGACCTTTTTTGCACCTTTGAGAGCCTTTATCTTTTTTGGACAAGTCTTCAGAATTCTTTCTCAACTGAGACATTATCTCGAAATTCTGACAGTCAGACTATACAAAAAAATCAAAAAATTTGAAGAAAATATTTATTATTCAGAAGGCCGCAACGATGAATTCCGTCTCCATTGATTTGCAGGCCCAACCGTCTGAATTTTCAGATTTCTTATCAAAACAGAAGGTTAAACTACCGATGTTGGATTAAGCACAAAAAACTCTTTGACCGTTTTCTGATATTCCAAAGAGCCAAATAACATTATGAACGGCCGGAAGGCGGCACCCAAATTCTCAGCTAACCGTTGTACTTCCATGTAAAAATCGTACAACAAGCTGTAAAACAACGTAGTATACCTTTTAAAGTAGGATTACATTCATTTTTCTAAATTTTTCCAAATTATCGTCCCAATTCCAGTATTCAGGAAAATAACAATATTTTTGCACAACAATCGTTAAAACTTGAGAAAATCGATTTTCAAAACGCCAACTTACTTTTTTTCCAACCTATTTCAATGAATGTAGAATTTTTTTGCTAATTCGGACGCACCTAATCTCGCTTCTCAAAACGCAATAGAAACATTTTTATTAACAAATTGTCGATTACATTCCATTTCATTCTATTATAGGTTAGAAAAATGTAAGTTGGCGTTTTGAAAATCGATTTTCTCGATTTTTAACGATTTTTGTGCAAAAGTATATCTTGCTTATACAGTGGCGGCAAATGGTGAGGGTCACTTTACGTTTATGTTCATAACTTTGCTCAAATGTGTTCAATTGACATGAAATTTGGCGTGTTACTTAACGATATGACTGAGAGTAGAACACATAGTTTTTTAAAAATCGAAAAGGATTCTGGGCTCCAGAATCCTTCCGGATGTAGGCGTCATCCAAAAATCAAAAAAAATAACTTTTCCTGTGGCCAATGAATTTTTGTAATTTATTTTAAAAAATGTTGATACTAGATGAAATAAGCAACGTACAAAGTTTGGTTCACTTTGGATGATTGGCTCCGGAGATATGGACTTCGGAGCACAAAATAACATGTTCCGAACATTGAGCATATCTCGGCTAAAACTGATCGTAGGACTCTCAAATTCACAGAAAATATGTATCTTGTTTTGCTCTACAAAATGGCAAAAATAATTTTTAATTTTGAGCGAAATTTTTTTTTCGATACACTGCCTCCATTTGGTCAGAAGTAGCCCTGTACTTTGCCAAAATATTTTTTGCTCAAAATTAAAAATTATTTTTGCCATCTTGTAGAACATTTGAAAATACATATTATCTAAAAATATGAGAGTCCTACGATCAGTTTGAGCCGAGATATGCTCAATGTTCGGAACATGTTATTTTGTGCTCCGACGTCCATATCTCTGGAGCCAATCATCCGAAGTGAACCAAACTTTGTGTGTTACTTATTTCATCTAGTACCAACATTTTTTTAAACAAATTACAAAAATTCATTGGCCACAGGAAAAGTTATTTTTTTGATTTTTGGATGACGCCTACATCCGGAAGGATTCTGGAGCCCAGAATGAATCGCGACTTCCAAAAAACTATGTGTTCTACTCTCAGTCATATCGTTAAGTAACGTGCCAAATTTCGTGTCAATTGAACATATTTGAGCAAAGTTATAAACGAAAACGTAAAGTGACCCTCACCATTTGCCGCCACTGTATATAATCCACTAGAAAGTTTGCACAGTGTTGGTCACGATGTCCGTTTCCCGAAAGATAAAGATGTTTTCCGAAAGATAAAGAACTTGGCCGCGCCACAAAATCGAACCCGCGACTATCGCGTGGCAGTGTAGCTCACAACCAACTACACCACACGTGTAACAAAACCCAAATGGTCGGGGGCGTATAAAACGTGATGTTTCTAAGCAAAGTTGAGCGGCAAAGCCGCGAATCCAGAATGCGGTGAGCAGGCTGGTTTTACTAAATAATGGAATTGGGACGTTCATTTGAGAAAATAAAAAAACGAGTGTGATCCTACTTTAAGAAAGAACAACTTACTTTTTATTAAGGCTGCCGTCCTCATTATTCATATAGACCCAAGCCAATAATTGAAAATATCGGCTGTTAGAAATGATAAGATAAGAGCAACTTGAAATTTTATCTCTTGATTTTCTGATCGATTGAAAATCAAAAAAATGCAATATGGAATTATCAGCATAGTATAAGCAATTCTGACTAAATCCGCCAAACCGTCAAAAACAGTAATCGCATGCCAAATTCTCATCACAAATAACTCATCGTCGAGTTTATCTCTCACCTGTTCCTCATGTGATGGGCATTCTACAAAGGGAGTTAGAATAATAAGTCCTATTAGGGAAAAAGAGAGAATTGCCAAATCCAAAAATATCCAAGCCAGCGTAACCTTACATACCCCCCACCGATATCGAATCAGATTCAAGATTTTATCCATAGAGATCGCTACCGTAGTCCACCGTGCAACACGAAGAGATAAAAGCATCGTCAATTCAGAGAATGTTTTGAATACAAGATCTGCCATGTTCACGGGTCCATTGCAATTCTTATGGTCTATGTAGGTCACGATAATCGTTGCCTCAAAAATTGCCACCGTACTTAAACGGATAAAGTCGGAAATGCAAATAGCAGTATAGCCGATGAAAATGGGATTTGTTGGGATAGTCTTGAAGACGAAATAGAAATGAATCATGTTTGTGACTAGGCCGAAAATGGAGAATATTAAATTTGGATACTTTACAAGATATTCATAGTCGTATGAATCGAGCAAGTCTTCAGACATTTTAAGCTCCAAAGTGAGGAAAAAAGAAAGGAGAGAAATGAAAAGTTTTCATCAAATCTTGACTATTGGTGTCGTTTAAAAAACTAATCATAGGTTGTAGGGGGAAAAGTGGAAAGGTTTAGAGAATGATGTGATTTGAAAGAAAACGGGAAGTACAAGTCTAAACTAACCATTTTTCCTGACTTAATGTTGAAATAAGGATGTTTAGTTCTGAAAGTCTAGCGGAAGAAGACTTTTGTAATTATTGATTTGCAGGCTCTACCTTCTTAATGTCAGAATTTTCAAAAATTCAAATCGCATTCGATTTTAAAAACTCAAAAGCGGTCTACTGCAAAAAGTACATTTTTCAAGATTGAATTCAATCCAAAATACATATTGGACTGATGTTACCTCGTCTATTGTATGGTATCTATGAATCAAAATAGCCATGACCTAGTTCTTACAGCAAAATTACTAGTTGCTAAATGACTGGTTGCAAAACGTCGTCTCTCGAAACCTTTTTATTCTTTTCAATATTTTTATTAGAAGCCTTCTCTCGTCGTCGCGTCTTCTTCGCTAACTTGAACATCTGATTCTTTGGATTTTTTTTTTTGGAAACTCACAAACTGCCAGACAAACATCAACACTAGACTGTTGTTTTTTTTTTCAAAAACACGTCTCTAATTTTCATAGTTCGATCAACCAGACTAATGTTTCAAAAATCGCGTTAAAACCTGAAAAAACACAAAAAAAATCACCATCAACAAATTTCACCTTTCTGACCAAAAAACATCTCTCAAAAAAAAGTTCATACCAATTTTTCACCTAACCTTTCACTGACCATTTATCTAATTGATATGTGTATCGGAAATTCTTTTTGGTACAAATCACAAATGTGTCCATTACCTCTCCCTTCTTATCACTACAATACAAACTATATTGACTCCAAAATGTACAATTTCTACAATCGTTTTCCACTAATGCTGGTCATTCGGTTGGGTTGGTATAAAAAGGAAAACGACTGTGTAGGACTTCCAGTTTTCAATCGCAATGCATGTGAATAGTTTGCTGTTGCTGTCAGTTCTTTGTTTTACTTTTGTGGATTCCAAAAATATTCTGATTATCAACCCGATTTTTGGATATAGTCATGCCAAATTTATTAGCAAGATGGCTGATGTTATAGCAGATCATGGACATAATGTGGTAGGTTATTGTGGTCCATACTGTATCAATAAGTTCCGTTTCAGACCCTTTTCCAACCGTACCATGAAGCACTGAAAAATATTAATGGTCTTGTCAAAAACAAGAACATCCAAATCATCAACTACTATCCGGATCATTTTGAAGAAGTGAAAAAAAGGGAAACGCAAACATTCCCAGTTTTCTGGGACTCTCATTTGATCAATAATCCAGTTCTCGGTGCCTTCATGATGCCAAAATTGATATGTGATGCGCTTGAGAAAACTGACGCTCAACTGTACTTGGATAAGGAAATCCAGGAGACATTGAAGGCCAAAAAGTTCGATGTGGCGATGGTGGAGACTTTTGGAGTTTCTATGATTTGTAAGCTTTATAAAATGGGAAATTTAAAATTTGTATGGTTTCAGACTTCACTCACCTCCTTGGCATCCCTTGTATTCCAATTTTCTCAGCTGTACGTTTCCCAGTTTACAATGAACTTTTTGGACAACCATCTTCTCTTGGATACGTCCCACAAGTGGATTCAAAAATGGCTCCAGACGCTGGATTCATGGATAGACTTAACGATGTGTACAGAAAGTATTTCGACAACATGGCAATGTCCAGAATATCGGATTTTCAACAACGACAAGCTGAACAAGTCTTGGGACATCCTGTGCTAAATTGGAGGGACCTTGTTGCACAATCACCAGTCTTCATCACTAATTCAAACCCTTACCTGGATTTTGCTGTTCCCACAACTGCAACAATTGTTCATGTTGGAGGAATCACTATGGATCTGAAGAAGATGAAAAATGTGGGACCATTACCAGAAGAGTATGAAAAAATTATGCAGGAGCGAGAGTCAACGGTTCTGATTTCTTTTGGTTCAGTCATCAGATCCTTCCAAATGCCAGAGAACTTCAAGGCGGGAATTATTAAGATGTTCGAGTCACTTCCAGATGTCACATTCATTTGGAAGTATGAGAAGGATGACGTGGAGTTTCAGAAGAGACTCCCAAAGAATGTGCATTTGAAGAAATGGGTACCTCAACCTGCCCTACTTGCCGACAAGCGCTTGAAAGTTTTCGTGACCCATGGAGGACTGGGAAGTACGATGGAAGTAGCATACAGTGGAAAGCCAGCATTGATGATTCCCATTTTCGGTGATCAACCTTTGAATGCAAAAATGTTGGAGAGACATGGAGGAGCTGTGGCTTATGATAAATTCGAGTTGGCAGATGGAGAGAAGTTGACAAAGATAATGAAGGATATGGTGACGAATCGAAAGTATCAAGAGAAGGCGGAAGAGTTGTTGGAAGTGTTGCATAATCAACCAATTGACCCCAAGATGAATCTGATGAAACATTTGGAGTTTGCCATACAGTAAGAAAAATATATGATGTTCAAAGTTTCAAAAAAAAATTCAGATTCCCCAACCTTCGATCTCAAGTTCCGGTCATCAATCAAGTAGGATGGATTGCTCATTATTATCTAGATGTTATTGCATTTTTAGTTTTGGTTTCTTATGTATTGGGTTATTTAGTTGTGAGATTTGTTAGTAAGGTTACAGTAAGATTAGTTGCCAAGAAAACTAAAAGTGATTAGAAACAGGTATTTGATCTCTATATAATTGTTCTTCCTGTAGTTCAATAAACCGGTTCAAAGTATTATAATCACTTGAAACATCTCTGAACTACACAGACTGAAAAAATATACAAACTACAGATTAGATCGAATCGGTCAGCGGCAAAAAAAAGTATTGAAGGAAGGAAACATGTCACTTCCACTTAAAATTTCCTGACACAATGCATTTGCTGATGGTGTTTTTGGTTTTTGGTATTTAAAGGTGGTGAGACAGCTCGCAAAATGGGGGCCACAATGGAGGCTGATTTTCATGCCGCCTTCAATATGCCATCGGTCGTCGCGACCGTTTTGCGTCCGCGTGGCTTAGCCGGTAGTGTCGCGGTACCCATAGCAGAGCGCGGGCTCGAGCCCATGTGAGATACATTTTGGTAAAATTAGAACAAACCTTTTTTTGAGGTGTCCTACCACCTTTAACTCGAAATATAAAAGCCAACATGACTCGACACCTGATGTACATTTTGACGAAATTAGAGGGAATTGTTTTTTTTTTTTTGAGGTTTCCTACCACCTTTAAACGATAGTTTTCAAAACCTCTTCCAGGCATTCAGAGGCCGCGCTGGGCCGGTAGAAATTCTTCCGCTGTCCGGTCAGTCCAGGCCCTGGTTTGGACTTGTATGCTGAACCAATGAATTTGTTTCAGGTTATTTGTAAAATAAAGGTGAGCATTTACAACCAAAAAATGAAAAATGAATAATCTATCATTTTGTTACTTCTCAAAAAATGAAAATTGTCTGATAAAACTCTGATAAGCTTCTGCTAGTCACAATATGTCCATATCAGTGACACGAAAAATCACAAGTCAAAGAAATTGAAACTTTCCGATTTGAGTTTCAATTTCCTTCATAGACTACAACAGACACATGTACTACATTCTCTGTACATGTACAATGGTCAAACAACCGATAAGAAAATTTGTATAAAAGTCCAGGCAAAGGCGACAAAAATTTCAGATTAGGTTCCCTCTTCACGATGCATTTGTCTACAAGTTTTTGTTTCCTTTTAGTACTTGGCTTTGTTTCAACAAAAAATATATTGATTTTCAACCCGATTTTTGGATTCAGTCATGTTAAATTTATCAGCTTGATGGCTGATGTTATAGCCGATCATGGACATAATGTGGTAGGTTTTAGATTCAGAAATTAAATTCATAGTTCAATTTTGTAAAATTTCAGACTCTTTTCCAACCATTCCATATTGCCATGAAGAACACTGAAGGATTGGTGAAAAACAAAAACATTGAGGTAACCGAATTAGTACTAATTTGTTAAACGATCACTTGATGTTTTTAGATTATCAACTATTACCCCGACCACTATGAGGAATTGAAAAAGTTGGAGACTCAAACTTTTCCAGGATTTTGGGATTCTCATTTAATGAACAATCCGATTTTGCAAGCATTTATGATGCCGAATGCATTGGCTGGAGAGTTTGAGAGGACTGCCGTTCGTTAGTGATTTTTAGATTTGAGGGACTTCTATGTCATTAAATTTCAGAGCTTCTGAAAGATAAGAACATTTTGGAAGACTTGAGAAGTAAAAAGTTTGATGTGATGATTGCCGAGACTTTTGAGATCACTGGTTTCTGTAAGTCTTTTCTACTTTTTTCCCTAAAATTCTAGCGTCAAGATATAATTTTTCAAATTCGAGTTTCAGATATCGCCGATCTCCTCGGTATCCCATTCATTCCGGTTATGTCAGCTGTACGTTTCCCAATATTCAATGAACTTTTCGGCCAACCTTCTATTATTGGATATCTCCCTGGAATCGACTCCAGGAGTGCTCCAGAAGCTGGGTTTTTTGATAGAATCAACGACGTCTGCAGAACTTATCTAATGATGATTATGATGAGCAGAATGTCAGATCTTCAACAGACTTTCATTCAAAAAGCTCTAAACCAACCTATCCCAGAGTGGAGAGATCTTATCAAGGAGAGTCCCATCTACATCACAAACTCAAATCCGTATCTAGATTTTGCGGTACCTACAACTGCTACCATAGTTCATGCTGGAGGAATCACAATGGATTTGAAGAAGATGAAGCATGTTGGAAAGTTGCCAGAAGAATATGTTCCAATTTTGGAGGAGCGAGAGTCAACGGTTCTTATTTCTTTCGGATCTGTTATCCGGTCATTCCAGATGCCAGAGAACTTCAAGGCAGGAATCATCAAGATGTTCGAGTCACTTCCAGATGTCACATTCATTTGGAAGTACGAGAAGGATGATGTGGAATTCCAGAAGAGACTCCCAAAGAATGTGCATTTGAAGAAATGGGTACCCCAACCTGCATTACTAGCTGATAAACGAGTCAAAGTTTTTGTAACTCATGGAGGATTGGGGAGTACTATGGAAGTTGCATACAGTGGAAAACCAGCTCTCATGATTCCGATTTTCGGTGATCAACCTTTGAATGCGAAAATGTTAGAGAGACATGGAGGAGCTGTGGCTTATGATAAATTCGAGTTGGCAGATGGAGAGAAGTTGGCTAGAACTGTGAAAGATATGGTGGAGAATTCGAAATATGATGAGAAGGCGAAGGAACTTTTGGAGATTCTTTCTAATCAGCCTATCGATCCAAAGTTGAATTTGATGAAACATTTGGAGTTTGCAATGCAGTAAGTTTCGAGTTACGGTGATCCAAACAAGATTTGATTTTTCAGATTTCCCAATCTTAGATCTCAAGTTCCAGCTATCAATAGGGTTGGATGGATTGCTCATTATTATTTGGATGCTATTGCATTTTTGGTTTTGGCTGGAGTTTTGTCACTGTACGGATTATACAAAGTCGTTAGAAGGATTCCGATTCGATTTGTTCAGAAGAAAACTAAAAGTGAATAGAAATAATGATAATTTTTGAAATGTTGATCTCGGTTTTAAGCTTTGAAAATATAAATTGCCTTGGTTTTTTCTGAATAAAGAATTAGAATATTGAATAATTTGTAACTCGCCAGTCAGTTCACCGATTTGTCTGAAATTGTTACAGATTTGCAGAAAATTTATAAATTTCGAAGAATCTAAAGATTGGAATTTTTAATGGTGGGACATCTAACATCAAAATGTTTGACAATATGTTTTCCAAATTGGATAAATTTGGTAGAGGTTTATAGGAAATTCGCCAAAGATCAAATAGTCTGGAAGTTGAATGCTGAAGTAACTTCTACCATACAATTTTTCAAAAAAATTTGGTTTTTTGTCAACTGTATGATTACCGGAATTCAAAGTTTTACAACACCCCAAACCTCAAAATTTTCTGACTGATAAAGCATTTGTCTGCAAGTTTATCATCAAATTTTCTAGCCTCCAAAAAAAGAAATCAAAAAGTCAAAAGTGCTAATTTCAATGTCATCAAATCAGAAAACTCACGAATTCGAGATCTTTGTTTTTCCATCACTGTTACATCATCTAATTCTCTACACAAAACACGGTTCTCTTTCTCTTGATTGACTCAAAATACTAGAAACTACACTTGACACAACATTCATTTGGTTCTTTTTTACTGTCCTTGATTAGATACGAGAGTATAAAAACAGGGTCAGGGTAGACAATTAGTAGTGAAATGAATCTCAATTTTGTTTTTATACTTCCATTTTTGTTTCTTTTAACTACAGTCTATTCCAAAAACATTTTGATCTATAATTCTGTATTCGGGTACAGTCATGTCAAATTTCTCAGTTTGATGGCTAATATTATAGCCGATCATGGACATAATGTTGTAAGTTTCAAAGGTTCGGAAGATTTCTTGGTGAAAATGGGGAAATTTCAGACCTTGTTGCGACCGTATCATATCAATCACAACACGGAAGGATTGGTGAAAAACAAGAATATTGAGGTTGGTAAATTGGTTTTTCTTTCGAACTTCGGGGGACGCCATGATGAAATTTACTCGAATATTTCGAATTCCAAAATTGCTAAATCTCGAAATTACAGAGTTTCAGAACCTTGAAATCTCAAAATATGCATATCTTACGAATCTCTGAATATAATGATTTCAGGAGTTTAGAAACTCGGAATTTCAGTGTTTCGAAATATCGAAACCTCGTACTATCAGAGGATCGGAATCTTCCAATTCCTGAAACTGAAAATCATCTCAGATTCTCAGAAATCTCTCAGAAATCCTGAATCTTTCAATCTCGGAAACTCTGAAATTTTGAACTGTCAGTAACTTCAGTATCTTCAAAATATTAGTAAAACAGAATCATATAATTTTACAAAACTTCATTATCAGAATCTTTAATTCCTAGTACATCTAAACCTTCTAAATTCCAATCTTAGAATATCGAGACTTCAGAACTATATAAACTTGGATCCTCGAAATTCCGAAATTTCAAAACCTCGTGGACTTTCAAAGTGTCTGAATCTTCAAAATCCAAGAATCTCAAAACCTTACCAAATCACAATTTCAGAATCTTGTTAGATTCCTAGAATGTCTGAATCTCGTGAACCCAAATCTCAAAATTTCAAGGCTTCAAAACTTCAGAAACTCGGAATCTCAAAATTTAAAATATTAAAATCTGAATTTCAGAATCCGAGAATTGAGAACCTGCAAATCTCAAAATCTTAGAAAGCTAAAGGTTCTCAATTTCGAAGTAACAGAATCTTCAAAAAAAATTGAGTTTTCAAAATTTTAGTATCTAAAAATCTCACCAAATCATATTTTCAGAATCTCGAATTCCTAGTACATCTGAACCTCATAAGCCCAAATACCTTCCAGATAATCGACTACTTCCCTGACCACTACGATGATCTAGTGAACAAGGAAGCCGAAACTTATCCAATTTTCTGGGAAGATCCATTTGTCAACCATCCTGTTCTCGAAGCCCTAGTTGCTCCGAAAATCATCAGCCAATCGATCGAGAAAACTGCTTCTCGTAAGTTTTCTCCACTTCCTGATAGTGAGATATTTATCTCTATTTTTCAGAGTTATTGACGGACCATAAAGTTCTAGAAGAACTCAAAAGCAAAAAGTTTGATGTAGTGATTGCAGAGACTTTTGAGATTACTGGAGTTTGTGAGTTTAGCATACTATAATTTTAAACAACAATAAATTTCAGATCTCGCCTATCTCCTAAACGTCCCATGCATTCCTATAATGCCAGCAGTGCGATTTACAAATACCATGGATATTTTTGGCCAGCCCTCAATTCTAGGATACGTTCAACAACCTGGATCCAAGATGGCGCCAGAAGCCGGATTCTTGGATAGACTCAGTGATGTCTACAGATTCTTCCTATTCAATTTCAACACAGATTCCAATAGTTTCTATCAACAAAAAGTGTTCGAGAAAGCACTAGGAAGGCCATTGCCAGATTGGAAGGATCTTTTGAAGCAATCGCCAATCTACATGACAAATTCTAATCCATATTTGGACTTTGCTGTGCCCACAACTGCCACCATAGTTCATATTGGAGGAATTACAGTGGATCAGGAGAAGAAGAAGAATATGGCACCTTTACCAGAAGATTATGAGAAAATTTTGAGGGAACGTGATTCGACAGTACTGATTTCCTTTGGATCAGTCATCAGATCCTTCCAGATGCCAGAAAACTTCAAGGCGGGAATCATCAAGATGTTCGAGTCACTTTCAGATGTCACATTCATTTGGAAGTACGAGAAGGATGACGTGGAATTCCAGAAGAGACTCCCAAAGAATGTGCATTTGAAGAAATGGGTACCCCAACCTGCTCTTCTAGCTGATAAACGAGTCAAAGTTTTTGTAACTCATGGAGGATTGGGAAGTACCGGAGAAGTAGCGTATTCTGGGAAACCAGCATTGATGGTTCCAATCTTCGGGGATCAACCTCATAACGCTGATATGTTGGTAAGGCATGGAGGTGCTATTGCTTATGATAAGTACGAGTTGAAGGATGGGGAGAAGTTGACAAAAGCGATTAGAAGTTTGGTCTTTGATTCGAAGTGAGTGAAATAATTTGGATCGTGATATTTCCAAATTTTATACTTTTAGATACAAGAAAAATGCCGAGGCACTTCTCGATGTGCTCTCAAACCAGCCTATCGATCCTAAAATGAATTTGATGAAGCATTTGGAGTTTGCTATGAGGTAAATTTATCGATTTTCCTTATGAAAATGTTGACTTTCAGATTCCCTAATCTTCGATCTCAAGTTCCTGCAATCAATCAAGTCGGGCTCATTGCTCACTATTATCTGGATGTTGTGGTGTTTTTAATTGCTCTATCTGGAATATCGCTCTACTATTCTTTTCGAATTGTTATGTGGATTTTCAGAAAGTTTTCCACTAAGAAAACAAAGAGTGAATAAATGAATTCGAATCTTTTCATAAATTAGGCGAAAATCCTGACCATGAGATAAGTAAATGCTCCAATTAGGGTCACCGGAGTGGCCACCAAAAACAAGATCACATCGAGGTAGTAATAAGAAATCAATCCGGATCTACTGATAGCTGGAGTCTGTCCCTGCCAAGTTGGGAATTTACAAGCGAACTCAAGGTGTTGAACGAAGTTCTCTTTCGGGTTGATCGGTTGGCTCAACAAGACTTTCTGAAGCTCTTGAGCGTTTTTCTTGTAGCTCGGATTGCTGATCATCTCTTGGAGAGTCTTGGCAAATTTCTTTTCGTTGGGTAAGTCGAACTTGTTGTAGTCAATAGCGCCACCGTGGCGAGCCAGCATTTGAGCGTTTTCAAATTGGTCAGCGAATAGGGGGACCTGGAAATGAAAAGCTATGGATTTTCAGGGATAATTGGGTGGCCTGGGAAAATTTACGGTACTGGCCGAAAGGAATGCACGTTCTGGCGTTTTCAGTAGAAATAGGTCAAATTTGAGTGTCTGAAATAGTGGTTTCTAGATATTCGATTTTCTTGAAATTGTGTGGATGTATTGAGCAACTCAAAAACTATATTTTTGTAGTTGACAACTTTTTCATAGAACCACGATTAAATTAATTAAGTCCCGTGGAACGAAATGGCTCCCAAATGTTCGAAATTCGAGGAAATTCGAAGGGGTAAAATAGTGGTTTCCGGTTATCTGATTTTTCTGAAATTTGGCGGATGTAAAAAGCAACTCAAGTGCTCTATTTTTGTAGTTGACCACTTTTTTATGAGGTTGCAATTCAGTTAGTTAGGCCAAGTTGAAATCCGCTCGAGTTTCGTCTTATTTTGGACCCTTTTTGCTTCCACACGACCTACGTAGCTAACTGGATTGCGGGCCTATGCAAAAGTTGTCGGGAAAATTCCATTATGAAAATATCAAAAACTAGCTCTTAAGAGTACATTGTGGCCATAAAGTTAGATTTATGAAGAAAAAAGCAAAAAAATTGCGAAAAATATTGAAAAAATGAAGAAAATAGGCCCAAAAACGTAGAAAATGTCGATTTCGAAATGAATTTTTCACTGCTCAATTTGGCTTCTTACTTTTCAACTAGTTTGATACTCAGTCTGACGAACACTGTTATACCACCCCACCAAATGCGGGGGGCCATATTAAAATAGTGGAGGTCTATATTGAAATCTTATGTGTGGGGGGTCTTATTGAAATGGTGGGGGTTCATATTGATATCTGAAATTCCGTTGGTGGGGGGTTATTCCAATGTTTATCTCTGGGGGGTTATATTGGAATAGGTCGGGGGGCTCAAATGAAATAATCCCAAGTTGTCAACTATGGAAATATAGTCCTTGAGTTGCTCTATACATCCGCAAAATTTCAAAAAAATTGAATTTCTGAAAACAACTTTTTCAGACCCTCTAAGTTGACCTATTTCAACTGACGCTCTAGAATTCCACTAACCATCAACGCTGGCTTCCCGGAATGTGCCACTTCCATAGTACTCCCTAATCCACCATGTGTCACAAATACATTGAGCCGATCATCGAGAAGAAGTGCCGGCTGAGGGACCCATTTTTTGAGATACACATTTTTGGGGATCCGACGATTCATGTCCTCTTCCATCTCGTCTTCATATTTGAAAATGAATGTCACATCAGGAAGAAGTTCGAACATTTTCAGAAGACCTTTTCTGGAAAATTTTGAGCTTTTGAAAGTCCTAGAAATGTTTACTCACTTATAACTTTCTGGCATCTCGTATGCTCTCACTACTGATCCAAATGAAATGAAAACAGTAGCCGCTCTCTCATTTAAAATATTTTCGTATTCCTCGGGCAACTCAATTTTCTTCGGCGTCCCCTCTTTTAACATCGTAATTCCTCCGATTTGAATCACACTTCCTGGCCTTGAAACCGCGAAATTCAAATATGGATTCGAGTTGACTATGTAGACAGGAGACTTCTGTACCAGATCCTGCCATTTTGTAGGTCTTCTTCCAAAAGCTTCTTTGATAACATCGTATTGCGCATTGTTCAGTGATTTTTGACCGATTGAGAGGAAAAATGAATTGTAGACATCGTTGAGACGAGAGAAGAATCCGGCCTTTGGAGGCAACTGAGAACCGGTTGCAGGGATGTATCCAAGAGTCGAGGATTGACCGAAGAGTTCATCGAAGACGGGATAACGGACTGCGGAGAGCACGGCGATGGCGGGGACTTGTAGGATTTCGGCGAGGTCTGGGAGTGGGATTTGAGATGAAAAGTTTATGAGGGGGCTTACAGAATCCGGAGATCTCGAAAGTTTCGACTAGAACTGCGTCGAAGTTGCAGGCGGAGAGTTCTTTGTGGAGTTTCTCGTCACGGAGCATTTCTGGAAGACAATCGAAATTTCAATTCATCGAAATACAAGTTCGATTTCTCGAGAAGTGAGCTTCCATTTATGAAATTTGAGCTTGAACTTATAAGATTTGAGTTTGTATAAATAAGATTTGTGCAGGAATTTATAGGATTGAGCTTGAACTAATGAGATTTGAACTCGAACTTATGAGATTTGAGCTTAAATTTATGAGATTTGAGCTTGAACTCAGGAGATTTGACTTTGAAATTATAAGAATTGAGCTTGAACTTTTAAGATTTGAACTTGAAATTATAAGATTTGAGCTCGAACTTATAAGATTTGAGCTTGAACTTATAAGACATGAGCTTGAATTTAGGAGATTTGAGCTGGAACTTATGAGATTTGCGTTTGAACTAATAATATTTGAACTTGAAATTATGAGATTGATGAAATATTGAACACTCACTGATTACTGTACTCTTGAACTGCTTCGCCACCATACTCGAAAAGAATGCTCCCAACAGCGGACTCTGCATCAATTTCGAGTCCCAAGCCATTTTAAAAGTTTGCTCCTCATTCTTCTCCAACTCGGAGAAGTTATCCGGGTAATAATTGATAATTTTCACATTCTTGTTCTTTATCAATCCATCCAAATTGTTCATTGCAATGTGGAATGGTTGAAGGACTGTCTGAAATTTTCAGTTCACAAAACTTCTGAAAAATAAAACCTTACCACATTGTGTCCACGTTCCGCTATAATATCAGCAAGAGTTGAGAGAAATTTGACATGACTAAAGCCAAAAATTGGGTTGACGATCAGGATATTGCGATTTTGGGTCATGGTTTAAGTGAGAGAGAATATGAGTCAACCCGCTGGGTTTTATATAAAAGTAAGGTATCGGAGTTTATGCTGACTATGTGTCGACGAGAGAGAAGAGACGCAGGCAGAGAAAGGGAGACAGACTCCATGTGGTTTGTGATCAAGGGGGAAGAGAACAGCTGGTGGGGGCAGCATTTGTTTGTTTTTTGGCGGTCAGTTGAGAATGGGTTTCTGGGAAAAAACTGTTTTTATAGCCTATAAATTATAGGTCTCATAGTGTGAAGGGTTTTTGTAGGGTACCCACTTTATCATATTGTAAATTTTGTAAATAACTTTTTTTTTAATTCTTCAGTTTTCTGTACTAGTGATGTGTAGATTAATAGATTTTATTTTCATTGGTACATAATAGATAACAAATTAGATTCCTTAATTTCAAATAAATTAGTTTCGCAGACTTTTTTTTCCGGCTCAATGTTTCGATCCATCTCCTTCATTCTTTCCAGAATTCTCCACGACTTCCACTGTTCCAAACAGAGCTCTCCAATCGTCCAATTTCTCTCCATTCTCAACAGCGAATATTGGAGTTTGGTCTTCTGGACGATAGTGACGAGCGATGAAGTACAGCGCGCGGATTTCCTGAATACTTGGAATTTGTAGCACAAAAGTAAGTGAAAAGGGAAAATTGTGATCTTGAAAAAACACAATCTATCAGAAGTGCATCCCAATGAGCTAAAAACGATCACATTTTTGAAATTCGAACGGAGTGAACATATTTTTATTAGAATCCTTGTCAAAAGATGACTGGAAACGTCACGAACTATGCTTCAAATCTCTTCTCGGACAGATGTTATGATCGATTTTGAGAATTAAGAAAGGCTTAGGCTTAGCTTAGGCTTATCTGAGGCTTATCTGAGGCTTATCGGCTTTTTTTATGAAAAAAATTCGAAATAAGACAACTTACTCTTGGAAAAGTCTCCGCCAGTCTCTCAACTTGAACCTTTTGTTCCTGACTAGACAAGTTTGCGTTCCCCAAAACACTTTCCAATTGATTATTGACATCAGAGACATTAGCCAACACTGCTCGCACATTCTCAATCACAATATTCTTTTGTACCAAGTTAGCTGGTAAATATGAGCTTGTTTCGGGGCCAAAAATTGGTGCAGTACTTTCAGGACGATAATGGCGAGCAATGAAGAACAGGGCGCGGAGTTCCTAAACAGGAATTTTTTAATGGAATTTCTAACCCAAGATGCCACTTACTCTTGGAAAAGTTTCAGCTAGTCTCTCAACTTGGACTTGTTGATCATCTCTAGATAATGAGGCATTCAGAAGAATAGATTCCAGATTATTGTAGACATCGGAAATATTAGCAACAACAGCATGCACATTGGCTTTTAAAACTTCTGGTTGAGCATTGGGAGGCCCGAATTCCAATGGATTGGCACAAATAGTGACTGCGGAAACTGTTAATAGAATGAGGAACTTTTGCATTTCGTTGGTCATACCCTACCGCAGGGAAAACGTTTTATATAGTCTTTGGTGTTTGACTGGTCCCAAATTGCACCTTGAAAACACGAGCCCAAGAATCTAGAGAGGTCAAAAAGTCACAAGCTTCTGTGAAAGGAATTTCATTTGTGAAATGGTTGTTCCGATGAACGAAGGAAGTGAAAATTGTGGCGCATTTAGAAACATGACGATCAGCGAGAAACCGTTCGCAAACAGACTTTTTGTCTTGTTTATTTGTGTTATTCGTGTTTTGTAGTACATTTGTTTTTACAATGAGATTTTGGGGGTGGGTTAGCGGCCATTGAATACACACTTTGACCATTAGTTTTTTGAACTTATTATTTGTTGGAAAGGTGCAGAAAATGCAAATACTCTCTGTTGATGCTGTATAACGCGGAAGATGGAGCTTTAACGTAACTGTACTCCCAGTAGTCTATCTTTCAAAAAAACTATACGGATTCAAAGCTCATTCGTTTTTTAAAAATGCTGTAAGTTTTAAACTCCTGAAGCTCTGATTTTGAACTTCTGAAGTCTAGAAACGTACGGAAAATGCACATTCGCTCTATCGATACTGTACATCTTGATTATAACTGTACTTTTTTGTATGTCGAAGTTCAGTAGAGCGCACTTTCATAGTTCAATCTCCACTAAGAAGATTTTCCAAATTTGGTATGTTTCCTACCCTAAGCCTACCGTAACCCTAACGTAAGCCTACTCTTACAGTAAGCCTACCGTAACCCTATTTTTACAGTAACCCTACAGTAACCCTACTCTTACTGTAACCCTACTATATTCCTATTCTTACAATAACCCTACCGTAATCCTATATTACAGTAACTCTACCGTAACTCTTCTCTTACAATAACCCTATCGTAACCCAAAGGCAGTCCAATCTTCACAGCAGTCCAATCTTCATAAAGCAGTCCAATCTTCACAAAACATATACTATTCGTAAGCTATTTCATTTTTAAATGCTACCATTTATTGACTCTGAAACTTTGATTTTGACGACTTCTGAATTCTTCCTATTTCAGTAAAGGTACACACTAACTTCAAGTAACAATAACCAAATTATTACAATTTTATTCAAGAAAATAATTTAAATTATTGACATTGCACGAAAAAAATTATCCCTTGAAGTGGAATCCTCCCCAGGCCTTGGCGGTGTTGCAGAAGTTGTCCATTTGGAACTGAAATAAGAAATTTGTATGGTTCAAAATCTCATAAGCCACTAGACTTTTATAATCCTAAAGTTTCAAAACTTACATTAGCTTTCTAAATTTTTGTATTCAAAGGTTTTAAACCCTATTATTCATAAAGTACACTTACGTTGCAAAGTGGCAAATTCTTGGCAGCATTCTTGGCACACTTGCAGAATGCCTCGTCACAGACATTTCTGGGTGTCTTCTTGGCATAACAGGCGGTATGTTGAGCACAGCACACATCAACCTTGTCTGAAAATTTAGACTTATTTCAATGGAGCACATTTACAGTAGCTCAACTCACTCATTCTTCCCTTGCAGTCATTTTTCACCAAGAGCTCCGCAAATCCAGCTTGAAGATCATCATGTCCACATGAGAAACGAGCGGAGGCCAAAGTAACAAGGCACAAGGAAACAAGAATCGCGAGAAGTGTCTGGTTCATTCTGAAAAATGAAAATTGAATTTATAAAAATCGCAAAAGCGGAGAGAGAACATGGAACAGAAATGAAACACTCGTGTTGCGCTTCTTCGGTCTCTTCTTATAAAAGCAGTGTCCAGTGGAACAGGTATAACGTGTTTTTTATCCTCCTCGACAATCTCTTCTTATTCTCTTCTTATACAACACACGACACTCCAGAATTGGCGGATTGATGGATTACGCGATAAGGCGCGATTGCGCGACTGATGTTTCTTTTGTGGTTGTTATGGACTTGAATTAAAACTTCATTCTATTTGAAGTTTATATCATGTACAGTGAATTTAGACCGAGCTAGTTCATTTGACTTGAAATTTTGGAAGCTATTTCAAAACTGTTTTTCTTTCTTTCGAGCTCTGTACCTCTTCTGTGGAAAGCCAAATAAAAATCTGGTAACTACGAAAATAGAGCTCTACATTTGCTCACTATACCCTAAAATCTGTGCTAGAAGGTTATGAGCCTCTATTTTTCGAGCTCCAAAAAAAATATTTCTAAATTTTCAAAATGGGTCATAAAATCTGTTGGAGAGACTGGAAACATATTTTGAAACGCTTCGAGTCATTTTTTGACAAAGATTCTAATAAGACTAAATTCGATTCGTTTGAATTTCAAAATGTGCTCATTTTGAGCTCATCGGGAAGCACTTCTATTGAAGGTGATATTCTAATACAGGATTCACGGTATTCTGATTGACTTTGAAGTGAGGATAATTCAGAACACTGATGATTCATGCCTCCTAGATTCGAATATTTTTTTGATTCTAATTTCGAGTCTCTATTCGAGGAGGTATTTTGAAAGTTTGTTCAATTCTGAAAATCGAAGAATCTGACATAGTTGTTGAAAGAAAAAAAGAAACAAAGCTGCAAGAAATAAGATCATAAGACGGTAAAACTACCTTTATTATTTATATTAGGTTGTTCCATAAGTTTCCTTCGTTTTCGATGGGTCAACTTTGATCATCATTTTCTGGCTTCTCAGGTGCATTACAAATACAATCTTTCGTGCATTTTGTAGAGCAACTCAAGTGCTTTTAGGCACTATTTTATTTCAATACCAGGGTCATTTGTTCGCATGTAGCAGGGATTCTTTTGACACTTGTCATGGTAGCTAATGGCGCTAGGTTTTCTACTGCGCTAATCAGAAACCTCAACACGGGTTTCATTGCCAGAAAAACTAAATTCTGATAAAATACGATATGTTCTTTATTTGGCAAAAGAGATTTCAGATAAATATTGTGTTTCCGAAAAGTTATGAGGTGAAACATAAGACCTCTTTGTTTTCCGTACATGATACTTTGACGTACAATTGTGGATTGCTGTGAGGACATAAATTCATGAAACTAACTGTCATATTTACTGTACATTAAAAGTTGTTAGCTGAACAAAATTTAAAAAACAGAAATTCAAGTATTGCAGAAAAAATTCGATCTACAAATAATTACCAGTTTTTGTCAAAATACGAAATTTTCGACTTCGACCAAGTTATGTTTGATACATTTTTTCTCAGAATGTGCAATGTTACGAGATAACTTTTTAATGGGAATTGATGCATGAGAAGTTGATAAATGTATTCGCAAAATATCAATCAAATAGCTGCTCTTTGAAAATAACTATATCCTTGAACGTCCCAATATTCAGTGAAAATTATGTACCTGACACGGCATCCTCGATTGGAACTACGTTTCACGGCAGCTTTATTATCTAGGGCATAAAAAAGAAGCAATTCTTTTCAAATTTGGGCAAAATTAACACTGAAAAATACGTGTTTTAGGTAATAACTTAAAAACAAAAAATTAATTCGAAAATCGGTTTGCCCCAAGTTGTTCAAAATTTTCTTGGCTTTCTCAAAGTATAAAAAACGTCTTTCAACTCTCAACACCAGTATAGATATATCGCAGTGAAGTTTTGCACTGAAAATGTTGAAAAAAAAGGGTATTTTAGACCTAAAAAGTTTTTAAGGACCTATTTGGAAAATCGGCTTGCCCCAAGTTGCTTAGAATTTTTTTAGCTTTCTTATATGATAAAAGTCGTTTTTGACTATTGACTACCGACTGAGATATATCGCTTCAAAGTTTTCATTGGAAATGTGAAAAGTCAGGGTAATTTAGACCTAAAAAGTTTTTGAGGACCTATTTGAAAAATCGGCTCTCCCCAAGTTGTTCAGAATTTTCTTGGCTTTCTTATATGATAAGAATAATTTCTGACTATTCACTACCGACAGAGATATATCGCCTCAAAGTACCAACTGGGGATATTCAGAACAGTGGAGTTGAGTAAAATGATTGAGTGCAAACTCCGGCAAAAGTGGGTTCAAAATAACCAGAAAGACATGGTCTGTATTTTTTGAATGTCGAAAATGTTCAAAAAGTACTGTGGTTCCTGAAATCCAGGTCAAACCGTTCATAGCTTGCGAGGATTGTCTTCAATTTTGAGTTCACGAGAAAATTATATAAAATTTGGAAATTTTGAATTTCCATTCGAGGATGCCGTGCCTGATTTGAAACGAATCGCGTTAAGTTCACATTTGAGGTAGCCAATTCAAATTTGGCAGGGACCAAGTTTGAATGTTCCGCATTAATTCAAAACAGAATTCAAGTATTTAGCCTCTCCCAATTTCAAGCATGAGCAAATCTTGTTTAAAAGTTGCCTGTCAAAAATGAACAGTGGTTTTCAAGCCGTGATCCAGGTAAAATTTTCGTAATGAAGCTTGGGAAATTATGTCAATTCTACACTTTAGATAATGTTCTTTTCGAATATTTTTGATTTGAAAATGATAGACAGCTTCTTGTATAAGAAATATGCGGATCAAAAAAAGTTCCAAAAAGTAGTACTCTCGAAACTTTCGAACGCCACAACTCCAGATTTGATGGGCTCGGGCTAGGGACTTGCAGGGTGATTAACGAAGAGACACAGACTCACTATCAATACATTTTAGCTTTCTGGAATCAACTCTTCGCGAGTAATTTTAGATGAAAAAAATCTTGAAAAAAGAAAGAAACTTATGGAACAACCTAATACAAAAAAGTGGTTACAAAAAAATCGGGGGAATCTAAGATCCAACGGAGTCTAATGTACAATGAAGTAAACTTATGAGAGCAGAAGCAAAAAAAGTACATGTATTGGCGAGGAAGCAATAAAAGCAATTTTCTTTGGAAACAAAAACGATAATGTGAGATCGAAAATGGTCAGTTCATACGGTAGAAACATGGAAAAAAGTGAAGGTGACAGTAGTGCTGAGAATCAATTTCGAAGTACAGAGGGTTACAACAAACGAGGAATTCCGTTTTGACAGAAATTTCAAAATTGGAATTTTACTCGAAAAATTGTGTACTGGAATTGAATTTCAAAATTTTCACAACAATTTTCAAGCACTCGGAGATACATTCGGATCACCTCCTTCTTTCGAAAGAATCGAGAGGAAAAATGCAGTTGGCATGAGAACAAGAATGAAGACGAACACTGAGAAGAAGCAGAGGAGGAACGCTTTTGTCTCTGATAAGATGCATGGACCACATTTGTACTTTCGATTGATCTCGTCTGAAAAAAAACATTGTCAGTTACAGAATTCTCTGTGTATTTACTTGTGTCGTGGGTGGTCTAGCACATTTTGAAAAGTTGTAGGCAGTCAAATTCCGTACAGAGGTTTAAAAATAGGTAAGCTATGTTTGCTCTAGACTATTTTGAGTTTCTCCTTTTCCGAACTATTTTAAGACTGGTCAACCTAATTTTTTCTGTTCAAAAGTAGGGAGTTTTAGCGCAGCTTAGTGTCAAAATTGAAAGTTGTGCAGTATCAATTGCATGTGTCTACGCAACAGATATGAGCTTAGAGCGTAGCGCGCCTTCAAAAGATTTGTGCATTATCAATCGCAAATGGCTACGCAGCGAATATTAGCCAACTGCTTAGCGAACCTTCCCAAGAGTTGTTGTACAGATTTCTGTGAAAAAAAGAATATCGAGTAGTTTTTTCCTGGAAAGTGAACAAAAATTTGATCAACGTCAAACGACTATCAAAAATGTGCTTGACAACATTCCCTATTGTACGAGAGTCTTGGAAAGTCAAAATTTAAAAGAAACTACTATCAGATTCAATAATCTAGGCGCGGTTTCTATTTCATTAGAAAGTCCTCTGCCTTAAGCGCACAATGAGGAACGAAAAATCATAGAAAGAAGAAAACAAGAACTTCCGGATCCGATAGAGATCAAGGGATCATAGATTGTTGGAACCTTGAGAAAAATTTTGTAAGTGTTGATGTTGGATTAGGTGTTGAATTTCAAGTTTGTACCCCTCGTAGACAAAGTCAAAATCAATGGCGTTTTCAGTTGGAATAGGTCGAATTTGAGAGTCTGAAAAGTGCTTTCCAAATATCCGATTTTTCTGAAATTTCGCGGATGTATACAGCAACCTAAGAACTCTTTTTTACTAGTTGAAAGCTTTTTCATAGAACCACAATCCAGTTACCGTATTTACTCTAATAGACCGGCATGCCGGTTTATTTTTCAAAATGGTCATTTGACTGCCGGTCTATTAGAGGGTGCCGGACATATAGAGGTGCCGGTCTATTGGAGTAAATACGGTAGTTAGGTCTTGCGAAAGCCAAAATACTCGAAAATGAGACGAAATTCGAGATGACGTCCATCAACTTGACCTAACTAACTGGATTGCAATAATACGAAAAAAGTTGCCAACTACAAACATGGAGTTCTTGAGTTGCTCTATAAATCGGCGAAATTTCAGAAAAATCGGACAACTGGAAACTACTTTTTCAGACCCTCAAAAGTTACCTATTTCCGCTAAAAAATGCCAGTACGAGCATTCATTTTGGCCAATATTGTGTACAGTACTCAATTTTGTGATCTATGTAGAAAAGTCGGACTAATACTTATTCAATGATGAACATATAACTCTTCCTGTTTTACTACCACTAATCTACTCCGAAAAAACCTACTATGTTGCCAATCCCAGAACTCCATTCGAAACAAGCCCAACTCACTGTCAAGCTCTGCCTCAATGCTCCGCAACGGCTCGTCCAACTGTCTCTCCTCATCATCATAAGTCGGTGGAAACGCTCGTTGCCATGTCAAATTATTGACATCCATCACATAAACTGGAGGAGATTCATCTTTTGAAGTAGCAGCGATGGTCTCATCTACAGTTTCCGAGTAGTCTGGTGGAGCGCTCATTGTCGATGGAGCAGTCATTTTTGTGAGTGGAAAATGGAGAAGAATGAGAAGTTGTTATCACCGAAAAACGAGAGAGTTATGGTCTGTAAATATGCAATAATACATCAAGGTTAATATCAATACATCATGAACTATTAATAGAAACGGGTTAAAAATGGAAAAAAGGGGAAACTGATAAGAAGTTAAGGAGGGTCAATGGAGAGACAAAAATAGAGGAGATTGTGTCGAGGAAAAAGCAAATAAATTCAGAGAATGAGAGATTTTCAGAAAATTTTCAGAAAATTTGGGGAGTCTCGGGACTCAAAGTTTCAGAGGAAGATTCGGAGATTCAAAGTTTAAGAGGGAGATTCGGAAATTCTGAAATTCTAGATTTTAAATTTCTGAAAACTGGAAATGCAGAAATTCTAGGATTTGAGATTTTAAGATCCCCTGACTATGGTACTTGGATTTTTTTTTATTACAAGATTTTCAGACACTGTATTTTGCGGGGTTGCCGTCCAGGCCAAAACAGTCCGGCGCGGGCCGGCGATTTTTTTCCGGAATTTTCGGCCAACGTGCCCTGGCACTTTTTGACGTTTTATGGAAAATCTGGATAGGGAATTTTGTTGTTTTAACTACCATTCTGTAGATCTCATCACGTTCTACATTTTCATATAAATTTTGACTTGAAAATCACAGTCTTGAGCGGGGAAAATTTTACGGCCCGCGCCGGCCCGTTTCGGCCCGGATGGCAGCCCCGGGATTTTGACTTCGGTGATCCAGAAGGACTTTGGGAATCTCAGAATAGAGATTATGAAAATTTCAAGGATTCCAAAACATCCCCAAATTTTGTGACCATTTTGAGTTTTGTGTCCTTCTTTGTTTTTTGCGATTTCATGTCTCCTCCACTGCGCAATTTTCTTTTTTCTAAGCTTCCCCAAAACCGACTAAACAAATTTTTTACACCTCTCCCATCCTCCCCATTCTAATACTTTTTTCCTCAATGAGAAGATCGAAGGTGAAGGACCAAAATATTAGGCGAACAAAGAATACCGGTATGGGTGGGAGCGCGCGTAAGTCCCGCCTAGGCTTCTCCTGCAAGACGATGGAGTGTTACAAAAAACTGAATAGAGGTGTATATAAGGTGTGAAAAGGTGTCGAGAAATCAAGCAGTTGTCTTCAAACACTACTGTATTCCTGAAACCATGCGTGTCTTCGTCATCGCCACTTCCATGATCGCCGCCGCTTCGGCCTTCTTGTTCCCATCCGGAGGAGGTGGAGGATGTGGATGGTGAGTTGGGGATTACTGTAGAGGGGAAAGAGTTTGTGGTCGAACTGTAGTCAAACTATGGTCAACTATTTTTTTACTTCAGTCAATTTTTGTCGGCTAAACATTAGGCTTAAAATTGTCGTGGTAAAAATTCGGCTTTGAAACTTGGTTTTCACAAGAATAGCTCATTATCTTCGAAAAACTGCTAGAAACTTTCTGGAATTTCAAAAAAATGCCTATCGTTCTCTATAGCTCAAATCGGTTTTTCTGATTTTAAGTTACGTTCTACAGCTCAAGAACCAGGCAAGATGCCAGTGAAACTTTACTAATTTTGAAGGAATTTTCTGTCCGGATTACTGTACCTATACCACAGTACCTATTAATCTTTCAGTGCTCCACCACCACCACCAGCTTGCGGATGCGGAGGAGGCGGTGGCTACGCTGCACCAGCTCCAGTCTACGCTGCTCCAGCTCCAGCTTACGCCGCGCCAGCCGGAGGAGCCTACGCCGTCGGAGGAAAGAAGTAAATTGGATTTCATATTCATGCAGTCTCTGTAAATTTCGAGAAAACTTTTCATTTAAATAAAGTTTTGCATTCCTGAAGTTTTTTAAAGATCTAGCATCCAAATTTCAGAAAAAAATTAGCTCAAAAAAAGAAAAGAAGATACTGAAAGTGAGAGAAGAAGTTCCCCATCTTAAAAATGATTTTTTCAGTGTTATTCTGTTTTTCAAACCTTTCTAGACATGCTTGCTACATCTTCCCGTAATGAGTTTTGAGGTCACCTATGTTTTTTGAGAGAAAAGAAAAGCTGAAAATGAGAAAAAAAGAGGAAGTAAACCATATTACAAGGAATAACGAAAAATCGAGCCTGTTTTTCATACTCGCAGAGAAAGGGAATATTTAAAAATGGGTGGTCGTAAAAAAGAGGAGATATTGATGTAAATTAAGGATGAGTCATTTCGTCTGGTGCATTTTTTGGTTTTGACTATTTTTAAAGTTATTTTTGTTATATAAGCTATTTTTAAGCTATTTTTGTTATCATAAGCTATTTTTTACCGCTATTGGTACTTGGGCCACTCATTTCTGGTGCTTCAGAGTGCCATCTTAGTTTTCATGTCAAAAATTTTGTAACTAGATAACTCTAAGTATCCATGTTTGGGTTTCTAGGCCACAAGATTCAGTTTTCTAGGCCATAAAGTTTCGAAAACTTAACATAGTTTTCAGATTTATGGAGATTCTTGAGCCGCAACATAAAAGACACTCAGAATAACGTAGTTTATAAACTGAACAAGAGGAATATAAATTTCTAGGCCAGACAGACCCAAACCAATACAAAAAACTATAATTTGGGTCAACCCTTTTTTCCTCCGTCTCTCTGTATGTTGTCGGAGGAATGAGCCAATTTCCGGTACAAAAAAAATTAGAAGAAAAGAGAAAAGAAGAATAGGGGGGGGGGGGGGGGGGGATAAGACATAATAGCATATTCATATTTTACAGATGAAAATTATTCAGAATAAGAAAGGAGAGTGGAACAAGGGATTAGAAATGGAAAAAGTACTAAAAAAAGGCTTTGAGAAAGACGAAAGATAGAGAAGGAGGGAGAGAAGAGGGTCCCTAATTGCCAATGAACTTTTGACGTGAACGAAGGGAAAAGAGAAGGAGATGGAGAAGCAAGAAGGAGATAGAGAAATGACTCCAGATGACGTGGCAGATGAATTGGTCAATTTCTAGATAAATGGTTTTAATTGCTGCCGCTTTTTTCCATTGTTTTTTGTTCTTCTGGGAAAATTAATGTGCTCAACTATTTTTTTTTGAAATTAATGTGCTCTCTTTTTGTTTGGTGGAGAACGTTTTGAAGAGCTTAAGGGAGAAGTTTAATGGGGACATTTAAAGCTTAAAATTGGAATGTTTAGATGGATCGTTTCAGTTGAAAAGAAAAATCCAAGTTCTCCTTCCAAAATTTTGCTAAAAATAGTTGTGTCAAGTCAAATTTTACAATATTTGCTCCTAAATTTTAGAAAGTTGTGCTGAATGACATCATAGAACATTCTAATTAAAATAAACCAAAAAACGTCGTCGCAGATCCCAAAAAAAAGTTGTTTTAATTAAGAACTAGCAGTACATGAAGAATCCAACACAAAACAAACAATATTAAAATTAGCATGTCTTTTTAAAGGTTTTCTTTTTATTTTCCTTCTGGCAATTGTAAGATTCCCGAAGGAAATAAAAAAGTTTAGAAATTTACTCGAGAAAAGTTATGCAAATAATTGGATTTTGACTAACACTCCAATTTGACAAAAATCTAACGCTCCAGAAGTTTTCAAAATCACTATGTGCAGAAACTTCTCCAACTTTTGCTCCACGGAGCTCCGTGTTTTTCACAAGATTTTTCATAATTGCATCACAGTAATTTGATGATTCTCCGTTTTAAATTTTTTCGGTCTTATCAGCATAATAAGATGTTTTCCAGATGATGTCTGTATCGTGTTATCAGTTTTGATAGAGTTCCAGAAATAGCACCCAATTGCATCAGTGTTTGTGTGGGTTTTTTTTTTAATTTTCGAATTTTTGAGTCCTTTTTTTTGGTATTGTATTAGCGATATTTTCGCTTTCACCGCGCTCCATTACAAACTTGCCATAAACTGGACATTCGAAAATTCCCGCTTGCTTATTTTCTGTTGAGATACCGAAGTTCTCAAAAATCGAGCGCGTTGAAACTTGGAAAATATCGCTAATAGTTTCCAAACCAGTAGCATAATTTTTGTGCCTATTGTATCAAGCGAAATTATTGTAACCTTCACCTAGGTGTAATCTTTGAAACCTTGATCTTATCGTAGTCGAACATTGTCTATAAGAAGCTGTCTCTCTACAAACTATGTTTTTTCAGTGTAAACTGTCTTCTTTCTGTTTCTGCGGAAATGATGTGATCTCTTGAAAACGAAAGTTTTCTGCAGTAAAGCTTTAAGATTTGAGGTATTTCGGGTACAGTAAAATCTGTATTAGAAGGGCACCCCGGTGAGCTCAAAATGAGCACATTCTTAAAATTCAAATGGATTGAAATTATTCTTAATAGAATCCTCGTCAAAAGTTGACTGGACACGTCACAAAATATCTTTCAAATCTCCTCCAACAGATGTTATGATCCATTTTGAGAATTCAGAAATACTTTTTCAGTGCTGGAAAAATAAGTGAACATGCTCTTCTTATACAGATTTGGTTTTTTTTTTAATAGAATAATGCCAAAACTCACACTGGGAACTAAAAAACTGTTTCCTTATCGGAAGTTTCGGATGGAGAGGGAAACAAAGAAAAAAGTGAATGTTCAATATGGATCATATTATTTTTGCGGGGGGAACTATGGCTAATAAGCACATAACTGGCTCCAATTGAGTTTTTGGTGTCTGGAGGAGGATTGTCATATGTTTTAGAAAATGGACTAAAAATAGGTTCTGAAAATCGAATAAATACCAAAAAAGTAAAACAAATACTAAATCTTATTAAAGCTTTTGATACCATTGAAAAAAAGATTTAGACTTCTTTCAGAAGTTTTTGAAATGGAGATGAAAAATCTAATGGAATTTTGAAAATGTGCATTTTCCAATATAGTACCGTCTAGCAATAAAACTGTTATTATAAAAGTACCTTCACAATTTTTGTCACTTTTGGCTTTCTGACCAAACGGCCCAAGTTATTCTTCTTAACCCGATATTGAATTTTCTTTTCAGCATCAACTTCCGAAACTTTTAAAAATGTATGGACTAGATTTCAAAAAAAATTTGTAGGTTCACCAAAAGTTCACCAAAAAGTTAGTACCAACATGACCAGCCTTGACTAAAATTGCACGGTTTACCATGTTCAGGATTTATGGAAAATCCATTATTAGGTGTTTTAACTATGAAGATTTCTTCACAGAGTCATTCCTCACTCGGCAAGAATTTTCTCAATCCGTTTAAATTTTCTGTTGAAAATTTCAAATCTTCTCCTCACAAGCTTTATTTTTCAACAAACACCCTCTTATCTGGCCACAAATCACAAACGTCCACCGAACCTCGTTTTTCAAATTGACCGAACAAAGAGGCAAGCTAAGATTGACATCTGAAAAGCCCGTAGATCATGCATCGAGTAATAGAAGAGGGAAAAAGAAGAACCTGAATATTATCCGTAAGGATCCAAAAATCTTCACTTCTTCTGGCACTCTCTTCTCACCTGTGTCGCTGCCATCTGAATGTTTCTTCGCTTTCATTTCATCTCTCACCTGTTTATCCCCCATTCTCTCTTAATCAGTGCGTAGAAACACGCGTCATCGAAACAAACTGGAAGTGAGAAAGAGAAGCCTTGCAAAATCGTCTAGCCACCCGGTATTCAGTGAAAGGCGGGATCTACACACCTCCAAGTCACCCCCCGCCCCAGGTGTTACAACCGACAAAAAACCGTCTAAGATTGTATAAAAGGAGCCCGACGGTGTCGAGAAATCAAGCCAGTCTTCAAACAACTGTCTCATATCTCTCAACCATGCGTGTCTTCGTCATCGCCACTTCCATGATCGCCGCCGCTTCGGCCTTCTTGTTCCCATCCGGAGGAGGTGGAGGATGTGGATGGTGAGTATCTCAATATCATCTACAGTATCTCAAATCCTTCTTTCAGCGCTCCACCACCACCACCACCAGCTTGCGGATGCGGAGGTGGAGCTCCACCACCACCAGCCTACGCTGCTCCAGCCCCAGCTTACGCTGCCCCAGCCGGAGGAGCCTACGCCGTCGGAGGAAAGTAAATATTCTACTTTGACGCAACTGATTTCAACCAGTTTCTGTACATTTGGAATACTGAATTTGAAAATAAATCAATTTTGCTTTCGAAACTTGTGTTGGTTTTATTGGGAAAGAACTCGAAATTACACTTGAAAATGGGCTGTTCAGAATTCTAGAAATCTACTTGAATACTTATGATCTAGAACTAATCATAGAATTATTCACAAGGTTCCATTTGAATTCCGATTCCCAAGAAGTCGAGAATTCGAAAATAAGCTTCATATTAAACCAAGTCTATCTCAGCTACCAGTGAACCGATTTGCATGAAAACTATAAAGAAAAATAGGGAATTTTCTGAAGTTTCAAGTCGTATCATTTTTCCAAGTTTTTAATCAAAAGTGTCATCAAACAAGCTTTTCCAAGAGACATTGGCATGATTTGGTGTTTGCAAATTTTATGGAAGTTAGCAAGGATCAAAAGGTTCATAAGCGTTTTGCTAATCCGACTCTACATACAGTATTCTGAAATCTAACAAGGATTTTGTTTCATAACACTTCATAAAACCATAGGCTTTGTAAGCTGGCTATACAGTTTTTCTTGTTCCCTAAAAATTGTGTACAAAGCGATTCAAAAAGGTAATCCTTATCACTGTTATTCAAATGGTACAAATCTTACCAAGATTTTGAGCCTTCATTATCTCGAACTCTCAAATTCAGATTTCCCTGCTGATCTTCTCGCCTAATCCATCTTATCTTATTCTGTCCAAAACAAACAAAGCCAATTTTTTCAACCCTTATCCGGTTCCCCCGCGACTTCTTCTAACCCCGATAAATTTTTGGACACAGACCTGATTCACACGTGGGTCTCACAGGTGCGAAGCGATATACAGGTGTGTAGGTGAACGTTATCTATTCATAGATCAACGGATAAACGATACATCACTTTGCGACATTTTCGAGGAGTTTAAAAAAGGAGACATGGAAAGGAAAACAATGCTAATGGGATAGGATCCCGGTGTCTTATTAGCGATGTTTTGGAAGTTTTGACGCGCTCCATTGAGGAAATCACTGAAATTTGAAATTTGAGTTTTCCCGCTCACCTGCTTCTCCTGGAGCTCACGTCGAGATCACAAAAAGGTCCGCGGGAAAGCTCAAATTTCAAATTTAACCGATAATCTCAATGGAACGCGATGAAACTTCTAAAATATCGCTAATAAATTTCAGTGAACTCTGACTGATATCCAGAGAACTTGATTTTCCCGAGTTTTCGACGGATTCTGATTTCTATTCATGCTATTCTAATGAATCCAAATTTTCTGAATTTAGTGATTCTGTCTTGAGATTCTAATGGACTTTGAGATCGTGAAAATCGGAGAATCTCGAATCATGAGTTATTGAGATTATGAGATACGGAGATACTGAGATCCTGGCATTCTAAGATTCCCATACTTCAAATTTCTGAAATTGAGTCCCGAGATTGTACGATTCAAAGTCCCTCGGACTCTGACGGATCTTGAAGCCTAACTTGAACTTGGGCTTCATTGAGTTCGGACTGACCTGGTGAGATCCGAAAAACCTGATATTCCGAGTTTTCGATTCTGATTTTAATTTATGCGATTCTACTGAATCCAAACTATTTCCATGATTCTGAAGATTAGTTTAGTTTTCTGATAAGCTCTGAGTTCCTGAGATTATGATATTCAAATAAACTAAGATTCTGACATTCTAAAGTTTCGAAATTTCAAGATTCTGAGATTCTGATGGATTCCAATGTTTCGAGATTCTAATGATCTGAGATTTTTAGTTCCTTCGATTCCGACGGATCTTGAAGCCTGATTCAAACGCACTATTAGTTTCAGGTACTTCAGACTATGCACTTCTCATTTGTAGTTGCAAAACCTCATCAAAGAACTTCCTTCCTTACTTTTTTCCATTCCCATCACAAATCAATCTCTCGATATCTGTACACACATTCCTATCCACACCTGATATCCCTCTCCTCCTTTCCTTCCATTGATAAATTGTCTTTGTTCATCCTTTCTTTCTCTTCCTGTTATTATATGACCTAAATGAGAGATAGAGGAGGCTACAAGCTAATAACAAGCCATCTCCTGCAAAGTGAATGATCCGATAAAAACGGTTTATGATCATTCTGTGAGGAGACGAACCTGATCTAATTGGATAGGAGAAGAAGAAGCATTTGCCAAAAGTGTTATTTCCTGTAAATGGGAAAAAGGGGAAGATTTAGGTTTAGCGATCAGTGATCTGTTGGTGGTTGGCTGAAATGTTGGTCGCTAGGGAGAGGAAGAATTTATTATTCAAGAGAATAATTATCAACAAAGCACAGAAACTCTTTTATCTCTGACATCCGTCAACTTTTTCTTCCGTTTAAACCAACTTGAAATAAACTCCCGTAGAGGTTTGGTAAACACAATCATGGCTAAACTAGATGCAAATCCATGAAAAGTCAGACAACCGAGAGCAAAGTATGCTATGGTCTCGTTTTCATATCCATAAAATATTGAATAAATAAACATCATATTTGGAATCCCAAGCATGGTTCCATGGATTAAAGCTTGAATAATTAGACTCTTCAAAAGTTGTTGTTGAAGTTTCAAAGTCACTTCTGACATTGTTTTCGGTAGGTTTAGGCTTATATAAATAGCAGTTCCAGGAACCGACAAAATGAAGAAAATCGCTTGAAGAATCCAAGAAGCTAGAATAATAGAGGATACATAGTCTCTAAAAGCAGCAATAACATAAGAGGTGTTACAAGCCAAAAATGTGTCCGAGGGATTGGATCCTAGAAGAATTGCCTTGAATTCTTGCTGAAACTCGAGGGCATCGGGGACAACAAAGAATGGGAAGATTGTTTCAAAAATTGCAATAAAGCGGGTAGAGTAGACGAAAAATCGAAGAAGATTGGTACATTTTTGTAGTTTGTAGTCAGCGAAACTTGATTTATACCGGAACCAGAACATCTCACTTATCGAGGCTCCATTATCTGAATGAGAAAAATATATGCCGCAAAATCTGTATCAGAAGGGCATGACCCTCTTTTTCCAACATCTAAAGAGATCTTCATGGATTTTAAAAATGGATCATAACATCTGATTTGAAACATATTTTCTGAGCCAACTTTTGACAAGGATTCTAATAAGACTATTTTTTTAATCTCAACAATGCGCTCATTTTGAGAGCATTGGGCTGATCCAGAAGCTCTCACTTACACTCTATCGCAAAAGCCAACATAAAAAACTGATATAAACTTCCAATTCCAAATTTCGACAATATTCCAGTCATTTGCATCAAGGGATACGGTGCATGAAGCACCGGCTGCACCAAAATTGCCGAATATATTTCGAACACGAAATTTTCGACAACATGCCAAACCAAAAATATTCTATAAGTTGTGAACACTTTCGACTTTATGAAAATAAGGGATGTTATAGCTATAATATAAGTTGGGATGCTAGCAAATTGAATAAAATGGGTGATAGTGAGGTATAGACTTGGTGCAGGTTCCAGGCAAGACATGTTGAGGAAACTAGAGTCTTGTGGTGAAATTGAAAACTACTTGAAGTCATATGGAAAAGTTTGATTATGACGTTATTACATAATCTTAAATTGGTAGGTTTGAAAAACCATAGGGGTTTGAGTTTAGTGGTATGCAAAAGCGCTCATTTGACTTGTGACGGCACTGTTGGCTGACTAATTAACTATTGATTACGGCAGCCTAATTCTAGCCTATATTGCTTACTCTATAAATGTTTGATAGTCAGTCAATCACTATGAAAACAATATATTTTGATTGTCCTATTCAAGTTAAGTTTCAAGGGGTTTCTAGCCAAGTTTAGTGTATTCCACAATTGTCAGAGTATAAATGAGCAAATTTAATATATTTTTCGTTACTTCAAACAAGAATGACTCCAATAGATCACAAGAATATTCAGCATAAACTATGGCGCTTAACTTAATTTTCATTCTTTGGAAGTCAATAAATAAATCAAAAAATGTAATATCAGACATCCAACATTCGTGAATAACTCTATTTACACGGAGATTCGAGTCAAAGTTATGACTCTGTCAATGAATATAATGCCACATATCTCGACACGAGACCCATATTTTCACGATGAACTGCCTCGAGCCTGCTCCAGAAATCTACCGGACGTTCATCCATTCTATACAGATTTTCAGTGTGCCTACTTATTTTCTAGCCCTGATATCTCTTATTTTCATTAAATCCAACGTCTTCACAACCTATCGAATATTCTTGATTTGGCATGTTCTCGAAAATGCTAGCTTTGAAGTTTTCTCGGCTTATCTGGTGGAACCGGCACTTCACGCTCCGTATACTTTGATGAGAGCCACTGGATCACTGTCGAGAGTTGGAGTTGGTGGAATGCTACAGGCACTGATTCTGTGTTTGGGGATAGAATGTAGGTTTGATTGTCATTAGAGCGCAATTGCATATTGACTTTCAGACAACGGTGTATCTATTACTGAAATGTTTTGGTTTCGATACAAAGTCAGTATTCTTCACTACAAAGATCATATTTATACCTATTTTATCCGTTTTCTTGTCTATACAACTAGGTGCATAGCCGTTGTTGTTACATTATTCAGCGCTGTCACTTACAATGATGCTCTTCGATTTCAACAGTTTTACAAATCTGAACTTTTGAAACTCAATCCGCAGCACACATTTTTGACATGTGATTCTGTCTATATTCTAGCCGCTACGGAACACTACGTCTCTTCGGTATTTGTGGTATTTTGGATCTTGCAAGCTATTGTTGTGGTTATTTCCGTTCTTGGAATTGCCATTTTTATCAGATTCAGTATGCCGAAAACAATGTCAGAAGTGACTTGGAAAGTTCAACAATTGCTTTTGCGAAGTCTGGTAATTCAAGCTTCGATTCATGTGATTATGTTAGGAGGGCCCGCCTTGATGCTTATTCACGCGTTTCTGAATGGTTATGAAAATGAGGGTAAGGGAATAATTAAGGCTGTCACACGTCATGGGACTCGTGAGCCGCTGTCTCGAAATTACGACCTCAAATTATTTTAAAGCGTATTTGACAGCAGATGCAATTTTTGAAGTCACGACCTCAAGCCGCGGCCCACGTCCGGCCCGCAGGTCGCGGCCAAAAATATGTTTGGTGACTGACCCGGCCGTGGGCCGCACCACAGGGCCGGTCGTGTGACAGCCTTTTTAGAAAATAATCGATTTTTTTATCAAGATAATTATTGATTTCAGCAATTGGCTATGGAGCATTTGTTTGTATGACTTATCATGGATTCGCTTCCAGTTTAGCCATGATTATATTCACAAAACCTTTGAGACAGTATTTGGCGGTGTTGTTCAAGTTGAAGAAAACTGTCAAGTCTCCAATTAATTCCTTGAATAAGAGAGCTTCGGTGTTTTAATTTATTTATTTCCAAATCCAGCCCTACCCGGGTCGGGAAATTCAATTTTTCATGAAAAGTTTCTAAATTTCACGGAAAATCTTGAGAATACTAAAAGTATGAAGCATTTGAAAATTAAACAGTTAAAAAATCGGATTTTTTTCAAAAGTTGACCTTCGAAAAATTCGGGCCTCCAAACCCGGGCCGAACCGGTAGAAGTTTGATTTGCATAATATTTTCGGTTTTTTTGTGATTTTTTTTGTGGCCGAGAATTTGATAAATTATGTTTCCATTGAATCTAGAAACTCAAGGCCATTAACTCAATTTGACGGAAAAGCGCGGGTGTCCAAAGTCAAAGTCATGATTTTTATCAAGGAACTTTATGTTGCCACATCACTCTAACCTGATGAATTGCCTCCAGCCTGCTCCAAAAACCTATCAGACTTTCATCCATTCTATTCAGTTTATCAGTGTACCTACTTACCTTCTAGCCCTGGTATCCCTTATTTTTATCAAATCTAATGTCTTCACAACCTATCGAATATTCTTGATTTGGCATATTCTGGAGAATTTCATGTTTGAAATTTACTCGGCGTACCTAGTGGAACCTGTACTCCATGCACCGTATACCTTGATGAGAGCCACTGGATTATTGTCGAAATTTGGAGTTGGAGGACTGGTACAGACATTGATTCTGTGTTTGGGAATAGAGTGTAAGTTTGATTATCATTAGAGCCCACTTGAATTTTGCTTTTCATTGCTTTTCAGACAATGGTGCATCCATTAGTGAAATGTTTTGGTTCCGCTACAAATCCAGCATAATCAACTACAAAGAACACAACTTCACCTACTTGCTCCGTCTTCTGGTCAACAGTACCAGATTCATCGCAGTCTTTGATACAGTATTTTGCACTATAACTTATAGCGATGGTCTTCGTTTCCAACAGAACTATAAGGCAGAACTTTTGGAACTCAATACTTCCCACACATTCCTCCTCTGCGATTCTGTCTCTATTCTAGCTGCTTTCAAAGACTACGTCTCTACTGTATTTTGTGCATTGTGGATACTACAATCAATAGTGTTGCTTATTTCCGTTCCCGGTTCCGCACTGTTTATCAGCTTCAATATCCCAAAAACGGTGTCAGAAGTCACTTTGAAAGTTCAACAACAACTTTTGAAAAGCCTTATTATCCAGGCTTCAATTCACGGGTTTATGCTAGGAGTGCCCAATCTAATGTTTATTTATGCGTTTTTGTTTGGCTATGAGAATGAGAGTAAGAGAAAGAAAAACCAAAATTAGGATTACCAACCGGGCCGAAACGGATCTGGCGATTTTCTTCCCTCTAAATTGTGATTTTCAAGTCAAAATTTATACTTAAATGGAGAAGAACTCGGTGAGATCTACAGAATGATGTAAAATTCAATGAGGATACGCTGTTCGGATTTTCTCAAATGTTTGTTAAGCACCCGGGCCGGAGCTTTTGGCCCGCGTGCTCGGCCCAGGCGCTTTCTGGCATTTCATGAAAAATATAGATATGGAATTTATATTTTCTATTCTATAGATCTCATCGAGTTCTACATTTTCATATTAATTTTGAATCGAAAATCACAATTTAGAGGGGAGAAAATCAGCGGCCCGTTCGCAATCCCGACTAAAATTCAATCTAAAGTTTTCGAAATTTCAGCTATCGCATATGTCGCGTTTGTGTGTTTGGCCTATCACGGATTTGCTTCTGCTTTGGCCATGATTATATTCACAAAACCTTTGCGACAGTATCTGGCGGTTTTGTTCAAATTCAAGAAGACAGTGGCTAGCAAGACTTCGATAACTTCTGTGAAGAGAGCTTCAGTGTTTTCATGAAATAAAATGATATGATTATAACGAAAGAATCTTTATTATGTTAACAGTAACAATGAGTCAAAAACTAATTATCATCAAAATCTTTCACTGTGAAATACTCGAGTAATCTAACAGGGTCCTCTTCTATCTTCGCCATATCCACCACATACTTCTTCCGTCTCCACCAAGCCAATTTCCTTCCCTTTTTCATTCCATTTTTCTTAAAATAGTCCCAAAACTCTCCAACAGTATACCTGACCCTAGTTGGATCAAATGAAACTATGAATAATGAAATCAATTTTTGAATTTCGTACCGAACTAATACTCTCTGAGCACTTTCACAACATTCTCTTTGTTCTTTCAATTCCTCCATAGAGTATGCTTGTAAGAACTCTGGAAGAATGAAATTATATTTTGGTGGTTGAAGCCCTTGTGATTCCAAGTGAGAGATTCGATGCCTGATGTCTTTGTAGTAATGCTTCAGTGATAAGATTATTATTATTCGTTGCTGAAAGAATGTAGTGGTCTTTCAGATTTTATTTTAAAAATTAAAAACTCACCTTGACAACTTCGTCTTTTATCTCATGTTCCGAAATGAATGGAGTTAGGGGTTTATTTCCCATGGTGTATGTATTAGTACAGAACGATTTGGAATATGAAGAGTAAAAACTTGAGCTCAAAAAGAACACTGCAGAGATGGTGTGATAGTCACACTGTGGCTAACTAACAGTTAGATAATTATTGATTTTTTTAGCCCTCACATCATATACATAACTCCATCTGGAGAACAACTCCTACTTATTGTTCTTTCATGATCTTACAGGTTGTAAAATGCGCTCCAGGGTGAAGAATATTGTCTCTGAACTGGCAATCAATAAGTATACTTAGTAGGCAATGCGTACTTTTTTCTCACGATTTCTATGATAGTGATTCGGGCCTTTTCGGCCCCTTTTCTCTAGTTCAAATACAAATTTTTTTGTCAATCTTTACCACAAAATGTAGAACACCATGAGATCTATAAAATGGTACTAAAATCGCCAAGATTTCCTGTCTCAGTTTTTGTATAATACTTGTAGAACTCCAGGGCCGGCTTTTTCGTATCATGACCAAAAATCTTCTAAAATTCTTCTAAAAAATCTTTTAAATGGGTTCTAAACGTTCTGACCAAAACCTTAGACTGGCAATCTTGATGATTTTAGTACCATTTTATAGATCTCATCAAGTTCTACATTTTGATGTAAGGATTGACCACAAAAATTGAATTTCAAGTAAGAAAATCGAAGGCCCCGGATCACATGTATGCTTCTAGTACTCTACGATTTCTGTAAATTTGCAGAGATTGAACGAAACTTTCTCTCATCTTTATTTGTATTGTGAAAATGTTACAACTTTGTAGTGTCCACACTTTTCACTTTAACAGTTGTGAGCTTCGGTTTACACACCAATTTTCTCGATATCTCTTTGTAGAAATCTTTGATAGCACTCCTATAACTCGTCACAATGAACATCGTCGGTAGTGGATCTATAGCTGGATATAAACCAATTGTCATCGATACCAAACCACTAAACTCGCCAAGATCCAGAGAACAGAATGACATTATGAACAAAGAGGATACAGGGACTTGAAGGAATATGATAGGGATAAGAGTTTGAATTACAAGAGAATAGTAGAGTTGCGTTTGTAGAGCGTTGTTCTTTTTTGAGAGATTTTGATTTTTGTATTTTTGAAGCTCTTTGTGCAGTGAGAAGCCAAAATAGATGACGGTGAAGAAAGAGGAGCCCTGGAAAAAATTCCTGTTAATAAATAAAAGTTAATTGACTCACGATTATCACAAAATCAAGTATCAATCCTGTCAACGCGGGCCAATAAATCTCATTGTTACCATCAAAAAGGTCTATAGCAACATATACAAGATTATTCATTTCGAGACCTAGCTTTTCTGAAAGTTCATGTTCCACTATGCGACTTGTACTCTCACGAGGTCCACAGAATATTACAGCAACGGTCCCCCAAACGATTCCATAAAATATTGGGATGGAAAACCAAAGGAACACTTTCCAAGAATGAAAGGTTTCTAGAAGTCTGTCTCCTTTGATAACCAAATAACGGTAGATGAAGTGGATTCCGAAAAGAGCCATACATGATCCGTATAGAGCACAATAGAAACCAGAGAAAAACAATTGGATCGATGCATCGAACCAAGAAGAATCGAGGCGAGTGATAAGAAGAAAGATTAGGCCGACGTTTTTGATTATCTGTAACTCCAAGATTAAAAAGAGGTGGGGCAGTAGCTTTGCGTACCATGCGTCAAACCTTACGACAATCAATATTTCAAGCCTGTTTTTGGACGAAAGTCAACCAAAATAAAACTTTTGCCGTAACAGAATCCGCTTAGAGCGCCTATAGCTTCAGTCCACAGAAGTTTCAGAAAATTTACAATTAAAACTATTTTGCTGCTCCACCACCTCTCGAGCCTTGGCCACGGACTATTCCACTTACCGGCGATACCAAGACATCTATGACTGCGAACAAAACCTCCAGAATCGAAATAAAAATCATCAGAAACTTATAAGCCCCCAACTCTTTCGGGGACTTGTTAACAATCAAGTAAATCAATGAAAAGTTCAGAAAAAGGGCAATACTGGAACCCAATTTTTGTACCCCGTGTTGAAGAGTTTCCGAGATGAAGAACATGGGGAGTATGTTTTTAATACTGATAAGAAAAAAGGAACAGAAAATATGTTATTCAATTGGCTCTAAAACTGACAGAGTTGGGTTCATGATGATTCTCCGGGGACTGTCTGTGTCGTCAAATTTGTCTAGTACAAAGATCTCTAGAAAGTTCAGAAGAATCAAGACAAAGTTTTCGTTATTCAAGTTCACCAGCACAAATATTTAGAGCAAAACAACTGTCTTCATAATTTCGTAGTTTCCACACTCCTTTGCCTTCCCTGAGATACCGTATCCTCTGATCTGCAGGTTGCCTTCTTGACAATCTCATTGAAGAAATCTGAATTATTTCCAGTATTATCTCTTACCAGCCTGCTTACCGCAGGCTGGACTCGCGGCTTCGCCGCTCAATTTTGCTTAGTTTTTATACGCCACTGGCCACTCGGTTTCTGTTTCACGTGTGGCGCAGTTGGTAGCGCGCTGCACTGCCGCGAAGTAGTCGCGGGTTCGATTTTGTGGGGCGACCAAATTCTTTAACTTTCGCAAAACTAAAGCGGACACCCTGACCAAGACCGGACAGAAATCCTAGCGGATTATATATAAGTAAGATCTTATTATCCAGTCGCCGACCCCCTGAGCCTCCGCAACAACGACACTCCGCAAGAAATTAATGACATCAGCTTCCGAAAAAACGTTTTTCTGTCAGTTTTAGTGACGATTTAGTAATTTGAAAGACTTTTTTGTTCGAAAATTGGTTGAAGGTACTCCGAATCACTTGTTCATCCTCAAATGCGAGTTTAGTGGTTCATTTGAAAGCTTGTGTCGATTTACGTTAAACAACGCGCACAAAATTCTGACGGAGTGTCGTTGTGTTTCGCGGAGGTTCATGGGTCGGTGACTTCCTACATACCAACAATAGCATTTCTATAACTGGTCACAATGAACATCGTGGGCAGAGGATCAATAGCTGGATACAATGCAATAGTCATCGATACAAAACTGCTGAGCCCTCCGATATTGAAGGCAAAGAATACTGTAGTGAAAAGGATAGATACTGGAACTTGGAGAAGGATAACATGGATTAAAGTCTGAGTGACTAAGGAATAGTAGAGTTGAGTTTGAAGGCTTTTGTTCTTTTCTGACAAGTTTTGATTATTCTCGGTGTACTTTTAGAGTTCCATGAATAATAGAGTCGCAAAAACACAACTGCGAACATTGAGGAGCCGATGATACACAAATCTACTAAAAGTCCGGCCACAGTTGGCCAATAAATACCACCATCATCATCGAAGAGATAAGGGGCAATGTAAACGATATCCGTCAGGTTCAAGTCTCGATTTTCCAAAACATCAAGCTCCACCATTCGATCCGTGGTACCTCGAGGGCCACAAAATAAGACAGCGATGGAACCTCAGATGCTTCCATAGATGAGAGGGATGGAAAACCAAAGGAGAATCTTCCAGGAACGGAATGTTTTGAGCCATGGGCTACCCTTGATAACAAGATAACGGTAGAAGAAATGTATTCCGAAAAGAGCCATACAAGAGCCGTAGATGCCGCAGTAAACACCAGATAGAGCAGTTTGAATTGGTCGAGAGAAGAGGGAAGAATCGAGGCGAGTGATGATGAGAAAGGTGTAGCCGGTGTGGTGGAAAATTTTAAAAAAACTAAGTCTAAGCTAAGATTAAGCTAAGTCTAAGCTAAGCCTAAGCTAAGCCTAAGCTAAGCCTAAGCTAAGCCCAAGCTAAGCCCAAGCTAAGCCTAAGCTAAGCCTAAGCTAAGCCCAAGCTAAGCCCAAGCTAAGCCTAAGCTAAGCCTAAGCTAAGCCCAAGCTAAGCCTAAGCTAAGCCTGAGATAAGCCTTAGCTAAGCCTAAACTAAGCCTAAGCTAAGCCTATACCAAAAAAATAAAAGAAAAAGTAAAGAAAATAATAAAAGTAAAGTTCTTACCGGTAACACCAAAACATCCACAACAGAGTACACAATCTCTAGAAGCGAAATATAAACCATCAAGTACTTATAAGAACCCAACTCTTTTGGGGACTTGTTAATAATCAGGCAGATTAGGCAAAAATTGAGAAATAGAGCGACACTGGAGCAGCACTTCTGTACAATAGTCTGCAGTGTCTCGGAGATTGATAGCATTTCGAGAAACTTGAAATTTTGAAAAGAAATATGACTGCGACAGAAATAGCGAAGTGACTTTTTATTCAAAACGCTAATGAGGAGATTTACTTGGAATCCAGAAGCTTCCCCGGGGGACTGTCTGGTGTCGTCATTAGGCTAATCTAAAGATCCAGGAATCAAAAAAATAACTTAGAGAGCCATAAGCTCAAAAGATGAGAAGATGTCAAAGTTTATTACAAAGCAATTGTAAATTTGTCAAAATATTAAAATTACAGTCCAATCAAAACATTTTGGTTTTCTCAAAGGAAAAAGAAACGTCCATTGTTGTCCATGTCGGCATACATCACATTGACGTCAAGTTGATCCTCGGCCGCTCTGACTGGACGACTCTTTTCCTCGACGCCATCTTCGAATTCAAGCGGTTGAACTTCTGGAGCAACATCGTCAGCGGCTCTTGGTGGTCTTTGGCTCTCTTCCTCGGCTCCGTACGGTTTTTGATCAGCGGCTCTGGATGGGCGGCTCTGCTCGGCTTCGAAGTCCATTGGTTGAACTTCAGCTTCAACTGGTTTCACATCGGAAGCTCTGACCAGACGAGTCTTCTCCTCTGGTCTCGAATTTTCGGTGTCAGCCTCCTTGGTCTCGACTCCTTTGTCCTTCTCTTCAGCGGCTCTGGTTGGCCTAGGCTTCACAACATCAATATCCTTTGTTTCAGCTTCCTTACGCTTCTCTTCATCAGATCTGACTTGTCTTGGCTTCTCAGCATCGGCTTCCTTGGTCTCGGCACCCTTGGTCTTAACATCGGCCGATCTGGTTTCACGACTCTTCTCAGCTTCAGGCTCCTTCGTTTCAACTTTATTCTTTTTCTCCTCGGTTGCAGCTCTCACTGGTCTTGGCTTCTCAGCATCAACATCTTTCTCTTCAGCTTCCTTAGGCTTCTCTTCAGCGGCTCTGGCTGGACGGCTCTTTTCAGAATTTGCTTCCTTGGTCTCAACACCGTTTTTCTTCTCCTCAGCAGCTCTGGCTGGTCTTGGCTTCTCAGCATCGACTTTCTTGGTCTCGGCATCCTTGGCTTTTTCCTCAGCAGCCTTTCCTGGACGCTGTTGCTCTTCATCAGCTTCCATAATCTTTTCTTCTGCTGATCCAGTGGATATTGGCTTCTCTGTCTTTGCATTTGAAGATCTGGCAGAACGTATTTTTTCCGTATCAGCTTCCTTGGTTTCAACTCCACTCTTCTTCTCCTCGATAGCAGCTCTGACTGATCTTGTCTTGTCAGAATCTACTTCTTTAGTATCGTCAGATCTAATCACACGAATTGGAGCATCATGGCTATGTAGTCCCACACTAGGAACCTTCGAATCAATTGGCTTAGCATGAAATAATGCGACAAAAGCGGATAGAAGAAGAATACTGACCAACTTCATTGCTGAACTGATGTTTTTATTAATCTCAATGGTTTATATAGTACTGGAAAAGGGCGGTCACCGAAATCTCCGAAAATATATGGGAAACCAAAAATCAAGATACTCGTCGAACTTTGTTTCACTTTCTGGAGGGTGCAAAATGCTACAAGACACTTTTCTCACATGATTGTTTTTTTTTTCTGTTTTGGTTTTCCCGCACATACTACAGAGAGTGTATTCGTTGAATTGAGTTGGCCTTCCGATTTCCGTCGTTATCAGAGGTAGAATCACGTCACTCCAGAATGAGAAAGGGGGGGGGGGGGTGTCAAAAACCTGATGAATATCTGAATAGAGTGTGTGGTGAGAGATTAGAGAAACGACTGAAATGTGTTATGCAGGTTACTGTAGTTAGTGTTATGCAGGTATTGTCGGATTTTTTAAAGTGAGACTCGGTGTTTGCGGACTTTACAGTATCGCAAGCCAAATTTGGCTTGGTGAACTGAAAAGTCCGCAAACACCGAGTCTCACTATAAAAAATCCGACAATAGGTTACTGTTTTGCAGGTTACTGTAAAAATGGGAAATCGTAGAAAGCAATGCCTGTAAATCCACCTCGTTAAAAGTTCCAAACTGAGTGAGGATGAACATCTGTGAAAACTGTCAAAACCCATCGAAAATGCATGAAAACTGTAGTTTGAATGATTTGTCAATAACTTTTCACTAAATTTTTCCGTTTTCTTCATGTTTTCACTAACTCTGAAGGTTTCAAAACCAATTTGCCGATGATTTGTCAGAAAAAAAACAACCTTGTGGAAGAATCAAGAGATACTTTCCGTTTTGAACTTGTATGTATTCAAGCCCAATATAATCTTTAGTTTGATCGATTCCGAACAAGCGTATTTTTCCTTTCATGAAGCTTCACTTCTTCTTGCAATTCTCTTTGTTTTCAAAAATTGACAGACGATATTGCGCGTAATTTTGAATGTAAAGTACGTGATGGTGATACACCCCAATGCGTCATACTTTACGCGCATACTTCTTTATTCAATTTCAGGCCTAATTTACGACTTTTTGCTCTACTTTCCTTCCGTTTTTCTCTAATTCTCTGTGTAGAAATCTTGAAAATTTTACTTTTCACAGCTCACAAATCACCATGGATAAAAACTATCTGAACGATCCGAAATTCCGCAGTTCAATCATTCTCTACGAATTTCTAAGTGGAAATCCTATCTGTAAGTGCTTCGAAAGACTGTGTACGCGAGTGGGACCGGATGTTGATATTGAGTATCGAGAAGTCGATTTCTGGTTTCAGCGATTCGCCGGCGGGAACTTTGATATAGATTACGATATGAGGTTTGTCAGTCTTTGTGTTGTTTTCGATTCAAAGCTTTCATTTTTAGCCTGGTACCAAAGACTCGTGAATTCACTGATTTGCCAATCAATATCATCGAAACAATCACCTGCAATTTGGAGCCGTTCAGTCGGTATGTTCGAAAGCAAGAGCGCTATCAAGAAGTTTACATTTTCAGTCTGGTTCTTCGTAACGTTTGCAAAACGTTCCGCACTCTCGTGGACAGTTGGGAGCCGAAGCTCGATGGAAAGTTCGTGAAAGAAATCGAAATCCGCGTCGATCAAGGCATTGCTTTAATCTTCAATAGAGGCTTATGGAGATACTGCTGTGACTCTGAAAACTCGTGTACTGTGGGCCCCGACCACGGAAAAAGATTCGAACAAAAAGGAAATATCCTCGATGTAGCGATTGATGACCTCGTCAGCATTTTGTGTCATCCGAACCTCAAACTGAACAGTTTCGTAATAGACACGCTCCATAAGAACTATGCCACTGCGAATTTCGCGAAGAAACTCGTAATGAGAATGGAAAAATGTACTCATCGTCCACAAATCCCCGCTGAAAATGTACACTTTTCATGCTCAACCTCGTTCGATGAGGTGAAAATGCTCAAATTCTTCAAAGCTGGAACAGTGAAAAATTTGAGAATCGGATATTCGAATATCATAATACCGGATAATTCCGCTAAACAAGTTGAAATTTATACGAAAGAGATAGCAGGATTGGAATTGTGGGAAACTATCGAAGAAGTGACATTCCTTCCAAGTATTCTTCAGGCTGACGAGAAGTGTTCCTTACTTCGCATTGTTCATGCACCAAAGATGACTTTGACATTTGGGAAACTTCTTGGAAAGTCATTCAAGCGAATTTTGCAGGTATCATGAATATTTAATATTATTTCTTAAAGTTCCGTTATTTGTTTCAGACTCTTCTGCAAAAGAACCCGAGACTTCAATTTTGTAAACTCGAAATCAAAGCGAGATTTAGATTTAGGACTTTCACTGCGAGGAAGCTTCTGGAAAGCATCGGCGCCACGCCATCATCAGGCTCTTACAAATTTCCGATTCCGAATTCTGACAATTTTTTCAGTATTGCATTCAGTGACGCGACACATTACTACTTGCGTTCTTTTGTCATTGAGAGAAAGCAAAACATTTCTGAGTGAATAGAGCATTTGTATGTTAACATTTTGTCAAATCGCTCTATAGTCTTTATTAGCAACCCATTCTAATAGATTAATCATTAGGTTTTTATTAAACACCATTTTAAATGAAGTTTTTTGTTTTTTTACGAACATATTCTTGGTAAATTATCAAGAACAGAGGTTTTTCCGAACCTGAATTATCGCAAAGCTAAAGAGATCTGATTTCTCGTAAAAGATGCATAAATGTCGGAGTGAAACCGGAAAAAATTATCTGCTTTTTATTCTGAAAGTAGTGTCGCTGCACGAAGAATCAGGAGATGATTTCCGTTTAGAACTTAGATGTATTCAAACCCAACGTTATCTCCAATTGATTAGATAAAAATAAGCGTATTTTTCCTTTCACAAAGCTTCACCTATTTTTTTGCAATTCTCTTTATTCTTTAAAGGAGGATTCCGACCAAAAAATGAATTGGGCTTAAACTGTGCTAAAATGTGCGTAGGTTACGAATATCGAAGTGAAACAGCTTGAAAAAAATCGTAACGCTCGAAAAACGCGATCGCCGGTGCTCAAAGTGATCCCTGATGGAAGAGAAATTACGCGGCCGCCCGCAAATTTCGCAATATTTTTCAAATTTCTCTTCCATCAGGGATCACTTTGAGCACCGGCGATCGCGTTTTTCGAGCGTTACGAATTTTTTCAAGCTGTTTCACTTCGATATTCGTAATCTACTCACTCTCCTACACAGTTTAAAGCATAATTATTTTTTGGTCGGAATCCTCCTTTAAAATGTCCAGTCGATAATGCGCGTAACCTTTGATGTACAGTACGTGATGGCGATACACCCAATACCTCATACTTTACGCGCATTATTTTTAATTCGATTTCAGGCCTAATTTACGACTTTTTGCTATATTTTCTTTCCGGCTTTCTTTAATTCTCTCTGTAGAAATCTTGAAAATTTCACTATTTACAGCTCACAAATCACCATGCACGGTCTCCTCAATTCAAAATTCAAACTGCAAGAAAACGTGAAAAAATTAAATAAAAATTTTCACGTTTTTATTCAATCCTTTCATTTTTGTACTGAAATTCTAGTTTTTTGAGGTTTTCAGCCGATTGGTCAGATGAAATTTCGATGTATCTTATACACTTTGTAGAAAATTTAAATCTCTATCTAATGAACTACGACTCGAAAATTTTGACTCAAAAGTGAAGGACCTGATTAAAAAATGCTGAATTTCAGAAAAATAGTTCTACTTCTAACACCGATCATTTTTTGAGGCTGAAATTTTCTATATATGCGCAAGAACTGATTCTGAATCTGTCTTCAAATTTCCGGCCTCAAAAAATGATTGGTGTTAGAAGTAGAACTATTTTTCTGAAATTCAGTTATTTTCAATCAGGTCCTTCAGTTTTGAGTCAAAAATTTCGAGTCGTAGTTCATTAGATAGAGATTTGAATTTTCTACAAAGTGTATAAGAGACATCGAAATTTCATCTGACCAGTCGGCTGAAAACCTCAAAAAACTAGAATTTCAGTACAAAAATGAAAGGATTGAATAAAAACGTGAAAATTTTTATTTAATTTTTTCACGTTTTCTTGCAGTTTGAATTTTGAATTGAGGAGACCGTGCCATGGATAAAAACTACCTGAACGAACCGAGAATTCGTCGTTCACTCATTCTATACGAATTTCGCAGTAAAAATCCTATTTATGAGTGTTTCGACAGCATGTGCAAACGAATGGAGCCGGATTTCGTCGTTGAGTATAGAGAATTCGACTTTTGGTTCCAGCGATTCGCCAGTGGAAACTTTGATATTGATTACGATACGAGGTTTGTCTACTATCGAAAAAATAAAACTAAGACTCGGTGTTTGCACTATGTCAATTTACGAGGTCCCCCCACAAAACATAAACAACGGTGCGTCGCACATTTTGGTTCGTGGGCGGGGTTTCGTAAATCGACACAGTGTAAACACCGAGTCTCAGTTTGATTTTTTCGATATAATATCTTTGTGTTGTCTTTGATTCGAAGTTTCCATTTTGAGCCTGGAGCCAAAGACTCGCCAATTCACTGATTTGCCAATCAATATCTTCGAAAAAATCACCGGCAATTTGGAACCATTCAATCGGTAAGGTTTGCGATCGGCAGAAAAAGAAAGAGCGCAATCAAATATTTCAACTTTAACATGATATTTTAATTTACAGTCTCGTCCTTCGGAAAGTTTGCAAAACGTTTCGCAGTATCGTGGACAGTTGGGAGCCAAAACTCGAGCGAATTGAAGTTCGCACCCCCAAAGATAATTTCGACAGTTCCGACAGTGAAAACGAAAACGATGATGGTTTAATTCAAGAGATCGCCAACGGTCATGATGAGTACTATGACTACAAGTTACGCTCAGAATACGTGAAAAGAATCAAAATCCACGTCTATAATAAGTTCATCAGATTACAATTCAATCGAAGCTGCTGGAGTTACGAAGGCGCTGGAAATTCGTGTACTGTGCACCCCGGCTACGGAAAAAGATTTCAACAAGAAGGAAATTACCTCGATGTGGCGGTTGATGACCTATTCAGCATTTTGTGTCATCCGAACCTCAAATTGACAAGTTTCGTATTTGACACGGGCTACGGGATCGACTCGAAAGCCACTGAGAAGTTCGCGAAGAAACTTGTACAGAAAGTGGAAAAATGTACTCACCGTCCGGAAATCCACGTTGAATATGTGAACCTTTCCAGCTCAGGATCAATCGAAGAGCTGAAAATACTCAAATTCTTCAAAGCTGGAACAGTGAAAAATTTGAAAATCGGAAATCCGTATACGATAATAACGGATAATTTGACTGAACAAAACATTGAGAGTGTTATGAAAGAGATCGAAGGATTGGAATTGTGGGAAACTCTCGAAGAAGTGACATTCCTTCCAAGTATTCTTCATGCCGACGAGAAGTTTTCGATACTTCGCGTTGTTCGTGCACCAAAGATGACTTTGACATTTGAGAAACTTTTTACAAAACCATTCAAGCTAATTCTGCAGGTATCATAAATATTAAATATTCATTTCTTAAAGTTCAAATATTCGTTTCAGATTCTTCTGCGAAATCACCCGAGACTTCAATTGTGCAAACTCGAAATCAAAGCCAAAATGAATAATGTCACTGTGAAGAAGCATCTCGAAAGCGTTGGCGCCACTCCATCGGCAGATTCTTATAAATTTTCAATTCCGAATTCCGACAATTTTTTTGAGATTAATCTCGATCGAGGGTCACGTTACCACCCGTTTTCTGTTATCATTGAGAGAAAACAAAGTGAATAGGGATTTGTATGTTAACATTTCGTCAAATCGCTCTATAATTTTTATAAGCAACCCATTTTAATATTAATCATTAGGCTTTTATTAAACACCATTTTAAATGAAGCTTTCTGTTGTTTTTTTACGCACATGTTCTTATTAAATTATCAAGAAAAGAGGGGTGTTTCCGAACCCGAATTATCGAAAACTAGTGATAAATATGTGGTTTTTTTTTTTGTAAAAGATGCGGTAATATCTGAGTGAAACCAAAGTTATCTTCTTTTTATCCCGAAAGTGGGTGGAGTCGTTGCACGAAGAATCAAGAGATACTTTCCGTTTTGTATTTCCCTGTATTCAAACCCAACGTAATCTTTAGTTCATTCGATTCCGAACAAGCGCATTTTTTCTTTCGTAAAGCTTCACGTCTTTTTGAAATTCTCTCATTTTCAAAAATGAGACCGTACAAATCGGAAAGAAATGGAAATCGGAAAGAAACGAATCGGAAAGAAACAAATCGGAAAGAAACGAATCGGAAAGAATGTGCAAACTCCACCACGTCTAAATGCACAGACACCGAAAATTCTGTAAACCGTACTTCTTTCAATTCATTTTTTCGTTTCAAAAATACGGTTTACAGAATTTTTACAGTACTTTTGGTGTTTTTGGTGCATTCAGACGTGACGGATTTTGCACATTCTTTCCGATTCGTTTCTTTCCGATTTGTTTCTTTCCGATTCGTTTCTTTCCGATTTCCAATTCTTTCCGATTGGTACGGTCTCTCAAAAATTGACTGACGATATTGCGCGTAATTTTGAATGTATAGTACGTGATGGCTATACACCCAATGCCTCATACTTTACGCGCTTACTTTTTAATTCAATTTCAGGCCTAATCTGCGACTTTCTGCTCTGTTTCTCTTCCGCCGTTCTCTAATTTTCTGTGTAGAAATCTTCAAATTTTCGCTATTTACAGCTCACGAATCGTCATGGATGAAAACTACCTGAACGAACCGAGAATCCGCCGTTCACTCATTCTATACGAATTTCTCAGTGGGAAGCCTATTTATGAGTGTTTCGAGAGCATGTGTAAGCGAATAGAACCGGATTTCGTAATTGAGTATCGAGAATTCGACTTCTGGTTCCAGCGATTCGCAAGTGGAAACTTTGATGTTGATTATGATATAAGGTTTGTCTGTCTTTATGTTGTTTTCGATTTGCAGTTTTCATTTTCAGCCTGGAGCCAAAGACTCGCCAATTCACTGATTTGCCAATCAATATCTTCGAAAAAATCACTGCCGATTTGGAGCCATTCAATCGGTAATATTCGCAATCGGTAGAGAAAGCAAGAGCGCTATCAATTATTTCAACATTAACTGACTTATGAAATTTTTTTTCAGTCTCGTCCTTCGGAAAGTTTGCAAAACGTTCCGCGCCGTCGTGGACAGTTGGGAGCCGAAACTCGAGCGAATTGAAGTTCGCACCCGTCGTGGTGTAGCAATCGGAAACAATCCCGACACGGAAAACGATGACTGTTTAATTCAAGAGATCGCCGACGGTCACGATCAGTACTACGACTACAAGTTACGCTCGGAATACGTGAAGAAAATCGAAATTCACATCGTTTATAATGAAATCAGTTTATACTTCAATCGAAGCTGTTGGAGTTACAAAGGCACAGGAGGTTCGTGTATTGTTTACCCCTTGCACGGTATAAAAAGATTCGAACAAGAAGGCAATTACCTCGATGTGGCGGTTGATGACCTATTCAGTATTTTGTGTCATCCGAACCTCAAATTGACAAGTTTCGTAATTGACACGCCCTACGGGAGCGACTCGGAAGCCACCGATAAATTCGCGAAGAAGCTTGTACAGAGAATGGAAACATGTACTCCTCGTCCAAAAATCCACGCTGAAAAAGTGCACTTTTCCTGCGCAGGCTCAATTGAAGAGCTGAAAATACTCAAATTCTTCAAAGCTGGAACAGTGAAAAATTTGAACATTGCATGTTCGTATTGTAATAGATGGGATATTTTGAATGAGCAGAGCATTGAAAGTGTTACGAAAGAGATCGAAGGATTGGAATTGTGGGAAACTATCGAAGAAGTGACATTCCTTCCAAGTATGCTTCAGGCTGACGAGAATTTTTCGATACTTCGCGTTGTTCGCGCACGAAAGATGACTATGAAATTCGAGAAACTTTCTGTGATCAGATTCAAACGAATTTCGCAGGTATTTTATGACATACCCATTTCTTCTAGATCAAATCTTTGTTTCAGATTCTTCTGCAAAATAACCCGAGACTTCAGTGGTGCATGCTCGAATTCAAAGTCACAAAAAAGGCGAAAATCGCAGCGAAGAGGCATCTCGAAAGGCTCGGTGCTACTCCATCATCAGATTTATATAAATTTCCAATTGCGAATTCCAACGACTTTTTCAGTATTGAATTCAGTGAAGTGTCACGTTACGACCCGTTTTTTGTTCTCATTGAGAGAAAACAAAACGTTTCGGAGTGAATAGTGATTTGCATGTTAACATTTTCTCAAATCGCTCTATCATTTTATAAGCAACCCTTTTTAATATTAATCATTAGACTTTTCTTAAACACCATTTTAAATGAAGTTTTTTTCTTTTTTTTCACGCGCTGATTCTCGGCAAATTGTCAGGAAAAGAAGGTGTTTCAGAACCTAAATTATCGCAATATTAGTGTTAAAGGAGGATTCCGACCAAAAAATAATTATGCTTTAAACTGTGTAGGAGAGTGAGTAGATTACGAATATCGAAGTGAAACAGCTTGAAAAAATTCGTAACGCTCAAAAAACGCGATCGCCGGTGCTCAAAGTGATCCCTGATGGAAGAGAAATTACGCGGCCGCATGCAAATTTCGCAATATTTTTCAAATTTCTCTTCCATCAGGGATCACTTTGAGCACCGGCGATCGCGTTTTTTGAGCGTTGCGATTTTTTTCGAGCTGTTTCACTTCGATATTCGTAATCTACTCACTCTCCTACACAGTTTAAAGCATAATTATTTTTTGGTCGGAATCCTCCTTTAATATCCGTTTGTGGCAACTTGAACGCTCCCCCAACGACACTCCGCAAAAATTCAGTGCAGACTCGGACGGCAATGAACTGAAATTCAAATTTCATTTTAGGCCTAATTTAAATAAGACTTTGTTTCATTTTTCCTCCGCCTTTCTCTAATTTTCTGTGTAGAAATCTTGAAAATTTTGCTGTTTACAGTTCGACACTGACAACTCATCATGGATAAAAGCTATCTAAACGACCCGAAATTCCGCCGATCATTTATTCTCTACGAATTTCACACCGGAAACCCAATTTTCAATTGTTTCGAAAGTCTCTGTGACCGAATGGGACGCAACTTCATGAGCTACGAAGAGTTCGACTTTTGGTTTCAGCGATTTGCCAGCGGAAACTTTGATATTGATTATGATATGAGGTTCGTCTGTCTTTGTATTAGTGTTTTCGATTTAAATTATTATATTTTCAGCCTGGAACCGAAGACTCGCCGACTCACCGATTTGCCAATCAATATCTTCAAAAAAATCACCGGCAATTTGGAGCCATTCAATCGGTAAGGTTTGCAATCGGTAAAGACAGCAAGGTTTACATTTTCAGTCTCGTCCTTCGGAAAGTTTGCAAAACGTTCCGCACTATCGTGGACAGTTGGGATCCCAAACTCGAGGGAATTAAAGTTCTCACTGTTGATGATGTAGCGTTCGGAAACAATCTCGAAACTGAAAAGGAAAACGATGATGGTTTAATTCAAGAAATTTCCTACGGTTACTACAAGTTACGCTCGGAATTCGTGAAGCAAATCTCAGTCCGCATCCATTATGATGTAATCGAATTGAAATTCAATCGAAGCTACTGGAAATACTGTCGTGGCACTGGAAATTTGTGTACTGTGTACACCGACTACGGAAAAAGATTTGAACAAGAAGGAAATAACCATAATGTGGCGATTGATGACCTACTCAGCATTTTGTGTCATCCGAACCTCAAATTAACGAGTTTCGTAATTGACACGCCCCATATGGAAACGTTCCGGAGGACCAACTCTAATATCACTGAGAAATTCGTGGAGAAACTTGTAGAGAGAATGGAAAATTATTCGCATCGTCCGCAAATCCACGCGGAAAAAGTGCACCTTTCCTGCGCAGGCTCAATCGAAGAGCTGAAACTGCTCAATTTCTTCAGAGCTGAAACAGTAAAAACTTTGAAAATCGGTTATTCGTATACGAGAAAACCGGAAAATTTAACTGAACAGGACATTAATAGTGTAACGAAAGAGATCGAAGGATTGGAATTGTGGGAAACTCTCGAAGGGGTCACCTTCCTTCCAAGTATTCTTCAAGCCGACGAGAATTTTTCGATACTTCGCGTTGTTCGTGCACCAAAGATGTTTATGAGATTTGAGAATCTTTTTGTAATCCGGTTCAAGCGAATTTCGCAGGTATTTTATAAAATATTCATTTCTTCAAGGTCAACTATGTATTTCAGGTTCTTCTACAAAATCACCGGAGACTTCAATTCTGTAAACTCAGATTCAGAACCAAAATGGCAGCTGCCACTGCGAAGAGGCATCTCGAAAGTCTTGGCGCCACGCCATCATCAGGCTCTTACAAATGTCGAATCCCGAATTCCGACAATTTTTTCGAGATTAAAATCGGTGAAGCTCCAAATGGTCACTTGTCTTCTTTTCTCATTGAGAGAAAGCGAAACATTTCTGAGTGAATAGAGCATTTGTATGTTAAAATTTTGTCAAATCGCTTTATCGTTTTTATAAGCGACTCATCATTAGGCTTTTGTTAAACATCATTTTAAATGAAGTTTTTTTTTGTTTTTTTTAAGCAAATGTTCTTATCGAGAAAATAAATATGATTTCAGTTTAGAACTTGTATGTATTCAAACCCATTGTTATTTCCAATTAATTCGATACCAAAAAAGCGTATTTCTCCTTCACTTCTTCTTGCGAGACCGTATCAATCGGAAAGAATTGGAAATCGGAAAGAATGTGCAAAATCCGCCACGACTGAATGCCCCAAAAACACCAAGAATACTGTAAAAAATCTGTAAACCGTACTTTTAAAACGAAAAAATGTATTGAAAGGAAGGAGTACGGTTTACAGAATTTTCGGTGTTTGTGCATTCAGACGTGGTGGATTGTGCACATTCTTTCCGATCAGTGTTGAGCGGAATCGCGATTTCAATTTCCGGAAAACGGAATACGGAAAAATATTTTTTCACGGAAAACGGAATACGGAAAACGGAAACAAATTTTTTTCACGGAAAACGGAATACGGAAAACGGAAAGGAAAATCTTTAAGGCATGGAAAATTTTTTCGATTTTTATACTATTTTCGTGAGAAAATTCGTCTGAAAACCTCTTTTTCAAGTGAAATTTTTTTTTGTGGAAAAGTTCAGTTGAGCGGAAAAAGTTTTCAGTTTCCGGAAAACGGAAAGAAATTATTTTTACGGAAAACGGAAAGCGGAAAACGGAACGGAAAATTCACGGAAAACGGAAAAAGGAAAACGGAAAACGGAATTCCGCTCAACACTGTTTCCGATGCGTTTCTTTCCGATTTGTTTCTTTCCGATTCGTTTCTTTCCGATTTCCAATTCTTTCCGATTGGTACGGTCTCTCAAAAATTGACTGACGATATTGCGCGTAATTTTGAATGTATAGTACGTGATGGCTATACACCCAATGCCTCATACTTTACGCGCTTACTTTTTAATTCAATTTCAGGCCTAATTTGCGACTTTCTGCTCTGTTTCTCTTCCGCCGTTCTCTAATTTTCTGTGTAGAAATCTTTAAATTTACGCTATTTACAGCCTACGAATCACCATGGATATAAGCTATCTGAACGACCCGAGAATCCGCCGTTTGCTCATTCTATACGAATTTCGCAGTGGAAATCCTATTTATGAGTGTTTCGACAGCATGTGCAAACGAATGGAACCGGATTGCGTCATTGAGTATAGAGAATTCGACTTCTGGTTCCAGCGATTCGCAAGTGGAAACTTTGATATTGATTACGATATGAGGTTTGGCTTGTGTTGTTTTCCATTCAAAATATTCATTTTTAGCCTGGAACCAAAGACTCGCCAATTCACTGACTTGCCAATCAATATCATCGAAAAAATCACCGGCAATTTGGAACCATTCAATCGGTAAGGTTTGCAATCGGCAGAGAAAGCAGGAGCACAATCAAGAACTCCAACTGTAATTTGCTTTTTTGAAGTTAAAATTTTTAGTCTCGTCCTTCGGAAAGTTTGCAAAACGTTTCGCACCGTCGTGGACAGTTGGGATCCTAAGCTCCATGGCCAATTGGTGAAGGAAGTCAAAATTCGCATCGATCATGATGTAATCGATTTGATGTTTAATGAGAGCTCATGGAGATACTGCTGTGACTCTGCAAATTTGTGTATTGTGAACACCGGCTACGGAAAAAGATTTGAACAGGAAGGAAATTATTTCGATGTGGCCATTGATGACCTAGTTAGCATTTTGTGCCATCCGAATCTTAAATTGACCAGTTTCGTAATTGACACGCGATACGAGATCGACTCGGAAGCCACTGAGAAGTTCGCGGAGAAACTTGTACAGAAAGTGGAAAAATGTACTCATCGTCCGGAAATCCACGCTGAAAATGTGGACCTTTCTTGTGGTGGCTCAATCGAAGAGCTGAAAATACTCAAATTCTTGAAAGCTGGAACTGTGAGAAATTTGAAAATCGGATATTCGTATAGGATTCAACCGGATATTTTGAATGAACAGAGCATTGAAAGTGTTACGAAAGAGATCGAAGGATTGACATTGTGGGAAAGTATCGAAGAAGTGACATTCCTTCCAAGTATTCTTCAGGCCGACAAGAACTTTTCGATACTTAGCGTTGTTCGTGCACCAAAGATGATCATGAAATTCGATACACTTCCTATGATCAGATTCAAACGAATTTCGCAGGTATTTTATCAAACATAAATTTCTTCAAGATTAAATCTTTGTTTCAGATTCTTCTGCAAAATCACCCGAGACTTCAGTGGTGTAAACTCGAAATCAGAGTCAAAATGCAGATAGAGACTGCGAAGGAGCAACTCGAAAGCATTGGCGCCACTCCATCATCTCCAGCTCCAGCTCGTTTCCGCTTCCTTCAAACGCACCCCTCTTACAAATTTCAAATTCCGAATTCCCGAAATTTTTTCAAAATTGAACTCAAAGACAGGTCACGTCGCGACCCGTTTTCTGTTCTCATTGAGAGAAAAAGAAAATTCAAAAAAAAAAATTCATCTGAATGAATAGAGCATTTTTTGTTAATATTTTACGAATCTCTTTGTCATTTTTTTAAGCAACCCATTCTAATAGATCATTAGTTTTTTATTAAACATCATTTTGAATGAATGTATTTTTTTTTGTTTTTAACTTTTAGCAATTTAAATTCAGAAATTTCTGTCGTGATTGTTGTATCTTGAATGTGCCGAGTTTCAGGGATATTATTAACTCGAGCAAAGTGGATATCATCGAAACAAATTTGTGAAACATTCGGACTTCAATTCACTCGAAAAATATGAGGCAATTTTTGAATGGATTAAAAAATTGACGGTAGGGAAAAAATTTATAGAAAAAGAAATCATAATCCTAAAATTATCAAACTGCTCCTCTTGAATTAGAAGCACATTGAACTTTTCTTTTCTTCGGAACCAATAACTTTCCAATCTTCGTCTTTCCCAACTGCTTATACTTGACAACGACAGATTTCTTCACAGCCTCCCGATAACTGGAGATTATCAAAATAGTTGGAATTGGATCCAGCGCTGGGAACAATGCGATTGTTATAGAAACCACTCCGCTTATATGACCAGCATCAAGTTCCAGAAACGAGAACATAAACATGGCTAACGCTGGAATATGCATTAGGAAGACTGGAATCATAGTTTGAGCGATGAGCGCGTAGAATAGCTGATTTTGAATGTTCTCGTAGTGAGTTGAGGTGGTTGTGAGAATATTGTGTGTTTTGTTCCAACATTTGATGCCATAATAGACAACGACAAACAGGGATAAGTTCTGGAACATTAAAAAATATTAAACTTTTTGAATTCCCGAACTTACAATACTCATAGAGTCCAGCGATATCCCTACGAAAGACGGCCAATAAATGAAATTTTCTCCTGTCTCGAAATTTTTCTCATAAAAATATGGAGCAAAATAGACGATTTGGTCAATATTTAAACCGAGTTTCTCCTGAACTCCATCTCTCAAATAGTCGCTGGAACTTTTCCGAGGATAACACGGAAAATAGCCGACTAATGCCCAAATGAGACCAATGGAGAATGGAATGGTGAGCCAGAGAAGGAATCGGCGGCCTTTGAACCAATTTAAGTTTCGGGTGTTACCGGTGATAACCCAGTAACGATAGGCGTAGTGGAGGCTGAAGATGGCCATGGAGGAACCGAAGAAACCGCAGTAGATTACTGTAAGGTTGAAGATGAATTGGTTGGGAAATGTTATGGCGGGGGACTTTTGTGCGTATTGGTTACGGTAGCAAAATTTTCAACTAAATTACTAATAATAGTACTGTTTTAAACATAGGGCGCACTGGCATTTGAGCTCCGCGACGTTTCGAAAGATGGAGTTTTGAAAGTGTGACGTTTCGCAAGTGTGACGTTTCAAAAGCAAAAGATGTCACTTGTGAAATATCGTAGTTTCGATATGTCACACTTTCGAAACGTCGCGGAGCCGGCATTTTCAGTATACATAGGTCCACTTTGAGGGTCTGAAAAAGTGGTTTTCAGTTGTCCGATTTTTCTGAATTTTCGCTGATTTATAGAGCAACTCAAGAACTCCATGTTTGTAGTTGGCAACTTTTTCGTATTATTGCAATCCAGTTAGTTAGGTCAAGTTGATGGACGTCATCTCGAATGTCGTCTCATTTTCGAATATTTTGGCTTTCACGAGACCCATCTAATTGGATTGGGGTCCTATGAAAAAGTTGTCAACTAGAGAAATAGAGTTCTTGAGCTGCTCTATACACCTGCAAATTTTCAGAAAAATTGGATATTTGGAAACTACTATTTCAGATTCTCAAAGTTGACCAATGTCAACTGAAACCGTCATCAATTTTGGCTAGTACTGTAAGAAGACGTTTTATAATCGGTTCTTTCTAGCCAAGAAAATATAACCACATTTTCAGATACCCTGAATCTCTAAAAATAACAAACCCGCTAGGATCTCCCAGAACCGCTTATCCACCCTCGAGTTGGTAGTGTTCACAATAAGAGTAAATGTTGCACCAAATGAGTAAAAAATCTGAAAATTCCCTCTCCATCATCAATAATTTTTTCGATCCCTTACCGGTTGAACAATCAAATCCAAAATAGCGTAAACCACCTCGAACATTGAAATGAACAACATCAGTCGCTTATAAGCACCGATTTCTTTTGGAGAGTGATGAGTAATCAGATAGATCAAGATGAGATTTGTGATAGTTGCAATGATAGCAGAGGTGATTTGAAAAACGTATTGGCTGCTCTCCCAATCCTTTGGAATTATAACACAAAAAAAATAAATGAAAGCGATATAATCAAGTACTCAGAAATCAGTCTATATCCCATGAGGGGTAAAACGTATTATTATGATTTGAGGGAGCATAAAATATACGTATAATTAAGTGACGGCATGGCATCAGAAATCTTGGAATAGTGAGTCAGAGAGTTCTAGCATGAGATGGATTGACAGTTGTTCCAGTTCCTGGTTCGACGCTTCTTGCTATCTTATGAAGGAAGTGGACTATGTAAGCCTGGATGGCAATACGGTAGTTTTTCACAATAATAAGTGTTGGTAGAGGATCGATGGCTGGGAACAAGGCAATGGTAATAGTTACAATTCCAGTTAAGGGTCCAACATTGATTTCGAGAAAAGTGCATCCGAACATTACGAACGCAGGGATGTGCATGAGGATAACGGGAATCAGGGTTTGAGTGACCAGGGAGTAGAAGAGTTGAGTTTGGAGGGATTGGTAGCTTTGACTGGAGGAGAGGTCGATGGTTTTGCGAAGAGTGGTGTAGCATTTGGAGCCGAAGTAGAAGGCGGTGGCGATGGAGATGTTCTGGAAACATGGAGAATCTAGAGCTCATAGTCTTCGGATCATGGCTCTCGCTCGGCCGACCACGGCATTTTGGTTACGCCATACATGTCCAAACCCGGACCGGCCCGGCCCGGTCGACCCGGGCTTTGAGACCCAATACTTCCGAAGATCTATTTTTGGGAAAAAAACCCGATTTTTGACCGAATGCTGTTAAATTTTAAAATGTTCCATACTTTTAGTACTTTAACGATTTTTATGCAATTTAGAAACTTTTTCATGAAAAATTGAATTTTTTCCGGAAAATTTTTGACGAAAATTTCCGATCCGGGCCGGATTTGGACATGTATGGGTTACTGTACTTTTGATCACGAAAACCTACGACCGTGTTTTTGACAGCCTTGCTTTTGACCGTAATCCTACAGAACCACCCACACATTCCTTGGAACTTTGAACTGTTTACTATCTTCATGTACGCCAATGAAACGCTTCATCGTATACTGTTCAAGTGAACAACAAAAACTTCTCGGAACCAAATTCTCTAGGGATACTGTAGGTACCACTGTATCTCAAAACATGTGACGTCAAAAAAATACAGCTTTTGTACTAAAAAGTGTACAATTCGATATTCAAATTTAGTAAACTCTTGTTCGGGGTTGCAATCCGGGCCGAAACAAAGAAGGCAATTTACCCCTCTAAATTGTGATTTTCGAGTCAAAATAAATACGAAAATGTAGGACTCGATGAGATCTACAGAATGGTGTTTAGAACATCTAAATTCCATATCTGAATTTTCTGAAAAATGTCATAAAGTGCCCGGGCCAAAATCTCCGTTCCTGTTTTTAGCAAACGTTTAAGAAAAATCAATCAGCGTAACCCTATGGAATTTAACATCATTCTGTAGATCTCATCGAAAATGACATATTAGAGGGGAAAACTTCAGGCCCGCGACGGCGATGTTCGGACATTTCAGACAAATTCTTATTCCCAGAAATGTAAAACATAGTACTGTACTCGAACTCACAATAATCATGGAGTCTATAACAATTGCCATGAACGATGGAAGATAAATTTGGGCAGTTCCATTTGCACGTTTCTCATAGAAGTATGGTGCAATGTACAAATTGTCCTCGACTGTCAAATTGAACTCGTCTTTGAGACTTTGTCTGGAATAAGTGGATCCTAGAGTCTCGGGACCCCCAAAACCAACCTCAAATAGTCATCACTCGCTGGTCTCGAAGCACACGGAAAATAGGCAGCCAGGCCCCATATCATTCCGCTTATCACTGGAAGCATGTACCATCCCAAAATTTTCCACCCATTGAAACTTTGGATCCATTTGTTTCCACTGACAACCCAAAAACGATAGACGAATTGGATGCTGAATGTGGCAAGGAGCGAGCCGAAGAATCCACAGAAGATTGCTGGAAATTTATAGAGGTATCGGATATTGGAATGTAGGAGCTTACAAGTCAGAACTTTGAGGATTCCATGACTCAAAAGAGAGTCGATCACATTGACAACAATGACAAATGTGGAACCATAAGAGTAGATGATCTGGAAGTGTTTTTTTAGTTTTACAATTCGTTCCTCAATTCCAATACCGGCTGTGCCACAATATCCAAAACTGCAAATATAATCTCAAACACAGCAGTAAAAATAATAAGACGCTTATAGACACCCAAAGTACTCGGTGACTTATTTTGAACCAAATAAATTAATATGGCATTCAAAACCACTGCCAGAATTGATCCGATATTTTGGGTACGTTTCTGGAATATCTGCCAATCTGTGGACATTTTTGAGAAGGGAAGATTCTCTATGTTTTCTTGTTATTTAATCTTGATTTGTTTTTATCATAACTTAAGAAGTTTGAGGTTTTAAGAATACTCTAAGTCTTCTGGGATCATTTTCAGTTTATTGTTATTAGACTAGGGCAACCGAAATCACAGAAAAGAAGTTAAAATTGCAGATATCAGCGCAGGAAAAAAGGGCGAACTCGTGGGAACATGGTTGAAACTTCATCTAGACCTAAATTTTGCGTAGATTTAAATGACATAAAAAAACAAAGGTACCTTTTCCGTGACCTAGAATCAAAAACAGTTTGAAAGTGGTTTTTGTCTGCACCGAGATAAAATGGCTCAAACTTTGTGAAACTTCATGAGATTTAGCAGTCTGTCAAACAAAGGTTTGTTCTAAAATTTTTTATAACAATACATCGTTGGGGTGGAAACAGCAAGTTTCGCGAAATTTGACCTAATTTTTCAATATGAGGGCCAACTCGCTGGGTCGTTTCAACTATGTTCCCCTATTCACTAAGCCTAAGTCTTTGAGAGGCTTAAAAAAATTAGAGGTACCTCAGCTCTGACGCATTTTTGAGGCAAAAAACTTATCGCGTCTGTCAATAACTTGAAAATTAGAGATTCTAGAAGGAAATTGATTTGATATTCGGAATCCCTGTGGTCGATTTGTTATATGTTCCAGCGAAATTTATCAAACGGGGGATCAAGTGGCAATCATCTAAATTTGACTGAGGAGAAAATATATTGGTCCGGCCCCCGTTGTGGTCCCTACCCATACGGTCGCGGAAATCGCTCCGGTGACTTTTTTTCGGAAGAAAAACCTGCAGGCCACACAGCAATGTGCAGGCCGCGCCTGGCGCCGCCTTCGGGCGCCGCGTGATCATGGTTATGATAATGACAATGACGATGATAATGAGCCAAAATTTTTTTTCAAAACCCGCCCCCCCCCCCCCGCGCCTGAAAAATTCCCGGTCACTGCAGCTCCGGGGGTGATTTCCTCGCACTCCAGCGGGGTGGCGATTCACACCGCCCACAGGTCCTCATTTCCACCCGGTACCTACTCAGCAATCCCGATAGGGGCCTATCGGGTGCCTTCCTCATACTGGAATGGTCGTTAGAACATCGACACTTGTGCGGGCACACTAGAATGCGACGTCGCTTATATAGGGTGGGTCTGTAGCACCCTACGCCTCCCGGTTTCCGCGGGCCTCTATGTATCGTGTGCGTTTTTTTCTCTGCACACACTATTTCGCGGTCAGACAAAAAAATTTTTTGTGTGCCAACTGGTGTTATTGACACACTTCCCGTGCGTTTGCGCGTTTAGTGATTTTTCCGCGATAAATCTATTTTTTTAACTTTTTTCTTGCAAATGTGAATAACTTTTTTCAGGGGGATCGGGTAAACATACGGTCAACATAAAAAATGTTTCTTATTGAAAAAGCTATCGACTGGTTAAAAAATCGTCAAATTTTATTGAAAATTCACAGAGTTACGCTTAAAAATCGCCAAAATCGGCACCTTACTTGTAAAACAATGCGTAACTCTGTCAATTTTCTATGAAATTTTACGAATGCTTTACCAATCGATAGCATTTTCAATCAGGAACATTTCTTTTGTTAATCGTATTTTTACCCGACCCCTTTCAAAAAAGTTATTCACACTTTAATGGGGTGCCTTTTTCTCAACTTTTTTCGGTTTCTCCTCTTTTCCTTTCCTATCGCTTTGACGTACACATCAGATGGCTCTTTTTTTAAAATCTGAAGATTTCCAGATCGAAAACAGTAAGATAAAAAGGATAGAGTTTTGTATTACAATACACTTCAAAATTTTATGGTTATGGTTCCAGAATTGAAAAAATCAAAAATGAGATAGATTTTCAAAAAGAGCCCAAAAAAGAGCATTGAAACTTTTCCAAATTTAAGGATCTACTTCTTCAGATTTTCGATTAGAATTTATTCTGGTTTAATCCCATTCGAACAGTTCCTACCAATACAGTAAGTAGGTACAGTATTGCTTATGAAATGGACTCTAAATAGGCTCGGAATTTCAGTTTTCTTTGGCACCTAAAACCCAAACATCTACCTTTCTTCACCTAAAACTGAGTTAAATCGGGGGAAAAGCAGCAAAAACAAGGAATGAAATGGGGTTAAACGAATCGAATGTTTTACATTTCTATGGAACCAAACCACACCGGTCCGAAGAGAAGACGGGCGGTCTTTCGGTCAGTCTCACGAGAAATCTCGAGAGAGTCGTGAGACTGATCTCATGAGACCACACACTATTACATAGTCCTGACATTCGACGGCACCACGATTGCTCCTACAGTACCCCGAGATTCGAAAAATTTCCCAACCCGGTGAAAGAATTCGGAGATGTAATTCTGGATAGCAATCCGGTAGCTTCTGAGGATAAAAAGTGTAGGTAGAGGATCGATAGCTGGGAACAAAGCTATAGTTATAGTCACAATTCCAGATAAGGGTCCAACATTGATTTCGAGGAAAGTGCACCCGAACATGACAAACACAGGAATGTGCATGAGGAATACGGAATCAGGTTTGGAGGACTTCGTTGAACATTTGAAGGGTCTGGTAGCATTTAAAATCAAAGTAGAAAGCGGCGGTGATGGAGATGTTCTGGGAAGTTAGTCTTGGATCAAAACAAGACCAATTAAAAAAATAAAATTTTTGACCGAAAAAACGGAAAAAAAAGTGAAGTCGGACCAAATTTTTAAAAGTCTATTTTCGATCTAAAACCAGCAGAGTTGAAACCCGACAGAACTACAGTACATTGCCCATTGAATTTATGTTAGTAATTTTGTACATTGATCTTCTATAGCATCCACCAAAGTATACTTTCACCAAAACCTACAGCACACTGTACTTCAACTCACAATAATCTTCGACTGTCAAGTTGAACTCGTCTCGGAAACTTTGCCTGGAAGGGAATTGATTTCAATTTTTCATAGAATTAGTTCACCTCAAATATTCATCACTTTCTGGTCTCGGAGCACCAGGAAAGTATGCAGCCAGGCCCCATATCATTCCACTGATCATAGAAGCATGAACCATCCCAAAATTTTCCATCCATTAAAACTTTGGATCCATTTGCTTCCACTAACAACACAAAAACGATAGACAAATTGGATGCTGAAAGTGGCGAGAAGAGAGGCGAAGAATCCACAGTAGATTGCTGAAACGGAGTAACTGGAAGTCTGGTCAAGCAGACAAAATCACGGCCGCGGCCGGCCATCATTTCGAAAATAAGTTCTTTGGGCCGCTGTGGATTTCCATAATCAGAATTACTCGAACCGATGCCTTGATTTTGCGAGCCTTGCAATCTGGTAAAAATAGGACTGACCAAGAAGCCATTTTAAAATTCCATAGCTCAAATAGGAGTCGACGACATTGATAACGATTACGAATGTGGAACCATAGGAATAGAAGATCTGTAACTATATTCAATAGAGCGTACTTTCCCCCAAGCCTCACCGGCTGAATTACAACGTCCAACACAGCAAGAGCGATTTAAAAAACTGCAGTAAAATTGATCAAGTGTTTGTAAGCTCCCAAAGTACTTGGAGATTTTTTGAGGACCAAATAAATTAATAAAAAGTTTAAAACCACTCCAAATATGGCAGTAATACGTTGGGTTTGTTTCTGGAAGATCTGCCATTCGGAGGACATTTTCGGGGGCTTTGAGTTTGTGTTTTACATGTCTATGTAGAGCTCTAATGTAGAGCTTTAACTCTTCTGGGATTTTATTCGATTCTTGTCTGTGCCATGTTTTCAGAAACAATTTTATTATCATTTTTATTATTGTTATGAGAATAGGAAAATTATAAGACAAGAAGCGACAGATAGTTACAAAAAAGTAGACAAAATATTATAAAAAAGTGATATAAAAACTGAAGCAAGGAAAACTGGTATCCCCTATTCAAAAAAATCGCACGGAAAAATCAACTTGATTTGAAATTCCTTAACCCCGCCCACAATTGTTTTTTCGCAACTCTGCCGCACGCAGTTTTGCAACCTCGCCGCACGTTTTATTTTGTGGTTTTTTCCAATTGGATTTATGGCTTTTTCTTGGAATTACGCGACGAAAATGGCGAAAAAAATCCTAGAAACAAACAATTTGCCTGTTAGAATCGTTCTAGGCGGTTTTTATTTTGTGAAGTCCCATTTAAAGGGAAATACGCACGAATAAAGATTTTTGGCGATTTTTCAATGTTTTTCTTGCTGAACTATTCAAGTAATGCATGGAGTTACAAAAATAAAGTATAATGGGTAATTTTCAAAACAGCTCAGCAAGAAAAACATTGAAAAATCGCCAAAAATCTTTATTCGTGCGTATTTCCCTTTAAATGGGACTTCACAAAATAAAAACCGCCTAGAACGATTCTAACAGGCAAATTGTTTGTTTCTAGGATTTTTTTCGCCATTTTCGTCGCGTAATTCCAAGAAAAAGCCATAAATCCAATTGGAAAAAACCACAAAATAAAACGTGCGGCGAGGTTGCAAAACTGCGTGCGGCAGAGTTGCGAAAAAACAATTGTGGGCGGGGTTAAGGAATTTCAAATCAAGTTGATTTTTCCGTGCGATTTTTTTGAATAGGGGATATAAAGCGTTGATTTTAGGAAGGGGGAAATATGGGGAAAACTTATTACAAAAAAGCCAGGGAAAAAAGGGATCCGCAATTTAGAAAAATGACAAGTTTAGGGAAGGAGAAAGAAAAAAAAGAAAGAGCATCTAGCATCTAAACCGTAAAATTGTTGTGTGTATGCGGCAAATTGGGTGTGTGAATCATTGAGATGGGTATGAAAATATGAAGCATTTAGAGAAAATGGAACTTGTAGTAAAAAGCGAGAACGATAAAAAGGCATAATATGAAATGGGGAAACTTTAAAGTTCATGAGCGAGTCTGGCTCCGAGTAGTTGGAGCAGATGATGATGAGGCAGAAGATGTGGAGGCTCCAGATGAGGATCCAGTGGCGGCGCGGCGTCTGAAAATTGAAATTTTGATAATGAAATTTTTTATCCATAAAGGATTTTCCCTAGAAATGCTACCTGTTGGCCCGAGTTTCTAGAGTCAAAAATTTTTGTGTGAATTTTTTAAAGCAAAACATCTATTTTTTTTGGTCATTTTTCCTGAATGGGCCATATTTTTAATTGTTGAACATTTTTTGTTATTTGAACAGCAAAAAATTACAAAAATTTTCAAAAATTGTGATTTTTTTTTTGAAAATTTTTCCAGTCTGATTTTCCAATTTTTTAGAAACAGTTTTTTTTCGGCAAGCTCATTCAAATGTGAATAACTTTTTTCAGGGGGATCGGGTAAAAATATGGTCAACATAAAAAATGTTCCTTTTTTAAAAAGCTACCGATCCGTTAAATAATCGTCAAATTTCATCAAGAATGAAAAAAAATTTTGCCTTTGTCAAAAAAAGTCGTCAATTTCAAAAACTTCGGCATTTCTTGCCAGCACAGGGCGTTTCATCTGTTAATTTTTGATAAAATTAGATTTTCTTTTAACCAATCGATAGCTTTTTGAACAAGGAACATTTTTTTGTTGACCGTATTTTCACCCGATCCCCCTGAAAAAAACTATTAGATTTTGAATAAGTTGCCGAAATTCGTAGCGACCCACAAATTCCAAAAAGGATTACTGTACTCACTTTGGCGCACGTGTCGTAGTCGAATCCCTCGAGTTCTCCTCAACATCCATTGGCTCCGGCTCTTGATCGGCACGCGATCTATTCGCCCTTCTGCGCTTCGCCGCCGACGACGTGGCCGATGGGCTTGCCGAGTTCCGCTCGTTGGACGTTGATGGTCCCTCCTCACGTGGCAGCGAGTTGCGAAGAGAGCGACGGGTGGTGCGACGGGTATCCACGTCATCTACAGTGTGAGCCCGTTGTTCCTGAGCTGGCTCGTAGACAACGTCATCATCGTCGTCTTCTTCTTCCTCCTCGGCATCCTCCTCCTCAACTTCTTCCTCCTCAGGTTGAGCCAATTCCTGGAGCTCTGCCATTTGTGGTTGAACATTGACTTCCGCCACAAATTCCTCTGGTGCATCAACGATCTGTTCCTCGTGGAATTGCGCAACAGGGCGGTACTCCGGTAAGAGTTGCTGGTCGACCGCCATATTCTCAAAACCAAATCCTGGACCCTGTTGCTCGTCAACAAACTCCGGCTCACGCTCCGCACCCATTTCCCCGTCAACGTCGGGTTCCACAATCAAGTCCTGATCCTGATCCATTGGTGGCTGCTGCTGTACAACAACTGGCACCGCGCGAATCATTTCGAGGGCTTGCACGGCGGCCATTTCCGCTGCATCTCCACCGAACGCTTGCTCATCCTCTTCTTCAACTTCTCCCTCGTCTTGCTGCTCGAGTCCAAAGTCTTGATTATCGACCCATTGTTGATCTTGACGAGGCTCCGCCATCTCCACCACAGCCGCCGGGTCCGGAAACTGATCCTGTTGTGCGAGTTCCGGCATCTGTATCTGTTGTTGGAGGACCTGCATCTGGGGTTGTTGTTGCTGCTGTTGGGGTTGTTGCTGAACTTGCTGCTGAAGCTGTTGCGGCTGCTGTACGTGCATATGAGGCACGAACATGTTGAAGTTTTGGCCGCCTTGCATGTACATCTGACGTGGAGCCTGTTGCGCGTGTGGGGGAATTCCATGGAATCGAACCTGATGCTGATGCTGTGGATGGGGCATTTGTGGCGGTAGATGATTCCTCGGGTGTTGATGTTGGTGTTGTTGTGGTGGTGGACCTTGTTGGGCGTGCTGCTGTACATGGGGCGGCAGAAAGTTCGGCATTTGTGGCGGCAGATTATTTTGCTGGTTGAACAAATGAACATTCCGTTCGTTCAGTCGCTGAGGGGCTTGTTGCTGCTGCTGCGCCACTTGAGCTAACGGCCGTAAATGAGCCTGAAGAAGCTCCATCACATCTGGACCGATAAAGTTTTGCACGGGTTGTTGCTGTGGTGGTAGCGGTGGTAGCGGTTGTGCTGGTTGTGGACCGTGATGAACTCGCTGGGCACGCATTTGTTGTGCCATATGATGTGCGATTTGGTTTGGAGCCCACACCATTGGTTGAGCCGGCGGCCGATTATGCTGATGTTGATGTACCTGATGTTGATGTACCACTTGCTGTTGTTGTTGTTGTCGTGGTGGCTCCTGCCCCTGGTGCCGTTGACGATTACGCATTCGGTCCACTTGGGCGTGGTGCTGTGCGACTGGCCGTGGCCTTTGTTGATTTCGAAGCGCGCCAATGATATCCATCTCCATGAAATTCGGAGGTGCTAACGGCCCGGCAGCGGGAGCCGCAGCAGCGGGAGGGGCAGCGGCCACGGCTGGCGCTGGAGTCGGAGCAGCTTCGGCCGGAGTAGCCTCGATTTCGAATTCCATCTCGCGTTGAAGATCCTCAAATGGGGTCCAAAAATTGGCCTCCGCCAACTCGATTGCCTTCATCATGACTTGTGTCTTGTCCGGAGCTTCTTCATAAAGTGCAGCAATCTTCTGGGCCTTCTGGACCTCAACCATGAGCTCGTCTACAGTAGAAGTCTCCTTGATTTTGGAATCGAAGGTGGAGATCATGTGCTCGAAGATTTTGATGAAGGCTGTCAGTTTCTGAAAAAAATCACATTGTATTGTGTTTAAAGTAGACTTACAGTCATTTTTTTATTTCTTCAAATGATCGTCCCAATTCCAGTGCTTGCGAAAATAACAATATGTTTGCACGAAAAAAAAGTTAAAACTCGAGAAAATCATTTTTATTTCTAACCTATTTCAAAAAATGTAGAATTTTTTGCTGATTCGAACGTACCTAATATCGCTGCTCAAAACGCAGTCTAAACATTTTTATGAACAAATTTTCAATTGTCGCACTTACCGCTGTCGACTTATTAGCCGACAGCGGCGAGCGCGATGAAGTGAAATTTTGTTTGTAAAAATTTTTCTATAGCATGTTTAGAAAATCGATTTTCTCGAGTTTTAACGATTTTTGTGCGAAAATATTGTTACTTTCGTAAATACTGGAATTGGAACGATCTATTTGAGAAAAAAAATGACAGTAATCCGTAAATAATTTTATTGAAAACTCACCTCTGTAACCTTGGTCTCAACAATGCCTCCGACACTTGCCAACTTCGGCCGTGTAGTCTCGAACGCCTGGAACGCTCTTGCCGACGCATCGTTGATCTTCTGTTTCATATCCCTGACGTCTTCTGATGTCAACGCCTTCTTCTCCACCAACTCGTGTCCATTGTGTTTTCTAATAGAGCACACTGAGCAAATCTTGTGTCCCTCTTGACACGTATTACACTCGAAATAGAGACCGCCGGCGAGAACATCCTTACACTGACTGCAATGCTTCACCAGATGACGATCCTTGAACATTGGCGCCACTTTCTGCACAATCTCCTGTACTCGATAGTTGATTGGAAGACCGTCGGCTGGGACCGAAGTTAGTTGTCGGCACTCTGGACATTTGACCCGAGTCGATCCGTCTGCCTCGCGACGATTACGCCCTGGGAATCCGAGCCATCCGCGAATCTGTGGCTCGCGGGCGTCCAGGCGTGGCACCTCGATCCATTGGGCCGCCGCCTCGTCAAGTGCGTCGTTCACGCCGCCCAGACCGAAGATTGGAGCGTTTGGATCGTCGAGATTCAATGGGATTCGGGGCATTTGTGGTTCTTGATTCTTGGCTTGTTCGACCTAAAAGAATTGGAACATTTTGGAAGGTTTTTTTATTGAATTTAGAAAAGATTTTTATTGGAATTTGCGATGAAGTTCAACGTTCCCAGGATCAAACTTTTATAGAATACATTTTTCAGATTTTCGGTTTTTCAAAACAAAATTTTCACTGTAAATTCCATGCAATTTGATATACAATTTTATAATTTTTCGTGAAAAGAGGTCAACTTTAGAGGTTTGAAAGTGTTGTCTCTAGAAATTAAGATTTTTCTGAAAATTTTTCAAGTATCTCCAAAATTATTGAAGTTAGGACTAAAAGGAGACAAAATGTGAGGGTACATTAGTCTACTTGACCGAACTGACTGGGTGACGGTATCTTTGTTGAAAAAAAAGAGCATAATCTTGAAGTTCAAACGGATTGAAATTAGTCTTATTAGAATTCTCGTCAAAAGTTGACTCACAAAATATGTTTCAAATTAGATGTTGTAATCTATAATGAAAAATCATATATATATATATATACCGTATTTACTCTAATAGACCGGCACCTCTATATGTCCGGCACCCTCTAATAGACCGGCAGTCAAATGATCATTTTGAAAAATAAACCGGCAGCCTCCAATAATCCGGCACCCCAAAAATTAATGAAATTGGAAAGTACTATTTTTTGAGAAATTCGAATTTTTTCCAGTGTTTTTCACACAATTTCAATATTTATCAGCATTTCGAATAGTGTTTGCTTTTTAAACTATTCAAAAAAGGCTTTATCATGCTCATTTTCAGTGAAAAAGCAACATTTTTTTGTTAAGTTTTTTATAAATTGACTCTTTGAAAAATAGACCGGCACCCTCTAAATGACCGGCACTCTCTAATAAACCGGCATCAAAATGAGGACCACGAAAAATAAACCGGCATGCCGGTCTATTGGAGTAAATACGGTATATATATATATATATATATATAAATATATATATATATATATATATATATATATATATATATATATATATATATATATATATATATGTGTCGGAAAAATAGAGGGGCATGCCCTTCTAATACAGATTTTACGGTAACTACCTTAACAATCGAGAATTCAAAAAAAAAAATGTTGCAAAATTTTCTATCGTTCGCTATGCTTATCGCAAAAATTGATGCAATTCAAAAAAAATAGAGGGACATGTCCTTCTAATACAGATTTTATGGTATATCTCTTCTGAACTTTTCATCGAAATTTTGGACTTTGAAAGCCACGATTTTTTGCTTTAGAGCTCCATGACTCAACCTTCATTTTTTTTTACAAATTTGATTTTCATAAAAACTCACCAATGTTCCGACACATGTTGCACAAAGAGTGTGACCGCATCCCATCTGCATTGGCTTATCATAAATATTGTAACAGATCGGGCACTCGATGACTTGTGACCATTGATGCTGAAAAATCAATACAATTTTTTATGAAATCGATCAAAAAACACTTACATAAGCGTCGTTAGTGCTGGTACCCGGAATGTCCATTGTTATTGATTTTTGGGTTTCCTTTGGCTATCGAACAGGTTGTCAAATAATGCGATATTTGAAGAATCGATAGAGAGAGACACACACTCACAAACGAAATTACCCTGAAATAATGGACTTTTTTTTGATTGCGATGACAATGGAAAAGTGAGAAGAAAACGAACGAATAGGCCGAACACACGCTGTGTTGGCCCGATGGGGGTGTGTAGTTGCAATAGAAAGAGAAAATGAGAAATAGATGGGGAAAGAGAAGAGAGTGCAGACAAAACAAGCACTTCTGCAGAGAAAAGATGTGAGAGAGAGAGAGAGAGATGGGTGCACAGGGACTGGGGGCAGAGAGAGGGGGATGGCGTGTTTATGATTGAAAGAAACGAAAATTGCTGTCTAAATCAATAAAGTATGGACGGACGGAGAGGACGTAAACGGACGGGGACGGAGAGAGATTTTCCGAGTTTACTTTCACTGAGTAAGCGTTTCTGTTTGGTTGGAGAGAAAATGTTTTTGTTTGGTGAGAAGAAGAAGAAGACCGGAAATTGAAGATTTTTGAGATTGAAAGAAGGGAAAAGGGTGTTGAAAATGAAAAATCAATAATGAAAGGTTCGAGTCTCCAACAATTCGATCCGAAAATTTTGTTTCCTGGGAGATCAAAAGTTTCCCAAAATCAGGTCTATGAAAAAATTTCAGATTTGGATCTAAAATTCTAACAAAAAACAGAAAGAAAAAGGGCCTAAGTCAGTATCAATTAAGAAACTTTCAAAATCCTATCATTAAAAAGCTAAATTACTGTAGAAAAAATTGAACCATTAGCTATAAACTAGGAAAGTGATAAAAATCCAAATTTTGAAATCTTTAAAGATTTTATACCAAAATGTAGGAAATTTTATAACAAATGCAATGGTAGAAAAATCAACAAAAACGGATTATTTTGAAGCGAGTTATGCGCCTTTAAAGTGAAGGCGAGAGAGTTAGCGACGCAGAGAGGCGAGCGTGCCTGCGTCTCTTCCCTTCCCACACTCTCTCGCTCAGAAACTTTGGATCTTCATAACTCCCTTTAAACTTAGAAGCAGGCTCAAAAAAGTTGAAATTGAGACAGATCGCATTGACCAAATTTTCGAAAGGTGATCGCTCATAAGTGTAATCTGAGGCTTCGCGGGCCGTCAAGTTCCTTCACTTCAAATTCAAATTTTTTGGTCATTTTTGATATCAAAATGTATAGAACTTGTAGAACACCCCGGCCAAGCATAAGCGGGCCGAAAACGCTGGCACAGGTTCTACAAGTGCTAGACAAAAACGAAGACATCTGATTTTAGTACCACTTCATAGGTCTCATCGTGTTCTACATTTTGGTGTAAAAAATGACCAAGAAACTTGAATTTGAGGTGGAGAAAATCGATGGCCCGCGAAGGCCCTCCACATCGATCCCTAGAGGCCCACTCTTAGCCACGTATAAAGTAATCATGTCTACAGTAATCAGGCGTTCCAATCAATACGCATCGCGACACGCAACGCATCCGTGATAAAATAAAATGCCGTCAACCAAAAAGGGGGAAAAATAACTAAAATAAGGGAATAGAGAAGAAAAGACGAGTCGTTGCCGTCTTCTTCTTCTTCATTCGAGGGCGGGTCATATATTCATCAAATTGTGCGTGCATTGAATCGAGAGTCGTCGTTGCCAATCCATTCGGAGGACAACGACATCTTCTCTTATTCATCATCACCACCCGCCTCAATTGTTTCAGAAAAAGAAAACGACAAGAAGAGCATATAATAGGATAATGGGAGAGGGCCTGTGTCTCTTTTTCTCTATCCGAGTGTGTGCCCACCGGGGATAATCTCACTACTTCTCTATTGGTTTACACCCGGCACCAGCACCGACCGAGAGAGAGTAAACTACCCCGGTCATGATTATTTTTCGGGTTCTATCTACTCTCTCGCGCGCAAGGAGGCGGATTAAAAACGATGACAGCTGTTGGGCAGAGAATACGAGCGGAAAAAAGGATGAAGAAGACAAAGGTGTTCGTAATTGCGACGAATACAACGAGGGAAGAAGACGTGCCAGGCCGAATTAGAATTTCTGAGCAGTTGGCAGAGAGTCGGAGAAGTGAATGCAAATTGAAGTTCATTACACATACATACAATTTTCCCTATTAGCAATCTGTTGTGCCTCCGATAGGCCCACTTTTATTCCTGCCATTAACACCTTCTCCTCAGTTTTGGCCGGATCGGGCTGGCCCGCGGGCCCGGGGAGGGGAGAGACGCAGACATGCTCGCCTCTCTGTGTCTCTCACTTTCTCGCTTTATACTTTAAAGGCACATAACTCGCTTCAAAATACTCCGTTTTTGTTGAATTTGCTATCATTGGATTTGTTATAAAATTTCCTACATTTTGGTATAAAAATCATAACCGTTTTTGAAATTTTGGATTTTTATTATTTCCCTAGTTTATAGCAAAAAGTTCCAATTTTTCTACAGTGATCCACTTTTTTTTGAAAATGGGATCATGAAGGTTCAAAAAATTCGATAAAACTTTTTCCTCACGGACCCGCGGGCCGAACTTTACGGGCCGAGCCAAGGTTCGACCCCGTGCCACGCTGTCCTTGTTTTTGGCTTTCAAGGGGTTTTCTCATCAAAACAGCTAATATCACTACACACAAAAAGCTTTAGAAGAGATTGAAAACGAAGACAATATGTGTCTAGAGACCAGTTGGGGCAAACACAAGGCACGACGTCGAGTGGTACAGAAATTTCCATTTCACTGAATTCTAATACCCTCTGGGGGTCTCTTTTATAAATCTCTTCTCTTACCCATTTGAATTTAGAGTACTTTATCATATCGGGAATATAAGAGAAAATTATGTACATTCTTATTTCTGGATGCATCTAGATAGCGATATATCTAATCGGATTACTTCTACTCTCTACAGTAATCTAATTAGATCTTCAAGAGGGCGAAAATGTCGGGAATTCTCCGTCTTCAAAAAGAAAATAAAGGGGAGAGAGAATGCGTCACAGAATCTATAAACTTTTTTTTGGTCGAAAGTGAGAGATGGAAAACATATAAAGACCTACTTTGTGTTTTCAGTGTGACCTGGTGGTTGGGGAAAAAAGAGGAACTAGGAAATGAACCGATAAGGGGAAGGGGAATTATAGAACATATGGTATGATTTGCGGGAATACGGTAGATACAGTAATTAGAGGGTAATTTTTTACAGGACCTGGAGAATTGGGGTAGGAAAGGGGATTTAAAAGAGCTGAGCAATGTCTTAGGACTATCAAGACATTGTCCTATTACAAAATTTGTTAAATGATTTCATCTTGCTCCTTTTTGAGTTCCTGGCTCAAAAAAATGCGAGAGAGTGTGGGGAGAGGAGAAACGCAGAGAGGCTAGCTTGTCTGCGTCTCTCACTCTCTCGTTTTTGTTTAAAGGTGCATAACTCGCTTCAAAATTATTGAAATCAATTTTTTTGTTGCCCACTTTGTAGAGCTTGTCACCTACAACCTCCACTTTGAGTAATCGAAAACTATGGATTTTGAAGCGAGTTATAGGCTATATAAAACCAACGCTCTTTTTGCTTTTTTTCAGGCCGTTTCGGAATAACAATAGGGGGCAAAGAATATGGTTGCTTTTTATTCATCCGTGCCAAAATGGAAAATTGCTTTCTGGCCGATGCAAATTTCCAAGGAAAACCGAATCGAAGATGATGTCGTTTCCCAGAGCGATATTGCTTTTGAGCTAGGAAACATGGGAATTGAAGGGCGGAGTTTAAAGGCGGGAAATTTGAAAAAACTTGAGAGGAAGTGTGAAGGAAAAAATATGTTGCTAGGTTCAAAATTAGGATGAGCAATAGGTGTCACATGTGACGTCACATAAGTGTAAAGACACATCGTTACTTTTCGGAAAAATCATCATGACTCATTCAGAGGGTACGGTTACGGTTAATGGGGTAACAGTACACAGTACGACAGATTGATATCTAGGCCTTAATTTTAGATAAGAATCTGAAAACCAATTATGTTAGTTCAGAGAAAGGTTTATCGGTTACGGTTACACCTGCCAACTGAGAACACGTGGATAGACATCTCCGAATTTATGAAAGAATTACACTTGTAAATATCTTGGGGGACTCTGTCGGCCCCGTTTCGGAAAAATTGTCAGAAAATTTTTGAAAATTTCCAAATTTTTAAAAAAGCGAAACTTTAAAAACCGTGTTATTGAAATTCTTCAAACATGAAATAGCGACTAAAACAGGGATTTAAAAATTACGGTCGAAAAATTTTGGTCGAAATTTTTTGGAAATTTTTCGGGCCGTTGCAAGCTTGCCCAAAAGTACTATGATTATTATCACTAATAAAACCTAAAATACAAAATAAGTACCTAATCTATTCTATTGCTCATCCTAATTTGACATTTCGAAATTCTCTCAATGACACAAAACCAACCTTCAACGACACCCATTTTTTCAACACCGAGAAGGTCAACAAAAAACTTAAATAAGAAAGGTCAATGAGAGAATCATTATCGTTTGAAGTATTCTCTTCTTTTTTCTTGAAAAAAGGGTTTGTCTACAAAGAGAATAACAATTGATAATGAACGTCACCAAAAAAAGTTTTTCGTTGACAGAATTTCTTGGGTCGGAACAGCGATGAGATTGTATGGGATACTTAAATGAATACAGGCCCTTGGGAAAGTTCTCATATGGGTTAAGTGGGCGGAGTCTAAACCATTGATAAGATGGGGCCGTTGTGCCGTGACTCCAAACCCAAAGAACTGAGGAAATTGTTGGAAGAATAGGGAAACCAGTGATCATTTGTTTGATAGATAGAAAACTGGAGAAGAAAGGGGGGCAACACAGCTAGAAAGTGAGAGAGAGAGAGGGTAGAGTGTACATTTCATTTTCACACTGCAATTTCATTTCTTTTTGCCTGCTCTCTCTTCCCTTCTTTCTACTCAAATTCTGTGTCAAAAGGCTCCAAGGAGATGCTAGGGGAACGAATGTTGTATGACAGATGTTCAAATACACACTGGAAGTGGTACAGAGAGAATAAGAAGAAATGGGAGATAGTGGGGGTATCGGAAATATGTGTACTTTAATAGGGTGTAATAAGTGGACAGAGACTGTAATGTTTCTTGAGGGAAACAAGAACGAATACAAATGGAAAAAAAGATTTTGCTCTCAGGATGTTAGGAATTGTTGGTAAGCCTAGATAAGAAAGAGGAAATTTTAAGGATTCTTTGAGATCAAAATGAGATCTGAAGATCAAAATAAACCAAACCAAAGTTCTTGATAGTCTGATGTTTCTATTCTTCATTTCGGCACGAAATAATACGTAAAAGTTGGCTCACATCATCATCATCAATATTCTGCTTCCGTTTTTACTATTTCAAAACCTCAAAATCGTGACGTTCCCTCCCTGACTCAAATGTGATACAGATTTTCGTATTTGTGAAATCAGAAGAGTCAAGGTGACGTCGGAATGTTTATACAACATCTATAATACATCTTTAGAATGTCTAGTCGAAAATTTGTGAAAGGAGTCTAGACAGATTCAGGGTCAGTTTACGGGGCAAAAAATTCAAGTTACTTTTCAAAGAAATTTCGATTTTGAAGAGAGTTATGAAGTATACAAAGTTGGGTAAGATGACTTTGAATTGATTTTTTTTTTATTTTTTCATATGCCGGCCTTTTAAGTAAATTTATTAGTGAAGTTGAAAATTATAAAGAAAAATTATAAATTTATAAGTAAAGTGAATCTAGACATGTTTATGGTCATTTTGAAGAAGATTTTGAGATTAATAAACTGCGATTCTAATCAACAAAAATGCTCCAATTGTAACGATTTTTATGAGCCAGAGCTCACAAGATTCCAACTACAGCAATCAGAAAGTACATGACGATATTAGAGCCTTTCGAAATAACTTTTTTAAGAAACGGATTTTGATGTTGATGTGAGCCGTCTTTTATGCATCCGTGCCAAAATGGGAAATTGCTTTTTGACGGAAACACGGAAGAAAAAGTCCTTTGTAGGAGACAGAATCTTGAAAAGTTTCAGAAGTTTGAGAGGGGATTTACGTTCAAAAATTAGATTGTTTTAGAGTTAGAACCTTGAGTAAGTATCAATTTTCAGATGGAAATTTAGAGTGAGCAAAGTATGAGGAAATTTCTAACTGTTGAGGAAACTAAAAAATTGAAATTTCCTTGAGAAATAACAATGAAAAACTCGAAACCTTCTTAGCGCTCTCAAATCGCATGGATTGCTTTGCCGAATTATGAGAAAAAACAATAAGAGAATCCAGTCTTATCTCGGATAAACCGAATAATAAATATCGGGTACGATTTTTTTAAATCAAAGATAGCTGAACTATCAAAACACCAAAATATTTTGTGTCGTAATAATGAAGAAGATACACTGCAATGTCCACACCAAATGATAGAAAATGAGAAGAGGAAGATAAGAAGTGGTTGGAAACTAACCCGAAGAACCGATTCGATGGGATGATAAGACAAAAAAAGACGATGGTGAACAAATCTGTGTCTCGTTGTTGTGATATCGGGAATGATCAAAAAAATAAAAAAACGGAAGGAACAACATGAAGATGAAGAATTTATGACCAAGAGGTCTTCTTCTTCTTCTTGAAGACGCACTATTACACATAGTAATGGGCAAAGGACAGGCCAAGAACTGGAATAGATGGAGGCAGATGGACTGGAAGAACGGAATTGAATGGAAAAGGTTTTGGATTGGAAATGTGTGTACAACGGAAATATCGGATAACACCCACACATTGAAGAAATCAATTTTTTTGGAATTTGTTGATTTCCGGGTTTTGGTTAATGGTTTGCGAGTCAGAGAACATGGGTCTGCTATCAAACAGTTTTCGAAAAATTAGATAATTTTCGGATCCTTCGCTCCGAAAATTATCGAAAATTATTCGATTTTCAGAAGGTTTAGAACTTTGATCTTTCAGTTTTTCAGGTTTTTAGATTCTGGAGATTCGGAGTTTGATTTGAGAGATTTTCAGAATTCTTGAACTATTCAAGATCTGAAATAATTAAACTTGAGAAGCGCTAAAATCATGGAAGCGAAAATCAATATAATTTCAGAGCCTGAAACTCAAAAAAGGAAACACCAGACTTGAAAGAATTCAAGATTATTTTGAACTTCTAATCACTAAAATCAGAAAAAATCGAATTAGAAGCAGAATTGAAACCCGATATATTTCAGAACCTGAAGCTCAAAAAAGGACGAGCCATGCCCGATGGAATTCAGGATCATCTTGGACTTCTGATGTCCAGAATCAGAAAAAATACTTCGAATTAGAAGCAGAAAATTCTATCACTTTTTGATGATTCCAAGAAACTCAAAACTTCAACTTTGAATTCCACCGAAAGTTCTTATTATTCATGGTTAGCTTATGGGCATAAATTAGTTTATGCACATAAATAATAATGAACTGAACACGATAATTTCAGGAAAAAAAAATGACAGGTGAAGCGATTCAAAGGTGAAAAATCGTAATTAAACTTTCAGTGATAAAAGTCCGGAAAGTCTAGGAATTACAAAGTTTAAGTTGTAAGTATTCATATGTATAAAGTGAAAAAATACTCTTGGAAAAGGTCAAAATAAGCTAAAAAAGTTGAAACTGGAGAAGTTACAACTGGTTTAAGTATGTATGTATTTCAGAAGTTTCAGGGCAAGTTTCTCATCATTTTTTGGGCAGAACTAATACATTTTCAAAATCAATATGAATCGCCAGAAACGAATTGTATAGTTTTGGGCGTTCCCGGTCTCTTTTGCATGAATCGCCAATCGCCAATTCATCTTTAGAATGAATGAAAAGTATTCAGTTTTGGTTATGAAAAGGAGATGGGGAACTACTATAGGCTTGAAGGTAGAATTATGATTCAGTTTTTGACCGAAAAAAGGAAGAATATTCCGTCCTCTAACCCAATCGATTCATGTAGTAAAATTCTCTTGTTTGAGGCAATGTGTGTAATGAATAAATTAGATAACAAAAGAAAGAAAACCGAGAAAGAAAAAAGGACACCGCCCCCCGAGAGATCTGTCTACTCGCACACACACGCACGGTGATTTTCTCGCTACATTTTTAGTGGCAAAACTGAGAGAAGACAGCTGACCAATGAGCGAACAAAAAAATTCCGTGGCCGACATTTTCTAGTCCACGGCCGCGGGCATCTCAGTGTTATTTTCTCTTCCATCAGTTTTTTTAATCCGTTAAACAAGTTTGCTGGTCGCAGGAAGTATTTTTAGGTCCCCATTTTTTAAATATAAATTCTTAACAAAATTTTGAAGGACCCTATCTGACAAAAAAAAACCCTATCTAGTAAATTTCGAGAAATTCCGCCTCAAAGTTGAAAATGGGCGATGGAAGAGAAATTAACACTGGCGGTTTGAATTTCCCGCCATTTCCCGCGGCCTAACTTCCCAAAAACCATGCAATTCCGTGCACGGCCGTGGAAGAGAAACCCAAAAAAAAATGTAGCGAGAAAATCACCGTGACACGGAGTGTGACAAATAGACTTTGGATTATTGTTATTAGAGTGAGAAGAAGAGGCGAAGAGGAGATTCGGATGGAGATGACAGTGTGAGGAATGGGGTGGTACATAAGTGGGTGAGAATGGATGTGACGGAAGTTGGATTGTTTCCATAAGGGACCACATGGGAAACTAACAGTCTGGAGGGTGAAGGAAATACAGAAAAATTGATATTAAAGGTGGTGGGACAGCGAAATTGTAATTTTTTGAAACTGCTGTGAACTGAAGCTATAGATAATGTAAGCGGACTCTGACATGCCAACTGTTTTACTTTGGTTGAATTCCGTCAGAAAACAGGCCTAAAATATGAATTGTCGTAAGGTTTGACGCATGGTACGCAGACACTACAATTGACACGCTCTGAAATCATGGATCGAGTAAAAGTTGAGGTTTACCAGTAGAGCGCATTAGGAACAGGGGTATCAGTGGGATAAGGAATACTGTAATCGCGCACTAACGCACTAAAATTTGAAAATTCAGCAAATGGAAAGGCCGCAGGTAAAAAAGTAGTCAGTGGAGCACAATTGCTTTGAAAATTACAGATTTTTCAAAAGCAGTAACAGTTTAGTTCGATTTTCACAAATGCGCTCTATTGGACAAGATTCTGGAAATTTGGAGAGGATCCGAAACCAGTCGATGTAATTCTGCGACAGTTATTTGACCAAAATTACAAGTTTTCAACATCACAATTAAAAACAGAGAAAAATATTCAAAAGTGACAAATGTGCTTCATCGAATTCTTTTCCCTAGTGATCACTAGTAACCATTCGATTTTTCAGAAACATTAATTTTCTATTTTAAGTTTCAGAAATTCGCTTCATTGGAAAAGATTGTGGACAGTAGAAAGGTTAGTAACCATTCGATATATTAGGAAACGGTCCAAAAAAACCGAAAGAACAAGAAAAACCATTTAAAAAAATGCACAAAAGTGACAAATGGGCTTCAAAATCACTAGTAACCGTTCAAATCGAGAAGCAGACACAATTTGCCACTCAGCAATTCAAAAGCCTTTCAAAAATGAGAACCACCCGAAAACCTTGACGAACAAAAAGTTCTCAAGACTTTTCGCCCGCTTATGCATTTTGAAAAAAAACTCATTTTTAGCGGGGCGCAGTCCTTCTTCTTCCCAAGCCAAGATCTGCATTCTAGATTGCATCTTTTCTGGCTGTGTCCCGTAGGTTAGAAGTGGTGGATTGAGAGAGAGAGAGCGAAAGAGTTGATTGACGAGAAAATGGAATTGGTTAAGAAAAGAGAGGACGAAAAATGGAAATGAGGGAGTATATGTTGACTGGAGAAGAGTATGTGGACAAGTCATAAATTGGGACATTTGGTGAAAAGAAGAGGAAGGAAGGAAGGAAGGAAAACGAACGAAACGAAGGATGGAAAATTGAAGAGTTTTCTCTCGTTTTGTGTGTGTTCCGACAATAAATTGAGGGGTTTTTGAAACTCATTTCGGCATTTTGGAAAAGAATAAGAAGGGTTATGAGAGATAGAGAGAGATTAAGAGATTTAGAGAGAAAAAGAAGGACAGATTGGTGAGATGGATAAGTAGGGGGATAGGCTGTGTGTGACACATGGATGGAAAATGGATCAAGATTATTGGGGGGAGAGAGATGGCTATTCATTAGATTCGAAGAGGGCTAATCTATAGGTTCGGAATTGCATGTGGAGATGGGGAATATTATAGATCCACTTAATATATGGGTGACATACGGTAGTTGGAAGGGTTATAGATGTAATAGAGGGAGACAGGAAGAAAAGGAGATCGGTGAGTTGGAGGGGTTTTGAACTTTGACCCCGATTTTGAACAACAACGGCCATAAAAAACGAAAGAAATAAATGTTTCCAATCGGAAGAAGGAAGGAAATAAAAAGAAAGGAGAATTTCTGATTTTGTGGATTTGAATCTGACAGAGGTTTCAAAAATTCTAAACTCGGGGGAAATCGCAGGGGAATTCTGTGCATTTTCTCGTGAGCGTGTCAGTTGTAGTGTCTGCGCACCATGCAGCAAACCTTACGACAGTTTATTTTTTGGCCTGTTTTCGGACGGAAATCAACCAAAATAGAACAGTTTTAACAATTTTACAGTTCCACCATCTTTAAGAGCTCTGTTACCTCGAAGATCTTAAGATTGTGAGACTCTTGAGATTCTTCAGGTTCTGATTTTTGGGATTCTTGGATCAAAATAGTTTGGAAGTTCAAAAAATTCAAAAATTAAACCATGGATCCTGACGGACTGTAAGACTGTCATTCTTAGTCAAAATTTTAAGGACTTAAGGATCCAAAATATTTCGTTATTATCACGGTTTTCAGATCCTCTGCGTCAGAACCCTGAGAACAGTAAATAGCTTCCGAAAATTTTAGAATCAGAAGATTTCCGAAATCTGGAAAATCCTATGATTCGGAAAATTTTGAGATCGTGTTGTGATAAAGTTTCTCATTTTGTAAGACGTCTAAAAACTTCAAAAAACCCCGTATACATGTTGTAGATTTCATAATTCTAGTTCCAGTTTTCTAAGAATTCCATGATTCTAAAGATCCTGAAAATCCTAGACTTTGTAAGATGCTGAATCTCAACTTTCACAACTCTTACTCAAATCAAATTGAACTTCATACTCGGCGTATTACGACATACCCTTCAAAAATAATTTGCCACTGAGTACCCACTCATAAAATATAAAAATTGATGATTCAGGTCAGTCATATGGTTTAGAACAAATCTTCTCTCATCTGGTCACATAATATAAATAATAGCTCTCTTCGGGGGATAAACTCATAAATGTAGGTTTTATCCTTCTCAACCGGGAACAGGTGTTTATCTCTGCGAATTTCGGGACGACTAAAGCAACCATCAATCCATGTCTAGTTTCAAGTCACCAGATGGTATCTCTCGGCTTATTTATCAAAGGGAAATTGAAAAAGACATTCGGAATAGAATAGAAAAGGAGATGGAGAGGGCATAATTTTGTGGTGCGGAGCATCTAAAGATGGCATCGTCGTCACGTTGAGAGTGCTCTTGGGAAAATTGCATTTTGAGATTGGAGTCGGATAAATTAAGGAGTGAAGGAATAGATGAAGTGGTACAGTAAATACCAACTTTGAAATTGAACAAGTGACATAAAGTGGTTTCAAGTAAACTTGGAAAATCTCTGGAGTATTTGTGGGCGGAGCTTTCTTTTTGAAATCCTTGCAAAGCAGAGAAACGCGGATTATGGAGCACATGATTTAGGTACGTATTGAGAACTGAGTAGAAGGCACTAGACGGATTTAGGAGCACACAAGAATTCAGGTACGAAAGGAGTACTTTGCCGAACAAGGCTGTCAGATTTCACGGATCTTATGGGCCACGGCCCCAGGGCCGTGAGTTTGAACTGCTAAATCGGGCCGGCCGGGGACCGCGGCCTTCTTACGGCTCAGGGCCCACCATGGGCCGTAAGACGGCCGTGACAACCTTGTAGCCGAGGGATTTGAGATTCAAAACTAACCTTGCTCTACCAAGCAAGTGAAAATTATATTACCTGAACTTTAAAGCCAGCTGAATTCCCCAGAATTCATTGAAAATTGATCGAAATTTCATCTGCTCTGATCTTATTAAGAAATCAAACCACCAAGAGTTAGTCAACCTTTGATTCAATTCAACAATTTTTTACTACTGAAAACACAATTTCTCAAAGAGAGATCAGTCAACTAAAAAATAGGGCTCATTTTGACTGACAGATGGATATATTTTTATATCGGATGAAAAGGAAGAAGAAATCATCAGAATACATACATCTGTACACTATTTTTTCCCCAATGTATGTGTATTTGTATTCATGTGTGCTCTTGTGTGTGAGTGTGTTCACTCCACTATCAAAAGAGAAGAAAACGGATGAAAGAAAAGAAAAAACTACAAATATTTACAACACCGTTGGGAAAGAGAGAGGTTGACTGGCCTATTCTACTTGATCATCATCATCATCATCGTCTTCTCTTCTTTCAATATGAAACAGAGGGGAAATTGAGGGGAAAAAGAGGTGACCAAAAATTAGATGGAGAATCGGAAGTTCTAATTAGAAGGGGTTGAAAATGGAAGATGTCGGATGTGAGGTAATATTTTACCGGAAAACGGGAGTAGAGAATTATTTTTGATACTACAAGTCTAGGGGGGATTTTTAAAAAACTTGTCCGAGCGATAGAGGCCCTTTGCGGTTGACCGCGACGTGAAAATTATATGAACCGTCGAAAAAATCTGCTCTGTGGACTTGGACGGTTCTCAATATCGAAATTTTAAACGACGAAAACGGGCTACCAATTTATTGGGAGGAAGATAGTTCAAATATTCTAAAAAATTTCCGGATCTTTGAGAAAAGTAGATTTTTGAGTTTCCAAGTCTTCAAAAATTTAGAATTCTTGAATCTTGGAATCCGACTCTTTTTTCTTTTTTTTTGTACAATTTAAAATTGAACAATTGCAATAATCCAACTTCACTTCTTGAATGAAATTGAAACCTCATTTTAAAATGTACATAAAACTTCCAATAATAACCGTACTAATAAATTCTATCATAACCTATTCGTATTCTTAATAGTCTCTATCCCACAACTCTCATTTAACACACAGAATGTAATTTATTGAAAACCGAAAGGTCAATAAATCTACAAAAAAACGATGATGTAACCCAACCTGTCTATGAGAACAATAGGGTAATGTGAATAATTCTCTCTTTTTTTGGATTAGGATATATCATGACATCTGGTCAGTGTACATAAACATTTCGGGAAGTATGATAACATTGAAGAGATATGGTCTATTTTGGGACATTGTGTGGGTCATATACTTTGAATATATAAATTATGGAAAACGAGTACATCTGGGAAATCTGATACCACAAAAGGATAATTTTTTCTAGATTTGTAGTCAAGAAATACTTGGATTCCTATAAATTTTTTAAAAAGTCGGTTATAGGCTATTACCGACTTTTCGAAAATGAACCCAGGATGCTCAGAAAAAGTGCTCCTGAAGGCTTCGAAATAGGAATTTCTAAAAACAAAAAGACATAAATCATCTTCAGATATTCAGGAACAAACTGTGAAAATTTCAAAAGAATCGGGTAACTATGAGGTGAGTTATGAGTTGCAACACAATTTCGGTTCCAAAATTAGGTACTCAAAATTCAGGAAATGAGCCGCAATTGCTCAATTTTTGAGATATTGGAAAACTAAACATGTGAGCATCATCTAGGAAAAATTTCTGATCTTTCTGTAAAACTTTTATCTGAATCGGTTGAGTTTTTAGCTGAGTTACAGCCGCCAACATACAGATAGACATACAGAAGTTTTCAAATGTTATTAGTAAATGATGGGAGATGTTACAGTAATTACACGTCTTCTGAACTCAATTAGATTTAATACAGGTTTAACGGTAGTTATAATGGTATCCTTCCTGACCCGCCGGAGTCAAAAACTGCAAACTACAGTAAGCCCTTCTGAAAGTACATGTTCCTTTAACCTGATGATCTCCAAAATATTGTCTGCTTTCACTTCCTCATACCCTTCCACTTTTTTATTCCAAACATCAGAACGTCTTCCTCTTCTTCTCGAATTCAACTTTCTCGGTATGAACCGAAAGGTTTCCTTTTTTTTCTGAAAAAGGAAGCGAACTGGAATCGAATCAAATTGAGGGCAAGAGAGGACCCTCTAACGGGAGCAGCCCCCTTCAAAACCCCTCTCGAATGAATTTGCTCATTTTCACGCCTAACCGCACATTCCTCTCACCATTTGACGTTTTGTTGGTGGAGCACTCATTTTTTCCAATTTTCCAGTTTTTCGACTTGTTGGTAGCGGTGAAGTTATGTTGGTTTGATGGATCTCTCCGGGAAATTTGGAAAATAAAAACTTCTAGATTTCGGAGGAATCCCATTTTCCTTCAAAACCAAATAAAGTTTTTGACATTAAAAAACACCTAAAACCATTTTTTGTTTATGTTTTTTGTCGTTTCCCAAAATGCAAAAACATGTTCAAAACCAAACGGAAGCCTCAAAATTTGGTCTGTTTGATTAGCTGGATATAGAAAATTGATGTCCTAAATTTTGAACATGCGGTGAAGTTTGTCATATTCTTGGAAAATATTGAATGTGATTCTATTTGAATTATTTGTCTTTTTTCTGAAATTTATTGAGATTCGAAAACTTTTGAATGCCTGAAATTTCAAGATTTGGAGATCCTAAAATTGTAAATTCGAAAGTTTTGAAACTCGTAAGATTCAGAAGACTCTGAGACACTGAAAGATTCTGAGATACTGAAATTTTGAGAATTTGGAATTCTGAACTTCCAATCTTTTAAGATCCCTCCAAAATCCACTGTCATTCCGAAAAAATGAAACTTGAAGATTCTGGTTCTCTGAAAAATCTGGATCATCTAGTGCCTTGTTATTCAGTTTATTCAAATATTGTTCCCAAGAATCTATCTATTTCATTTTCAGGACCCCATCGGACAATTTAGGTACTTAGTCTCCGCCCCCAAAAATTTCCCGGATATGATGTGAAGAAGAAAATGAAACTAATTTTCGGCAAATCCCCCTGGTTATTTGCTTTTCTTTACTTTTTCGTTTTCATCGTTTTCAGATTCTGCAAACTTTTAAAAATCTCTCTTCAACCTTCTTATTAGAAATGTATAGAGTAGTCAATTTTTTGAGGTCTAGTTTTTCTTCTGATGTATACACTTTTGACCTCTCCATTTTTCAATTTTCCCGTCGAACAGATCAAAATTAAAAATACTATAGTAGGTCAAAGAGACCCGGAAGTGACGTTTTCTGAAAACAGTAGAAGTGTAATTAAAAGGTTAGTGATCTGGAGGGGAAACCTTTTTTTAGTTGTTGTTCTCGCAACCTTTTTTAGCTGGAAGTTGCTCCAGAATAATGAAGTTTTCGCGGAACTTTTAAAAATAGATAAGGATGGCGATACTCAAAAAAGAGCGTCTTCAAACGTTCAGTAACTTTGAAAAAATGAACTTTCGCTTGAAAAAAGCTCTTTTTTTGAAGATTACCTTCTTTACAGTTCCAGTTATAGAGCCTTGTTATACCCTTGAATATTGAGAAGATTATAGATTAAGGTATCTAAAAATTTAGGATCTGCAGTACCTCAAAATCTAGGGATCTGGAAATCTTTAAAACCTTTAAAGCTGATAAATTGGAAATCTGTGAATCTCAAAATGTCAGAGTTTTGAAGTGTCAGAATTCCAGAATCCCTCGAAACACCACTAAAATTTTACCTTATTCTTTTGAGATTTGGAGTATTTTAGCAAAATTTAATAATAGGAAAATTTGTACTATTCAAAACTACCGTATTTTCCTGTCTTAAAATGATGATCTATGTGTTTTCAATTTCGCTCTTCATATTTTTTTTCTAGCCAAAAAATATTCTAGTTTTGTTAAAAGGCAACAACTTGAGATCCGAGACGTCTTGTCTTCAAAATTTATTGCCCTTTTTGTTTGTCCATCCGAAAAAAAAAACAATGGATTTTTTCGGACATGTATGATTTTCAAGAAGGCAAAGATTTCTAGATCTCTGAATTTCCTCTGTTCGTCCGGATGTCTAAATCTATTGTCCCCATTTTAGAAACACTCTATAGAGCTTTTTAGAACTCTTCTCTAACCAAAGCTCAACCACCATTATAAGAATTTCGAAGGGTCCATCGGACCACAAAAAGAACTGACCAGTCCAAAGTTTGTGTACAATTTTTATTAATAAACACCCCCTCAATGTATGTGTGCATATGCTATAGCTTGTGGTCTCCGAACTCTCATTCCACGTCACCAGATTCGCTTTTTTTGGAATCCACTTGATGATCTACCAGTTGTTCGATTCTCGGAGCAGACAAGCAAGAATTTCAAGTGTTTTGGGTCTGGAGGAGGCAAAGTTTTTTATTTAAACAAACCGGGATTTTGGTGGATATTTTATTTGGAATGAGCACACAGTTCGTATACTTTTGATGTTCTTGAGATTCTTGATGTTTGGAGAAGATTGGTTACTTTTTGGTTTGAGGTTGAGATAAATCTTTGTTTTCTGGATGAGGTTACGAATTTCGCAATTATGAAACTCACTGATTTCGAGTTTAGAGTGCCTAGGCGCTAGAAAAAGTAGAAGACAGTACGATTTTAATTTATAGTTTATTTTTTAAATTTTGGAATTGAAGATTCAAGTTTCGAAATTCTGAAATTCTGTAAATGTGTAATAGATTTTTGAACACAAAACCAGAAGTTTCTCGAATTTGTTTCCATAGATTTTTAAGTTCCTGCAAATTCTTCAGTTTCAAATTATTGAAGAATCCATCAAGATGTCAAAACTTATGAATCTCGAAATCTCAGAATCTTGAAAATTCGACTGCGCGACATTTCGCAAGAGTGATGTTTCGAAAGTGCGACGTTTCGAAAGTATGCCTTTCGCAAATGCGACGTTTCGCAAGTAGGACAATTTGCAAGTGAGACGTTTTGAAAGCAAAAATTTAAAACCATTCTGGAAGAAGAATACATATCAGCGCAGTGTCTGACACTTTCGAAAAGTCACACCTTCGAAATGTCGCGGATTCGAACTTCCAGATCCTCAGGATTCCTAAAAATATCAGCTCTGAAAATCTCGGATTTTCGAATTTCAGAATTTCAGAATCTCAAAATTTTACCTCCGTGTATGTTAGCTCAGAATCTGGGAATGTCCTCAATTTTCAAATTTTAAAAAGCACGAATTAAAAAAAAATCAGAATTCTGCACATTCATAGTTCAAATTACTCCACCCTCGCCTTTTCTCGTACCCCTAAATCCCAAAATCCCAAAAAAAACTTTCGGCTAATACAATAAAAAAGACATGTGTTCTTTTGCTCTTCCAACAAACCATAAACTTTCTTGAAATGTTGTCTCTTTGATCCCCTAGGATATCCAATTATCAATTTTATGGAGACACATTTTATTCACTTTTCAAATTCCCAAAACATTTTTTTGATGTTTCGTTTATCTTTTTTTCTCCCTTGTTTCTTCCTCAAAACTTTTTCGACAAAACTTCTCGAAAAGAATGTGACGATGATTTCCACCGTCGTCTGCTTTTTTCAACTTCCGTGAGAAGAGTGGATAATGAGAAAAGCATCGACGACGTCTTCTTCTTCTTCTTCTAAAACAACGTCTTCAATGTTTTTCCACGTAAACACATTTCAATTTCTCTGAGAGACAGAGAGCAAAGGAGCGAAACCAACTTTTCAATGAAAAAATAGAGAAGGGGTTCTCTTGTGAAAATTGTTTGTGTTAGAGACGGGTCCTTTTTCTGCTTGTATCAACAATGTTTTTCCATGAAATTTTTCAGAAGAAGAGACGGCTCCAGATGAGTTAGAAGCCTAATAGACCGTGTGACCAGGAGGACCCCCTGGAAATAGAAAAAAGTTGAAAAAATAGATCAGGTTGGGGGAAAAAGCGGAGGAGAATTAGACAAGAAAATAAAGTTCTTGTTACCCTTGTTTTTCGAAAAAAAAACAACATCGTGACAACTCGAAGGAAAAAAATGTCTGGATTTTTATTGACCCGTTTTCAAGGAGGATACTCCTGGTTGTCAGCTCTTCTAGATTTACAACTCAGAGATCCGTGATGAACTTTTTTCGAAAATAGTGGAGGAGGACCCCAATTTTTGTTTATTTGTGTTATTGGGAGGGTTCGTCAATCAGACCGATCAATCAGAGATGATAAATAGAGATGGACAAATCACATGGACTCCAGGTTTTTGGGGTCAAGAGTTTTTGAATGGACTTTTTGGGGTTTCTAGGTCATTTTTGAAGTTTTGTTGTTTTTTGAGTAGATCAAAAGATGCTCCATTAGATTTAGATCATTATGGGAAACTTTCGGTATTTTGTGACTACGGCTGATTTGCAGTTTCAAGTTTCTGAGATTCTAAGACTTGGGTTTAAAGATCCAAATATACTGAAATTCGGAGATTTTGAGGGCCTACGATTGGGAGGCTCTCCAATTCTGAGATTCATAAAATTTGGGTTTTTGAGAACTCGAACTTCTAAAATTCCTAAAGTTCAAAGGTTCTGAAATTCTGAATTTGAGATTCTATTATAGAAATCTGGTTTTCTGTTTTTATGACTGTCAAATGTCCAGCAATTTCGAGATCCGTTTTTGTTATATATGTATACCAAATATTTTTGTCGGAAGTAGTGCTGGTGTACCCATGAATATCCGACTACTAACTAGAATGACCTTTCCTTCCTGTAATTCCTTTTGTTTTCCGTTGGCTTTATTGTCCTTTTTCCATCATCATATATCTATCAGAAGCAGTTTCCCTAACTTGCCCGAAATTCTCATTCAGTTTTCACAATGACACAATTTTCGGAAGTCCAAGGTGTTGCCCCCCAAGCCTAACAAAAAATAAATAACTCTAAAGGCAATTTGTTCCTGGAACCTGGAGTCTATAAGTGTTTTCAATAAACCACTCGATATTATATTGGTTACTTTTTTTTGATAGTCGGTTTGGAAAACCTGAAATTCTCGAGTCTTGAGACTTTAATTATCTACAAGTTAAGATGAAACATGACTTTAAGACGATTACGAAAACTCCCCAAAACCTGAGAATCCGGAACTTTAGCTTGAAAAACTTTCAAACTTCTGGAAATTCTAGGAATCCCCAAACACTTCGAACCCTTTTGCCTGGAACTTTTCAACACCAGAGATTCTGGATTTTTAAAATCGAAAAAAGGACAGTTTTGGTACCTAAAATGTGAAAATCAAGTTTCTAGAAGAATCACTAGTTCCAAATTTCGGTGGAATTTCAATTATTGAACTTCCAACTTTCAATAATATCTCTCTAGCTCAAATCCATCTTCACCAATTTTGGAGACTCTCAATTGACAAATATGCTGTTTCTCCTTTTTCGGAACATTGAGAAACCTTCAAAAAAAAAGCTTAGCATGAATGCCCGTCTCTCCAAAAAAAGTTTCTCACTCCCAAGAGTAAACTTTCTTTTTTCTCCCCTGCTGGCAATGAATCAACGACCATAAACATCGGGACCAGGTCCCTTTTTCCTTTGCTAGTTTTTTAGTCTAATAAAAAGGATTTTTTGATTTTAAGATTTGATCTTGTTCAGGTTTTGGGCTTAAAGTTCTTGGGAGCGGATGATACTTTTTTCGAACGTTTTTGAATTTTTGACTGAAAATTTTTTGGATAGAGTTACCTTATTATGGGATGGCATTTTTCTTTTGATTATCCGTTTGTGTAGACATTTTTTTCTATTCGTGGTAAGACCGTTTTCCAGTACTGTATGCGCCTTTAAATATCTTCAGAAGCCGCGTCCGGCCGCGGCTAGCCGTGCGGCAGCCTTATCCCTCCCAAACCTCCCCAATTCCCCATTTATGACCCTTCACTTCTGCAACACCTTTTCTAGCCACCCCCCTCCTCATCTCACATCAAAACTTTTTTCTCCATCTTCAAGTCATTTTCTTTCCGTTTTTCTCCCCGTAGCACCCTCTCACCCTTCAATGTCCTTTGTTTCTTGACGTTGTTTCCGTTGCCCAATGTTTTTGTTAGGGTGGGGACCTTTTTAGGGGACCCTGGCAGTTTTGTGACCCTCCTATAAACATTCATTTTCATTCTGCTCCAGATTTCTAGTTTCCTTGAGCCTTGAGCCTACTATTATATATTTGTTGCGAGAGATATTTGAAACCTGGAGAAGCAGTTCAGAATATGACTCTTTTTAGGAGGAGGAGAAGGAGTTCCTTTTTTTGGGATGAGTAGGATAGGAACTTTTGAAAATCCAGAATCCCTGGTGTTCAAGAATTCCAGACTAGAGATTTTGAAGTGTTTTGAAAAATGGAAACTTGAGAGTTTTTAAGCAAAAGTTCCGGATTCTCGGATTTTGGAGAGTCCCGAAATCGTGAGAGTTTTCTCACGAACTTTTGAATATTGAGCATTTTTTGGATTGAACTTCCTCTAAAATTTTCGTTAGATCTTGGTTTCAGAAATTGGTCGAACGCAAAAAATTGATCGCTCAATTTATAGGGTGAAAATTAGGTTAGATGGAAACATGTGGAGTTCCGATCTACCCATAATATGATCAAAAATAGATCGAACTAAAAAATTATATACTTTTTTGGAAATAAAAAAGTTAGGACTCCATTTTTTGGATTCAGAAAAGCCCGTTTTTCATATTCTTCATAGAAAAAATGATCCTTTTTTTCAATTTTAGGCTTCAAATTGGCTTTTCATATTTCTTTGTTTCACTGAAAGTAGGATTTCAATAGTTGTTTTTAATTTGTAATCAAATAATTGTCCGTATTTCATTATTTACGAAAATAACAATATTTTTCATAAAATCGTTGAAACTCGAGAAAATCGATTTTCAAATCGCGAACTTACATTTTTTTTTCACATATTTCAAATAATGTAGAATTTTTCGCTTATTCGAGTTCACCTAATTTCGCTGCTGAAAACGCTGTATAACAATTTTTAGATGATTTTTAAATTTTTGTACTGAAATTTCAGAAATCGTCTAAAAATGTTTTCAACCGCAAAAAGGAGTCAAAACGGACCACTTTGAAGCGAGTTATAAGCGTTTGAAGTTTTTATGAGAGACGCAGACACTGTCTCGTTTCTCTGCGTCTCTTCGGAGGCGAGAGTGTCTGCTTTCTCTGCGTCTCTTACTGAAACTTCAAACGCTCGTAAAAATGTTCTTACGCCGTTTTGAGCTGCGATATTAGGTTTGTTCGAATCAGCGCAACATTCTGTAGTTTTTGAAATAGGTTAGAAAAAATCTGAGTTAGCGATTTCAAAATCGATTTTTTCGATTTTCAGCGATTTTTATGAAAAAATATTGTTATTTTCGTGAATACTGGACTTGGGACCATAATTTGAGTAAAAATAAGAAAGGGCTGGAATCCAACTTCAAATGAGTCTGAAAGTTAGGACAGACAACTTCGAACATGTTTTTCATTTCGCTATTCCTACTTTTCTCAGATTCCAAAAGATAATCCAATGTTTTCAATTTTGGAGACATGTAAAAATTACCCAGGTTTCTTTCAATTTTGGCCTCCATCTTCATTTTTTGCTGTTTTTTCTTTTGCCAGTTTCTCCAAAGTTTTAAAGAAAGTTTTTGATCTTCTGCTTCTTCCGAATCAAAATCCAATTCCAAACAATAGTGTAGTTTAATTTTTTCCTCACTCTGTGAATCTTTTTGAAATCTTCCTCCTCTAGAAATATCTAGAATCAAAATCAGCTCATCTATTTTTATTCTTCCTTCCTTCTTTTTTCTCCTTCTTGAAGTGGGAGTTTCGATGTTCTTTTCAACCTCCTCACGTATCCCTTCTTCTGATTCCGAATTCATCGTCACGTCTTCTGAATCCTTCAGATTCCCCAACGATCATCACTGGTCGTCCCTTCTTTCTAATTTCCTCTGTTTTCGTCCATTTTTTTCTAGTTTCTATTTCATTTCGAAGAACCAAATTCCTTCTTCTCGCTGCTCTTTCCCTTAAACATTTTTCATCAGGACCAAAAATCCCCGAAAAATTTAGAAAAGATGGGGGCAATTAGAGTAAATGGTGTGAGTGTGCATGCATAATCGAATTTTTTTTGTCCCCGGGATATGTGTCACGTCTTCCAAATTTTTCCCCAACTGAAATTCGATTATTCTTCTCACTCATATTGATGGCTCTCTGGGCTCAAACCCTCCAGGCTCCGCCCCCTTTTCAAATTTTGCAAAAAGGTTTTGGTTTTGCCCAAGGTCAATTTTAACTTACTCGATTTGAGAGAGAGGAAAACTTCATTTATTCATTGACAATTGGATGGGAAAAGAGACAAAAAGAGCTTTTTGGTTTCTCTCCGAAATGTCGTGGTTGTTTTTTGGATCCGATCTGCTTTGGTGACGAATTTCGGGAAAAAGTCAGGTTTTTTGATTCGGAAGTTTTGAGTTTTTGATCTTGACCCTCATAAATGTTGATGAATCGCCACAAGATTTTGCAAACGTGTGACTCTAGAACAACTTCCGTAAACTTATTAGCTTTGTTAATCAGTGCCAAAGTACGGAAACTCACATGTTTTCTGTGAATAGGCTCATCGAAGCTAGACTAAATTTTGAGAGCAATGAACGTGACTTTTATGAGTCTATGCAGATATTTTGTTAGTTTCAAGGGTAGGTTCCGTACGGCTGGTTGAAGCCACGATGACCGTCGGGGCTTCAATTCCTACAGGAATTTTCGTTATTTCACTTCAAGTATCAAGTGCTTTTTAAAAAATTTTCCATTTCTTCAGAGGCCACGGCTTCTAAAACTATCATCAAAAGTCGGCAGCAAGTGAAGATTCCGGCTGCGACTATATGTTGAAGTGCCCCTGAAACAGTTAGAAATAATTCGAATTGTCATTCATCGCTTTTTGTTAATTGCGATTTGGTCCGGTACTCAGATTATCAATCGTCGAAAAAACTCAATGACAAAATTCGATTAATGTTTTTTTCAGGTAGCACTGTATTTATCTTCTTGGGAGTTTCTCAGATCTTTATCGCTTAACTTAAGAAAAAAATTCATAGCGATTCAATTGCTTCTGTTTCGTTATTGCTCGCTAAGATATTAGCTTTATTGTTCCCTTTAAATGACTTAAAACTTCTGAAAATTCTCATCTTAAAGGTGGCGGAACAGCGTAATTGTAATTTTCCAAAAACTCCAGTGAACTGAAGCTATAGATACTGTAAGCAGATTCTGATATTCCAACTATTCCATTTTGGTTAATTTTCGTCCAAAAACAGGCAAAAAAGTTAACTGTCGTTTGACGCATGGTACGCAGACACGAAAACTGACACGCCCACGCACAAATGCACAGAATTCCGTCGCAATTTCCCCAGAAAACTACTGTGCCGTAAACTTCTTCGTTATTGCTCGCCAAGTTACCAGCTTCATTGTTCCCCCTAGGTTGACTCAAAACTTCCTAAAATTCTCATATAAAAAACCCCTTGAACTATTTTCCCGATTATTTTCTGTTTATCATTCATTCCAATAATTGACCATTTTTAATAGTATCAAAATGATAAGAAACACTTGGGAAATTCTACTTATCACTGTCTCCTCTGGTCAACTCAATTTTCCTAACCCGATTTGAATTCCACGACTTTCAATTTCTCTACCTTAAAAGTTCAAATCTTGATACATGAACCCGGATCCTCCCCGTTTACATCTGATTCTTCATGACGTCTCCATGTATTTGTCTTCTTCTTCTTCTTTTCGGGGGCTCAAATTTGATCAACGGCATAAGAAAAGTGAGAGGAGACGCATAGGTTAGGAGTCTTATGAACTTTTTTCCCAAAACTTGAGAATCTGAAATTTAGGTTTTGAAACTTCGAGGGCAACAAAAACCAAGAAAAAAGAGTCTAGTGACTCCGGAAGTACTCACACACATCTGAAAGCTGATAAGTTTCAAGAAACTGACATTTTCTCAAATAATTTTTAGCTCTGAAACGTCATTTTCAGTCTAGAAGCTATACTAAAACAGGAAGTTCTTCTTTTTCTATACAATCTTTTGGCCCAAAAGTTTAAAGGTTGAGTTTTCAACTGATTTTGAATTCTTGAAGCTGAAAATATGTGTCATTAGATTTTTTGATTCCGATATTCTATGCGCCCTCTCTTGGTTTCAAAAATCCAAAACATGTTTTTATGATCTGAAAGTTTTTGCTCGAGCTTCAATGCTCATTTCAAATTTGAATACGGTACACTGATTTTCTTCTAATTCATTATCACTAATGTGAAGCTTGTCTCGGTTTTCTGAGCAAAATTTTGTGAGATCTTTTGCTAGACAAAAGTTAAAATTCAGGTCAAGTTCTAGACAAAATGGAAAACAGGAAGTGATTTTTGATTCCAGTTTTTCATGACGGAATACTGTTTTTGGGCTCATAGTTTGTTGTGGACACTGTTTTTTATTCAAAAAGTTTTATGAAAATTTTTTTTATAAAATTGAATGATGTCAGTTGAAAATAACCGGCTCGATATATGGTTAGTTCCGGATTTTTGAAATTCGGTTATTTTTGAAAATCTGATTTCGATTTTTTGAAGTTTTTTTGGATCATCTGTGATTTGATCTTGATTTTTAACGATTTTAGTCCGAGTTTTCGAAAATTGAAGCTCATTTTTTTGGTTCAGCGACATTTCTAAAGCAAAAAATTTCAAACTATTTTGGGAAACGTAGCTTTCGAAACTTTGCACTTTCCATTTCCGAAAAGTCGTATTTCCAAAATTTCGCATTTTCGAAACTTCTTACTTGCGAAACGTCGCACTTTCGGGATGTCGCGGAGCCAATTTCAAAAATTTAATTAGATTATGTTTGAAGTTTCAGCTCTTTTTTCTAGATTTCAGATCTAAATTTCCAGGTTTGAGATTGATTTTTTTCGAATCTCCTGCCCTATTTTTCAATACAAAAGTTCGGAAAGTTTTTTTAGAAATTACCCCGCAATAATTTCACAGAAAGTCCACACAGACTAACTTTAATTTTTCGAGTAGCCAGTACAAATAATTACTGCCCCATATCTTTCTATACAGCTATAATTAGACATTTTTCTCTCTCAATTTTTCTCTTTTTTTTTAAAAAAAGCCAACTCTCTGTTCTTTTTTCTCGATTTTTATTCTAGACGGAACTTGTTTTTTCTCTTCTATTCTCTGTGTCATTCCACTTCCGAAAAGAGTCCTTCCCATCATGGGCAGCATTTTTCGAATTTAGACTTTGATATTTTGTATTTTGGATTTTCAGACCTTGAGCCTTGCTCTTGAGTCTGAAAATCTTCTAGCCTAGAATTCTAGAGATCACGAGTACATTCATTCATGCTCCGATAGTCGAAACAAGGTTATAGCCTTTTTTCCTATGTAAACATCATCTTGGATTCCTGATATGTCTTGGAGAATCAAAAGTAATAAGATTATAGGGCTCTGTTCGCGTTTAGTGGTCCCATGGGATTTTAGTGGTCCCATAATATTTTAGTGGTCCCATGGCATTTTAGTGGTCCCATAATAGTTTAGTGGTCCCATAATAGTTTAGTGGTCCCATAATATTTCAGTGGTCCCATAATATTTCAGTGGTCCCATAATATTTTAGTGGTTCCATGAGGCTGATACAGTTTTGTCGCAATATATTCAAAATTTGCGACGGTTTTCATTTGTGCTCGTATCAATTGTTTGGATTTTTGTGTTCGACCATCAACAAATGTAAAGAGACCATCAACATCTCACAGACTCGTACATATAAATCCATACACGTGACATCCACACATCTACTCCTGTCGTGTGAATAGAAGCACTTTCGACTCTACTCGAGTTGAATGGCCCATGGAAATTGAATGGCCCTATCCTAATTGAATGACCCCAACAATTTTTATCTCTTGTAGATTTGGAGTTCCAATTAAAGTAGCTATTTTCTGATTTTTTTTTGTGTTTTCATAGAATATTATTGCGGTTCCTTCTTACATCCTGTATTACTTGGTTTTTCAATCTTTCGTGTGTGAAACTGAAATCTTGCACTTCCCCAGTAGGATCTGTGCCTCTATTGCAGAATAGGGGTCCCTTCAAAAAATAGGTCTCTTTGAAAAATAGGGGTCCTTTGAGGTCCCTTCAGGTTCTTCAAAAAAAAAAATAAGGGTCCTGTCAACTGTCTCGGAAACAGTAGGGATCCGTTCAGATTTTGGCTAGTTTTCCATTTCTTTGATTATTTTTAAAAGTTGATTTTTGAGTTTTTTTAAAACTCTACAATTGTGATTCTCGTGAAGAAAGCTACAATAGGGACGATTGTCAAAAATCTGGGGGTTTTTTACTAAGCTTATTCAGTAGAATGGGGTTTTGGTTCACTTAGTCAAAAGGCTAGTAGTTTTAAAAATCAACTTCAAAAAATAGTCAAGGACATGGAAACCTGGAAAAAGATACCACACCCCAAGTTTGTCTGAGGCAGTTGAAGGGACCCCAATTTTTTTGAGCAGGATGTAAGAAGGAACCGCAATAATATTCTATGAAAACACAAAAAAAATCAGAAAATAGCTACTTTAATTGGAACTCCAAATCTACAAGAGATAAAAATTGTTGGGGTCATTCAATTTCCATGGGCCATTCAACTCGAGTAGAGTCGAAGTCTATTCACACGACAGGAGTAGATGTGTGGATGTCACGTGTATGGATTTATATGTACGAGTCGGTGAGATGTTGATGGTCTCTTTACATTTGTTGATGGTCAAACACAAAAATCCAAACAATTGATACGAGCACAAATGAAAACCGTCGCAAATTTTGAATATATTGCGACAAAACTGTATCAGCCTCATGGAACCACTAAAATATTATGGGACCACTGAAATATTATGGGACCACTGAAATATTATGGGACCACTAAAATGCCATGGGACCACTAAAATATTATGGGACCACTTAAATCCCATGGGACCACTAAACGCGAACAGAGCCGATTATAGATATTCTGGATATTTCTAGGAGGTCCCCTAACTTGGAATGCATCCCAAGTGTCCCACCGCTTATGAAGTGAAAGTGGTATCATTCGAAAGGGCATAAAAAGTTATGTAAACCTGTGCAACGAAATTTTTCTATTATGTTCGGTTCTCGAGAAAATCAACGTTTTCTGAAATTTCAACAAAATTCAAGTTTCGCGTCTTAAAATCGTCATAGCTTCCTTCAAAATTGACCAAATTTGATGAGTCAAAAAACAAAATGATTGTAATACAATGTATTTTAAGAAATTATTCACGAATATTTTTTGAAAAATCAGCGGAGATTGTTATTCATCAAAGAGTACATGTGCGTCAGGTGCAAGTTTTTAATATCAAAAAATCTAGCCGGAGATTATGTTTGAAAATGCTTTTATATGAAAATTCGCATTAAAATTACTGTAGAAAACCTGTTTTGATAGTGTCAAAAGTCCAAAAAAAATTTTCTTGACTTGAAGAAAAATCGACTTTTTTCGAATTTTTCAAACTTTGAATTTTTTAATTAACAACGAATTTGTTATTGCAAAAGAGATATTAATTTATGTTTTTTTCACTGTTTCAGCTCTGAGAATCTGTTTTGAACATCTCATTACGTTAAGTTTGAACAATTTCTCGGCCCTCTAAACCTTGTTTATCAAAAACACGAAAGCTATCAAAAACAGGTACAGTAATCTTGCTCGGATCACTCAGTTCTGTTTTCAAATTTCGTTCACTCACTAAATCAAGTCTGGGCTTTATTTTAAACTCACTTTAATATATCTTAACTGAAAAAAAATTTTGTTTCTGACGACACTAAATTTGCCAACTTTACCAGTTTTCGAGTAAAAATTGGTTTGTGATAGTGTTCCGAAATTGTGTCTGCATGATAGCTTTACATTTTTTTAGTATATTCAAAAAGCAACCCAAACAAAAAATATCATTTTTCAGTAAAAATCGACGTCCCAAAGTGACGCCTAAAATCGCTCATTCAGGTCAACTGCGTGGGGGTGTCACTTTGGGACGTCGATTTTTACTGAAAAATAATATTTTTTGTTTGGGTTGCTTTTTGAATATACTAAAAAAATGTAAAGCTATCATGCAGACACAATTTCGGAACACTATCACAAACCAATTTTTACTCGAAAACTGGTAAAGTTGGCAAATTTAGTGTCGTCAGAAACAAAATTTTTTTTCAGTTAAGATATATTAAAGTGAGTTTAAAATGAAGCCCAGACTTGATTTAGTGAGTGAACGAAATTTGAAAACAGAACTGAGTGATCCGAGCAAGATTACTGTACCTGTTTTTGATAGCTTTCGTGTTTTTGATAAACAAGGTTTAGAGGGCCGAGAAATTGTTCAAACTTAACGTAATGAGATGTTCAAAACAGATTCTCAGAGCTGAAACAGTGAAAAAAACATAAATTAATATCTCTTTTGCAATAACAAATTCGTTGTTAATTAAAAAATTCAAAGTTTGAAAAATTCGAAAAAAGTCGATTTTTCTTCAAGTCAAGAAAATTTTTTTTGGACTTTTGACACTATCAAAACAGGTTTTCTACAGTAATTTTAATGCGAATTTTCATATAAAAGCATTTTCAAACATAATCTCCGGCTAGATTTTTTGATATTAAAAACTTGCACCTGACGCAAATGTACTCTTTGATGAATAACAATCTCCGCTGATTTTTCAAAAAATATTCGTGAATAATTTCTTAAAATACATTGTATTACAATCATTTTGTTTTTTGACTCATCAAATTTGGTCAATTTTGAAGGAAGCTATGACGATTTTAAGACGCGAAACTTGAATTTTGTTGAAATTTCAGAAAACGTTGATTTTCTCGAGAACCGAACATAATAGAAAAATTTCGTTGCACAGGTTTACATAACTTTTTATGCCCTTTCGAATGATACCACGTTCACTTCATAAGCGGTGGGACACTTGGGATGCATTCCAAGTAAGTGCTCCAAGTCCCCTTGCTCAGACTCATTCTTCTTCCATTTTCAAACTTTTTTTCAACTACTCAATTATTTATAACTTTGTGCATACAATTTGAAGAAAAAAGTTCGAAACACTTTACTCTTCATTTTTTCCCTCATTTTTTGAGCTCTATTTTGCTCCGTTTTGATGCTTCAAAAGTCATTATTATATATTTTTAAAGATGACTTCCATTTATAGTTTTACTATTAGACTGGTCAATGAATGATTGTTTTTCTGATCTGAAAGGAAGCAAAAAGTGACACCTTTTTGAGCTAAGAAACGTCATTTGGAGAAGAAAAAATGGAAAAGAGCTCATTATAATTCGAGGGCCCACGAGTTTCTCATGAATTTCATTATAGGAACGTTTCCGTTTTTAGAGAGATTATTAGGGCGGCAAAAATTATCGTAAGTGCGCTCCCTCGCACCTGCCGAGCGTGGAAGAGGCGGGCCAAATTAATTTGAAAAACGCAGTGTATTTTTTGAATTTTCGGCTCTCGCGCCTCTTCCACCGGACCAAATGTAGATTTACGGGACTTACGATAAATTTTGCCGCCCTAATATTTGATCTCGTTTTTCTTGGTTTTGTGACATTTCGAAAGTGCGACGTTTTGAAAGTGCGACGTTTCGAAAGTATGACATTTCGAAAGTATGAAGGTTCGCAAGTTCGACGTTTCGAAAGCAAAAATCAGAAACTATTCTTGGGGGAAATACCTTTCGTTACAGTGCAGCTGAAAAATCTTGTTTTTTTAGACTTGGGAAGATACTGGAATTTTTTGTTTCAAATTTCAAAACTTGGAATCTGATGACTACTTAAAAGCCAAAATCAAAGAATCTTGTAAGAACCTGAAATCAATAAATTTCAAATTAAAAAATACCTTTTCAAAATCTTGAAAACTCAAAATCTGAATTCCAAATGATCCCAGGATTCCAGATTTCAAAAATCCCAAAATCCCGATTTTCTTAGAACCTAAACTTCACATTTCTGTCAGAGATACAGATTCTTCGAAATACTAAATTTGTTTTTTTCTTCAGGATTTTTAGATTCTTGCTTCTTTAAAGACCCAGTATCTTCTAAGGCCTGGAAAACCGACCATTTTCTGAAATTTTCTTAAAAATTTTTCAATCTAATTTTCTTAAAATTTTTTTAAATCTTCCATTTTTCAAATCTCCCACTCAAAATTCTGCATCCTTGTGATAGCCTTATCCCTTATGCACGTTCGAGGCTCCTTTCTGACCCCAAAACCTTCTTATCCTCTTTTTTCCAAAATTCTTCCCATTCACTACAGACCAAGTATCAGATCATTATCCTCCATTCATCCAGGAAGTAATAGTAAAAGTATACTCTTCCAATATTTTTTCCACGAAGGAATAATTGAATGAAGCTTCCAAAGTTTGACCTCATTTCGAAAACTTGTGTATGAATATTTGATGTTCTTTTAAATTTATAGTAATGCGTCAGCCATTAGAAGATACATCTATTATATAGAAGATCTTTGGAAAAAGAATTATGAAGTTTTTTTTTCAAACTACAGGGAAAGTTCTTGATTTTTCATCATTTGTGCTCTGCTCCAAGCTTATTGCTCATTTTTTCAAAGACCCAAGTTCTGAAGAAATAGGTTTACCCAAGATCATCGAGCCTAATCCTTCTTCCATGACTCAGTTTCTTATGATTTCTGTCCCCTCTACTCATACGTCTTCTTCTTTTGAATAAAACAAACAAAACCAGTTTTTCCCCTTCTAAGCCTATCCCTTCCATGCACTACTTTGTCAACTTTGAGCCCCTTGAACCTGTGGAGATTAGAAGAACAAAAGTTTCCGGTTTTTTTCTTGGTTTTCTTTACTACCTTGCTCAATGTTAAAATTTTATTCAGAATCTTTTTGAACTATATGGATTTTACAGTTTTCGAATTCAATAACTTTCCAGGAATATTTTTAAATCTTAAGAAACTGGAAGTTTCTCAAAAACTCAAAATCCAGTACCTAGCTTGATCAAGAGCAAAACCTGGCAGGAGTAAGTATCAAAATGCGATTATTTTTTTGGTGGTAATCAATTTTATGAAGAAAAATTCAATTGATAAGCCACATGATAACATTTGTGCCTGGTTGTGGCTAACTCTTTGTTTATGTATTTTGAGTTTTTAGAATCTGGAGTAGAAGGATTCGGATGATGTGGTTATTCGGGAAGAGATTTCGGAGATTTCGGGTTTCTCGGATTCTTGGATTCTTGGATTCTTGGATTCTTGGATTCTTGGATTCTTGGATTCTTGGATTCTTGAATTCTTGGATTCTTGGATTCTTGAGTTCTTGAATTCTTGGATTCTTGTATTCTTGGATTCTTGGATTCTTGGATTCTTGAGTTCTTGAATTCTTGGATTTTTGGATTCTTGGATTCTTGGATTCTTGGATTTTTGGATTCTTGGATTCTTGGATTCTTGGATTTTTGGATTCTTGGATTCTTGGATTCTTGGATTCTCGGATTAGAAGATAATAAGATTCTTGAATTCTTGGAAATTCAAAGAATAAGAATTTACAAGTCCCTAATTTTTTTTAGTTTCTGGAGTTCTGATCCGGAAGTTCTGAAATTCTAACAAAAAAATCTGAGGTTTTTTTTGAAACTATTTTAGAATTTTCTGAAAAACTTCGGACTAGTGAAATTGTCAAAATAATTATTTCTGGTTCCTAGAAATCATTTTTTTTAAACTAAATTTTTTTCCTGGATTCCTCGTTATTTAAAATTTCATTTTCATTTACCGGTTCATTTTGGATTTTTTTCCTATTCTTATTTAATTTTCATTTAATGTTTCCCAATTTCCCGCACTTTCCAGCACATCTCTTCCGTCCATTACATTTATCTCTGAAAAATCTTCAAAGTGCATTTTCCCCTTTACTCATTTTCCATCCTCTACCTTCTGTTTCTCACACGCTTTTCCTCTCAAAAATTCGAATTCTTTAATTATGGTTCACTGAACGGCAGGACACGCCCACTGCTCCGTTCCCCCCAAAGACAAACAATCGAACTTTTCCTTGTTTTTCGCTTTGTCTTCTGAAATTGAAATGGAATTTTCAGAAATGTCAGCCAATTTCTCGCATCTATGTCTAACAGAAGAGCAGCAGCGGATGTCGGGTACAACACTGGAGTACAATCTGCAGAGGTTTGTATTGGCTAGGAAGAGCTAGGCCATCCCGGGACAGAATTTTTGTGAACCTAGGCCAAGGCTGCCGCGCGGCCGTCCACGGCCCACTTTTTTTCACGGCTCTGAAGCCGCGGCCTGCCGCGGTAAGCCTTGGGCCACCCATTAACACCATTCCCTATTCCAGATACTTCTACCCGGCACTGGCGATATTCGGAATTCTAGGAAACGTACTAAACCTAACCGTCCTTCTGAATCGAAGTATGCGAAGTCGAGCGAACTCATTCCTGGCTGTACTCGCCTTTGCGGATATCATTTTTCTATTCCTCTTGTTCCCGAATATTCTGGCGAACTACTCGTTTTTCACGTTTAATTGGTACTTTCGCTGGTTCTACTTGCACTCCAAGGTGAGTTATATTATTGGGGTCAAGTTTCCTGGGATCATACTAAAACCAATAACGCTAAGTTAAATAAGAGTGAAATGTTGTTTTTCTGCAAAAAAGGCGCTAGAACTCAATAAACAATTTTTGAGCCTCAGATGTAATGAAAAAAAGTTATTGAATTATACAAAGATCAGAAATGGTATAGAAGGGCTAAGTGACCAAGGGCCGCGGCCCGAGCCGTGGGTTTCCATGGCTGAATCCGGCCGTACTTTTAAAAATAAACCTTTTGGATCAAAAAAGGTCAGGGCCGCGCGGCCGCCGTAGGTAGACCTACCCATGGCTCAAGCCGTGGCCCAGGGGTCGACCTTGTGACAGCCTTGGTGACCAGTCTATTTAAAGGCGCATATAGGCGCCGACCTATGGGCCGTGGGTAGGTTTACCTACGGCGGCCGCGTGGCCCTGACCTTTTTTTTTGATCCAAAAACCATATCTTCAAAAGTACGCCCGGTTGAGCCATGGAAATTTACCCACGGCCCGGGTTGCGGCCCAGAGGTCGGCCGTGGGACAGTTTTGATGGCCGGTCTATTTAAAGGCGCATGCAGTTTTGAAAAACAGTCAATTTGATAAGGCGATAGTGTGAAATAGAAGTGAGCCTTCAAACTAGGCTCTGGTTGCCGCACAGCTGGCCGCGGGCGGCCGTGGCTTCAGGAACATGAAACTTTTTAAAATCAGTGTAAACGTGAATGCCATCAGAAACCACGGCCGGCCGCGGCCAGCCGTGGCGGCCTTGAACTTGGCTAACGTCTTCTAAAGTTCCATAGATCGCAAATTCTTATTATTCAGGTTCACCTAATCTCGCTAGCCAACTGGTGTTCTTCGGTTGCTCATTGGTGCGTGATTGCAGTGTGCGCCGATCGCTTACTCGGAATTCAGAATCCGCTCTATGCGAGAGCCACGTGGAGATGGTGGGTAACGCATTCTGAATCACAGAACTTTCATCTAACTTCCTTGTTAGACTTTTATCTTTGGCGGCCCGCCGCGGCTCACCTCGGCTTCAGAAACGTGAAAATTAACACTGAAAATCAGTGTAAATAGCCTTGATCATCAAACTTCTAGTCTATGACGAACATCTTCTTCTGAATCAGAATCATCTTCCAGGTGGAAACTCCCTCTCGTCACCACTGTCATCGTGTTCACATGCGGTCTTCTGACCTGCTACCAGCACTTTGAGTACTTTTGCCTAGTTCGATCATACTGTCGTGAGACTCAACTCTACTCGAGATGCCTTCCAGTCAATGCAGAGTGAGTCATATGAATTCAACTTTTCTGGGGGTACCCGTCTGAGAGCCGTCGTTTTCACAAATAAACAACAGGAAATTTGGTGGCGAGAGACGGGTGGTGCTGGGGGTGTCAAAAACATGAGAGAGGGGGGTTTTGACTTTCAAATGGAGAAGAAGTGACTAACGGGGGGAACCAGGAACAATTGTTGGAAATAATGGGGTTATGATAATGATAGGTTTTTGGTTATGCATTTTTGTTTGGTTGATCATGAGGAATATGGAGATGGATGAGTCAGAATTTGGGGATGAGTAATTTGAATATTCCATGTGTTCTGGAATTCTGAATTAGAGTAGTCAGAGATTTCAAAAACTAGAGATTTTGAAATTCTGAAATTCTGAGATTCTTGGATTTTCCAATTTTTGGATTTTTGGATTCTTGGATTCTTGGATTCTTGGATTCTTGGATTTTTGAATTCTTAGGTTCTTGGATTCTTGGATTCTCGGATTCTCGGATTATTGGAGTCTATGATTATAATCTCTGAGGTTTCAAAACTCTGAGTATTGAGATACTGACTATAAGATTCTGATATTCGGAAATCTTGAAAATTGGAGATTCTGAGTTACTGTATTTCAGGGGTGCCGAAATCCAGGAATTTTCCAGATTTTAGATTTATCTACGATCCTAAGATACTGAAATTCTTTTCGATCGAAATTCTGACTGAGATTCCCAGTTACTGTGCTTCAGAAGTACCGAAATTCAGAAATTCAGAAATTCAGGAATTCTGAACATCTAGAATTCTAAGATGAGCAATATTTTCACAAAGAACACCCAAAAACTCAAAGACCTTCAAAATAATAACTACATTTGAAATGGATACTTCCTCATTCTTGAACTTTGGAGTCAAAAAATAAAATTTCTTAAAACAACACATTTTTTATAATATAATTTTATAATATAAAAAAAATATTATTTATATTTTGACCATCAGACCGAAAAAACCATAACAACTTTCCTCAGAAAATTCAAAATCCCAAATTTGCAATTTTCAGAAAATGGTTCGGCCACCGTCCGAACCCATTCTCCCAACGCTACCAGTCCTTCATCGCAATGTGCAAATTGGCTCATATCTTTCTAATGATAATCCTGCCGATTATCCTCCTCCTTTTCCTCAACCTAACTCTTCTATGGGCCCTCAGAAAACGTCAGAAGCATTTGTCTATCGGAAAGGATTTTAATGCGGATCGGTGAGTCTTAAAAGGCTAGGGCGGGGTATAATCCTTCTTGATCATTTTTCAGACGTCAAAATGACGTGCATATGCAGAAGACGGAGCACAGGGTGACGCTGACTGTTACGTTTATAGTCACCATGTTCACGTTGACGAATGGACCATCGGCGTTGGTGCATCTGGTGATGTATGCGACGCATGAGGAGTTGTATGACTTGACAATGATATCCAGGTAAAAGGAATTGGGCTTTTGGGGTTCTGGGAAAGAATATGAGTCCCAGGGTTCAAGAAGATACCTGGGTATTTAGATTCTGAAAAGCGTTGGGGGTCCCCTGTCTGACAAGATTTATGGAACGGTCCCACTCTCCGAAGTTCAGTCGGTATATGAAAATATTGTAATCCAGGTCACGGCTTTCGTGTCAAACAAAGAATTCCAAGCTCTCTCAAACTCACTTGGGCAAGGACGTCAGATTTCACGGTCGGCCCATTAGGACTCATTTGGCCCTTAAATGAGAGCTGCGGCACCAGGCCGAGCCGTAGGCCGAAAGTTTGAACTGTGATATCGGGACCACAGATGCAAAATTTCAAATCACTATGTTAAGCCGCGGCCCGCGGCCGGCGGGGGCCGACCGTTTGACAGCCTTAATCCTGATACCAACTTTCTCTCTCTTCCAGCACTCTTGTCATCTGCGGCAAAGCGTCCAACTTCATCCTCTTCTGCCTCGGCTCCAAACACTTCCGACTCCGTTTGCTCAAGTTGACTCGAAAGAAGATTAACCGAAAAATTGGTAAGTTCTATAGTCTCTTCTGCTTACATCACTCAATCGACTATCGCTTCTACCATTCTATTTTCTCCTAGTGCTCCCGAATAAGAACTCGTACCTCTACAAATCGAAGGGAACATCATTCTCAAGACTAGGATAAATGAACCATCCATATCACAAACACACAAAAAACGCATATCAGTAGGTTTTCGTGTGTCATTTTTTCATTGGATTTCCCCCTGTTTGATTATTCACTGATTTTTTGTTATCTCACACTTCTAACCTTCACTTTTCACGCGTGTTATAGATTTTTGAGTTCTTATAGAATTTGCAGTATCATTTTTTGTTTCATTATCTGAAATCGCCCCCCGAGTTCAGGCCGAGTGATCACCCTACACGAGAGTCTTGCCACTCTGTTCACTCTATTACGACACTGGCGAGATCCGAGCTCACGAAACGGTATCGCATCGAAACTCGTTTTTGTCTCCACACACCTTTTTTGCTATTCATTTTTCGTTCACCATCAAGGGTTCCATTTCGATCGGTCGAAAATCGACAGTCAGTCAGTCGGCTGAAATTCCCGACCGAATGGAACCCTTATTCACCTCACCAGCTTTTGCAGCACTTTGTTCACCTAAAAGTTCACTTTTCCAGCTCACAAAATCACCCTTTTATGGTCACTGTAATCCACTTTTTTGTTTCTTACCTACTGAGAGTGTGAAATTGATATCTCACGAACTTTTTCCTATTGTGGTCCACACTGTGCAATCTATCCGGTCATCCCTGAAAGGCTTGAATGCAAAGCGAAATGGGAAAAGTTCAGGTTGAAGGGAAAGTAAATGCGCTCTAATGCTAATTTACTAAAAAAGGGTTAAAACACGAGAAATTCAATTTTCCGAACATTTTTTCTGACCTATTTCAAAAAATACAGAATTTCTCGCTGATTCAAATGCACCTAATATTGATGCTCAAAACGCTATAGCAACATTTTTATGAGCGTTTGAAGTTTCATCAAGAGACGCAGAGAAAGCAGACACTCTCGCCTCCGAAGAGACGCAGAGAAACGAGAGTGTGTCTGCGTCTCTCATAAAAACTTCAAACGCTCATAACTAGAGTGCCGCCTCGCGAGATCCAGCGTCCGCAATTTGCGAGAAAAATGTGCGAGACTCGCAATTTCTCGTTCTCGCTTTGTCTCGCATGTTCAAGCATGATTCTCGCATGCTTCCATTCTCGCATCTTCTCGCAATGTCTCGCAATTTCTCGTTCTCGCGTCAGCATTTTCTCGCAAAATTTCATTTCTCGCATCATTCTCGCATATTCTCGCGAGAAAAAGCGAGATTCCGCACTGCTGGAAATGTCACGTTTTCCATTGAAATTCCATGATAATTTTCGTTATATCCAGATTTTAAAAAAAAATTTTCGATCTGAAAATTTTTTTCGAGTTGCTGAAACGTGGAAATTTCGTCAGCTTGGGAAAAAGTTTGGAAAATGATAAATTACATAGAAATTTCAATGGGAAACGTGACCTTTTCTCGCAATTCGAGAATCTCGCATCTTCTCGCGAGAATATGCGAGAATGATGCGAGAAATGAAATTTTGCGAGAAAATGCTGACGCGAGAACGAGAAATTGCGAGACATTGCGAGAAGATGCGAGAATGGAAGTATGCGAAAATCATGCTTGAACATGCGAGACAAAGCGAGAATGAGAAGTTTGCGAGACTATGCGAGAAATGCGAGAACCGTCTCGCGAGGCGACACTTTACTCATAACTCGTTCAAAGTGGTCCGTTTTAACTCATTTTTGCGGTAGGAAACAAATTTAGACGAGTTTCTGAAGTTTCAGTGCAAAAATTTTAAAATCGTCTTAAAATTTTTCTTGGCCGTTTTGAGATGCGACATTAGGTGCATTCAAATAAGCAAAAAAATTTAAATTTTTTGAAATGGGCTAGAAAAAATGGAAGTTCACGATTTGAAAATCGATCTTCTCGAGTTTTATCGATTTTTACGAGAAAATATTGTTATTTTCGTAAATACTGATGTTGGGACGATGATTTGAGTAAAAATATTATTTATTGTAATCCTATTTTAATCAATAAGCGAGTCTCGACGTAGAACCAGGACCAAAAACTCCACAGTTTTTAGAGCGAAATTCAAGATAATTGAGTTTCATGTTTTATGCCATTGAGTTTCATGTTTTATACCGTGTTCGGCTCTAAGCTCAGTACTAGCTTATTTTAGCCTAAGCCTACAGCATTTTTCAGTTAGCATCCGAGCGTCCTTGTCTATCGCTTCAACTTGAACTTTTCCCCCTGCTATTCCCATTTCCCACATACCCCAAACAAATTCTTTATTTTCAGACTCAATCACGGGCTCACTGGTCCATACGACAAAGCTCAGCACGGCTTCATCGCGTCGTACCTCGATGCCAGTTCAAGAGAAAAAACGATCGTCTTCATGTGCTCCACTGGTGGCGAAGGGTCGAGCATTGAGCACTGTCGAAACGATATATCAACCGCTTTTGAATGGTACACATCGAAAAGGAGATCTCTGAACATTTTTCTTTCTCTTTATATCTACGGGTACCACTTTGACATACATTCTGACATCATTGATCTCATTTTTTTGTTTTTTGATCTGAAAATAAAACTGAACATAAATTTTTGAAATCTAAACGATTTATTGGCAGAAAAAATAACAAATGATATATGGATACCAGTTACAGTATGAGAGTTCTTATATACAGGATAGACAACAAAAAAAACGAGGAAAAAATAAAGCGACTGGGATTGGAGGAAATGGAAAAGGCAATAGTGAATCACACATTTTGACATGTTCTATGAATTAGAGTTGAGTTTGACCCTTGGAGGAGAAGAAAAAATGAAAAGTTGGCAGAAGAAACCTACAGATTAGTACAATCTACAAAGTGGTCCCTGTCGAAGGCGTGACAGAATCGCTCCAGTTTTGGACGCATTTTTTCGTTGATCATGGACATTGCGTTCATTCTGAAATGGGAATGGTTTGGTTGGAATTCTTGTAGAGTTTCGGACTCTTGGAATTTGAGATTACTGCAATGTCTTGAAGCTTCAGAATCTCAGAAAATTTAAAACTGAAAAACTGAAGAACTTCTAGTATTCTGAATCTCGTAATCTTAAAATCTAGTAGTCTTAGAATCTCAGAGATTCAGCTATTCACGATCTGAAAATCTGGGAATCTTGGAATCTCTGAATCAAAGGCTTCGAGTTGGAATCTTGAAACTCAAAAACACTGTATTGTGAAGGTCTTGGAAGCTTCCAGATTTTTGGATCTCGTTTACCCAGAATCTCACAATTTCAGAGCCTGGATCTTTACGAATCTCAAAATCGGAATCTTCAACTCGTCTAAATCTCAAGAGTTCCGAGTTTCTGAATTTCGGATTCTCGGAAGCTCGGAGCTCAAAAATTCTGTAATCTCAAAGTCTTGAAGGTTTAGAATCGCAGAATTTCAGAATTTTATCATCTCCGAACCTACGACTCTGGAAATTTTAGAACTTCAAAACTTCTAGATTTCTGAATCTCAAAACTTCGGATCTTGACAGTGCTGAATCACAGAATCACATAATGTCAACTCACCTCACAACGAAATTATTGCATCCATCTCTCGTTCTCTGCCATCTCCAATCCACATCGATTTTCAATGGAGAAAACGCTTCCAAAAGTCTCGGCTTACTGTCGTAGCCAGTAAGCCCCAATCGGAGCCAATTGGTTTTCTGGAAACTTTTGAATTCGAAAAATTGTCATGAGATTTTAAGCGTTTTGTAATCTTAACACATAAAAAAACTTAAAGTGTGATTGCAAACGCGCTCTAACGAAACTCCAATAATAACCGCTAGGCAAGTAGGGTTTCCATGCGAGCAGCGATTTACCCGGCTGTAGACGCTCGGAACTTTTTGTGTTTGCAGGAAATGTACAAAACTTTACGACAATTACAGTATTTTTTTGTCAAAATGCACTGAAAAATCGTATTGTCGTAAAGTTTGGTACATTTCCTGCAAACACAAAAAGTTCCAGGATTGCTAGCGGGCACGCCGTCCGCACGGCCCGATATGGACACCCTAGAATTAATCTCCCTCACCTTCTCCTGTCCTGGAATCTGCACATAGGTAAAAGCATTCCTCCAAATCGGCATCTCTGTCCAATTCTGTGCCTTATTCGCGTAGTCCACATTTGTTCCTCCCGTACAATTTCTTCGATCGGTACACGTGGAAAGATGCCATCTGATAGCTACTCGATCCCATTTTTTGCACCGAAGAACTTCATTTCCATTCCAAGTATAAGTTCGACTTCCGATTAACTCCCAGTCGTTTATCTGAAAATTTCAGAAACTGTTCCCAATATTCTTATTTCAATCTCCACTCGATCATGTTGTTTTGCATACCCATCAACCCCTCTCCTGTCACATGTTTTGTTTGTTTCTCTAATTTTTTGCGATTCATCTCCTCATCCCCTCAGAAATCTTGACTCTCTCCTCAGCTCGCCTCAACGATGCCATGATGTAATGGCATCCGAGGATTTCTCTGCGTCTCTTTAGGTAACACACACACTCTCTCAGAAGTCACTGAGAAGTTTGAGGATTGTTGTGTAATACAACTGAAGAAACTGCTCAGAGAGAGAATCCTCTGAGCCACACGCGTTTCTTCTCGTTTTCCCGGAGAAGAATTTTTGTTGATTTGTTGTGTTAGAAATCGACTTTTGTTGCTCATTTTTTTCCAAATTTCACAGTTTCAGATGTCCGAATATTTGGGTTGGAGAAACCGTAAACCCGCCGTCGGTCGAGACCGCACGTCGGACTTTGACCGGGAGATTATCCCAGGTGGAGCACACACGAAAAGTTACGAGAGCTACGTCAGAAACATCTTCCATCCAACGAATCGGCTCAGGGCCAAGGTAAGTAGTATCCAATTGAAATAGGCAAACTTTGAGGGTCTGAAAAAATGGTTTCCCGGAATCCGATTTTTTGAAATTTTGGGGATATATAGAGTAACTCTTGAACTCTATTTTTGTAGTTGATAACTTTTTTATAGGACCAAGATCTAGTTAGTTAGGCCAAGTTGACTGACGTCACTTCGAATTTCCTCTCATTTTGGAACCTTTTGGCTTCCACGCTTCCTAACAAACTGGATTGTGGTTCTATGAAAAAGTTGTCAACTACAAAAATATAGTTCTTGAGTTGCTTGATACATCCGCAAAATTTCAAAAAAATCGGATGTCTGGAAACCACTTTTTCAGACTCTCAAAATTGACCTATTTCAACTGAAAACGCCGGTTATTTTTTGGCCAGTGTGCAGTTTTTTGGCCAGTGCTCAGAATGCAATTCACAACTTTTATCCAGTTTGAATTTCAGAGATTAGAGAGTCAAAAATTTGAGTCTACAAGATGTTCGGAAATCTCAATTTTAGACCTTCAAACTGGCCCTTTTTTTGGAATTTGGAATTCACGACCTCTCTTAACTAAATCTTTTCTTTAACAGTTAGAAGATTAGGAACTTTTAAGTCCCAATTTTTTTCTTTCAGGACAAAGATCAATTAGTCCGTGACCACGGACTCTCCGCTACAAGCATGCTGCGCGCTGAACGCGAATTCGGACGCCACGCTCTTGACGAGAAATACGACAGAGAGCACTTCTTCGAGAAGATGCCACTTGAGAACTTCTACGCCGAGCTGGGCATCAAAAATCCTACTGTAAGTATCACTTTCAAATTTTAAAAAAGCTCATTTTTGGTTTAGTCCACCAACTATCGCGCCTATCAAGTCTACGAGCCAAAGTCTTCATCGGAATACTTTGCGGCGACCTATGAAGCGGAACGTGAGAGAAGGAAGAAGGATTTGGATAGGGAGTTGGCGTCGTATGATAAGGAAGAGTATGAGGAGATGACCGGCGAGCCGAAGAAGAATCTGTACTCGTCGTTGTCCAGTTATAGAGCAGTGAGTAAAAAGTCTAGGTTGGCTCAGAGATCGTTTAAATTTTTAGCCTTTGAGCAGCTACAAGACCCGTGCCGATGAGGAGTACGAGAGAGACAACAAGACCACTTTGATCGATTATAAGGATTTTGATAGGTTAGATTTTCCGGGAATTGTTGGCCCGGCCCGGCCTGCGGGTCCGTAAGGAAACATTTTTATCATTTTTTTCAGAAAAAAAAAATTTCCGAAGCGGGCCCGACGGGCCGGACCAAGCCTAGCTAAAAAATGTTTTATCCCGACCCGGGCCGGCCCGTTAAATTACAAACCTGTAGATTTGGAGTTTGAAATTTGGTACCGATAGGGTTGGGCAAAACTGTCAAAAAGATGGCCGCCGCCGGCCGCCGCCGGCCGAGACCTGGACCGTAGGTAGGCCGATGTGTTTGAATCCGGCCGTCCTTTCGATAACAAATTCTCTTGGATCGAAAAAGCTCAAGGCCGCGCGACCGTCGTAGGTTTCCAAGATTGGTACTTCTGATCATGGAAACCTACGGCGGGCCCTAAGATTTTGTGATCCAAAGAGCTTCATTTTGAAATGGCGGCCGGATTCAACCACGGCAGCCTACTTACGGCCCAGACCGCGGCACACCGCGGGGTCTTGGGCTATAGATCGACTTGGCCGGCGGTGGGTCGGTCGGCTAAATTTCACGACCGAATAGAGCTTTACTATCCGCCCACTGGTTGCGGCCTAAAACTTTCTGGGATCAGCCCCAAGGCTGTCAGATTTTACGGGCTTTATTAGCCGCGGCCTATTTGGGCCTTTCCAGTAGAGCCAAGACCCCAAGGCCCCCCGTGGCCTACGGCTTAGACCCGTGACGGGCCGCGGCTCAGGATCGAGGCTCAGGGTTGTCATGTCATGATCCTCATGATTCACAGGCTTTTTCAAAACTTGTTAGGTGGGACCAGTGTGGCCCGCTTAAATATCCGTTTTTAGACCGCTACTCTTTTGTTTTTTCAGCTCGCCACTCTCCCCATACCTCTACCAATCTCATCCATACGTCCGCAGCCAAGACTCCAGAATCATCGGATCCAACTTTGTTCAACTCACTTCCCGCCCGAAAGACAAATTCTTGTCGAAAATCGACAAGACCCTGGCCATGGTCCGCGATATGCCGAGATACTAGGCTTGGATACTATCTTCTTTTTTTCGTATCTACTTCCGGTGTTTATGAATTTTTGTTTTGTACACTTGATTTTTTTTAAACTCACTTCTAAATGATTCTGCCATGTGAGCACTGGAAAAAGCAATAGTAGTAGGAATAGGGCACGTCGCAACATCATGGCATATTCTGGCTGAAATTTTTCTCGTTGTTGAGGGAATTGACATTGAGACTAATGCGAATCAAGATGAAGATAGAAAGTATGTTTATTAATAGCCGAATGACACGCACTAACTAAGTGGCTGACATGAGCGGGTTAAGAGCGAAAAAAACGAAAAGAGGGTAATAAGTCATTGAGTCCCGGGGACCCCGAGAGAGAGAGAGAAAGCACAACATGCATACTTTTTTTTTGACATGCATCCATTTTTCATGCCCCCACGTAAAAAGGGGAGAATAAGGAATGGGAGGGAGGGATAAAAAATAGAAAAAGTGTAACCTAGAGGAGGATGACATAAAGAGAAATTAGTGGAGACGAGGAATATGAGGAAAAAAGTGAGGAAGATTATTGTGAAGTGGGGGAAAGGAGACTGTAATTGGAGGGTTTCGAAAAATGGAAGGTCATTTTCTTTGAGGAATTTGTGAAATTTAGAGATCATTTAATTCCAAATATTTAGAATCAAAGAAATCGATTTACAAATCGCAAACTGATATTTTTCAATCCTATTCAAAATTGTAGAATTTTTTCGCTGATTCGAACGCGCCTAATCTCGAAGCTCAAAACGCAATAAGAGCATTGTTATGAGCGTTTGAAGTTTTAGCAAGAGACGCAGAGAAAACAGAGACTCTCGCCTCCGAAGAGACGTAGAGAAACGAGACAGTGTCTGCGTCTCTCATAAAAACTTCAAACGCTCATAACTCGCTTCAAAGGGGTCCGTTTTGACTTGTTTTTGCGGTTTTTTTGAAACATTTTTAGACGATTTTCTGAATTTTTGATACAAAAATTTGAAAATTGTCTCAAACATTTTGTACACCGTTTCGAGGAGCGATATTTGGTGCATTCGAATCAGCGAAAAATTCTAGATTTTTTGAAATATGTTAAAGAAAATGTAAGTTCGCGATTTGAAAATCGATTTTCTCGAATTTTTACGATTTGTTTATGAAAAATTGTTATTTTCGTAATTACTGGAAAATGATTTGAGTACAAACTTACAATGACTGCAATCCTACTTTCAAGATTCATAGAAACATATAATCCTGGAATTTCAAAATTTCAGAACCTGCATTCTCAAACTTTTTGATGGATACGAAAAATGACAGCAAAAAATTTACATGCGAGACTGAAACTTTTCAAGAAAAAAGTACAGCTGTTATCAAAAAAATTAGAAAATTGTGATAAATTGTGCACTTCGAAACATTACTGCTCCAAACTTCAACTTCTAGTCAAAAACATCAAAAGTTAGCCAAAAAAGATACAACAATCCTAATGTTTCGAAACATCCAGAAAATTGTTAAGCGTGTGGAAAACGCTCTCAAAAGAATCAATCGATGTTGTTTGCACAATAGCCTTCGTTTTCCACCAGAGTTTTTGCGCTTTTAACAGTTTCGGTCGGCCGCTTTTTGTGTGTTAGGGGAGAGGAGAAGAGTACACTCATATCAATAGGAAATGAGAGAAGAAGCAGAAGGAGAGACATGTTATTGTAGACAGAAGAAGAAAAAGTTGTTGGTATGGAAGAAAGTATGGATGACAAGACGGATGTTTGGTTTGGTGAGTAAGGTAGTAGGCAGAGAGGAAGACAGATGGTTGAATTTTAAAAAAATAGTTTTCTGATTCTAAAAATGAATTTGTTTCAAACTTTTGAAATTGTCAGATTCCAATAGTTTTAGATTGAGAGTTGCTGAGATTCACAAAATTTCTATGTACTGAGATTCAGGGTTTTGGGAGTTTGTGGTTCTGAAATTGAGACATTTTCAAGTTATCGGGTTCCGAGATCCTGAGATTTGCAGATTTCAAAATTTTCAGACTTTGAAATACTGAGATTTTGAAATTCTAAAGTTCTCAAAGTTTGAGATTCAGAAATTCCCACAATCACTTTTCGGATTCTGAGAATCTGGAATTTTTGGATAATGAGATTTGGAGATTCCAGAATTCTTAGACTTTGAGAGTCTGTGATGTCGGAATTATTAGACTTTGAATTTTGAGATTTCGAAACTCTAATTTTGAATTCGCGATTCTGAGATTTAGAAAATTCTGGTTTCAAAATTTTTAGACTCTGAATTTTGAGATTCTGCAATTTTAAGATTCTGAGATTGGAAATTACACCAATAAGCAAAAATTCTGAAATTCTCAGATTTTCACATTCTGAAGTTCCAAAAATATAAGAACCAGAATCTTAAAATTCCAAATTTTTGAGTTTCTGCTTCTGAGCTTTCAATTTGCCAAGAGTTACCAAGATTCAGAAATTCGTAAATTTTAAGATTCTCAACTTCAGAATCTTATAATTTAGAAATGTGAGATTCAGTAACTCGAAGATTTAGAGATACCGTAAAATCTGTATTATTCACCTCGATGAGCTCAAAATGAGCACATCCTTGAATTTCAAACGGATTGAAATTGGTGTTTTTAGAATCCTCGTCAAAAGTTGACTCACAAAATATGTTTCAAATAAGATGTTAAGATCCATTTTGAGAATTCAGAATTATTTTTTAGGTTCTCTAAACAATATCAGACCTTCTAATACAGATTTTTTTTGTGTTCAGTTTTTCTATATTCGAAAGTTTTACAATTCTAATAATAAAACTAATAATAAAACTCGAAATGTTACTTTTTCAAAGCTCAAACACTATCCAAAGTTGACGAAACATTACCAAAAAAGTCACCAAAACCTTCTACAAAATAACATTCCAAACCAAAAACCTATCTCTCCAACAAAAAAGTATCAATTACCACAAAAATAAAGTAAAGTTTCTCCGCGATTCGCCCAAATTTCTTGTTTCTTGTCAGATAGAGTTAGTGCCAATGTGGGAAGGGACTAATCAGATTAAAGGCGAAGGAAACCGAATCAGGGTTTTAGAAGAAAGAAGAAGACCAAAAGAAGGGAGGAAAAATGGTACGGTTGTTATCAAGAGGATTCTGAATCTCTATTCTAAAATGAGAATGGTGTTCGAAACGAAAGAGAAATCAGGAGGAAGATAATCGTTTCGAGAGAAAATGGATAAACGACCCAATTAACGATATCGGTATCTTCATTAATTCAAGATTAGACAGAATATCTCATTCTAATTTCCTCCCTCTACCACCACACACACCGGTAATTTATTGCCTGCATGTCAGATTTATGAGGTGGTAGAATATATGATGGGGGGAAATTGAAAGAGACATGACCTAGGCGGAGATATTGAAGAAAAAAGATGAAGTAGAAGAGGAAACCCTCGATTGATTGATTACAGACGCGCTTTTTCACGCCAATCGTGTTGATTCCGACACCCCCGACGTTTCTCTTGCCTTTTTTATGGTTTGACCTCCAATTGTGGGGCGAATATAAAAAAGGATAGAGGGAGAAACGGACGGTGTCCGGAGGGATAAGAATAGAAACAATCTTGTAGTAGGGAAAGAAACAAATTGAGAAAAAAGATTTTGAATCAAATTTTGGAATATTGGAACTCAAATTTCAAATTTCCGGCTCCGGGGCATTTCGCAAGTAAATATTTCGATTTGAGGTGATATTTGGGCATCCGGACAGTAGGCATTTGACTTTCGAGATGTCTCAATTGCGAAATTTTCAAAAGTGAGGCATCTCAAAAGTAGACATTTCGAAAGCGTGAAATCGCGTTTTTGCCTTATTTTTTGGCTCCGGGACATCTTGCAAGTGAAATTTCGAAAGTGAGGCGTTTTGGAAAGGCAATGTTTCAACAAATGCGACATTTCAAAAGTGTAAAACCGCGCTATTGCCTTATTTTTAGAACTTTTCATACTCATTTTTGCGTTTTTGTATGAATAGATCATAAACCCAGAAATGTATATGTAAAGTTCCAAAAATATGGCAAAAACGTGATTTCATACTTTCAAAATGTTTGCTTTCGAAATGTCTCACTTTCGAAATGTCCACTTGCGAAATGTCCCGGAGCCGAATTTCCTGGTCTCAAGTTGGAGATAATGAGCGCAAATCGCGAAACTCCGAGTTCGAATTTCAAATTTTTTGAACACCAAAAATGGAACTAAAGATTCTAGGTTCCAAATTCGAGTATACGAAAAATCGAATTTTCAAAAAATTGAATTTCAATTTCAAATTCAAACTCTGAGACAGAAAAGTTGAATTCAATCTCAAAAATTCAATGTCGAACCTCAAAAAAAAATAATAAATTTGGACTCCAATTCAAGAATTTCAAAAATTTTGAAAGTTCAAACTCAAGTTTCCAGGTTCCTAACTCTAAAATAAGAAAAACTCAGCTTTCAAAAAATTGAATTCCAATCTCAAATTCTGAACCGGAAAAGTTGAGCTAACATCTCAAAAAAAGCGCTTAATTTTTTAGAAGTCTCGCTCTCTTTATCAATCGATTTTGAAAGGAAAATTTGGAATGCCTGAATTTTGAACAAGAATCAATGGTCTCACAGAGTCTTTGGACTACTGTACAGTATACCTGTACTGAAAAAAAAAATCAATGGTCTCACAGAGTCTTTGGACTACTGTACAGTATACCTGTACTGAAAAATTTGGAATGCCTGGATTTAGGAAATCTGGACACACCGATGGATTTGTCAAAAAAAAAACACAGGCCAAGCTACATATGTATCAGTATTTATAACACGACCAACTAAAAGATACGTTTGACAATGAGAAAGGCAGCATCGAGAACGCGAACATAATTCCAGGAGGATGGAAATTGCCCGAAGGCAAAAATAAGCATCGATGGGGGGCACACACGGAGAAAAACGTCGGAGGCAATGGGAAATGTTCGAACAACATTGTGAATAATTCAGTGAGAATTCGAATAGAAACAAATGAAGCATGGGGATGGCTTCTCCCCTCTTCGGTTTTTTTCCTTCTCTTTTTCTAAGCAATGCGTAAGAGCCAAGCGAAGAAGGGGAGAATTTAATTGAGAGGGGAGGGGTTGAAGACGGAAGAAAAAATAGGAAGAAGAAGAAGGCTTGAAGACAAAAAATAAAGAAAATGGGCGGAGCTTAGAGGGGGACGGGGGAAAGAACAATTTGAGGGCTAGATTGGGAGAACAGTTGGAATTTTAAAATTATCCCGAAAGGGCTGTCCGATAATCAAGGTTGGAGTAAACAGAGCCGAGACATTTCGCAACTGCGACGTTTCGCAAGTAACGTGAACTTTGGATTGTAGAAAAAAGACAAATCTCAATTCCAAAGTTCATGTTACTTGCGAAACGTCACAGTTGCGAAATGTCACGGAGTCGGCGACAAGACGGTTGAGGCTATCTGAATCGGGTTACGGTCAAAAAGGGAACTTTTTCAAAATGAAGGCATATTTGCGGTCGAGACCGTAACCTTCAGTTAGTCTAATAACGGGAGTTTTCAGTTTAAAAATTTGAACTTTTTGGGTTTGAAAAATAAGGTTATGGTCCGATTTTGCGAAAATTAGAAAACTTTTAACTATCATTAAAGTTCCAGATTCAGAACATCTTTTGGACCCCTCCATCTTCCAAAAGCAAAAATGAATCTCCAAAAAAATTTGACCTGAAAATGAGCTCACAGATTTTTTGATCCAACAAATCCAAATCTCTAATCCTATAACATGTACTTCCTCTCTAAGTCGAGATTAAAGCACAAAGATTATCAGTTTATGGGTCAATTTCAATTTTGATATAGGAAATTGAACAGGCATTTGGTTTTGATTCGAAAGATCAGCGACGAAAATTTGAGAGCAAATTCAAAAGTCTGAAAATTTTCACACTTTCAAGTTAGATTCTTAGAAACCCTTACATACTTCAAATATCTCTTTTTTCGAAGAAAAGTGCCAGAGAAAAACTTGAAAATCTTCAAAACTTGAGTTGACTTGATTTGCTAATGGTGCTGAAGTAGTTTCAAAGAGGATTGGGATTTACTGATGACTTGGCGAAGTTTTGGTGCTGACCTACTTTTTTTGGGAAACTCTGCCAATACGCTCTAATGTACTCTTTCAGATTCTGGAACATCAAAGTCTCCTCCGAGCGTATTTGACATTATACAGAGAGTCTAGACATTAAAAATTCCAAATACTCTTGCAAAATTTTTCCATAATTTATGTACTCATTTTGCACTTTATTGTTTGGTGTAGTTTTTTGGAAATCCTACTATTATCTAGATTCTCAAATTCGACCGAATCATAGATTTTGAACTTTAGAAGTTGTTTGATGTGTCTCTTCTAATCAAGGCTGTTAACCGGCCGCCCGTGGGTCGCGGCTTAAGTCTATGATTTGAAAATCTGCCCGATTTCACAGTTCAGACTCGCGGCCCACGGCTGGCCCTGGGGCCACTGACAGCCTAAAATCTTACAGCCTTGCTTCGACTCAAAATCAGCATTGAAATTGTGCTTTTCTAAACAATTTTGAAACGGAACAACCCTTGGCAATGAAATTGAAAAATGTACGATTGTATGTCAAAGAGCTCTGAAGGTTTTCGAAGGAAATTGAGGAAGTACAAGGACATGTACACTTATTTGAATAATAACGATCGTTTTTGGGTTTCGGAAACAAATGTGTTCAGTGGGGAGGGAGATGGATTGAAATAGGTTAGGTAATGGATATCCGGATATCCGGAAATGTAGGAGATCGAAATTCTAGGGATTGAAAGGAATTGGGGATCAGAAATTCGAAGAATCGAAGAAACTGAAAACGAGAGTTTCGAATTTTTGGAATTTTAAAATTTCGAAATTGTAGAATCTCGAAAACGCGGAATCGTAGAGATTCAAAATTTTGATCCCAATCTCAAAACTTCGAAGTTCTAGAATTGCAGAATTTCAGAACAAGGCAGGATCAAGGACAAAAAACCTTCAAATTCAAAACTCTCAAAATCCTCCGAATCTTAAAATCTTGCATATTTAGAAAACAGAATATGATATTGTTTTTTTTTTGTAGATAATATGAAGTTGTTTTTTGTCAAAATTTCGGCTCCGCGACATTTCGTAAGTGCGACGTTTCGCAAGTGTGACGTTTCGCAAGTGTGAAAAGTGTGACATTTCGAAGATTCGATGTTTCAAAAGCACAACGTTGCACTTGAAATATCGCACTTTCGAAATGTCACACTTGCGAAACGTAATACTTTCGAAATGTCACACTTTCGAAAAATGTCAAGGAGCCAAAATTGAAATTTCCAGAATCCCACAATCCAGGATCTCCATAGAATCAGTTTCTGAATTTCAGAATCTCAGAATCTCTAAATTTTAAAATCTCGCGTTTTCAGAGAAATTCAGATTTTCAGAACTTCAAATTTTCAAAAGTTTGGAATTTCAAAATCTTTCAAAATAATTTGATTCTCAGAATCTTCTTTTCTCCTACTTTCGAAAATTTCAAAACTTTAAAAAATGAACCAAAAACTCAAAAAAATCTTGCAGAAACTTGAGCCCTAGATATGTATTACTATACCTCTTGAGAAAAAAGTGAAAAATCCAGGAAATTTTTTCAAGGTGTTCTCTTACTAGTGGGGACCAAAAACGAGTCAAGAAAAATTTTTCAGAGATTCTCAAGAATGAGCCTTCTCAAAAAGGGACCCCGTGTCCATAAACGAAGCCAACAACCTAGTTTTTCCTCGTTTCCCCCATTTCTAAAGCATCTTCCATTTTCTCTCTTGTTTACCACATCATCATCAACACCCATTTTTTCACACACAGGGACAGCATCGGAGACCCATTCCGTTTTTTTTCACACTTCTAACGACTACGCCTTCTGGAGACTTCTGGGGAGAAAAATCTCTTCTTTTGAAAAAAACCGACTCGGTTTTTTTTCTAGTTGTCGTCATCATGTAATTAATTTGAGCCAATTTTCTCTAATCCAATTGTTTCAAATCTAGATAGGCGCTCTACTGATTTCTTTTGGAAATTTCAATGGAGCGCTTTTGCAGAATCTAGAGAACCCAGATGTCTCTTTCATGGCTCCAGCTCAAAAACACAAAAACAAATTTGAATCGGAAAAGGTCGGGGAGGTCGTATGACCTAAATGTTTCCGGATAAAAACAGAGAGATAAAAAAGGGAAAACGAGGGATATGTATGTATTAATAGAATAAGAAATGTCAATTTTTGCAAACAAGAGAGAAAGGAAATGTCGAGGAATTTCAAATAGGATCGATTTGGGACCATTTTTTGCAACAAAAAAGGAAAAAAAATGAAGCAGGGAGATTTAGCTACCAGAATGTTGGAGTTGGTCAGAATTTTAATATTTCGAAACCACACTATCTCCTAATTTCAAAATTTCCAAATACCGTAAAATCAGTGACTTATAACTTGGCTCACAATGGACCAAATCGCTTGAAAATTAGACGGTTGGGATGAAAAATTCCTGAGTTTTTTCGACCGCATCTTGACCACCGTAGTCGAAAGTTTTCCTCTGTGGTTTTTTCATCGCAAAAAGTGTGCATTTTCTCACAGAAGTTTAGAAAAACGTTCTTGCTCTAACTCAACAAATACCTTTCTATTTCCCCCGCCTATAAAAAAATTTCTGATATCTCAAAATGGATCATAACATCTGTTGGAGATGATATTTGAAACATTTTTGACTTTTTTGACGTTTCTAGTCAACTTTTGACGAGGATTCTAATAAGACTAATTTCAATCAGTTTGAATTTCAAAAAGTTGCTCATTTTGAGCTCATTTGGGTGCTCTTCTTATACAAATATTACGGTATCTCTGAATCTCATAATAACCAAATTTCAATCGCCAACATTTCAAGATTCTGAACATCTTTAAAACTATAAATTTCTGAATCTTGGTAACTTTTTATCTCAGAATCAGAAATTTGAAAAATTGAAAGTTCAAGATTTCAACAACTTCAGAATCTGTCAAATCTTCAGAATCTCCAATCCTGAACCTCCGAGCCAAACTACTTAACTAGATCCTCAAAACTCATCGGAATCAAAATGACTATTTTCCCTTCTAGGCTTTATTTTTCCTCTCATCATTAATTCATAACCCGCGTAGGTTTTTTCCGTGCTTTTTGGTTCATCCAAGAATCGTGAGAACCCAAAAAAACTTCCTCCAAAATAACCCAAGCACTTTTTTTGGAACTTGACACCGGATTGTGGGATCTTCTCTCAAGAAACCAATTGTTTTCTGGAAGCAGCATACTTTTTTCTCGAAACCCAAAAAGAAAAAGAAGATGATGAACGAAAACAAAGGAAATTTTCAGAAGACCACCACGGTAGCAAAGCGAGAGAAAAAAATGAAAAACTATGAGGAGGGAGAAAATGAGGATAGATGGGGGGAAGGATGGAAATGAGCGAGAGGAAGAGGAAACTAAACGAGTTCGTCACCGGAAACTGGTCACTCTTTTTTCTCTGTGTTATAACTACTCTCGAAAAAAAGATATATAGCAAAAAAATGAAGAAGAAGAAATTGAGATGGAAGGAGAGGACAGGAGGTCACGGTTCACAGGAAATCACACGGGCGGTCTTTTCTTTGTTTTGTGGAATTGGAGAAGAGGTGGTTTTTGTCTTGGGTTCAAGTGTAAAGGTACACTGACCAAGGGGTTTTTATGGAAAGAGGCGGGACTTAATTCGGAATAGGATGGGGTACGGTCTAAAGCTGTGAACGGATAGTGATACTTTTCATAATATTCATTTTTCAGAGCGAGATTTCAGTAACTTCCAGAAATCTCAGCAGATAGCCACATTGCACATTTGAAAGCCCATATTCAAAACTATAAATGAGCGAATTCAGAAAAAAATTTATGTCGGTGTGGAAAAATGGTTCCCTTGTGAAATCAAGAAACTTTAAAAAATAATGATTAGACATAGAGATTATATTGGTTTTCGATGCCATTGTAACTGTGCGTAATTCAGATTCCTGGATTCTTATCAAATTTACGGGTTCATTTTGATTCTTGACGTTATTTTGACCACAACGAAGCTGGTTATTTTCTGGAACGAAGAGCTTCATTGAGAATGCATTAAATAAAAATTGTTGAGGATATATGTATTTCTATAAGTATGACCAACGAAGAAAGTAAAGGATTCTGACAGTTTTGAGAGAGCTCATTTGAGTCGGATGATTTAGATGGACTGTTCATAGAAGTGGTCTAGAAAATGAGCTGACTTTCTGGATGGTCTACTTTTTTGGCTCTCTTTGGGTAGGGTAATAAGATTCTTTTAAAACATGATAGAATCTATTCAAATAACTATTCCTGGTTGGGTAAAATTCAAATTATATGTGGCGCATTTTGAAAATTCAGAAAATTCATTGTAGCAAGAATATAATCGAAATAGCTTGAATTATGAAAAACTTGTACTAAATTTCATCTGTCAGTTCTATAATAAATGTGATTCATTGTCTATGTGTACATCCATGAGCAATACGGCTACATACAGTACTGGCTGCCGTTACATCGAATTTCGTTTCAGCCGTTTTGAAGCCTTGTGGCTTCCACGCGACCTAACTAACTGGGGTTTAGTACTATGAAAAAGTTATCAACTACAAAAGTAGAGCTCTAGAGTTGCTTGATACATTTGCAAAATTTAAGATAAATCGGATATCTGGAAACTGTTTTTCCAGACCCTCAAACTTGACCTTTTTCAACTGGCACTGCGGCCAGTACTGTACGACTACATACAATGACCACCAATTCAAGTTTCCTCAAGTGCTATTGTGTTTCGAAACATACAGTGTCTAGGAATACACGAGTCAAAATGAATAGAAAAAAATGTATGAGTACAGGAGAGAATACACAACAGAGGTAAATGAGAGGGAAATGAGGCTGAAGAAAAGGAAAAAACCATAAAAAAAAGGAAATTACGAAACCAAAGGAAATGGACAGTGGTTACGATGTTAGTGAAAAAGGAAATTGGTCATCTGGAGAAACAGATTATCATGAATCGATCTACAGTACTTGACAAAAAGAATGGCATTTTTTGGTAGAAATCGGTCAACTTTGAGGGTCTGAAAAAGTGGTTTCCAGATATCCGATTTTTCTGAAATTTTGGATTGAGTGGAAGCCAAAAGGCTCAAAAACTGGACGAGCTTTCAAAAAAATCGGATTTCTAGGAACCACTTTTTCAGACACTCAAACTTTGCCTACTGAAAACGCCAGTGGATGCGATACACCAAAAGTCTATGAATAGTCAAGAATTGGCAAAGTCGAAGCAGAATTACGAAACGATTATAAATGATTCTCCTCCGAACGGGAAATCGAAACCGACATGAGACAGGAACATTGCCAGAACGAATTAACTCACACTCTCTCTCACTTTAGATCTCAACACAACATTTATTTTCTTTTCCTCGCCAAAACTAGAGGTCCATCAACGCAAAAGTTGAGCTCTCTCGGGGGAGCTCTTGTGTTTCCTTTTCTCTTCCAAAAAGTTTATAATACGAGTTCAATCTGACATGAATATTCACAAAGAGATATGGAAAGGGGAAAGCTTTCCTTTTTTATGCTCCCAAGCTTTTTGTGTCCTTTTGACGCTTTAAGTGAGTGTTCATGACAGCTTGTCCGATTTTTTTGGAAAAGTTTCATGTTTTTGACTTGGTTCGTTGTGCTGTCCATCAGTTTGAGAACGATGACGTAGAATTGGGAATGAGGATTCCGGGTGATCTTTGGGTTTGAGCGGTCCCGGGAAATCGAGAATGTAGGTCACAGAAATTTAGTTCATGTAATTTTTCAGCCGATTTTTCGAGAACTTTATACGGTTATCTAATAGCTTCTACGTTTTTTATGCAACCAAGCATTTACAAACTTTGAGAATGATCATCATGATACTTTAAATTCAAGATTCTGAAGGTCTAGGGTGTTCTGAACGGAACCTTTGGATCGGAGAATCTGAGAATTTCGGCATTACTTAAATCATCAAAACCGTAGCCCCTCGCAAATTGGCTTCGCGACGTTTTGAATGATGACGTTTCGCAAACGTGACGTTTCGCAAGTGTGACGTTTCGCAAGTGTGAACTTTCGAAAGTGCGATTTTTCAAAAGCGAAAAATTGCACTTGCAAAACATCGCACTTTCAAAAGTTCACACTTGCGGAACGTCACACTTGCGAAACGTCACTCTTTCAAAAACGTCTTACTTGCGAAAGGTCACACTTGCGAAATGTCACACTTGCGAAATGTCACACTTTTGAATGGTTATCTCAGCGAATTTTGGGCAAGCAAGCAAATAGCAAGTTGCTAGGCGACGTAGGCGTAGGGCAACTTGCTGGGAGAACAGCAACTTGCTGCTTCTTGTTGCGCGATTTGAGGCTAGCAAGCAAACGGCAGCGGCAAGTTGCCGATTGCTCGCTACCGTAGTAGCAAGTTGCCATTTGCTTGCTGCAGGAACAATGACGCAGTTTCAGCAAGGCGTATTATTCGTTCTGAATTTTTTCAACAAAGTTCAATTTTTTCCGTTCCACTGAGGGCAGTCGACAAGCGACCGGTAATCTTGTGAACAAGACTTCCAGCGAATCCTTAATTGTGTTTTCTATTGTGCTATCAGATTGTTTTTTGTAAAATGGAATGCACTCATGGTGTTGTTTAAACCTCTAAACCAACCTCCACAATTCTCGATCCTTCGTGCCTGACATCCTTGAGTACGTGGCTGACGACTTCACCAAAATTGAAGAATCAGTGTCCAGCGTCGATACCGGTGATGACTGAAAAAAGATTTTCGATGAAAAATCAATATTCAGCAATAGAGAAAAATTGGACGAACGGAGGAGGAACAAAAAATGAGACAACTGAATGATAAGTATGAATGGGGACTATGAGTAGGAAGAGTTTTTTGCTCGCGGGAAAAGATGTCAAAAATTAGGGTGTGAAGACATAAAACAATGGAAAAGGGAACATCCGGTGACACAGACTACCCGTAAACCTCTCATCAAGACAAAGGGTCAAAGAGACCGAACATTTGGTAGGAGATGTGTGTAAAGATTTTTACTGCAAAACTCATTATTTTATTTGACCGATTTTTGCGTTTTCAGCACATAATTTCCTTCTAAAAACATACAAAACACCTTTTCCCAGTGATGAGTAATCGCCCAGATAATAGAAAATCTGACATCCTGATCACTGACCAAAGCCATAACACAACTTCTTTAGTGATGAAAAAAAATACGTTAAAAAACTCAAGGGACCATTGTTATCTGGTGAACGATCATGTACTTCTACTGTATAGATTTTCCCTTCGCTGTGTTCTTCGAAAATTAAATTATATCACAATTGATATAGTTTATTCCAGTATTTCCTCAAACTATTATCTTTACTAATAACAACAAGTGATTTCCGTATGTCTGTTTGTATGTTGCTCGAGCTAACTCAGCTCAAACTGAACCGATTTAGATGAACGTTTTACAGAAAGATCAGACATTTAAAAAAACCGACGGCTCTGAAAATGGAACCGAAGGTTCCCAGTTTTAAGAAAAAGAGCCAAAGGCTCTCAAAATGTAACAGTAGTAAGCGAAGGCCAGGTGGATGAGCCCCGAAGGGGCGACAGTTAGTTGCTATGCATCCAATGACAAGAATCGGCAACTTTTCGTTTTTTGCGGCAAGTTGTCCGAAACTTCCCTGAGATATCTTTCGAAACGTCGCGGAGACCGCAATTTCCCCCGAAAACTACTGTCCCGCCACCTTTAACTTCACAAAATCTCAGTTTCTTGAAATCTTAGAATCTCCTAAAAGAGTTCAGAATCTCAAAATCCATAAAAACCAACTTTTGATTCATCAGAACCTAAAAGTTTCAAAATTTCCAGATTTGAGAATTCTGAATTCTCAAAAAAAAATTCAAATTGTTTTATGAGGTCTAGAAATCTTTTATTATGGCAACACATTAATCAGAAATCCATCATATTACAAATCACAAAAACTCAAAATATTGAAAAAGATCAAATTAGTTGAAACCATCAGAAGAAAAAATGTTGTACCAAAACGCGACGAATCACAAATCTGCAGGATCGGCGAGCAGTGCCTTCTTCTCACTCGTGGTCGCTGAATTTCTCATTTTTATGACTTCTTCTAAAATTGAATACAAACTGAATGTGGTTAGGCACCATTCTGACCTCCGTCTTTATCCTTTTCCTCTTTCTCGTCTGCCTCGACAGTTTTCACGGATTTGATGGATTTCTCGTCGTCGGAAGCTTCGAGAAGACCTTTTACGAGTTCCTTGTCGACTAATTTACGACCACTGGTAATGTAGACTCCGTTCAGGTGTTGTTCGACACGACGGAGTTGACGTTTCTTGGCGAAATGCTCACAACCTGGAATATTACAATAATCTGAGTCCCAAAAGTTTAGATTCCTTCAAAAGAATATCAAAATTCTGAAATTTAAAAACTTCTTCAGAACTTCAGGATCCTTTTAAATCCAGATCTCCCCGGAATCCAAATCTTCAAATTTCTAACCCCCGAATCAAGGCTGTCCCACGGCCGGCCCTGTGGTCGTGTGAAGGCCGAAAAATTTACAAAAAATTATCTCTGGTCCGATATCGCAGTTCAAACTCACGGTCCTGAGCCGCGGCCCATAAGACCCGTATAATCTGATAATCTTGCCCGAATAACTTACACATATAAATCAACGCCAATGGAATAATAGTCAAAATCCCAATCGGTCCAATACTGGAAGTGAAATTGTTGTACCACTTGTAAATATCCTTTGTATCAGCAATCTCACAATACTTTCCAGAATACGGAACCGAACAGACACACTCTGTCAAATCGTAATTCGGCATTCCGTTGCCGTGACAATCAATAATGTCACAATCGGCACCCGCCCATCCGACTTGACATTCAATGCAACTTCCATTCTGCATTCTTTCGAATCCGGCACACATCATTTTGCGATGGCAGAGGGTTCCCGTCCATCCTTCGATGCAGAAACATTTGTCGCCTGAAGGTTTGGGAATTTATAATCTGTATTAGAAGAGCACCTCGATGACCTCAAAATGAGCATATTCTTGAAATTCAAATTGAAATTAGTCTCATTAAAATCCTCAACAAAAGTTGACTCACAAAATATGGTTTACATTAGATGTTATGCCCCATTTTAATAATTCCGAAATATTTTTTTAGGTGCTGGAAAAATAGAGGGGCATGTTTTCCTAATATTGATTTTACGTTTATTGAGTTTCGTTAGAGCGTATTTGTTTTCATAAAAATTGTTTTCTTTTAGGAAAAAGAAAAAGAAGAAATAGTAGTGATGGGTCCAATGTTTTCAAAAATAGCATTACTTTTTACTAAAAGTTTAGTTATGAATATGGATGAGCTTGGTTTTTCATGCTCATTTTGATGTGGTACATAAAAATGTAATCAGAAAAGTAATTGAGAATCAAAATTAGAATTTTCAGCTTTTTTTTTTTGGAGCGGTGTTATCTAAACTACATATTTATTATGATAATTCTCAATGTATTCTTCTGCTTTTTTTTGGCACTGCGACATTTCGAAAGTGCGACGTTTCGAAAGTGCGGCGATTCGAAAGTACGATATCTTGAAAGTGCGAAATTTCGAAAGTGCGACGTTTCGAAAATGTGACGTTTCGAAATCAGGCGTTTCGAAAGTGTGACGTTTCGAGAGTGCGACATTTTGAAATTACAAAAGCAAAACGTTCCACTTATGAAATATCGCACTTTCGAAATGTCACACTTGCGAAACGTCACACTTTAGAAACGTAATTTTTAGAAATGTCGCGGAGCCGCTTAATCTAAAACAATCATAATAATTTTCAATGCATGCTAATTTTCCGTTTTTTTTTTGGTTTCGCGACGTTTCGCAAGTGTGACATTTCGAAAATGCGACGTTTCGAAAGCGAAAAATTCAAACGATTCTGGTGAAAAATACCTCTCAGCGCCACTTCTGAGTCGTTTGGTTATATTTTACTTTCGAAACGTCACACCTTCGAAATGTCGTCAAGCCGTTTTTTTTTTCGCTGCATCAACTCTATCATCATAAAAATATTTAGAACAAACATATCGCGGCCCTGTACTGTTTTTAAAAAATTGAAATTTTCAAAACAAAAATCCAATTACAAAATTTCAAGTTGAAAATAAATTAGAAAGGAGAGAGAAACAGGATCTGAAAAAAATAAATAGTCTGGATGTTCTTTTCTGAAAAATGATCTACTTTTTGGCTAAAAATTTGGAATTCAAAGGTCAGAAGAAGACAGAATCCGAAAGTAGGAAATTATTGGTTGTTTTTTCCTTTCGTTCGTTTGAAAATTGCATCGTAAAAGAAAGTTTGTTGGTTTTTTGATGCTTGGGAACAAAGTTCAGTATATTTTCTTTTTTTTTTGAAGACTTTTTCGGAATCTTCAAGTCTTCCCGGAAGCTCAACTATCAATTAGACTATCGATTTTGAAAAAAAACATTTTTTTTTCAGAAACCTCCACAAACCTTCTGGCGCTCCATTGATGCACGGCTTCTTCTTGCGCAGAACGCTGGCTACTAACACAATTAGTATTGCGGAGACGAGAATCCTCCGAAGCATTTTTTAGCGAGAAGTTACCCCTAAAACACAAAAAAACTAGTCAAGGGTTCAAATCAAAAAAAAAACGTCAAGTGCCGGAGGTATTCGGGTACAAATTGATTAGAGAAGGAGAAGGCACTTGAATTTAGGAGAAAATTGGGAAAATTAGAAGACGTCGGGAGGGGGCAAGAATCAAAGCGGAGGGGGTGTTGTAAACAGTCGAAGAAGGAAGAGGGGTTAACATGATAACCTCTGAAGACAGAAGAGAAGAGAGAAGACGTTGACGACGACAGAGGAAGAAAATTGGAAAAGTGAAGAGAAGAAGTGGTCGATTTATTGGCGGACGGTCCATGTTGACTGTTTCTGCTATTCGATGCTACCGCTGCTGAATGGTAATCAGTAACACAATGATTGGAGGACGGAGATAACTAAACAAGGTTATATCGTTGTGTCTTCTTATTTTCATTCTGATGAAATTCATTCTGATGTGAAGAAATGGAGAGAAGAAACTAAACACAATTTTGAGACCTGGGTGAGATAACGATTGGGAACAAAGTAGCTTTTTTGCTGTAAAAATAGGATTACAGAATTTTCTATTTGTACTTCTAGAATATTTTGAAATGAACAATGAGATGGGTTCCATAACCTCAGTTACTGGTCGATTAACTGCAACTAAAAAATTGAAGAAAAATGCCGAAATTCAACCTAAAAAACATGTCCGAATCTACATTCAAAGTAGGATTACAGTCATTTTTTATTTGTACTCAAATGATTGTCCCAATTCCAGTATTTACGAAAATAACAATTTTTTTGCATAAAAATCGTTAAAACTCGAGAATACCGATTTTGAAAACGCCAATTTACATTTTTTCTAAACTATTTCAAAAAATTCTACATTTTTTGAAATACGTTAGAAAAAATGTAAGTTCACAATTTGAAAATCGATTTTTTCCAGTTTTGACGATTTTTACGAGAAAAAGATTGTTATTTTCGTAAATACTGGTCTTGGGGCAATCATATGAGAAAATTAAAATAAAAATGACTGCAATCCTACTTTAAAGGAGATTCGGCTATGTTTTTTGAGATTAAATTCTGATTAGTCTGCAGAATTTTGGGAGTTTTTTTTCAATTTGTTTTCATTTTTCAGAGGCATAAACTTTTCTTTGTGTCAATCGTTGCTTTTTCTTTCAGTTTTTCAGGTTCAGGTCGTCCATTTTTTGCTGTATCCACATTTTTTTTTTTTTGATTCCAGAACACCGAGGATAGCCTTCATTTTTTCAAATTACTGTATTTTGAGCAATTATTAATTTTTTAGCGCACCCAAAAATCATCACTTTATTGATTTTGGGTGCGCTTGGCATCTGCTTAATCTGAAAATAACAAAATTTGGAGAAATAAGACTTCAGATGTCACTGAAAGCGTTTTCTCCTGAAAAGAAATTTAAACCGGGCAATCTAAATTTTACTTCGACAAAAGAAATGGAGAAAAAAGAGAAAAAAAAGAAGAAAAAGAAGAAAAAAATATGTGAATAATTTACAAAAAAAAGAGGTACAATATATCACAAGATTAGAATTTAGGCTCCGAGTTGCTTGTAGAGGATCGGAACGTAGTCGTCGTACTCGGCTTGGAACAGATTTCCAAACACCGGGGTTCCGAGTCCATGCTTCTCAACGAACGCCGCCGCCTTCCATCCGCCTCGTTTGTCTCCAGAAGTGTTCGTCAACTTTCCGTGCTCCTTGTCCTCAATACGTCCCGATTGCTTGTAGATCAAGTAGACGTAGCGGTGGAGGCCAGTTTTCGGTGGTGGTCCGGCGCCGATGTAGGCGGAGAGAGTGTCTCCCTTGGCGATGTCGTTTCCGGGAATGTTGACAACGAGCCAGTGGTGCCACTCGCGGTAGGTGGGCTCCTTGCGCGATGGCGCGTCCGGATCGGTTTTGATTAGAGTGTAGAGGGCTTCGGGGTCGGCGTCCCACTTTACTTCTGGTTGATCTTTGACTTGGGTTGGGGTGAGCACGTTGCCGAGGTTGGCCTGGAAGAGAATATGGGTGAATAAGAGTACGAGGATGGTAGGGAACATTGAAAAATCGTCAAATTTCGTCGAAAATTAACAAAGTTACGCCTTGTTTTGCGGAAAAACTGCCGATTTCGGCAATTTCGGAAATTTTTCAGCAAAAAAGGTGTAACTTTGTTAATTTTCGGTGAAATTTGCCAATTTTTCATCCAATCGATAGTTTTTTTTAATAAGGAACATTTCTTCTGCTGACTGTATTTTCTCCAGATCCCCGTGAAAAAAGTTATTCACATTTGAATGAGTTGCCTAAAAATTGCCATGGTTGAGGCTAAAACGGCTTGATTGAGTCCAAAAAAATGGTAAAACTTCGCTTCTCGACTCCATTTCTACAATTTCTCACCTCAACTCCCGAGTTGAACTTCACTGAAACCACTTTCGATGGTGGATTCGAAGCCAACACGTCTGGAATGACTTCGTGCTTCGTGAACGCTTCAGCGGCCATCGTGGCGAGTCCTCTGGAAAAAAAAAACGTCGATAATTTCGATCATTTAACGAAAGTAATAAAAAATCGAGAAGAATATTTATTAAAAAATGAACCTCTGAGATCTAACAGCGGCGGCGAATGGAGCTCTAGAGGCAAAAAAGAGGGCGGGAAGAAGGGAGCGTGTCACCAAGACGACCATCCTTAAAATAAGGTTTTGTTTTTTTTTTTAGGATTTTCACACGAAAAGTAATAAATTTAATCAGTAACGTACCTGAAGGGAAGCATTGTTTGCGAAAAACAGCGCGAAAAATAACAAGATTCGGAAAAATCTGTTTTGATCGCGAAAGATACAAAAATAGGTCGAGGAAAGTGATAGGGGTTGCGCAGGATATCAAAAGATAACGTAAGAATTTATTTTTACAAAAAAATTTAGGAAAAAACCTATTTTTTCCGGAGAAAATCGAGACCCCACGGAAAACGGGGAAAGGAAAGCGATCGGGGAACGGAAAACGGGGACAATGGGCGGAGCCAGCCAATCGCCGGACCATTTTTCCGTGCTACAGTGCTTAAAATTGCGCGCCGCAGCTTGCAAATTCAAAGCTCCGCCCATTGTCCCCGTTTTCCGTTCCCCGATCGCTTACCTTTCCCCGTTTTCCGTGGGGTCTCAGAAAATCGTTGAAAATTTGATGCGACAACAAAAATTGTTTACAAGTTCAGTTGTCCGAGAGGACTACACGCGCGATTGTGGGCGGGGCGAAGGGAAATGCAACTCTGCGGCGCACTTTTTTTCGGTATTTTTTTGCTCAGATTTTTTTCTCGGAGAATTTTTTTTAATACTCGAAATATACAGTATTTTTTGCTGTTGTTCAGCGATTTTTTTTGGCGATAAATAATTAAAAAATTAGCGAAATTAAAATTTGAAAATTTGCAGCGCAAATTGTGTGTCCTAATCGTTTTTTTTTTGACTTCATCTGTGCTGAGTGGCTCATTCAAATGTGAATAACTTTTTTTAGGGGAACCGGGTGAAAAAACGGCCAACACAAAAAATATTTCTTTTTCAAAAATCTATCGATTGGTTAATAAACCGTCAAATCCCAGCGAAAATTAACAGAGATACGCCGAAATTGGCAATTTTCAGCAACAAAAAACGTAACTCTGTTAATTTTCAATGAAATCTGACGGATTTTAAACCAATCGATAGCTTTTTTAGTAAGGAACATTTTGCTTACCGTATTTTTACCCGATCCTCCTGGAAAAAGTTAAAAAATTCGTAATAGTTTCAGTTTTCAGAAAAAGAGATTTATTAACTTATTACACAATCGGAGACCCATAAACGGCACAGAAAAATCGTTCTATGCAGAAGAAAATTGAGAAAAAGCTTTAGATTTCGATAGGATGACTTTTGCGGTTTGAATGCAACGGGGACCTCTCCTCGTTGGCGCGACGGCAGTGAAAGAAACAAATGAGAAATATGGCGATGATGATAAGAGCGATCACGATGAGAAGGAGAGCTACGACCATTCTGGAAATATGGGAATTGAAAAAAAAAATTGAGAAAAATTGGGGTTGCAATCCGGGCCGACGATTTTCTCCCCTCTAAATTGTGATTTTCAATTCAAAATTTATACAAAAATGTAGAACTCGATGAGCTCTAGAGAATGGTAGTTAGAAGTTCTGAATTCGATATCTATTTTCCATAAAACGTCAAAAAGCAGCCGGACTGAGCTCACACGGGCCAAAATCTCCGGCCCGGGTGCTTTCTGACGTTTTATGAAAAATATAGACATGGAATTCAGATCTTCTAACTACCATTCTGTAGATCTCATCGAGTTCTACACTTTCATATATATTTTGACTTGAAAATCTCAATTTAGAGGGGAGAAAATCGCTCCGAAAAAAAAATCTTACCGATAGATTCCATCGACAGTTTGCTGAATTTTCCTAGTTGTGTCATAGTTGTCATAGATGATTCCTGAAAAAGCAAAGATTTCAAGAAATGAATGAAAATACGCTCCATTGGAATTCCAATAGAGCGCATTTTCTAACTCCCACAAAAACATGCACAAAACTCCAACGCATTCAAATTTGAATAACTTTTTTCGGGGCGATCGTGTGAAATTGCGGTCAACAGAAGAATGTTCCTTATAAAAGAAGCTATCGATTGGTTGAAAAATTGGCAAATTTTATTGAAAATTAACAGAGTTATGCCAAAATTACCAACATCGGGAACTTTTCAAGGCGTAACTCTGTCAATTTTCAATGAAATTTCACGAATTTTCTACCAATCGATAGCTTTTTTGATAAGGAACACTTCTTCTGTTGATCGTATTTTTACCCGATCCCCCCGGAAAAAGTTATTCTCATTTGAATGACTGTCAAAAACTACAAACAACAATGTTAAAAGTTCAAATACGTCTATCCTACTGTAGACTAACCGTCCGCAAAAAGAATACCTAAAAGACCGTTGAGAATCGCTTTTTGCTCCTCTCGAATCGACGCACTGTAACTGTCCATTCGTGACATCTTTTTTTTTTGAGAATTGGAATTTTTTTTGGTGTCGATGGGATCCTTTGACAAACTCAGGGACACATTTGATCCCCTAACACCGGACACACTGAAAAGAACAAAAAAATTGGGGAAATTGGAATTTGAAAAAAAAAGTGAAAGAGGAAATTGAATTAAAATATGGATGACGAAGGATAGAAAAAACCGCGGGGGAGATAATGGAAGGTGTACTTTTTGAAAGTTCAGAGTATTTTTTTGGAAAAATTTGAAATTTTGAAACGTATTATTAGCAGATTGAATTTGAATTAGTAATCTTGTTTTTATTGCACTTTTGGTTACTGAAATCGGAAGTTCAAAAAAATTGATTTTTGATATATTTTTTCAGATTTTTCAGTTGTTAGAACTTCTGGGAAGTTTTATAAATGGGTTTTTAGTAATTTTTTTTTCGTACTCAAATGATTGTCACAACTCCGAAATAACAATACTTTTTGCTCGAAAATCTTTAAAAACTCGAAAAAATAAATTTCCAAACCGCGAACTTGCATTTTTTCTAACATACTTCAAAAAATTTAAAATTTTCCGCTGATTCTAATGTGCCTAATATCGCTGTTCAAAACGCTATAGAAAAATTTTGAGACGATTTTTAAATTTTTGTACTGAAAGTTCTGAAAATCGTCTAAAAATGTTTTCTACCTCAAAAAGGAGTAAAAACGGACCACTTTGAAGCGAGTTATGAGCGTTTGAAGTTTCTATGAGAGACGCAGACACACTCTCGTTTCTCTGCGTCTCTTCGGAGGCGAGAGTGTCTGCTTTCTCTGCGTCTCTTGCTGAAACTTCAAACGGTCATAAAAATGTTTATATAGCGTTTTTAGCAACGATATTAGGTGCATTCGAATCAGCGAAAAATACTACATTTTTTGAAATAGATTGGAGAAAATGCAAGTTCGCGATTTGAAATACGATTTTTTCGAGTTTTACCGATATTTATGCAAAAATATTGTTATTTTCGTGAATACTGGAATGGGGACGATTATTTGAGTAAAAACAATGACTGGAATCTCAAATTTTGAAAAAATAGTCCACTCAAAAAAAATTTGCATAATCAAATGTAACCCTATATTAGTTTTTTGAAAATCGTCTTTGAAAACTCGAAACGAAAAAATTTTGAAAATTTGAAAAATCGAAAGTGAAACTTCACAAGAAAGTTCCAGAAACGCTCACTTACTGACCCAAAATCACAAGATTTTTTTTCACCTGCCATCAGATTCCCTTTCAGCATGTCCAGCTCTAAAGTTTCCCCTATCACAGGTGTCAAATCTAATTGAAGTGCTATAAAGAAAAAAGTGTGTCAATTTATCACCCAATAGAAAAAAACGGCTCTGTTTGTTGGTGTTGGTGACAGAAGAAGAAGAAGGAGGATATAGAAAGTAAACTCTCTGGCAAAAGGAAATTTGGACGGATTTCTTTTCTATGTCGTTAGTTTTTTTTCTGGTGGTTTTGTTTGCTCAAATAAGACGTGTGTGGTCTCTGGGAAGGAGGGTATAGTATTGGAGTATCGGGAGTTAGAGGGGGATAGGATAGTGAGAAATGAGATCATATAAAAATAGGGTCGTATCAATTTTGCGAAGATTTTTAAAAGACAAATTTGTCTACAATTTTGCGTCAAAATCTCGGCTGAATGTGATATTTAATTTTTTATCCGATACTACTGTAGGAGTTTCAGAAAGAGGAACTTCTGGGATTTACAATTTGAATTTATACTATTTTTCAGTTGTCTTAAAACTCAAAAATCTGAGAAAACGGATCAAAAATACAATTTTTTGTACTTCTAATCTAATTCCAAAACCACTAGCTTCAATTCAATTTCATGCTGATAACAATACGTTTTGAATTTAAAACTCAAATTTTCAAAAAGTGCCCCTTCGATTATTCGTTAGTGATACTAACAGAATATTATATCAAAATTTTCAGTCGGAAAAAGGCTGTGGGAAACTAAAAACTTCCGGAGCTCGAAACGTCTAGATAACAAATTGTGAAATTGAAGGGAGAATCTTTGGAGATTTCTAAAGGTCAAAAAGACTGCTAAAATTAAAATTAAAATTCCTAGAATTTCAGAATCCGAGGACTTTAGAATTCCAGAATTTCGGAATCACAGAATTTGAAATTCTCGAAACTTCAAAACCTCGGAATCTCAGGATAGTTCCGAATGTCAGGAATCTGGAATCTCGGAATTTCAAAACCCTGAAAATTCAAATTTTGAGAAGCTTGGAATCTTCTGAATCTCAAAATATCCTATCTTCAAAATTTTGGAACTTTTTGAACATTCCCCAAAGCCAAAACAGCCTTCAAAAACTAAAGTAAAGATTTCTAAAAATTTAGAATCCGAGAACCTAAGAATTTCTGAATTTTGGAGTCACAGTATCTCAAAAATCTCAAAATTTTACAATCCCTGAATCTCAGTATATTTCAGATTGTCAAGAATATGACATCTCTGGATTTCTAAACTCGAAACACCCAAATTTTCAGAAACTTGGAATCTTCAGAACCTCAGAACTTCTGAATCTCAAAATTTCCAATCTTGAAAATCTTGGAATCTCGAAACCCTTTTTTATTCTAAAGTTTGAACCTCTAGACCCAATACACATTCCGCTATGCAAATTCAATTCTTCCCCCAACCAAAAACATCCTATAACAACCTCCCAAAAAAATAAACAACAACTGATTGTTTTGGTTCCAAAAAATCTTCCAAAAAAACCTCCCAAAAAAGAAACACGAACAACAAAAAAGGTGAGAAACTGAAAACGAGAGTGTATGTATGTGTGCCTGACGCTTCTTCTTTTTTTGCTCCATCTTCTTCTTTTTTCTGAGCTCACTAATAATTGAGGAGCACCACCGAGTAGAAGAAGAGCAAAAAGAAGCGCCCCAGTTTCTTCCGTTTTGAGTGTGTGTTGACACCCTTCTCAACCTTTATTATAAACAATGGATTAGTGGGGCGGGGGGACCACAACAGAAAAGGGAACAGTTTTGAAAGTTTTGGGGGCTCTTTTTGTGAAGAAGCACATTGAGGAGAGAGAGGATGACAGGAGGAAGAAGAGGAAATTTGATATCTAAAAGAATGGAAAAGAGAGGGTGGTTGAAGAATATTGAGGAATAGCTACTATTAATAGGAAAGTTGTTAAAAAATGTCCAAAAACTATAGAGTTGGGCATCTCGGTAACTTCAATGTTATTGTGACGGTAAAATGCAGCTGGACCTGCGCCACCGCACTCCAGTGGAAAAATCACCATGTCGGGACCTTTTACCACAGGAGTGCGGTGGCGCAGGTCCAGCTGCATTTTACCGCCACAATATTCGCAACTTCTTCGTTTATTCCGCAATTCGAAAGGCACTCTTGAACCACTGCAGGGGGTCGAACCCAAGAGGTCGCTCGCCCCCTCGACTGGTAGGCGCTCTCCCAACCCGTTGCGCCACAGGGTGAAACTTGAAATAGGGTCGCGCCGGCAGTGATAAAACTAGAAGAAATCAGACACCGACTCTAGCCGTATATAAGCCCCAAGTAAAGATAATTGACTTGTTTTGATAGACAAAATCTCAAATTTCAAATTTTCTATACTAAAATTTTCGCCTCTAAATTCATATATCAGCAGGTGAAAAAAGAAAATATACGGCTGTTATTAACTTTAGTAGTCGTTTTGAGATTTCAAGAGGGATTGTTTTTGTAGTGAAATTTATGGGTAGACAGGAGGGAATGGGGATGATATTTACAGGGTTCTGGGAACTGATTATAGACAACAAGATTTCGGGTTTTTTGTACGATTTTGAGAAGGTGGGGTTAGAGGACTACGAAATCGATAAATGGGAGAATTCAGAAAAAAATTGAGAATGGGAAACCTTTGAGAAGCCTTCCGAATCTTTCAAAATAAAAGAGTTTTAAAATTTCAGAAAGCATCAGAACCTTAAAATCATCCAAGAATCCAAGAATCCAAGAATCCAAGAATCCAAGAATTCAAGAATCCAAGAATTCAAGAATCCAAGAATCCAAGAATCCAAGAATCCAAGAATCCAAGAATCCAAGAATCCAAGAATCCAAGAATCCAAGATTCCAAGAATCCAAGAATCCAAGAATCCAAGAATCCAAGAATCCAAGAATTCAAGAATCCAAGAATCCAAGAATCCAAGAATCCAAGAATCCAAGAATCCAAGAATCCAAGAATCCAAGAATCCAAGAATCCAAGAATCCAAGAATCCAAGAATCCAAGAATCCAAGAATCCAAGAATCCAAGAATCCAAGAATCCAAGAATCCAAGATTCCAAGAATCCAAGAATCCAAGAATCCAAGAATCCAAGAATCCAAGAATTCAAGAATCCAAGAATCCAAGAATTCAAGAATCCAAGAATCCAAGAATCCAAGAATCCAAGAATCCAAGAATCCAAGAATCCAAGAATCCAAGAATCCAAGAATCCAAGAATCCAAGAATCCAAGAATCCAAGAATCCAAGAATCCAAGAATCCAAGAATCCAAGAATCCAAGAATCCAAGAATCCAAGAATCCAAGAATTCAAGAATCCAAGAATCCAAGAATCCAAGAATCCAAGAATCCAAGAATCCAAGATTCCAAGAATCCAAGAATCCAAGATTCCAAGAATCCAAGAATCCAAGAATCCAAGAATCCAAGAATCCAAGAATTCAAGAATCCAAGAATCCAAGAATTCAAGAATCCAAGAATCCAAGAATCCAAGAATCCAAGAATCCAAGAATCCAAGAATCCAAGAATCCAAGAATCCAAGAATCCAAGAATCCAAGAATCCAAGAATCCAAGAATCCAAGAATCCAAGAATCCAAGAATCCAAGAATCCAAGAATCCAAGAATCCAAGAATCCAAGAATCCAAGAATCCAAGAATCCAAGAATCCAAGAATCCAAGAATCCAAGAATCCAAGAATCCAAGAATCCAAGAATCCAAGAATCCAAGAATTCAAGAATCCAAGAATCCAAGAATCCAAGAATCCAAGAATCCAAGAATCCAAGATTCCAAGAATCCAAGAATCCAAGAATCCAAGATTCCAAGAATCCAAGAATCCAAGAATCCAAGAATCCAAGAATCCAAGAATCCAAGAATCCAAGAATCCAAGAATCCAAGAATTCAAGAATCCAAGATTCCAAGAATCCAAGAATCCAAGAATCCAAGAATCCAAGAATCCAAGAATCCAAGAATCCAAGAATCCAAGAATCCAAGAATCCAAGAATCCAAGAATCCAAGAATCCAAGAATCCAAGAATCCAAGAATCCAAGAATCCAAGAATCCAAGAATCCAAGAATCCAAGAATCCAAGAATCCAAGAATCCAAGAATTCAAGAATCCAAGAATCTAAGAATCCAAGAATCCAAGAATCCAAGAATCCAAGAATCCAAGAATCCAAGAATCCAAGAATCCAGGATTCCAAGAATTTAAAAATTACAGAATCTCAGAATCTACTAGTCTGGAAATATACTGTAGAAAAAAAACCACGTCTCGAAATTTCAGAAATTCAGTATCTCTACATTTTAGAGCCAATTTCAATAATAAATTTATCAAAAACACAACATTTCAACATTTTAAAATTATTTAAACCAAAATAGCAAACATTCAAGTTGCCGCCAAAAAATTCAAAAGTGAACCAAGATTCCCCAAAAAAACCAAAAACTCCAAAATATTGCTCATTCTCAAATCGTGGTCATTTTTATGAGAAGACACTCAAAAAATCTCAAAATTTTATGATGATGGGAGAATATCAAAAAGTAAGATTACTCTCTCAAACTCTCAGAGGAGTTGAGTCCACTTTTTTTTGGGAAACTTCCATTACTTGTCAAGAGTAAAAAGAGTTGCTCAAACCTAAAAGGTTCCTCTATACTTTTCAAAAGAAAGAAGCGGTGTGTTGAGACATTCGAACAAAAAAAAGTGAGAGCTTCTGGGAAAAAAAAGGAGACACTTTTTCCTCCAAAAGACTACACGACGACCATAATTCGATTGAGCCGACGCTTTGATTTTCGAATTTCGGCGCAATTCGTTTTACAGGGGAGAAACGTTTTCTTTCTTTATTTTGTAACAGATTCTGATACGTTTTTGGATTCTATATGGGAATGTCAAACTGGAAAGAGAGAGGTGGGAAGAGCAAAAATGTTTGAATCTCACATCCATTAGAAGATTATGCACTTCTTTTTCTCTCGCTCTCCGTTTCCTGTGTGTGCATGTGAATTCTAAATTTGATGAAAAAGAGAGAGAGAATTCTGAATTCATGTAGTATCCTAGTATCACAGGAATCGCTAAATAGAGTACAACAAGGTTGCCGGGGGTCCCTGGGGCTCTCTAGGGGGCCTAAGCCTATAAGCCTAAGCCTATAAGCCTAAGCCTATAAGCCTGAGCCTATAAGCCTGAGCCTATAAGCCTAAGCCTATCAGCCTAAGCCTATAAGCCTAAGCCTCTAAGCCTAAGCCTCTAAGCCTTAGCCTCTAAGCCTAAGCCTTAGCCTCTAAGCCTAAGCCTTAGCCTCTAAGCCTAAGCCTTAGCCTCTAAGCCTAAGCCTCTAAGCCTAAGCCTCTAAGCCTAAGCCTCTAAGCCTAAGCCTCTAAGCCTAAGCCTCTAAGCCTAAGCCTCTAAGCCTAAGCCTCTAAGCCTAAGCCTCTAAGCCTAAGCCTCTAAGCCTAAGCCTCTAAGCCTAAGTCTATAAGCCTGAGCCTCTAAGCCTAGGCCTCTAAGCCTAAGCCGTAGGCCCGCCGGCCGCGGCCTTGAAGCACAAACAAGTTTTTCGATGTACTAAAAGTTTCAACAAGTCTAAATGACATGTAATCCGTCGGACACAGGTGTTACAATGTGTCTCGATGGTGGTGAAAACTGATATGCCGATGTAGTAGAGAAGAGGTACAACTTTTGGTGTTCAATTTCAATGGGTTGTAGAAGTAGAGAAGGACATGAAAACGAGAAATAGAAGATATAGAAAGATAGATAGAGATCAAAAACGAAAATACTGATGGCCGAGTTTTGGAAGGTGGATTTTTAGGCCATCAGCAACTCATTCAAATGAGAATAACTTTTTTTCAGGGCAGTCGGATGAAAATACGGTCAACAGAAAATATGTTCCTTATTCGAAAAGCTATCGATTGGTTAAAACGTCGTCAAATTTCATTGAAAATTAACAAAGTGACGCCTTCTGTTGCCGAAATGTTGCCGTAATTACCGAAACCGGCAATTTTTTGGCAACACAAGGCGTAACTCTGTTAATTTTTTATGATATTTGACGATTGTTAAATCAATCGATAGATTTTGAGATAAGGAACAATTTTTTGTTGACAGTTTTGGCTCTATTGCAGAATAGGGGTCCCTTCGAAAAATAGGGGTCCCCTAAAAAAATAGGGGTCCCTTCAGGTCCCTCTAAAAAAATAGGGGTCCCTTCAGACCCCTCGAAAAAATAGGGGTCCCTTCGTCTTCAATTATAAGAGCTCAAAAAAATAAGGGTCCCTTCAGGTCCCTTCAAAAAAATAGGGGTCCCTTCAGATCTAATGAAAAAAATAGGGGTCCCTTCGTCCTGGCTTATAGAGGCTCAAAAAAATAAGGGTCCCTTCAACTGCCTTAGAAAAAATAGGGGTCCCTTCAAGTACCTCAGAAAAAATAGGGGTCCCTTCAGATTTTTTTTCTAGTTTTTTATTTTCTTAACCATTTTTTAGTTCATTTTGAAAAGGCTTAGTAACCGCAACCGATCAAGTTTCAAAAATGAAGTTAAAAAATAACCATGGAAACGGAAAACTAGAAAAAAATCTGAAAGGACCCCTATTTTTTCTGAGGTACTTGATGGGACCCCTATTTTTTCTGAAGCAGTTGAAGGGACCCCTATTTTTTTGAGCTTCTTTAAACCAGGACGAAGGGACCCCTATTTTTTTAGAGGGACTTGAAGGGACCCTTATTTTTTTCAAGGGATCTGAAGGGACCCCTATTTTTTCGAGGTACTATAACCGAGGACGAAGGGACCCCTATTTTTTCGAGGGGTCTGAAGGGACCCCTATTTTTTTAGAGGGACCTGAAGGGACCCCTATTTTTTTAGGGGACCCCTATTTTTCGAAGGGACCCCTATTCTGCAATAGAGCCACAGTTTTTCTACCTGATCTTCCTGAAAAAAGTTATTCACACTTGAATGAGGTGCCGAAATTTGTTGCCGCCCAGGCTGATTTTGTATGCTCGTCTGTTTATCGCAAACTGTAACTCTGCTCAATCTGAACCGATTTGGGCACAATTTTTCAGAAAGATAGAAAATTTGTCCTAGTTTATGCTCATATATTTAGATTTTCTATTGCTCAAAAATGGAGCAAGTTAAGGCTCTTTTTGTGAAAATCAAGTAGAAATCTGGGAACACAAAATGTGCTGCGAGTCATAACTAGTTTCAAAGTTGTCCGATTCCTTTGAAAATTGCACAGTTTGTTTTTGAATATTTGAGAATAATGCTCGTGTAGTTCTTTTTTTTTCAAAATTCCTATTTTGAAAACTTCTGGAGCATTTTTTCTGAGTAACAGGGTTCACTTTTTTGAGGGCAGCAAGGGGGAGGCAACTTATATTTTTTTTGCTCGATGTACAGAAATTGAGTTTTAATTTTGAACAGAGTCCAAATCCTAACCCGAATTTATAGAAGCCTTACTACATGGCTCCGCGACATTTCGAAAGTGTGACGTTTCGCAAGTGTGACAATTTGAAAGCAAAAAACTGTACTGTGAGGTAGTTTTTTTCCAGAATGTTTTGAAATTTTTCTTTGGAAACGTTACACTTTCGAAATGTCTTCTCTCAAAATTTCGCGGAGCTAACTATATATACCTTCCATTATTAGTAACAAAACAAACAAAACCTCTCTTCAAACTTCAGATAATCTATTTTGGGTGCCTAGTAACCAGCACACTACACTACTGATGACGCTTTGAGCAAGAAAACGAGAAAAGAAAACAGAAGTGAGAATGTTTCGTATTTTCGAAAATTAAAGATGTCGGAAGTTATTGAATTAGTGCACGCTCTAGCTGACTTATTAGTTAGAAGACCGGAAAAAGAGCACCGCCCATTGAGACAAGGAGAAGAAGAAGAAACCCAAAGAAGAATTGACTTCATAATTCTCTGAGGGATGAAATATTCTTCTTTTCGAAAGTTTAGAATAGTCCGGTAAAAGAATAGGCACAAAACATTTGCGAACTTTTTGAGAAAGAATATAGACAACGCCTATTTCCATTCTTTTTGTGATGAGGGATCCCTTTGGGAGTCGACTAATAAAATGTTTGTTGGCGGATTTTTGAGCAGAGGAGGCGATAAGGAAAAAGATATATGGAAAACAATTGGGGGGAGGTTTTTTTGTTGGGAAGTGGTGTGAACAGTTTGTAATCTATTGTTTAGGGATGATTGAACGAGATTTGGAATTTTAAAATGACGGATTTAGAGAGTTTGAAAAATGAGACACAGGTTTAAACTCAATTTTCAGAAAAGCGCGGATTGTGAATTGGGAAATTTTGTAAAAACTGGAGTTGGAATGATTGCTTGAACAAAACTACTGTAACCAATTTTTAAAACTCAAATTCTGAATTAGAAAAGTTGAAATCAACTCTTGAAAAATCTAATTCTGAATTGGAGAAATAAAATCTTAAAATATAGAATCTTAAAAAATAGAGTCAATATTTTAAAACTCCAAAAATTTTGTTGCGAGTATTGAGCTCAAATCTAAAAAAAATATCAAACTCAAACTACACTAATCGTATTCAAGTTTAAAAATAAAAATAAATCCTTCTGAAATCTCATAAAAATTTAATTCAGACCTTGAAATTTCGAATTCAAGTTTCAAAAAAACTTCGAAAAATATGAAATTCGGACTTCGAAATTTCAAATTGTAATCTCATAATGTTGAACCGAAATTTTAAAGAATTGAGCTTGAATCTCAAAAATTTGAATTCCAAGTTGGGGATATTGGACTCGAAAAATTTCGAAAAACTGTACTCGAATCTTAAAATTTTGGGTCATTTTGATTCCTGTGTGTCTTTTTGTCCGGGCATCGATGTCCTTTCCATCTTACTATAATATTATCTTTACTACTATTCTATTCTTATTGTTCCTCCCCAATATCACTCCAAAATACAACGTCTTCAACCTCCTGCGTCTCCTCGAAATCTTCCCATCACCATCTATTTCTCCTTCTTCGCCGAAGACAAACCGAAAATCAATAACCTGTTCTAAAAGAAGACAGTCATGTAGTATACAAAGGTCATCTTCCTACTATATTCAGACTTCAAAACTATAATATTTCAAAATGGACGGAAGTACCGCACCACCAAGTGTTCTAAATGACAACTGCTCAGCTTCATATATGACTCCGTATGCTACAGTAATCGCAATGTCAGGACTCTACTTGATTGTGATTTTCTTCTTTTGTAAAAGTTAGTGAGTGAATAAAGAATGAGAATAAAATGAGAGAGTTTCAGAATCCAAAAAGATGTGCATTCCAATGTCAGATAGTATGTATCCATATCAGAAGAGATTGAAGCAATTGGAGAGGGGTAAAAAAGGAAAAATTAGAATCTGGAAAAAACAAAAAGTGGGACAAAATTTTGAAAAAAGTGGTACACTTTCATCAAAAATTTGAACGTTTTGAATCATGAAAAAAAAGTTAAAAGTTATTAGTTTTCAGCCGAAATAGGTCAACTTTGAGGGTCTGAAAAAGTAATTTCCAGGTTTTCCATTTTTCTGAAATTTTGCAGATGTATAGCTCATTTCAAGAACTCAATTTTTGTAATTGACAAATTTTTGATAGCTAGCTTGGTTCCTGAGATATAGCGTGCCAAAGTTGAACCATGCGTTGGCACGCGCTAGAGAGAAGCAGGAGGCGAGAGACGCAGACACCCTTCTCTACCGACCAAACTTTATAACGCTATATCTCGAGAACCAAACTAGCTATCAAAAAGTTGTCAATTACAAAAATAAAGTTCTCGAGTTGTTCTATACACCCACCAAATTTCAGGAAAATCGGATAACTGAAAACCACTTTTTAAGACACTCAAAGTTGACCATTTTCAAATGAAAAGCCAGAGCGCTAGGTTACCGTAATCTGAGCTAGATTAGCGTAATCTAGGTTACCGTATTATTTTTTCCAGAACTAAAAAACTATCTAATCGACGAAGAAAGTATAGAAGTGGACGACTATCAAATCGGCCAAACCGCCGACGGATTCATTTTCCGTGGAGGAGTCTTCCCGAAAACTCGAAATAGATTCAATGCAAAAGTCACCACTGCTGTTAAGGTTTTCGACCTTTTTCTCTCTTTTTTCCTCCACAAATCAAATTTAGATCAGTTTTCCCATTGTGACCAAGTCGATAAGTCTCCTGGAGGATGCACTTCGACTCTCGAAACTCGACCATCCTAATCTAATTCGATTGCTCGCCGTTTCACAGCTCTCTTTCACCGGTCGGTTGTCCTTTTTTGAAAGAAAAAGAAAAGTGTGAAAACTTTTTTCGAGTAACTTGATTTATTTTTAGTCTTTCGACCGATGATTGCATTAGAGTGGCTGCCAGGAGGGACATTGGCCGACTATTTTGTTTATAAAATTAGGGTGGGTTTTTTGGGGGAAAAACTTGGGGAGAACTAATTTTCAAAGCTGGGAACCTTGAAGTCCCTAAAAATCTACAAAAGAGATTTATGGAATGTTCAAAAATCTAGAAGTTTGCCTTGTAAGGATCCTGTATTTTTCCAAACTCTACCAAATCGTATTTTATAGAAACAAGGTCAAAAAAAATATAAAAAAATTGTTACCACGTCTGTCACACGACCGGCCCCTGGGCCGCGGCCTGGGCCGTGGGTAGGTTGCCATGGTTGAATCCGGCCGTACTTTTGAAAATAAGCTTTTCGGATCAAAAAAGGTCGGGGCCTCCGGATTTAACAATGGCAACCTACCCACGGCCCGGGTCGCGGTCCTAGGGCCGGACGTGGGCCGACAGTTTGACAGTCTAGTTTGTTACCCAAAAATCTAGAATTCCATATTCAGGAAAAAGAAGACTCCGAGCGATCTCCCATCCAACTAAAAGACATGCTCTCAATTCTCTACCAAGTTTCCCAGGCCCTAAAGTACATTCACAGTCGACTCGACGAGTTTGGGCAAGAGCTCACACACGGAAGAATTCTCACCCGGAACGTTCTTATCTCTGAACCGGATCTCAAAAAGTGTGAAGTGAAATTGGGAGATTTCGGAGAGGCACCGAGTGCGTTGGAGTACACAACACCGATTGTTGCCTATATGCCGCCGGAGATTTTGTGTTGTGCTGAACGGATTCCACCGCATCGACCGGAGAATGATGTTTGGATGTTTGGGGTTTTTATTTGGGAGTGTTTGACACTTGGAGCACAACCACATTTTAGAAAGTCTGTGGAGGATATCAAAAAGTGAGTTGGGAAGGGTAATGGTAAGTTTCGAGATCATCATAAAATCTTTATTAGAAGTGCATGCTCCTCTATTTTTCAGCACCCAACAATATTTCTGAATTCTCATAATGGATTATAATATCTGCTAGAGAAGAGATTTGAAACTTATTTTGCGTCTTTACAGTCAACTTTTGACGAGGATTCTAATAATCCGTTTGAATTTCAAGGATGTGCTCATTTTGAGCTCATCGGGTTGCCCTTCTATTAGAGGTGTCATGCTAATACAGATTTTACGTTATCTTCAAATCCGAGTATCTGAATCTCTAACATCCAAAATCTTAGTCTGAGGATCTTTAAAACTTGTAAATTTCTATCTTTGTAACTTTTGGTAACTCGAAATCTCAGCTTCAAAAGTTTGAACGTTAGGAATTTGAAGATTCGGATTCTAATATATTTTTCGAATTTCGAAATGTGAAAGTTTCAAAACTTCCGGTTTTCGAAGTAACTTTCAAATCTCATAGTCTAAAAATTCTAGAATCTCGAAATTCAGAATGTAAGATTTTCAGAATTTCACTCAGAATCTCAAAGTTTGAGAATTTTTTTTGTAGTTGACTACTTTTTTGTACAATTCGTTCCACAGAAAGTGAGCCTATAAAATGAAGTTCTAGAGCTGATTGACTTGCCCTCTTATTTTCAAAAAGACCGGATCACTTCTATCCAGCATTTTAGGCACATATTTTTAGACACTCAAATTTGTTGTTTTTAAATGTAAACTTTTGTGATATCTTCCCTATTGGTGTAAAATGTACCAAACTTTGGAGCACGATATCTTGAGTTCTAGGCGTTTGTGCAGGTAGCGACATAGTGCAATCAAAATCTCTCATTCGAATCTATAACTGAGCCGCTTTTGAAAAATTCTATGCAGCTTTTTGAAAAGGGTACTCTTGTGAGACCCATAAAAACAAGCCAGTCAAAAAAAATTCATTTCAATTCAATTCCAACTCATGATCAAGTAACGTTTCGTCTTTTTCGATGTTCCATCCTTCTAGAAGGGATTGTCCTCATTAACATCAATGGAGAGTCCGAAGGCACAATCGGCAAGGGTCGAGGCGACAAGAGTGGCAGTGTTCATGGCGTGGATCTTTAAAATTGAAAACTTTGCCACCTTTTATAGGCAACTATTTGTCATCATTTTTTGCTGCCACGTGGAATGATGACAAATCGATTGCTATAAAAGAAGCCGAAGTCCTCCAAGTCCAATCAATCGATCCACACCATGAACATCATCTACACTGCCATTCTCGTCGCCCCGACTATTGCCTCTTTCGCTGTTGGACTCTCCATAGATGCCACTGCCGAGGAGAACCTCTTCTGATCCGAGGATCAATACAATATCGAAAACAATGCGGATTGGGCGACTCTTAAGCCATGATTTAGTGCTCTCAACAGTGTATCTTGAATAAAAAGGTTTTTGAAAGTGCAATGTGTAGTCTTTCTAATCTTGGGCTTAAAACTAGAACAACTTTTATTTGCTTATTATAAGCGCGGGTTCCATTGTAATCTCGAGGTTAGTTTTAGTTAGTTTCAAAGTTTCAATGAGATCTTGTCTATTTTCCGAATCTCAAGTTCAAATTTCCATCCAAATGTTTTTTTTTTCTCCAGAAGCTTCCGTCTACCCGATCGCGGTCTCTCGTGTCCCCCGACGTGTCCACTTGATGTGTAAGTCATATTATTTTTGTTCATCTACAAAGTTGTATATGTAGGCGCAGGTGAAAAAGTGCCTAGAAGCTGCAAATTTATTATAGAAATGTCTGGAAATCAAAGACTCAAAACTTGATATAGAAGCAACAGACTAGATTTTGGCTAGACTATGCGCGCACTGGCGTTTTCAGATAAAATATGCCAACTTTAAGGGTCTGAAAATGTCATTTCCAGATATCCAATTTTTCTGAAATTTCATGGTTGTATAGAGCAACTCAAGAACTCTATTTCTGTAGTTGACAACTTTTTCATAGGATCAAAATTCACTCAGTTAGGTCAAGTTATCTGACGCCGCCTCGAATTTGGCTCGTTTTGGAGCCTTTTAGCTTCCACGCGACCTAACTAGCTGGATCGTAGTCCTATAAAAAAGTTGTCCAGTACAGAAATAGAGTTCTTGAGTTGCTCTATAAATCTGCAAAACTTCAAAAAAAATCGGACCTCTGGAAACCACTTTTTCAGACCCTCAAAGTTGACCATTTCAACTGAAAACTCCACTGCGCAAGTTTTGGCAGTACTGTATACTTTAGCCACCAGAGATTATAGGAATCTTGACGAACTTCAAAACAAAGTAGAATTACTAATAATAAGATTTGGATTGAAATTCGCTTTCCAGGCGTACAATTTTCATTAAAATTGGATCATTTTGAGTAACCTTATGACAGTTTTCTTCGGGTTTTTCTTCTGGGGTCAGAAGAATCTGGAGCAGCACAGAAACCTTTAGAAAACCGCAGCATCAAAGTTTTTAGAAACCCAGAAATACATTTTTAAGATTTTCAAAAAAATTATCTTTCGATCTGTGTAATTTTCTCTAAAATTGATTCATTTTGAGCAAAGTATTATTGGTTTAGTGACGGTTTAGATGAATTATCTCATTTCTATATTTACCATTTTCAGCTGGACCCTAGTCATCGACTGCCTCTCCGATCCCCACATGCGTCCCCGATTCGCTTCCACTACCAATGCCTCCATCACGACTCGTCTTTCAGAATTACATCATATCGTGTCTCCCGCCCTTTTCCTTTATCCAATTCCCAACCAATCTGTCTGTACATGTATAGAACATCATTGTCAGAGTATTCCTCAATACTAATAAATATTTGATTACTTTTTGAATTCTATCATCATCATAATTCTACTATTTTAAAATTCATCTGTACACATTTTTTTCTCACACCTCTCAATTCATTATGTCTTCCTTTCGTCGCCGCCTTCTTCATCGGCTGTTTTTCTATGTGCTCTTTTTGGTATGAGCTCACTGGAGGGATCACAATATATTTGGGTGTATATAAAAATGCTGCTGAAACCGAGAATTATAAGAAAAATATATGGGCGGTCGTTTTTGACGAAGATGGAGGGGAGAAAAAGAAAAAGGAAGAATAAGAGTAATGAAAAGGAAATTGAAAATCTTGCAGGTTTGGAGGAGGCTTCAAACATGTCTAGGTTGGGTTTTTATTTTCATTTTTTTGCTGAGGAAAACAACATTCAATATGTTTTTTTTTGAGTTTTGGAAGAGGATAGGGTTCAGTTTCTTACATTCGGAACTCTTCGAATTCTGAAAAAAATGAGCTCGGTGTTCAGAGTGACCGAGGTTAGGAGATTCTGAAATTCTGAAAATTACTGTCTTTTTATTCGCCCTCAAATCACCTTTCCAATTCTAGTTTTTACGAGAATCGCAATATTTTTGCATATCCAACCGGTAAAACTCGAAAATTCGATTTTCAAATCGCGAACTTCCATTTTTACTAACCTATTTCAAAAAACATAAAATTTTACGATGATTCGAATGCACCTAATATCGCTGCTCAAAACACAATAGAAACATTTTTATGAGCGTTTGAAGTTTCAGCAAGAGACGCAGAGAAAGCAGACACTCTCGTCTCCGAAGAGACGCAGAGAAACGAGAGTGTCTGCGTCTCTCATAAAAACTTCAAACGCTCATAACGGGCTTCAAAGTGGTCCGTTTTGACTCGTTTTTGCGGTTGAAAACATTTTTTGACGATTTTCTGAAATTTCAGTACTAATTTTAAAAGTCGTCTCAAAGTTTCCCTACAGCGTTTCGAGCAGCGATATCATTTACATTAGAATCAGCGAAAAAATCTGAATATTTTTGAAATAGGTTAGAAACAATGTAAGTTAGAGATTTGAAATGCGATTTTCTTGAGTTTTAACTATTTTTATGAAAAAACAATTGTTATTTTCGTAAGTACTGGAATTGAGACGATCATTAAAAAAATTACTATCATCCTACTTTAAGAAAGGAAGATTTTGCAACTCAAAAAGTCGAAAATTTCATTGGTGGCAATTTCGGGAAGTTCTGAAAATTGTGAATTTTTGCAATTTCGGTGTTCAGAAAAGTTGCGAAATCTGAAGAATTCTGATTCAAAATCTGAATTTCGAAGTGTGGATTCAAAATATACGGATACCGGGCCGGTAAACCACTGCCTTTTAAGGGCTCTATTTCCGCACAAGTTCTTCTAAAACCTTCAGTATTCCTTCATAATTTTCCCTATCAGAAACCAAGACCTCCAATATCACAAACTTCATATCAAATAATTCAAATGCACTTTTCCTATAATCCTGAAATCTTCCAAATAGTATCCTCTCACTTCAAAGACCTCCAAAGAAAGCTGATCCCATATTTCCTCTCTCTATATGAAAAAGAAAACCTTTTCTCCCATCATATATTTTCCCTTTTTATATGATAAAAGTGTTCCATTTATCCCCTCATACATAATCCGTAAGTCGTCGGCTGTTCGCTGCTTCTTTTATTCTAAAACCCCCAAGCTCCGCCCCCTTCATCAATCCATCAGATCTTATACGTCTTGACACAATCCGTGGTATATATTTTTATGCATATAATAACCAGTGCTCCGATAGTTAATTTGACTTTGCTCTGTTTCCTCGTGTTCACTCAACCAGCCATATCCATTCTTATTCTTCTTTTCTTTCTCATCCGATGCCTCTACAATTCATAAATTTTTGATATCTCTATAATTCGGACACAACATCTTCTTATTCTTATTCTTTTTTATTTCCAACTCCATCTACAAAATCCACGTCTACGTTTCAGAATCTGCCTCATTATTCTTCGCCTGCTCATTTTGCTCTGCCCTTATTTTTATACTTCTCAAATGAGAGAAGGGAGAGTATTTACACTTTTCCCCCCTATTCATACCTCCTCCTCATTCCGCCGACTCATTTTTCTTTTCATTGATTTTGGAGGTTTCATATGGCTTTGGAGAGTAGAAGAAGAGTTTTTTGGTGTTGGTGATTTATAGCAGTTTTGATTTACAAGGGGGCGGTCTAGGTGGTCTTGGATTATACTCTTTGAATTTGGGTCGAATTTGAATTTTGGTTTTTTTGGGGAAGACATTTAAATTTACAGGAAAAGCGCACACTTTTTAAAAAGTGCCACTTTTTTTAACCTTGAAGACTGTTTTCTTTTGGGGGTACTCGGAAATCGAACTGTGAAAAATCGAACTGTTACAAAATGGAACTTGTTACGGTGTCGAACTGTGCAATGTCGAACTGTTACAAAATGGAACTGTAACAGAATGGTCCCGCAACGAAATCGAACTGCTTTGTTTGCTTGTTTTAGCTTTGTAAACATTATTTTCGTTATTTTTTCACGATTTTTGAGTAAAATCAGGGACGAAGAATAATAAAAGTTATGAAAATTCAAGCCTTGTAAGCATTAAAACTCGAAAAAGCAGTTCGATTTCGTAGCAGTTCCATTCTGTTACAGTTCCATTTTTTAGCAGTTCGACATTGCACAGTTCGACACCGTAACAAGTTCCATTTTGTAACAGTTCGGTTTTTCACAGTTCGATTTCCGAGTACCCCCTTTCTTTTCTTTTTGAGATTTCGCTACCTGGTCAAGTAAAGAGGATACTGTAAAATTACTGTAAAATTTCCAGATTTTTTTTCAATTTTTTATTGATTTTGTCTTGAGGTTTTGGACCGTCTGAAAGCCCTGTAAAAGTACCAAAAGTTGAAACTTTTGAAAAAAAAAGTTTTTTTTGAAAGCGGCGTTTCGCCAGTGCGACGTTTCGACGGAATAACAAAAATATAGCATTTGAGGAATATCAGAATCTCACAATTCTATAAATACATCATTTGCGAATTCCAGGATTTCCGAACCCCCGAATTTCTGGATCTTAGAACTTCAGAGTGTCAAAATCAGGTTTCGCGACATTTCGAAAATGTGATGTTTCGAAAGTGCGACGTTTCGCAATCTAACAACCAGGGAAAAATTGCTTTCAAGTACAGTGCATGGTTTCGAAATGTCGCACTTTCGAACCGTCACACTATCAAAATGTCGCACTTTCGAAACGTCACACTTGCGAAACGTCACACTTGCGAAACGTAGCGGAGCCCCATCTATCAATAGTACCAGCTGATTCTGATAGCTCAATTTTGAGAAATTTTTTCGTTTCAGAAAACAATCCAAAAATACACTTTTTTTGAAAAATTTGATGCCAGTTCCGCAGCTGAAGACTTCGATTTGGCTTTATCCCCAGATTTTCAATATTGTCAAAAAATGTTAATGTTTTGCAATCCCAAAGTAGAATCACATTGAAGATGGAGTCTCTTACAAGAGATCATCCTGGATCAAATTATTTTATTTTTGATTATTTTATGTTTTGTCTCGGTGTTTGAATTTGGCGGGCTTTTAAAACCTGCAGGCGGCGTCTCTAGAAAATTTGTAGTATCAATTCAGTATGGCTACGCAGTGAATATTGAAAACATCAAAAATCCTGTTAGTTTTGCACACGACTCCTTTTGCCATTTGACACCCCCTCATTACTGGCTCTAATGCCTAATTGCCTCCCACGGTTTTCTTCTAGATTCTAGAATCTCTAGAATCTACAATTTTAGTGTTCCCCGACTCCTCTACCCGGAAACTACGTAAATACACAGACTACATAAGAAGAAAAAAAGATTCACCTTCAATTTCCTTTTTTGGAGCAGCAGCGGCTCTCTGAGCACACAAACATACATTGCCTAAAAATTTACTTGCGTTTAGGGCCAATTAGAGTCGAGTAGTCGTCGGGAGCTTCGCCGAGGGCTCACGTAGAAGAAAAAAGCGAAGAAGAAGAAGACATGATGAGCGGAGCACACGTACTTGTGTCTCTACTCTTAAGACCCCTAACATGCCTACATACATACACTTACACCTGCTCATAGACACATTGTTTTGAGAAGAGGAAGAAAAGACTTCTGAAATTTTTTCCTTCCTACTTTTTTTCGTAGATTTTTTACTTTTGGTTCCTCTTGATCAACTTCCTTTTTTTCCTTAACCAGGAGTCATTTTTCAAGTGCGTTCAAGTGTCCGAAGGGGACCCTTTGAAGAGTATCTCTTTCCGGGAAATACTTACTTTTCGGGTTAGTACATAAATTTGAATTTTTACTTTGAATGTGCCGGCTTCTTTTTAAGTTTTTTTAGTTAGCATTTTGGAGAAGTGGTCTTCAATTGTTCAAAGTTTTGGACTTTGATTTTGAGAGTTATTTTTTGAACAGTTTTTTAAGAGCCATCAAAATTTTATGAAAATTAACTTTTGTCAAAATAGTTCTGAAAAATGGAGCTGAAGATGTTTGAATCTTGCTGAACTTTTTTCGCTATTTTTGGAATCCAGAGTTTCAAATTTCCATAATTCTAGAATTCTAGAAATATCAAAGTCTCCTTTCCGAATTCTATCAACACAGTATTTTAGAATTCCAGAATTTTGGAACTAGAAAACCTGAATTTCAGAACTTCAGAGTTTCGAAATCCGCCTTCACGAAATTTCGAAAGTGTGACGTTTCGAAAGCGTGACGTTTCGAAAGTGCGATGTTTTTTCAAGTGCGATGTTTCGAAGGTAAAAATTTCAAGTCTTTCGAAACGTCGTCGAGCCATTTTTGTTGTATCCATTCTCTATCGTCATAAAAAGAGAACGTGCATATCGTAACTAAACTTGCGAAACGTCACACTTTCGAAAATGCCAGAAATATTTGAGTCAAACCTGATTCTCAGATTCTTAAAAGCTCGGATTTCTAGACTATTGGTAACCTTAGAATTTCAGAAATAAGAAATCCAAATATTCTGGAAATACAAAAGCTCAAAATATGGCTTTTAAAATCTTTTTTAACTGTTCCAGAATCTTAAACTTCTGAAATTCCAAGAAGCAAAATTTTCAAAATCCAATTGTTTCATTTTTAAAAAATTCATAAAAATGCCCATACTCTCCTCTTATTTTTCTTTTATTTTTCTTACCACCACCACTTTCCCATATTTTCCTCAAATCTTTCATCCTTACATATTTATCCTCAATCCCATTCTATTTACCTTCCAAAATCCCCCTCCTTAAAAAAGCTCCTTTCCCCAAAATAAACTTTGTATTTTGTTCACCAAATTCTTTCGTACTCACTAGTCTGTTTTTTTATTCTTTATGAATCATCTCTACGTCAATTGTCGATACAATAATAGACTTCAGAAGAGCCGCAGGAGCATCAATAATCGTCTAGAAGAGGATGAGCTATTTCTGAATCAGAGAAGAAGAATCATAAGAAAAAATGATGGCAGCCAATTCGATTGTTGTTCAAAAACCGCCGAGCACCTACATGTGCTCATTCTCACTTTATGCATCTACAGTAATCATGGCCATTCTTCAGACTGTGCTTTCCGCTTTACTAGCGTGAGTTTGGTTTGGAGGGAATTTGAACATTTCGAATTGTTCGATTCTTGGATTCTTGGATTCTTGGATTCTTGGATTCTTGGATTCTTGGATTCTTGGATTCTTGGATTCTTGGATTCTTGGATTCTTGGATTCTTGGATTCTTGGATTCTTGGATTCTTGGATTCTTCGAATCTTATACTGTGAAATTCTGAATTTTGAAGTTTCAAGAAACCTGGATTCTGGAGTTCAGCCCAATATCCGACTAGCACAGCTTATCCAAAAACCTTCACCAATTTTCTATAATCTTCTCTTTTCAACAAAAATACAAAAACATCCTCTCCAATCAATCAAAATCCATCTAAATCCCTCTCAACTTCCAGAATTCTCTACCGTATCAAAATCGAGGGAGACAGTGTGATCGTTCGTATCCTATTCTGGATTCACGTGTGTTGCTCCATATCCGCACTGCTCTTCTCCTTGTTTTGTCTTGCCAAACGGAAAATTGGGTCGACTTATGAAGTGGTACTACATGGATATTTGTTGAGTGTGGTGAGTAGTGACACATTTTGATTTTTGCTGCTGTTATAGAAAAACTTCGGTTAAAACGCTGAAGAGTACTGGACAAAAAGTAGTCTCAAGTTTGAGGGTCTGAAAAGAATAGGTTTCCTAAAATCCAATTTTTCTAAAATGTTGTAAATATATCAAGCAACTCAAGAACTCTATTTTTGTAGTTGCCAACTTTTTCATAAGTCCATACTTCAGTCAGTTAAGTCGAGTGAAATCCAAAAGGCTTAATTATGAGGCGGAATTTGAAGTGACGTCAGTAAACTTGGCCTAACTAACTGGATTGCAATCATATGAAAACGTTGTCAGTTACAAAAATATAGTTGTTGAGTTGCTCTATACATCCGCAAATTTTCAGACAAATTGGAATTCTGGAAACGAGTTTTGCAGACCCTCAAAGTTTACCTATTTTTCTCAATAAAAGCCCCTTCATCCAGGCCAGTACTGTATGTATATACCTTTTTGTAGAACATGGTACTGATCATAAAGTAAATTCAACTTTGAGAGTCCAAGCAAGTAATTTCTAAAACCCACGAGGCTTCGAACTTTTAAAGATTAGCACTAAAAAATGTATTCTTATTCGAGGTCAAGGCCGAAGTCTACTAAAATAAGATGGCTAAGATGACCTTTTCCATTTAAGAATGGTACTGTAAACAGTGCAGCTCTATATCTTAATATTTCCAGCTCATCAACGGCCTAACCTCGCTATTCGGAGTCCTATACATTCCTCTATTCTTCCTTCAAACATCTCACTCTCTCATGGAAGGCCTCGACTATTTCATCTGCTTCAGTCTCTCGGGCATCCTTCTCTTCCTTCAATGGGCCGTCAAACAAGTCACCGAACAAATGCTACCGGTAATGGAACATGATTTCAAAGTTTAATTTATGGATTTTTTACTGTTATTTTGTCTTATCTCACTGAATTGCAATCAACTCGGTGAGCTGGCTTTAAAGTGCAATAATAAAGGTTTCTAGTGAAAATGAAGTCAAATCTCTAAATCTTTATTCCCAGAGAGTTCTCGGTCAAAAACATAATGATTGTAGATTACTAGCTTTTCGTGTTCATTTCTTCTTCATCCTTCTAGGAGGGGTTGTCCTCAATGGATAGTCCAGCAGCAGAAAAAGCAGAGGTCGAGGCGATGAGAACGGTAGTGTAGATGGTGTTCATGGTGTGGATCGATTGCTGGATCTTTGCCCCAATTGAAAACTTTGCCACCTTTTATAGCCAACTATTTGTCATCATCTTTGGCTGCCACGTGGTAGGATGACAAATCTATCGCTATAAAAGGAGTCGAAGTCCTCCAAGATCAATCAATCAATCCACACCATGAACGCCATGAACACTGCCATTCTCGTCGCCCCGAGTCTTGCCTCTTTTGCTGTTGGACTCTCCATTGATGCCAATGCCGAGGAGAATCTCTTCTGATCGGATGATCAATTCAATATCGATTAATGCGGATTCAGGGACTCTTAAGCCATAATTCAGTTCTCTAACAGTGTACTTTGAATGAAAAGGTTTCTTTTTTGAAATCCCCGACTGTCAGTTTAAAAAACTGAACATTTTTTGAATATGCCCGTGAATCCCAAAATTGCATTATTTTGCACTGGATTTGGTAAGGTAGCAACTTTTGGCACAGTTTTCAGGTACAGTAATTTCTTATTCAAAAATAAGATTCCCACAACTTTTATGAAGGATTCCCAGCTATCGAATCATGTAGAAAACACTTATTTTGGTCAGGTAAATATTGAGAAAAATGGGTTTTTAAAGGAGCATTCCGACCCAAAAATGAATTAGCTTTAAAACATGTGAAAAGTTGTGTAGATTATCCTTCGAAACGTCGCGCAGCCGTTTTTTGAGACTTCGAGATTTTTATCAGGGATTATGAATGTTTTTATGCCAAAATCACTTCACACAGCATCTTCAATTGTCAGTTTTAAAAATTCAAATATTTTCTTATGTTTTTATTTTTTTGCAATTGTTTGGTCAAGTAACAATTCTTTTTTTCAAAGTCCCCTTTTTCTTACAAGGAAGCTCCAACAGTAGGGGTCAAGGAGCTTCCTTGTTAGTCCTGGGCAGACCAAAACAAACATTTTCTATATGATTCAATAGCTGAGAATCTTCAATTGTAAGAATCTGTGTTTCGGATAAAAAAATTGGGACGCTCAAAAATATCGCCAATAGTTGACACCTGACCGAAATCCGTGCAAAAATAGTGAGATTTTGGATTCCACAGGCGTATTCCGAAAATGTTCAGTTTTTGAAACTGACAATCGAGGATGATGTGCTGAGGATTTATCATGTTTTCCGATTAGCGCGTATTTCCTAACCCTAGTATTCAAAAATGTGCCAACAGTCCACAAAAACACTAAGCAATATCCTCTTCTCCCCGAAATCTGTGTCTTGTGCACTTCAAAAGTCGAAAATCGGCTTCAACACAAAAACATGCAGACCCAGTTGACCTCAAATATTTGAATATTTGCCCTATGTTCCGTATTTGGAAATCTTTGCATGTCATTTTTCCAATAACTTCTTTTCATTTGTAAATTTTGTGTTGCACTTGTATTTGTATGTCTCTTTTTCGAGTAGGTGCCACTGTTTGTTTTCAATTTGCATCTCTTCCCTTTCTTCCCTCTTATTCATTTTTTTTTTCGATAGAAGTGGCAACTTTGTCTCTTCTCCTACTTGATCCCTTATCTTCCCGTGTTTTACGAGGTGCTCAAGAACAAAAAAAACTTCATTTCCGCATACCTAATCTCTTAATACAAGTCTTCACCCAACCCCCTCTTTTTATTGTATTATTTCATTCAATTATCATGATCCATCTACAGTACTCCCTAACTTTTCTCATATTCTTGACTAGTGTTCAAAAGACGTCTTCTTATTACTCGTCTTTTCCTAATACTCATATAGACTGGTGTCTGTATTTTCAACGTCTTCAAATCTATAAACCCGAGTGTAAATTCTATGATGATGTGGATTTGCATGTGGAAAAGAAGATTCGCGGTGAGTTCAGAGGCTTAGGCTTAGAGGCTAAGGCTTAGGCTTAGAGGCTAAGGCGTAGGCTTAGTGGCTAAGGCTTAAGCTTAGGCTTAGAGGCTAAGGCGTAGGCTTAGTGGCTAAGGCTTAGGCTAAGGCTTAGAGGCTAAGGCTAAGGCTTAGAGGCTAAGGCTTAGGCTTAGAGGCTAAGGCTTAGGCTTAGAGGCTAAGGCTTAGGCTTAGAGGCTAAGGCTTAGGCTTAGAGGCTAAGGCTTAGGCTTAGAGGCTAAGGCTTAGGCTTAGAGGCTAAGGCTTAGGCTTAGAGGCTAAGGCTTAGGCTTAGAGGCTAAGGCTTAGGCTTAGAGGCTAAGGCTTAGGCTTAGAGGCTAAGGCTTAGGCTTAGAGGCTAAGGCTTAGGCTTAGAGGCTAAGGCTTAGGCTTAGAGGCTAAGGCTTAGGCTTAGAGGCTAAGGTTTAGGCTTAGAGGCTAAGGCTTAGGCTTAGAGGCTAAGGCTTAGAGGCTAAGGCTTAGAGGCTAAGGCTTAGAGGCTTAGGCCTATTAGAATGTTTTCATTTTCCAGCCAAACCCATCTCTCAACAAAACCGATACTCTCTAATCCAAATGCAAATGCAACAGTGTTCCGCCCATTACATGTACTGTACAGCCAACTATCAGTGCGGTGCTGGGCAATTGGTAAGTGTGCTCTAAAGAACTTCAATTTGAAAATCCAATAGAGCGCACTTGCTGACCCCAAAATCGCAAATTTTCCAGCGTTGCATCGACATGATCCGCTATCGTGAGTGCTGTGCTCCGACGCGTCGTGAATGCCCACCGGTCACTCATCTCAACTTCAGATGCATCGTTCAGGAGCCCGTCAGTTGGTGTGACGAGGATTCAGACTGTCACACGACGCCTCAACAGAGGTGTTGTCCGACGGGATGTAATTATAATATTTGTATTTGATTTTTTTCGCTATTATGATGTTTTGTTATGGTTGTACATACTGAAATTTTGGTTTATTAAAATAAAGTTCTATTTTTCTTTGCTCTCATCTGGCTTAATATTGTTTTCTTTTCGGTCGGCAAAACTCCAAAATCATCAAAAATTGAATTTTTAAAAAAATTACTATTTTTCTCCATAACTCGACTTCTAGCGAACCAATTTTCATGAATTTTATGGCAAAAGAAAGCATTTTTTCTTAGATTATTCTCCTTGTAAAATTTTCCCAGTCTAGTGCTCACAGTATTGTAGCAAACTCATAGGAGGAAAAAAGAACGAAAATTCTGAGCAAACGAAACCAAAAACGGGTTTTATTCGATTTTCGTCATTTTTTTTCTCGATTTTCAGGCGGAACTCGGAATTTAAATGGATTTTCCGGCTCTGGGACATTCCGCAGCCAAAAATCACTGTCTTTCGCATAAATTCGCAGAAATGAAAAATTTGGACAATTAACAATGAAAATTGCCATTGTCATACATTATTGTCATTTTTGCAGTTATTTTGAGATGTTTTATGCAAAAAACAGTGTTTTTTGGCTGCGAAATGTCCCGGCGCCGTATTTTGCTCATAAGCTTCTCACGAATTATACAGGTTTTCATCAATAAATATTATGTGAAATTCAATGAATAACAGTACAGGAGAGAAATGATAATAATTAAAGCTGAATTTGATAATGGCAAATATTATATTACGACGATGATTCTGAAGACGTTCTTCTTCTCCTGTGACGTCTTCTTTCCTTCCTCTCTTTTCTCTCCCTCTTCCTCTCCTTCCGTATCCGATGGCGTTCCTCCCGAGACTCGGAGCGTTTCGAGCGATGACGGTGACTTCTGGAGCCGCTTCTGGTGCGATGTCTCCTTTTGTGTTTTCGCGGCGGAGAATCCGATGATTCACTACGATGACGTCGTCGTCGCTTCCGATCTTTGCTTCTGCTTCGAGAACGACTTCTACTTCTGGATCTCTCCCATGTCAACTTCGACGAGCTTCTGCTTTCACGTCTTCTGTCGATCGAACGACGATTATCGATAGTGATGGAGAGTCTTCCAGATAAACGACTACTACCCGGTGGCGTGAGAGATCTTCGAGAAGTCGGTGGTGTTCTGAAATTCGAAAATAGGCTTAGAGGCTTAGGCTTAGCGGCTAAGGCTTAGAGGCTTAGGCTTAGAGGCTTAGGCTTAGAGGCTTAGGCTTAGAGGCTTAGGCTTAGAGGCTAAGGCTTAGAGGCTTAGGCTTAGAGGCTTAGGCTTAGAGGCTTAGGCTTAGGCTTGGAGGCTTAGGCTTAGAGGCTTAGGCTTAGAGGCTTAGGCTTAGAGGCTTAGGCTTAGAGGCTTAGGCTTAGAGGCTTAGGCTTAGAGGCTTAGGCTTAGAGGCTTAGGCTTAGAGGCTCACGGGACGGAAGGGGACTCGGATCCCTCTCGAATGTCTACCTCGAAAAGTGAACAATCTGCGGTGGAGATGGATAAATCGATTCGTGTTTTTCGATGGGTGCTGGAATGGCGTATTCTGGAAGAAGTGAGCAGACTTCTGGTGTCAGATACGATTGCTTGTCATAGGAAGAGTGACCTTTGGATATTCTGAAATTGTAAAACCGTATGTTTGGAGATGTCTATTTCAGGCATGTGAAATTACGGGCCGAGCTTTTTTTAAAAATATTTGAACGCCCGGCCCGGTATGCTCGCTATATTCTATTTGAGTGATATTTGAAAAGTCAACTGTGCTCATAATCTTCGACACAAATAACAGGATAAAAAATTGGTGGTAGACAAATAGGAGCTTTCTGAAAGTTTCTGGGCCGGGCCGTGAATATTAGCAAGAAAAGCCCGGCTCGGCCCGGCTCGTAACATGTCTGGTCTATTTCAGCTTACAAGTTTCTGGTGATCGCACGAGCTTTGTACATCAAATCCACGTGTTTCATGGCCTTCATCAGATAGTCCTTGTCTTCTGCCACCCGTTTCTCCACTTCTTGTCTCTCGTCTCTGAAATTTTTGAGTTCAAGTAGTTCTGCTCTATTGATAATGGGGCGGCGCGACGTTTCGCAAGTGTGACATATCGCATTTTCGAAACGTCGCGGAGCCGATAATGGAGCTCACCTAAACTCCTGATCCTCCCATAACTCCTCCCTAACTCGATCCAATATCTTTCCCAACAAGTTCATCCCGGACTCCATTGACGTCGTCTCGTTTTCCAGTACAGTCTCCAGATCTTTTCCTATAAACCCCTCCATCCAGTCATTCTTCTCTTTCCCAATTTTCAGGAATTTAGATTTCTGCAAAAAAATGGATAGTGAGGGAGAGAGAGAGAGAAGGGAAGAACAACTGGAGGGATATGAAATTACAGTAGGAAACTCACCGATTCCCCAAACCAAATCGAATGGGCTACACTCTACTAGTCGACTGCCTGTTGAGAGGAATAACGCATAACGAAGGGGTTTGGAAGAACGATATTTGGCCAGAGAGCCAATGTACATCACGTTCTCCTTGTGCTTGTTCCATCTGGAAAATGGGCGACATTTCGAAAGCATGGCGTTTCGAAAGTGTGTCGTTTCAAAAGCAAAACGTCACACTTGCGAAACGTCACAATTACGAAACGTCATCTTTCGAAACGTCGCGGAGCCGATATTTTGGAAGTACGACGTTTCGAAGATGCGACATTTCGAAAGTTTGACGTTTCGCAAGTGCGATATTTCGGAAGTACGATGTTTCGAAAGTGTGAAAGCGCGCTTTTGCCTGATTTTTGGATTTTTTCATGTATTTTCTGCGCTTGAGATTAAAAAAATGACTTATTCGAATTGTCTGCTTTCGAAATGTCACACTTTCGAAATTTCGCACTTTCGAAACGTCGCGTTTTCGAAATGTCTTAATCCTTACAAAGAATCGCTCCATCCTCGCATCGCTCCTTTCGAACACATTGACTTCATCATTTTCGGATTATCCGATTCCAAAACGGCCTCCATTAGGTCTCGGTCTTCCATTAGCGATGCCTTGTTGTACCTGAAAACTAGGACGTTTCGAAAGTGCGACGTTTCAAAGGTGAAAATTTCAACCTTCGAAACGTCACACTTTCGAAACGTCTGTAAATAACATACATATAATACTGTTCTGTACACGAGAATCGCTTCGTCTCGTTCTCAAAATTAATCGCTTTGTCACAATCGAAATCCGCCGGATGATGATTCGAGAACGGACTCACTTTTCTATAGAATAATGTGAATTCGCCGTCTTTTCGACGTACTCGACGGGTACCCATCTGGAAAACAAGTATTCAAAAAAGTGTATTTTGTGTGTCCCGAATATTCAACTGCTGTGACATGAATGGTTTTGTGCACTGAATTCTTCTAATTAGAATTCTTTATTGGTGCAAATCGGTCAAGAATAATGTATTTTAAATCGTTTGGGTGGAAGAGAGTGACAGAGAATGTAGACAAAAAAGAAAAGCCAGAAATCAATAAATGCTTCAATAGAAGCAACAGGACATTTAGGGGGAGGGATTCATTAAAAATTTCGGGAGAGCGAAACAAAAAAGAAATATTAATAGAAGCCCAAGTAATTATGTGCGAAACACAAATTTTAAATGTCGTCGATATCCAAGTCTTCCTCGTCATCGGCAGCAGCAGCGGCAGCTGGTGCACCGTTCGATGCCTTCGTGGCAGCCTTTTGCTCTTCTTTGGCGGCCTTCTCTTTTTGTTGACGAAGGAACTCACTCTCCTTGACGTCACCTCCGAACTGAAAATGATTAAAATGAGGTACTTAATAATTTTGATCAATTTCTTACCGCGATATCGTCGTCGGATTCATCTTCGGTCTCCTCTTCCGCTTCCTTGAGCCATGTGAGAACTGGCTCAGCTTTCTCGATGATCTTCTTGGCAAAGGACTTGGAAATGTATTTGCTCGATGGTTTCTCTCCCCATGCGAGAAGAGCTTCCTCCTCACAAATGTCGGCTTCATACAATCCCTTGATTATGTGTCCGGACAATGGCAAAAGAGCAGCTTCGTGTTTCTGAATCACTTGCTCGACTCCTCCCAACAAGTAACGTTGAGCCTTCTTGTCGTTCAAGACGAAACGGAGCAAGAGGTTGCGGTGAGCTGGAATCTGCTTGTCGGCAATAATCTTCTCATCGAAGAGAACATTGGCGAGAAGAAGCGATGCCTTCTGCTTCAACTCAAGTCTCTCGGCTTCGTCGCGCAAAGCAGTCTGTCCTTTAGCGTCGCTGATACGGCCTGAAAACACATTGTTTTTTTTTTGTCATAAAAATCCTTTAGTACCTTCTTCTTTGGCTTTCAAGAAGAAACTGTGAAGCATGTCGAGACGCTGCTCCTCGCTCTTCTCGAGATCCTTGTCTAGCACGAGCTTGCCCATTCCCGCCGACAGCATGCCATTCGGCTCGACTGGTTCGGGTTCCCAGTCGTCGTCGTCATCATTCGAACTGCCCTTGTCGCTGTTGTGAATTAATTCAGCGGCGGCGGCTGCGTCAGCTCCCGAAGTCTTCTTTCCATTCTTTTCCTCGGCTTTGGCTGCAAAAACCCGATCAAATTTTGCATACACGGAAAACATTTGAAATTTGAGAGAATAAGAGGATTTTAAATTTAAATGTATTTATGTGTTCTGGAACTTATTCTAGTTACAGAAACTTTCTGTCAGAAAATAAAACTCACAAAAATCGACATCAATCTTTGGCGGGTTCTTCATGATATAGGTGGAAAGCTTGTGCTTGAGATCAATGTCGAACGAGCATCCACACGCCTTGCACTTGCTCTTGATGCAATTCTTGCGGACGAACAATTGAGTCTCCGGATTCTCACACGACTTGCACAAGACGAACTTCTTGATGAATCCATCCAGAATGTCCTGAAGCTTGTTCGCATCATGCTCTCCGTTGACAATGTAGCGTTCGTTCTTGATATCAAAGTTCGTTTGAGCTCCGAGCTCGCAACCAAAATACTTCGTTGGGTCTGAAAAAAAGGAATTGTTTTCGTCTTCGCCGCCAAAACATACACATTGGCGGGCGCTCGAGTGCTTTCGCGATATCAGACATGTTCGAGATGACGGTCTTGATTCCGTTTCCTTTGCCTTCGACCTTCGCCGAGAGCTTGGGCATCTTGTAGCGGTAGAACGGATCAGCAACAGCGCGGTTCACGTTGAGAGCCATCTTGGTAGTAGTTTTTGTTTAGACCGTCTTCTGTAAAATTGCTAACATCGGGTGTAATTCCCCCTGTTGCCGCCTTGCGCGCTCAATTCTGATACTTACAAATGGTAAATATCACGAGTCCGGTTGATATGTGGATTTTGAGAATCGCATACACTGTTGTAATCGATCTTGGATTCACTGGCGTCGAGAGATGACGACGCTATCGATTCGCAAATCTTCAGTTTCTTTCTCTTTCTGGACAACCTCCCTGCAAAAAAAACAGAAACCTTGTCGTCGGGGTAGTGATGATGGTTGATACTCTTCGCAAACCGATTATGTGTCCACAGCCGACTCGAAAATCGGAGCGGGTTTATGACAAACGCGGGGGGACAGCGGGAAAACGAACACACTATTTTCGTTTTGAGGCGCGAATACAAAAAAGTGTCAAGTTAATCTGGGGTACTTTTCAATACTCGAATGCCCCACACCGCCATACGCTTCTAAAAGTCACCGGAAATGCGCCAGGTGATTTTCGACAGATTACTGTAGATCAAACATTTTTTGCACTGAAAAGTCGGTTTTTTCGAGTTCTAAAATTGCAGAAGCTCTTTTTGACAATTTTCACAGCACGATTTATTAAAGGACACATCAGGGATTTTTTGAATGTAGAAACATGAAAATAGGTTTTTAACTAACGCAGAAATTAGGCTCCCCACTTTTTAATGCGTTTTATCCATTTCAAGGACTTTAGCGCTGAAAATTCCAGCAGAAAACGCATTGAAAAGTGAGAAATCTAATATCTGCACTAGCTTCAGACCAATTTTCATGTTTTTAGATTCAAAAAATCCGTAATGTGCCCTTTAATGAATCGGGTTGAGAAAATTGTCAAAAAAAGATCTTCTCCGATCTTTTAACTCGAAAAAAAACGCCTTTTCATTACTAAACATTTTTTTTTACCTACAGTAATCTGTCAAAATTCACCTTTGACTTTTGGAAGCGTTGGGTGGTGTGCCCTCGCTTATGCGAGTTCCTCTATATTCCGTTCTCTTGGGAAAAGAAGTTATTGATTGTTTTCGCTTGACGAGATTCTTTCGAAGTCTAACCTGTCATTAATAGGCGCACCTGATCAGCTGATACCCGCCTTCATGATAGTGTTAACTGAACTATGTTGAAATTTCAAAATCAAAGCCCAAAGTAGATTTTTTTTCCGCAGATTTTATTCCACACAAATGTCGGGAAGATAGCTGAAGCGCAAACTGGTTTCTTACTAGTTTGGCGATGTAATTCGTAAAAACAAGCATTTGTTTTTTTTCTTTGCGGAGAAAATGAGATTACCAGTATACTCAAGACGCAACACTAACCAGAAGAATTCGCTCGGGACAATGGGAGTGCTACTAGAATAAAAGTGAAAAGTGCGGCGGCTTCCACGTATTCAGCGATTTTTAGATTTTCAGATTTACAAACCAGGTCGCCACGTTGGCTATAACGCTTACCTTCTTGAGGGTTGTCGATCATATAATTGCAAATGGGCGCGAGTTTGTGTGGGCACAAGAACATGCACAACTGGATCTCCCAGTTATCAATTGTGGTCAGACCAAGCAGAAGAAGAGAGCTTCTGTAAGAATAAAAGAACAGTGGGATAGGGAGGCGGGGCGAGAAAGTGAGCAATGTGGAAAAGTTTCGAAATACTTGACGGAATGAAAATTGGGGCAAATGATGTGTGTGTGTATGCGGCGCGATGCCCGAAGAGGCTTGGCCTGTGTGAGAGTGAGGCGGACGCGGCGGTTTCTCTCTAGTGTTCTCTGAACCGCCTGCGTCTCTTCACAAGAGTATTCTCTCTTAGTGTATTCTCTCTCAGTCCGCAACACGTTATCTTCGCCTAGTTTCCACCATCCCATCGTCTCTGTCCACACATTGTGTGTGTGATGTCATGAGAAGAAGAAAATAAAGAAGGAGACCAGCAGCAGCCACGTAACTTTCCATATTCTCGTTTTCTGCTGTCACTGCACAAAAATGGGAAGAGAACAACGTGGCTCGATAAGAATTATCATCTTTAATGTACACCGCGGTGAACAATTGTGTACTTTGCATCTTTATGAGTGTTCGAGATGTGAAAAAAGGACAACGGGGGAACAAAAATGGTGTCTTTTAAGTTTTTAAGTTTGAGGATGGAACAGTACTGTCTTTTCAAGAGAACCAAGCAAAAAACAGATCTGAAAATAAGCAACGCCCTCAATTGCAACTCCGCCGCACAGTTTTTCTTGTAATCATGGAAATTTCTGAAAAATGACTTTTTTCACCATTTTACGAGTAAAACTGTGAAAATTTGTGAAATTTAAATAGAAAATCAAGAATCGGCACCTCGGAAACCCATCGTAACCAGATTTCATGATCGAAAATGAAGAAAATTAAATATGCCAAAAAAAAATGTTTCTTTCGTCATTTTCACTTATTCTGGTGGGTTTCCGAAGTGCCAATTCTTGATTTCCTACCTGAATTTCATAGATTTTCATAGTTTTACTCGTAAACTAGTGAAAAATTTCATATTTCAGAAATTCCATAAGCACAGGAAAAACTGTGCAGGAGAGTGGCAATTGGGGCGTTGCTTATTTTCAAATTTGTTTTGGAAAATATTTTTTGCTTGGTTCTGTTGAAAAGTCCGTAGCAACCGAGTCAATTTAGAATTTTTTTCTAGAAGGAAAATTCTTAAAAAATCGCAAAAAAACCCCTTCAAATAAACAGTTTTTCATGTCAAAATGTTGCTAGAAACCTGAGGAAACTCATAAATCACATCAAAACCGCTCGAAAAAACAAGAAACACACAAAAAATGCATTCAAAAAGACAGGACAACCGCCCAAACGAGGAAATAATTTTTCTTGTGGGAAAAGGCGCGCGCTGCGAGACCCGACGTTCAAATAAATGAGTGCGCCTTTAAACAAGCGGGAAGTGGGGGTATGTGTGTTTGTGCGTTTCGTGCGGGAAATTGAGACAGATGTGATCGTTCGAATGTGAGAAGAGATTTGTAAAATTACTGGGAGTATTTTTAGAAAAAAAAATATGCGGAAAAATACTCGAAACACGTCAGAAAAACGTCAAAAATAAAAAGATCGTTGCGAGACCCAAATAGAAAATTTGACAATGCTCCTAGACGAGTACGGTAGCCCTCGGGGAAAAAAATTTTTCTCGCACAATTTTCGCTCCTATTTCTTCCAGTTTTTTATCCTACTAATATTATTTCGCGATGAGAATAATGCGGAAAGTAAATGTAAGTAAATTTCACTGAAAATACATAAAAATTCTCTCAATGTTCAGCGCGCGGAGCAAAAAGAAACGCGATTCGGAATCAATAACAGCTTCCCGGTCAACGTCATCCTTATGCAGCCGACAACAAGCCACGAAACATTCCTAGAAAGATCCGATTACGTAAATTGGAAAAACCACACCGCTCGTGTTTATTTCTCTCGCTATTTTTAGGTTGATTTCGAATCAACGAGCAAGCTCCGTAATTGGCCGATATGCGTCGGCGAAAAGCGATACTTTGTGGACCCGACGATTTTCTCGAGAAACTCGGATTACTTTCGCATCATGATGGGCAGCACGTTTTTCGTCGAGGGTGTCGGCAGGCAGCTACGGATACAAGACGAGACGCCAGACGACGTTCGCACACTGATCACTGTCATCTCGCCGAATTCGTTGGGAATGTATCCGGACCCAATTGATGGTACGGAAATTTCAAACGGAGCGAGTACTTTTACTTATTTTCAGAGCGAAACGTGTGTACCGTGTTGAGGCTATGCGACAAGTATTTGATGAACAATCTGAAACAAAACTGTGTTGATTATTTGAAGGAGTATAGGTAAGATATCACCACAGGCCGTATTTTTACATTTAATACCCCGGATAGCGATAAAATGACACTAAATACCGTTCTAATATTTTTACGATAAATATTTGTCAAGTTTTTGTTTGAAAAACGTAGTGAAAAAATGATGACGTTTTTCTCCAGACTTGCCTCGCAAAAATTTTTTGAATTTCGGCCTACTGTAGGCTACTGTAGCTTTCAGTTCGAAATTCAAATCTGGTAGACGGTGCCATTTTGTATGTCATTTTGTAGATCTTGTCAAAGTCCACATTTTTATATAAGTTTCGATTGAAAAATCTTAATTTATATAGGAGGAAATCGCTGGCCCAATTCATCTGCTCTTCACCAAAACCCATTCCCATTTTCAGGCCGGACCCTTGCACGGCATCAGAAGCATTTCACCTATTCTACGAACTCTGCTTCTCCCTCAATGCCGAATACGCTCACGATGCGACGCTTGCCGATGTGGCCATCGATACAATGTACAACTGCCTCTCGGAGCTGACTAACCCATCAAATATTTCCCATTTCCAAAAGTATCTTGTTGAGCTGAAAGAACAGCAAACTAGTGATAAGGACGCCGAGAATGTGAAACGAGTTGCTGATTCAGTTCTTCATGGGTAATGAGGTTTAAAGTGAGCATTTGAATGTTTTTTCGTTTCCAGAGGAGCTATCTTCCGTCACCGAATCTCATTCAACGAAGAGGTCCAAGGCCTCGGATGCCATCAATGCTCCATGAGACCTCCCACACGCCAATCTCGTTCTAAAAACCGACGTCCATTCGTTCTCTCCTTATGCAAATCGTGCAATCGAGAAGTGTGCGTACTGTGCCGTCGAAGCTTGTGCCCGCGGCTATTCGAGGATTGGATCAACGAGTTGCGATCTTAATATTACTTGTAGTTTTCCCCCCACTTGTAACTTGTCTATTTTCTTGTACTATTTCTATTCGTGTATGTCCACCTAATCAGATCATTCTATAATATTCCTTGAAGTCTCTCGATTCAAACTCTGCCCTTGAACATGTCGATTCCCTAACATCTAACCATTGCTTAATAACTAATTCATATTCTTATCATTTTTCTATTCGATGTTGATGAATTTTCCTAGTTTTGAATAGACGCCAAGCAAAACTTTGTTACTTAACATTGAATGCTCGATTTCCGAGATATGGACGTCTGAACCAAAAATGGTTAGTTCGAATCTTTTCGCATTGATAACATCTGCAGAAAATTGGAGAAAGGACATACTTTGAATCGGTTTCGGAGATATTTTCTTAAAATCTTGGCTCCATAATGGTGTTTAAAAAACTAGTGATTAATTTATTAGAATGGGTTGCATATAAAATGATAGAGATTTGAAACATACAAATCTATTCAGAAATGTTTTGTTTTCTTTCAATGAGAACAGAAAACATACGGTAAATGTGGGGGTGAGCAGTGATTTTAATTTTTAAAAAATTGTCGGAATTCGGAATTGGAAATTTGTAAGAATCTGCTGATGGAGTAGCGCCGCGTCTTTCGAAAAATTCCTTCGCTGATCCAATCGCCATTGCGGTTTTGAATTCGAGTTCACACAACTGAAGTCTAGAGGGATCTTCCAGAAGAATCTAAAACAATATATGAATTTGAAGACATGAATATTTAATGTAATACCTTCGAAATTCGCCTGAATCTGACTGCAAAAAGTGTCAAGAATTTCAAAGTCATCTTTGGTGCACTAAAAACGCGAAACAACGAAAAATTTTCGTCGGCGTCAAGAATACTTGGAAGGAAGGTGACTTCGAGAGTTTCCCACAATTCCAATCCTTCGATCTCTTTTGCAACACTCTCAATTTTCTTTTTATTCAAATAATACGGATCACTCGTACTAGAATATCCGATTTTCAAATTTTTCACTGTTCCAGCTTTGAAGAATTTGAGTATTTTCAGCTCTTCGATTGAGCCAGTGCACGAAAGGTCCACATTTTGAGAGTGAATTTCTGGACGATGAGTACATGTTTCCATTCTCTGTACAAGCTTCTTCGCGAATTCCTCTGTGACTTCCGAGTCGACCCCGTAGGGCGTGTCAATTACGAAACTTGTCAATTTGAGCTTCGGATGGCACAAAATGCTGAGTAGGTCATCAGTCGCCACATCGTGGTAGTTTCCTTCTTGTGCGAATTTCGGTCCATAGCCCGTGTTCACAGCACACGATTTTCCAGCGTCCCGGTAACTCCAGTGGCTTCGATTGAATTTTAATCGGACTACATCATTATGGACGCTGATAGTGATTTTCTTCACGAATTCCGAGGTTCCCTCGAGCTTAGGATCCCAACTGTCTACGACAGTGCGGAACGCTTTGCAAACTTTCCGAAGGACGAGACTGAAAATGTAAACTTCCTTTCTCTAACGATCGCAAACCTTACCGATTGAAAGGCTCCAAATCGCTGGTGATATTTTTGAAGATTTCAATCGGCATGTCAGTGAGTTGTCGAGTCTTTGGTTTCAGGCTGAAAATGAGAACTTTGAGTCGAAAGCAACACAAAGACAAACCAACCTCATATCATAATCAATATCAAAACTTCCACTCTCGAATCGCTGAAACCAGAAGTCGAATTCTCGACGCTCAATGACGAAATCCGGTCCCATTCGCTTACGCAGGCTGTTGAAACACTTATTGCCAGGTTTTCCGCTGCGAAATTCGTAGAGAATGATTGAACGGCGGAATCTCGGGTCGTTTAGATAGGTTTCATCCATGATGATTTGTTAGTTTCGAGCTGTAAATAGAAAAATTTTAAAGATTTCCACACAATATGGCGAAAAACGGAGAGAAAAAAGAGCAGAAGGCCGTAAAAGAGACTGAACAAATCGACAATATTGCGAATCTAAAAAACCAAAAATTGGGCTCGGAGTGAATTTTTGAGCACAGGAAACACGAAATCGTCCATTTTTTGTTATTTTTGCATCTGAAACTGTCTTTGAAATTTACAATTTTAAACTGAAATAATATGCACACAATTTTTACTCAAATCGCTATTTTAAAACGCAAAATATAGACTCAGAATCCCGATTTTGGGATTTCCGTTGCGATTTTCAAAATTTTGTTCGTCGCGAGATCTTTCAAGATTTGATGCGGTGCTACAATTGGTCTCGCAGCGATCGCATCAAAATACACAAAAGAAATGAAAATTTTGCACCATCTATAATTAGGGACCACCACATGCGTTAGAGAAACAAAAATTTCCTAAATCTTTTGATGCTATCTTGTCATATAGGTAAACAGAAGAACGTTGCTAAATTTTTACGTGAAAACAGTCGGTCTTGGCCTAGATCCAGCCATAAATGTGCCTTTTAAATTTCAACTGATTTTCTACCAGTGGGCGGAGCTTAGAATAGTGAATACACAAAAGTAGGGCACGCAATTTTCACGTTTTCATCCTTTTCACAGTGGAAAAGCATGAAGAAAGGAACCTGTTAGGCCTGAAAATGTACTGAAAACCATCTAAACATGCATTTTTCGACAAGAGCGCACGGTCGGATCAAAAATTGTTCAACTGAAAAGTTGTGACACATAAAGAAAGGAACAAAATGAATATAAGTTTTCGAGCGAAAATTGATGGTAAGATCAAGAAACAGGTCAAAACAATGTACTGGAAAAAGTATGATGTCTTTGACGAGTCCTATTATTGTCTCCAAGACCCTAGACGCGCCAAGTTTTTTGTAGCTAGACAGGGTGTTTATCAAAAACTATCCTCCCAGTTTTTTGAAATTTTTGAACATTTTGAGCCTCAATATAGGTCACAATAAAAAGTGAAGTTTGACCCAATTTTTCATGTTGAGCGCACGCTCAGATTCAAAAATAAGTGGTACCAATGTCTTCCGTATGACAAGAACTACCAAATTGAGCGGTCAGATCGAGCGAAAATTAGTCGAAAGTAGGTCAAATAAGTTTTTCTTTGCACATTTTTCTTCTTATCTGCTGATCAGCTCATCATTTTTACGTAAAATTTAGCAGGCAGGTTCTCAAAGGTGTGTTACATGCCTTCTGAAATTTTCCCGAATTTTCATTGGTATTGAGCAGAGTTTTAGGTCATTGAAATCATTAACAGAGAAATGGACGAAAAATCAGAACGCCCCGCCCCTCACGTGTGGTGGTCCCTATCTATAATATGAAATGTGTGTAGAATAAATAGACGCCATGAGAAGCTTGGTTAACATTGAATGATTGACTTCGAAGATATGAACGTTGGATCACAAAATGGTAACCTTTAATTATTGGACCCAGTCGATAATGGCTGTAGAACACTGAAGAAAGAAAATATTTTGAATCGATTACGGAGATTTGCCAATTAACTTCATTCATTCAGTACACACACAAGAAAGAAAGTTCATTCCGTAATGGTGTAAAAGGCAGCTTTTGAAAGGCTAGTATTTTTTAGAATGTTTTACAATGGACCAATGAGAAAAGTTTGCTTATAAACATAATAGAGCCATTTGACAAATTGTTAACATACTAATCCCTATTCATTCAGAAGTGTTTTGTTTTCTCTCAATGAAGACAGATATCCAGCATATATCTGACACGTCATCGATTTTAATTTCGAAAAAACTGTCGGAATTCGGAATTGGAAATTTGTAAGAATCTGACAATGGAGTGGCGCCAAGATTTTCGAGATGCATCTTCGCAGTTGGAGTCTCCATTCTGCTATTGTATTTGAGTGTACACCACTGAAGTCTCGGGTGATCTTGCAGAAGAGTCTGAAGCAAATATATGAACTTGAAGAAGTACCTATATATTTGATGTTATACCTTCGAAATTTGGTTGAATCTGATTAGAACATGAAAGCTGAAAGTCATAGTCATCTTTGGTGCATGAACAACGCGTAGTAGCGAAAAATCCTCATCATCCTCAAGAATACTTGGAAGGAAGTTCACTTCTTCGAGAGTTTCCCACAATTCCAATCCTTCTATCTCTTTCGTAACACTCTCAATGCTCTGCTCATTCAAACAAATATGCGGTACCATCGTATACGGATTTCCGATTTTCAAATTTTTCACTGTTCCAGCTTTGAAGAATTTGAGTATTTTCAGCTCTTCAATGGAGCCTGCACAGGAAAAGTGCACTTTCTCAGCGTGGATTTGCGGACCATGAGTACATGTTTCCATTCTCTGTACAAGCTTCTTCGCGAACTTTTCAGTGATTTCCGGGCTGGTCACGTAGCCCGTGTCAATCCCGAAACTTGCCAATTTGAGCTTCGGATGGCACAAAATGCTGAGTAGGTCATCAACCGCCACATCGAGGTAATTTCCTTCTTGCTCGAATCTTTCTCCGTAGTTGGGCTTCACAGTACAATTTTTTTCTATAGTGACAGGTGTATAATTTTCTGAGTCACAGCAGTATCTCCAGAAGCTCTCATCATTGAAGATCAAATCGATTACATTGAAATTGATGCGAGTTTTCACCGTATTCACCAATTCTCCCTTGACTTTCGGGTCCCAATTGTCCACGACAGTGCGGAACGTTTTGCAAACTTTCCGAAGAACGATACTGAAAATTGAAATTTCAAAAAAGCAAATTACAGTTGAAAGTTTTAATATTATCGCAAAAATCAAACTAAGACTTGGGGTTTGCACTGTTTCGATTTACGAGGTCCCGCCCACAAAACGAAAGCAACGGTTCACCGCCCATTTTTTGTGGGCGGGGTCTCGTAAATCGATACAGTGCAAACACCGAGTCTCAGTTAGACTTTTTCGATAATAGCGCTCTTTCTTTCTCTACCGATCGCAAATCTTACCGATTCAATGGCCCCAAACTGCCGGTGATTTTTTTGAAGATATTGATTGGCAAGTCAGTGAATTGGCGAGTCTTTGGCTCCAGGCTGAAAATGAAAACTGCAAATCGAAAACAACACAAAGACCGACAAACCTCATATCGTAATTAATATCAAAGTTTCCACTCGTAAATCGATGAAACCAGAAATCGAATTCTCGATACTCCATGACGAAATCCGGTTCCATTCGTTTACACAAGTTCTTGAAGCACTCATAAATAGGCTTTCCACTGCGAAATTCGTCAAGAATGAGTGAGCAGCGGAATTTCGGGTCGTTTAGATTGTTTTTATCCATGCAGATTTGTTAGTGTCGAGCTGAAATCAGCAAAACGTCCAAGATTTTCACCAAAAAAATAGAGAATAAAGAGCAGAAGGCCGTAAAGGAGACCGCACAAATCGGCAATATTGCGAATCTTTAAAAAACCAAAAATTTGGCTTGGAGTGAATTTTTCAGCCCAGGAAACACGAAATCGCCCATTTTCTGTTATTTCTGTATCTGAAACTGTCTTTAAAACTTACAAATTAAAACTGAAATAATATGCTCCCAAAACGCTTTTCTAAAACGCAAAAAAATTGATTCAAAAATCCTGATTTTGGATTTTTCGTTTTTTTTTCTGGAAAAAAAGTGTTTTGTTTCTGTTCGTTGCGAGACCAACTCGTCTTTTTGTAAATTTTAACATGCGTCTTTCAATATTTGATACGGTACTGCAATTGGTCTCGCAGCGATCAAAAAAAGCAAGCAAAAAAAAACGAAATTTTTTCTTTTTTTTCTGGAAAGATTGTTTTTGGAGAAACTTCGCTGCAAATTTCGCTTGCGAACGCTAAATATCTTTGACACAGTATTAAAGTATTTCGAAAAACAATATTTCTTCCAGAAATTCATCCTCGCCGCACTCATCATGCCTTCCACTCACATCACCGTTGCTGCTCACTATTGGCAATTGACATGCACTGCCAGTGTTGCCGCCGTTCTTCTGACACTTGGAATTTCCGGATGGATTTCTAATTTTTTCGATTTCGCATGGAAATCTGCGCTCTCGATTTTGTTCAATGTCGCAATCGTCACATTTTTCATCGCGATAATCAAAATTGAAAGAGCTTCGATGGATACGAAGAGAAATACTTCAGTTCTGGAAAAATGTCGAAGAGATTACACGATTGGATGCATCGGAATGTTTCTCCTCGCAATCGCATCGCTCTTTTCCATTTGTTTTCGTGAGCCCGCCATAGTGAGCTTGATTTTTTAAAATTGACCGTTAATCTCGAATTTTTTTCAGGACAACATCCGCATCTACTTTTTCTCCAACATCACATCCATCGTCGCCTACTACGCTTTCATCCACAAAATTCAGCATTTGTGTTTGCTGGAATACAAGAAGTCCCATGTCGCCATTGTGCAAGTGGTCTACTCAATTTTCTTCTTCTCTTGTCTTATTTGGAAAATTTCCATGGATAGAAATGATAATTGGAGTTATATTCTCGTATTGATCACATATTCGTCGAGTCCCGCTTGTTTCGCACTGACACTGATCTCTCTTGGGTGCGGTTATGTCAAGCTAGTGAAAAAGGACGCTGAATTTGTTACGGAGGAAATTCAAAACACAGAGTTAGTAAAATTCGAGAGAATGAAAGGCTTATTACGATCGTCCCAATTCCAGTAATCTCGAAAATAACATTTTTTTCATAAAAATCGTTAAAACTCGAATTTCAATCGAAAATCGAATTTCAAATCGCGAACTTACATTTTTTCTAACCTATTTCAAAAATGCAGAATTTTTCGCTGATTCGAATGCACCTAATATCGCTGCTCAAAGCGCGGTTGAAAAGTTTTTAAAGGCGATTTTTGAATTTTTAAAACTGAAATTTCAGTATATTTTTTTGAAAATCGTCTAAAAATTTTCAACAGCGTTTTTGAGCAGCGAAATTAGACGCATTCGAATCAGCGAAAACTTCTGAATTTTTTGGAATAGGTTAGAAATTTGAAAACTGATTTTCTCGAGTTTTAACGATTTTTATGCAAAACAGTGTTATTTTCGTAAATACTGGAATTGTGACGATCATTTGAGTACAAAAATGACTTTTTCAATTCGAATCAATATGCAATCCCTTCAGATCAATCGATTTGAAATGCGAGGCTTGCTTGTCGAAGTACAACGGGAAGAATCAAACTCCACGAATTCTGATCAACTGTGGACACACCCTGTGCCAAGGATGTATCGAGCGAATCAGCCAAAATCAATCACAAATTCTGTGTCCATTCTGCCAACAAGTGACCGGCGTTCACGGTGGAAACGTTGAGAAGCTGCCAAAGAACTTTGCGATTCTCAAACTTGTCGGATAATTTACCCCACAAATATCATCTCACAGCCGATTTCATGTTCACCTCAATTTGTTTTACCCTTCTCATGTTCTAAAATACCCCCTGTTTTTTTGTTAATTGTTTCCAATTTATGAAATTTTCTTGTTTTTAACGTTTCTAAAAGGAAGCTGTACTCTGCGCGTTGAAAACTTTGATCTGTTTTTCGTTGATATCTCGAGCAGTTTCTCCATTTAATTTTTTCTCTTGGATTACTATGTCCCCCTCCTCTACCAGGTCCCTCCGAAACATCCCTCATTGTACAAATATGGATCATTGGTTGACTTTGAGACCCGAGACGAGGTTGTCTTGGAAGGCGAAAAAAGAAGAGACGAGTGTTGAGGAGAGCGTTTTGGTGAGAGGCAGACCCCAGTCAGCTGAGTGTGTGTGTCTCCCCCCACCACCCATTTCTCTCTCTGTCTTTTCTACTTCCATTCCCCTTCTTCTCGTTCGTTTTTCCTCGGTGTACTGCTGCTGCTGGTTTGTTGCGGGTGTGACCCGTCACATTTTCACTCCAGCCAGTTTTCTGGATCTTTGTTTTTTTGATTTTCAAAAAAAAATTTCCGTTTTAAAACCTAATTTGTTTCATTTCATTCATAATTACCAAGTTTTTTCCCATTTCCAATAATCCACTGCTCCCTTGGTAATCCTATTCATCCAATTTAATTCAAACATTTAGTTCTTCAATCTTCCTGATCGGAAAGTATTGAATCAAAGATCTGATCTTCCTCTCTCTCTCATCGCGTGTCCATACATTTTCTCTTTCCCCTTTCCCATCCCTTCTTTCTCCCCATCGTGCGTTGTATGTGAGCGAATGTGAGTGTCTTTTTCTCCTTTCAAAACCACAAAAAAAGGACGAAGACATGACGTCGTCAGGATGGTCCCGATGATCCGAGGGCATTCTGAAAAGGGCATGGATGGGAGGCTATTACGGGAAATCGTAAAGTAGTTTTTCTCATTTTCCAGCCATCTTCATATATACCTGGGAAAACGGTGTAAACAACAAGAGTGAGGTGGGAGGATGATACGAAGTCAATATTGACTGGGATGGAAACGGGAAGAAAATGGAAGAAATTTCTGGACAAATTAAAAATTTCAATGTTTTGGGCGAAGAAAATGCGAAAAAATTGAAGAAAAACGCGAAATATTGGCAAAGGAGAGGAGTTTCAAACAGTGTGCAAAAAGTTTTTTAAATAAAGAGATTTACGAAAAATGTTGGTTCCGCGACGTTTCGCAGGTGCCACGTTTCGAAAGCAAGATTGTCCACTAAATTTCAAGTTTTCAAGGAGGGACTTCAGTCATTGTTTATTTGTGCTCAAATGATCATCCCAATTACAGTATTTACAAAAATAACAATGCTCGAGGTTCGATTTTCAAATCGCGAACTCACATTTTTTCTAATATATTTCAAAAATCGCAGAATTTTTCGCTGAATCGAATGCACCTAATTTCGCTGCTCAAAACATTGTAGAAAAATTTTTAGAGACGATCGTGCAGAAATCTGAAAATCGCCTCTAAAACACTTTCTACGCTGTTTTGAGCAGCGAAATTAGGCGTATACGAATGAGCGAAAAATTCTGCGATTTTTGAAGTAGGTTAGAAGAATGTAAGTTCGCGATTTGAAAATCGATTTTTTCGAGTTTTAACGGTTTTTATGAAAAAAGTGGTATTTGCTTAAATACTGTTATTAGGACGATCATTTGAGTACAAAAAATTACTTTAATCCCACGTTAACTTCTATTCCCTTCTGAAATTATCCTCATCGCTTCAACGCCCATCTTTAATCTTCGAGTGCCACATATAAAAAGAAAAGAAAACTGAAACAGTGGTCCCTCCCCTAGTTCTCTTTCTATTTTTTTCCTCTTTTTCTCCATCCTTCAATTCTTTTTTTTCCAACCAACAAACCGCATCTTCTTTTTGTGTCTTTTTCCAAACGATATTATGTCTTTCTAGTTTTTGCATACCTCAATCAAAAAAAATTGCAGGTAATTGGTGGCTCTAAGACTAAACGCGGCGGTCCACGACGACGACGACGACCAGCGGCGGCGGCGGCACAAGATCAGCAGCAGCGGCGCGGTCCTCCTCTCCGATACCATCCACATCGTCGTGAAACGTTCGCGGAGCAGTCAAACTGTGCTCGCAACACAGAACCGTTCAATTTTCAAGCCTTCCTTTTACGGGTACATTTTAGATTCATGGAATAGAGATATGTAGAAATGCTGAAAATATTTTATGGCTAAAATGCCTATTTAAGTAAACTGCGTCCGCAAGAATTCGACAATGAATGAAACAGTGCGAAATCGCCTTTCTGCTACATTCTCTTCCGAATAAAGAGAGGATATTCAATGGCCAACAGCAACAAGCCACTCGTTTGTTTCTTCTTTCGCCCACATATTTCAAAAGTTTCGGCGATTTCTCAAAATGCCTCGATTTTTTGAACTAACTAGGGAACGTTGTAAAGAAAAGGTGAGATCCATCAAAGTGATGCACCCCATTCGAAAGATCATGTTTTGAAACCAAGAAATTCATCTTCCATTTTTGCGGAACGACCTTCTGAAGGCGTATTAACGTCTTCTGAAAATTTGCCAAACGACCAGCGAATTTTTATACGCATTTCCGGCCTGCATAAAAATGTGAATGGATGGCCTAGTGGTGTGTGGGTTTGGCTGCCGACAGTGACGATGCTGGTTCGAGTCCAACTTTTTTCAAACTTTTTTTGCGACGTTTTTTCAACTTTTTACAAGTCAAGTACGCTCCCAAAAAGTTTGAAACTGTATTAATTGAATATTTTGAGCTGAAAAATACATGTGAAGTAAAAGATACATGGTTCATAGATGTGGCTTTTGGAAATCAGCAAATAATGTCAATCAAGCTGTCACATACCTTATGATCTACTTGAAATACAAAAATCTAACTTTTTGGGGGCGTACTTGACTTGTAAAAAGTTGAAAAAACGTCGCAAAAAAAGTTTGAAAAAAGTTGGAATCGAACCAGCATCGTCACTGTCGGCAGCCAAACCCACACACCACTAGGCCATCCATTCACATTTTTATGCGGGCCGGAAATGCGTATAAAAATTCGCTGGTCGTTTGGCAAATTTTCAGAAGACGTTAATACGCCTTCAGAAGGTCGTTCCGCAAAAATGGAAGATGAATTTCTTGGTTTCAAAACATGATCTTTCGAATGGGGTGCATCACTTTGATGGATCTCACCTTTTCTTTACAACGTTCCCTAGTAAGAATGTCTGAAGCAACTTGATTTGTTGAAAAAATAAGCCGAAGTTGGCCAAAACCAAACATGTCCCAACCCGGGCCGGGCCGACGAAGGAAATTCTGCCGGCCCGGGCCGGCCGTCCGGCTCGGTTGGCTCGGGTTTTGAAACCCCATTTTCCGAAGGTCCATTTTTGGGGAAATTCATGTAAAATTGAATTTTTTTCCGGGAAATTCCTACCCGGGCCGGGAAAATTTCTCTCCGGATATGGACGTGTACGCCCCAAACCCAACATCCTGCTGTTTCAAGGATCGGCCATTTTGCAGGTATTCCGAACCTCTTGTGCACTATTTATCAGGACATTTGGTCTTCTTTTCGCACGATATCTAGCATTTCTATTGTAAGTGCTTATTATTTTTCTGGAAATATTTAGAAATGAAGTACATATAACTAGATGACGATACTCTTGAGTCAATAAATATAGCCATCTTGTATGTCATTTTGTAGATCTCATCAAGACGTACACTTTCCTATAAGTTTCGATTGAAAAATCTCAATTTATACGGGAGAAAATCGCTGGGCTCGCGCCGGGCCCCCTAGTTAACCCTAGGGGTCATCATCCGAAAAATACACACCTAAACATATCTCCAGACCTACCTCTACCCCTGTAATGTCTCTGAACGGATTCGGTGAGCACGTGAGAGCCGCCTCTCACGCCGGCTCCTGGTACAACGGTAATCAACGAGACCTCGATCGCCAGCTCACCAAATGGCTCGATAACGCTGGCGAGCGTTTCGGCACCGCGAGAGCCTTGATTTCACCGTAAGATTTTTAATACGGTTTCTTTGAATATAGTATTTCTGAATCCCAGACACGCCGGCTACTCGTACTGTGGAGAGACAGCGGCATTCGCGTTCAAACAAGTTGTGCCTTCTGTTGTGTTAGTTTTTCTTTTGAAAAATACTCGACCAATCGCAAACTTTCAGCGAACGTGTCTTCATCCTCGGACCATCCCACGTTGTCGCCTTAAATGGCTGTGCTCTTACCACTTGCAGCAAGTACCGTACTCCATTCGGAGATCTTAACATTGATCATAAAAGTACACTAATAGAATAAAGAGCCTCCTATCGTTAATTAGGAAAATTGCAGTAAACGAAGAGCTCCGCGCCACGCGTCACTTCGATCTGATGGATCGTCGAGATGAGGAGTCCGAGCACAGTATCGAGATGCAACTTCCGTTCATCGCCAAAATCATGGGCACTCGACGGTACACCATTATTCCGGTTCTAGTCGGATCATTGCCCGGGTCTCGACAACAGACTTACGGGAACATCTTCGCTCACTATATGGAGGATCCGAAGAACTTGTTCGTGATTTCCAGTGACTTTTGTCATTGGGGAGATCGATTCAGCTTCTCGCCGTTCGATCGGAATAGTAGTCAGCCGATTTATGAGCAGATTACTAATATGGATAAGCAGGTAGGGGGAGATTAGGATTACAGTCATTTTTTTCGTATTTACGAAAATAACAATTTTTTTCGTAAAAATCGTATTTCAAATCGCGAAATTACATTGTTTTAAACTTATCTCAAATAATGTAGCTTTTTTCGCTGATTCAAACGCACCTAATATCACCTCTCGTTTCGAAAAAAAAAACGTTTTTATGAGCTTTAGAAACGTTTTTATGAGCGTTTGAAGTTTCAGCAAGAGACGCAGAGAAAGCAGACACTCTCGTTGTCGAAGAGACGCAGAGAAACGAGACAGTGTCTGCGTCTCTCATAAAAACTTCAAACGCTCATAACTCGCTTCAAAATGGTCCGTTTTGACTCCTTTTTGTGGTTGAAAACATTTTTACACGATTTTCTGAAATTTCAGTACAAAAGTTTGAAAATCGTCTAAAATTTTTTATCTTTTGTTTTGAACAGCGTTATTAGGCGCATTCGAATCAGCAAAAAATTCTGCATTTTAAAAGTAGGTTAGAAAAAAATGTGAGCTTGCGATTTGAAAATCGATTTTTGACGCTTTTATGAAAAATATTGTTATTTTCGTAAACAATGGAATTGGGACGATCATTTGAGTAAAAAATGACAATAATCCTAAAAAAATGGTTTTCCAGGGAATGGCCGCCATCGAGACCCTAAACCCCACGGCCTTCAACGACTACCTCAAAAAGACCCAAAACACTATTTGCGGCCGGAATCCGATTCTGATCATGCTTCAAGCCGCTGAAGGATTCCGTCTCAGCAACAATCACACTCACGAGTTCAAATTCTTGCACTACACACAGTCGAATAAGGTGGGAAAGTTGGCTCCGCAACGTTTCGGAAGTGTGACGTTTCGCAGGTGTGACGCTTCGAAAGCGGGATATTTCACATGCTCAACGTTTTGCTTTCGAAGCGTCACACTTGCGAAACGTCATCTTTCTTCAAATTTTCATCGAAAATTTGCAAAAATTTCAGGTTCGCTCCCCGTCCGACTCATCCGTCTCCTACGCGTCCGGATGTCTGTTTGTCCATCCAAAATGATTTTCTTCAATTTTTCCCTTCATCCGAAACTCTTTCAAATATGTGTAAATTTGTAGGATTATTATTATTTTTTCGCTTTTTCCTTGTCCTTCTCTTCAAATATCACCTTGTAAATTGTATATACTTTTGACTCTTTTTTTTCTCAATTTTTTCAATTCAGAGCCAACTTTTTTTTTCGTCCCGTAAACCTCTTTTTTCACATCCCCCATTCCGACGATTCGAAATATTATGATTTTTCAACCTTTTTCTTTTTCAGTCAACACTTGTGATTATGATTATGAATGCATTTATTTGTTCTAAAAATGTACATCTATTCGAAAATTTGAGCTTCGAACACAATGGGCGGAAATTTGACGTTTCGAAAATGCGAAATTCCTGAAGGGCGACGTTTCGAAAGTGTGACATTTCGAAAGTGCGACGTTTCGAAAGTGCGACGTTTCGACAGTGCCACATTTCGAAAGTACGACGTTTCGAAAGTGCGACGTTTCGAAAGTGCGACATTTCAGAAGTTTGACGTTTCGCAAGAGCGGGCAAATACTCGTCTGCTATAAGATTTTCTGCTATTTTACCATCTGCTATTTGTGATCATCTGCTATCTGCTATTTTCAGTGGATCACTTGCTATATTTGACTCATCTGCTAGGTTTTTCCCCTGTTTGCTATGTCTCATCTGCTATCGAGTGTCTCATCTGCTATGGGTCATCTCATCTGCTATTTTTTAAGATCATCTGCTATTTTTTAAAGATTATGTGCTAGTTTTTTGGATCATTTGCTAGTTTTGGGGATCATCTGCTATGAATTTACAGATTGATCACACAGGTTCTAGAGACATTTGGTATACCTGTATTAGGTCTGTTTGAGCTATACTCAGTATTCTTTTTTGGATTACTTGCTGTTTTTGTGATCATCTGCTAGTTTTTTTAGGATCATTTGCTAGTTTTGTTGTGATCATCTGCTATTTTTTAGGATCATTTGCTAGTTTTTAAGATCATTTGCTATTTTTTTTGGATCATTTGCTATTTTTTTGGATCATTTGCTAGTCGTTTCAGATCACTTGCTGGACTTCCCCTCGTTTTTCATGGGATACTCTTCACATCTTATAGTGTCATTCGCTATACGTTTTGAGTCTTTTTTTTGAAATTGTGTCCCAGTTTCGGCTTAGTGTCTAGGAAGCTACTCTTTTTTCCGGATATTAGAACAGGTGTAATGCATGAAAAATTACGCTTTTCAAAAAATCTCAAAAAAATATTTTTTTTTTGTATTTGAAAGAAAAGGTTTACAATATTTGGATAACTTTTTGTGCTAATTCTGTTCCGCATTGTCTCGACCCAAAACCCATATTACAATTGGGAGTCATTAAAGGTTAGCTTTTTCTTCCAATTATTTCAAAAACTAAAATTTCCAGAAATGTCCTCTGGCACTATTCTGCATGTGTTATCCATTTGCGACCTAATGAACCATCGCCCATTGACACTCCGCTAAATTTCAGTAGGCTGCTGATCGAACGCACATTAAAATTTAGCGGAGTGTCGTAGGGGCGAATGGATAATATCAACTTTAAAAAAAAATCTCTCACGGTCCACATGTTCTAATATCCGGAAGAAAGACTAGCTTCCTAGACACTAAGCCGAAACTGGGACACAATTTCAAAAAAAAGGACTCAAAACGTATAGCGAATGACACTATAAGATGTGAAGAGTATCCCATGAAAAACGAGGGGAAGTCCAGCAAGTGATCTGAAACAACTAGCAAATGATCCAAAAAAATAGCAAATGATCTTAAAAAACTAGCAAATGAACCTAAAAAATAGCAGATGATCACAACAAAACTAGCAAATGATCCTAAAAAAACTAGCAGATGATCACAAAAACAGCAAGTAATCCAAAAAAGAATACTGAGTATAGCTCAAACAGACCTAATACAGGTATACCAAATGTCTCTAGAACCTGTGTGACCAATCCGTAAATTCATAGCAAATGATCCCCAAAACTAGCAAATGATCCAAAAAACTAGCACATAATCTTTAAAAAATAGCAGATGATCTTAAAAAATAGCAGATGAGATGACCCATAGCAGATGAGACACTCGATAGCAGATGAGACATAGCAAACAGGGGAAAAACCTAGCAGATGAGTCAAATATAGCAAGTGATCCACTGAAAATAGCAGATAGCAGATGATCACAAATAGCAGATGGTAAAATAGCAGAAAATCTTATAGCAGACGAGTATTTGCCGCAAGAGCGACGTTTCGAAAGTGCGACGTTTCGAAAGTGTGACGTTTCGAAAGTGCGACGTTTCGGAAGTGCGATGTTTCGAAAGTGTGACATTTCGAAAGTGCGACGTTTCGAAAGTGCCACATTTCAAAAGTGTGAAATTTTCGAAATTCACTTCTGAGTCGTTTGGTTAAATATCCTACAAAACGGGCTCAAAACGTCACACTTTCGAAACGTCGCACTTTCGAAACGTCACCCTTGCGAATAGTCGCACTTTCGAAATGTCGTGGTCAAGAAAATTGTATAAAAATGATGATGATTTATTTGTGAAATTATAAATAAAAAGCAAAAGAATCAATACAGAAGATTCGTAGAGTATTTTGATGCCAAGAGATCTCACATATTATGAGAAAGGAGGACGGGGGTTTTGGGGTTATAATAAAAGGCGGGATTCTCAAAACTTAAAATTATGGACTTTTGTGCACGTGTGACAGCAGAATGTTCCATACCGCTTCTTCTCGCACAACCCATTCTTGACGATCAGATCGCAGGTGCTCGCGTTTCCAACGTCCACACAAGCCTTGGTGGTCGGGCGGCGGGCGAGACCATTCGACACTGCGGTCCAACGTGGTCGAGCGGTGGTCGGCGGTGGTCGAGGAGTGGTCGTGGTCGGTGGTGGCGGCGTTCCCATGACAAAGTTCGGTGATGGAGTGAGCATCGGACGAGGCGTGGATCGTTGTGGAGTGTTGGCACGCTTGATTACCACCTCGACGCCTTCGCTCATTTGACTTTCCTGTCCGGCGATGCAAGTGTAGATGCCGGCATCGGAAGTCAACGAGTCCACGATTTCCAAAGTGTCATCGTTCTCCTCGGTGATGCGGGTGCCGAACTGGAGGAGGCCGCCGTTCTTGTACCAGGTGATCGGGGTGACACCGTAGCCGTTGCAGCGAATCCGGAACTGAAAGATATCAAATAATATATCAGTTGTTCAGCGGGTATGAGTTGAAAAATTCCTTTCAACTAGTGCATTTTTGATAAAAATCGGCTCACTACAAACCGAGTTACGATAGTTTAAAAAATATATCTTTTTTTTGAAAAAGGTAATTTTCTCTATTCAAAATTGTGATTTTCCCGCCAAAATTTATATTAACATGAAGGTCTTGAGAAGATCTACAAGATGGTATATAATCCAAATTGTTTTCTTTGCTCAAATTTTTGCTGGCGTCCATTATGCTTAGCCGATTTGATATACTATTGTCCCTGTTTTCAGAGGGCACTGACCAAAAATCAAAAGCAGGAATATTGGTGTGTTGTATATCATTTTGTAGGTCTTATCGAGTTCTACATTTTTACATAAATTTCGACCGTAAAACCTCTTTTTTTCGCGGAGAAATTGTCGTTTAAACATTGACAAGTGTGCCGGATCTTTAGGGACGGCTAGTGCTCCAGTAACTCATTTCAAATGTGTATAACTTTTTTGAGGGAATATGGGTAAACATATGGTCAACATAAAACATGTTCCTTATTAAAAAAGCTATCGATTGGTGAGACAATTGTTAATTTTAGTAAAAAAGAATCGAGTTACAACTTATATTGCCAAAAAGTTGCCCGAATTTCCAAAATCGGCATTTTTCACAATACAAGGCGTAACTTTGTCAATTTTTGATGAAATTTGACAGTTGTTTTACCAATCGATAGATTTTTTAATGAGCAACAGTTTTGTGTTGGTCGTATTTGTACCCGATCTCTCTGGAAAAAGTTATTTGCGCTTGAATGAGTTGCCGGAATATTTTGCCGCTTATCCTTTTGGTGACGACCGCAATTCTGTTTCAAGCCGGTCAATTTCTATACCAATTGAAAGGGAATTTTGAGAGCAATTACGGGTGTGTCTATACTTACAGTCATTCCAACGTAGAGTGGCACTTTATCAACGATATAGATGACTGGCGTGGTTGCCGATGTCAACTGTCCCATTCTCTCCTCTCCGGCATCAACCTTCACACTCGAGCACTGTCGGAAACAATCCAGCTCCGTATCGAAACGATTCGCATTTCCCTCACAACCACCATAATGGAACATGTGACACGACTGTGTGACTGGATCGTAGAAGTACTTCTCCAATCCCAAACGACACGGTCCTGGTTCTGGACGAAGTGTGCACACTTCATCGGATTGCTTCTCACGACAGCTTTGCTGACATTGTTCCTTGCTAACGAAGCGATTTTGGTTTCCACGACATCCTCCGTAGGTGAACGGTTTGCAGTCCTCGTCCGAAGAGTCGTAGTACCACATGGAAATGGAATCGGTGCATGGACCGGCGCTGCGTTCGAGGGCACAAAAGTCGGAGGTGTTGGTCCAAGAGGATTCGATTCGGCAGAGGGATTCACAGTCGGATTTCGAGGAGAAGGAGTTTCCGTTTCCGCCGCATCCAGTCCACATCATCATTTTGCATTGGGAGGTGGTGGAGTCGTGGTACCATCTGGAATAGAAAAGGGGATTTTTAAGCTCTTTTTGAGAATAGTGTATTTTGAATCTTGGTAGTGATCTAAATACTCAAAAACTGTAAATCATCAGAAGAAAACTCCCTATCGATTGACATAGTGCTCACAATGGTTCAATTCTGTTAGAAATTGTACAAGACAAAAATAAATTTGGCATTTGATTTGAAATTTTCTGAAGACGTAAATTTCAGTTTGATTTTGTTTTTTCAAAATATTTAAAGCCATAACTTGACTTCTAGTGGACAGATTTTAATGAAAATTATACGGATCAATAGGACATTTTTCACTGATTATTTTCTATTTTTTCTATTCTTGAAAATTTAGCTCCGCGACATAAGTGTGACGTTCCGAAAGTGTCACATTTCGGAAATGTGACGCTTCAAAACTGTGAGGTTTCGCAAGTGTGACGTTTTGCAAGTGAGACTTTTTAAAAGCAAAAATTTTAAACCATTTTGGGAAAAATCGAACGTCGCACTTGCGAAACGTCCCACTTTTGAAAAATTACACTTGCGAAAAGTCCCACTTGCGAAACGTCGCACTTCCGAAATGAAGTATTTTCGAAGCGTCGTACTTTCAAATCGTCAAACTTTCGAAACTTCACACTTGCGAAACGTCGCATTTTTTTTTCGAAACGTTACACTTTCGAAATGTCGCGCAGCCAATAATTTGATTTTAACGCTATCAGAAGAATATCTTTCCTTTTTCCAATTTAAAAAAAAATTGCTCTAAAAATCCTTGTTCTAAAACGGAGGATTGTTCCATAGTTACAAAAATGAACGAAAAATGAGAACTCTTTCTCTCTACAGACTACAAGAGTAAACATTTTTTGACAGTTTGAGTTTTGTGTTTGAACTGAGAAGAGTAGCATTGCTACTTTGAAATATTGGAAAAAATAGAATTTTGAGCGTTTGAGTTTTGTTAGCAGTGCTAGTTAAATTTTCAAGCTAAAAATATGATATACTTATAATTTGATCTTCTAGATCATTCTAAAACTTATATTTTTTCATTTTTTTCAAATACAATTTTGATTGCTCAGCTGATACTTTTTGCAAAATTACAGTATCAAAGTTCATAACTAGACCTAACCACATGTGACTCATATGACTCTCTATATTGTTTTTACAAACTATTAATGTATGCACATCTGTTTTTTCCAGAAAACTTTGACATCAGTTCAGTTTCCCATACTCTTCTCTCCTTTTCCTTCGTTTCTCTTTTCAAAAATGTCACAAAACTATTTCCCCCCGAAACTGTTTACATGATGTTATAGGGGTTAGTAAATACCACCATACCTTGGAATAGCCAATTGACAGTCTCCGTGATCGGCTGGCATGTCGCACACGGGCACGTTTCGCCATTTTCCACAAGCTCGTTCGCAGGTCTCCTGGAAAAACGCTTTTTTTCTCATAGTCAACCAAATTTAGTGAAAACAATGTACAGTTACATAGAATGGAAATTTTCCATGGATTAACTTGACTCATAAAAAATTGTTGGGTCTTCCTATTCGGAAGTATTCTGAACCCTAATAATAAAAATGTATCAAATTTCATATGCAACCCCTCTTTCTCTCCACATCCACTTTTGGTATTGATTCGTGAGGAATTGGAAAAAAAGAGAAGGACTTTCAAAAAGCTGAATAAATATTCGACTCGTGTGTGGGGATAGGGATAGCGGAATTTCGAAAACGTTTATCCATTGACTAACTTTTTTCCCACTGTTTTTTATTTTGTCCTTCTCGGGTTCGTTTTACGGTTAATTAACTCTGCTCATAGTTATCCGATTTCAGTGAAAATTATACCGTTAGAATGGAAATTTTCCAAGGGTCAATTTAATTTTATAATAATTTGAAACTTCCTGTTGAGAAACTTTTGAATCTTTCAAAACTAGCTAATAGCGAAGAATCTCGATGAAATCTAATAAAACCCTAAAACGGTCATAACTTTGCTCAAAAGTCAATTTCAAAGAAAATTACAGAGATCGAAAAGTAATGTTCTGAAGAGCAAATTCAGTTTTTTCGGATTTTTGAAAACTTCAATTCTGACGTCCTCTGAATGAATCTGTAGTGCTCCAGTTTCTCATGGTCACAAAAGAAAAACCGAAAGAAAAAATGTCATAAGATTGCTCAAAACGATCTGATTTTAATGAAAATTGTACACCTGGTAAGCGAATTTCAAACCGCATATTTTCTTTGAGAAAATCTAGATTTTTTTGAAAAAGTGCTTTCCAAATGTCCGATTTTTCTGAAATTTTGCGAGTTTGTAGAACAACTCAAGAACTCTATTTCTATAGTCGACTACTTTTTCATAGGACCACGATCCAGTCAGTTAGGCTAACTTGACTGACGTCACCTCAAATTTCGATCATTTTGGTTTCGACGCGACCTAATTAACTAGATGGCGGTTCTATGAAAAAATTGTCAACTACAAAAAAGGAGTTCTTGAATAGCTCTATAAATCCACAAAGTTTCAGAAAAAACGAACGTCTGAAAACCACTTTTTCAGACCCTCAAAGTTGACCTTTTTCAACTGGAAGACACGCACTCATTTCCGCCAGTACTGTAGGTCTAGGAAATAGTCACGAACTAGTTTCTACACATTTGGGATTCTAGGCCAACTACTTCATACTGTATTAGTTCCCTGTCAGAACTACAAGGTTTTATTTCTGTCCAAAACCCAATCCCCTTTCTTATTATTGTCTTCTTCTTGTCGCTACTTCTCTTTGGCACTCACTCTATACAAACAGAAGAGAGTCCCTTCCGTTTGGTTTGTCTTTTTTTCTTGTTACTTTACTTTTTTCTGCCAATTCCACCCATGTCCTCGAGTACATACTACAAGGTATTGATTTTTCAAATTTCAGAAACCCCATTTTCTAAATGACGATTCAACGAAGTCTACTATTCCTGGCCACTGTCCTTTTGACAGTGGCAAATGCTGCTAACAATATGACATGGAGCGAGAAACAAGAGTACTGTAGAATCGGTTCGAACGATTTGAACACTTGTGAGACATGTGTTGGCAAAGGATCGGTTAGTTTTCAAAATCAGGGCAAGGCTGTCAAGTGTCAAATCGCCAAATCGCCGTGGGTAGATTTCCATGGTTGAATCCGGCGGCCCTGATCTTTTTTGATCCAAAAAGCTTATTTTCAAAAGTACGGCCGGATTCAAACATGGCAACCTACTCACGGCCGGGCCGCGGCTCAGGGGCCGGCCGTGTGACAACCTTGAGTATGGGTGATCTGTTGTTGACTTGAGAAAAATCAAAAACAGATCAAAGTTGAATGACTCATATGGTCTGAAGTGGGGTCATAGTTCATGTGACCTAGAAAGTTAAACTATAAGAAAGTTAGCTTACAAAACGTCAACTGATAGCCTAGAGCCTTAAAATTCAAGAGAAGCAAAAATTGGAAAGTTAGACCGTAACATCTGAAAAAGCTCATGGGCGCTAGAAAACAAACTAAAAACCCATAATGTTAAGAAAAACATCTGGTAACGGGTTTCAGTTCTGATGGCCTAAAAATCCTTTGGTGGCCTAGAAATCTCATTTCGAGATTTTCGTTTCGGTCATACACAGAATATTCGCTAAAAAAGAGACAGTAAACAGCGCATATCAAAGCTATTGTTTTCAAAAATCAAATTTTATGGAATGATGTCAAGAAAAACAAAAGGAGAGACTCGTGGCCTAGAAAATCTAGTTAGGGAAAACTAGGCCATCAAAAAACGAAAAACACCATCATTGTGAAAATAGGCTAAACAAAAAAGTTTCTTAAAGTGAGTTAACGATTTCGAAAATAATGTGAGTTTAGACTAGCAAATGGCAACTAAAGCCCTCGACAGCATTATCATGAAGTAGCTGGCCTAGAATTCCAAAAGTGTAGAAACTAGTCCTTGACTATTTCCATAATCTACAGTACCGAATCGATAGTGAATCAACGGTACTAAATACATCTACAGTCCTAAATCATAAAAATTTACAGTACTAAATCAAAAAAAATCTAGAATAAAAATCGGCAGAACTAAAATAAATCTACAGTATTGAATCTACGGTACTAAATCTACAGTATCACGAAGCATTGCATCAATTTTATTATTCAAAAACAGCCTTCAAATAGCTGACCAAAATGAAAGCGCGCGCTGTCGGTATCAATTGAAATACGCAAACTTTGATAGTCTGAAAAAGGGGTTTCCAGATGACCGATTTTTCTGAAATTTTGTGGATGTGTAAAGCAACTCTAGAACTTTATTTTTGTAGTTGAAAACTTTTTCATAGGACCACGATCTAGTTAGTTAGGTCGAGTGGAAGCCAGTAGGCTCCAAAATGAGACAAAATTTGAGAACCTTGGCCTGACAAACTGGATCGGGGACCTATCGAAAAGTTATCAACTACAAAAGTAAAGTTCTTGAGTTGCTCTATACATCTGCAAAATTTCAGAAACTTTGGATACCTGGAATCCACTTTTTGAGACTCTTAAAGTTGATCTATTTCCGCTAAAAGCAGAACTCTATGAAAACTAAAAATAATCGTTTCAGAATTGCTTCTGGTGTGGTGGCAAGACAAAAAAATGCATGCCATTCGACTGGTACTATCCAGACTGTGATATCAAGCACGTCAAGTACAACGTCTGCTGGGTGAGCACTTCCGCCGCCGCGATCGTCATCGCCATCTGCGCCGGCATCATCGCCGTGATCCTGATCGCTTGTGTCTGCTATTGCTGTTGCAAGTGCAAAGAGTACAATCGGATTCATAAGAAGGCGAAGGCTCAGAAATGGAATGATAAACGAACGGCGGCTCAAAGAGAGATGGAGGAGCGACAAAGTGTTCGTTCGAATCAGCGGAAAGCCGAGTTGGAAGCGTATCGAATGAAGTATAATATTCCAGTGAAGGACGATGGAAAAGTCTAATTTTTCGATTCCTACAGTATCCTTTTTTGTATCCGGGTCCTTTGTAGTTTCCTGTATTATCTGTTTGTCAATTTTTACCAAGTGGCTAGTCAATAAATTTTGTTTACTTTCAAAAGGTGTTAGTCAGCGAAAGGTACACAGAGAGCGAATCCTAGAGGCTATATAATGGGACAAGAAGCTCCTCATTTCCAGATGACTCACTTCCGATTTTTCTTCTGTTTTTATATCTTCTATTTCTATTTCTTACCCCATCGCCTTCTCTTTTCTTTCCCGCAGAAAAACCAGTTCTTTGTTTAGTCAATTCTGATTTCCCCCACCTCTCATCTTCTCAATATAAGAATCAAAAGACTTTCGGTCACTGTCTCACACTTTCAGTAAAGAATGTCTCGACTTCTCTGCCTTCTTCTGGTCATCGTCGGGGCTTCTGAAGCCGTCTTCACGCAGTCTGCCGGTGTAAAGGGAGTTTTGATGTGTGGTGATAAGCCATTGGCTAATACCAAGGTCAAGCTTTACGATGATGACACTGGTGAGTTTATAGGGTTACTGTAGAAGAGAGGTTACTGTGGAATAGAGGTTACTGTAGAGAAGAGGCTTACTGTATGGCTTATGGTTTTCTAATACGAAGGTCAAGCTTTACGATGATGTTGGGTTTGTAGATAGGGTTACTGTAGAAGAGGTTTACTGTAGAAGATAGGGTTACTGTAGATGAGAGAGTTACTGTAGAGGAGTGGATTACTGTATCAAAGATGGTTGCTGTCGAATAGAACGCTTATGATTTTGGTTTTTTAGCAAAAAGCCGTCAAAAACCGAGGTAGCAGAATCTTCTACAATTTGCGGGTTTTAGCGTAGAATTTCGATTCAAAAAAATTTAAAAATCAATTTTTCAAAATGTTCAAACTTAGTTTTGTAGATCTCATCAAGAGCTACATTTTGGTATAATATTTGCTCGAGAAATCTTAAATTTAAAAGGAGATATTTGACAATAAAAGTACAAAAAGTAAAAACTAACTCTCAAAATGAAAATACTTCAAAATCTAGAAAAAACGTTTTTTTCGAAACGTTTTCGAAGTATAGTTAGTTTTACAATAGAAGAGAGGGTTACTGTAAAAAAACAACTTTAAAATGACTTTTTAAAATACTTTAAAGTTAATAAAGCAACCCATACTACTCGAAGAATCTAAATTCTTTAAGTCAAACTTTCTCAAGTTTCAAGATCCCAAAAACCCTCAAAATCCCAGGACCGGATCTCGACGACCTCCTCGCCGAGGGTACCACCGACTCTCTCGGTCAATTCCTTCTCTCCGGACACACTTCCGAAGTCATGACGATCGACCCAAAACTCAATATCTACCACGACTGCGACGACGGAATCAAACCATGCCAACGTCGTGTCACATTCAACATTCCAAAATCCTTTGTGTCCTCTGGAGAACAACCGAAAACCTACTTCAACATCGGAACAATCAACATGCAAATCGAATTCGAGTCCGAGTCCCGTGACTGTCTTCACAGGAAGTAATCTCTCAATTTCTTGATCTCTGATTATTCTCCGTCATACCTACTTTCTTCTCTTCTATGTAATAAAGACTTTTTTCTTTTCCATCTCTTTTCTCATTTCTTCTCCATTGATACTAAATCAATTGATACCCATCTATCAGTAATACTACCCCTATGTACTGTTTACGATTGTTAGTACTACTATTTCTATTTTTAACTCCAATCCCCATAAAAGCAAATGATCTAGACGAGTCAGTGCTACTTGACGTCCATCGGATACTTCAAAAACGAAGTATTCTGGATAATGTGGCCCTGGATGATCCGCGAGCGCAGTGTCGAAATGGCGGTATTTTCGCTGGAGGGATTTGTCATTGTATCAAAGGACAAACCGGCGACCATTGTGAACATTTCGAGTGTGGTAAGGAGACCGCGCTCTATTGAGAAAACCCGTGACTTTCAGTAAAGGGGCTATCAGTGGGATTCCGGTTTGATCCAGAGAGTTTGCTCTTTAGTGAGCCGTGTATTTGTGAGCAAGGATGGAAGGGAGAAATGTGTGACTATCAACCAGCGGAAAAGGTTAGTAGCAACTCATTTAGGGATCGGGTAAAATAACGGTCAACAGAAAAAAAGTTCCTTATTAAAAAAGCTATCGATTGGTATAAAAACCGTCAATTTTCATTAAAAATTGACAGAGTTACGCCTTGCCGAAAAATTACCGATTTTGGCTGCTGTTCGGCAAGGCGTAACTCTGTCAATTCTTGACGAAATTTAATAGTTTTTTACCAATTCATAGATTTTTTAATAAGAAACATATTTTGTGTTGACCGTATTTTTATCCGATCCCTCTGAAAAAAAGTTATTCACATTTGAATGATTTTTCTAGTGCGGAAACAAAGGAGAATGGAAAAAGGATCGTTGTGAATGCGTTGGTCACTATTTTGGAAGCGAATGTCAGTACACTAGTAGATGCGTCGAAGGATTCCTTCGGAATGGGCGGTGCATTTGTAATGATGGATTCGAGGGAGACTATTGTGACAAGATCATTTGTGTTTATGGGTCACCAGGTTGGTTTTATATTGTTGAATAACTTTACCTATATTTTCAACTAACTAAAAAGTCTCAGAAACTAGTTCTCGGTACCACCTCGAAAAATCACAATTTCTCAGACTTCAAAAACCGCACTCTCTCCTGCCACTGCCCCGAAAAATTCGCTGGTCGACGATGTGAACAATGCAAAAAACATGGTGCCCTCATTGAACCCTTCCCACACTGTGAACTGGATCCCAGTAAGAAAAAACATATCGAAAAGGCGGCGGAGCACCGAGCAAAGGTTAAGAAGGGGGTGAGTTGTCAATGGAGCAAGATTGCTTGATAGGACTCAAAATTTTAGATCCGACGAAGAATCCAGATAATTTGCATTTGTGTCGTGGCACTTTCCCTAGTGGCATTTTTCGTTTGTTGTGGTCGGTGCATGCATAAAAATGCGATCACGGCGGTGAGTATTTGAAAATTCAGAAAAAAAAAATACAAATCTTGTTCCAGAAAAATCTCCGCAACCGCGAAGACACAGCTGAACGTCATCGCCTTCTTACAAACCATGTTAGACTTCAGAAATTGTGAGATCCCTATTTTAGACCCCTCTCTTTACTCCCCTCTTTTTCAGCGAAGAAACCGTTGCCCAGGAGAACACTGATAACACTGAAGCCGCGCGAATCGAAGAGCGAAATCGTCGAAAAAGTGAGCCGGCGGTTCTCAAGCTCAATGTCAGACAGAAGGAAAAAATCAAGATGGAGATGAAGGGTCCCGTTACTCGAAAAGATACCAAATAAACTAACCTGGCTGGTGAAGTGATTCGCGTTCGGATTGCAGCCAGAGTACATGAATGAGACGCATTGCGATCTTTCCGAGTCGTATCTAAAATTTAGTAAAGATTAAAACATTTTTGATTTTTACATACCTCCATCTCAGAATATGATCGTAACAAGATCCACGTTGTTCTGGAAGCATGCAGAGTTCCGGAAGGGCCCCGGTATCCACAATAACATATTCAGCCTCCTCCTCAATCTGCTCAACTTCCGGGTCATGATATCCAAAATGAGCATCTGTCTTTGGATTCGTCAATCGGACCTCTTCCAAAGTCTTCGATGCCTCCGAGACACTCTCCACTCTCTCCTCGATCTTGGCAACACACGAGCTCTCACACTTCTCCTTATCATCGAATCGATTTGTGTTTCCTGCACACCCACCGTAGTAGAATTGACGGCAAGAGTTGGAAGTCGCCGAGTAGTGCCAGACGAGTTTATAGTCGGCACATGATCCTGGATCTGGGACGGCGTAGCAATCGATGTGTTCGATGTTGGATTGATGGGGATCGGCGTGGTGGTGGCGGGCGGAGATGGAACGGGCCATTGGGGCATCGCGACGGCGACTGTGGGCGAATTGGTACCTGGAGAGTGTTAGGGGGTTACTGTAGGACTCAAGTTTGATATTACTTTTTTTGCTATTCTGCTAACGATATTGTTAGACATAGAGAAAATTTCTTGAAACTTGCTTTGGTTTTACAGTACTGGCCAAAAATTGTCGTTTCCAACTGAAAACGACACGCATTGCTGTTTTCAGTTAGAATTGGCCAACTTTGAGGGTCTGAAAAATGTTTTCCAGGTATTCAATTTTTCTGAATCTTCATGGATTAATAGAGCAACTCAAAAACTTTATATTTGTTGTTAACCATTTTTTCATAGGAGCACGATCCAGTTAGTTAGACCAAGTTGAATGAAGTCACCTCGAGTTCGGAGCCTTCCGGCTTCCACGCGACTTAACTAACTGGATCGTGGCCCTATAAAAAAGATGTCAACTACAGAAATATAGTCCGAGAGTTGTTTTATACATCCACCAAACTTCAGAAAAATCGGACTTCTGGAAACCACATTTTCAGACTCTCAAAATTGACCTATTTCAACTGACACGGTCAGTGCGCGAAATGTTTTCGGCCAGTACTGTATATTTAAGACACCAGAGGTTGTAAAAAACTTTGAGAATCTTTGAGAGGAATACCATGAAAAGATTCGGTCTGAAATTCGCTTTCCAAACATACAGTTTTCATTAAAATCGGATAATTTTGAGCAAACTTATGGCACTTTTTTTGAAGTTTAAAAATTCGGAGTTGGATTTTGAGTCTTTCGAATTCTTTTGTCTTCTTTTTTTCACGATTTTCAGATTTTCGAAATGTTTGGAATTGTGAACTCAAGATTCATAGACACTCTTTGTAAGATCTCGATTTCCAGACCCTGAAGTGTTTTGATGTAATAACAAATCTGTAAGTACCCTAATTCAGAATCCAGTGATCCGCTTCAAAATGTCATGGAAAGTTCCAATTTTCTGCTTTTTTAAGTTTTCAGAATCCTGACTAGTGATTCAACTATTTGAGTGTATTCTAATTTTGCATTTTGTCTTTGAAATGTTCCGAGGCCCAAACTTATTTTTCACACTTCTCAGATTCTCAAACCTTCAACATCAACACCCTATCACACCAACACTCCTAATCCATGCAACATACTTCAACGAAAACGCTGGATTCGGCTGTGGATCCTCCTGGAGAAGTGACAGCCTTGGTAGCTCTGTAGTCGTCGTGGTGGTGGACAATCCACTTCCTTCTGAAATCACACAATCACACAGTTAGACACTATCATGCAATTTGGGTAAGATGGCATACATGCAAAATATCTGATCTGATGAGACATTTTTTTATTTATTAACTTTATTGAAGCAAATTGGAGAAGGTGGGGGAAAACAATGGAAAATGGGGGAAAAAGAATTGGAAAACATTCATATAAATACGGATAGGCAGTGTATGAAAAGCACAACGCCCGATTGCATTCATCGATTTGCGGATGAATGCAGAAAGTGAGGAAGAGAGTGTACGGGAGCAGTGGAATAGAGGAAGGGTAAATATTATGCAATTGGGGATAGGACAGATAATAGATGCACGGGATAGACATCTACTTACGTGGGCATCGAGCCTGGCACTCTTCAATGGTGGCGAATCGGTTGGTGTTTCCGAGGCATCCTCCGTACACAAATGTCTCACACTGTTGGCTGGCGGCGTTGAAGTAGTAGTACGAGTGCTTTCCGGAGCACGGTCCTTGCACCTTTGGCAACGAGCAAGCGTCCTTGTGGTTCTGGCATGCGGCCTTGCACTGTTGCTCGTTGTCGAATCGATTGTTGGTTCCCTGGCATCCTCCGTAGTGGAAGCGGTTGCATGTGCCGTCGGCTTGATTGTAGTACCATTTGGTGGCAAAGTTCGTGCACGGTCCGGTGTCCTTGGCCTCGTCGCAGACGGAGTTGGAGCCGGCTGGGCCGTCTGGAAACGGGGGATGTTGGGAGTGGAATGATTTGTCACAAAGTATGGGCATATCTATATGTATCGCTTCTAAATTTTTGAGCTCCATTCAAGTTTAAAAGGTTAGAGTATTCAAAAGCGTCATATCTTCTAAAAGCGGGTAGTTGAGCAGTAACAGCTCAGACTAGTAATCTGAGAAGCGTCTATTTATGTACGGACTCAGAATCCGGAACTCTCCAAATTTAAAAGCCTTGGATGAACTAGTCTAGACGTTTACAAGAGGGAATATTGGAATTTCGAATCTTTCAAAGATTCCATACTTTGCTAGCTTAGCCCCGAAAGATTTTCCCATTTCCTTCAAAACAGAACCATCTGACATTCACGTTTTCTGTTTGAACAAAATATCGTCCCAGTGCAAAACTAAAGTCCCACATGCCCTATAGTCCCCTACAGTAACCCCGGCTTCCTCAAACCGAACCCGCCCGCGGCCGGCCACGGGGCAAAAAACTGATTTAACATTCTCTAACTAAACCATATCCATACCATTTCCACTGGCAGTCTCGGCGGCTGGGTTCACACAAAGCGACTCGCATTGATCCTTGCTGGTGAATCGGTTGGAGTTTCCTCCGCATCCGGTGTACTTGAAAGCGACGCACGATCCGGTGGCGACTTCGTAGTACCATGAGTCGAAGGCTCCCTTACAACGTCCCTGGTCGACGTTCAGATGGCAGACCTCGCGAGCCTTGTTTGCTGAAATGGGATGGATGCACGTGCACAAGAAACTTAGGAACAAAAAGGGAAGCGGGAAATCTGGAACTTACATGGAATGACAACTTGGCTCTGTTGTGGTGGGGAGACGATATTGTTGGCGGCTGGTGCCGGAGCGGCTTGTTGGGCGGATTGAGCTTCTGATGATGGTTGTCCTCCGTGAACGAAGAAGCATCTGCGCTCGCATTCATCCTTGGTACGGAAGCGATTGAGATTTCCTCCGCATCCTCCATAGGTAAAGGTCTCGCACTGTTGGCTGAAGGCATTGTAGAACCATTGATCCGAATAGGTCTCGCATGGTCCAGCGTCTTGACGAGATCTGCAGATGTCTTCCATGGATTGACGTGGCTGTTGTGGAGCTGGTTGTTGTTGTGGTTGTTGTTGTGGTTGCTGTTGGGATTGATCGGCAGAAGTGATATCGATTTGTTGGGCTTCTGGAGTTGGGGCGTACTGTTGTTGTTGAATCTGTGGAACTGGTGGTGGTGGGGCGGCCGTGGTTGGTGCATCGTATGGTCCAACATCCTTACAGAACATGGAGCATTCCTCGAACGAGTTGAAGTTGTTGGCGTTTCCGAGACATCCTCTCCACCAGAAGGCCACACAGTGCTTCTTGGTATGATCGTAGTAGTATCTTGGCTGAAGTTGATCACAACGGAGTGGTCCATCGACACGTGGCAAGTAGCATCTTCCCTTGCTTGGCGGCTCGACGCAGATGGTCTCGCACATCTCCTGGGTGGCGAAGTTGTTGTCGTTTCCACCGCATCCGCCGTACCAGAACTGATTGCAGCGGCCTTCGGTGGTGTCGTAGTGCCAGGCGAGCTTGTATCCGGATCCACAAACAGTTCCAGACTCCTGGGATTGGTTGCAGGCGACGATCTTGTGTGGGGCGACGGTTCCTCCCATGAGGAATGGTGGAGTGGTGGTGGCTGGACATCCGGCACGATCTGGTCCGAGGGCCTTGGTCTCTCCGTCCTCGCAACATCCGTGCTTGGCGTACCGACAGTTGTCGCATCCGTCGTTTCGTGGTCCCAACGCGGTGGTTTCTCCGTCTGGGCAGCATCCGTAGCGAGTGTATTGGCATGGGCATCCTTCCTTGTTCTCTCCACGAGCACGAGTCTTTCCATCTGGGCAGCATCCAAATTGGCTCTGCGCACAGCTCTCCGGGCATCCGTAGAATCCGGCTCCCTTGGCAACCGACTTTCCGTCTGGGCAACATCCGTACTGAGCGAACTCGCATCCGCATCCCTCGTTATGCGATCCCTTGGCGGTGGTCTTTCCATCTGGACAGCATCCGAACTTGGTGGTCAAGCAGTTCTCTCCACATCCGGTTCCGTTCTTTCCGAGAGCGGCAGTCTCACCATCTGGGCAGCATCCGAAGTCGCTGAGCTCACATGGGAAGGAGGATCTCTCGCAGCCGGAGTAGTGTGGTCCGAAGGCGATGGTCTTGCGATCCTTGCAACATCCGTAGAGGGAAGCAGCGCATGATGGTTCTCCGCATCCTTCAAGATTTGGTCCACGGGCAAGGGTGACTTCATCGTGGCAGCATCCGAATTGAGTCTCGTTACATCCTCCAAGAGTGAACGATGGGCATCCCTCGTTGTTCTTTCCAGACGCAGCGGTGAACCAATCTGGACAGCATCCGAATTCCGACTTGGAGCAGTGAAGGGTCTCGTTGGAAGCATCAGTGTCGTTTCCGAAGACATCGTCAAGAAGAGCAGTGATTGGAGCAATGGTGGCGCACTCGACATCAGCGGCTTCTCCGTTCTCGTTGGTAACACTGCAGAGGGCTTCTGGAGCATCTCCGGATGCTTCGTTGGCATCGGCAGCAGCAACATCGGCTTCAAGGTTGAGTGGAGACTCAACGAACTCCTCACATCCCTTCGAGTTTGGTCCAGTGGCGACGGTGACGTTGTCGGCGCAGCATCCGAATTCGGTTTCCGAGCAGTTCGAGCATCCAAAGTTGAACTCTCCGGTAGCGAACGTGGTGTTGTCTGGGCAGCATCCGAATTCAGAGTCTCCGCAAGTTGGGCAGGCATCAGTGTTGCATTCCTGTTGCTCGGATGGCTTGACAGCTTCGTCACACCATTCTGGAACTGGCTTCTTGTCGTAGTTCAAGCAGACAGCGACACGCTCTTGGGATCCTCCTCCACACTCGGCAGTACACTCGGACCACGAAGACGAGTACCAGGTACCGGTACACTTCTCCTCGTTGGTGCAGTTAGTCTTGGCTTCCGGCTTCTCGGCTTGACAGTGTCCCTCATCGACGACTTCGAGTCCTCCGTTCTGATGGATGGCGCAGATGACGCGACGCGTCTTGTGTCCGTGTCCACAGGTGGTTGTGCACTTGCTCCATTCGCTGACGGTCCATTCGTAGACGCATGGGGGCTGAGTGGCGCAGGATCTGGTGTCGGTTGGAAGCTCGGTGGAGTTGTCGACCAAGCACTTCTCGAGTGGATAGGCTCTTCCTTGGGAATCCTTGCAGGTGACGTCGCGAGTCTCCTCGGTGTCGTTGCAGCGGGTACACTGGAAAAATCAAAAGTTTATCATGAACAAAGTGAAGGCTGCCGTGGCCGGCCGCGGCCGGGCCGTGAGAACAAGCTCATTGAATCAGAAATGCTCAGGGCCGCGCGACCGCCGTAGGTTTCCCTGCGCTTAAGCCTAAGTGTAAGCCTAAGCCTAAGCCTCTAAGCCTAAGCCTAAGCCTAAGCCTCTAAGCCTAGGCCTCTAAGCCTAAGCCTCTAAGCCTAGGCCTCTAAGCCTAAGCCTCTAAGCCCAAGCCTAACCTAAACCCAAATAGCGCAGGCCGAGAGTCTGCTCTTAAGCCTGAGCCTAAGCCTTATCAACCCAAATGGCGCAGTCGCTGCGCCTGAGCCTGAGCCTAAGGCTTGAACCCCGCTATCCATGTCTGCCAAAGTTCCCGTCTCTTACCAAGTTCCAGTCTCCAGTGACAAAAGTGAGTCCCTCGCATGGTCCCAAGTTGCAAGTGCGTTCCGTATCGAACTTCTCCTTCTCGTCGGTCGGACAAGCGTCGGCGGCCAACAGCTTTCCCTCCTCTCCTTCCTTCTCGCTACGGCACGTCACCGATCGGTATTGGAAGGCGTCTCCGCACTTTTCTGAGCAAGCCGACCATGGCCCGGCTTGCCACTCTGGGCACGCGAATCTGCAGAAATTTGTTTATGATAGTTTATACTCTCCATCTGGTAATATATAGATAGCATAAACAAAGTGCGAAAGAGAGTTGTTTATTTCTTGCACCACTCACCGATTGCAAGTCTGTTTCACTGGCGGTCTCTCAACGGTGCAGTTTCCATCATCTACAGTAACACGACGTCCATTAGCATAGACTTGATGACAGTAGACGACACGGTATTGTTGTCCTTGGTCTCCGCAGGTCGATGAGCACGACTCCCAATCTCCAGTGTACCACTCGGCTTCACAGTCCACAGTCTCACAGCTCTTCTCGAATTCTGGCTTCGTCGCGTTGTTCTCCTCGCAGAGTCCATCCTCGACACGTCCCTTGCTCTTTCCGTCGATACAGTAGAGGTTGCGAGTTTGCACTCCCTTTCCGCAGGTGACCGAGCATGGAGTCCATGAATCGAACTTGTACATGTAGTCGACTTCCTCCTCGAGTGGAATCGAGAACTCGTACTTGATCGCGGTGTCTCTGCTTCCCTTTCTGAACAAAAGAGCAACGGTGAGCTCCTCGGTAAGTGGTCCCTGGGCGCTGAGGGTCTCTGGCTCGGCGTCGTCGTAGACGAAGATGGTGCCTCCGACCTCGACCTCCTTCTCCACCTGAATCAATCCGTTTCCATTGAGATAGAAATGATCGGAACCGTTCTTGAGGGCCAAGTTGTTCGTGCTCTTTCTGGCTTCGGAGATTTTGATGTTGGTGGCTCCCTCTGGAAGCTTGATGATGTCATGGTATCCTGGAGAGAGATTGCGTTCGTCGAAACGTCCTTCGATGGTCTTGCAAGTGGAACCGTCTCCGTCGCACTTTCCACACTTGTCGTACTTGAGGGCTGAAAAAAATCCAAGTTAACATAAGTGTTTAGGCTTGGGCTTAGAGTTTAGGCTTAGGCTAAGAGTTCAGGCTTAGGCTTAGCGTTTAGGCTTCGGCTGAGAAGCCTAGGCTTAAATTCTTAGGCTTAAAGGCTTAGGCTTAGAGTGTAGGCTTAGACTTAGAGTCTAGGCTTGAGCTTAGAGGCTTAGGCTTAGAGGCTTAGGCTTAGAGGCTTAGGCTTAGAGTTTAGGCTTAGAGTTTAGGCTTAGAGCTTATGCTTAGGCTTAGAGTTTAGGCTTAGGTTTAGGCTCAGACAGACTTTAGGCTTAGAGTTTAGGCTTAGGCTTAGTGTTTAGGCTTAGGCTTAGGCTTAGGCTTAGGCTTAGAGGCTTATTCTTAGGCTTAGAAGCTTAGGCTTAGAAGCTTAGGCTTAGAGTTTAGGCTTAGGCTTAAAATCTAGGCTTAGGCTTAGAGTTTAGGCTTATGCTTAGAGTTTAGGCTTAGGCCTAGAGTTTAGGCTTAGACTGAGAGTTTAGGCTTAGGCTTAGAGTTTAGGCTTCGACTTAGAGTTTAGGCCTAGGCTTAGAGTTTAGGCTTAGGCTTAGAGTTTAGGCTTAGGCTTAGGCTTTGAGGTTAGGCTTAGGCTTAGAGTTTAGGCTTAGGCTCGGAGTTTAGGCTTAGGCTTAGAGTTCAGGCTTAGGCTTAGAGTTTAGGCTTAGGCCTAGAGTTTAGGCTTAGACTGAGAGTTTAGGCTTAGGCTTAGAGTTTAGGCTTCGACTTAGAGTTTAGGCCTAGGCTTAGAGCTTAGGCTTAGGCTTAGAGTTTAGGCTTAGGCTTAAGCTTAGAGTTTAGACTTAGACTTTAGGTTTAGGCTTAGGCTTAAGGTTTAGGCTTAGGAGGCCTCCAAGATGGAACTCACAAGATCCAAGCTTTCCATCGCATCCAACTGGAAGACACTCTCCATCGACACAGATATCGTTGCTCTTGGAATCGCACTTGGTTCCGTCGACAACCTTATCGGCCCACTTGTAGTAGAAGTTTCCGGATTCTGGCTTGCACACCAGTTCGCACTTGTTCTTTCCCTTGTATGGACTCCACTTGTGGTAGTTTCCGTCGAGGGCCTCGTCGTTGAACTTGGCACACTGTTCGGCGCGGAAATCGGTGCCAGACTCGCATGGTTCGAGGTTGCACGAGATGTAGCGAGCCGAAGGGCCAGTGCAGTCACCGCTGGAAAATAAGGAATTTTTAGTGTTCGGCAACCAATTTTTTCGCGCTCCGTTACAAACATTGCTGAAACTGTGATTTCGAGTTTTACCGCTCGACTGTTTTTTCTCGAGATCGATTTATTAATTTTGTGATCTAAAGTTGACCTTGAGAAAAGAAAGGAGAGCGGGAAATCTGGAATTTTCAGTCTCAACAATGTTCGCAATGGAGCGCAGTTCCTAATTTTGGTTAGCTTCAAAAATCAAAGTTCTTACAGTAGAAAAGTTAGAGGAATAATATTAATTGTGACTTTAATTTTTTTGGTTTCCTACAGCTGTTAGAAACTTCTTGTATACTCCTTGTGGATCATTTTTGAATCTTTATCTTAACTGGATTGTCCACGAGGAGTACACATGTGAAATAGCGGGAAAGTTAAAGATTCAAGTTTCAATAATCTTGTTAAATCTAAAAGCGGGATTGAATCCAAAATGTTGCTGATAGAAAAATGATTCATAAAATGAAAAATTTCAAATTGAGAGAAGATTAGGAATTTGGAGATTACAACCAATAAGTACTTGTTCTGGAAACTTTGTCTTTGAGAAACAAATGGTCTAGATTTGGACTAGATTTGGCCTTGATTAGAGGCCTATATTTGAGGTTTCGAGATCTTTGAGGCCTAGATTCCTTTGAGGCTTAAAGGCTTAGATTTTGGAATGTCAGAGATTTCAGGAGCAAGGGATCTCAAAATTGACTCATGGGGAGCTTACTAAATTGAGAGAGAGAGAGAGACGGAAGATTTACAGAATACAATAACAAGAAACTTTTGGATTTTCGTGGGTGTATAGATTCAATTGAGGGCCCTTAGGATCTCAAATATCGGAGTACCGAACCGTAAAACTCAAAGTGGACGAGAACCTTTAGATAATGGACCCCTTAACTGGAACAGTTTTTGATTATTCGAAATAGGCAAGGATTCTGAGAGAATGAACTAATTCCCAATCCGAAATTCCTACCCGAGACCCAAGGCACCCTAACCCAGACACCCAAGACAAGAACTTTCATATTTGAGTCCTGAAAACTATAACTGTTTTTAAGGATTCTAAAAAATCGAGGTCTCTGAGACATGGACTACTTCTCAACCCAAATTTCCTATTCGAAGCCAATGGTACTCTAACCCAGACACCAAGACAAGAACTTTCATATAAGGGTCCCCCAGACCCCAACTAACCTGCACTGTCTCTTCTCGAGCTGCACTCCTCCCCCACAACTGCGCGAGCACTCGTTCTCCGGCTGCCACGGTCCCCAGTTGCCAGTTTCCTTTTGTCCAGATTTGTCCACAGTCACCGAAACGTCTCCGTCAACGTACACCTGATACGCCTGTCGCTTCACACGAGAAGGCTCGCGCTCAGGCGGCGAGTTCGGGTGAAGGTATGGCTTCTGGAAAAAAAAATTTTGGGGTGAAAATTTCACTGCGAGCTTTGCTTTGGGATCAGTCAGGCGTTGAGGAGTTTTAGCGGCAGATTCAAAATTCTCATTTTTAGTGCTGATTTACTAAATGGATGTGTTTTGAGTTTCAAATCTTACCTGAGCATCATTGCTGAAGAACGAAGACAGCGAGAAGGCCCACGTTGGGACGGCGGAGCACAGAAGGGCTGCCGAGATGAGCAGCAACCTCATGTTGTGACGACGTCTGAACGCTTCTATATGCTAACCCGAAGTGAATGGAGTACGGTAGAAGGGGTTAGTGAGAGCACACCACACTCTGGAAACGATTAAAAATGGAAAGAGTGGTAAACAAAAACGCGAGGGGTTTTTATACGAAGCCGAAATTGGCTGGAATTTCAAAGAAAATTGCTCTAAAATTGGCAAAATTTTAGGGAAAGATCGAGGAAACAAATAGAAAAGACCTCGGAGTCCCTCCTCCTACTATTCTCTCGAGAGAAAAAGAGTGTAGGACTGCTGGACTATCGGAGTTGTTGTAACATACAGAGAGCACAAAAAGAGAGGTAAAGAAGAAGAAGAAGAAGATGATGATAGTGGGATCGGGGTCGAATGTCAAGGGATCCCTCTCGCAATGATACACGCAATGTTTGAGTTTGATAACCCTAAAGGTCCCTCAAGAAAGAACGGGTCATTTGTGATAAGTACCAGGACCAAATTAGTCTCTGTGTGTGCTCCGAGAATGAGAGTCTTACACTGGTTGTGGCCTGTTCTGGTCTGGGGTGGCGAAAAGGGGCGGAGCCCGAGAATCGCGATGATTCGGGCTCCGCCTCTCTGAGTCATCGAAGACCTTCATAGAGATTGGAGAGACGCAGAGAGAAAGAGAGTCTTCGGGAAGGATTGGAAGGAAGATTTATGCGTTTATCGTAAGGTCAACTTATCGCCAGACGGATGCTCATTGTGCTCCAAATTAATGGATTTTTGGATAGAAGAGACAAAAGTTTTTGAACATATAATAGCGATACATCAATCAGGAGGGGAAGAGAGAAGGGATGAAAAATGTTTTGAAATGATTGACACATATCATCTTGACCAGCGGAGAGGGTCCGTTATCTCTAGAGATATTTTGAAAAAGTGTGGGTGTTCCGGGATTTTTTTGAAGATACTGGAAGCAAGGTGAGATGGGAGAAGTTCCTGGTCAGGCCACTGTGGTTAAAACTTGGAGAAGCAAATTCAAGTTTTCTGACAGAGCTCTGATTACAAAAATGAAATCAGATTTTGAACTGATTGACCTAGAAAATTCTAAATCTAAATCAAGTTTGAGCACCGATTTTTGAACTTCTTTGAAATATTTTGTGGCTTTTGTAAAATCTCTGAAGGAGTGAACAAGTTAGTAACATTTATTTTGATAATAATCTCAGCTTTCTGAAAATCATATTTAGTGCGTTTTGTAGCTGAGAAAAGTACCCGTTTTTACTCAAATTTTTACCGCAAAATTGCGAAAATTGCGGTCCTCCTGCTTTCTAAAAGTCGGCCTTCAGATTGTCGCTCTATTAGAAGTTTTACGGAAATTTTTTGCTTCTGATTTCCGAACTTGACCCCAATTTTTTCTTCAATGAAATACCACTATCCGCTATCTCTCATTGTGTGAAAAAACAGCACTCTAATCGAAAAAATTCTATCATGAGCAATCTCTCTCCCTCTTTCAACTTCATCTGTGAAAATCGCAAGTGTCTAGACTATCCATATCTATATGAAAAATCTGAAATTTCATAGAAGAATAGTGCTGAAATTTCTAATTACAGTAAAACCTCTAATAGAGTGACAAATTGCAGTAAAACCTTTAATAGAGAGACCCAAAAGTTAGTAACACTGATTTTGAAAATATTCTCAACTTTCTGAAGATCATGTTTAAGGAGTTTTGTAGCTGAGAAAAGAATCTTTGTTTACTGAAATTTCTACCGGAAAATACCGAAAATTGCGAACGTGCGGACTTCCGAAAGTCGGTCATCTGGGTGTCGACTTATTAGAGATTTTTAGAATAGCTGTTTCAATTTTGGATTGAGTGTGCTATCAGCTATTTTGGGTCAAAAAAAGATATTCTGAAAGTGATTTTTAGCAGAGATATGGGGCCGCAAAGATCCTTGATTTTAGTGTTAGCTGCAACTTTGAAAGCCCTCCTGAGTTACGGCAACTTTGGTTACTTTTTTAGGGCATTTCAGAGTTAATTTAGTCTAGGACCAAAATTTCAGCAAAATTTCGAGTATTCAAGGAAACCCCTTTTAAGAATGCTACGAGCTTCGAAAATATAGTAAGAATAGAAATCTCTATGTATTGTTTATTTCCAAATGGTTCTATATGTTTTGATTATGAATTAGAAGAGAAGGTGTTTAGATTTGGGTGTATAGAAGAGAGCCCCAACTGTTTTTTGCTTGGATTGATTTGTTTATAAACAAATTGGTTAGCTATAGGATCAGAGGATCAGAGGATCAGACACCAATCGGAAGTGATCGCGAAAACTGAATTTTTGGGGTCTCATGTTAAGAAAAATGGAATAGACTTTTTGTCAATCAAATATTGAGAATTCAGAATTTAAAACACTAAAGTAAGCCTAAGTTCCAAGTTTTCAGATAGAATTTGAAGTCTTTTTTTTTCTGAATGTTCTGAATTTCTGACAGAATTTCCAAATTCATCTGCCTATCCAAAGAAGTTTCCATCTCAAAATCAAACTTTTTTCGATCATTTGAACTTTGTTGATCCCTTATCAGACTTTCAGATTTTATCAATTCATTAATAACCCCAAACTATGATCCTAACAAATTTCAGGTTCTTCACATAGATATGGACAGTCTAGACACTTTTGATTTTCAAATGTAAAGTTTAGATATGAATATCGATATGAAAGAGAGAAAGATTGCTCATGATAAAATTTTTTTTCGATTGGAGTGCAGTTTTTTTCACACAATGAGAGATATCAGATATATGAGAGAATCTCATTGAAAAAAATTGGGGTCAGGTTCAAAAATCCCGGAAGGCCCGACTTTTGGAAGTCCTAACGACCGCAATTTTCGTGATTTTCCGGTAAAAATTTCAGCAAACAAAGATACTGTTCTCAACTACAAAACGCACTAAATATGATCTTCAGAAAGTTGAGGATATTTCCAAAGTGTTACCAACTTCGTTGTCGCTCTCTTAGAAAAAATCAGTTTCCGACTCTGAAATAGAGTATGCTTTTTGAATTGAAGGTTATTTTGTACTTTCTCAAATTTGGAATAAAGAAAATTCAAACACGATTTTTATAGTCTTGCACTTGGTCCTCTTGTCCTTTTACCCCATACTTTTATGACCCCTTTTTCCTTTTCTAGAATCTTCCTTTAACGACCGTACTAACACGAACACCTGCTCCGCGCACTTTTTTGCTAGAAAAAATTTCACTGGTACCACCAGCCAGCTGCACTCGAAATGATACGAAAATCGTATTTGGAAAAAAAATTGCGATGGTGCAGCTGTCACATAGAGATGACCCTTTTCATGCTGCTCAGAGAGCTCCGAGAAGTTTTTTTCTAATCTGTGAGAGGGTACCATGAAGTGCTGGGATTGAAATGATATAGAAAAGATTAATCAAGTTGAGAGTGGGTTGTCCTCCCCCAAGGTGTAACATTTTTAGAATCTGAAGCGGGATCTTCCAAAAAAAAACGGTTCCACTTTATAATCTAGGCCCCTCTTCTTCTAAACGCCGTGTGTAAAGTGCATCTCACAAACACAAACACACGGAGATTTGTTGTTATTGTTGAGGGCCCCTCTCCCCCCAAAACTTTTAGGTTTTCCAAAAAGTATAAACACAGAGAGAGGGGTCAAAAGGGTCACATTTCGTGGAGGGGGGTTCAGTTTATGACCTTTGTCGGAGCCGTTTTTGTGAGAAATGTGAGCTCAGTCGTAAAACTTTTAGAGCTTCACAGATGGTTCGGGTTGGGTGAGATAGATGGTTCGAAGAAGAAAAGGAATCATAAAAAATGAGATTGGAGGTCTTTAGGAGGGAGAATGTTGCAGATTGGGGATGAAGATTTGAAGAGGTTTGGATTAAATTTTTTTTTCGTGGATTCAATTTCTGCAAATAGTTTCAGCAATAAAGCACAAGTTATGATACGGAAGTAATGCTTTTGTTTGAGGAACACTTTCAGACCCGATTTTGGCAAGAAGTAGGATTAATGTAATTTTTTATTGGTACTCAAATCATCTTCCCAATTTCAGTAATTACGAAAATAACAATATTTTTTCATAAAAATCGATTTTCAAAACATTTTTTCAAACTTACTTCAAAAAATGCAGAATTTTTCGCTGATTCGAACGCGCTTAATATCGCCGCTCAAAACGCAATATAAACATTTTTTTTGAGCGTTTGAAGTTTTAGCAAGAGACGCAGAGAAATCAGACACTCTCGCCTCCGAAGAGACGCAGAGAAACGAGACAGTGTCTGCGTCTCTCGTAAAAACTTCAAACGTTCATAACTCGCTTCAAAGTGGTCCGTTTTGACTCCTTTTTGCGGTGGAAAATATTTTTAGACGAGTTTCTGAAATTTGAGTACAAAAATTTGAAAAGCATGTCAAAATTTTTCTACAGCGTTTTGAGCAGAGATATTAAGATCATTCGAGTCAGTGAGACATTCTACATTTTTCGAAATACGAACTCTGTTTGCAAGCTAAAATTGACTTTTGAAAGCCTTATTGAAAATTTGGCCTTCACCGGGCCAGCCTTGAGACCTAGAAATGTTCCAAAACATCAATGTTATCCAAAAGTCGGTCGGTCTCCCTTTGAAGTGCGCGAAAACGTATAGCATAGCAACAGGTGGTCAGTGTTTGCGTTCAGATGGGGTCACATCGGTGAAGCTGAAGACAGTTGAAGATGGGAAACTGAAGGGGAATACTGGAAATCTGGAAATCAAAGAATCGAAAAAAACTTGTACCAATGTTTTTTCTTCCAAATCGGTTTTTTTGGTATTCGAGTTATCTTCCATTTCCGAGAGCCTAGCTGCAGTTTTCTCGCATTTTTCTCGAACCCCTATTTCAAAAAATGTAGAATTTTTAGCTGATTCAAATGCGCCTAAAATTGCTGCTCAAAAAGCTGTAGCAAAATTTTTAGACGATTTAAGAAAATTTTTAGCTGAAATTTCTGAAACTCGTCCAAAAATGTTTTCTACCGCAAAAAAGAGTCAAAACGGACCACTTTGAAGCGAGTTATGAGCTTTAGAAGTTTCAGTGAGAGACGCAGACACTGTCTCGTTTCTCTGCGTCTCTTCGGAGGCGAGAGTGTCTGCATTCTCTGCGTCTCTTGCTAAAACTTCAAACGCTCATAAAACAGTTTCTATTGCGTTTTGAGCGAAGATATTAGGCGCATTAGAATCTGCGAAAAATTTTGCATTTTTTGAAATTGGTTTGAAAACATGTTTAGAAAATCGATTTTTTTGTCTCGTTCAGCTTTCAAAGAACACCCAGTTGCTTCAAGATCAAAGAATCTTCTTCTTCTTCTTCTTTCTGCCCCACACACACACATGTTTTGAAACCGAAACCACCCATCAATCAATTTTATCAAAAAACGTGTCACAACATGAGATGACTGATGAGTTACACGTGTACGTAGATATCGTCGGATTCTCTAGGAGTCGCTATCACATTCCTTCGGATCTCAATCTGAAGCGGGGAAGATGAGTCAGAAGAAGATGGAAGAAGAGCACAATTATTTATGGTAGGTGACAGGCGCGAGCCAGCCGTCTCCCTCCAACCTTTCGTAGCAGATTAATGGGGAAAAGAAGAAGACGGAGAAGAAGAAGAAGAAGAAGTTGTAAGCCGCCAGAAGGTTGGACTTTCTTTTTGCAACACACACATTGGACCACTTGGTGTCTCCAGATACACACACACAAAAGAGAACTAATCGAAAAACGGAGAAATGTGGGAGATGGTGCCATTCGAAAAATCGAGAGAGGAGGGATCATTGATGGTTGATATTTTATGAAGTTATGGAACGAAAATAGCAATTTTTACAGGCTTAGCGCGCTCGCCGGCACTTTAGTGCGGTCGAAGGCGCATAGAGCTTGAAGGCAAATAGGGCCGAAGTTTCTCCATGCGCCTTTAAGGACAGTTAGGGCATGGAAGATTTTAAAGGCTCATGGATAAACTTCAACCCTGTGGGTTTTCGAGCTCGGCCGCGCTTTTCGACCCAAAGAAGATTCATCGAAAATTAACAGAGTTACCTACCGAAAAATTGCCGATTTTAGTTTTGGTAACTTTTTGGTAACAGAAAGCGTAACTCAGCTCATTTAGGGATCGCGTAAAAATACGATCAACAAAAAAATGTTCCTTGTTAAAAAATCTATCGATGAGTAAAAAACTGCCTAATTTCATTGAAAACTAACAAAGTTACGCCTTGTCGAAAAATTACCGATTTCAACTACTTTTCGGCAAGGCGTAACACTGTTAATTTTTGATAAAATTTAATGATTTTTTAACCAGACGATAGCTTTTTTAATAAGGAACATTTTTTGTGTTGACCGTATTTTTCCTCGATTCCTCTGAAAAAAGTTATTCGCTTTCGAATGAGTCGTCAAAATTCTTTGTCATCAAATTTTCTTTTTTCACCTTTTCTCAGGTACACAAAAAATTTACTCTAATAATAATTATTACATTGTGTTCCTCCTCCTCTTCCCACTATTTTTTAGTGTAAATGCCCCAACCTCAAAGTGTAACCGCACGTTGACCGCTGGTCGCAAAAAGTGCGCCATCAAGTTGCTCTGCTTCATCGTAAAGCCCACCCGTCTGTCTCTGTCACCAAATGACTGGCACAATGCCAAGAAACAGAACTTGTGGTGGTAATGGTGCCAACCGGGTTGCTTCGAAAACTGCGCGGTAAACAATGGAGATGTTCCCAGTGATGATGTCACTAATCTAGAAGAGAGCTAAAGAATAAACAATTATGTATGCTAAAACAATAATAATAATCTGAGAAATTCATCAACAAAGAGAAGCTTGTGGTCGTCTTTATTTAAACTCCAAGGCACCAGATTTTTATAAATTTGCTAAAAATCAAACTCTGAACGATTCAAAAGAGCCTTACTTACAAAAGGAAACCTGTTGGTGATAGAAATGTGTCAGAAGCTTAACTGCCTAAAAACGGTTTTGTCCCGCGGTCCGGGGCGGGTTTTTCTCATTTTTGAAAGACCGGCCCATCCCGGAAAGGTCTCTAGGTAATACTTCAGTGATATTTGAAAAATTTTTAACACTTAAGACACATCGAGTTTACCTCTCTAAAACTTTTGATATCCGATGCTCACGACTACTGTATGGGTTTTTCCGGTTTTTATTGAATAAATTTATTATTTTATTCCGAAAAAAAGAGAAAGTTTTGAAATTACAGAAAATAGAAAAGTGAGGAGAACATTTAGAAATTCTAAGGGGCTTGGGAACGAATAAATAAAAAAGTGTATACGAAGTGCGACGTTTCGAAAGTACGACATTACAAAAAAGTACTAGCCAAAAAGAATGAAATTTCAATTGAAATACAGTGGCGGAAAATGGTGAGGGTACCTCCAAACTTTTGATTATAACTTTGCTGAAACACGTCCAAAAGACACGAAATTTTGTGGAGACGTTGCTGATTAGATTAGGAAAAGCTCTATAAGTTTTTTGAATTTCAAAAATTTTTCGTTCCCTCAGAATATCATCAGAAGTACCGATGACGTCAGAATCAAAAAAATTATCTTTCTTCAAAAATTTTTCTGTGAAGAGTTCTAAAGTGCAAAATGTTTGTTGTAAATCAAATAGTAAGTGAAAAAAATTTGGAGCGATTCGGATGATTGGCTCCGAAGATATGGACGTCCGAGCACAAAATGGTACGTTTTGCTAATTGGCCGTATCGACGCTGAAAATGGACCTAGGAGTCTCAAAATTTGGGAAAATATGTACTTTGAGATACTCTATGAAATGGCAAAAAGAATTTTTAAGTTTGAGCAAAAATTGTTTTCTCAATGTACTGACCCGATTTGGTCCAAACGAGCCCCATGCTTCGAAAAAAAATTTTGCTCAAAATTAAAGAGCTCTTGTGATATCGTAACCATCATATAACTCTTGCTCAATTTTTTGTCGCTCGTTATTGATCCTAAATATTGGGGATGGCTTTGAGCTTTCTCAAGTGTGACATTTCGAAAGTGCGACGTTTCAGAAGCAAAACTTGCGCTTTTTAAATATCATTCTTTTGAAATGTCACAATTGCGAAACGTCGATTTCTATGAAAAAGTATTGTTCCTTTTCTTGATCACAGTAACTTTGACAATCATTCGAATAAAAAAACGACCTACCATGGAACAGTTCTTCTATTTTCCAAACCCTCGAACTCATTCTCGAATCCTTCCAATACCAAATCAAAATCAACTTCAGCCGCATCCTTATTTCTTGAAATTGAAAGTATTCTCATCGATGTCCGAATGTCCGAATTTCTCCATTTGTGCAAAAGAGTGTTCATTTCTTTATCGGTGAATTGCGAATCCCAAAGATCAACAAAATAACTATCGAATTTCCATATATCAAGTAGTGCAATTCCATCCGATTGATAACAAACGATCACGTTCATCTCGGTGGGAAAATCATCGATCGATTCAATAGAAATTTTCGAATGAATCACCATATCTTTGGTATTCACATGATCCATAACACTTTTCATTTGTTCTCCCGTTAAAACGTCGCCTTCAAATTCAATCACTGACACATTCAGTGGAATACTGTACTCTTTCAAGAAACGACAAACTTCGTCTGAGTATTTTGAACGTGTACTAATGGCAATTTCATCGAAATTAAATATACTGCAAAGATATTTCACACAGCTCGCCATCGTTCGCCATTTGGGATCATCACAAAGTACATAGTACGACTCATAGATTCTGCCGCCAATCCATCTATAGTGATGAATTATTGATTTTTCATCAATATTATGTTTTATCCCTGGTCCTCTTTCTCTTAAATTTGGGATTTCTCGAATATTAAAAGAGATGCGTTCGTCATTTTCGAAGCTGGGTAAAATCGTTAGAGGCCAAGTGATACGCAGACGTTGGTGTGCATAATTTCGAATGTTTTTCTCACACAAATAGTGAGTATATGGGGAGAGAAATGAAAACTTTATCCTGAAAATATATTTGGTTAATAAATACACTTTAAAAAACTAACCTCTCGGACGGTTCCAAAAACCTGATGACAACATCTAAAGCCAATCTTGGTAGTTTCAGAACGGGGAATCTTTGAATTTTCTGGAGAGACATTTGAGTGATATATCGATTTGTGACTTTTTTCGGGCACACCTTGTACAAATGTGTTTGCACAGAAAGAGGCGGGGCCTAGAAGGCCGCATACAAATGGGTACTGTAGTTTTTCTCTGGGATGTCGACGATATCCCAGAAAGTCGAGTTTAGGCCTATAGGACGCTCTCTAAATCACTGTTACGTTCAGTTGACTTTCCAATGGATTTTGAGAAAAAATGAAAGTTTAATATTCAATTTCCGTATTTTTTTCTAAAAACCCTTTTATTTTTCAATCTCCTCAAAATGAAAGTTTTACAAAAGCGCCCAGTGTTCGAAGAAAAGATCTCCGAAAAAATTCCTATCAAACGGTATAATTTTCACTATTATCCGTTCGCCACCCCGTGAACCCTCGTCCAACGACACTCCGCTAAATTTCAGTGCGTTGTTGCGCGCTGTTGATCGAATTTGCACTAAAATTTAGCGGAGTGTCGTTGGACGAGGGTTCACGGGGTGGCGAACGAATAATAGTTACTGTAATTTTCCTCTGGGATGTCGACGATATCCCAGAAAGTCGAGTTTAGGCCTAGCAAAAATACGATCCCCTAAATTTTGACCGGACTTGGCTTAAATAGAGCAAAATTTAACGAGAAATCCGAATCTGACAAGATCTCGCTGGAGCGGCTTTTCGTTTCCCCGTAATTTTCCAAATTTGGTCGAAAATATCAATTTCACAGTTAAAGTCGAAGTTATACCATGAATCCGTAGTTCAAGAAAGTTGGTTCAAACACAAAACATTTTTGGAATTGTGCGAGTTAACCGTTTCCAAAGAAATTAGATTGAAAAAACATCCCGAAAAATTTTTGGTTTTTCAGCCAAGCATATGCAAATTTCTGCCGAAAAGGGGCGGATCCAGAAAGAGTTTGGGTCAATGTTTTTAGACGTACATGAATGAAAATCGTTTTGACTTTTTTTCTGTACTGTGACATACTCAAAATTCTCAGAGAATGTGTCTTAAACTTTCATTTTTTCTCAAAATCCATTGGAAAGTCAACTGAACGTAACAGTGATTTAGAGAGCGTCCTATAGGCCTAAACTCGACTTTCTGGGATATCGTCGACATCCCAGAGAAAAACTACAGTACCCATTTGTGTGCGGCCTTCTAGACTCCGCCTCTTTCTGTGCAAACACATCTGTACAAGGTGTGCCCGAATAAGGTCACAAATCGATATATCACTCAAATGTCTCTCCAGAAAATTCTCCGTAGATTGGTAAACTTCATAACTTTTGGAAAACGCCGACCGAAAATGCAATGTTTCCCAGTCCTGAAACTGCCAAGATTGGCTTTGGATGTTGTCATCGGGTTTTTGGAACCTTCCGAGAGGTTAGTTCTTTGTGAAAAACGGTTTTTTTTTAAGTAGGATTACAGTCATTTTTTTTCCAAAATAATCGTCCCAGTTCCAGTATTTACGAGAATAACAATATTTTTTCACAAAAATCATTAAAACTCGAGAAAATCGATTTTCAAAACGCCAATTTACATTTTTTCTAACCTATTTCAATGAATGTAGAATTTTTCGCTAATTCGAACGCACCTAATACGCTCAAAACGAAATGAAAACATTTTTATGAACAAAATTGCACTTTGTCGCGCCGACCGCTGCCGACGTTTGAACCGGCAGCGGCGAGCGCGACAGCAGATTTAAGTCGGCAGCGGTCGGCGCGACAAAGTGCAATTTTGTTCATAAAAATGTTTTCATTTCGTTTTGAGCGTATTAGGTGCGTTCGAATTAGCGAAAAATTCTACATTCATTGAAATAGGTTAGAAAAAATGTTAGTTGGCGTTTTGAAAATCGATTTTCTCGAGTTTTAACGATTTTTGTGAAAAAATGTTACTTTCGTAAATAGGAATTGGGACGATCATTTGAGAAAAAAAATGAATGTAACCCTACTTTAACCAAATATGTTTCCAGGATAAAGTTTTCATTTCTCTCCGCATATACTCACTATTTGTGTGAGAAAAACATTCGGAATTATGCACACCAACGTCTGCGTATCGCTTGGCCTCTAAGGATTTCACCCATCTTCGAAAATGACGAATGCATATCTTTTGAGATTCGAGAAATCCAATGTAAGACAAAGAGTAAGACAAATGTAAGACAAAGAGGACTAGGGATACAACATAATATCGACGAAAAATCAATAATTCATCACTATAGATGGATTGGCGGCAGAATCTATGAGTCGTACTATGTACTTTGTGATGATCCCAAATGGCGAACGATGGCGAGCTGTGTGAAATATCTTTGCAGTATATTTCAATTCGATGAAATTGCCATTAGTACACGTTCAAAATACTCAGACGAAGTTTGTCGTTTCTTGAAAGAGTACAGTATTCCACTGAATGTGTCAGTGATTGAATTTGAAGGCGACGTTTTAACGGGAGAACAAATGAAAAGTGTTATGGATCATGTGAATACCAAAGATATGGTGATTCATTCGAAAATTTCTATTGAATCGATCGATGATTTTCCCACCGAGATGAACGTGATCGTTTGTTATCAATCGGATGGAATCGCACTACTTGATATCTGGAAATTCGATAGTTATTTTGTTGATCTTTGGAATTCGCCATTCACCGATAAAGAAATGAACACACTTTTGCACAAATGGAGAAATTCGGACATTCGGACATCGATGAGAATACTTTCAATTTCAAGAAATAAGGATGCGGCTGAAGTTGATTTTGATTTGGTATTGGAAGGATTCGAGAATGAATTCGAGGGTTTGGAAAATAGAAGAACTGTTCCATGGTAGGTCGTTTTTTTATTCAAATGAATTTCAACGTTCCTGTGATCAAGAAAAGTAACAATACTTTTTCATAGAAATCGACGTATCGCAAGTGTGACATTTCACAAACGCAAGTTTCGCTTTTTTTTAAACTTTCGAAACGTCGCACTTTCGAAATGTCACACTTGCGAAAGCCCAGAATTATCCCAATGTTTAGGATCAATAATGAGCGACAAAAAACAGAGCAGGAGTTATATGATGGTTTCGATATCACAAGAGACGATGGATTACGATTAACTGTTTATTTTATTTGGTACGAATTACATCCCAATGGAAACCATTTACATGATGTGAGGTTTTACATCTGGGACGAGTGAATATCAATTTTTTGAAAGTTACAGTACTGGCCAAATTGAATTGCGTTTTCAGTTGAAATAGGTATAACTTTGAGGGTCTGAAAAAGTGGTTTCCAGATATCCTATTTTTATTTAAAATTTTGCAGATATATAGAGCAAATCTAGAACTTCAGTTTTGTGGTTGACAACTTTTTGATAGCTAGCTTGGTTCTCGAGATAGTGTCTGCGTCTCTCACCACATGCTTCTCTCTAGCGCGCGCCAACTTTGGCACGCTATATCTCGAGAACCAAGCTAGCTATCAAAAAGTTTTAAACTACAAAAATGAAGTTTTTAAGATGCTCTATGCATCTGCGAAATTTTAGAGAAATCCGATATCTGGAAACCACTTTTTGAGACCCTTAAAGTCGACCCATTTCAACTGAAATCGCCAGTCATTAATTTTTGTCAGTACTGAATGTACAGCACCGCATTGCGACCGTAATCTGACAATTTTCGCCTCCATTTCGCAAGTGTGATATTTCGAAAGTGTAACATTTCAAAAGTAAAAAATACAAACCGGTCTATGGAATAAATACGTGAGACAAAAAAGTTTTAGATTTTTTCTTTGAAATTGTCACACTTCCAAAATGTCGCACTTTCGGAACGTCGCACTTCGTAAACCATTTTGCATTTATTCGTCCCCAGGCCCCTTATAATTTCAAAATGTTCTCCTCACTTTTCATTTTCTGTAATTTCGAATGTTTATTCTTTTCCGAATAATGAACATAATAAATAACAAATTTATTCAATATAAACCGGATCAATTTTAAAAAATCATACCGTAGTCGTGAGCACCGGAAATCAAAAGTTTTAGAGTCAAAAAAATTAGAAAAATTACTAGAAAAGATGAAAAGATGCTAGAAAGAAAGATTAGAAAAGATGCTTTTTCCGTCTCAAAATCCAAAAAAAAAAAGATTTTTATTTTGCGGCAAAACGTGCTCTATGGATAAGTTTAGGAATTTTTAAGAATGAAAATGTGCTCCATTGAGAAATTTTGAAGTTCTGCGCTCTCGTTTCATGCTTTATCTGAAATCTGCTGTTTGAAAGATTTTCTCAGTGATGATGTCACTATTTTGAAATTTTTCGCAGAGGAAGAGATAAGGAATACATTTTTATGCTAAAACAATAATAATAATAATAAAATCATCAACACAGAGTAGAAACCGGATCAATTTTTAAAATTCATACAGTAGTCGTGAGCACGGGAAATCAAAGGTTTTAGAGTCAAAAAAATTAGAAAAATTTCTCAAAGATGCCTTTTCCATCTCAAAGTCCAAAAAAAAGTTTTTTTTGCTGCAAACGTGCTCTTTGGATAATTTTTGAAGAATAGAAGAATACAAATGCGCTCCATTGAGAAGTTGTGAAGTTCTGTGCTCTCGTTTTATGCTTTACCTGAAATCTGCTGTTTGAAAAATTTTCCCAGTGCTGATGTCACTATTTTGAGATGTTTCGAGAAGAGAGAGCTAAAAAGGAATAAACCTTTATGCAAGAACAATAATAATAATAATAATATGCGAAAACTTCAACACAGAAATGATTGCGATATAATAATGACACGAAAAATTATGGGGTTATTCAGGGGTAGGAAAAAAAGGTTTTTTACTTGTTTTCCAGTTATTCATGAGCAGGAAAAAAAGGTATTTTACTCGGGGCCGCGAGGGGTTTTTTGCTGGAGTTTTCACAAAAGTTTCTAGAAACAAACAATTTGACTGTGAGAATCGTTCTAGGTGGTTTTTGTTCTGTGAAGTCTCATTTTAACGGAAATACGCACGAATAAAGAATTTTGACAATTTTTCATTGTTTTTTTCGCTGAGCTGCTCTGAAAGTTAACCATTTACTTTTGTTAAAGCTTTACTTGCAACTTCATGCATTATTTCAATAATTTGGCGAGAAAAACAATAAAAAATTGTTGAAATTCTTTATTCGTGCGTATTTCCGTTAAAATGGGACTTCACGGAACAAAAACCACCTAGAACGATTCCAACAGTCAAATTGTTTGTTTCTAGAAACTTTTTTGTGATTTTCATCGCGTAATTCCGGAAAAAATAGCATAAAACCGATCCAACTGGTTTTTTCAAAACTCGCAACGACACTCCGATATCCCGGACGTGGAAGAGAAAACTCCAGCAAAAAACCCCTCGCGGCCCCGAGTAAAATACTTTTTTTTCCTGCTCATGAATAACTGGAAAACAAGTAAAAAACCTTTTTTTCCTACCCCTGAATAACCCCATTAGAAAAGACTTCACTGGAGTTTCTCGAACCAACGATGGCAGACGGTTTCTCCAAATGTCATTTCCATCTCCAGTTGATTCCCAACGATTCTGTAGACAACCGTCTCTACATTGACATTTGGCTCGTTGTGGAGCGCGTAGCTCTCGATAAGACGATCATTATCGACATCGAACGTCATCTGAAATTTCGAAATTTAGGGAAGATGGCCAACTCCAAGACAGCAGATTTTCACATTTTTGCGGAAAAATCGAGTGTGGGACAATTTGAAAAATTCTGATCTATCAGGCGATTGGAACGGGACGTTTCGAAAGTGTGATCTTTCAGAATCTTCTCGAGTCTTACCAAATACTCTTTTCCATCCATGGCAACTCCCTGGAACATTTCACCAAGCACAACGTTTTCGTTGAGTACACGCTTCCATAGGGACGACGTTTCCACATTGTAACTGCAAAATAAGATTTAAGAGGCGATGTCCGAGAAAGTAGAGCATGGTCAAGAGGGGCATGTAACACATCCCCCAAACTTATCCGATCGGGCTAATTTTTGGTATGAAGAGTACTTGGAGTAATGTTAGTAAAATACAGTTTTCAAAATTAGGCTCCGCCCCTTTCAGACAATGATAGTGCGCCTAATAGGTCAAAAAACTAACTTTCTCAATTTAAGAGATAGACTCAAAATTCTTTCAGAAATGAACTTCTGACATGGTTTTGACCATTTCTTTAGTTGATCACTAAAACCCAACTCACTTGCATCCTACAGAAAATTTATGATTTTTGAAAATTTTTCGCATTTTTTTCAAAAATCATCCTTTTTCACCAACTTGAAGTATAGACTGGCAGCAATTTTTTTAGCAAAAAATTAATTCCCAGCTATCGATTTACTATACTACATCCTCAACTTGATTTTTTTCAGTGTCTCCTATGATTTTTTGGGACTGGAATGAAATTAGTTCAAAAAATCAAGATTTTTGATGCTCAAAAAATGATGTTTCCTACCGTCTGACAAACTTGAAAATTACATAAATGAGCTTTTTACACCCGATTTTATTGTTTTCAATCGATTCCAGCTGGAAAAAACTGGATTTCGAAGTTTTGAAATTTTGGAATTTTTTTCTCAAAAATGTTCTTCCATTTTTTTCATTATTCAAACTTTTTCGGAATGTTTTGCCAGAGTAGGATAGGTTGTTTTTGCTGAAAATAGCAACGGCATGATGTGTTGTACCAAAATCAATAATGAAACCAAACTTTTCTCAGTGTCTCCTATAACTTTTCGGCTCTTTTTCCCTGAGGGAACCCGAAAATCAACGTACCCCCCCCTCCATGGTAAAAATGTATGAAAAAATTTTTTGTCATCAAAACTGATGATTTTCCTCACATCGATATTTGATAAAAATCGGCATCCCCTCACAAAATTTCAAGCTGTTTGAACTACTAAACACAAAGAAATAGCTTTGTGAAAATCGGGTATCACCATCCAGAGAACTTCATTTTCAAATGAACATCATGAGTCGTAGACTAACACAAAATCTTTGAAATTTTGTGAGGGGATGCCGATTTTTATCAAATATCGATGTGAGGAAAATCATCAGTTTTGATGACAAAAAATTTTTTCATACATTTTTACCATGGAGGGGGGTACGTTGATTTTCGGGTTCCCTCAGGGAAAAAGAGCCGAAAAGTTATAGGAGACACTGAGAAAAGTTTGGTTTCATTATTGATTTTGGTACAACACATCATGCCGTTGCTATTTTCAGCAAAAACAACCTATCCTACTCTGGCAAAACATTCCGAAAAAGTTTGAATAATGAAAAAAATGGAAGAACATTTTTGAGAAAAAAATTCCAAAATTTCAAAACTTCGAAATCCAGTTTTTTCCAGCTGGAATCGATTGAAAACAATAAAATCGGGTGTAAAAAGCTCATTTATGTAATTTTCAAGTTTGTCAGACGGTAGGAAACATCATTTTTTGAGCATCAAAAATCTTGATTTTTTGAACTAATTTCATTCCAGTCCCAAAAAATCATAGGAGACACTGAAAAAAAATCAAGTTGAGGATGTATTATAGTAAATCGATAGCTGGGAATTAATTTTTTGCTAAAAAAATTGCTGCCAGTCTATACTTCAAGTTGGTGAAAAAGGATGATTTTTGAAAAAAATGCGAAAAATTTTCAAAAATCATAAATTTTCTGTAGGATGCAAGTGAGTTGGGTTTTAGTGATCAACTAAAGAAATGGTCAAAAACATGTCAGAAGTTCATTTCTGAAAGAATTTTGAGTCTATCTCTTAAATTGAGAAAGTTAGTTTTTTGACCTGTTAGGCGCACTATCATTGTCTGAAAGGGGCGGAGCCTAATTTTGAAAACTGTATTTTACTAACATTACTCCAAGTTCTCTTCATACCAAAAATTAGCCCGATCGGATAAGTTTGGGGGATGTGTTACATCTGGTGATCGGCTTTCTGGGACATCGCCTCTTAACTAGGTGGGGGAAATTTTTTTATGTATTCTTAGGTTATAAAATATGTATGGAAACTTTTTGGACTCCTGAAACAGAAAAAAACAGAGATGGCGGAGTCCTTTTTCTTCGGTAGAGTTTTTCGCTTTTGCTTTTACGATTTTGTACTCGGAGATACCATTTTTTATTATTTTTAACTTTTATAGTTCAAATACAAGTTTCAACGTCTTTTCGGCGATTGGCAGGTCTGAATTCTAGACAAAAATGATCCGATCATTTTTAAGTATTTTCAAAGCTTATTTCCTATTAATTCCATCTGAAATTCTCACCCTCCGGCCTCCAGATTTTGTGAAATCACTTTCGTGAGTCGTGTCCATTTGAGCATCATCATTTGCCGACTTATCCAATTGATTCCTTTCTTTCTGAGGTAGGATCCATAGTGTTGACTTCTGATCAGCCGGAAGCGACCCAAAAATTTCTGCGGCATGGCTCGCGGTGCTAAAAAATATATTGAAAAATAAACCTAGTACTCGCTTGAGAATAAATTTGAAGCATAAAAAATAATTTAGGCCCCAATTCCGCTAATTTTTTGAAATTCTTTATTTTGCAGGTACTAAATTTAGTCGAGTATTTTTCTGACTCAAAAGGATGCAGAAAAAACACTGCAATTTGAATCAGAAGACGTCGAAATCCGGAAAAGGGGTTTCAGCCAACTCAGGGGAAAAGAGGCCAAGGGAAAATTTTTATGAAACGTGTCCGACAGACCTGGGCCAGAGGTGGGCGCATGCGTCGCCAGCGCGCGCGGGGAAAGGGAAGGGGGAAAAGAACAACGGTGGATTTTGAGGGTGAAAAATCGGGGTTTTTTGGAGAAACAAAAGAGGAGAAAGAATAAGAAGTAAATTTATTATGAAAATGAATGTAATTATACCAAATAAGAGACATTACACGAAAAAGTCGAGATATTATGGTGATCTCAATAAATGAGAGTTCTGGCTGAGTTTCCCCGATTTTTCGGCCGCGATATCTCCGCACGAAAATGCTACCGCACGGTCTGCTGCGTGAATTTTTGGAACAGATGATAAAATTCACGCAGCAGACCGTGCGGTAGCATTTTCGTGCCGAGATATCGCGGCCGAAAAAGCGTGGAAACTCAGCCAGAACTCTCATTTATTGAGATCACCATAATATCTCGACTTTTTCGTGTAATGTCTCTTATTTGGTATAATTACATTCATTTTCATAATAAATTTACTTCTTATTCTTCCTCCTCTTTTGTTTCTCCAAAAAAACCCGACTTTTCACCCTCAAAATCCACCGTTGTTCTTTTCCCCCTTCCCTTTTCCCGTCGCGCGCGTTGGCGACGCATGCGACCATCGGCGCCCACCTCTGGTTCGGGCTGGCCCGTCTGATTCCAACCCTTCATTACTGGCGAATGTTTCGCTGCGAATTAATAAAACTAAAACTCACGATTATTCTCATTGTGTACACGGATTCCTTGTCGAGACCAGCGGAGGCGCGGATTGACTCTGTTGTTGTTATCGTCCATACGATTCGCGAAGAATCCTAAAAGTTAGCAAAAGTTAGGGGAGTTCAAGCGATTTTTTTGAATGCATGCGATTGTTATACTCAGACATGTGAAAATACGGGCTGGCCCGCGGGCTTTTTAGGGCCGGTCCGGGCCGGGCCGGGCCGGGCTTTTTTTCAATTTTTGAAAGCACGACACAGACCCTTCCACGTAACTCTTGAAATTTCGTTTGGTGTATTTTGTTTTTGCGAACTCGATCTGTGAGCCGAGTCATGCGTGTTTTAAGGTCAACCCTCAGTTCATTTTTAGTTTATTTTAGCACTGAATTTTCTGTATATTTCCCTATATATCACGTCAACTATTTTTATTTTTGAAAGTTCAAAATCCAGTGCCCCGCCTTCCGCCAAAATTTTCCCTCTTCCGCCTTCCGCCTTCCGCCATTTCAAAAATGCTCTTCCGCTCATCTCTGCTACGGCCCCTTACTATGTGGGCCTGCGGCCCAATCCAAAATCGGGTTCGGGGCCTACGGCCCTCTCTGTCTGTATGGGCCTTCTGCCCAACTTGAAATCGGATTCGGGGCCTACGGCCCCTTAGTATGTGGGCCTGCGGCCCAATCCAAAATCGGGTTCGGGGCCTGCGGCCCTCTCTGTATGGGCCTTCTGTCCAAATAAAAATCATATTCGGGGCCTACGGCCCCTCACTATGTGGGCCTTCGGCTCAATCCAAAATTGGGTTCGGGGCCTACGGCTCTCTCTGTATGGGCCTTCTGCCCAACTTGAAATCGGATTCGGGGCCTACGGCCCCTCACTATCTGGGCCTTCGGCCCAATCCAAAATCGGGTTCGGGGACTACGGCCCTCTCTGTCTGTATGGGCCTTCTGCCCAACTGAAAATCGGATTCGGGGCCTTCGACCCTCTTTGTATGGGCCTTCTGCCCAACTTGAAATCGGATTCGGGGCCTACGACCCTCTTTGTATGGGCCTTCTGCCCAACTTAAAATCGGATTCGGGGCCTACGACCCTCTTTGTATGGGCCTTCTGCCCAACTTAAAATCGGATTCGGGGCCTACGACCCTCTTTGTATGGGCCTTCTGCCCAACTTAAAATCGGATTCGGGGCCTACGACCCTCTTTGTATGGGCCTTCTGCCCAACTGAAAATCGGATTCGGGGCCTTCGACCCTCTTTGTATGGGCCTTCTGCCCAACTTAAAATCGGATTCGGGGCCTACGACCCTCTTTGTATGGGCCTTCTGCCCAACTTAAAATCGGATTCGGGGCCTACGACCCTCTTTGTATGAGCCTTCTGCCCAACTTAAAATCGGATTCAGAATCCCAGAATCTGGGATTCTGAATCTGTATTGGGGACACTCCGGATGCTCAGAATTCTGAATTTTCGGATTCTTATTCTATTATAGGTAGCAAAATGACTGAAAAATCGCTAAAAATGGCCAAAACTGCTGAAAGAACTCAAAATGGTTCTCTTCTGGCCTAACTTTCTCCTAGTAGAAATCTAGGCCATCAGGACCCTTATGAGCCAATTTCAAGCATTTTGAAGATACTCGGGACGCTCAGAATCCATTCGAGAGAAGAAAAATGACTGAAAAACCGCTAAAAATGACCGAAATTGGCTCAAAATTGGCTCAAAACGGTCCCAACCGGCCTAAATTTCTCCCAGTAGAAATCTAGGCCACCAACGACCCTATGAGCCAATTTGAAGCCTTTTGAATATACTCGGAACGCTCAGAATTCTGAATTTTTGGATTCCGAAGCCATTCAAAGAAGGATAATGACAGAAAAACGGCTAAGAATGGCCAAAACTGCTGAAAGAGCTCGAAACGGTCCTCGCTGGCCTAACTTTCTCCTAGTGGAAATTGAGGCCATCAGGGACACAATGAGCCAATTTGAAGATACTCGCGACGCTTTGAAACGATTTTGGGAAGAAAAATGACAGAAAAACCGCTAAAAATGGCCAAAATTGGCTCAAAATGATTCTAGCTGGCCTATCTTTCTCCTAGTAGAAATCTATGCTACCAGGGATCCTATGAGCCAAATTCGAGCGTTTCTAGAGTACCCGGGACGCTCTGAATCTATTTTTTGAAGAAAAATGACACTGTCATTTAATGACAGAAAAACCGCTAAGAATGGCCAAAACTGCTGAAAGAGCTCAAAATGGTTCTAGCTGGCCAGTGATCTTATGGGCCAATTCCGAGCATTTTTATGATAATCGGGATGCTCAGAATCCATTATAGGGAAGAAAATGACTGAAAAACTGCTAAAAATGGCCAAAACTGGCTCAAAATGGTTCTTTTTAGGCCTAACTTTCTCCTGGTCCAAATCTTCTAGGATTCTCAAATCCTTACCTCCCATCTCAACATCCTCCGCCGGCTCTTGCTCCATTCGCTCCCCAACATCCTCTTCCTCGTCAACAGCAGCAGCCTCCTCAATTCCTTCCTCTTGAGCCTCGGCACCAGCCTCGAGAGCATTGGCCATACGATCATTGAAGCTCTCGTTCAGATCGACGTCCTCTCCACCATTTCTATCGCCACCAGCCGCGTCCATCTCCTCGTCGTCCTCATCATCCTCGTCGTCATCGTCGTCATCCTCCTGATTGTTCAACGGCATCAGATCCTCCTCCTTGAACACTTGCTCCTCCTCCTCGACGGCCGGCTCCGGGATCGGGTCTTCGTCGGTCCAGCGAATCGCGAACGTGGTGACGCGAAGATCGTCGGTTTCCACTTTGCGAGAGAGCTGGAAATACAATTTTTGGGATCTTAGGGGGATCTGGAGGGATTCGAAGAGCCCAGAAGAACCTTTGCTTTTTTTCAGATTTTGAAGCTCAATTTGATCCCAAGTTGTGAATTTTGAGCTCTGAATATCGAAAATCGCTCAGAGGGCAAAAATTGGTTTTTTCGACTAATTTTTGGTGTAAAAAGTTAAATTTTCGGGTTTTTCGAGGTTTGTTTATGCGAGCTAAATTGTGCATTTTGAGGTCTGGAAGCCGAGAAAATCGAATTTTTCGTGAAATTTCGACTAATTTTTGTTATTTCTAGGGGTTTTTTGATCTGGAAGTTGCCTAGAAGAGCCTAGAAACGCATAGAAGAGCCACAATTTTGAGCTCAATTTTCGGAATTTTGGAGCATGAAATTGTAATTAATCGGTCTTTTTTCCCGATTTCTGTCGATTTTTGAGATTTCTAGACTTTTTTAAGAGAGATTCTGTGAGAGAGTTGAGCATTGGCTTGTACAAATGTCCACAAACTTTTCAAGTTGATCGTATCTTGCTGGTATTGAATATGTGTGAGACCACTAAGATTGTTAGCAAAAATCATATGACCCCCTTAGGCTCCGCCCCCTAGCTGTTCCAGAAAATTCGAAAATATGTAAAAAATTAAAAAATTTTCTTGTAAGAGATAATGATGATATTTAACTTTCAATCGATAGAACTTCCCATTTTGAGTATTTCTTGTGTTGAAACCAATTTTCTAACTTCTCTCCTTCAAGGAGAAAAAATCCCGTTTTTCGAAATTTTTTACAAAATTTCCGAAAATTTTCAAACTTTCGGTCCTACTGAAAAATTTTTTCATGTCGTCACGCGAGATCTCATTTGTTTATGGTACTACAGTCTAAGAGGAACAAAATATCAAAAAATCTCCTTAGGTTTCTGGGGACCTCAAAGGCGATCTAGGCCGAAATATGTAGCCGACCCTTGAAAATACATGGCGAAAAAAGTTAAATTGTTAAAATTTGAAGATACTTCGTTTGTGAGTAGAACTGACTAAAACTATCACTTTCACGAAATATCAGCGACTTTGAAACCAATTTATTCAATTTTTGAGACTTCGAAAATTTCACCTCAAAATTTTAGGGTAAGGTATTGGTATAGCTCTAAGTCCGCTATTTTTCGCTCGTTTTGTCTGAAATTTTCAGAAATGATTTAATAATATTAGAATCTCTTAATCACAGCAAAAATTCAACTGTGCTCAAAAAATCGATTTTTTTCCATACCGCAGTTTTATGGGGAATTGGACTCTCTGCAAAAAATACAATTTTTGTTCTAATTCCGCATATCAAATAATAAATTAAAGTTTATAACTTTAAACACTAATCCTGAAAATTTCAGACAAAACGAGCAAAAAATAGCGGACTTAGAGCTATACCAATACCTTACCCTAAAATTTTGAGGTGAAATTTTCGAAGTCTCAAAAATTGAATAAATTGGTTTCAAAGTCGCTGATATTTCGTGAAAGTGATAGTTTTAGTCAGTTCTACTCACAAACGAAGTATCTTCAAATTTTAACAATTTAACTTTTTTCGCCATGTATAGGGGTACGTTGATTTTCAAGGGTCGGCTACATATTTCGGCCTAGATCGCCTTTGAGGTCCCCAGAAACCTAAGGAGATTTTTTGATATTTTGTTCCTCTTAGACTGTAGTACCATATACCAATGAGATCTCGCGTGACGACATGAAAAAATTTTTCAGTAGGACCGAAAGTTTGAAAATTTTCGGAAATTTTGTAAAAAATTTCGAAAAACGGGATTTTTTCTCCTTGAAGGAGAGAAGTTAGAAAATTGGTTTCAACACAAGAAATACTCAAAATGGGAAGTTCTATCGATTGAAAGTTAAATATCATCATTATCTCTTACAAGAAAATTTTTTGATTTTTTACATATTTTCGAATTTTCTGGAACAGCTAGGGGGCGGAGCCTAAGGGGGTCATATGATTTTTGCTAACAATCTTAGTGGTCTCACACATATTCAATACCAGCAAGATACGATCAACTTGAAAAGTTTGTGGACACTGATGCTCACTTTATTCGTGGAATGTCTCTTAAATCGTTAATGAGTCAAAATCGGGCATTTAAGCCAGTTTTCAATACTTTTAAGAAAACTTTCGATTTTTCAGGGCGATTTTTGGGGTTGCAACCACTTTGAGCTTGGTTTTAAGGGTTTTGGAGCCGAAATATCAGATTTTTGAGATTTCAAGACCTTTTTTTTGAATTTTGAAGCTCAATTAATGCCGAAATTCAGGTTTTCAAGAAAGTTTTTGATACTTTTTCTCCCAAATTTGGAATTTTCCGACAGATTGGCCATCGGGCTCGCTTCTTTGGGTTTTGAAGCCCAAATTTGTCATTTTTTTCGTCAATTTTTAGACTTTCAAATCATTTTTTTTCTCTCTAGACGATTCCGGAGGCTCCGGAGGCCTTTTAAATGCTCGAAATTAGCTCATAGGATCCCTGATGACCTAGATTCCCAACTAGGAGAAAGTTAGGCCACCTGGAACCATTTTGAGCCAATTTTCAGGAATTTTGGCAATTTTTAGCGGTTTTTCAGGCATTTTTCTCTCCAAAATGGATTCTGAGCATCCTGATCATCTTCAAAACGCTCGAAATTGGCTCATTGGATCCCTGATGGCCTAGATTCCTACAAGGAGAAAGTTAGGCCAGCTGAGACCATTTTCAGCGGTTTTTGAGAGATTTCGATCATTTTTTCGGCCATTGATGCTCCGCGACGTTAGCCAGAAGAGCCGAGACGAGCCTAGAAGAGCCTAGCTGAAAAATAAGCCAAAAATTACCCAAATTGCTCAAAAATAAGCCGAAATAGCTCAAAAATAAGCCAAAATCAGCCTAGCGAGCTCCAAACGAGTGAAAAGCTTTTCGGAGCTCAAAAACTGTATCTAGGCTTCCCTGAGGCTCTTCCAAAGCGATTCAGACGATTCTACGGCTCTGAGGACGTTTCCAGAGCATTTTCAAGCGATTTTTCTCAATTTTTCCACTCAAAATCCTTCTTTCCACACCTTATCCACATTCGGTTGCGCCGGCGGATTCTCCTTCAACTCCTCGTCGGTGTACTCGTTGGCGACGAACCATCGCAAATTGATGAATTCCTGCTCGTTGTACTTGCAGCGGAGCAAGAGCACACTGACGCCGACGATGTCGTCGGTGGGAATCTTCGAAATGTCCGGATGGTCGGCGTCGAACACAAACTTGTGACGTCCTTCGGGAATCGGTCCGACGAGCTCCGAGTCGAGCACTTGATCGTAGTCGCGAGAGGTGTCCGAGCCGACGTAGACGAGCTCCCATTCGAGGTCTGGAAATCGTATTTTTCGTGAAATTTTGGGGTTTTCATATTAATTTATGTTATTTCTAGGTGTAATAATGGAAATTTTCAGGTTTTTTTTCCAAGTTTCGGAGCTCAAAAATCGTTTCTAGTTCAAATCTTGGGGGTTTCGGATCAATTTTTGTCAATCAGAGGTGTAATATTTCGATTATTCAAGCTTCGAAGCTCAATTTGAGCCCAAATTGTACACTTTGAGCTTTGGATATCGAAAATCTTTTCTAGTTCAAAATTTGGGGTTTTCAGTTACCTTTTGGTATATTTTTCGGGCAAATTTCGAATTTTCAGAACGATTTTTAATTTTTCACCATTTTTAGCTCAATTTTCGAAGTTGTGGAGCCAAAATATCAGATTTTTGAGATTTCGAGACAGTTTTTTCTTAATTTTGAAGCTCAAATAGAGCTGAAAATTGCTTATAGGTCGAAATCCGGGGTTTTAAGCCAGTTTTTGAAATTTTTTTGGCGAATTTGGAATTTTCAGACAGATTGGCTCCTAAGCTCAATTCGAGGTTGTTGGCTCGATTTTTCTAGGTCTGGAGCCCAAAATTTTCATTTTTCGTCAGATTTGAGATTTCTGAGCGTTTTTCGAAGATTTTAAGGCTATTTTTCACATTTTTCACCCAGAAAATTGCCAGATCAAATTCCTTGATTTCTAAATGGATTTTCAAGATTTTTAGATTTTTAAAAACATTTTTTAGACCAATTTTTCACATTTTTAGATAAATTTTTCATCATTTTAGATCAATTTTCACATTTTCAGACCAATTCTTCACATTTTTATATCATTTTTTCCCATTTTTGGACCAATTTCTCCATTTTTTTTATTTCTCACCATGCGGAAGGTGCTCAAACACCTCAAACGTAATCTCCAACTTAAACTTGTCCTTGAACATTGCCGGATTGTCGAGATGCTCGACGCGAACAATGTTGACACGGGAAGCCATCTGGAATTAGTGGTTGGAGGCTCAGAGAGCTCAAAAAGGAGATATAAACACTGTTTTGAACAGGAAAATTCAAAAAAAAATATGAAAAAGGGGGAAAAAAGGGTAAAACTGATATGCATTTTTCAACTTTTTCAAGAAAGCGCCGTCTCCCCGATTTGAATTTCGAACTGCAAGCTACAGTATGCTACAGTATGCCGAAATTCGAAAAAGTTTTGCAGGGCAAGTCTGGAGAAAAACTTCAACATTTTTTCACAACGTTTTTCAGGCAAAAACTTGACAAATGTGTATCGTAAAAATATTAGAACGGTATTTAGCGTCTTTTTATCGCTATCCGGTGTCTTAATTGTAAAAATACGGCTTTTGGGAGCGAATTGCTTTTTGCGAAATCTTATTTTTTAATCAGCGTTTTCAATTCTCAGTGTTTTCAGACGTTTTATAGCTCAAAAGAACCGCAATGAAATTCTCTACAAAGTTGACGGATTATTTTTGAATTGGTTCAGTACTTTTTCTAAAATTGTTCAAAAACCGAAGTGAAATTTTCAACAAGGCTCATCAAAGAGCCCGTAAAATAGCAAAATTTTGATCGGCCAATGTTTGACTGGAAAAAGACGCGAAAAGTGAAATTCAAACCGAGTCGATTTTGCCGTGCGATTATTTTCAATAGAAGATACCTTTTTTCTGGACTTCGACATCTTCCAAAAAAAGAAAAAAAAGTTTGGCATCGGTGGGAGTCGAACCAGAGACATCGCGCCACGTTTTTCCGTGGTGTCGGCGGGCGTATACAAATGTGCGCTTTCTGAGGGAAAAATTAGGGAAAAATGGAGAAATTGAGCGAAAAAAACAGTGCTAAATTCAGAAATTTCAGAAGCATTTTTTCACGTCTTCTGGGGGTATTCCGCAAAAATTTTTTCTTGAAATCTACGTTTCAGAACATCAGCTATCCAATGGTATCACTCTCTTAGCGAAGTTCCATCCCCCACTTCAAACCATTCCCTAGTGAGACCACTACTTTTTTGAGGGACCTCAAGAGACCTCTATTTTCTGACTAGGGAATGTTGTAACCGAAAAGTGGAGTTTTAAAACGAGACCTATATCATTCGAGAGGAAAAAATTCACTGATTCCGAAAATATAGACAGTTTTTGCCCTCGACCGCTGAGCACCGAGAAAATCGCGTCTAAAAATTAGAGCAAAATTCTCGAAAATTTCCATTATCCACAGTGATCCACAGTGGATTCCACTTCCTCTTTTCCTCCCCCATCTCTACGCCTTTGTGTGCAGTGGAAAAGTGTGGTTGGATGGCCGAGGGGTTAAGGAGGTGGGTTGCAGTGGGTAGGTCAATGGTTCGGTTCCAAGTTGGGCCATTGTTTTTTTTCTTGTTTTTGAAAACATTTTTTGACTCTCCTAACATTTTTTATGAAGTTTCAATCAACAATCAAAAATTTATAAAACTCAAATTTTCAAAGAGAAGAACACAAATGTTGGAGAGATACAATATAATGGTTAAAACAAATATAATTTTCACATCGGGCACATCTGATGAATGGCATTTCGGAACATCCAGCAATGTAACAGTCCTCATTGATAATTCCCGAAAAGCAGTAAGTTGCCGGCTTCTCAAATTCCGAATTGTCCGCGTCCAAATAACCAGATTTTCTCCATGAATATTGGAGGAATTTTTGGAATTTTCGAGCTGAAATCTGATGGTACAGAAGTGAAATCATCCAGATTTCATTGTTGCGTTTGGCAATCAAGAAGTCAGGATGAAAATTGAGAACGTAGGAGGTGAACTTTTTCAACAAGGATTTCCACGGTCCATTGAAGTATACATCCAACGGTTGTATGATGCTCGTAGTGTGGGGAGGAATGTTTCTAATGCACACATCAAAGCCATTGGGAATGCACTCCTGGATGGCCAGATGATCGCGAAAGCTCGGCCATGAATCGATGAGCATGTACATTTTCTTTGGAGCTGTTGGGATGAAAACACAAGTTCGAAGCCAGTCCTTCATTGACTCCTTCGTCATAATATGCGTTTTTCCAGCTCGGACTTCCAAGTTTGGGCATTTCGGAATCGGTCTCGATGGCGGGAAACAACCAGTTGGCTCAGCCAACACCATATAGGCTTTAGGGCCCAATGTGCCATCCATAAACAGTGTTGGCAAGAATGTGAATGAGTGCGTTAATGAAGACTTGGATTGAACCATTCTTGCAACGTCCTTCTCTCCAAGAAAGGCAAGAGCTCTTGCCCCCTATAGCTCTTTTTGCACACCAGTTTGATCCGAGTTCATGACACAAGAGGGAGAAAATGCTGTCATCTCCATTCGATAAACACTGACGAAGTCTTTTGCTGATTTCAAGATGGCATCTTTGTCTTTCAAACACTTCCGAGTAACAAACTTTGTGATCTTGCGGCTCACGATTCTGTAAATTTAAAACTTCTTAATTTTAAATTTATGAAGATTAATATCTACCTGTGGCTTTTCTTCCATTTGGTAATCCAAGACTGACTCGCTGTGAAATTCGCCACTTTTGTTTCTTCCCTATTCAAACGTCGGGTGATCATTTGAAGGTCACAATCATGAAGGTGGATACCTGAAAATTTTTCAAATTTTTAATTCGGTTAGAATGGAAAATTGATTACCGTTTTCCAGCTTTCCTTTAACTACTTGAAACAACCGATTGGATAGCAAAGCGAGAAGTTTGGTCCTGCTTTCCTTGAAGTCATCTTTCTCCTTCTCAAATCTTCTCAACTTTTCCAGATGGGATGGGGATCGGATCCATCGGTATTGATGAGTCATTGATGAGAAAGGCCTACATCCTTTCGTTGGGCTTCGATAGTATTCGATGGCTTTTTCAACTTCCTCTCTTGTGATTACTTTGTCTCCAAAGACCAGATCCTTGTGAGATGATAACTCGACGCCATCATAACCCTGGGATTTTCATAATAAATATCTTCGCAAAACTTAATCGTTACCTCGAAGGTTTCTGGCTCATAGTCTCCATCCTCGTTCTCATCGACAAGCTCATCCTCCACCTCCATAAAGACATCACCATCTCTAGACAACTCTAATATGTGAATCATATGATTGGCGGCTTTCCGTTCTTCTCTCGATATCACAGGATCCTTGGGCATCAGAACGGGATACTTTTGGAGAAGTAAAAAAAGAACATGGGAAATGTTAAAAGACATGGTAAAATGAAAACGAATGAAATTGTGTTCAAATGGATCGAGATCCGAAAAAAAATACAAAAAACCGCGCGGATTGTCTTTATTTTAGCGGGGTTAAACACCTTATAGATAAAAAAAGTTTTTTAAAACTTCATAAAAAATGTTAGGAGAGTCAAAAAATGTTTTCAAAAACAAGAAAAAAAACAATAGCCCAACTTGGAACCGAACCATTGACCTACCCACTGCAACCCACCTCCTTAACCCCTCGGCCACACAGGTGATTCGTGACTGGTCTATAATCAAGTGTCAGTCACTTATGGGTTCATAATAGACCTTTCGCGAACTCTCCCCTCCTATAATAGATCTATCGTGTCTCCTTTTCACCTATTACAGATCTATCACGAAAGCTGAGGAAAATGACCAATAATAGGCCTGTAATGGAAATATCGCGAAAGTGATGCAAATTATTTTTCTTACTGATTTTCTGTGTTTTCTTTTGTTTTCGTTTTACATTGTTCAACTTTGCCGTTTTCCTTACAAAAATTCTATCGATACTCTTCGATAATAATTTTCAGACCGTTTTTCTTCAATTTTCATCAACTTGACGCGTCGAAAACAACGAGAACAGTAAGACGAAGAAAGATAACAACAAATTTTTCTGCGGCAGAGCGATTTTTTGGATTTGCGGTTAGCATCAAGTCGAAACTTCATCGATACTCTCCGATAACAATTTTCAGATCATTCTTCTTTCAATTGGAATCGAAATCTACTCTTCAACCCGATAATCCTGGAATGGTACACGAAGAAATCTCAACATTCAATGAGAAAGAAACCGATGCAGTTCAAGGAGGAACTACAGGGTTCCGGAAAGTGAGATATCTTTATTATGGATTATTATAATGATATCATACAAGAAAAACTCTTTTGGAGACAAATCCAAAAATTGAACGGAAACAAGTCACAAGCTCTAAATAACCGCTGAAATCAGGACCACATAATCGTTTTTGGCCCTTTGCTAGCTTGTGACTTTTTTCGGATCAATTCATGAACATGTTTTCAAAATGACTTTTTTGTATTATATCATTCGAATAGATTCATTAAAAGTGTCGCACTTTTCGGAGGAATACTGTAGTTTCAATTTTTAGGGATTTCTTACTTTTATTAACAGAATAGAACCATTTCTAAAAATTGAAGTTATCGGCATGTATGGATGTAGAACTTTTATTCGAAAACAAAAATTTTCTTGAGATCATATCCCAAAATCGCTCTTAAAATAGAGGTTAGAATGCAGAGTCCTAAAACTTCGGCTATTATTCAGTTGATTTCCCAAAAACTGAAAAAATGTAAACTAAAATTCAATTGAAGTTTTTTAAAAGCACCGAAATTTGGGATATCAACTGAAGAACGACCAAAATTTCGGGACTTTGCATTCAAATCTCTATTTTAAGAGTGATTTTGGGATACGATCTCAAGAAAATTTTTGTTTTCGAATGAAAGTTCTTCATCCATGCATGCCGCCACTTCAATTTTTAGAAATGGTTCCTATTCCGCTTATCGTTGTTCAATTTGTTTTGATTGAATAAATGTATTGATATTTTATTCGGGATTCGTCTATTACAGAGCTCGCGATAGACCAATAATAGGTCATTTCAGTCATGATAGATCCATTACAATGCTCGCGATAGGTCTATTATAGGTCATTTTGATCGCGATGGGTCCATTGTAGATCTATTGCAGACCATTTTTCGCGATAGGTCTATTGTAGACCTATAATAGGATACTTCCGATGTACTACGCGCGATCCATTTTTCACCTATAATAGAAGTTGCGCGAATAACCTGTGCATCCAACCACACTTTTCCACTGCACACAAAGGCGTAGAGATGGGGGAGGAAAAGAGGAAGTGGAATCCACTGTGGATCACTGTGGATAATGGAAATTTTCGAGAATTTTGCTCTAATTTTTAGACGCGATTTTCTCGGTGCTCAGCGGTCGAGGGCAAAAACTGTCTATATTTTCGGACACAGCGAATTTTTTCCTCTCGAATGATATAGGTCTCGTTTTAAAACTCCACTTTTCGGTTACAAGATTCCCTAGTGAGGGGAGCCCTATTTTTTGAAGGGCTCCTATTCTGCAATAGGTCCCTTTTTTTGAACCATTTCCTGAACTCAAGTTATGAAGTTTTTTTTTCAAAAAAGTGGGGTTCAATGCATAAAAACACATACTGTTCCAAACTAGAAGAGAAAAAAAATTTGGTTCCGGGATTTTAAATTTGGTTCCGGAATTTTATTTTTCGTTCCGGGATTTTAATTTTCGTTCCGGAATTTTTTTTCGTTCCGGGATTCTTTTTTTTCGTTCCGGGATTTTATTTTTCGTTCCGGGATTTCATTTTTCGTTCCGGGATTTTTTTTTCGTTCCGGGATTTTTTTCGTTCGTTCCGGCGTTCTAGAACAGTGCCGAATTTTTTTCTAAATTTGATCATTGATAGTTTTGATGACGGGCTTTCGAATGACACATATGGCTAACTGCTAAGATTCCTGGAAACAACTGAAATTTTGCTCTGAAAAATGCACCATTTTATGACGGAAACAAGTTCCCTTGTAAGCTGATTGAAATAGGTTCCCTTATAAGCTGAATGTGTCTCTATTTTTTTAGGCTTAGTAAACTCTCGGAGTGATGTGATATTTCCCTATGCTGTGTTGTAGGCTTGGTAAACGCTCAAAAAAAGTTTTAGTTAGTTACCGTAAACCTCAAATAGAAGGAAACGCAGGCGTTCTGAACTGTTGAAACGGCTCAAGTTTTCGAGTTTTGTTTTTGGTAATTCTCAATTTTAAAGGGGTTTCCTAATCGGTCAGGTTCATCCTCAGAGATAATCACAAAATGTGTACATTATTTCAGAGGGGCTGAAGAATAGAAGAACATGTCCTTCTATTAGAGGTTACAAAGAACGATAACAAAGTGAAAAAATATTACAATTCATGGTTTTTCTTAGTCCAATTAATGAGAACCGGCGTTTGATGGGACTATTTGTCGATTTTGATGAATTTTCGTACCGGATCCGGCCGGAGGCAATAGTTTCGGGGACTTTACTAAGCCTGGAACGGTTTCTTCTTTTTTGAATTTATTTTTTTTTACTAAGCCTGGACCTTTACTAAGCCTGGAACGGTTCCAGTGGAACCAAGTAACAAAGTGCCTACATATTGGCATCATTTTTTTGCAGGTGGGACCATTCTACACCAATAGAGCCAAAACTTTAATGGTAGCACATGAGTGACTGAAAGGAAAGTAGCACATGAGTGGTGGTAGCACGTGAGCAACTTAGTAGCACATGAGACTCAATGGCAGAAGTAGCACATGAGTCCTTGGTAGCACATGAGCAAAAGTAGCACATGAGTAAAGTAGCACATGATATGGTAGCACATGAGTATTTACAGGTCGAGCCTTTGAGTGACGAGACATTTTTCAATTTTTCTGAAATTTTTCGAAATTTCAACGTACAATTTTCACCTTGAAAACCCAAATTTTCAAAAATCCTCGATCTCAGAACAGTTTATCTTGTTCGTTTATACTTTTTTCAGCTATAAATGCCCTAATCTAATGAGTTTTTAAACGGTTAAAACCCGTTTTGATTCATTCAATTTTCTACGTTTAAATTTTGAAAAAAAAAGGATTACAGTCATAATTTTTTATTTTCTCAAATGATCGTCCCAATCCCAGTATTTACGAAAATCACAATACAGGGTGGCTTTTATTTATGGGCAATAAAGTTTTATAGGTCCCTACATAGTTCTTAGAGCTGTTGGCTCTTAGATTTTTCTGGGGGTTGTTTTGTATCTATTCAGCAATATTCGTGTCAATTTTCAAACCATTCCGATGTGTTTAAACAATTTGGTGACCATTTGAACAAGTTACACTTGGGAATTTTGAAAAATTCGAAAAAATGGTGGTATTTTGAAGAGGTGGTACTAGTCAAGTTCTGTTCAAAACTTTTAGTTTCAATATTATTATGATAGTTCATCACATCTCAAAAGATTTAGTGATTATCACCTCATACGACTACGTAGTGAGCTCTTGAAACATGCTAACTTTCGTATTTTTTTGGCTTGCACGCTGGAGGGGGGAGGTTTGGGTTAGTGAACTTTGAACTGCAATATCTTTGAAACTACACGGAATTTTGTGCTGAAATTCACCTGAAACATAGTATTTGATTCAAATTTATTAATTCAATTTACTACGACATTCTCTGATCAATTTGAACCTTTTTTCGGACCTGTCAAAGATGATCTCACAATTTTGAGTGCCAAAGCAAAAACAAATGTCCAAAATGAATGAAACTCTTCGAACACTATAACAAATCTATGTTGAAACTATGTTTTTCTCACTTTAAACAAAGACAGAAACAAATACATCACTAAATTTTCTTGCATACGTTCATAACCTTATAATTCATTTTCTGGGGGCTCAAATGACTGGTTTTCTAAATGAGACTCACCTGCAAACAAAGAAGTGTAACATGATCAAAACTTCTCGTAACTTTATGATTTTTTGAGACTGTGTGTTAGAGGACTAGAGGCATTATCTTGTCAATTTTCGAAAAATTATAACATGTCTCCACCGAGATACGCATCATCGAATGAAGCGTGTTGGCACACTATGCTACCGGGACTTTCGATGGCCAGTAACTCACTGAAATGCGATTGCACTGAGATGCTGTCTTAGGAATATGATTTTTCGCGTTCAAAAATTATGTGGGTGAAATTTTATCCAGGTTGGACGAAAAATGTTTGAGATATTAGTCTTCAAAGTATTGCCCATAAATAAAAGCCACCCTGTATTTTTGCACAAAAATCGTTGAAACTCGGGAAAATCGATTTTCAAAACGCCAACTTACTTTTTTTCTAACCTATTTCAATGAATGTAGAATTTTTCGCTGATTCGAACGCACCTAATCTCGCAGCTCAAAACGGAATAGAAACATTTTTATGAACAAAATTGCACTTTGACCGCTGCCGACGTTTGAACCGGCAGCGGCAAGCGCGACAGCAAGTTTAAGTCGGCAGCGGTCAGCGCGACAAAGTGCAATTTTGTTCACAAAAATGTTTCCATATCATTTTGAGCAGCCATATTAGGTGCGTGCGAATCAGCGAAAAATTCTACATTCACCGATATAAGTTAGAAAAAGTTCTTAATTTGAAACTCGATTTTCTCGAGTTTTAGCGATTTTCGTGGCAAATACTCACTTGCTACCAGATCATTTGCTATTTTACCACTTGCTACAATGTCTCATTTGCTTTTTGCCCACTTGCTACAGATCATTTGCTACATCTTTACTATTGTCGGATTTTTTAAAGTGAGACTCGGTGTTTGCGGACTTTTCAGTTCACCAAGCCAAATTTGGCTTGCGATACTGTAAAGTCTGCAAACACCGAGTCTCACTTTAAAAAATCCGACAATAATAACATTTGAAAACCTTGTATGTCCGATTGTATGTGGCCAGCTGTAACTCAGCCCCAACTCAACCGATTTGGATTAAACTTTTACAGAAAGATCAGGCTTGGCGTTACGTTGATGCACATATGTTTAGATTTTTTATATCTCAAAAACTGAGCAAGTTACTGCTCTTTTCGTGATTTTTCAGTACTAATTTCGGTACCGAAAATGTGTCGCTAACCCTTTCGTATTTTCAAAGTTGACCGATTCTCTTGAAATTTTTTCAGTTTGTTCCTGATTATTTGGGGATGATGCCCGTCTAATTTTTTTTTCGAAACTCCAATTTTGAAGCCTTCTGGAGCAATTTTTCTGATCAGCTCATTTCACTTTCAAATTGCGCAGCGGCAAAAAGGCAGCGCACACACAAAGTATAGTGGCCGACCAAACCTCGATAATGTCGGCTGCTTGATTTCATCACCCCCGCCGACAGGAGAGTGTAAGCCGATTTAATTACCCAAGTTTGAACTTCGCGATGAAGAGAGATAGATGGGTTGAATTTTATATCATTCTGTTCGTCTCAATGCGAGGAGACAGAATATGTGAGAAAATTTTTGAAAAGTTGAATTTGAAGGATGTTTATCGGGGTTAGAAGTTTGAAGTTGTGCCTATTCTGACTCCGATAGCAAAGACGCATGGAATTCCGTCTCCTTTTCCCGTTTCCCGTATATTTTCGATATTGGAAAAACAACAAAGCCCCAAAAACTCCAATTTGAGATCAATGAGGAATTTAATTATTCCAACTTTCTTCCAAAACATGTGGAATTTCTCAATTTTTGTAACACTCCCGTTGGTTAAAAGTGAACGTGTTTTGACTACAGTTTTTGAACTTCACCATTCGCGGAACGCGCATCAGATTGCGTTTGGATTAAATGGAATAGAAAATGAATAGAGAAACTGTTGTAGGTGCGAAGCTTTATTCATTTTCTATTTCATTTTACCGAAGGCTACAATAGTGAATTATCTGTGATTCAGGCAATAAGCAATATAGCCGGCGGCTTCCACCGTTGAGTCAAAAAGGCCGGAACGGAGGAGAAAGCTCCCCATTGTTAAATAAAAAGGGCCGGAGGCCCTACGGAATGGGGCCGAAGGCTCCCCACATTCGAGCAAAAAGAGCCGAAGGCTCCACGTTTTTGAGTGGAAAGGGCCGCAGGCCCTGAGGAATGGAGCCGAAGGCTCCCCGTTTTCAAGTGAATAGGGCCGTAGGCCCTACGGAATTGAGCTCCCCGTTTTCAAGTGAATAGGGCCGTAGGCCCTACGGAATTGAACCGAAGGCTCCGCCTTTTTAAGTGAATAGGGCCGCAGGCCCTAAAGAATGGAGCCGAAGGCTCCCCGTTTTCAAGTGAATAGGGCCGCAGGCCCTACGGAATGGAGCCGAAGGCTCCAAAACGAAAAAGCAAGCGAAAGCCAGGTGGTGAAGCCCCCGAAGGGGGCGGAGTCCACCTGGTTTGACTCATTTGCTACAAAATATCCCAATTTCAAAGTCTCATTTGCTACCAAATGTCTCGTTTGCCACAAGCCATCTCATTTGCTACATTTTGGTGCTCATTTGCTATTTTTGGCTCATTTGCTACATTTTGTAGGGTTTTTTTTGCAAAGTTTAGTCTAATGTTAGAGGTCCGTCTGCTATAGTTTTGAGCTAATTCGCTACATTTAGTGGATCATTTGCTACATTTTGATGATCATTTGCTACATTCGGCTCATTTGCTACATTTCATGGGTATTTCTTTTCAGGCCCCTTTTGTTCCAGAAAATTCTATAAATAGTGCAGAAAATGAAAATTTTTCCTAGATGAGTTAGTGACAAAATCTTATCTGGAATGAATTAATGGCATCATTTCGAGCATTTTGACTGTTGGAACCCACTTGCTCGCTCAATTGCTTCATACCGAAAAAAAAAAGATTTTTATGTGAAAACTTTTTCCTGAAGTATCTTTGTATCCCAATCCGTATTAGCCCGATTTATTAGCCTGATTTTCTATATTCATACTGATCTAGCTTGCCAAAGTTCAAAATTTTTAGTACACTTTTTAAAAAGTCAACAATTGCGATTTTTGAAATTTTTCACATAAGAATCTTTTTTTTTTCGGTATGAAGCAGTTGAGCTAGCAAGTTGGTTCCAACAGTCAAACTGCTTGAAATGTTGCTATAAATTCATTTCAGATAAGATTTTGTAACTAACTCATCTAGGAAAAATTTTCATTTTCTGCACTATTTATAGTATTTTCTGGAACAAAAGGGGCGGAGGCTATCCAACTTTTTGGTATTATGTTTGTGAGACCGAAGACTACCATATGCTAGAAAACTATAAAAATTGAATCAGTTTCAAAATTTATGTGCCGTCCCTATTAGGGCTATCCTCAAAGTTCTCGCTGAATGTCTCCGAAATGGTAGCAGCTGAGCCTCTAACATTTTGGCAACTCGCACGAAACTTTGCAAAAAAACACTCCATGGAATGTAGCAAATGAGCCAAAAGTAGCAATTAATCCACTAAATGTAGAGTAAAAGATTCAAAATGTAGCAGCTGAGCCTCTAAAATTCGGAAAATCCCACTAAAGCTTGAAAAGAAATACCCATGAAATGTAGCAAATGAGCCGAATGTAGCAAATGATCATCAAAATGTAGCAAATGATCCACTAAATGTAGCGAATCAGCTCAAAACTATAGCAGACGGACCTCTAACTAGGAGTGTTCGTGACATGTCCAGTCAAACTTTTTCTGAAAATTTGGGTATAGACACAATCGACCATGGGCTTTCCATATCTGCAGTCAGAATTTCCGAAATGGTCACGTGAACCAAGTTATGACCTCATAAAGACTCAGCCAGTGCTAAATTTGCGATCTTTGAAGCTCGTTATCTCAGCCCCCAGACGTTTTCAGAAGGTCTAGTTTTTTGTAGCGTCTTTCAATTTTTTTATAGTTTCAAATGATATAGTTTTTTACCAATTTTTTTTCTGGTCGAAATTTAGAGAATTTTCCCACCATATGGATTCCCACCATATGGATCTTTTCCAGTGGTTGGATATGGTCCTTTCTCGTTTGGAAAGTCATCGAATATATCACTGGGAATGCTAGGAGACTTGTTATTTATATGTTTTTCAATGATTTTTTTCATTTTTTCTCCAATTTGAAAACTGTACAGGATGTTCACATCCCAGAATCCTAGTACATTTCCTGTCTGTTTGGTGGAAGGTGGGACTTCTTCCGAAAAATTGGTTCCCGATTTCTTCATTAAAACGGTTTGCATGGGGCTGAGAAGGCGCAAATCATTTGGAAAATGTTCGAAAATTTCACGGAGCAGTGTCAGGTCGCTCGAAACGAGCTAACAAAAAAAGCAAAAAAAAATTGTGTGGGCGGGGTTTGAACCAATGTCCTTCCGACTACCAGCCCAGCTCACTCCCACTTCACCACCCATTGGTGAAATCTACTGATATAAATTCGATACACTTTTCGGTGGAAATCCAATCACGTGAAATCTCCTTAAAGGGGGAGTGTAGTAATTCTAAAAAATTGAGATTTTTATATGGTTCGATGCAGAATTCATTTTCGGTTCGAAAATTCTCTTGGGCTATGGTCTGAAAATCGCTCCTTTTCGAGATATCCTCAAAAAACAGGTCAAAAATAACAACGTAGAGTGGTCAAATTGAACAAAATTTGAGTTGAGAAATTCCCAGAGTGGTCAACGTGAAAAATATGACCACTCTACGTTGATATTTTTGACCTGTTTTTTGAGGATTTCTCGAAAACGATAGATTTTCAGACTATAGCCCAAGAGAATTTTCGAACCGAAAGTGAATTTTGCGTCGATCCATATATAAATATCACTATTTTAGAATTACTTCACTCCCCCTTTAACCATAGGAAAACTTTGCGAGGTCATAACTCGGTTCACGTGACCATTTCGGAAATTCTGACTGCAGATATGGAAAGCCCATGGTCGATTGTGTCTATACCCAAATTTTCAGAAAAAGTTTGACTGGACAGGTCACGAACACTCCTAGTAACATTCGTCTACCCACACTAAACTTTGCAAAAAAAATCCCTATAAAATGTAGCAAATGAGCCAAAAATAGCAAATGAGCACCAAAATGTAGCAAATGAGATGGCTTGTGGCAAACGAGACATTTGGTAGCAAATGAGACTTTGAAATTGGGATATTTTGTAGCAAATGAGTCAAATGTAGCAAATGATCTGTAGCAAGTGGGCAAAAAGCAAATGAGACATTGTAGCAAGTGGTAAAATAGCAAATGATCTGGTAGCAAGTGAGTATTTGCCGATTTTCGTGCGAAAATATTGTTATTCTCGTAAATAGGAATTGGGACGATCATTTAAGAAAATTAAAAAAAATAAATGTAACCATACAGTGGCGAGCATTGGTGAGGACACTTTTTTGTGAGGTCGATTTTATATGTTCAAACTTAACCGATTGACCTGAAATTTGACAGTGTTACTACTGGTTATCTGGAGAACACACCCACATTTTTTTGTCTGTCTACTGCCACATGTCACCTCAGCAGGCCTTCAGGTATCACATAATTTTAAAACTGCAAAAAAAAAATAATTTTTGTCTGAAATTTTTTTACACAATTTTTAAGATAAAAATGTTGCTAACGACCCAAATATGCACTAGAAAAAAGTTGGTGCGCGTGGCATGACGGGTTCTCGTGAAATCTAGGTCAAAGTTGAAATGGTGCATTTGGTTTTTTTCACCACCACGGGCCCCAAAAAGGTCCAGCCGTGTTCAAAATTTTGCAGAATGTGTATTTTGAGTTCCCTGACGAAATCCAATAAAAACATCCCGATTTGGGAAATTTTAATTTTTCCCATTTTCAAGGGTTTTGGAGGGTTGCACAACCAGCCTAAAAGTGCAAAAATTAAAATTTCCCAAATCGGGATGTTTTTATTGGATTTCGTCAGGGAACTCAAAATACACATTCTGCAAAATTTTGAACACGGCTGGACCTTTTTGGGGCCCGTGGTGGTGAAAAAAACCAAATGCACCATTTCAGCTTTGACCTAGATTTCACGAGAACCCGTCATGCCACGCGCACAAATTTTTTTCTAGTGCATATTTGGGTCGTTAGCAACATTTTTATCTTAAAAATTTTGTAAAAAAATTTCAGACAAAATTTTTTTTTTGCACTTTTAAAATTATGTGATACCTGAAGGCCTGCTGAGGTGACATGTGGCAGTAGACAGACAAAAAAATGTGGGTGTGTTCTCAAGATAACCAGTAGTAACACTGTTAAATTTCAGGTCAATCGGTTGAATTTGAACATATAAAATCGACCTGACAAAAAAGTGTCCTCACCAATGCTCGCCACTGTATAAATGTAATGGGCCGTAGGCCCCGATCACGATTTTAATTTGGGTCGAAGGACCATAGAGTGAGGGGCCGTAGGCCCCCGAACCCGAAATTTATTTGGGCCGGAAGCATCCGGTGAGAGGCCAGACGCCCATTCAATGAGAGGCCGTAGGTCCCGAATGTGATTTTAAGTTTCCATTCCATTCCTCAGGGCGGCGCTTTTAACTCAAAAGAGCGGAGCATCCGGCTTCATTTGTTATTGCCTAATCTACAGATAATGCATTATTGTAGAGTGTTATGGATCAAGTGAATACCAAAGATATGGTGATTCATTCTCAAATTTCCATTGAATCGATCGATGATTTTCCCACTGAGATGAACGTTATCATTTGTTATCATTCGGATGGAATCGAACTACTTGATATATGGAAATTCGATAGTTATTTTGTCGATCTTAGGAATTCGCCATTCACCGATAAAGAAATGAACACACTCTTGCACGAATGGAGAAATTCGGACATTCGGACATCGATGAGAATACTTTCAATTACAAGAAATAAGGATGCAGCTGAAGTTGATTTTGATTTGGTATTGGAAGGATTCGAGGATGAATTTGAGGGTTTGGAAAATAGAAGAACTGTTCCATGGTAGGTCATTTTTTTATTAAAATGATTGTCACATTTCCTGTGATCAAGAAAAGTAACATTTTTTCATAGAAATCGAGGTGACATTTCGAAAGTGCGGTATTTCACAAGCGCAAGTTTTGCTTTCGAAACGTCAATCTCAAAAAACGACTTTTTGAAAGATGGCATTTCGAAAGTCTGACTATAAGTGTGCTGTTTCGCAAGTGACACAAGTGCAAGTTTTGCTTCTGAAACATCACACTTTCGAAATATCACACTTTCGAAATATCACACTTTCGAAATGTCAAACTTACGAAACGTCACACTTTCGAAGTGTCACGTTTGCGAACCTTCACACTTGCGAAACGTCACACTTTCGAATTTTCACACTTTCGAATTGTCACACTTGCGAAATGTCACACTTTCGAATTGCCATACTTGCGAAACGTCACACTTACGAAACGTCACACTTTCGAAATGTCACGCTTGCGAAACTTCACACTTGCGAAACGTCACACTTGCGAAACGTCACACTTTCGAAATGTCACACTTTCGAAATGTCACACTTACGAATCGTCACACTTGCAAATCGTCACATTTTCGAAACTTCACACTCGGGAAAGCCCTAAATTATCCCAACATTCAGGATCAATAATGAGCGACAAAAAACAGAGCAAGAGTTATATGATGGTTTCGATATCACAAGAGACGATGGATTACGATTAACTGTCTTTTTTATTTGGTACGAATTACAACCCGATGGAAACCATTTACATGATGTGAGGTTTTACATCTGGGACAAGTGTACATCAATTTTTGAAAGTTACAGTACTGGCCAAATTGAATTGCGTTTTCAGTTGAAATAGGTAAACTTTGAGCGTCTGAAATAGTGATTTTCGGATGTCCGATATTCCTGAAATTGTGTGGATGTATAGAGCAACTCAAGAACTCTATTTCTCTAGTTGACAACTTTTTGATAGTTAGCTTGGTTCTCGAGATAGTGCCTGCGTCTCTCACCACCCGCTTCTCTCTAGCTCTCGCCAACTCATGGTTCATCTTTGGCTATATCTCGAGAGCCAAGGTAGCTATCAAAAAGTTGTTAACTACTAAAATAGAGTTCTTGAATTGCTCTATACATCCTGGAAATTTTAGAAGAAGCGGCCATCTGGAAACCACTTTTTCAGACCCTCAAATTTGACCTTTTTCTAATGAAAATGTTCGAAATATACACAATTTTCTATTTATTCTTTCTCAAGCCCCCTTCTAACTTCAAAATTCCCTCCTTGCTTTTCTATTGCTATAATTTTTAATGTTTCTTTTTTCCGAATGATAAACATAATAAATAATACATTTATTCAATAAAAACCGGATCAATTAAAAAAACCCATACTGTAGCCGTGAGCACCGGAAATCAAAATTTTAGAGAAAAAAGAAAATAGAAAAAATACTCAAAAACGTCTTTTCCGTCTCAAAATCCTCAACACTTTCTGCTGCAAAAGTGCTCTATGGATAAGTTTTGGAAGGGTTAAGAATGCAAATGCGCTCCATTGAGAATCATTGAAATGTTGTGCTCCCACATCATGCTTTTCTTCTTTCTGAAATCTGCTGTTTGAAAGATTTTCCCAGTGATGATGTCACTATTTTCTGATATTTCGAGAACAGAGAGCTAAGGAATAAACTTTTACGCTAAAACCAAAAAATAATAATATGCGAAAATCATCAACACAAAAAAGCTTGCGATATACAGTGCGCGTCAAAAGTATAGCGCCCCCCTCCATTTTAACGTTACCAAAATTTCTGGAGAAAATGATGGACATCTGTTAATGCCATTCGATTAGACGTATGAAAAAACCTATCCCTGCAAATTTTCAGCCTGGTCGGAATTTTAGTACTCGAACTAGCCCCGAAAGATCAGAAACTGGCCGCGTCAAAAGTATAGCGCGTTTTCAGTTTCAGTGCTTGGGGTGTCTGCTTTAGGTCCGCAATATCTAAGCTTTGATTGTTTTCGGTTTCCTTATATTGTTTTCTCCATGTTCTGTTATTTTGGAGTTGTTTCATTCATTCTCCGATGAGAGACACGCTCGGATAGATCTTCAGTCTGATCAAATTGCAGTGAAGTCTTCCAAGGGTGAGCAGCGAGGCACGAATCTTGTAATCGTCATTAATTTTGATTAGAATTGTTAGCCTGATTCTGTTTTACAATTTTTTCAGCATGAAAAGCTTTCTTGACATCCCCAGCATCATGTTCCACCTCCTCCATCTGACTCCAACATATCCAAGAGCACTACCACGGTGGATCTTCGGCTTCCAGCATCGGTACAAAATGTTTATTGAGTCCATCCAGATCTTGGCCACATTTTTCAAGTATCTGGTGATAATTGGGCCAAATTTGAGCCAAGTTGAACGGCTAGAAATCCATCAGTAGACGGAAACAAATCACTCACTCTGTGACGAGGAGATGAGGTCGGTTCCAGATCTCTCTGAATGCCTTTTTTCACGGGATCTCAGTTAATTCTGTATGGACCAACTGTAAATTACCACAGATGTTGATCTCACATAATCTTTGCAATTCTGAAGCCTATTCAGCTTCTCCAACTCGGAGCACATTCATTCATCACTAAGTGAGTGATTTGTTTCCGTCTACTGATGGATTTCTAGCCGTTCAACTTGGCTCAAATTTGGCCCAATTATCACCAGATACTTGAAAAATGTGGCCAAGATCTGGATGGACTCAATAAACATTTTGTACCGATGCTGGAAGCCGAAGATCCACCGTGGTAGTGCTCTTGGATATGTTGGAGTCAGATGGAGGAGGTGGAACATGATGCTGGGGATGTCAAGAAAGCTTTTCATGCTGAAAAAATTGTAAAACAGAATCAGGCTAACAATTCTAATCAAAATTAATGACGATTACAAGATTCGTGCCTCGCTGCTCACCCTTGGAAGACTTCACTGCAATTTGATCAGACTGAAGATCTATCCGAGCGTGTCTCTCATCGGAGAATGAATGAAACAACTCCAAAATAACAGAACATGGAGAAAACAATATAAGGAAACCGAAAACAATCAAAGCTTAGATATTGCGGACCTAAAGCAGACACCCCAAGCACTGAAACTGAAAACGCGCTATACTTTTGACGCGGCCAGTTTCTGATCTTTCGGGGCTAGTTCGAGTACTAAAATTCCGACCAGGCTGAAAATTTGCAGGGATAGGTTTTTTCATACGTCTAATCGAATGGCATTAACAGATGTCCATCATTTTCTCCAGAAATTTTGGTAACGTTAAAATGAAGGGGGGCGCTATACTTTTGACGCGCACTGTAATAACAACACGAAAAATTAGAAAAGAATCACTTCTGCTCGACCTTCTTGAACCAACGACGGCACACGATTCCGTTGTTTTCCATCCGCATCACCAGTTGATTTTGATCGTCGATGGTGTAGAAATATGTCTCGGCGCTGGTGTCGGGCTCATTGAGACGAATATGGTGCTCCGAGAGAATCTCGTCTTTGAAGTCGAAGGTGATCTGAAATTTGGAGTTTTAATGAAGCTCCAAGACAACAGATTTTTATATTTTTGCAAAAAAATCGATTTAAAAGAGCCTTATCTAAAATGTGTCAGAAGCTAAATTGGCTAAAAACGGTTTATCGTCAATGATTCTCGGGCTTCGGGACGTACGTATGGAAGTCTTTATTCAGGCTATAAGGAATAGGGGCGTACTCAAAAATGAAACAGTAAAAACCGAACTGTAAGGTAATGGAACCGCTACGAAATCGAACCGTTATTTTTTTGCTTGTTTTTGATTTGCACACATTATTTTCCTTAATTTCCCTTTCCTTGTCAGAAAAAGGGGCGAAGCCTAATTTCCAAATATGTATTTTACTTTCATTACCACAATTATTCAACATACCGAAAATCAACTCAATCGGATAAGTTTAGGTAATTTTTTCCATAGCCCTCCAGGCCTCGACGGGATATCCTCGACATCCAAAAGGAAAACTACAGTAACCATTTGTGTGCAGCCTTCTAGGCCCCGCCTCTTTCTGTGCAAACACATCTGTACAAGGTGTGCCCGAAGAAGGTCACGAATCGATATATCACTCAAATGTCTCTCCAGAAAATTCAAAGATTTCCAGTTCTGAAACTACCAAGATTGGCTTTAGAAGTTGTCATCGGGTTTTTGGAACCATCCGAAAGGTTAGTTTTTTAAGTGTATTTATTAACCAAATATGTTTCCAGGATAAAGTTTTCATTTCTCACCGCATATACTCACTATTTGTGTGAGAAAAATATTCGAAATTATGAACAGCAACGTCTGCGTATCACCTGGCCTCCAATGATTTCACCCATCTTCGAACATGACGAATGCATATCTTTTAATATTCAAGAAATCACTAATTTAAGACAAATAGGACCAGGGATACAACATAATATCGACGAAAAATCAATAATTGTTCTCGATAGATACTCGGGGATTGCCGACAGAATCGTTGAGCAGTACTATGTACTTTGTGATGATTCCAAGTTGCAAATGATGGCGAGCTGTGTGAAATATCTTCGCAGCATATTTCATTTTGATGAAATTGCAATTAATACACGTTCAAAATACTCGGACGAAGTTTGTCGTTTCTTGGAAGAGTACAGTATTCCACTGAATGTGTCAGTGATTGAATTTGAAGGCGACGTTTTAACGGGAGAACAAATGAAAAGTGTTATGGATCAAGTGAATACCAAAGATATATTGATTCATTCTAAAATTTCTATTGAATCGATCGATGATTTTCCCACCAAGATGAACGTGATCATTTGTTATCAATCGGATGGAATTGCACTACTTGATATATGGAAATTCGATAGTTATTTTGTTGATCTTTGGGATTCGCCATTCACCGATAAAGAAATGAACACTCTTTTGCACGAATGGAGAAATTCGGACATCCGGACATCGATGAGAATACTTTCAATTACAAGAAATAAGGATGCAGCGGAAGTTGATTTTGATTTGGTATTGGAAGGATTCGAGGATGAATTCGAGGGTTTGGAAAATAGAAGAACTGTTCCATGGTAGGTCATTTTTTATTCAAATGAATGTCAACGTTCCTGTGATCAAGAAAAGTAACAGTATTTTTCATAGAAATCGACGTTTCGCAAGTGTGACATTTCGAAACTGCGATATTTCACAAGCGCAAGTTTTGCTTTTGAAACGTCCATCTCAAAAAAACGACTTTTTGAAAGATGGCATTTCGAAAGTCTGACTATTCGCAAGTGTGCCGTTTCGCAAGTGACACAAGTGCAAGTTTTGCTTCTGAAACATCACACTTTCGAAATATCACACTTTCGAAATATCAAACTTACGAAACGTCACACTTGCAAATCGTCACATTTTCGAAACTTCACACTCGGGAAAGCCCAAAACTATCTCAATATTTAGGATCAATAATGAGCGACAAAAAACAGAGCAAGAATTATATGATGGTTTCGATATCACAAGAGACGATGGATTACGATTGACTGTTTATTTTATTTGGTACGAATTACAACCCGATGGAAACCATTTACATGATGTGAGGTTTTACATCTGGGACAAGTGAACGTCATTTTTTTGAAAGTTACAGTACTGGCCAAATTGAATTGCGTTTTCAGTTGAAATAGGTAAACTTTGAGCGTCTGAAAAAGTGATTTTCGGATGTCCGATTTCTCTGAAATTGTGTGGATGTATAGAGCAACTCAAGAACTCTATTTCTCTAGTTGACAGCTTTTTGATAGTTAGCTTGGTTCTACATGCTCACCACATGCTTCTCTCTAGCGCGCCCAAACATTGGCACTATATCTCGAGAACCAAGCTAGATATCAAAACGTTTTCAGCTACAGAAATGAAGTTCTTAAGATGCTCTATGAATCTGCACAATTTTAGAGAAATCCGATATCCGGAGACCATTTTTTCAGACCCTCAAAGTTGACCTATTTCAACTGAAATCGCCAGTCATTAATTTTTGTCAGTACTATGTACAGCACCGCATTGTGACCAATAACGTAATCTCACAATTTTCGACTCCGCACCGTCTCCCCGATTTGAATTTCGAACTGCAAGCTACAGTATGCTACAGTATGCCGAAATTCGAAAAATTTTTGCAAGACAAGTCTGATGAAAAACGGAAACATTTTTTTACTACGTTTTTCAAGCAAAAACTTGAAAAATGTTTATCGTAAAAATATTAGAACGGTATTTAGCGTCTTTTTATCGCTATCCGGTGTTTTAAATGTGAAAATACGACCTGTGGGAGCGAATTCACTTTTGCGAAATTTTATTTTTTAATCAGCTTTTTCAGTTCTCAGTATTTTCAGACGTTTCATAGCTCAAAAGAACCGCAATGAAATTCTCTACAAAGTTGACGGATTATTTTTGAATTGGTTTGGTAGTTTTTCTGAAAATGCTCAAAAACCGCTCAAAACTGCAGTTTTTCGTAAAATCGGGCGGTTTTTGAGCATTTTCAGAAAAACTACCAAACCAATTCAAAAATAATCCGTCAACTTTGTAGAGAATTTCATTGCGGTTCTTTTGAGCTATGAAACGTCTAAAAATACTGAGAACTGAAAAAGTTGATTAAAAATTAAATTTCGCAAAAGTGAATTCGCTCCCACAGGTCGTATTTTCACATTTAAAACACCGGATAGCGATAAAAAGACGCTAAATACCGTTCTAATATTTTTACGATAAACATTTTTCAAGTTTTTGCTTGAAAAACGTAGTAAAAAAATGTTTCCGTTTTTCATCAGACTTGTCTTGCAAAAATTTTTCGATATTCGGCATACTGTAGCATACTGTAGCTTGCAGTTCGAAATTCAAATCGGGGAGACGGTGCTCCGCGACATTTCGCAAGTGAGACTTTTCGAAAGTGTGACATTTCGAAAGTACGACGTTTCGCAAGTACGACATTTCGATAGCAAAAATTACAAACCATTCTAGAAAAAAAATCTTTGAACAGCACTTGAGTTTTTTCCCAAAAAAAAGTTTTAAATTTTGGCTTTAGAATTGACATGCTTCCGAAACGTCGTAATTTCGAAACGTCGCACTACGTATACCATTTTTTTTTTATTAATTCGTTCCCAAGCGCCCTTATAATTTCAAAATGTTCTCCTCACCTTTCATTTTCTGTAATTTCGAATGTTTCTCTTTTTTCCGAATAATGAACATAATAAATAACAAATTTATTCAGTAGAAACCGGATCAATTTTAGAATGCGCAAAGTATCTGCACCGGAAATCAAAAGTTTTTAAGTAAAAAAAAATTAGAAAAATTACTTGAAGATGCTTTTTCCGTCTCAAAATCCAAAGTATCGATTTCTGGTTGCTGCAAACCTGCTCTTTGGATAGGTTTTGGAATGCAAATGCGCTCCGTCGTAAGTTTTGAAGTGCTGCGCTCTCGTTTCATGCTTTACCTGATATCTGCTGTTCGAAAGATTTTCACAGTGCTGATGTCACTATTTTCAGATGCTTCGGGAACAAAGAGCTAAAGTCCTTTTATTCTAAGCCAGGACTAATACAAAAATATGGGAAAATTCAACATAGAAAAGATTGCGATATGATAATAACACGAGAAATTAGAAAAGAATCAATTCTGCTCGACCTTCTTGAACCAACGACGACACTTGATCCCGTTGTTTTCCATTCGCATCACCAGTCGATTTTGATCGTCGATGGTGTAGAAATACGTCTCGGCGCTGGTGTCGGGCTCATTGAGACGGGTGTGGTGCTCGGAGAGGATCTCGTTTTTGAAGTCGAAGGTGATCTGAAATTTGGAGTTTTAAGGAAGCTCCAAAACACCAGATTTTCATATTTTTGAGTAGAAAATCGAGCACGGGACGATTCAAAAGAATCCTTATCTATTAAATTTCGGAAATGGACATTTCGAAAGTAAGGCATCTCGAAAGGGACATTTCAAAAGTGTAAAATCGCGTTTTGGTCAAATTTTCCGAACTTTTCATGTATATTTTGGCGTTTTTATGACCACTTATAGGTAAAACAATTCCTTTTTGACATTGAAAAAACCGCAAAAAATATATTCGAAAAGTACCAAAATTAGGCAAAACCGTGATTTCACACTTTCGAAATGCCTAATTTCTACATGTCTCGGAGCCGATGTTTGCTATTTGTGGTTCTCATGTTTTTGCGTCATTCTGAGGTTTGACCGAAAACGGCCGCCGGCGACGGCAGCACTGTTATCAGGAAAATCGCTTTTGAAAAATTCCTTTTTTTAAATTTTAGGTATCAATATTCAACACTTATAGTTGTCTATCGCCATTTTTTTAGAAGCTCCTCCATCCCTACCTGATGTTGATTTCCATCGAGTCCGCGTGCCTCAAACGTCTTTCCAAGCTCCCAACCTTGATAGTTTGTGTTCTTCTCCGATGTCAGATTCTCCATATTATATCTGCAAAATTGGCATGTGATTTCATTGGTTGGGAAGCAGTTTAAAGGAGGATTCCGACCAAAAAATAATTTTGCTTCAAAAGATGAAAAAAATCGTGGAGTGGTTGTTTTGTTTCTAGTTTATTTTTAATATTTCAGACTTCTAGATTTTCTTTTCCAAATACAAATTTCAAGGTATTCTCCGAAACCGGAGAATGGCTCTGTGACTACTTTTCAGCCCTTTAAAAGATTTTTTCAAATTAATTTAAATTTCTTACTTTTTCGCCTCCTCATTTTTTCCGATGATCTTCTCGTAGGATCCAACGAAGACATTCTGGGCGGCCAAAAGCGCGTCGGCGTTTCTCGACGAGAGAAATTCGTCGAAATTCTCACTTTTATCCAGTTGATAGCGCCCGAAAAACTTGTCCGGTAGAGCTGAAATATATTGAAAAATTAACGTTTTACTTGTTTGAGAATCAATGTGAAGCGAAACCGCTAAAAACTTCGGAAAGTTGAATAATACCACAGAATTTTTCGAATTTTGTACCCTCGAATTGTGCTATCCTCTATTCAAAATAATCGCACTGAAAAATCGACTCGATTTGAATTTCACTTTCGCCCCCTTTTCAGATCAAATATCGGCCAAATTATGCTTTTACGGGCTCTTTGATGAATCTTGTGGAAAATTCCACTCGCCCGTGCTTTAGGATGTAACTGCACCGTCTCCCCGATTTGAATTTCGAACTGAAAGCTTCAGTATGCTACAGTATGCCGAAATTCGAAAAATTTTTGCAAGACAAGTCTGATGAAAAACGGAAACATTTTTTTACTACGTTTTTCAAGCAAAAACTTGAAAAATGTTTATCGTAAAAATATTAGAACGGTATTTAGCGTCTTTTTATCGCTATCCGGTGTTTTAAATGTGAAAATACGGCCTGTGGAAGCGAATTCACTTTTGCGAAATTTTATTTTTTAATCAGCGTTTTCAGTTCTCAGTATTTTCAGACGTTTTATAGCTTAAAAGAACCGCAATGAAATTCTCTACAAAGTTGACGGATTATTTTTGAATTGGTTTGGTAGTTTTTCTGAAAATGCTCAAAAACCGCCCGATTTTACGAAAAACTGCAGTTTTGAGCGGTTTTTGAGCATTTTCAGAAAAACTACCAAACCAATTCAAAAATAATCCGTCAACTTTGTAGAGAATTTCATTGCGGTTCTTTTGAGCTATGAAACGTCTGAAAATACTGAGAACTGAAAAAGCTGATTAAAAAATAAAATTTCGCAAAAGTGAATTCGCTCCCACAGGTCGTATTTTCACATTTAAAACACCGGATAGCGATAAAAAGACGCTAAATACCGTTCTAATATTTTTACGATAAACATTTTTCAAGTTTTTGCTTGAAAAACGTAGTAAAAAAATGTTTCCGTTTTTCATCAGACTTGTCTTGCAAAAATTTTTCGAATTTCGGCATACTGTAGCATACTGTAGCTTGCAGTTCGAAATTCAAATCGGGGAGACGGTGAACTGTGAAGAATTATGTGCACAAAAGTGAGTGAGAGAGCGCGCCGCCGCCACCGCCACCATCACACCGCCATTACAGACAGTTTTACGGTACCAGAGGTAGGCGCCGACTGTCTGTAATGGCAGTGTGATGGCGAGGTCTCTCACTTACTTTTGTGCAGAGAATTCTTCACAGTTACATCCTAAAGCACGGGCGATTGGAATTTTCCCCAAGATTCATCAAAGAGCCCGTAAAAGAGCATAATTTCGATCGGCCGATTTTTGATCTGAAAAAGGCACGAAAGTGAAATTCAAATCTAGTAGATTTTGCCGTGCGATTATTTTGAATAGAGGATATCTCTAAAAAAAATTTCCCTTAAAAAAATTGACTAATACTCACTAGTCGTTTGTTGATGGCGTTTCATGATGGCTTGGCGGGACGGCCATTGTCGAGCACCATCAGTAGATAGTTCGCGGGATCCTCAAATTTATGAAAAGTTAGGGTAGTTCGATAGGTTTTCTTTTGAACAAACGTAATACTAATTGTAAGGGATACCATGCCCCTTATAAGGCATCAGTAATTAGATTAAAGATACGATTACGATACCCTTTAAATAACTCTTAATAAACTCGCAAGTTTTCATCATTGCTCTTTCTCGCATTTTAAGGAATTAGCTCGCATTTTAAGGAATTACCCACATTTCGAAATTTCTCCAAAACACAGGATGAGGATGCACTAAATCCGTAGCGCTCCAATGAGAGCCAGAGAAAGCCTGTCAGAAATCATCATGCGCCTTTAAAAGCTTACTGTAGTGAGAGAGTACTTTAAATTTTAGACGCAGAGTCTTTCTCTGACTCTCACTGGACCAACCCAAAATTGGGTATGGGAGTCCGTTTATCGTAGCCCTTTTCCTAAGCTTATTTCACAGGAACGCTTTGAATAACTGAGAGCATATTATTCCAGTGTAAAAATAGAAAGCTTCAAAGCCAGTTTCAGATACAAAATAACAAAAAATTGGCGATTTCGTGTATTCAGTGCTGAAAATCGACCTGATATTAACTCATTTTAAGGCATCTAATTTTCTGAAAAATGCTTACAATCATTTGCAGCGCTCCTATAAAATAAGCTTAGAAAAAGGGTGCAGAAATTCTTTTTGTACTGAAATTCTTGGTTTTTGAGGTTTTCAGCCTACTGGTCAGATGAAATTTCGATGTCTTTCATAAACTTCGTAGAAAATTCAAATCTCTATCTAATGATCTACGACTCGAAAATTTTGACTCAAAACTGAAGGACCTGATTGAAATAACTGAATTTCAGAAAAATAGGTCTACTTCTAACACCAATCATTTTTTTGAGGCTGAAATTTTCTATACATGCGCAAGAACTCATTCTGAATCTGAATTTTCTACAAAGTTTATGAAAGACATCGAAATTTCACCTGACCAGTCAGTTTGAAACAGAGGTGGGCGCGATGGACGCCGCACGGTGTTCCAAAAAGCGAATCGGGTCCAACAAAAATTGTTTCTCAGGGGAGCGCGCTTGCTACAAAGGGGCGGGGCTTACAGTTGTCGAATTAAAATTTGCACTGAAGAATGCGTTGTTTGCCTCCTGCCGCCGTTTTTCCTCATTTTTTCGAAAAACTTCGACGAAAATGTGATAGAACAGGCCTAATGGAAGCTTTCAAGCGCAAAATCATCAACCTAGGCCGTCTCGTAATGCTTATTCTGCTCATTTTATTTTTGGCTTGAAAAACTAAACTTTTAATTATGGTGAACTTGTAGATTCAAATTTTCCAAAAACTCGACGAAAATGTGATAGAGCTCAATGAGACGAACATTTTGACCTATAACATGATCAGTTTGGATGAGAAATAATTGAGATTCAGCTCTTCAAACGTCGGAAGTGTCACAAACGTGTTGATGAAATTGGTCCTATTTCGATATTTTGAGCTGAATAGTGTACATAGGAACTCTTATATTGTTAGAAATAGACACCTACTAGCCGGTTATAGTTGTTTTATCACTTAAAGTCTTAGTTTTAGTATATTCCTAGTGGACATTAGTCGCCCCTCCCTCAATTTCAGGCCTGCTTTTTGAAAGTTATTTTTGATCTACAGTGCCGCGTAGCAACCTGAAATGCGTCAGCAAACGATTTCTTGAACTCGATTCGCCGTTTGGAACACCGTGCGCCGGGCGTCCGTCGCACGAAGGGGGAAGGGGGAAAATGTCTGCGTCTCTCTCGCCACAACATGCGCGCCGCCTCCTCTTGCAGCGCGTTTTCTCCCTTGCTTTTTCCCTTCAAAAAGGAAGGGGAAAACAAGGGAAGAGGGCAGAGCCTACCCAATTTGTTTTGTATTAGGTTTGTGAGACCCTAAGCTTCGATCCAACAAAAAATTATGAAAATCAAACCAGTTTAAAATTTGGTGTACCGCCCCTATCTCGACTTTTTCATCGAATGTCTTTTATTTGGTATAATTTCATTCATTTTCATAATAAATTAACTTTTTTTTCTTTCTCCTCTTTTGTTTCACCAAAAAACCCGACTTTTCACCCTCAAAATCCACTTTCCCTTGCTTTCCGCCTTCTCTTCCCTCCTCGCGCGCGTTGGCGACGCATGCGACCATCGGCGCCCACCTCTGTTCAAAAATAATGAAGTTACTCACTTCCGAGAAGTCTTCCGTTGACGGCGAGGGTGGAGAGGTTCTCAATTTGGCATTCTCCAAGAGTGAGCTCCTCGCTGAGGACCTTCGATCCGTAGGAGATGGAGAATTCTTCTCCGGCTAAAATCATTCCCTGAAAAACGGTTCTGTTGCACAACTTCGTAAATTTTTTGTGAGTCAAATCTTACCTTGATAGCGGAAATGGTGGTGGAGGCATCCACGTCGAGCGTGAGCGTAGTGTTGTCAAGGCCAAGAAGGAAGATCTGCATCCTGTAAATGGAAAAATCGAAAATTTTTGGCGAAAATTGCGATCGAAAAAATCGCGATAAAGAGTAACTTTAATGAATATAGTAGTCAATTAATAAATTTTGCCATTTAATTTTTTTCAAAAAAACGGGAGAAATCGAGAAATGTCGCCTCCACAAGCTATAACTTTGAATTCTCAGTCAGTGGCTGAAATTTCCGTTTTTTATGCGACATAACGGAAAATAATTGAGCAAAACAACAACCACTAGTTCAAAAAATTTTTAAAGTGACCATTCAACGAAGTTTTCGTGAAAAACCTCAATAAAAACGGATAAAATAGTCGGAAAATGGAAAAAAATTGGCCTAAAAAAATTCAAAAATGTCGTGCTAAACAGCGCGCTGTCGGGATTTCGGAGTGTCGTAAATAGCGGGCATTCAAATGCGTGTTGTTAAAGAGAACATAATTATTTTTTGTTGAAATTTTTACATGGTTCGATGCAGAATTTTTGTGAGAACAATAAATCCTTTTGGAGCATAGTCTAAAAATGTCTAGTTTTTGAGTTATAAGCCGAAAACAGGCCAAAAATTAGTACTGAGCGAGTGCAGATTTTTCCACGTGGCAATTCTGCAATATATGTTACGCCTCCTTTAAGTAGTTCAGCACAGGGTCAGGAACGGGTTACTCAGAATTTTTTTAAATTTGAATTGGCAGGAAAAATGGTAGAAGCCAAAATATTCGCTGCGTAGCGACTCAATAACGGTATACGGATTTTTCATTTACATCTGGGATAAGTGAATATCAATTTTTTTAAAATTTACAAAACTGGCCAAATTGAATTGCGTTTTCAGGTGGAAAAGGTCAACTTTGATGGTCTGAAAAAGTGATTTCCATATATCCGATTTTTCTGAAATTTCGCGGATGTATAGAACAACTCTAGACCTAACTAACTGAATTGTGTTCCTATAAAAAAGTTGTCAACTACAAAAATAGATTTATTGAGTTTCTCTATAAATCTGCAAATTTTCAGAAAAATCGGCTATCTGGAAACCACTTTTTCAGACCACCAAAGTTGATCAATTTCAATTGAAAACGTCAGTGCACTCATTGATTTTGTTTAGTACTGTAAGTATATGACATATGTAATATGACTATTTTTGGTTCCGCGACATTTTGAAACTGTGTCGTTTCGCAAGTGTGACATTTCGAAAGTACGACGTTTCGAAAGTGTGACATTTCGAAAGCAAAAATTACAAACCATTCTAGAAAAAAAATCTTTGAACAGCACTTGAGTTTTTTCCCAAAAAAAAAATTTTAAATTCTGGCTTTCGAATTGTCATGCTTCCGAAACGTCGTAATTTCGAAACGTCGCACTTCGTATATTATATTTCCGCCGTCTGTTGTCAGGTCGATTTAAAGGCGCACAGAGTTTCTCAAAATGGTCCCACCACGAGGGCACGAGAAATGCGCAGAGTACTCCTTGCACGCTTCGTGTGTATAGTAGCTTTTTGACTGAGCGTATTTCCGTTCAAATGCGAGTCTACGAAATAAAAACCACCTAGAACAATTCTGACAATCAAATTATTTGTTTTTATGAAAGTTTTTGCTATTTTCATTGCGGGATTCCAGAAAAAATGCACAAAAACGCACAAAAAAATATACTATAAACACGAAGCGCGCAAGGAGTGCCCTTTGCGCATTTCTCGTGCCCTCGTGTTGGGACCATTTTAAGAAACTCTGTGCGCCTTTAAATCGACCTGACAACAGACGGCGGAAATATAATACCATTTTTTTATTAATTCGTTCCCAAGCCCCCTTATAATTTCAAAATGTTCTCCTCACCTTTCATTTTCTGTAATTTCGACTGTTTCTCTTTTTTTCCGAATAATGAACATAATAAATAACAAATTTATTCAGTAGAAACCGGATCAATTTAAAATACCCATACAGTAGCCGTGAGCACCGGCAATCAAAAGTTTTTGAGTCAAAAAAATAAATAGAAAAATTACTAAAAAACGTCTTTTCCGTCTCAAAATCCTCAACACTTTCTGCTGCAAAAGTGCTCTATGGATAAGTTTTGGAAGGGTTACGAATGCAAATGCGCTCCATTGAGAATCATTGAAATGTTGTGCTCCCATATCATGCTTTTTTTCTATCTGAAATCTGTTGCTTGAAAGATTTTCCCAGTGATGATGTCACTATTTTCAGATATTTCGAGAACAGAGAGCTAAAGGAATAAACGTTTATGCTTTATGTTGTAAACCAAAAAATGATAATATGCGAAAATCATCAACACAGAAGAGATTGCGATATAAGAATAACACGAAAAATTAGAAAAGAATCACTTCTGCTCGACCTTCTTGAACCAACGACGGCACACGATTCCGTTGTTTTCCATCCGCATCACCAGTTGATTTTGATCGTCGATGGTGTAGAAATATGTCTCGGCGCTGGTGTCGGGCTCGTTGAGACGAATATGGTGCTCGGAGAGGATCTCGTCTTTGAAATCGAAGGTGATCTGAAATTCGGAGTATTAAAGGAGCTCCAAGACACCATACTTTTAGAAATTTGCTAAAAAATCGAGCGCGGTACGATTTTTTTGGACTCCGGGAAATTTCGAAAGTGTAAAATCGCATTTTTGTTCAATTTTCGGAACTTTTCATATATATTTTGCGTTCATAGGTAAAACTATGTCTTTTTATATTTAAAAAAACACAAAAATATATATATATATATATATAGAAAACTAGACAAAAACGCGATTTTCAAGTTTCGAAATGTCCCGGAACCGATTTGTGGGCTCAAGGACTGTTCGAAAGTAGCTATTTCGAAAGTGGACGTTTCGAAAGTAAGACATTTCGAAAGCGGACGTTTCGAAAGTGCAAAAATCGCGTTTTTTGCCAAATATTCGGAATTTTTCATATATAGTTTTGCGTTTTTATAAGATCATAAACGCAAAAAAAATATGTATGAAAAGTTCAAAAACGCGAATTCATACTTTCGAAATGTCCGCTTTCGAAATTTCTCAATTTCCAAATGTCCCGGAGCCGATTTTTGTTATTTGTGATTCTCAAGTTTTTTGCGTCATTCTGAGGCATCTTTGACCGAAAACGGCCGCCGGTGACGGCAGCACTGTTATCAGAAGAATCGCTTTTGAAAAATTACTGTTTTCTTTTTTGAGTAGCAATTTTCGGCTCCGGGACGTTTCGAAGGTGGACATTTCGAAAGTGTAAAATCGCGTTTTTGAACTACTTTTCCTTTTTTTAAATTTTTGAAAAGATCCAAAAATAAGGCAAAACTCGATTTCACACTTTCGAAATGTCACTTTCGCCGAAGATCCGCCATCCCTACCTGATGTTGATTTCCATCGAGTCCGGGTGCCTCAAACGTCTTTCCAAGCTCCCAACCTTGATAGTTTGTGTTCTTCTTCGACGTCAGATTCTCCATATTGTATCTGCAAAATAGACGATTTTTATATTTTTGGCAAGAATTTCAAAGGAGAACTTCGACCAAAAATTAATTTTGCTTTAAAAACTGTAAAAAATGGCCCTGATTCCAAATATCACAACGAAAATGCTCAAAAATTATTTCAGGAGTCAGAAAACGCCGTCATAGGGGGTCGAAACAGTACAGAGCTAAAAAGGAGCACTTTGAGCGAACTTTTTCCCTTAGATGGCGTTTTCTGGCTCCGGGAAAGTTTTTTAAGCATTTTTGTTGTGCTTTTTGGAATCAGCATCATTTTTTACATCGTTCAAGGCAAAACTTTTTTTGTCTTTCTTTAATGTATTCCTGGGTTGTAAAATATTTATGGAAACTTCTTGGACTTTTGAAACAGACTGAGAGTTGGCGGAGTGCTTTTCTTCTGTCCAGTTTTCTGGTTTTGCTTTTACGAGAAGGATTTTGTACTTGAAAGTACTATTTTTTATTTATTTTAGACTTCTAGATTTTTTTTTTTTGAAAAATGCAAGTTTCAACGTTTTCTATTGGCAGACCTGAATTTTTGTTATTTTCCGAGCGTTTTCATGCTTTTTAAAGCATTTTTCGTATTAATTACATCTAAAATTCTCACTTTCCGGCCTCTTGATTTTGTGAAATCACTTTTGTGAGTCCCGCCAACTTGATCATCTGGCGAACGAACCAGTTGACGCCTTTCGACGAGAGAAATTCGTCGAAATTCTCACTTTTATCCAGTTGATAGCGACCGAAAAACTTGTCCGGCACTGACATTTCCGAGAGAGAGTGTGGGTTTCTGAAATATTTATGTTGATGATGCAAAGTTTGACTCGGTTTTTTGGAGAGTAGTTGGCAATGGTCAGGTGTCGAAAAACATAAATTGTTATTTTAGAATTTTATGTTAGAAAAATTTTCGGTTTTCCTTTGAAAAACAAAGGTTTTCAACAAATATTTGGTGAAAAAAATAAAATAAAAGTGTTGTCCTCGCGGAGTACACAGTCGCCGCGGACTAGGTTTTGCAGGTCGGCCCTGAGATTGGTTTGAGCGCGAATTCAAATACTGATATTTTTAGAAAAGTCATTTTCGATAGAAAATAAGAGTTTTTCAGGCTTTTTGATAACTTCTGGGTTACATTTTTTTGTGAAAAAATTGAAATATAATCTGGCGGTAATAATGCAGCAAGTTTTATGCAATTTCGTTCATCGCGAAGCTTGCTTGAAGCACTAACTTTTAAAAATCGCGATTTTAGTCACTAGTTTGTTTGTTTCCTCAAATTTCTGGGAATTTTTCTCGATTTTTCTGTTTTTTTGGTGATTTGGTGCACAACTTGGCCAATTTTTGCGTTTTTCACTTTTTAGATCCTCGATTCCTGCGCCCTTTTATCGAAATTTACCAGGGCTAACCAGCAGGGCGGCAAAAATTTCGGCAACTCAATCAAATGCGAATAACTATTTTCAGAGGGATCGGGACAAAATACGGTCAACAGAAAAAATTTTCTTATTCAAAAAGCTATCGATTGGTTTGAAAATCCTCAAATTTCATACAGAATTAACAGAGTTACGCTTTGTCAAACATTAGCCAATTGCATTTTTGGGGATTTAGACAACTTTTTGGCAAACACTCTTTGACTACACTACTCTTTGACTACACCTACTCTTTGACTCCACATTCTCTTTGACTACACTTGCTCTATGACTACATGTTCTCTTTGACTTCACTTTTTCTCTTTGACTACACCTATCAAGATACCAAAACACTGGTTCGTCTGAAATTCAGGCTTAGAAAGGTTTTTCAGAAAAGTGTAGTCAAAGAGAAAAATGAAGTCAAAGAGCATGTGTAGTCAAAGAGTGTTTGCTCAACTTTTTGACAAAAGAGGGCGTAACTATGTTAATTTTCAATAAAATGTTACGGCGTTTTTACCAGCCGATAGCTTTTTCAATAAGGAACATTTTTTGTGTTTACCATATTTTTACCCGATCCCCCTGAAAAAAGTTATTCAAGCTTGAATGTGTTGCCGAAATTCGGTCGTTGTCGCTCAGCCCTGAGGCAAAACAAGGCGTAAATCTGTTAATTTATTATGAAATTTGACGGTTTTTTAACCAGTCGATAGCTATTTTAACAAGGAATATTTTTTCTGTTGACAGAATTTTTACCCGATCCCCCTGAAAAAAGTTATTCAGATTTGAATGCGTGTCCTGCTATTTACCATTAGATGTCTGAAAAAAACAACGCAAAATTTTCGTCAAGCCAAATCCAAGTTGACACATTTTGGCACATCGCCAACATCTTCTTCATTTATTTTTCTTCCTTCCTTCTTTCGTTTTCCCAAAAACAGGAAAAAGTGTGTGTTATGAAGGGGGGAGAAAGAAGAAGGCGCTGCTTGCTCTTGGAGCAAAAGACACTTTAATCAGATTAGTCAGACACATTTCGAAACGATCAAAATGTGGAGATAGTGTGAGATTAGTGGAGACGCAGACACTTTGGGCTTCACAACTTTTGCTTCTTTTTTCTTTTCCTTTTCTGCGCCTTTTTCACACTCTTCATTTTCAGGACATCATCTTGGAATATGTTCTCTCTTCTCGAAATTTTCCAGAACCTTCTCTTCTTTAAATTTTCACGTCTTCTTCTTTTTCTATTTCTTCATCTATGGAACCTACTAGTTAGGCAAAGAGAGAGGCACTCTCGAGATATCAAATTTCCATATGACAAGTTTTGAGCAGGCAAAAAGAACTCGAAGACGTGCCGAAACTTTTAGTATATGCAGTTATATCGTGTTTTATGACGTGTTGGCTCTCAGCCAGATGACAAGAGCCACGTGACGTCTTCTGTGGCTTTTTTTGGGGCATTGGCTCCATATTTTGAATTCTGAAGTTTGCGAAAAGCCGGTGTTGGTTCGCCAACTTTTTTTTCCTATGATTTTATGGGGTACGAGGCTTCGGTTTCTGAATTTCTAGAATTGATATTTCTGAGAGATTTAAAAATTCAGTTTTGCAAAAATCTTTGGTTCCAAATGACATCGATACATTTTTTGAAGTTCTGACGTTCTGACATTTTTAGAAGGTATCTGAGTTTTGAAGTTTCAAAGATTTTTTTTTGTAGAATTCTGAAGAATATTTCGATTTCGAAGGATTCCTAATTTGCGAAGTTTTGAAATCTTGGAGTTCTAAATTTCCGATATTTTTAGTTTCTATGATAATGATATTGAGTAATTTCGGGATTTCGGAACTCGAAAAGATAGGGATTCTACAGTAGGATCAAAGTCATTTTTCAGAAATTGTTTCAAATTATTGTCGAAATTACAGTATCCACGAAAATAACATTATTTCTTCATAAAAATCGTTAAAACTCAAAAAAAATCTCATTCTAAATCGCGAACTTACATTTTTTCTAACCTATTTCAAAAAAATGTAGAAGTTTTTCGCTGATTCGAATGCACCTAATATCGCTACTCAAAACTCAAGATAAACAATGTTATGAGCTTTTGAAGTTTCAGCGAGAGACGCAGAGAAGGTAGACATTCTCGCCTCTGAAGAGACGCAGAGAAGCGATAGTGTCTGCGTCTCTCATAAAAACTTCAAACGTTCATAACTCGCTTCAAAGTGGTCCGTTTTGACTCATTTTTGCGGTGGAGAACATTTTTACACGATTTTCTGAAATTTAAAAAATCATTTTCGTAAATTGGGATGATCATTCGAGTACAAATTAAGAATGACTGTAATGCTACTTTTTGAAGAACTTGACATATTTTTTTGAGTTTTAAAAAATTCATCGGATTCTAAACTCCTTCTCTCATCAACCCTTCCTGCTTCTAACTTCCGAATATCTCAGTTGTTTTTCTCCTTCTTTTTTCTTCCTTTTTTTCTCACTCTATTCATTCGACCTCCCCCTTCGAATGAGTATAGAAAAAAAAGACAAAAACAAAAAACTATTTTCTCCGATCCATATTTTTCGCTCACTAGATTCACATGGACATCATCATTAACATTTCACAGAAAATTCAACAACCATTCATCACTCAAATTCTACATGAAATATTCAATTCTCAGCCAGTTTTAGTGGAGTGGAAGGGAATAATTTTGGCTTTTTTCGAAAAACTAGTCTGTCTGGATTTCCAAATGTCCAAAAACATCATTTTCATCTTTGCATCTGTCCTAAAATAAGACTTTTTCTTATAAGGCTTCTTATCTTTTTTTGAAAATGCGTTTTCTTGATCCCAAAATTGAACTGATCAGTCTAATTAGACTATAGTGACATCGCCCTTTTCCCAATCAAATGTTCTATTTTTCAGTTCTCCGAAAACTTTCAAAAACTTTTTTTGAGATAAGTTAATCTGAAACTGACTATGTACCGCTGACAATAACGTATGCATCTCACTATATTTCTTGGAAACCTGAAAAATAGAGAAGCAGTTTTTGTTCTTAATTAAAATCCCAGCTGTCTCCAGACAGCTGATTTTCAGACTTAATAAGAAGAGGGGAAGGAAGGGAATTCGAGTGCGGGCAGTTTCAGTTCCCTGTTTTGGGTTTTGGTATACATGACGGTGTTAACTGAAACTGGGAAAGCTGTTGGCTCTTTCAATTATAAATCGGTATTAAAAGGCCCCACTATTTTTCCAACACTTAAAAAAATTTCTGAATTCTCAAAATAGATCATAACATCTGGTTTGAAACATATATTGTGAGTCAAGTTTTGACGAGGATTCTAATAAGACTAATTTCAATCCGTTTGAATTTCAAGAATATGTTCATTTTGAGCTCATTGGGGTGCCCTTCTATTAGGTTGTCTCATAAGTTTTCTACCATAAATGTTTTTGCGTCTAATTTTTTACAGGGGTGTTATCAGGTAAAGTCCTTTTGGTAGTAGGTACCTGATAAGTTTCTACTATCACCTATGGTATTCAAGATACTTTGGACCTCTTTGTTGGGAAAAACGAGATAACTTTTTGAACAGGTCAAATTTGAGATTTCAAATCACATATTTCAGCACACTTGTATCTTGCTTTGGAAGAAGTTTTATAAAATGGGTTTTTAGTACGTTATTACCCAACTCTTCTTCTTTCATAAACTTGACATCATGAAACTCGGATATTGGTTAACACAACTTTTTGAACGAAAATATGAGAAAAACGGAAAAACTCGTTTTTTTGAGCGTTAGGTGAAATCTGAAGACCAGGCTTCGGTATTAGACTTTTGCTAATATTTACAACTTTGTGCCAAAAAATTAAACTACACAGCCTTTTTTTTAAAAGTTATAAGGAAAAAACGATTTTTTGGCAAATTTCAAAATCGGACGATTTTTACTTCAGCTCTTCTAAAACTTTTCATCGTTGACCAAACTGTAAGCCTCTTTGCTAAATTATAGAATATTATCTCACCTTGCTTGACAGAAAATAAAGAGACATTCCATCAACTCTTGGAAAAATTTCGACACTTTTTTGATCTCAAAATCGAAAAATGAGCCATTTCGGTTTTTGCGGCGTATCTCGGGAGTGAAAAGCAATGATGGGTTGAAAAATTGCCAACATAATGCTCATTATACTGGCTACAAAAGCCATACAAAACTAACCTAGTACTCCCTCATCCCCTGCCAGGAGGGCGAATTCATTTATGGTAGCTCTGGTAAATCGTTTAGATACTAATTCGGGATAGAGTGGAACCTATTTCGGGTTAGCAAGGATTTAGGACCTGATTCGGTTTCAGCGGAGTCTAATATGGGCTGTAAAAATCAGTCGACCCTAATTAGGGTTACATCCGGAACTGATCCGGATGCGCGAAAAATCGGACCTAATCAGGTTGCAGTAGAACCTAGTCAGGGATCGGACGTTTTTTGTTTTTATTATCTGCACTTCATTATTATTTTCGTTGTTTTTCCTATCATTTAGATATTATATCGTTTTTTCAAATGACTAAATGTGATACTTCAGAGAATTCCGAAGTCTGCGAGTTCCTCGGCGAAACAATGGTGATACGTTTTAGAAGAGACAAGCTGGTTTTGCTACACACCAAGAAGTGCTCGATGAAGGACAAGGAAACGACATGAAAGGAGCCAGACTTCACCAAAGCTTTCCCCCTAAATTTTCTATTTATTTCTACTTTTGACTGTCATTACAGAGTCTCAGTTTGTTTCTAATGTAATTTTTGAAAATTTTAATAAACTTTTACTTTAATACAGCTTTTTAGAAAAATATCACAGCAAAAATGCAAGACAAAATACTAGAACGCAACGACACTCCGCTCCAAAGGTTTGGAACCTGATTAGGTTTCAGCGGGACCTAAGTTGGCTTGTAGTCGGGCCAAATCAGGCCCAGTTAGAACGCGGATTACTTACGATTAGGTCCCACTCTATCCCCAATTAGTATCTAAACGATTTACCAGAGTAGAAAACTTATGAGACAACCTAATATTACAGATACTGACTTTCCGAACTGTAAATTTTTTGAATTATTTTGAATTCTCAACTTTCCCAGAATTTCGTGTGATTAACAGTTTTTTTTATGAAATTGTGCAGTATCAACTAGACGTGGCTACGCAGTGAAAATTGCATGATTTTCTTGTCAAGCGTTTTATGGAAGGCTTGGAAATCCAAATGTTCAAAAACTCAACTTTACCGTACCCCATTAAACCACTTTTTAGGAGTTTCAAAGGAGGATTCCAAAATGAGTTTATGGTTCAATCGATTAAAAATTTACCGCTCAAAAATGCTTCTCCGGCTCAAAAAACGTCTTCATTCGAAATCGGTATGAAATTTTGCTTCGATTGAGCCATAAGCTAATTCCGCCCGTAATCCTCCTTTAAAGGTAGCGGGACATCAGTTATCCGGGGAAAATTATTGTAGAATTCTGTGCATTTTTGCGTGAGCGTGTCAGTTGTAGTGTCTGCGGACCATGCGTCAAATCTTACGACAGTTCATATTTTAAGCCTGTTTTCGGACGGAAATCAACCAAAATACAACAGTTCGTATATCAGAATCCGCTTACAGGGGCTTCTAAGAAATTACAATTTTGCTGTCTCAGAAAACCATTAACATAAACTTGTGGAGTTTCATCAAGAGGCTCAAGTCGCTGTATACATTTTGATGTTTGACGGGTTCTCATAGAATTTCCATTCAAAAGCAATAATTATTTTCAGTTAGTTTTTGAGATATTATCAAGAGCTACATTTTCATATAATGTTTGTCATAAAAATCTCTGTTTTTAGTGCAATAATGTTCAGAAAACTGAATTTGATAGTGTTTTTCGAAGTTAATTTTTTTTATTTCTTAATTCTCTTTTTGAGCCTTATGAAACTGTTAGATCCCGAATTCAATATTTACTATGATTATAGAGATTTTTCCTGAAATTATGGAACACTTGTATGAAATCTTCAGTTTTGCGTATGCTATTTTAGTTGTGTGCCTGCCATTGAATTTTACGACAATTTATTATTTTGATGCTGGTTTTTTACAAGAACTAGTAAAACTAGAGGATACTATCTACAGCTTTCAATTAGTGGAATTTGAGAAATATCCTGCTATATTCCCCTGCAGTATTCTTTCTGAAAGTGGATACAATAAAATGAATTTCTCAAACTCCAAACATAAAATTGCAGACATAAAAACTGTCATATGTAAGACAATCCAATTAACACAACTTTCCTCAAAGTCTCATAAAACTTATCACACCATTCTCATCCAGCTACCCGTTCCTTCCCCCAAAAAAATGAGTCAATCCATCTTTCCTTCCGACAAAAGAGAGTCCCTCCTCTACCCGTTGACATTCTCCAATTGACCCTGCTAATTCAATTTGACGGTCTTCTTTCCCCCCAGTAGTCCCTCTAAAAGGCTGTTTCTTCCTCTTATTCCTATTCAATGGGGTCCCTTTTCTCCCTCTTCCTTTGCCATATGTAGAGCCAACTTATCTTGGCTCTGAATCGTAATATACATACAAGAAACACGTCACTCTGCTGGGGTTCCGGATCGGAGAAAAAACACACAATTTTCCTTATTTTTTTATGTGTTCCTTGTTTTACTCTATAATTCTGTTTTGCTCTTGGTTTGAAAAACCTTACTCTCCTCGAAAAAAAAGATTTGAAAAAGAGACAAGTACAGATTTAGTGGATGGAGAACGGATTGATGTCTCTTTGGTGTACTTTTCAAAGTTTTTTCTTTTTTTGCTTCATGTTTTTCTAAAGACAACCGGATGGTGGAATCGAAGATGTCTAGTAGAATTTTTTTCTGGAAATTTTTTTCGAATTTTCGGAATTTGAAGTTGTTCTGTTCTCATATTGCCCCTTTCAGAATTTTGAACCCAGTTGAATAAATTTCGAAACTAATTATCTCACTTTTTGTATAAATTTATAAGAATTTAGCCTTGTTTGTTAGACTTTTTGAGATTCAGGCTCTGAAACTTTCTCCACGGTACTTCAGAAGTCAATTTTTGAATCGAAGAATCCGAAAATGTTAAAATTCTAGAATTTCAATAAGTCAAAACTTTAGAATTTGAAACTTTCAGATTCTGATAATTTTAAAATTTTGGGCTCTCAAAAATCGAAATTTCGGCTTCGCGACGTTCCGAAAGTGCGACGTTTCGCAAGTATGAGATTTCGAAAGTGCACCATTTCGAAAGTGTGATTTTTCGCAAGTTCGACATTTCGGAAGTGTGACGTTTCGAAAGTTTGAAGGTTCAAAAGTGTGACGTTTCGAAAGTGCGACGTTTCGAAAGCAAAAACAGATATTTTCCCGGAATGCTTTGAAAATTTTGCTTTCGAAACTTCTTCTTTCGAAATGTCGCGCAGCCTCGAAATGAGAGAATTTCAGAATATCGGAATTCGGAATTTTCACAATCTCAGGATTTCGAGTTCCCAAAAATTGATACATTTAATAAAATCGAAATTTCAAAATCTTTAAATTAAAAAAAAATGAAATTCTAGAATTTCAGTAGATCTAAAATTCAGGATCTCAAACCCTTAGATTTTGAGAATTTAAAAATATGGCATTTTAAAAATTTCGAAATTTGCGGAATTAAAAAATCCTTCAGAATCCCGACAGTTTAAACTTTTTTTTCCTCGATATTTTCCACTTTCTCAAGTTACTGTATTTTTTCCCCTTCCCCGAAATTCCAAAAATTAGTCTTATTTCTATAACCAAAACTATGCTCCTCCATCTCAAAAATACGACAATTTCGTGTTGCACAGACTACTCAATTAGCCTAATTTTCAGAATAAGAAGAAGAAAAAGTGTCTTGAAATATGCGATCATTAGTTACACATATAAAGTGTTTTTCAAGTTGTCAAAATTTCTTGGCGAAAAACACTTATTTTTTTTGGTGTGGAATGTCACTGGAGAGAGAGAGAAAGCTGTCAGTTCCGTTTTTTATATGAAAAAAATTATATTTCAGTTCCTTGTCTGTGAGAAAATTGGTTGCATTATGGGTTTTTGGTCTTATTTCTGAACACCTGAATTTCGAAATTTCTGTATATTAAAATTGGCGATTTTCTTGGAAATTGGCTCTGCGACATTTGAAAGTGTGACGTTTCGCAAGTGTGACATTTCGCAGGCTTGAAATTTCGGAAGTGCAACATTTCGAAAGTACTATATTTCACAACGTTTTGCTTTTGAAACGCCGCACCATCGAAATGTCACACTTTCGAAATGTCACACCTTCGAAATGTCACACTTTCGAAATGTCATTTTTCGAAATGTCACACTTGCGAAATGTCATTTTTCGAAATGTCGCGGAGAATCGAAGTCAAAGAATTACAGTATATTGAAATTTGGAATTTCCAGAGTCGCAGAATCTCAACCTTATAGTAAATAAGAATCTCGAAATCTCAAAATCCCAAAAAATCAATATAAAAAAATTCGAAATTCCAGAATCTTAAAATCTCAGAAAATCCGGTTTTCGAAATTTCAGAATCTTAGAATCTCACAATTTCAATATCTCCAAATATCAGAATTCGGTCTGAAAATCTTGTAGCAATTTTTAGAACCTTGAAATCTCAGAACTTCCGTTTTTTTAGAATCTTGAGATTTGATAGCTTCAGAATTTCAGAATCTCAATATTCATGAATGTCAAAAATTTAAAAATCTCCAAATCTCCGAATCCTTTCTCCCTAACCTCTATTCCCTTATCAATAATTCTGTTCGCTGTTTTTTTCTCTCCTCCAAAATTCCAACCCAAATTCTCACATTTATTCAGTTTTCTTCTTCTTTCAACTCCTCCAGACTCTTGATTCCATCTCAAGTGTTATCCAAAATTGACGTCATCCGAAGTTCCTAAATTTCAGACTCCTTGTTCCACAATCCAACACACATGTTCTGAATGCAGGACATGACTAAACCTGCGGATCCGAAGGTAAATTTTTATTGAATTTGAATAGAAGAATTTTTCGCTGCTTTGAACAAACCTAATTTCACTGACAATTTTCAAATTTTTGTACTGAAATTTCAAAAAATCGTGTAAAAATGTTTTCAACCGCAAAAAGAAGTCAAAACGGACCACTTTGAAGCGAGTTATGGGCGTTTGAAGTTTTTATGAGAGACGCAGACACTGCCTCGTTTCTCTGCGTCTCTTCTAATGCGAGAGTGTCTGCTTTCTCTGCGTCTCTTGCTGAAACTTCAAACGCTCATAACTCGCTCAAAAATACGTTTCGAGCAGCGATATTAGGTGCATTTGAATCAGCGAAACATTCTACATTTTTCGAAATAGGTTAGAAAAAGTGTTTTGAAAATCGATTTTTTCGAGTTTTAACGATTTTTTAAAAATTGTCTCTTCTATACCCTCGATTTCAGGATACTCGCCGGCCTCCAAAAGTGGTCATCACCCAGCCGTCATCCAATGATTTGACGATGCCACGAGTCTCCATCGATACCATCGATTCCTATCATCGTGACGTGTCCAAGTCGAAGTGTTGCACTATTCTGTGAAATTGTGTACTAACTGATTGACTGTACATAAACACATTCAATTTTCTGACAAACTGAAACTTTGTATGAGTTCATACCGAATGTTTTCTGTGGAGGAGTTCGAATGAAAATTTTTTGAAAACAAGAAACACATTTTTTAAAAATTAAAGTTGGATATTTTTTGAAAAAATCGATTTTCAATTCGCTTTCTTACATGTTATTTCAAAAAATGCAGAATTTTTCGCTGATTCAAACGCGTCTAATATCGCTGCTCAAAACGCAAAATTAACATTTTTATGAGCGTTTGAAGTTTCAGCAAGAGACGCAGAGAAAGCAGACACTCTCGCCTCCGAAGAGACGCAGAGAAACGAGACAGTGTCTGCGTCTCTCATGAAAACTTCAAACGCTCATAACTCGCTTCAAAGTGGTCCGTTTTGACTCCTTTTTGCGGTTGAAAACATTTTTAGACGTGTTTCTGAAATTTCAGTACAAAAATTTGAAAGTAGTCTTTCTACAGGGTTTTGAGCGGCGAAATTAGGCTTATTCGCAACAAATTCCAAATTTTTTTTTGAAACGGTTCATAAAAATATAATTATCTGAAATACAATTTTCTCGAGATTTATCGATTTTCATGAAAAAATATTGTTACTTTCGTAAACACTGTAATTGGGACTGTAATTGGTTATCAGAGAAAAAACCGTAATCCTATTATACTTCAAAAAAATTTTGTTTACAGATGGTTGTTTACACATATCGGAAATGTAGAAGTAGTTGTTTTGCCGATAGTTTTTTTTTCAGAACTTGTATTGTATTCTTTAAAAATTAAAGATCTTATTAGAAATTTTTCAGAAATTTCAGTTCCACTAATTAGACCATGACCGTTTCAGACACACCTTCTTTTCCTGGACATCTGGATTTCCAGACATACTTAACATTGTCACAAGGCAGATTTCAGATTTCTACTATCTATCAGACGAAACTGTGTTTTGTAGGTCTTCCTTATCTTTTCCAATTGTCATCATTTTTCTGTCTCACAAATTTTGATCTGTTGCACCCAATTAGTTGAGAGACAATGACATAGTTCAAACCTACAGTACCAAAGAACAAAAACAATTTTGAAATTAGGGCCAGTATAAAAGAAAGGGACAGTCTAGCAACAATGCCATTTTTCAAAATGAATATTGCATTTCTTATTTTGTCACTGATATTTACTGTAGATTCTCTAAAAGTTCTAGTCTATTCTCCAGCTTTTGGTGCCAGTCATACAAACTATATGGCTAGATTGGCAGATACACTAACTGAAGCTGGACATAATGTGACATTTTTCATGCCGATAATAGATGAGACACGGAGGAATCAATTGGGAGTCAAATTGACTAAGGATGTGATAAAGTTGGAGGTAAGAATCCAGAGCTGAACGAATTTCGGCAACTCATTCAAAGGGGAATAACATTTTTCAGGGAGATTTGGTAAAGTTACTGTTAACAGGAAAATATTCCTTATTAAAAAAGCTATCGATTGGTTAAAAAAACCGTCGAATTTAATCAAGAATTAACAGAGTTAGGCCTTTTAAAGCCCCGAAATCAGAATTTTTTTACAATAAAAGGCGTAACTCTGTTAATTTCTGATGAAATTCAACGGTTTGTTGACCAATCGATAGCTATTTTTATAAGGAACAATTTTTCTGTTGATCGTATTATTACCCGATCTCCCCGAAAAATGTTATTCACATTTGAATGAGTTGCCGAAATTCGTTGTCGCTCAGCGCTGAATTGAACCCAGTTGCTCAAAAAAGTGCCCCAGAAGACTTCAAAGTCAGAATTTTCAAAAAAAATCATACTGGTATTATTCTCAAATAATCAAGAACCGACCGTGAAATTTTCAAAAGAATCGGTTAACTTTGAAGCGAGTTATGCCGTTTAACACACTTTCGATGCCGATATTTGTACTGTTTTCACTAAAAAAGCCGTAACTTGCTCCATTCTTGAGCAATACAGAACTTAAACATATGCTCATTATCTAGAGAAAATATTATATCATTATGTAAAATTGTCATTCAAATCGGTTCAGGTTGCGCAGAGTTACAGCTCGCGACAAACAGACGAACATCCATAACGAGCCTGGGCGGCAACAAATTTCGGCATCACATTCAAATGTATATAACTTTTTTCAGGGAGATCTGGTAAAAATACGGTCAATAAAAAATTGTTCACTATCAAAAAAGCTATCGATTGGTTAACAAATCGTCAAATTTCATCAGAAACTAACAGAGTTACGCCTTGCCGAAAACCTACCGAACTCGTCAACTTTTCGGCAAGACATAACTCTGTTGATTTTTTAGGAAATTTGACAATTTTTTCATCAATCGATAGCTTTTTTAATAAGGAACATTTTTTGCTTACCATATTTTTACTCGACCCTCCTGAAAATAGTTATTCATATTTGAATGAGTTGTCGAAAATATTTTTAGATTCAGTTACATAAATAACACCTTTTTTCTGGTTTTTAGCAAGACGAAATAATGAAATCCAAGAAAATCACAATCGACAAAATCACTGGAAAATTCTGGACGCTCGATGTCACCTCCAAAAACGCCCGTCTCCTCTATGAAACCTTCTACGATCAAGTGATTCTCCTTTGTGGAAATGTATTCAGAAACACTGAAATTATTGAAGAATTGAGATCCCGAAAGTATGATGTCGCAATATTTGAGCCACTAATGTCCTGCGGATTGGCACTTTTCCGGCATATTGGAATTGAGAATGTGGTCATGGCGAGTTCATGTCCGAATTATGATATGGCGATGGCAGCGATGGGAGAGCCGGCGGAGACTAGTTATGTGCCAGGTGGGTTGGCTTGGTGTAAACTGTGCAGTATCAACAGAATGTCGCTACACAGCGAATCACAAACTCTGATTTTTTGAGCGCTCCTAACTTTGACCGTATTTCTTTCGAAATTGAAATTTTAAACATAATTTTTCTGCACATGATCCAGTAGAGCTTTTCAAGACTTACATTTTGGTATAATTTTTGTGATAGAAATCTTGATTTTTGAGAGAAAAATTAGCTAAAAACGAATACTACATATTCAAATGGATACTGCAATATTTGCTACATAAAAAAATATTTGTGTCGACCGGCTCCGCGACATTTCGAAAGTGTGATGTTTCGCAAGTACGACGTTTCGAAAGTGCTGAAAAGTTTTTTCCCATTTTAAAGGTTTGAAATCTTTGCTTTCGAAACGTCGCACATTCGAAACGTCATCTTTCGAAATGTCGCGGAGCCAAAATTATATATTCATATCAAAAGCTCAGGATCTCAAACTCTCAGATTCTGAGAATTTCGAAATTTTGGAACTTTTGAAAGTTTTTCGGAATCCCGAGTTTTCCACTTTCTCAAGTTACTGTATTTTTTCTTCCCCAAAAATCTAAAAATTAGTCGCACCTCCGAAATGTCGCACTTGCGAAACGTCGCACTTGCGAAACGTCGCACTTTCGAAACGTCGCACTTTTATTTCCAGCTGTTTTCGCCGATGTCGCTGGCGACCGAATGGACTTTTTCGACCGCCTGGAAAACTTCGAAATGTACAATTTATGGCTACAAATCTACACGGAAATGTTCGATGATGAAGCAAAAGTCTACCGTAGTTTGATAGGAGAAGATTTTCCGGATTGGAGAGAACTCATCGCAGATGCTTCTTTACACTTCACCAACTCCATTCCCCATCTCGATTTCGCTAGGCCTTCGATCCAGAAAACAATAGACATCGGAGGAATTTCAGTGGATATTGAGAAGATCAAGGCTCAAATTTTGGGCTCAGAATGGGACACTATTCTGAATGGGAGGGAGAAAAACATGTTCCTGTCATTTGGATCGATGGCAAAGTCATTTGAGATGCCTTCCGAGTTCAAGAGGAATCTGGTAGAGGTGTTTCGATCGGAGCCAAATGTGACATTCATTTGGAAATATGAATCGGATGATGTGAAGTTTGCAGAGGGAGTGGAGAATGTGGTATTTGTCAAGTGGGCCCCGCAGACAGCACTTTTGAGTGAGAGAATTTTGGATTCTAAAGAGAAATCTGTTGTTTCAGATGACCCTCGTCTAGATGCATTCTTGGGACATGGTGGGCTTGGAAGCACCTATGAATCAGCGTTTCTTGGGAAGCCTTCGATTATGGTAAGTTCTGGAAATTTCTTTCGAAATCTAGAGAAAAACTATACCAAAATGCAGCTCTTGATGAGATCTACAAAATTATGTAGATCACGAGATTTTTTACAAATTTTTAAGCCAATTTTTTCGTCAGCAGCGGCGAGCGCGACAAAGTGAAAATTTTGAGACGGTTTTTTAAATTTTTGAACTGAAATTTCAGAAAATCGTCGAAAAAAGTAAATTTACGGTTTTTTTTCTTGAATAACTGCCCCAAGTCCATTAAAACGAAAATAACAAGTTTTGCATAAAAATCGATAAATCTCGAGAAAACCTAATTTCAAATCGCGAACTTACATTTTTCGTAACCTATTCAAAAATGCATAATTTTTTGATGATTCGAACGCGCATATTATCGCTGCTCAAAGCGCAGTATGAAAATTTTGAGACGATTTTTAAATTTTTGAACTGAATTTTCAGAAAATCGTCTAAAAATGTTTTCAACCGCAAAAACGAGTCAAAACGGACCACTTTGAAGCGAGTTGTGAGCGTTTGAAGTTTTTATGAGAGACGCAGACACAGTCTCGTTTCTCTGCGTCTCTTCGGAGGCGAGAGTGTCTGCTTTCTCTGCGTCTCTTACTGAAACTTCAAACGCTCATAACATTGTTTGTACTGCGTTTTGAGCAGCGATATTAGGTGCGTTCGAATCAGCGAAAAATTCTACATTTTTTAAAATTAAATGTGAATTCGCGATTTGAAAATCGATTTTCTCAAGTTTTATCTATTTTTTTTGCAAAATATTGTAATTTACATAGTTACCGAAATTGAAACGATTATTTGAGTACAGTAAAATGTTTTTCCAGGTCCCCATCTTCTTCGACCAATCTCGCAACTCCAACATGATGAGTCGTCTTGGCTCCTCTATCACTCTCCATAAACAGGACCTCGGAAATTTCCCGAAACTTCGAAAAGCCTTCCATGAAATTTTGTATAATCCAAAGTACGAAAAAAACGCTGAAAAGATCTCGAACATGCTTCGAGATCAACCAGCGAAGCCCAAAGATTTAGTTGTCAAGTACATCGAGTTTGTCGGAAAGTGAGTTGGAAATTTTTTCGAATTTTTTTTGAAAATGTGTTTTCAGATACGGTCCCTTCCATCATATGACTCCATACAGTGTAAAAATGCCGTGGTTCCAGAGATATTGTTGGGATGTTTATCTTTACAAGTTTTCTATTTTTTTAGTTCCATTAATTTTGTTATTATTGGCTTTGAGGAGTGTCCTCAAACATCTCAAATTCAGAAAAGTTGAGAAAACTGAATAAAAATTCTCAAAAGGGTAAAATCACAACATGAAAGCCCTCATAAGCTCCGTCCCCTGGCTTGAAAGTTACTGTAGCAGCATTGTACGTCGAAGTGACCAAAAAGGGTTCCAGCTTTCCTTGATACGAACAATCTTTGATTTATCCATTGTTACAAGGTGTCAAAAAGACGGTTGTTAATTGCTCACTCTTAATTGTTGAAATGGTGACGGTAAAAATAAGAATGTATGGAAAACTATAGAACAACAATGATGAAGGATTGAGAGTTCGCAGTGAACTCTGGAAAAAAGGGGAAAATTGAGAGGGGAAGAACCAAATACAGAATTAAATTATGTTTGGTGATTTTTTTTGCGATGAGAGAATTTTTTTGAAGATTTGGGAAATATCTCAAAGTAGGTATGATAGGAGAGAAAAAGTGCCGAGATCCATGAGGGGGATGATTGGAGGAGTACAAGTTCAGCCAGTATTCTAGACGGAAAAAAAATTGTAGAGGACCGGGGAAACTTTTCAAAAGGGTGATGATTGATTTCATGAGATTACAATAGAGAGATGGGAGAATGAAAGGGGATGGAATCGTGGTGGGGATCACGGGAGTAGATTTAGGCTCAAAGGGAGCGCAATCTTTGAAAAGGGGACACAGTAATACGGAGATTTTGGAAATCAACACATGAGGGATATAATGGTAGAGGGGAAGCGACAACGTGGATAGGAAACGGATATGGAAAATAATGGGGAAGAAATGGAAACATTTAGCGCATGTCTTCATCGTCGGCGACCTCGTCTGGCTTCAGAATTCCGGGCACGGCGCGTTTTCTCTGCTGAGCCTGTTGGATTTCGGCCTCGCGTTCCTCCAGATACAGGTCGGACGTGTCCTCTCCGTTGTGCTCCTTGATTTGAATGAGGAAGTCGCGGAGATGGTTGCGCATCGAGGAGATCTCAGTGTTGAACGAGAAGAATCCCTTGATGATGATGCGGATTTGGTCACTGAAAAATGTTACGGTTTTCATGATTGAAATTGTGGTTCAGCAAAGTTTCAAAAGTGTGATATTTCGAAAGTGCGATATTTCACAAGTGCAACATTTTGCTTTCGAAACGTCACACTTTCGAAATCTCGCAGAGACGAGCAAAAACTTACGCGTTCATGTTCTCAAAATGAGTCTGGAAGTTGCCTCCGATATGCTCATAGATGTAATCCATATTCGGCTGTTGCGGATTCTCCGGATTCAGTGGCACCTTGATGGAGAACTCCGGAGCACGGAACAACGCGCACAGCACTTCGGCATAGTAGGTCAGACCGGCGACGTGGACCTGAGAGCTATCGCAAGCGACGGCGAGCACATGCTTCAGAAGTTCAATGTAGTATCGTTGATAGAACGGTTGGGCGACTTTGTCCGGTTGATCGGCGACACGAGACAGCAGCTCCTTGAGAATGTCGAGGCCTGGAAATTGGGGAATTTAGGAAACCGGTTCTCAGTTAATCTAAATTAGTTCCTTCTTGTTTTGTTTTGTTTTTGTGACGCGCGCTAAGTCTATTAGTGGTGGAAACTTTCACTTTCTATGAATGACAATTTTTTACATTTTTGGAAGAATGAATAGCAATTTATGAATTCCTATGGTGCGCCCATGAAAAATACATTCTGGAGCATCATCGCCTATGGATGACAATGGGAGGATCCGAAGGATGACTATGAGAGACATAGGGCAACCCCGAAACAACGTTTTGTCATCATCGTCCTTGGAAGATACGAAAGAGAAACGGTTACTTTTTGATTCCTTCAATTCTTTCTCTCTCTTCATTTTCACCATTTTTCTTTCCGCAACAACAGCAGTTGACACACAGGGGTCTCTCGCCTTCAAAGTACATTTGTATGTTGTAGAGTTGTTTACCCAACGGTGGCGGTGGTTCCCTCACAAATGATGACTTTGCGCAGGCACCAAGTTCTATATAAAAAGCCAAAGCTCCTATTGGAAATTTTTACACTTTCAAGCTTTTCTAAAGTTTCTAAGGTTTTGGATTGACTAGTGAAACAACACCTTGACCGGTAGAAATTTGTCAAGCATTGTCTTCTTTGATCTCAACGGTCTCAAGTATACCTCAAGTTTGTTAACTTTCGGAATTCGCTTGGTTTCCGATTCCTTAGATAGATCGTAAAGATATACCCCGGCATTTCGTCGAATTTGAAACATTTGTGTTTCTCTCATTTTTCCCTCAGTTCCCCTTTCAAACTATTCGATTTCCAGAACCATGCCCCACCAACGCTACAACGCCGAGTGCGTCGACACCAAAGTGCTCACCGAGCACATTCATTTCCGTAACGGACGCGTCGCTCTGAATCGTCTCATGAAGTCGCCAATGTCGGAGAAAATCTACAACTGGGAGGATCCTCACGAGACGAAGCGTGGCGTTCCAAACGCCGGTCTTGTCAACTTGTACGAAAAATGGGGATTCGGAGGCTTCGGAATCATCTTCACCGGAAACCTGGTGATCGATCCAAAGCATCCGAACGAGGCTGGACAGGGTATCGTGTCCAAGGAGAATGATAGTCCAACTATGAGAGATTGGTATGCGAAGATGGCGAGGGCCATGAAGGCGAATCATGCTTTGGCCATTGCTCAGCTCAATCATGTAAGTTTCTTCTAATTTAGCCTCCAAAGGAATTCCATAATTTCAGCCTGGAGCATGGGCATTCACCGAATACACCGACGGAAGTGGTAGGAAGCATATTATTAGTGAAGGTGCTGATGATATTCTGAATGCTCCAAAGAGCATCGTCAAGTCGGAACTCATCGATCGTGTTGTCTATGCTGCAAAGCTTCTCTCCAACTGTGGTTTCGATGGAATCGAGGTCAACACAGCGTTCGGTAACTTGTTCTGCCAATTCCTTGGAAATAACAACAAGAGGACCGATGAGTATGGAGGGCCCACACTCGAGAAGAGAACTCAATTCCATATCGATCTTCTGAACGCTATTCGTAGAGAAGTTCCAGCTGCTTCTGGATTTTTGGTTGGCCTAAAACTCAATTCTGCCGATTTCCAAAACAACTTCACTAGCGATGAAGTTCGTCGTCTCTGTGAAATCTTTGAGGACACTGGTTATGATTTCGTCGAGCTCACTGGAGGACAAATGGAGCAGTGTGTGCAAGAAGCTCAACAGAGAGCAAGTACTATTGCCCGTGAAAACTACTTCTTAGAGTTCATCGAAACTGTTGCAAAGTCTCTCCGCAAGACTGTTGTCTATATTACTGGAGGATGGCAGACCGCTTCCGGAATGGTCAATGCTGTTAAGCTGAACATCACTCAAGGCGTTGGATTTGCGAGAGCCGCTGCAGCCGAGCCGGGTAACAAAATCCTATGCTAATCCATATGCAATCTCGTCTCGAATTTCAGACCTTCCACGTAAACTGCTCTCCGGAGTGGCTCATGCTACACTCGACAACAAGTTCTCTCCGGCAGACTACTTCACCTCGAAACACGCCGCCCACTTTCAGATTAAGACAATGGCTGGTCGCTCGATAAATGATGTTGTCAGGTAGGGAGACAGACACATTTGTGTTTTCAGACACACAAATTTGAACAATTTCAGACCAACCGACGGTCTTCCTGATTTCACTGATGAGACAGAGGCTAAACATTTTGCCGAGAAGGCGGCCGAATACATGAAGTTCGTGGCTGCCGATGGAAAGCCAGATACTTTTGCCGAAGTTATCAAGTACACTCCAGTTCATTCCTAGATAATAAAATTCTTGATGTATTGAATGATGACGTCATCTTTGAACCAAATAAACTTGATTTCGCAATGTGCTCCTTTTCGAAAACCTCTCCATTTCGAAAATCCGAAACCTATCACAAATACATCAAGGGCAGAATCCCAATTTCTTCAATAAGTCATAGAAAAAAGCGCCTACAACATACAAAAAGAAGAAACCACAATTGTGGCTGTAGCAGTCTGCCCCTATACTATCTACCCTCTCCCCTTCTCTGCGTCTCTCTCCGCTATCTATCTCTTCTATTCAGTCTCAATGCTCTTCTATTCTCAAACACATTTCGATCTCCTGGTGTCCCAGACTATATAAATGAAATATTATCAATGATTTCCAGTCGTTTTCTATTCGTCTCTAGAATGCCCTACAGTCGTATTGCTGGTTCCGTTGTGGACACTACCGTGCTCGGCGAGCCATTGACCTTCCGTCATGGAAAGAAAGCCGTCAATAGAATTATGAAGGTGAGTCTTTTTGCACTATACACGTTACTTTTCTAATCCTTTTCTATTTTCCAGAGTCCCATGTCCGAGAAAATGTACAACTACAGTCAACACGATGAATCCCAGCGCGGTCTCCCCACCCAGGAAATCATCAATCTCTACAGTCACTGGGGCCGCTGTGGCTATGGAATCATGCTCACTGGAAACCTTGGAGTTGACCCAAATTACATTGGAGAAGGTGGCCAAGGTCTCGTGACACTGGAGAATACAAATGAGGAGACGCAAAAGAAGCTCCAACAATTGGCCGAAGCGATGAAGGCTGATGGAGCACTGGCTATTGCTCAAACGAATCATGTTGGAAGATTAGCAATCACCAATTATACCAACTCTTCTGGTGAAAAGCACGTAATCGCAGAGACTATCAAGAGTCCTCTGGAATTTTCTGTCGAAGAGATTGAGGAGAAGATCTTGAAAAGATTCGCTAACGCAGCCAAGGTTCTACATCAAGCCGGATTCGATGGAGTTGAATTGCACTCTGCGCATGGAATGATTTTCAATCAATTTTTGCTTCCCGAAAATCAAAGAAATGATGATTACGGTGGTTCTATCGAAAATCGTACCCGCCTTTTGACTAACACCTACAAGGCAGTTAGAGAAGTGGTCCCCGAGAGCACCGGATTCCTCGTTGGAGTGAAACTGAACTCAAGAGATTTCCAAGAATGTGGAATGTCTCGTGAAGATATTGTTAGAGTTTGTGAGCTAATTGAGGTGAGTTTTCATATAATTTGAAGTTAAAACTAATGCATCTATAATTTTCAGAACACCGGCTTCGATTTCGTTGAGCTCACTGGAGGAGCTATGGAAAGTGTGGTGAAGGAGGCTCAAAAAAGAGAGACTACGATTGCCAGAGAGAACTTTTTCTTGGACTTTGTGACTTTCACTAGCAAAATCTTCCAAAAGACAGTAGTCTACATTACTGGCCGCTGGCAGACCGCTAATGCAATGGTCGACTCTGTTAATATGGGTCTCACTCAGGGAGTTGGATTAGGAAGATGGAGTTGTGCCGAACCGGATTTCCCAAAGAAACTTTTGGCCGGAGACGTACACGCCTGTCCGGATTACAAATTTGCTCCGAGCGAGTTTGGCGCAATGAAAATGGCGGCTCACTGGCAGATGAGACAGTTGGCTGAGAAGAACTACAGCGAGGACAGCAATTTGGCTCAAAAAGTCACGGATTTCACAGTGGAGGATGAAGCGCAAAACTTCAGAAAAGCTTGCTTGGTCTACAAGAGGCAGTTGGAATCTATTGGTACTCAGGATAACCATGCGGGTGTTCTCGATTATGTGCCTTTGAAAAAGTGATTTTTGTATGGGTTTTTTCTATTTCTATGTGCCTTTTTTCCTAATAAACTATCTCATTTTTCGTTTGCTTTTCTTTTCGCAAATAAAAACATACCAATCTCCGCCACATTACGCATCGTGTGCTGGAAGGCCCAGACGACGGCATCAATGACCGTTCCGAGATCTTCTGGCGGCATATCCATGAACACTGTGAAGCACTCTTGGACAAGCGAGAGAACGAGCTCGAAGAAGTTGGTTCGGTGCTCGGGGAACGCCTCCATGTCCTTGTTGATCATGTCGATGCTGCATTGAAACACGGCGCCGAGGATGCTTGGCACTTGTGGGGAAAGAAGGGCCTGAAAAGTTGGTGGTGAAGATTTACGTTTACGGCATTTCGAAAGTGTGACATTTCGCAAGTGTGACGTTTCGAAAGCGAGCATTTCAATGGGTGAAAAATACCTACCAATACAGTGCAGCACTTCTGAACCCTTTTGAGCTCAAGTGCTCCACTGTAAGGAAAGGTATTTCAACCAGAATGATTTTAATTGGTTGCTTTCGAAACATCACACTTGCGAAACGTCGCCGAAGCGAAGATTCCGGAGATGTATCAGTTTTTAAATTATTTCTAAAAACTCACTCCAAGTTGCGTAACCAAAATGCTCAACAACGACAAAACTTTCGGCTCTCTGGCCTGTGGCACATTCTTCTGATAGTCGAAGAGAACGGCATCGAAGAGTGGTGGCACAATGCTCTCCAGGATCAACTTGGCGTCGGGATTCTTCGAAACGAACGTGGAGAGAAGAATGAGAATCTCTCGTTTCACGGCACGCATCGTCTTGACGAGCGGATTCTTGAGCGCGTCTTCGCCGGCGGACGTCACCGCACGAGACACCTTCTCGGAGAGGATCTTGTAAAGCGAGAGCAAGTCCCCATAGATATTTCCAAGCTGTGACACAAATGCCGATCCAATCGACTTGCACGCAGCCACATTGGTCTTCAGAATGTTCAACACCGATCGAACCATTTCGTGTTCCTCGAGAACCGTATCGTTCGTCGACGCGGCGGCAATGATATCGTTCCACGTGCGATTCGGAATCTCCATGAGTTGTTGGATGAGTGCGTCTTGTTGTGTTCCGTCTATCTGCGCCGAGATGATGTGTCCGACGGCTTCGTAGAAGACGTGCACTTGCGAGTGCGACAGATCGCAAATGATTCCGGTGAGGTTGTCTAGCATCTCCTCGACGAACGGCTTGTTCTCGGCTGGCTGAACGATGACAAAGTGTCTCTTGCACTTGATGGCGATCTTGATGAACGTGTCGCAAGCCATATCCTGTACTCCTTCGTGGGTCTCGTGCATGAATTCGAACAGCTTGTTGATGACCTGGAAAAATTAGGAGTTTCATGTTTTCAGACATGACTGAGCGGGTCAGCGATTTTCTTCTATATAAATTGAGATTTTTTAATCGAAAATTATATGAAAATGTAGAACTCGAGGGGATCTAAAAAATGACATACAAAATGGTTATATTTATTGTCTCCATTTTGTGCTTCATTGTGATATTCGGAGTCAGCATGAAATTTTGCATCTATTGAACCATAATCTCATTTTGCCCGAAATCCTCCTTTGATGGTAACCAACACAAAATGGAGCCAATAAATATAACCATTTTGTATGTCATTTTTTGTAGATCTCATCGAGTTCTACATTTTTTCATAAGTTTCGATTAAAAAACCTCAATTTTTTTGGAGAAAATCGCTGTATGATGAATTCCAAGTTGATGGAGCACTCACCGTCTTCAAAAACTTCCAATGTGCTCGAAGGAATCGTGGATACTGTCCGACGACGTACATAATATTCGACGCAATCACCGCCTTATTATCCTTTCCACGCTTCTGCTCGCACAATCCCAACAAATCGCGAATGACGAGAACCAAGAAACGCTTCTCGTCCTCCTCGATCATCGTTCCCGAAATCGATCCGACCGCCCAGCACAAACGATTCAGATTCTTCCACGAGAACTCGCCACCGTTCACTTGCGACGCGAGCTTCTCGGTCATCTTCATCTCGGTGTCCTTGTTATCCAAATGGGTCAGATAGACCAGTGTCTCACGCATGTTTCGATAAAGGGCTATCGAATCGGTATCCTTGACCATCTCGCGGACCACTTCTCCTTGATCATTCTCCACAACTAACACTTCTTCTGGCTTCGCCATTCTCGAGATCATTGTTGTACGAAGTGTCGAAAGGTACTCCTTGTAGAGGACACGACGGGGTTCTTCGCGTACCGAGCTCATCATTCCGTAAAGCGAACTTGGCTGGATGAATGGAGAGATTCTGTAGAGCTCCGCGGTGAGCCAGCACCAGCAGTCTAGGCATACTTTGAAAACTTCCATTTCCTCGATTAGCGTAATGTTGAGAAGTAGCTGCATGGCGTATCGGTGCGCTTCACGCATCATAATCTTCGCCTCAGTCAACGGCTCATCGATGACCTCGATGAGATGAACGTGCTCCTTGAGGAATGCGACCAGGAATTGCGCCAAGCTGCTGATGAACTTTTGGTCCTGATCGGAAGCGTCCTTGTACAGAGAAGCGAGGTCAAGATCCAACGAGAGAACGGAAGCGATGTGGCGCATCGTGGAGCAGAACATCTTGCAGAGCTTCTCGTTGTAGCTCGGATCGTTGGTCTCCACCTGGATTTGCGAGATCTCCGTGAGACATTGGAGAGTTATGACTCGATAGACCTCGAGGGAGAGGAAGTTCTCAGACAGCAACTCGGTGATGTTGGTCTCGAAGACGTAGCCAACTGGAATCCAGGTGAGGAAGCGTTGGAGAGTTTTCAACGTCGCTTGAACCATGGAGTTAGATGGGCATTTCTCGAGGATGGAGACGCAGAGAGTGAAGACCTCTTGGAATTGTCCGCAGAACTGTTGTTTGAGATGTTGCTCTTTGGCTTGGGTCAGGTTTTGTGAGCCGAAATCGAACACTTCCTCGCTGAAAAAGAAAAGAAAAGATGAAATACGACGAGCGTGAAAACAGGGACAAACCTCAACAAGCTCAAGATGTTCATATTGTTGATGCACACCGTCTCGTTGGTCTTCGACGAGTCGACGATGTCGGTGATGAACGTCGGCCACGCTTTCGGCCAATCCTGTTTGACGATTTGCACCAAGACGAGATTCATCTTGTGAAGCAGCAGCTGGTTCGCTTCCATCGTTCCCTGCTCGCTGGACAGCTCGAGCATCTTCGAGATGATGTAGTTCTTGATGCCCTCGCGTTGCACCTGCGGCAACGACTTCCACTTGTGTTGAATGACGCCTTCGAGGATTTGAAGCGCGAAATATTTCGACTCGTTCAGCGTCGAGTATTGAAGAATCGCGTCGACTTTGGTCCACGAGTCGCGGTCCTCCTTGAGCTCCATCAGGATATGATTGGCTTCGGCTTGCTCTTTTCCGCTCATTTGGTTCATGATACGAACCACTTGGTCGAGCAAGTTCACATCGATGCGATCGCCTCGGAATTGCACTTTCGCTTGGGCGAGAACTTCCATTGTTGAAGGTTTAGGGGTTGGTTTCTGGAAAATGAGACGGTTCTTGAGATCGGAGAGCGATTCTCCGGGTTTTTAACGTCAGAAATTATTCAACACTTTTTGTTGAAATGGTTTTTTGATGTAAGCTCATTTGAGCGCAGTTTGCCAACCAGGGATGAACGGCAACAAATTTCGGAATTTCATTCAAATGTGAATAACTTTTTTAGAGGGATCGGGTAAAAATACGGTCAACAGAAAAAATGTTCCTTATTAAAAAAGCTATCGATTTGTTGAAAAACCATGAAATTTCATTGAAAATTAACTGAGTTACGCACTGTTTTGCCGAAAAGTTTCGATTTTGGCATTTCGACAACTTTTCGGCAACACAAGGCGTAATTCTGTCAATTTTTGATGAAATTTGACTGTTTTTTTAATCAATCTATAGCTTTTTTAATAATGAACATTTTTTTCTGTTGAACGTATTTTTACCCAACTCCCTGAAAAAATTTTCACATTTGAATGAGTTGCCAAAATTTGTGGCCGTCATGTCCTGTTGCCAACCAGATTGTTTAAAAAAGCAAACTTTTGACTGAAAACGTTCGAATGAACTTTTTTTTACAGTTTGTCTTCATTTCTCTTCTTCAAAAACTTGAAAAACTCACCGGCAATTGTTTCTCGACGAAAATCGGTTTCAGTCAGTCTCTCACACTCACGCACACACAAAAATGGCTTGAGAGTCTTTTAAGAAGAAAACACACACACGGTATCCACACAGTTGAAGAAAAAATGCGGAGGGAGTGGGGGCCACACAAAAATTTAAATAAATCAACTCGCTCACACACACTCTCTCACACGCACTCTCTCTCGCTCACACACCGAAACGTTGACGACGGGATCGATCTGGCCCTAGTTCTGAAAAAAATATAGAGATAATTTGGGTTGATTTCGTTTTTAAGAGAAGAAATAATAAGGATTTATGGGAGGACGAGAAGAAATTTCGGCAACTCATTCAAATTTCAATAAAGTTTTTCAGGGAAATCGGGTAAAAATGCGGTCAACAGAAAACATGTTCCCTATTGAAAAAGATATCGATTGGTTGAAAAACCTTCAAGTTTCATCGAAAATTTACAAAGTTACGTCTTCGAGTTGCCAAAATTATCGATTCGGGCCATTTCTACTTTTGGCGACTTCGGCAATTTTTTTTGCCAAAACAAAGCGTAACTTTGATAATTTTTCAAACAATCGTTAGCTTTTTTAATAAGGAACATTTGTCTGTTAACCGTGTTCTTACCCGACCCCCTCGAAAAAGTTAAATATTCACATTTGAATATGTTTCCGAAAATTTATAGCGAGTCAAGAGAAGAAATAATAAAGATTTATGGGAGAACAATAATTCGATATTTTTTGCCGTTTCATCATGAGAGAGAAAACCGAGATAATTTCGAAAATCAGTACCTTGATAAGGGTACCCTTTCTCTTTACGTGTGATGATGAGAGGAGTAGAAAAAAAAACTCGGCCATGACAAACCGGGCCATCGATTTTTTGCCATATAAACTGAGATTTTTCAATCGAAATTTATACGAAAATGTAGGTCTCGATGAGATCTACAAAGTGACATACAAATTAACAATATTTATGCGCTCAATTTTGGGAAGCAGCGCGAAATTGAGTTCAATTTGCAGATCTCATCGAGAGCAACATTTTCATATAACTTTCGATTGAAAAATCTCAATGGAAGAAAATCGTTGGCCCGGTTCGCCATGTCTGCTATATATTTTTCTCTTTTCTGCAAAACAGTCGAGGGGAAAATCGATGAGGACACCTCGATGTGATGAGTGCAGTCGTCCCCCCACGGTTGTCACGTGATCCATTCGTTCATTCCACAAACATACTCGTACACACACACACACAAAAAAAACTCAAATAACACTCCAAAAAACAATAAGAAAAGTCGCGTCACATGACGATTGAAGCGACGACTCTATTTCACCACCGCATGTCTGTAGACATGGCAACTGAAATCCGACAGAGAGCAGAGTAAGCACCCACACAGATACACGTGACCCAGAAATACACCTTTTATTCAAAAAAAATGGGAAAAATAGAGATTTCTCAAACGAGATCAGAGGAAAGAGCACGTCTCCTCCGGTGGTCATCCCTCTCTATTTTTATCACGAGACGACGCAGAAAGGAAAAGGAAACGAAGAGACAGAGAATAAGAGGATAGTCATGGGCCGACTCGCGGCCTTTTTCCGTTCGAATTTTTCACTCGGGAGGTGCCGCCGGAGCGCGTTTGCATTGCGACGCGAGAGTGCACCTGATTTTTTTTCGGAAAACTTGCGAAAATATTTCAAAATACTTGAAGAATTAGTTGGGAAATCGCTACCACGACAAAAAAGGAAACATTATTTTGCAAAACCGGGATGATTTCCTTTCTTTTTGCCCATTAAAAACATAAATTTTTCATTGAAAAATACAGAAAACCGCTCGATTTTTTGTCCGAGTAAAAATTTTTATAAGCAGAATTTTGCGCTGATTCCGAATATCATAACGAAACCGCTTGAAGATGCTTACAACACCCCGAAAAATCGCTTCAAAAATAGAAAAATTATTTTAAAAATCAAAAAAGAACGAATATCATAACGAAAACAAACGCCTGAAAATGCCTCTAACAACCCAAAAAAACCGCTGCAAAAGTCGAAGAATGATTTTTCAAAAATCGAAAAACGACGAATGTCGTAACGAAAATGCGTAAAACTTACTTCAACACTCTAAAAAATCGCTTAAAATCATATTTTCTCGATTTTTGAAGTAATTTTTACGCATTTTCGTTGCGACATTCGTCGTTTTTCGATTTTGGAAGAATCATTCTTTGATTTTTGCAGCGATTTTTTGGGAGGCATTTTCAGGCGTTTTCGTAACGATATTCGTCATTTTTCGATTTTTGAAGAATCATTCTTCGATTTTTGCAGCGATTTTTTGGGAGGCATTTTCAGGCGTTTTCGTAACGATATTCGTCATTTTTCGATTTTTCAAAAGCGATTTTTCGGTGCTTTGGAGACTTTTTTGAGCGCTCTCGTTAGGATATTCGAAACCAGCGCAAAATTCTGCGTATAAAAATTTTTGCTCGGACAAAATATCAAGCAATTTTTCTGTATTTTTCAATGTCATTAGAGTCTGTTGTCGCTTCAAAAAATTGCGAGCAAATTTCGAAAACTTTTGAAAAATGACTTGCAAAACATGTGCACTCGAACACGAGTGAGAGCATGTGTTTTTGTTTTTATTTTCTTGTTTTCGCAAAGAAATTTGACGAGTTTTGGGCCCTCCCACCGGCTTATTTATGGCCAATTAAAAAAAAATCGAAAACTCATTAGTGTCGCCAAAAAAAAGAAAGAAATATGAGTGAGGAAGAGGAAAATCACATGAGAAGCATCGGAGAGGAAAAACAAAACAAATGTTTTCACTTTTGGCGGGTTTCTGTACTCGCGGCGAGACCCATGCTTGTTTGCACATGTGCCTTTAATTTTACCGTAGTTTACATTAAAATTTTCAACGATTTTTCAACAAATTACAGGCAGCAGCAGATGCCCCAAGATGATTTGTATAAAACTGGAATTCGAAAAAGTCTGAACAGAATTTTGAGAGAAGTGAGTATTAAAGTAAAAATAAATGGACATAAAACACTTTACAGTTGACTGACGACGGAAAGCTAGACTTCGAGTCGGTGCCTTATCAAAATTTGAAGGCGGACATTGAAAAACAAGATGAGGAGTGTGCACAGATGATCAGTGAAGTTCTACTGGAGACTGCGAGTGTAAGAAACTTCTGGAAACGAAAAATTAAAAAAAATTTTTTTAGAGATCCGGATGCTCTGATCGACGTTTGATTCTAAAATTGATCAACGATTTTTTCTGCACTTCGAGAGTTTTCAGAAGCACTATTTTGGATGATCCAACGGTTAGAAATTATACAAAAAAAAGCTGAAAAAATAGAAAATTCTTCAGGAGTTCCTTGAAATCATGGTAGAAACCAATCCGATTCGAAATCCATTTCCCGGAAAGGATGGTGCACAATTGAAAGTATGATTTCAGTGATTTTCTCAAATGATCGTGCCATTTATAAAAATAACAATATTTTTCATAAAAATCGAAAAAAATCGAATTTCAAATTGCGAACTTGCATCTTTTTCAAACCTATTTCAAAAAAATGCAGCATTTTTCGCTGACTCGAATGCACCTAATATCGCTGCTCAAAACGCAATAGAAATATTTTTATGAGCGTTTGAAGTTTTAGCAAGAGACGCAGAGAAAGCAGACACTCTCGCCACCGAAGAGACGCAGAGAAACGAGACAGTGTCTGCGTCTCATAAAAACTTCACACGCTCATAACTCGCTTTAAAGTGGTCCGTTTTGACTTCTTTTTGCAGTAGAAAACATTTTTAGACGATTTTCTGAAATTTCAGTACACAAATTTGAAAATCGTCTAAAAATGTTATTTATCGCAAAATGGGGCAAAACGGACCACTTTGAAGCGAGTTATGAGCGTTTGAAGTTTTCTTGAGAGACGCAGACACACTCTCGTTTCTCTGCGTCTCTTCGGAGACGAGAGTGTCTGCTTTCTCTGCGTCTCTTGCTAAAACTTCAAAAGCTTATAAAAATGTTCCTAGAGCGTTTAGAGCAGCGATATTAGGTGCATTCGAATCAGCGAAAAATTCTACATTTTTAAAATAAGTTAGAAAAAACCAAAGTTCGAGACTTAAAAATCGATTTTCTCGAGTTTTCACAATTTTTATGCAAAAATATTGATATTATCGTAAATACTGAAATTGGGACGATCATTGGATAAATATAAAAACTGACAGTAATCCTACTTTCAGGCCGAGGCGATTGTTCTTATCAAGCACTGGGAGCAATTGTACGCGAAAAGCGATGCAAGAATGAAGTGTTTGGCGGTGACGTTGAAGAAGACCAAATTTGTGGACTACGAAAATGGGGAGCGCAAAATTGAAGAAGAGAGAAAACGAATGGAAGCGATGGAGGAAAGGAAGAGAATGATAGTGGAGAGAGTGAGAAAATTCTCTTGGTGATATCATTGGTATCTTGTTTTTGTTGTAGACATTGTCAGTCTACAAATCGAAATTCGAAGAAATCAAAGAAGACGTTGAGAGGCTGAAGATGGAGTTGGAGGGTACTATGGAGATGTTAGTTCCGAATTTCGGTGTCAAAGAAGATAACGTTCTGAGCACGCCAACAGACGTTCCCTCCACATCAATTGCTCCAAATCTAGAAATCGTGATAAAAAATCTGACACCAGTGATAAAAGTGAATTCTGAAAACGATGCAATTGTGGATTCGTTCCTTGGTGCGAAAGCACAGATGATTCATCGAGTGCAGACGATGAGAAAGTGAGGAGAAAGTGAAGTTTTTAAAAAATGGAAAAGTTAGAAGAAAAAATTGGTAGAAAAGCTAATTTAACACAAAATATTTAGCAACATTCAGCAGAAAGGCTTGGAGTAAAGCAGACCAACAATTTTAAAGATTTTCGTGGGGTTTGGAACGTTTTAAAGCAACAGATACTTTAATTTTCAAGTCTTGAGGCTGTGAAATCATGCATTTTGCTTTAAAATAGCCTAAACCAAACTGCATTTCAAAAATTCTAAAATGTTGCCTTGAGATAGGGCAGCAAATTTCGACAACTCATTCAAATGTGAATAACGTTTTTCAGAGGGATATGGTAAAAAAACAGTCAACAGAAAAATTGTTTCTTATTAAAAAAGCTATCGATTGGTTAAAAAGCCGTCAAATTTCATCAAAAATTAACAGAGCTAGGGCTCGTGTGGCCGAAAAGTTGCCGAGTTTTGACAATTTCTAGCGTAACTTTGTTAATTTTCAATGAAATTTCATGGTTTTTCAACAAATCGATAGCTTGTTTAATAAGGAACATTTTTTCTCTTGACCACATTTTTACCAGATTTTTCTGAAAAAAGTTATTCACATTTGAATGAGTTGTCGAAATTTGTAGCTCTAGCTGAAAGCGACATTTTTAAATTTTTGAAATGTAGTTTGGTTTTGAGGCTTTTTTCAACTTTCAGGATTTCTCAGCCTCAAAGCTTGAAAATTAACAATTTGAAAAGCAATTTTTCTTCCAAACGTCCCAAAACCTATGAAAATCATGAAAATCTCGAGATCTTGTTGAAAATTGACGAAAAAGTCAATCTGCCGTTTAGCAGATTTTTTTTGCGAATTCTGCGATTTTCACCCTTGGAAACCTGAAAATTGACAATTTTTGAAGAAATTTTTGCTTCAAAACGCTCATTCTTAGCGATTTTCTAGCCTCGAAATCTGAAAATTCCAGAATCGCAAAACGCCTGCTCCCACTAAAGCGCCCCGCCGATGAGCTTGCCCAAAAAATCATCGACTATCGCGATGGAATCAAACAATTGGTGCTGAAAGCCGACGAAATTCAAATTCGAAACCGAAAAAAGCCAATGGAAAATGTGAAAAGAAAGTTTGACGACGACTTCATCGACGTCGAGATCTCCATTGACGATATTCTAATGGTACAGTACGCGCAGAGGGCCGACGAAGAAGAGGTGGCTCCTGAGCCTCCAACTGTAACCCAGAAACTCCAAAAATCGACTAAAAAAGAAGCCCCAAAAGTGAAAACAGTACCATTCGGTCTCGATTTAAAGTATTGGGGAGAAGAGCGAAAAGATGTGGAAGTTCCCAAGAACAACGCGGATTGTCATCGATTCTGGAGATCCGCAGATGAGAGTACTGTATCTGGAACAGTACACGAGACGGTTTATACTCAAAGGCAGTTCACTTTTATTGGAGAAGCACCCAAAATTGATAGAGAATGTTTAGCGAGGCTTCCCAGTGGAGCATTGTGCAAAAGGAAGGATCTGGAGAAGTAAATATTATTTGAAACTGGAATCCTTTGTAATTTTTATATTTCCAGATGCCCCCTCCACGGACCAATCATAGATCGAGATGGGGAAGGAAATCCAATAAAAGATGAAGATCGGCTTAGAGAAAATCAGAGAAAAGAGAAAAAACTACGCGAGGAAACAGAAAAGTACACTGAAAAGATAGCCAAACAATGCGAATCGAAAACCAAGAGAAAAAGGAAGCATGAAGTGGAGACAACCGCATCAGAAGGTGTCCGGAATCGACTTCAGAAGAAACTTCTGGATCCGAAAACGATTCAAAGGGTATCGGCGGATAGGACGGCTTCGCAGAGGAGTCGGTTGGAGAAGAACTTTTCGCATCAGTTCTCTCATCTTTGATTTCATGTAGATAATGTATTTATGTTAATGAATATGTATTTTTATTGAAAAAAAAAGTTGATTGAAAGTTTAAAAAAACTATTCAAAAAGAATCACTTTTGCTTCAGGTATTATCCGTTGAATTGGGTCAACTGGTCTGGAGTCAAAGTCCCTGAAGAGGGAGAAGACGTTGGGGAAGAAGCGTCTCTGGATGGTAGCCTGAAAAAATAGGATATTTTAAAAAATGAATAAGGAGCTTAAAGTTACATGCAATTTACATTAGGGATGCAATATATTGAGAAGAATTCCATTGAAGAAAGTGTAGATTAATCTGAAAATTTTAGACCCCGGATGCAATATACTCCTTTTGTGAGGAGACTAAACTAACCTTGATACCTGACTTCCAAAATCCTGAGAGAGAATTCGATCAATTCCAAAAGAAAGCGGTTTCCTCACAAAACGATATCCACAATTTCTTCCCTTCATTTTCTCCAACATTTTCACTTTGATATATTCTCGAAGTGAACGAGCCATTGTCATATAACTCATGACTTGAGCTCTTCTTCCTGGTTTTGTGGCTCCCCAGAGTTCAGCTACTTTATTCTGATCCAATAATCGAAATTCCAATTTCTCTTTATTCGTCCAACAGATGATATTGTTCTTGGTCGGATCAGCCAAAAGTCCACGAAGAAATGGAAGAATACACGGTTTTTTGGACGGTTTTGAAGATGGGGACACTTTTGGACACATTTTCAGAGGGTCACCGACTCAGACGGGGGAAATGGGGTAAGACTGAGACCATCTTGAGTTTCAGGCACATTAGGGTCCGCCTTCTGAATAGTTGTGGGAACGGAGTTAAAGTTTGGGAAATTCTCATGGAATTACAGTATTCCCATGAGAACCTAGCGGCGGCTGAAAAAGGGGGCGGAGACTACAAAAGGGGCAGACAATAGAGGGGGTTGTAAAAGATAGTAAGGGACCGTGGGAAACCATTTTCAGACACTTAAAGAGAGGGGGGGGGGGGGGGCAATAAGGAAGTGAAGAACTCGGAAACAATTGTGATGGAATCTTTCCAGAAGTACTGTTGCTAGGACAATGAATTTTGGAACCTAATTACGCAGTAGTTAGTAAGAACATTTTGAGAATGAGGAGTGGATTGTGAATTGATTTTTTTTTTTAATTTTGCTTTTAAATTTATAATTTTCAGATTTTTTAAAAAATTCAGATATTTTTATTATCCAAATTTTCCAAGTTTCACCGCGCTCCATCGCGAAATTGGGAAAATTCAAAATTTTTTGCTTTCCCGCTCACTTCTTTCTTTTGTAGGTCACGTCGAAACCGCAAAATCAACAAAAATTTTATGTTTGACGTGACCTACAGCAGAAAAAAGTGGACAAGTTCGCAATGGAGCGCGATGAAACTTGGGAAAGTTGGATAATAAGTTTTCAGATTTTTAAAAAGTTTCCTACAATCTTCTCCGCCTACATGTCCCCCTGACTCATTATACTCTTTTCAGTTCCTCAATCTACAGACAATAATCTTCCCCTTCATTCTTCTAATTTCCGGAGCTCATTCATTCTGATCTCTCCATTATCACACCCCTGAAACCGAGACAATCTGATTATCTGAATTCATTCGTCTATTGAAACAAGAAATGATACAATACAAACTATCGAACATCATCGGATTTATCGTCAGTTTGATTGTCAATTCGTTTTTTATTTATCTCACTTTGTCTCATGTGAAACACATTTTTGGGACATACAGGAAGCTGGTTGTGAATTTTGCAATAATTGGAGGCCTATTCTCTGGAATTGAAGTTTTGAGCACTAATTGTTTTACGGAATTTTGTTTTGGATTTCATATTCTACTAGTTTCCTCTATTGCTGTCCAATTTGTGTTCCGGTATTTGTGCTTACTTGGTTCAGATTCTACTAAAAACCTATCCTTCTGGCAAGAATTTCTCTGGATTTTCTTCCCTGTTATTCCAATATTCTTCTATTTCTGTACCGTTTATCTGTTAGCTCCAAAAATTTTTTCTGTGAAAGATATGAGCTCTGAGCCTTCTCGATTAATTCTATTTTCTTATTACCCAAACGGAACGGTTAATTCAATTTGCTTCAAGATCGCATCAATCCTTGTATTTTCTCAATACCTCATCATAATTTATTGTGGAATTCGAATGCATTTTGGGATGAGAAAAGAGCTGAAAAAATTCTCGGCTCCACATAGAAAACTTCATCAACAAGTCTACAAAACTTTAGTTATCCAAAGCATCATTACAGTACTATTATTACCAGGAATCCAGATTGACTGGCTCCGTCTCATGAATCCACCAATTAATACAATTGCTTTTATGATGATTGTCTCGGAGTATGGTGATGTTATGAGAAGTGAGTTTTGCTTGGAGATTAGGGTAAAGAATATTACTTTTAGAGCGTTATTTGCTTTGCAAAAAGTCTAAATTAGCACCGACGACCACTTCAGGAGCCAGTCAACATCGGATTTGGTCTGTGGCGGATGTTGGATGAAAAGTTTGAATTTGAGTTTCTGGATTGACATTAATAAAAAATACCAATCCTTATTGAAGATTCAATTTTGAGCCAAGATGGGCGAACTAACAGTTTTTTTTTTCGACAAATGTCTGTACTTTACGATCCTCTTTATAAAGTGGCTGAATATGTAAAACAAAGTGTTCTATTCGTCCATGTCGCAGGGGAAAACCACTGCTCAAAGTAAACGAGCTACGGAAATTAGAACGTCGATTCTGATTAGTCAGGGGAAAGAATATTAATAACGAGTCAGGGTACTGTAGAGGTGTTAATTCTAGGAGCTCAAAATCTTAAGAATTCGATCGTACTATCATTTAGGATAGACTATTTTCCAGTCATAATCATCACCTCTTGATAGTTCCCATTATCTTCCGAATTGGTCTTTGAATGCACGATTCATGGTATCCTATTGAAATTACTGTATCTCAATTGTTTCTATGTTTTTCCCTTCTTTATTACCCGAGTGCTTGTATGTGGGAAAAGATGTAGAATACGGTAGAAAACGGCTTCTGATTACAAGGGTTTATTGAGAAGGTAAACATAACGATAATGGTGATGATAAAACACAGTTATCATTCCACTTAACAACTACTTCATTAAAAATTCAATAAGCTTATTTACATGTACATGAATAATACATTAACTAATATAATGACTAAAAGCCAATACCCAAAGATGGATATAAATTTTAAAAATTAGCGGAAAACCTTCATCCGTAGCCGTTCTAACCTCACGTCGGACTTCAAACTACTTCTGATTCCCTAAATGATTCTACTAAATTCAATGCAATCTGATTCCAGTTCACTTCTTTATAACCCTTCTTCATGTACCTATACTCTCCCCCTCTCTCTTTAAGTGTCTGAAAATGGTTTCCCATGGTCCCTCTCTATCTTTACACCCCCCCCCCCCCCTCTATTGTCTTCACCCTTTGTAGTCTCCGCCCCCTTTTTCAGCCGCCGCTAGGTTCTCATTGGAATACTGTAATTCCATGAGAATTTCCCAAGCGTTTTTTCCGTTCCCAAGTAATTATTCGGATGGCGGATCTCAATGTACCTGAAACTCGAGATGGTCTCAGTCTTACCCCATTTCCTTCGTCTGAGTCAGTGACCCTCTGAAAATGTGCCCAAAAGTGTCCCCATCTTCAAAACCGTCCAAAAAACTGTGTATTCTTCCATTTCTTCGTGGACTTTTGGCTGATCCGACCAAAAATAATATCATCTGTTGGACGAATAAAGAGAAATTGGAATTTCGACTATTGGATCATAATAAAGTAGCTGAACTCTGGGGAGCTACAAAACCAGGAAGAAGAGCTCAAGTCATGAGTTATATGACAATGGCTCGATCACTTCGAGAATATATCAAAGTGAAAATGTTGGAGAAAATGAAGGGGAGAAATTGTGGATATCGTTTTGTGAACGGAAAACCACTTTCTTTTGGAATTGATCGAATTCTCTCTCAGGATTTTGGAAGTCAGGTATCAAGGTTAGTTTAGTCTCCTCTAAAATGGAGTATAATGCATCCGGGGTCTAAAATTTTCAGATTAATCCACACTTTCTTCAATGGAATTCTTCTCAATATATTGCATCCATAATGTATACCGCATGTAACTTTTAGCTCTTTATTCATTTTTTAAAATATCCTATTTTTCAGGCTACCATCCAGAGACGCTTCTTCCCCAACATCTTCTTTCTCTTCAGGGACTTTGACTCCAACCAGTTGACCCAATTCAACGGACAAAACCTGAAGGAAATGTGATTCTTTTGAATTATGTTTTTCAACTTTCAAACAACTCTTTTTTCAATAAAGTAAAATTCAGTAATAAAAATACATTATCTACATAAAATCAAAGATGAGAGAACTGAAAGTTCTTCTCCAACCAACTCGTAGCTGTCATATCTTCCGAATCGTTTTCGTATCCAAAAGTTTCTTCTGAAGTCGATTCCTGACACCTTCTGATGCTGTTGTCTCCACTTTATATTTTCTTTTTCTCTTGGTTTTCGATTCGTGTTCTTTGGCTATCTTTTCAGTGTACTTATCTGTAGTTTTTTCGCCAAAATCAATGCCGATCTACTTCCAATCTAAGAAGGGGTCTCTACAAAACCCACGATTTCTATGAATCTTCCCAGTTTCTGTTGGTCCCCCATTTTCATTCTTTGCTCTCTCTCCTTCTCCTGTCAACCTGAAACCTCAGTCTCCCCTTTCATCCCTCCATGAAATGAGTTACTTTTCCCCTATGAACTTTCGGGTCGTTAGAAAATGTATTCAGAACAAAATGTTGTTTACTCCCAACTGAAAACTGCAAAAAATCCCCCCAAATGTTTGACCAACCCAATCGTCGTCATATTGAATAGGAGGCCGATGATGATGATGGGTCTTCTTCATAAGCACGTCACATTGAGTACATTTTGCAGATGAAGGTGGTTGGGTTAAGAAGAAGAAGAGAGAAGAGAGGGTCCACCCTCTTTCAAAAGTTGGGGAGATTAATATTTTATAGGGTAATCGAGTAGAGTTGAATTATTGCAGAATTTGGAAGTTGAAGTGGAGAGTAGAATGAAATGAGAATTTAGGTCAAAATATGGATTTTAGCCTTAGGGTTTCGAAAATTGTATTATTTTGACGCATAGTTAAAGAATAGCTGACACTTTGCAATTAACTATCTTGACACTTTCGAAAACTAGTAACTGTGACTCCCCTTACTTTTAAGCGTTATATCTCGCCATCGATAAAAGATAGAAAAAAATGGTCAACACAAAAAATATTCATCTTTAAATTTTCCACATTTTTGTAGTTTACAACTTTTCGATTGCGCTTACGGTTCTCGAGATACACGCCTTCAAAGTTTAATCTCTCTTCTTAAGAAGCGCAGAGAAACCAGACACTCTCGTTTCTCTGCGTCTCTCCCCTTCTCTAGATGATCGGAACAGGCTACAAAGGTTTTAGATTACCGTAATGGGATTAGCGCAAGTGTGACGTTTCGAAAGTGCGACGATTCGAAAGTGTGACGTTTTGCAAGTGTGACATTTTGAAAGTGCGATGTTTCAAAAGCAAAACGTTGCACTTAAAAAATCGCACTTTCGAAACGTCACACTTGCGAAACGTCACACTTGCGAAACGTCACGCTTTCGAAATGTCACACTTGCGAAATGTCACACTTTTGAAGCATCACACTTTCGAAAAATTGCACTTTTGAAATGTCATCGCAAAAAAGTCGATCCCATTACAGTAATCTAAAATGGCTGTAGCCTGTTCCAATTAACTAGAGAAGTTTTCAAAATCTATTTTTTGTTGTAAATTTCAAATTTTCGAGATAAAATTTAGTATGCCTTGTATTATAGTTTTAGGTTTCCCTAAATCGAAAATTTCGAATTTCGCAATAACCAAAAAAAAACCGAATGAGCAACCACTTTATTCTCAAAGGTAACTATACTGTTCCTTCTTCAAAAAGTACAAAAATACGAAAAAAGTTAACCAAAAAAACGAAGCTTCTCCTCTCAGAAATATTGTGTGTCAGTCACCAGCCATCACATTACACTATCCGAATCGAAGAGGTCGTGGCTTCTCATGTCTGAAAAAATGGGAAGGTTAGGAATACGTCTTCTGAATTCTGATGTTCTCGAATGAGTCAGAATCTTGGACTCTTTTGGATTGAAATTTCAAAAATTCAACATCTGAATCATTCTGGATTGTGTCCTTCTGAATCCAGGTCAGAAATTCTGAATCTTTTGATTCCTTATTGTTCAAAATCAGTGATGCATTGCAACATTGCACTTTCTGGGACCCCAGGATTTTCAATTCTAGAATTTCATGACGTTGCCGAGATTCGCTTCTCATTGAAAATTCGTATAACATAATTGGTTATTTTTACGTATATACGAACCTTATACGTATTTATTTTTAAGTATGTAGACGAACCCAAATGGCCATCTTGACTACGAATATTTGAGTTTTATGTCTTTCGAAAACACACGCAATTTTCCAACTTTTACGAAAACATGAAGAAATTTCCAGGTATTTAGAGGTCTATTGAAAAAAGGAAGTTCATGATGAAATTTTCTGAGAATTTGGAAAAGATCCAAAATCTCGGGGATTAAAAATAGAAAGGTTTTCTTTTCAAATGTGTTAAAAGTTATTCGGAAATCTACAAAAGACGTCAGAAAACTTACACAACGTCGGGACCCATGTTGAAAGATCTGGATGATCGTTGATAACCACGCGAGATGATTTCTGGAGCTGCATTATCCGACCATTGGAGGATCACTTCTCGGAGGGGAATCGCTGAAAAAAATTGGAATCGATTGGAAATTCTGCATCGTTGATGGTGGGTTTAGAAGTTCATATTCTTACAGCACAAGATACCAAGTTTTTTAAAACTGAAGTACCTAAACTTCGAAAAAAACTTTCAGAATCTAGTATATTTTGAATTCGAAAAGTTCATACATTTCCAACCTCGGCCGACAGTTTTCTCTATTGGGAATCATGATTTTCTCATTAAACTTTGTACCGAAATGTAGAACTCAAAATCTACAAAATTACCGTAAAACCTGTATTAGAAATGCATGAATCTCTATTTTTCCAGCACCTGATAAAATATTTCTGAATTCTCAAAATGGATAATAAAATCTGTTGGAGACGAGATCTAAAACCTATTTTGGGACATCTCCAGTCAATTTTTGACGAGGATTCTAATAATACTAATTTCAATCTGTTGAATTTCAAAAATGTGCTCATTTTGAGGTCATTGGGGTTCCCTCCTCACAGATTTCACGGTATCTGAACTTTGAAATCAAATCTTTACAATCTAGCAGATTTTGAACTTAAAAACTGAGAATCTAGTAGCTGATAACTGAAAAACATTCTAAAACTCTGATTCTGTACCCTGTTGTGAAGGATTTTCCCACTCGAATCTAATACTTCTCCCCAATTTCTTTTTTCTGATTCAATTGCCCTTTGATCTGCTTCCCAACCAACTCAAAATCATATTCTGATCTAGCTCAAATTCAAGTCAGAACCACCTCTTTTTTCTATGATGTGAGAATAGTAGTTTGTGTTGACTAGTAATTGTCATTTTATGTTCATAACCAAATAAATAATTCGTCATTCTTTGAAAACGATTTTTAACGATCTTCAGAATCCTAAGTTTATTATCTTTTGGAGAGTTATTGGTTTTGAGTTTTTGCTTAAAGTCATGAAACTCTCCACATCAAATTGTCGAAAATAAGTATCAGTCAGAAAAATCCAGATTCCATAGAAATTGATGAAAAACTTTGGAGAATCGAAAATTTCAGATTCTAATAGTGACCTGATTTCTGACACTCCAAAATCAGATATTCATTTTTACTTCCAAAAAATCAATTCAATCACCTTCAATAACAACGAAAATAATAACAATCGAAAATTGTTAGGTCTGAATTGAAAATCGGAAGGAACACAAAAACAAAGCATAATCAAAATGGACAATAGCCTTTGAAAATGACGCGAATGGCAATCGAATTAGGGGTTTTTCGAGGAATAGGAAAAGCTAGAAATGGTTTTTTGGGAAATTGTGAAATGGGAATTAATTTTTTTGGAAAATTTTGTGATAGAGAAGTGTTAGTGATGGTTTCAGTCCTTGTTTTTTAATTTCCTAAATACTGAATTAAAATTTTGAATTTTCGGTTCCAAAAATAGTGTGAAGTGAGTAGAAAAAATGAAAGCTGAAATATCAAATCTTTCAATTTTTCAAAAATGCTCATTTTTTGATACAGATTCAATAATTGCTGACTTTTGAGCTCAAGGCGGTAAAACTTTACTAAAAATTCTAAAATATAAAGTTCTACGAAAGTCGTTATGATAGAGAAATTCAGATAATTTCTATTTTGAAAACTACCGCTGGATACCAAAACGAAGCAGTTTGAGACATGTTACGAGGGAATCGACCAAACAATTATGTACTTTTCATAATTTCTAAAAGTCCTGGCATAGTTTCAAAACTAATTCAGATCCTATTTTATGTTTTGCATTTCAAAGTTAACATTGTCCGATTTTTAAAACTTTAGTTATACCTGCATTGAATTTAAAACGAATTGAAATGTTGTCTTATTAGAATTCTCGTCAAAACTTGACTCACAATATATGTTTCAAATCAGATAATATGATCCATTTTGAGAAATCAGAAATGTCTTTTTAGGTGCTGGAAAAATAGAGAGGCATGTTCTTCTAATACAAGTTTTACGGTAATCGGATTGTGGCCCTCTAAAAAAATTGTCAACTACAAAAATAAAGTTTTTGAGTTTCTCTATACGTCCAAATTTTGAAAACCATATTTCAGACCATTAAAGTTAATCTATTTCAATAGAGAAAGTAAGTTCCTGACCTTCTATTACAGGTTTTACGAAAGAAAATTCACACCGTCCTAACAGTAATCCAATACAATCAACAGTTTCAACCAACACTATCTAAAATTCAAGTTGAAAGTCTCAAGCAAAAGTTTCAAGGCCAAGTCAAACTACAAAAGTCCCGATTGCTCCCCATGCCTTTTCCCAAAAACTCACACATGGAATCTGCGACTGTCGAGAACGCCAACAATAACAAAAGCGGTGCAATCCACGACGACATTTTTGATCGTCGTTGACTAGCTGTGGATATGGCCGACATCGACCAGCAGAATGGCATGCAAATCCATCCGGAAGGTGTCGTCGGAGAAAAGTGGGCGGAGCCCTGGGGCGCACACGAGCACACAATACGGATACGCCTTCTGCTGCGGCTGCTGCTACTTCTGCTGGTGGTGGTCGAAGCCAACGTGACATTTGCTGGAAGAGAAGAAATAGAAGTGATGATGATGATGATGAAAAGAAGAGATGATTCTTCTGAATCCCTTTCAAGTGGAATCTGATGTGATTAATCACACATGGGAACAATGGATTCAGAGAGGCGAATGGAGATTCTGAATTTCTCAACGACTCCAGAATGACGTGGCTTTTGTGCGGGGTGAACACTTATGAAAATGTAATTTGATGGTTTTTGGTGATTCGTAATTGGAGAATTCGGAATGGAGTCGAGATCAGAAGACTATCCAAAAAAATTATGCCTTCTGACTTGCAGAGATAATTGTCAGTGTCTTCAAGTTTTTGGATCGTGACGCTGATTGGAAGTTCGAAATTTCGAAATTATTGGGTCGTCAGGTCCAAACATACATCATACTCAAGATTCTAGTAATCTAAAATTCAAGTCTACCTCTGAAATCGGATACCCCCTTGGCAAGTACCGACTAGACAATAAACTTCCCGTTCTTTCAAATTATTGCGGGGGATATTCTACATTTTTTTCCATGTGATCAGTAAAACAAAACAATGATAATGAGTTTGGTTGATCATTCCATATTTTTGAAGGTTGATCCTTTTTTTCTTGCAAAAATCAAGTGGGTGTAAATGAGGTTCATAAATAAATGTCGTGAGGTTTGTGTCTGGAACTGAAAAAATATTGGGAGCATGATGTTTCGGTTGATCATTATCTTTTGGATTCTTGTACAAAATATTATTGAGCTAGAAAGAAACGATATCTCTAGAGTTCAAAAATCTATGCTAAATAAAACAGGTGACTTGCGGAACGACAAATTACGGTAGTTTTTGTTTTATGAAAAATGAGAGTGGTACCGGAATCACAGAGAAGGAATTGCAAAGAGTTTTTAGGAGGTTCGGTGGCTATTCGTTTGTGGACCATTACACAGCTCTCCTGTAAGCTAAATTTTAGACTCTCGGATTACTGTAGTTTTTGGATTCTTGACATTTCAAGTTTTGGATTCACAATGGATTACCGATGCGATTCTTTTAGTAACTGATGTGAGCTGTAAGATTCCGAAAAAAGTCGAAATTGTCGAAATAATTTAAACAAAAAATTGAATTTGAGCTAGATCAGAATATGATTTTGAGTTGGTTGGCAAACAGATCAAGGGTAAATAAATCAGAAAAAAAGAAGTTTGTGGAGATTGAAAGTATCATAGTCAGGGGGTTAAAATTCTAAATATTAGATGCCAGAATCAGGATTTTAGAATAAGTTTAGCTTCCCGTCCCTACAATCTAGATTTTCGAATTCAAAAAGTGGTAAATTCTGAAAGTACCTTTTTCCAAATTACAGCTACCATAAAATCTGTAAAATGAGCACATTCTTGAAATTCAAACGAATTGAAATTCGTCTTATTAGAATCCTCGTCAAAAGTTGACTCACAAAACCTGTTTCAAATCAGATGTTATGATCCATTTTTAAAATTCAGAAATTTCTTTTTAATTGCTTGAAAAATAGAGGGTCTTGCCCTTCTAATACAAATTTTAGGGCATGTGCTAGTTCATCATTTTCGTGTGTTCTTGTTTCTATTTTCGAACGAATTTCTGCATGAAAGATTCATGATTTCTCGAGAAGGCTTGACCTTACTGAAACAATAAACCAGACGACAAATGTCAGCATTTGTTGTTGTTTTTTTTTTGTTATTTTGTACATTTTTAGAATTAAATTGAAACTGGTTTCTAGACCAAAGATAATCATCTTTGAAACGCAGATAACCTCTGAACCTGAATCTGAAATTTACGTAGTTGTATTTATTTACTTTTCGAACCTCTCACAAAACAAATACACAACATTTGTTTTCATTTTGAACTCTGCTCTACGAAAGAATTCACCAACCGCCCATCTTTTTTCTCTTCAAATTATCTCCAAGATCCATCTATGATGTGTGGGATTGAGAGGGATGATGCTGACGAAGACGGAGAAGATTCGAAATTTTTTAGGTGCTTTTTGTTTTTTTTTTATTTGCTACGATGTTTCAACGAGAGGGGGAACATGCGACTCTGGAAATTTAAAATTTTCAAAAATCAAAATTGGTAATTTGATCGAAAATTACAGATCAATGTTTCTTGCACTTTTGATTATATCAAAAGTTTCAAAATACTCTGAAATAAGACCTACGTAACAAATCTTGTTCTACGAACTTACTCAAAAAATATAGACTTTTATGAAAATGCGAACGTCTTCATGTTCATATGAATCATTAAAAATTCTTCGAAAAATAGACATATTTTCGATACCTTTTTCACTTTTCACAGAAGTTTTCAGTTTTTCATGAGATGAGGTCAGAGGGTAAAATGATGAAAATGAGGGTTGACCAAATCATAGAACTTGAGATGGATATTGAGGACCAAATTTTGAATTTTAGGGAGAAATGAGGTCAAAATGGATAGTGAATGTGGACTGTTATTTCAGATTGTGAAACCCTAAAGACCAAGAAACCCTTAAAAAAATGAAAGGACCTGGAACCTAATATGATGTTTTTTATACAAGGGCTATCGTTAAAAATGAAGCTTCAGGTTTTTGAATTCTATATAATTTCAAGAGCATACTGTAGATTCCACAAATTTTTGGGAATCGTACATGTCCAAATTAGGGACAATTTCTACCTTTTTTCTGGTTATGAGGCTAAGGTATGTTATCAATATTTACTGTAAAATTTCTCTTCGAAGACTCGATTTTTAAATGTATTAATCGGATTTTTGAAGGGATCTTTCACAGAATCTTAAAAGATTGCAACAGATGCTTTCCATTTAACTGATTTTGGAACTTTCAATGAAACAAAAAAGTATTACAATGTTCAGATGATTTACCGATTGAAACAATATCAAAGTTATCTCAAAGACGTTTCTCTGTACAATTCTCATATAACATTTGTTTCTTCAAAACTGACCCAAGTTGTCCACGAGGAATACACAGGGAATCTGAAAATAGAAAACGAAAAAAATTCAAATAATTTGCTCCCAAGTTGGTAGGGAACATTAAAAATATATCTAGATACACGTTCAATTGTTCTAACTTTTCATGACTCCAACGGACTGATTTCATCTACCGTAAAGTCTCTAATAGAGCGACACCGGACCAACAAGTTAGTAACACTAATTTTTAAAATATTGTCAACTTTCTAATTATCATATTTAGTGCGTTTTGTAGCTGAGAAAAGTATCTCTAATTACCGAAATTTTTACTCGCAAATAACGAAAATTGCGGTCGTACAGACTTCCAAAAGTTGGACTTCTGAGTGTTGCTCTATTAGAGATTTTTCGGTAACCACAATCTTAGACTTTCCGACTCTCATAAATTACAGTATTCCTTGATCCATAAATCCAACATCAAAGTTCACTGCATACTCTCTTCCAGTATTCCAGGTATGAGTTCAGATGTAAACAACCCATCGCTGAAAAAATCTAAATCTAGCACCTACTCCTATGTGACATCATCCAATAGCCTAGATTCCAGGAAAACCTAGAACCCAAACAGATCAAGAGTGAGAATCTCGATCTAGTACTTCTTTGTTTCCTCAAAAAACACTTCCCTAATCTAATTCTTCGGAGAAGAAGGAAGGTAACTCCAGCGAATTGGGAGAAATCCATTGTTGATTCCTCCATCTCTACCATTTGCCTGATGAATACTTGTTTACCAGGAGAAAAAAGGAAGAAGAGAATAACCATTAAGGAATTTGATTTCTCTTCTTCCTTTTTTTTGGTTCTGAAAATTTTTGGAAAAAGGGAAACTGGAAGCTGTTTATTTTTCAACAGAAGTTTCGAAGGGAAAAAGAGAGAGGGGAAGTGTCTTTTTTATCAGTGTTTCTGCAGCGATTTTACGAAGAAAAATTCAAATGGTTTGGGGAAAAAAGTGAGAAAATGGGTTGATGAAACAGCATTAAAAGTGCGAGAAGGGGCGAAAGAAGAACATTTTTGATGATAGAAGTTGAGGATGTTTTACAGCAGCAGCAGTTATCCAAAACGAAGAGGACGAGGACCGAGGCCGCGTTTCATCGATCTGAAACTGTACAGAGGGGTTAGGGTAGAGACATTAATTTCGTGTAATTTTGAGGGGCCTTTGATGGATTCTCAATTCAGGTTTTCAATGCACATTTGAGGGATTTTAAATCTCGCTTCCAAGGAGTTTATATAATTTTGTTTCAAGATACTAAATCCTAGGAATTCTTTATGTTTGAAATCCTACTGTAAAATTTGAACACTTGTAATTTCCAGGTTTCGAAATATGGAGAGTTCCGGGTGAAATTTTTAAAATTTTGACTAAATCTTAGTATCTGAAGGTCCTCAGGGGGTTCTAATGGATTTTGACTCCAAGTTTTCAAAATGTAAGGATCCTAAATCCTGATGTTCATAAGATCGAGTTTTACATGGTCGTTTCGGAGGTTGTATAGTTTTAAAACTTTTGAATACAGAGTTTCAAGTTTTTCAAGATTTTAGATCCTGGCGATTTTTCAATCTTTTCGAAGTCCTACTGTATTTTTATGTCTTACTGTATTTTTTATGTTCTATTGTATTTTTTAAGTCCTACTGTAATTTTTAAGATTTTCGAGGTGCTAGATCCCGGTTTTTCTAAATTCTAAAATTCCTACTGTATTTTTAAAGTCCTACTGTATTTTAAAGTCCTACCGTATTTTTTAAACTTTAGAAGTCCATGATTCTACATCGTAAAAACTCAACTTCAGATTCCATAGATTCCAGGATTGACTCCCCAGAATCCGGTCGAATTCTAATTTATATCATTTCTGATACGTTTAAAATACTTGCAGTTCCCAAGTTTCAAAATTCAGGAATCGAAAAATTTGAAAATCCGAGAAAAGAACCAATCCCTAATCTGAATATCACTTGAATCTCCTATACGGACCCGATCCTCGAAGAATTACAATTTCCTTTAAATTCTAAATCCTATGAATCTCGCTAGTCATCAGAATGAACTCTTCAACTAATAGGGAACTAGTAATCCCGGTAATCTTAGAATCCTTTGAATCTCAGATATTTTGAATCCTTGAGTTCAAAAAAGCATAAAGGGAGGATTTCCTATTCGGGAGGATTTCCTATTTCCCTATCAAGAAAAGTTTATTGGAAAAGTTTCTTATGATCTTATATGTAAATAAGGATCGCAACTAACCCATGATCATCCTCGGCAACATAGTAGACCTTGTCGGCTCCTGGTCCGAATTGCTCTAGGTACGCGTTCACTGAAAAATAAAAATTTACAAGGTCTTTGGTAAATTGACCATTCTGTTGAAGAAAACACTACTGGAAGATTCGGAATTTGTACTCCAAAATCTAGCGACATCACGAAATTTCCCCCAAACTTACAGACGCGGAGCGCATCCTCTTGATCAATGTACGGCGCTGCGAGGACCCACGCGAGAAGACACGAAAGCAAGATGAAGAGCCGCATCGTCTGTAAGAATTCTAGTACATACACTTTCTTTTAATAGTCTCGAAAAAAGAGAGAAGACTCCAATACAACCTTATTTGCATTCACTAATGAGATTCCCTTCAGAGAGCTTTGATGGGATCATGATGATGATGAGATGAAAAGATGACGATAGGAAACACGGAAGTGACCACACTACGGTAAACCTGAGGAATTTCTGAGTGCGAAAAGAGTGTCTTTGGTCTCAAGTCTACTTGGGTCATAAATATTTCGAAATGTGGAGAGAGAATAAATTGAAAATTCATGAGAAAGTTTCTTATTCCAATTGGAATGGACTAAAGTCAAGTTGGAATAGATATTGGTCCGTGGGATGTATCGGAATCTGTAAGGTTCTTGGTTTTTGGTATACTGTAGCGAATATAGATTGGTAAATGAAAAATTTGAATTTCTAGAGATCATGTTTACAGTAAGATCCCCAGGTGAGCTACTGTAGCTCAGGTACATTCTCGAGATTCAAACAGAATCTGAGACTGAAAAAAATGTGCATGGAGAAGTCAAATTCAGAAGGGACTTGGTCTAGAAAACTCCAAAAAAATTTTCAAACTTTCTCAAGATTTTTGGTTAACTACTGTTTGAAAAGGTATTATTGTACTAATCAACTCGAAATTTTGAGTTCAACTAGAATTGGATATAATCTATGTTTTTCAACTTAAACTGGATCAAATTTACATTGATCAAATTTTGCTCGATTCAATTTTTCGAAATTGAGTTTCTAGCTGATTTTAGAATTTTTCAAGTTCAATTTATTTTCGAAAACTTTTTTGCATCTGATTTCAGATAATTTGAGTTTCCAGATTTCGCCGAGTTAGAACTTTCTATATCTAGGTCTCTAACCGAATTTGGAATTTATCGAATTTGAAAATTTGATAATATTTAGTGACCGAAACCAGAATGAATGCTTTCGACTCTGATTTGAACTATTTTGCAGCCATGAGACCTTAGAAAATCCATTTTTCTCCGGACTATTCAAAACTACAGTAATTCTTCAAAAATTACAGTTATATTTCAATCTTTCAAAAAAAAAACTACAGTACTACTTCAATCCTAAAACTCCAACTTTCATTGGAATCTTGATCTAGAACTCAGGAAATTCTGAATACACGATAAAGACAAAAAAAAAGTTCAAAACTTTCTCTCTATAAGAAAAAACAATACTACATAGTTGTGAAAATGCATGGACTCTCTCTTTCTTCCCCCTCCTGCTCTCAAAAGAGCCCATCCCGAGAGCATAAAGAGAAGAGCAATTGATATTTCTCTCCATCTGAAAACATGGCAGAGAAAAGTGATGCGAACCAAGTGGTCCACCCCCTGACATCGTGGGAGATTCGTGAACGAAAATGACGCCAGTTTTTTGGTTCTGGAAATTAGAGGGGAACCTAATTTTAGGGTTGCTTTACGACCACAGAAATCTGATAAAGAATAAGGAGAAAAGATGCCAAAAAGAAGAAAAAAAAGTGAAATTTATGAATCGGAAAATTCTCGATCCGTTTCCACGATTATCGGGTTACTTCTTCAAGAAGAAGGAGGAAGGGGAAGTTGCGTCGAAACTTTTTTTTTGCATTTTTTGGCCCATTGACCTTTAAAATAGTCAACGAAGCGTTTTAGTCATTTTTATATCCATGTTTCGGGGGTGGGAGGAGGGTCCCCACAGAGATTCGTCATGAGACCAAGACTTGTCATGTATACTTTACGATGTCACAAGTACATTTTTGATGTAGTCCATGGAAACAAGCAAGTGAAAACAGCTCAAAACTGGGTCAGGAGTAAGTCAACGCTGGATTTAGTACTAAGGCCTAGCTTTCGGGAGTTGGGCTTATAGACCGTAACCTGAAACCAGGGAAGTCTCACGTGTGGTTGGGGGAGTATTTCAATAGCGTTTATAGAAGTAATACAAACTTGAAAAGCAATGGTGGACTAACTTTTCAAAATTGAAATTCTAGGCCGCCTAGATGTTCCAAGAAAGAGTCAAAATAAGATAAAATATTTAGAGGTCAAACAATCAAGTGATGATACTAAATAGCCAACAAAGTATAATGGAATCTGATTTGGAAAATACTGATGGCCTAACTTTTCAAAAAATGGAAATCTTAGGTCATTTAGAATATTAAAAGACGCGCTATTACTAGAATAGTTTTGAGGATAATTGAAGAAGATGGGATCGTAACTTTCTCATTTGAAGATTCTGAAGTTCTGCAAAAAAATTTTTTTTTCAAATTGAAATTCTAGTCAATCTATATTTTTCAGAAAGTTTCCCTATCCTACAGTAACATTTGGAGGACTCTGGTGGAATCTCAAAAAAACCGGAAATTCTAAGGAATGCTCTACTCTTTCCAAAAAAAATCGAGGATCTTTTGGAACGACCTAGCTTTCTAGAATTTTTAGTTCTCGGTCAGAACTTTTGAAATTCTAGGCCAAAATTTGGAATTCCAAACCGTGCTACCTATCCATTTACACACGAAAAAGCTAGAAAATCCAGAAAACAGATTAGCCTCTAAATATTTGGTCCAAACTGAAACACAAACCACTCCTGATTCATTTTTCACCTGTTTTCACTACCACCTTCACCGATTTATGTCATATTGAGGGAGAAGAACAAGAATAAATGTCAAACATTTGTAAATCTACGTAAATCTAGGAGAGAAAATTACTTTGGGTGAATCCGGAAGTAAAAACAGTCAAGAATAAAGATGAGGTTCCAGGAAAAAACAGAGGATTTTGAGAAAGAAGAAACATATTCTAGACCAGCAGAGAGGGGATCACATGGATTCTTGGGAAAGTTGTGTGATCCTAGAATCATGATTCTTAAGACTTCGGAATTTTCGATCTCTTACAATTAGAGAAATGTATGTTTGAAGTTAGAGGTTTCACGAGTAGGAAATTCTGATTTAAAAATTTTGCGGAAAGGGTCATTCAATTATGGTTACTGTAGATTCATGAATTCAAAATCTCAAAGATTCAAATCTCAAGAATCTTCAATCCAAAATACTAGTAATTATGAATCCAGGGACGGCCCATAAATCTCAATGACATTTCGAATCCCACGCTAATCTAATTCTATGGATCCATAACGTCATTCGGATTTTAAAATTGTTTTGCAAGGGTCTGGCGCACCTCTGGGAGTTTTTCTTCTGGCATTTGGGCCTCAGAGCCTAGAAGACGTCAAAATCCGGAGATTTTGGAACAATTAAAACTATGAAAATGATATACGAGAAATTTCCTTTCCAACGGTATAATCTTCATAAAAATTGGGACACTAGAAGTTGAGATATGGAATAGATTCTGTATCTGACGATAATTTAGGAAATTGGGCTAGAATTATGAAAATTGGTTATTGAACAAATTCAGAATTCTATCCAGCGAAAATTGTAAGGATTCTGCTATGAATTCAGAATTTTCTGAAAACCCGAACTGAAGAAAAAAATTAAAAAAAAAAAAAAGTTAGCCTGGGACCCCCAAAATGACAAGAATTCGAAAAGGTCTGTCTGTCTAAGTGACTCAATAAACCCCGCTAACATTTCCGCATTTTAGTATCCCCTCATCCGGAACACTCGACTCCGCCCACAATACCGCCCCGAAAGTTGATGGCTCATCCATCAATTTTCATGAATACCCGCTGTTATTGAAAAGCTCTGGGGAGACGCACGAATTTTTAATAACTGTCTCCTGACTACTGGCTGTCTGTACATATAATTATTACTAAAACTAATACTAGTATATTAGTGAGATAGAAGAAGAAAGTGGGGGTGGCGGGTAATGCCAAATGATGCAATATTTGTATAGTTACCATTGAGGCTGCCTCGGTTACCATAACCCAGAAAAAAAGGAACGGAAATGGAGGAATAAGTCAAGAGGAAGAAAAAATAAGGAAAAAAGTGCAGACTTAACGGACGGATAAAGCAATTAGAGAATACATAGGAAGGAACAATGACATGAAAATTGGATGAGATGATGTGGGGAGAGATTTGAGAAAAATTGGGAATTTCGGTCTGTGTGTTTTGGAGTTAAGATTTTGGAGTAACAGGCTGAAAAGGTACTCGGAGATTTTGATAGCAGGCATTACTGTCATATTATTATAGAAGTGCATGTTTGAGGAGTTTTGGAACTGAATTTTTGGAACTTTTGGAACTTTTTGGAACTGTTAGTTTTGAGCTAATACCTAGTACCAAAAAGTGACAGCTATTAAAATCCAAATACAATTAGCTTAATATTGGAACAGCAGTTTTCCGGAAAAAATTACAGGGGGAATTTTGTGCATTTCTGCGTAAGCGTGTCAGTTGTAGTGTCTGCGTACCATGCGTCAAACCTTACGACAATTCATATTTTAAGCCTGTTTTCGAACGGAAATCAGCCAAAATAGAACAGTTGGCATAACAGCATCAGTTTACACTATCTATAGCTTCAACTCATTGTAGTTAAAAAAAAATTACATTTTGCTACCACTATCTCTAAAATTAATTCAAAATTCAACCCTCTGTATCTCAGTTCCTAGTGACTCTATTTTGACGGAGATTCTGTTTTTTTTTTTTGAAGTCTTACAAACTTCAATTATAATAGAAGTCTTCTGCAATCTAAAACCTAGAGACTGCAACTTCATGGAATTGAAGAATCTAGAATCTCCAGGCCAATATAGAAGGCAACAAGATCCACAAGATTAAAAACCAAAAAAAATTTCGATTCCCCTTCCCACACAATTTTAAAAATTTTAAACCCAAATTCAAATGACGTTATGGAATATGGATCCCTAGAATTAAGAAAGCGTGGGATTTGTAATGAGCAGTCTCTGAGATTTAGGGTCCTTTTCTAGGATTGAGAAATTTTTACGATTCTGATGAAAAATGAGGGGGTCTCGGGATTTTTGAAATTATGTGAACCTATGTACAGTAACCAGAATCTACAGTAAATCTACAGTAATCTACAGTAATCTAAAGTAAGCTACAGTAAAATCAATCGAATTTATGTGTATATAACATCCTTCAAATTCAAGTTACCATATCCAAATTTCAGGACACTCAGGATCTCAGTTTTCAAGAATATAGGATCGTTCCTGAAAATCAGGGTTCAAGTTTCAAAGCTTCTGAGGAACCTTAGTCTTTAGGAGGACTACCGTATTCTAGTTTTCCTAGTCAGTTATTCTTAGTTGTCAATTTTTTGTGAATTTTCTTCTAGTCACAAGAAAAGAGTCCCAAGTTCCTAAAATAAACATAGAATTTGTCAAAGTTGGATAAAATTCGACTTCAACTTTAAGACGTCTACAATGTTTATGGACCAATATAAGTGTTTTATAGTCTTCTTCTACTTCGTCGTCTTCAGAATTTATGAAGTCATTTAAGAAGACATCTCGACGTCTCCGGAAACGACACCAAACGTAAATTATGCGCATAAATGGGTGTGTGAAAGGAGTTGGCGTGACCTCAGGTGCTCGAAGACTTGGCCAATGGAAATTTGAAATTCTTATGGGAGGGGAGTGAAAAATGAGAGTATGATGTTTTCATGATGAGAATATACTCAGAGAACCCATTTTTTTTGAAAAAGAATAAAAAAATTGGTCACGATGATTGGTCAGGATCATTAGAGGTGTAGAACAATGACGTCTGGGAAGTTGAGGGGAACAATGAATTCTTAGAAGAGAAAGTTTTAGGAATCTGAATCTGAGAGTTGAAAAGATCGTTGACATCATGCTCTAGAAGATCAAGACGTGATTTTTTGTGGGATTTTTGAGTTTTGAGGTTCGTGGGAGTTTTTATTGTTGCAGGATTATGGTAGGAGGGGAAATGGTTCCGGTTGCAGAATACTGAGAAATTGAAAAATTTCGACATTTCGAAAGTATGACGTTTCGAAAGTGTACGATTTCGCAAGTGCAATGTTTCGAAAGTACGACGTTTCGCGGGTGCGACAATTCAAAAAGAAAAATTCAAATGAGAGGTATTTTTCCCCTGAATGGTTTGAAATTTTCGGTTTCGAAATGTCTGCATTCGAAACGTCGTTCTTGCGAAACGTCACACTTTCGAAATGTCGCACTTTCGAAACGTCACACTTTCGAAATGTCACGGAGCCGAATACAAAAGATAGTTTTACGTCGAAATAGTTAAAGAAAATTGAAAAAATTTTCATGAAATTTATATCAAAAGTCGCCTAGAATTCCAATTTTGAAAAGTTCGGCCAATCAAATAATATTAGAATTTAAAAACTCAATAGATTCGATCGCTGAAGTAATTGAAATAAACCTATTGTAATAAAGAAAATCTGGTAATTAAAATAATCTGTAGTTTTTTCATTTTTTTTTTATTTTACATTACTTTATGAAAGTTTCTGTTCTACTCATATTATTTTTGAAAAATTAGTCAATTTTCTGAGTCAAAAATCAAATAGAAAATTCAAATTTTCAAAAAACAAAAATCTTGATCCCTTTGCTTTCACCCATTCGTCTTTTATACTCTTCCCCGGATTTGATGATTTCAAAAAATTTTCAAAAGCGGAAAAGTTCAATAGTAATCCATGTCATTGTTCTTCAAATATCTGCACGCTTTTGAGAATGAAAAAAAAAACAATGACGATTCTTAGATCTCAAGTTTTGAATCATCTGGGTCTCAATGATCAGGTTTGAATTACAGCTACAGTAACCCAAAGCATATTTCAAAAACATGTCATCATTTATTACTTTTCGGAAACGAATCACCTAGTTATTACTGAATATATACACGCTATCATAAGTAACGATGCATCATGTTTTCGACTCTCAACGGGAAGTTTTTTCTGGGAATTTTGAATATGTATAGACAGGTAAAGTGAGGGAAAAAGGAAACATTTAGGACGTCATGGGAATTCAGAAGAGGGACCAATTTCTATTCTGAATAACTTATTGGAAGGTGAGAAATTGAGGGCGACGTCATCAAGAGTGCAGAAAAGGTTGAAGAACAGGTGATGGTGAGGGTGGTAACATAATTTTTTCAGCTGCTCTTTTTTTGGAAATCGGAAAATAAGATATTCTTTGAAAGGTTATGAAAATTGGAGGGCTAATTCTATTTGTGGAACCTAGAAAGGTGCGTCAATGATTATAGGGGTAAGGGGAAATTATGAAATGTTGGGATTTTTTTGATTTTAAAACATGAGGAAATTTGAGATATTGAAATGTTTCATTCGGGAATTGTGATCTTCTGAGATTCTGAGCTTTTCCGTTAAATTTTTAGATTCTGAGTTTTTGAAGCACCGAGATTTAGAATCCTCGAAGTTTTACAAAGATTTTCAAAATTTCAAGTTATTATTTTTTTCAGATTTTCAGATTTTCAGATTTTTAAGGTTTTCAGATTTTCAGATTTTCAGATTTTCAAGTTTTGATTTTTTCAGATTTTCAAAATTTTCTTTTATCAGATTTTCAGATTTTCAAGTTTTTTTTAAGTTTTTAAGTTTTTTTTACAGAATTTCAGATTTTTAGGTTTTTCTTATTTTCAGATTTTCAAGTTTTTCTTTTTTCTTAGTTTCAGATTTTCAAGGAACCGCAAATGGCAGAAAAAAGCAAAAATAGCGGATATGGCACAATTCGAGGAGGAAGTGGACTAGTGTTATTTTATCAATGTTTCCTGTAAAAATTACCTTCAAAAATCCGATTTAAGATTACGGTCGAAATGTAAATTTTTCAAATCTAGAATTGCATAATATCCTACAATATTATTAATTGCTTAATATTATTAAAGAATGTCAGTACAAACTCTAATTGCAGGTGATTGCTTCAAATTCAATGCAATTCCAAGTAAACCAAAGAGCATTTAAATTTTTAAAAAATTCATTATATGTACACAATAAAAAAACTTGAGAAGGAAAATGGAGGTAAAGAGAGATACATATTTTGAGGAATTCTAACAATTAAAAACTGCAAACTTTCTTCTAACTTCTAGTTCTTGAATTTGCGAAGACGACGAGCGCTCGGAGCGATTCCGGCGGACTCGAAGGCGGCGGAATTGGCGACGGATTGGACGGCTCCGGAGACACTGTCACCGACGGCTCCATCATTGATGGCTCCGCCATCGTTGAATTGAGCCTGAGATTGACCGAATTGGCCTTGAGATTGACCTCCGTATTGGCCTTGAGATCCGTATTGGGATTGGGATCCGACTTGTGGTTGGTAGCCAGAGTTGATTTGGTCGGGCTGGAAAATGTTGGTAAGTTTTAGACTATTTGAAGTGGAAGATCCTATTTTGGAGTGGACTATCCTATGATTTCTATCGTACTTTTAAAATAGCAATTCTTCTAGAAATTCTAGATCCATCAGAGTCAGACTGAGCTGTGTTATGAACTCTTAACAATTCTCTTTTTTCAAAATGTCTCAATCTCTTCTATTATTAGTTAAAATCATGATTTCACCTGCTTGCCTACTACACTGATGATTATTGAACTTTTGATTTCATCATAACTTTTCAAAGGAAAAAATGGTTTTGAAGACGTCATTTTTAGTAGAATAAAAACATCAGAGGATTAGGTTTTCTTTTGTTGGAAATTTAGAAATGTCAATTGGATTTTGAACTTGAAAGTGCGTCAAACTTGTAATATGTACTTCCTGTATGTTGGAAAAGACTGAAAATTTGAATTCTTCAAAACGCAAGGCCTAAAAACTTCTAAAACATGAACTTGATTCTTGAAAAGGCAAAGCTCTGGCTGAAAACAGCACGGGTGTACTTCTGAATAGTCGAAAGCCTAAATTTGATATTTTAAGGTTCTGAGAATATGATTTTCAATGGATTTTGTTATAGGTATCATTCTAAATTCTTATAATCTCAAGGTATCTGAAAACTTTCAAATTCCTAAAAGATTACACTAATATCTCCAATTCCAGGATCTGAATGTCTTCACTGAAAACATTCCGAAAATTTTAGGGTATCAAAATTACAGGTTGCAATGCTAACAGTATTGGTTTTTGAAGTTTTTATGTCAAATCTGAATCCATCAAACTGTAAATGTGAATCTCTAGAATATCCTCATTTTCAAAGTTCTTCAGATTCTGATTTCATTTGAAATAGGTCAACTTTGAGAGCCTGAAAAATTAGTTTCCAAAAATCGAATTTTTCTGAAATTTGTCAGATGTATAGAGCAATTCAAGAACTTCATTTCTCTAGTTGACAACTTTTTCATAGGACCACAATCCAGTCAGTTACGCCAAGTTGAATAATTTCACCTCGAATTTCGTCTTATTTTGGAGCTTTTGGCTTCCATGCGATCTAACTAACTGGATTGCGGTCCTATAAGAAAATTGTCAACTACAAAAACAAAGTTCTAGAGTTGATCTATACATTCACAAAGTTTCAGAAAAATCGGATATCTGGAAACTACTTTTTCAGACCTTCAAAGTTTACCTACTTCAATTGAAACGCCTGTTGATGCGATTCTCTGGGATCCTTTCCTTCTCAGGTTCTAGTAATTTCTCGATTTTCACAATTTAAAATCCCCCTTCCCCCATATAACAAATCACTCACAGTGACCTCGATTCCCTGTTCAACCTGTCCGCCGTACTGTGGTTGTCCTTGTGGCGGTGGCTGCTGCTGGTATCCCTGTAATGTAAGCCACTTTTTTCTCAATTTTCTATTTCTTGAGTGTAAAAAATTGCCTCTCATGTCAGATGAGATTATCGATGTCTTATATTATTGAGAAGCATCTTTGGGGAATCTGAAGTGTAAAATTGTTACCTGTGGCATGACGGGTTGTGAGACGTAGCCTTGTGGTGGAGGTTGAACGCTGAAAAAGTTATGTTATGTGACTTTTGATTAATATAAGAAAAGAAAAAAACTAAAATCCTGGAACCTAAAACCTACAACTTTGACATTCTTCTCTTTCGGTTTTCATCAGTCTCGATGACTCTGAAATTTGGTTAGTACAACAAAAATTATATTAATTTTTTAGTACATGACATCCCCATCGTCATACTTGTCCTGTGGTGGTGGGATGACTGAGGTGATTGGATTGGAAACTGAGGATATTTGAGGTCTACTGGCCATGTTGTCCATTGGTGGTGGATAGTAGGAGCTTTGGCTCTGGTATGGGGGCGGCTGGTAAGTTGGTGGAGGAGATGGGCTTGGTTGGTAGGATGGTGGAGAAGGTGGTGGAGGTGGTGGTGGATAGTAACTGAGAATTGTTAAGGAACATATTATTGAATTAGTAATTGAGGGGGAACTCACGGCTCTTGTTGCATTATCCGCGGTTGGACTGCCGGGCGGGTGATAATGCTGAAAGAGGTGTTAGAGTTAAAGTTTGAGACCCTAAACTTTAGGACAAACAAGCTAGTTTGTATTCATTAGAATGTAATTCAGTTCACAGTAAGATTGGTACTCCATACTAGTAAGTTCTAGTAGGAAAGTTATGGTAGCAGTTAGAGTATGATTATTTTGCTGGAAATTCTGTACCAAAAAGTCACGCTTATTAGTGTTATTGAAATTCTGTATTGATTAGAAAGAAATTCACACGCTAGTTAGGACAGAAAATGGCTAATAGACTTTGAGTACAAGTTAAGAAGATTTTGAGAACGTTAATCCATTTTTTTAAATTGAAGTTTCAATCGAAAAAACTTACTATTGTGGTGGTGCTGGCATTGGGACCTTGGCGTAGAGTGGGATCTGAAAACATAGAAAACTGATTTTGGGATTTCGTGAGTTTTTAGAAGATTTGGTATACTTTCAGGAAGTCTAAAGGATTATTGTCTCAATTTGTTTAGACAGCAAGCCTTCAAATATCAATAACTTTGCCACTACTGTATTGATTCGAATGAAAAGTATACGGTTTGATAGGGGATTTATGAAATAATAGATGTTATGAACGATAGGTTTTTAGATAGTCATTTGAGGGTTTTTGTACTTGATTTTTGGACAATACTTTGTTCAGATCAAGATAAAAACTTTTACTACAAACAGTGTCCAAGCATGTTTCCTGTTAGATTTTTTTTCCAATTTTATTAATATCAAGTTCAATAGTTTTGAGGTTTTGAGTTCAAAGTTTCGAGACTTTGTTAGCTCAATTGTTTTTGTTTCAATTCGATTTTTTTAGCTTTTTAGTCTCAAACATTTCATAATTTTTAGGCGAGTCTATTCTCCAAAAAATTTCCTTTCGATCTGTACATTTTTTGTCAAAATTGGAACACTATCAATCGAAAAATAACAAACTTTTATGAATTTCTCCCAAACCTACTGTAAAATTTGTATTAGAAGGGCACCCCGATGAGTTAAAAATGAGCACATAGTTGAAATTCAAACGGACTAAAATTAGTATCATTAGAATCCTCTTCAAAAGTTGACTGGACACTTTACAGATCATGTTTCAAATTTCTTCTCCAACAGGCTCTAGTTGCAATTTCAAAAAAATCCAAATATTTCTGACAGAACGACACCCGGAAGTAAAACTCCGAAAGCCTACGACAATGAAAATTTTTTGAAAGTTGGGAATATTTGCAAAATTCGAAGTAAGAAAAGGCAATTAGCATTCAGTATCTTATGCAAAAAATTTCCTTTCGCTCTATATACTTTTCAATTATCTCCCGTCATTGATAGTCGAGTTATGAAACAATCCCTACATACCGTAAAACCTCTAATAGAAGGGCACCCTGAATGCCAACTTCCGAGAGTCCGCACGCCCGTAGTTTTTGTTTTCTTGCGGTAAAACTTCCAGCAAACAAAAATAGACTCTTCAGTTTCAAAACGCACTATATTTGATTTTCGGAAAGTTGATTATATTTTCATGGAAAGGTTTATGTATTATACAAACTTGAGTTTCTGATGTCCCTTTGTTAGAGGTTTTACGGTAGTTATCAAAAGTTGAAAGTATCCCAAATTCAAAACCTCACCCTCTCATATCCAATAACTTGTGGTGGTGCGTATGCCCAACTTGTGGCTCCTCCACAACACGGCGACTGCATGACCGGAGCTTGACAACATCCTCCACCAAAGAGGAATGCGCTGGCTTGCGGAAGAGCAACGAAAAGCACAAGGGTAATGGAGCGGTGCATCTGGAAGTTGGAGAAAGTACTTTAATACTTTTTAATTAAAATCTGAATCTAAAAAGTGAGAACATCGAAGTAGCAAGATATCACAACCAAAGCAATAATGGGAGGTCTATGACAAAACTTATGAATTTGGAATCTGATCACTGACGTCGTCGAAAATTACAATTCAAGGTTCCAGTCGTCTTCTCAAGCTTCCTTCCCCCTCTTCACGTTGTAACCTTTATAAAGGGTTTGAAAGAAGAGTACCTAAAAACGGGTTATCATTCTGCGCACTCTCAGAAATCTACACTTTCTTCTGAATATATTCAAAAAAGAGAAAAAGAAGGTGTCGGTTTCAGTAGTCGAGACAAAGTCTATCAATCATGAAGAAAAAGACAATGAGAAGATTTTTTATTCGTTTTTTGAGACACAAGGGAAATTTCAAAATAACATATTGATGCATAAAAATTTTCGTCGAAATTACAGCACTACAAAATCCGCGGCTTCCCGTCGTTTTATCTTGATTCGAATGCCATTATACGGTCTCAAAATCAGCTCGGGAATCGGTCGAAGGTTCTCTTCGGTTTGTAAACTTTCCACTTCGAATTTTCGGAAAAACGTGGATAGTACGGTTTTCTCTTCCAGGATGGCGAACTTCTGCCCGATGCAGTTTCTGGGCCCGGCGGAGAATGGAATGTATGCATATGGATCTCTTCCGGCGATGGCGTCAATATCGAAGTTGTCGGGGTTGAAAGTGTCCGGATCCGGGTAGGCTCGTGGGTCACGGGCGGCTGCGATGGGGGAGACACAGGCGGCTAGGCCGGCGGGAAGAACGATTTTTTGGCCGCTCGGGTGGTCTGGAATAGGGAAATTAAGTTGAAACTGTCAGTAGTCCAAATTTGACAAAAAGGTACAGATTAAAAGGATTGTTTTGAAGAAGACTTTCTACAGATCTTACGGTATCTCTAATTCTTCGAGTAACCGAATCTCAAACTCTTAAAATTTGAAATTTGGAAAATCTTGAAAACTACGAATGTCTGAATCTTGGTAACCTTTGATCTCAGAATGAGAAATTCGAAAATTTGGAAGTTGAAGATTCATGTTGTCAAAGTTTTTGTTTTTCAACTGTCAATAGTTTAATCTTGACCAAAATTAAACAGATCGAAAGGAAGTTTTTCGGAAAATAGACTTGTCTAACAATTAGAAAGTTTTTGAGGATAAAAAGCTCAAAAAATCAGATTGAAATCTCAAAAGTTGAGCTTACAAAATCTAGCAACTGTGAACTCGAGGTTGGAAAAAAATCTAACTAGAATAACAAAACTTTAAATTTGGAATTTAAAAAATTTAGCAGATATTAAAAATCGAAATCAAATATTGAAAATCCGAAAAAATTTCGAAAAAAAATGGACTCAAACTTCAAAAAAGTTGGAACTCGAAATATCGCTAGAATCTTCTGACAATTCATATAAATGTTTAATAAATTGAACTTGAATCTCAAAAGAAGTATCTGAATCTCAACCTGTCAAACTCAACTGCAATCTCATATTTTCAAACTAGAATCTCGGAAATTTCTATGTCGAACCTCAAAGTCTTGATCTCAAATCTCAAAAAGTTGAACTCAAGTTTGAAAGTTTGCAGCCCAAATCTCAAAAAAATCGCATCTAAATCTCGAAATTTCAAATTCTTCAATATTAGCAAACTGAATTCAAATCTCATAGCCAGATACTAAACTCATTATAAGTTTTTGAAGATATTTCCAAATTTACAAATTAAGAATTTTATGTTTCATTGACCCCTCGTTTTCCAACAATGATCCATTTCCTATAGATCCCTATACCGAAATTTCAATTCTTCTCCTACCGGAAATCTCTAAATCTCCCCTTACTTCCAAGAACTTTGTTCCCTTGTGTTTACGGTAAAACAGTTTCCCCTTCACTTGTTTTGCAAAACTTTTCCCCTCTAGCCTAAACCGCACCCGAAAAAGGTTCAACAATTCAAACATTGAGATCAACTTCTTCGACGCTAACTAGTTTTCTTCCTTCCGATCGACCAATAAAGATTCAACCATTTTTTCCAAGATATCAACTAATCAAATGTACATTTGACCTTCCCTTCTCAAAGTACTAAAGTTTCTTATCTGACCATCGACCACATGGTCACATACTACATACACGAGACACTGAATAATAACAAGTACATCGGTTTCCAAAAGATTACTCACCAATCGTGACGTCTTCTGATAGACGACGTGCGATCAGCGGAACCGATGGGAACATTCTCAACGACTCCTTGATGCACTTCTCCAAATAGTGACACTTCTTAATATCATCCATCGTTGGAGTGGTGTCTGTAGCGAAGCCGAAGATCTCGTCGAGCTCTTTGTGCAATTTTTTCTGGCACTCCGGATTGAAGCCGAGCCAGAGAATGGTGAAGCCGATTCCACTGGAAGTGGTGTCGTGGCCTTCGAACATGAAAGTGTCGACTTCTTCTCGAATATCCTCATCGGAAAGGGTTCCTTTTTCTTTTTGAATCGTTAGGAGGAGATCCAGGAAGGCTTTTCTTTTATTGTTCTTTTCAGCTTCTTCCTCTTTGATAAGCTCTTTTCGTTCTTGGATTACCTGAAATTTGAAATTTTAAAGGTTCAATTTTCTAAAGTCGACGTTTCGCAACCAGCCATTTCGCAACTTTTTCGAAACGTCGTAGTTTCCAAACGTACCTTCCTCACAAAGTCATTGGTCAACTTGACATTCCGATCAAACTCGAATCCGAGACCCGTCAAATACCAAATCGGTTTCAACCAAAGCCACGGAAACTTCATATGATTCCAGACGACTTCTGAGATTCTCTTCACTGCGTGAACGTACTCGTTGTTCTGACCGAGTTGAGCATTCACTTGGATTCCCATCGCGGTTTCTGAAAATTTGGGAAATTGCGCTCTGCTGAGAATGTAAGTGGGAAAGTGCGCTCAATGGAGAATTAAAAAAAAATTTGAAGCCGAGCGCTCAATCCTCAAAAAAATTTATTAAAAATTGAAAAAGTGAAATGAAATATATTTTGTGCCATAAGTCAGTTCCTTGTGGACGGATTTTTATGAAAATTATACGGATAGATACGGAATTTTTTGAAGATGAATATGGTCGTTTGATTTACCAAAGAAATAAACTCAAGCATTTGCTCATCACATTCAAAGTGAATCGCGATAATACGAAAAAAATGTGGTAGTTGTAACCAGTCATAACTCGACGGCCAGTGGACGGATTTTTATGAAAATTATACGGATCGATAGGGAATTCTTCGGAATTCAATTTGCTTTTTGTGTTTTACAAATAAAAAACTTGAAAGTTGTCTTATCCCGTTTACAGAGAATCACGATATTTCGAAAAAAATGTTACAGTTGTAACCAGCAATAACTCGATGGCCAGTTGGCCGATTTTTATGAAAATTATACGAATCGATAGGGAATTTTTTGAGGAAAAATTTTGCGGTGAAATTTTGTCGATTTATAATTGAGCATTTTTTGATCTCATTCACCGCAATAACCGCAATAATACGAAAAACACTGTAGTAATTGTAACCAGTCATAACTCGGTTGCCAGTAGGCCAATTCTCATAAAAGTTGTTTCATTGTATTGGAAATTTTTCGTAGTTTTTGAATTTTTAAAAATTTCAACTCTGAAAAAAACGCAAGGTTCTGTGAAACTCCTAGAAACTACTTTACTCCCAACAACTCAGGCTAACAAAAAACTGAGCCTTGTTTTAGCCGCCAACAAGCCGATTGCCATGAAAGTTATACAGAAAGATAGAAAATTTCACGGAGATCATTTTTACTAGAAAAATGATTATCTTAAATCTGATTGCCCAAGAAAACGCGCTCTACCGAACTCACCACAAATAATATCCAACGTGCACCTCTTGAAATACGGGAATCCATCGAAGAAATCCCCATCCACATGAGGCCCCACAGCCTCTACCAACACGTCGGCGTGCCGGGCGAAAATCGGAAAATATTCTTGAATAATACTGAAATGGAATGTCGGTGTCAACATCTTTCTTCGATGGAACCATTTCTCATGAGTACTCGTCAGAAGTCCCGTTCCAATCCATTCACTCATTTTATCATATTGACTTGGCTTCGAGATATTGGTGTTGCTCTCGAGGACGGGCTGAAACCGGAATAATAATGTCTTTAAAAATAGTATAGAAACTTACTCTAATACACTCAGACATTCCTAGAAAAACAATGGGTACCGGTCCAATCCATAGTAGCATAATTCCATCGACCTCGTTGTTCGAGGCGGCAGTTTCTCCGTATTTTGCACGGCTGAACAGATATTTTTGAGCCCATTGCTCCATTTGATATGTAAAATGGTAGGGATGCCATTTGAAAAGATGAGCGGACCCGAGAAGTGGAAGAGAGGGAGGCCCGCGGACCATCTGAAAAAAAGGAGAGTGATTTTTAAGTTGGGATATGGCAAGGAATTTTTGGAGTTACGAGTTGGGCTATATATCATTTTAAATTTCTTAACTTGCAGATTTTGATGAAATAACATTTGTTTGAATCGCTTTTCTTGGAGTTAAGGAAATCGCTTCTGAATTGTGGTCCTTACGCTCGATAAGACATGAGGAGTTGAAGCATTTTTTTCAGCTCTCTGCGTTTATTTTTATTGGATTTTGATATTAATAGAATCAACAAGTTCTTAGCTTTCAAATGATGTGCAAAAATAACATAATATTTCAATAAAACTCAAGAAAATCTAATTTCACATCACAAACCTACTTTTTTTCTAACCTATTTCACAAAATGTAGAATTTTTCGCTGATTCGAATGTTCCTAATATCGCTGCTCAAAACCAAATAAAAAACTTTTTATGAGCGTTTGAAGTTTAAGCAAGAGACGCAGAGAAAGCAGGCACTCTCGCTGTCTTAGAGACGCAGAGAAACGAGACAGTGTCTGCGTCTCTCATGAAAAACTTCAAACGCTCATAACTCGCCTCAAAGTGGTCCGTTTTGACTCATTTAGCCGTAGAAAACATTTTAGAGTTTTTATTACAAAAATTATAAAATTGTCCAAAAAGTTTTCAACTGTGTTTTGAGCATTAGGTGCATTAAAAACAGCAAAAAATTCTGCATTTTTTGAAATAGGTTAGAAAAAATGGAAGTTCGCGATTTTAATATCAATTTTCTCGAGTTTTATCGATTTTTGTGCAAAAATATTGTTATTTTCGTAAATACTGGACTTGGGACGATCATTTGAATACAAATTTTTTTTTAATACTGAAATCCTAATTTAAATTGAATGGTCAATAGTCAAAAAACTGAGGTTTCCAAGATTTCTTATGTTAACTTTAAAACACTGAAAAACAGTTCTTGATACTCCAATTTGTCTGCAACTATTCTTCTAGACACCTAAAGTTATCACTATTGAAAATTTGGTTTTTCAAAAAAATACTAATACTTGACGGTTTTTGAAACGATTTTCAAAGAAATTTAACACTCCAAAACTCACACTGAGATTCTGTGCACATTTTCGATTAATCCTCCACAACTCTAAAATTTGCTGAAAATTCACAATGACCAGGTAGATGAGGTACCCGACGATGATGGCGAGAACGATTATCATTGTACTGAAAATGGAAGGAAATTTTGAAAGAATCTGTAATTAGGAGACTGAAAAAGGAACAGCGACTAATTTACAATGTTTTTTTTGGTCTTGACTAACTAAATAAATAAATAAATGTTCATACAAAGAAGTAATTAAAAAACGAGAAAGCTTAAAATCAAATAAATCACAAAAAAAAGTATAAGGAAAAAAACAAAAATTTGTTTATAATGATGGTCAGTGGAGTCAGAGTAGTGTTTGTCACACCACAATCATCAAGAATTGAGAGATTTGTCACGCGCAACAAAAATAAGAAGATGAAAAAAAGAAGAAGACGTCAAGATTTGGTCAACAGTCTGATAATAGGCGGACAAAGGGGTTCTCTTTTTTTTTCAACCTGCCCCCCACCTTCAGCGAATTTGTAAAAAAGAAGGAGGAAGGGTAGAAAGGGGGGGGGGGGGTCAGAAGGTGTAGTAATCTGTTTCAGATTGTCCCCATTATAAGACGATTTGTAGCCTTTTCGCTTTGATTGAGTCTCAATTTCTAACTGTCTTTCTTCTCCAGTTGACCCCATCGTATAAATGTTTTTATTTACAACTTTTTTGCAGTATCAATCAGTGTATCGCAGTCATCACAAACTAACTTTTCATTGATTTTTCAGAATCAACTTCTCAGCATTGTGAGGTTTCCGAATTAGCTTGGGAACTCATGGAGAGTCTGGTCAATGCTCCACGATTCTCGGAAAACCAAAGATAGTCCTTTTTTTCATCGAAAGTCAAAAATTTCAAACCCATACAGTTCTCTCTTAGATTTGTGTAGAAGTGATCCGCAAAGATTTCTTCGTAGTTCAAGTTTCACATTTTACATTCGAGCTCCGCCCATTTTTTTTAGCTCCATCTTTTTCGTTATGTTTCCAAATCGTACCCTGGAATTTGTCGGGCCTGAAAAATTTAACTTAAAGAATTGATTTTTTTTCTCAAAATTTGATTACTGCAGCAACTGATCAAAAAATTTACCTAACAAACATTTTTATGAAAAAGTTCCAAATTTTTCAAAAACCTTAAGAATTACAGCCAAGCTCATCCAGTTCTTCCCTTTTTTTTCTTGTTCCTCAAACTAAAAAAATACATTTTAAGACTGATTCTAATACACCGAATTCCAGGATAGAGATCGAAATTCTGAATTTTCTAACACTGGTTTTCCAGAAACTTTCAGTACCACCAATTTTTTTTTGGATTTTTACGATTTGGAGTATCATTCGTCAAATAATTTGCCCTTTTAAGGAGTCAAGCAAACAAGAGATCGCTTTGAAGTTGAATTCCGCAAACATCTTTAATTGACGAAAAAATAATTGCAATTATTTATAATTGGGGTTAACATGAGTCAACAATCTCAAATTCGCTCTATTGATAATTAAATAGTCGACTGCAACGGCATTTTACTGATACTCTGGAAACTGCACAACTCACAAGTGACATTTCGAAAGTAAGACATCTCGAAAGCGAAAACGCAATTTCACACCTTCGAAATGTCCAGGAGCCAAAATATCAGGTTCTTCTTCTTCTTTTTTTTTCATTTTCAGAAGAAAGTTCAAAAGTTCCAATTATTTTCTTTCCTTGCAAATTAGTCTCGTCGATAACCTTCGAAAGGTGAACTACATGATCATTTGGCCTTTTTCCTTTTGTTTTTTTACATTTCTGGTTGAACGGGTTTGCTACCCTGATTTTTATTGCACAGGGAAAGAAAGTCAGGAAACCTCGAGGAGGATGTTTGTACTGTTTTGTAGTCTTGACTAATTTGGCAAGGTAATTAGGGGAATTCGTTACGTCAGCAGGTTTGGACTTTGGTGTTAGGATCATCTTTACTAATAACAACCAGTGATTTCTGTATGTCTGTCTGTATGTGTCACGTTATAACTCAGCTCAAACTGAACCGATTTAGATGAAAGTTTTACAGAACGATCAGAAATTTTTATTAGTTGATGCCCATATGTTTAGATTTTTGATATCTCAAAAATTGAGCAAGTTACGGCTCTTTTAGTAAATTTTCAGTACTAATTTCGGTGCCGAAAATGTGTTGCAAGTCATAACTCGGTTCAAAGTTAACCGGTTCTTTTGAGATTTCCACAGTTTGTTCTTGATTATATGAGGATGATGCACGATTTTTTAGTTTTTCAAAATTCCGATTTTGAAGCCTTCTGGAGCACTTTTTCTGACCAATTAGGTTCATTTTCACTTGCGCGGCGGCAGAGAGGCAGCGCACACACAAAGTATAGTGGCCGACGCGAACCCGGTTTATGTCGGCCGCTTCTCTGAACTACCCCCACCGACAGGAGGAGCAAGGCGGTTCAATTACCCAAGTTTGGGGTGTGAGAGGTGAGATCGACGACGGAGAAAGATAATTTAGTTGAATTTTATATCATTCTGTTCGTCTCGACGCGAGGAGACAGAATGTTTAGGAAAATTTTGGAAAAGTTGAGGTTGAAAGAGTTTTATCGTAGTTCGAAGTTCCAAAGTGTGTCTAAACTGATTCCAAGAAGTACTAAATGTGCCGCTTTGTTGTTCTGAAGGTTCACAGTTTTAAGAAAAAGAGCCGAAGGCTCGAAAAACGGAACCGAAGGTTTCCTGCATTAAAAAAGAGCCGACGGCTCTAAAAACGGAACCGAAGGTTCCCAGTTTTAAGAAAAAGAGCCGAAGGCTCGAAAAACGGAACCGAAGGTTTCCTGCATTAAAAAAGAGCCGACGGCTCTAAAAACGGAACCGAAGGTTCCCAGTTTTAAGAAAAAGAGCCGAAGGCTCTCAACATGGAACAGTAGGTTTAAAACCTAGAGTAAGCGAAGTCCAGGTGGATGAGCCCCGAAGGGGCGACATCCACCTGGTCAGGGGAATAAATGGAAAATTCGAGGAACAACAACCATTTGATCCGTTTTGGGATTCTGTTTTTTTACTGGGGAAGTCGTAGGAGCTGACAATTTGAAAACCTTCCAGACTTCTATTGCTTATCTCGAAGAAACTAAAATGTTGTCGGGATCCATAATAGCTGAAGAAGTTCGGATTTTGGGCGTTTAGGCAATCTGAAAGAGTTAATTTAGTTATGCAATCTAACAAAGTTTCGCAGAATGTTGTCAGAGCAATCTTCCGCACTTTCAGCACTGATGAGCACAAGAAAAACTATCAAACTTTGAAATTACATTGGCAACGAAAATTAGAACTTTGGAAGAAAATTTGGAAAACAAAGTGAAATTAGAGAAAACAATGAAGAAAACTCAACAATAAACAGGCAACCAGAAAAAAAATATCTAGAGGAATGAGTGATCGGACATTGAGTTGATTCTCTTGGCGACGTGGGCGACTTGTGCGAAGTCCGCATCGCTGAACACACTCTTGTTCTTCTCCTTCTTCTTTTGACCAGGCAGCAAACGACGTGGCTCTTTGACACCTGGAAATATAGAAATACATGATCTGAAAACGTTCAACACAAATTTCTGAAAATTGGCGAGCTAAAAAATGTGGATAAATTCATAAAATGCGAGCTGGAAGACACAGAATTTAAATTTGCGAGCTAGCCGGTGACGCACCGATTACAGATGTAGCCATGTTTGAATACAGACTATTATAGAGGATTGTGAGAGATTTTTGAGTGATGAGAAGGAAAAGTCTTAAGGTTTGAAGCGGTTTGCGCGGATTTTGTAAAGATATTTTCAACGAAATCGGTTTTCTGGCTTCGCGACAATTCTCAGCCAAGAAATGCACTACTTTCGCATTAATTGTGTCAGAATGAACAAAAAGTGGACAATTAGCAATGAAAATTGTCATTATCACACCATATTGTCATTTTGCAGTCGTTTTATACGGAAATAGTACTTTCGTTTCGAGATAACCAAGCAAAAAACATTTTCCAAAACAAGAAACAAACTTGAAAATAAGAAACGGCCCCAATCGCAAATCCGCCAGACAGTTTTTCCTGTATTCATGGAAATTTCTGAAAAATGACGTTTCTTCACCATTTTTCGAATAAAAATGCGAAAATTCGTGAAATTCGGGTAGACAATCAAGAATCGGCACCTCGAAAACCAATCGGAACCAGAGAATATCACGAAAGAAGCTTTTTTTTCGACATAATGAATTCCCATGGGTTTCCGAGGTGCCGATTCTTGATTTTCTGCCCGAATCTCACGAATTTTCACAGTTTTACTCGTAAAATGATGAAAAAACGTCATTCTTCAGAAAATTCGATGAATACAGGAAAGCCTGTGCGGCGGAGTTGCAATTCGATGTGTTGCTTATTTTCAGATTAGTTTTTTGATATATTTTATTTTTTTGGTTTGGAAAATGTTTTTTTGCTTGGTTCTCTTGAAATATATTTTTGACTACGAAAAGTCCGGCTGTGAAATGTCTGAATGCGAATCGTCTCGGTGACATTTTTCTTCGCTCGGTGTTATTTTTCAGGCCAAATTCGAGTAATTTCGACAGAGGAAATTTATACACAGCGAGTCCCGAGCAAAACGTTCTCCTTCACTTTTCCTTATTTTTTTCCGTACCGATGATTTTCTGTTTCTCTTTTCGAAGATCCTTCAAATCCGCCTTCGACTTCAAATGCGCCTGCACCAACACTCGCCCCTTCTTCTTATCCAGACGGCGTCCCTCTTGAAATTTCATGTACCTGAAAAACTCCTAATTTCCACCATTTTTCGATTCCAGTTCTCACTTTAAATTCCTCTTCTTGAGATCCTTTGGCTTGAACGAACGAGCTTGATCGATTAATGAGAATCCTTGAGATGCCAACCGATCATCGATATAGTCGGATCCTTTCGATGTGCTTGGCTTCTGAACTATGTAGCTTTCCTCAGCGGATAGTTGAACTTGTCCTTTCGATGCTGCGTGCAGAATATTCTTCACGTTGTCTCTTCTTGCTGCACTTTTGCTCTTTTTCTTCTTTCCGACTTCTGTGATACCATCTTCTTGCTCGATTGATGTCAAGAACTTTTGCAATAGCTCTTCTGACATCTTTAAAAAGAATTATGCTGCGAAACGGCGAAGAAATCAACTGTCAAATGTAACTAGAGTCATGCGATGGAACGCGGAGTGTTTATTTCAGTGCAATCACGCTTTTCAAAAAATTAACAATTTATTGGAAAGGGAAACAACAACGCTGGTGTTTAGGAGTTGGAGTTTGGTCCGCGCTTCTTTCCTGGCCCGGTGGCGACGTTGACGTAGCGGCGGGTGTATTGGATACGACGGAATGCACGTCCGCGCTTCTTCTTCTTCTTGTCTTGCTTGTCAACCTTTGGGGTCTGAGCACGAACCTTTCCGGCACGAGCGAGGGATCCGTGGACCTTTCCTGAAAAAAAAATAGGTTTAAGATTGAGAAATATTTGTACTTGTTTGGTAGTTTCAACGAGTTTTTACTCGAAGCTGGAACGACAGCAATGACACGGCAGAAATGCGTATTTTCAACTCTTGATTCAAAAATATTGAAGTTGCTCACCTCCGAGAAGTCTTCCGTTGACGGCGAGGGTGGAGAGGTTCTCAATCTGGCATTCTCCGAGAGTGAGCTCCTCGCTGAGGACCTTGGATCCGTAGGAGATGGAGAACTCTTCTCCGGCTCCGATCACTCCCTGAAAAACTGTTCTGTTGCACAAAATTTCGTAACTTTTTAGCTTTTTGTGAGCCAAATTTTACCTTGATAGCGGAGAGGGTGGTGGAGGCATCCACGTCGAGCGTGTGCGTAGTGTTGTCAAGGCCAAGAAGGAAGATCTGCATCCTGTAAATGGAAAAATCGATAAATTTTGGCGAAAATCACGATCGAAACGGGGAAAAAGTAACTTGCACGAACAAATTGATCTATTAATTAATTTTTAAATCGAATTTTTTTAAAAATTCTTCGAAAATTTCAGAAAAATTGGCGAAATATGGATGAAAACCCGAAAAAAAACGGGAGAAATCGAGAAATGCCGCCGCCACACGCATTAACGTTGAATACTCAGTCGAGTACGCAGCCAAAGCGCGGGTCTCGCCGCGAACTTCCCCACTTCCCTTCTTCTTTTTCTCCTCCTCGTTGCTTTTTTTTCGCCTGGCCTAAAATTTTTTCAGTGAATTTTCGTTATTTTAAAGCGAATTTTTCGCCGATTTTTTGAAGATTGTGCAAAATGATGAAATTCATCACAATCTGATTATATTTTCAGTCGTAATTCCTCGCGTTTGCTTGTGAATATGTTGTTTTTAATTTTTAAATTTTTCAAAATTAACTTTCTCGGTTTTCAGGTAATGTCTGCCTTGAAGAAGTCGTTCATCAAGCGCAAGCTCGCTAAGAAGCAGAAGCAAAATCGCCCAATGCCACAATGGGTCCGCATGAAGACCGGAAACACCGTAAGTAGACTTTGTTATTATAAAGTTTGAAAAAATAGTCCATGTTTCGATGTCGAAAATTTTTGTAATTTCGTGGAAAAGTTGTTTCAATTTACAAATAAACAAATTAAATTTTGCAGATGAAGTACAACGCCAAGAGACGTCACTGGAGACGCACCAAGCTGAAGCTCTAAGCTGCTGATCGGTCAACGGATCTTCCCGCCACCCTTCACCCTATCTGTTGTTCATTTTTCAATAAAGCTCTTTATTGAAAAGACGTCGACTTGATTACAGTTATTAAAATATACAAGGAACTCAATGTAAGAACTATTATTATCTCCTCCTTCGAACTTTGTCAGATTGGCGGAAGGCGATACAAGTTGTAAGCCCTTTTGAAGCTTCACAGTAGAGATTCGAAGTGAATATGTAAGAGAAGTGTCCTCTCGAACAAATAACATCAACATTTCCTCCGAATTTACCCTCGGCGGCAATGTTAATATTTCTTTTGGATTCAGCGGAACTGTCGGTGATATGCTGAAAAGATTCGGGTAACATTGTTTTAAAAGTCGATAGCTTACTTCAAGCATAAGTTTTCTCAAAACAGCACTGCTGCACTTGTTCTTATCAAATGTTTCTTCAGTTTCCACACCTCCCAAAGTAGTTGTTTCCACCGAACCATCCTGATGCACATGGACAGTTGGCTCACCCGGAGACCTTCGAATCTCCTTCCCTCTTAACAATCCACCACTTCCCGTCATCTCGGACACTGTCAAATCATCGTCGTTCTCCTTCGGGAAATAATCCGTGTTCGTGCTTCCGTCAGCGACGACCAACTGCTGTGCCGGACTATCGCCACTTTCGCCCAAATTATGCAAAATGTCGAAGATCGAGTATTGCGGTTGTGGTTGGATGGGCACGCCGAACGCGGCGGCTCTCTGTGGAAACAAGTTCAATTAGTTCTGTAGGATTGCATAATATAGATTGAGAGATAAGACAACTATTAAGTAATCCAACTGGTTGTTTGCTTGCCGATTACGAAAGATAAAAAATAAATAAACCAACCAGATCAAGTTCATCGGGAACAGTGTACACTTGTGGTGCAGTTTGGGCTGAATAACTTGGAATAGGCTGGTCAAATGACCTAGTTTTAGCTCCATGGGCAACAGCTCGTTGACAAGGGGACGGTGGAGGTGGTGGCGGACAAGCGGGTCGCGAGCAACCACAAGCTCCACCACCGCCAGCGGCTCCGAAGAAGAATGCGCTGACAGTACTAGAGAGAATAAATGGGGCGAATAAAAGTGTCAATTGTCTCATTTTTTAGGTGAAGTGGTGGAGGGAAATGTTTCTTCCCGAGAACAAGGAGGAATGACACAATAAAAGAGGGAAAACAAGTGTGAGGCACGGGATTCGGGAAGCGAGAAGAAAAATTAATGCGGCTACACGAATCACGTAAGAAAAACAGGGAAAGACCGCCCATCTTGATGAAACTTGCTTCCTGAAGACGTCCGATGGCATCAAGAAAAACGCCCGGGTATCAATCATGTCGCGGGGCGATTTTCTCGATCATTTTATGCCAAGCTTAATGAAAAAGCTTCGGCAAAAAGGTGATCGATGGACGACGCTGTTGAAATAGCGCAATACACACGTTTTTTCGCATTCGGGATTCGGAGGAAATAAGAGATTCGACAGGTCTTGTGTCAGATGATTTTCGATTATCTCATAATAGAGATAGGAGGATTTTGAGGATTTCTCTATGACGACGGATGTGCATGACCATGAAAGTTGGGCTCCGGGACATTTCGAAAGTGAGACAACTCGAAAGTGGACATTTTGAAAATGTGAAATCGCGTGTTTGTACAATTTTTGGTGCTTTTCATATAATTTTTGCGTTTATGAACCATTATATCTTGGACAATGCTTTATTATATCTTAAAAACAGCAAAAATATATACGAAAAGTTTCGAAAATTGGGCAAAAACGCTATTTCACTTTCGAAATGTTCTGAAAGTTGAACTTCTCCTGCTTTATGGGCCGCTACACAGCGAATTTGAGATTTGCGATCTAGCGATGAAGTTCCTGAGGGAATTCAAACTATCTACCATATCCCAATTCCAGCATTTACGAAAATAACAATATTTTTTGATAAACATTGATAAACTCGAGAAAATCGATTTTCAAAACGCCAACTTACATTTTTTCTAACCAATTTCAAAAAATTCAGAATTTTTCGCTGATTCGAATGCACCTAATTTCGCAGCTCAAAACGCGGCAGAAATTTTTTTTTCGTTCATAAAAAGTTTCACATAGCGTTTTGAGCAGCGATATTAGGTGCATTCGAATCAGGAAAAAATTATACATTTTTTGAAATAGGATAGAAAAAAAATGTAAGTTGGCGATTTGAAATGCGATTTTCTCGAGTTTTAAAGATTTTTGTGCAAAAATATTGTTATTTTTGTAAATTATTGTGATTAGGACGATCCTTTGAGTAAAATTAGAAATTACTGAAATCCCACTTTCAAAAAAAAAACCAAAATTTGAAAAAAAAAATCATTCATTGCAAATCAAATTTCAAAACAACATTGAGATCCTGATTATAAAACACCAGTATTTGTTCAACAACCATCGATATGCCAAAACCCGTATTTATTCATTGGACTTTCACTGTTGGCACATTTTACTTGATTTCCTAGATATCACATGGTTTCGAATAACTCGGTTTGTACAGCAAATTGTGTGTACTGTTGAGACGAGACGACGAGTTTCCTCGCATTGTTATTATGGATTCTGAATAAATGTAAATTTGTGACGTTTCGCAGGTGTGACATTTCGCAGGTGTGACGTTTCGAAAGCAAACAGTTGCACTTTCAAAATGTCGCGGAGCCATTTTTTGAGTTTTTTACCTTTATATCGACTATTCAAAGTTCGATTCGGTGTGACTTCTGTGTCGTAGACGTTGAATTTTGACATACTCGCAAACCATCGAATTCCCGGAAGGGTTCTTGCTTGGTTCCGGAATCTGAAAATTAAAACAAATATAAAGATTTGCTCCCAAAATTTCAAAAAAAGTTACCTCGTCGAGTACTTGTAATAAAAAACGAACGCGGACGACGAGTTGACGACGACTAATACATTATTGATATCGTTCAAAAAGAAGCCGAATGCGCTCAAGAAAATCTCTTCGTAAAAGATTTCGATGACGTTGAGGATGAAGGAGAAGATGTAACAGACTAGGAAGACTGTAAAACATAGAGTTAGAGGGTTCCAGACACCTAGGATTATCGATTACCTATCACAACCATAATCATCATTTTGGCGGTGGAGTGTTCCCGTTTCACACTTGCCACCAGTTCCCGACGTTGTTCGGATGCTTCGATGATTGTGCGAGCGACCTGAAAGTTAGGGAAATGATTGATATCATCGGGATTTTTGGTTAGTTTTTATTTCAAATTTCATGTTTGTAACCTTTTTTACAAAGTCCAAATTGTCTTAAAATTAAAACTAAGAAATATGGAGAAACATACGGAGGCTGCAAGTTATCATAACTCAACTAGAAGTGAACCGATTTGAATCAAAATTATAGAGATTGATAGGTAATTTTCTGGAGATTTTTCTAGCAATTTTAGTTGTTTTTTTTCAAATTCTAATTTTGTAATCTCTCAAAAAGTCTTTGGTTCAATAAAAAAAATATAATAAGAAGGGGTGGAGGGATATATAGACTATTTTGAAACTTGGATGACAACATTTTCAGGGGTTCGGTTCGGAATCCATTTTTTTTGTTTTTCAATAGAGCATAAATGCATTATGGAAACTCAATTAAGTTAACATAGTAGAAAATCACTTTGAAAAAACCGTATGCTTTTGGTCAAAATTGAACTACAAGGAAGCCGTGTCAGAGACTTCGGAACATCAACAATTGGCAGTGAGTTTTCTCCACTTATTTTCAGTGCTATTCAATATCACATGTTCGAAAAAAATTAAAATTTCCTATCGATCCATATAAATTTTAACAAAATTGGTCCATTGGTAGTTGAGATTGGGGTTCTCAAAGTTTAGTGATCTATTTCTGACACTTGTCACAAACCTTAACAGAGAAATATACGTATTTTTAAAGAGTTTTAGTTGAAATTAAACATCCGTATTATTAACATAATTTTAGCCATCAAATTCCCTATCGATCCGTATAATTTTTAACAAAATTGATCCACTGATAGCTGAGATAGCTTCTATCAAAGTTAGTGGAATTTTTTTTGTATTTTTAATGTTTTCAAAGTTCAACCGTGCTCTATTGAGAATATGACTGAAATTAGAGTTTTGAGGTTTCTCGCTGGCCTGCTTCCCCTCGAGTTCAAAAAGGATATAAAGTTTTGCAAAACATTTAATGATCTCGTTCATAAGTTGACTCCGAGGGGAAATAGGTGAGCGGTAAAACTCGTATCTCAAGTTTAGCCATTTTCAATGGAACGCGTTCTGAAACACGGTGAAACTTTGAAAATATCGCCAATATAACTCGACCTAGAAAGTATTCTTGAATCCAACCTAGCCCGTTAAATTGCCCACAATAATAACTCACCTGAATGTTGAGTACACACAGCATCACTAATGGAAATGCGAACTGCGAAATCATCGTTGCCACATTTTGATACCAAAGCAAAAAGTATGGATTCGCTCGCAGATTTGGTATCACCATCACTTCGACCGTTCGATTTTCCGGCGGCAAATCGAACGTTATTGTGTACTCCCAGAATCTCACAGCGTTGTACACCGAACTGAACAAGACGACGACTCCTACAGTAACCAGTGCTCGATTCCGAGTACAGTAGGTGTTCACCATGAATGGATGACAAACAGCAAGGTATCGATCAATGGTAATGGATACCAGTAGCCATACGGACATTGATTGAAACATAATAGTCACCGGGTACAGGTAGACCATTATCATAGCGGTGACTTCTGGTGGTATCCATTGTTGGAGCTGGGTGCTTGCAAAAACGGGAATCGCCAGAAGGCAAACGCTGAGATCGGTGGCAGATAGTGCGGAAAGGAGCACGTTTATGCTCTTTTTCCGGAATGTTCGCCGTGTGTAAATGTAGAGTGAGAGGAAGTTGGTGACGATGCCCACGAAACACATCATTGTCATCACGGTGACCATTACCCGGGAGAGTAGGTCTAGCATTTTGGGTTTTTCTGAAGTTTGGTGGAGTTTGGTGGAGGGATGTGTGCTCTCAACAGTGCATGAAGAGATATTTGGGAGGGGATGGGGCTGAAAGAAGGAGAAGAAAATTAAAACATAGTGGATTCCGGGAAGTGGATAAATAAATAGGAAAAAAAGGAAGGAAGAACATAGAACAAAAAAGGGGAAGACGATTTTGGGACATAATTTTTTAGGTCTAGTTTTGAATTTTTCTGATTGATAAGATTATTAGAAGCTTGAAAAATGTAGTCGCACGTCACAGAAACAATTTTAAAGCGAGTTACAGTCATATTCATGAAAGCCAAAATTGAAAAAAAAACAGCCAAAAAACCGCCTTTTTTCCGATTTTTGGCCAAAATTTTAAAGTCTAATTTTGACCTTTTCTGATGAATAATACTACGAGAAGAAAAAAAAAACCTAATTTCAAGCATCAAAAATGGGTTTTAAACCAGATATAGGCCATCGTTCAAAAAAATTTTTTTTTGAAAAATTGAAAAAAAAATTGAAATTTTTTTTTTGAAAATCGACTTCACAAAATGGAGCATAACTTTCTTAAAAATCGTTTTCGTGGCTCGAGACTATGTTTTTCGGTCTCCTCGTTGGCTAATCTACCAATAGAGTAAAATTAGGCCAAAATAGAGTAAAATTAGACCGAAAATTTTCGGGCCGAAATCGAAAGTGGGGTTTTTCGACTCGGAAATAATTTATAGACGGGTTTCTTTCAAGATTTTCAGAATCATCAAAAATAGAAGTTACAAAAATGTATAAGAATTCGAAATGAGCCCCCAATTTTAATAATTTATCATGTTTGCCGTTTGCAGTACTCATGTTTATAAGTACTTCCGGGAGGAGTCCATTTTTATGGGATAGTTTTCCCTGTGGTATTTTTTCAGAGTTTCCAAAGATTCCGAAAAATTTCCAAATGTGGTAAGTGTGCTTTATTGATAATAACTATCATATAAAAAACTGTGAATTTCCAATTGAGCACACTTTCCACGGCTCAAAGCCACAAAACAATGCGAAAATTCCAAAGAAACTAGTTTTCCCATTTTGGGAACTTTCTAGGCCACTTAGCAATTTGGAATAAAAACAGAAGATGATTGACTTGAATTCTGAAAGTTGCATGGGATTCGGTCAACAGTGGGTTCAAGTGTACCCAGATGGCCTAGAAATATTCAAAACGAGGAAAACTAGGCCACGGGCAAAAATATAGCAAATTAGACCACGGGCCGTATCGACAGGTAATAAAGATAAAGTTTCCAGAGTCTTCAAAAATTTTGAATTTCAGAAAAGTTCAACTTTGAAGTCCTACATCAGTGTCGGAAGATTCTGAATAGTCAAGTTATAAATGACCTAGAAATCCAAAATGTGGAAAACTAGGCCATAAAACAAAACATTGAAAAGATACAGACGAAGCTCCTGGAGTACTCGAAAACTTTGAATTTTTAGAAACGGTTAGTTTTGAAGCCGTTCATCAGTGTCGGGAGATTCTAAATAGTCAAGTTCAAGATGACCTAGAAATTTCCAAAAATGGAAAACTCGGCCACAAAAAAAAAGGTTTTTTTTCAGAAAAAGAATGATTGATGCAGCTAGAGATTCATAAAAATTGAATTTTCGAGTTTTCATAGTTTGTAGTATCACAAATTGAAGAAAATTATAACATCAATTTTCGGTAGTAAGATTCTAAATGCTAGGTCAATGTGATTTGTATAAGAAAAAAGAGCAAATGGAGCATTTTAAAAATTCATATTGTTATTTTCTCCAAATATTTTTGACGTCATTTTTTTCTTATTTTTAGACCCCTATGGATCTTAGCTCATCTAAAGTACCTGCTCAGCTAGTCAGGTTCTGTTTTTGTCCCTTTCGTATTTCATAAAAATTGAATTGACCCTCTACCCCTACAATAGAAATTTTGAAATTTGAGTTTTTTTTTCAAAAAGTTGAGTTTTTTCTAACTAGAATGGATGATTAATCAAGGAGAGATAGAAAGTTTTAAAAAAAACTTGGAAACAAAAAGAAGAGCACAAAGAAAGTAGAAGATTCAGATAAGAAGAAGAAGAAGAAAAAAAAAGAATAGTAGGAACGAAGGAACACGTTATGAGGGCAATTATGAGCTCCCAGGAGATGATGGGTGGCTCAAAAAGAAAAAGTAGATGGAAAAAGACAATGGGCGGTCCGGAGTACTAGGACCAATATGTTTGGCTTTGGGCTTGATACTGTTAGTAGATGGTGTGGATTCTAGTTTTTTTCTTTTTCTACTGCTGGCTCCGCCTTTTCTTGGTCTTGATTAGGTAAAAAGTTAACTTTAGTTTCATATTATAGTAGCTATTATCCAAATTTCCCAAGTTTCACCGCGCTCCATCGCGAAATTGGGGAAATTCGAATTTTTTAGCTTTCCCGCTCACTTCTTTCTTTTGTAGGTCACGTCGAAACCGCAAAATCAACAAAAATTTTATGTTTGACGTGACCTACAGCAGGAAAAAGTGGGCGGGAAAGCTCAAAATTTTGAATTTCCTCAAGTTCGCAATGGAGCGCGATGAAACTTGGGAAAGTTGGATAATAACTACAATTCAAGAATTTTTCGATTACAACTTTTTTTGCAGCTCAAAATTTCGGAAAATTGATTTCTGGGTACTTTTTCTCAAATTCTGTATCCAGTTTCTCTCCTCATCTTCAAACTAGAATTCAGATTCAAAAATGAAAAAAAAAAATGCTTCAAAATTGAAAATTTATTGTTATTGTTCATATATCGGTGGGTGATTGATCACAATGACGTCCCTGTCAGTTTCCAGTTGAGTGCTCTTCCTCATCTGGAGCATAAGTTTTTATGCACAATACTTAGAATCTTGTCTAGTTGATGTTATTATACTATATGTATCATGGATATAATGCCTTTGTTGTAAACTTTGAGACTCTAGAAGATCTAGAAATGAAGTACAGTAATCTAGCAAAATATAGTAATCCAGAAATTGAAGTATGTACAGTAATCTAGCGAAGCACAGTAATCCAGAAATTGACCTGAAATCTAGAGATTGAAGTACAGTAATATAGGAACTACAATCTAGAAATTAAAGTGCAGTTATCTAGAAAGTAAAGTACAGTAATCTAGCGAAGTTTAGTAATCTAGAAAGTACAGTTATCTAGAAAGTGAAATACAGTAATCAAGAGATTGAAGTACAGTAACCTAGAGAAGTACAGTAAACTAGAAGTTGAAGTACAGTAATCTAGCGAGGTACAGTAATCTAGAAATTGAAGTACAGTAATATAGCTTGTGATAAGATTACAAGGAACTTCTTACCGTTTTTAATTCGAAACTTGATTCAAAGTGGTACGATTATTATAAAAATTGGACAAATCGATAGATATTTTTCCAAATATTTTTTCAGTGAAATTTCGAGGTATTTGAAATTGTTTTTACAGTAACCATATCTCATTCTCTAAAGAGCTTGGTTACTGTAGTTTTAAATTTTTAAACTTGAAACTTATGTCAGAAATTGAAAAATCGAATTAGAACCCTAAAAACTAACTGAAATACTCCAGATTCAAAATTTCTGACAGTTTCAAAAGAAAAAGTTTTACAAAAAAAAGACAGTTGGAACAAATGTACGATTAGAGGCCAATATTGAGTCACAACAAAACTTGGAAAACTTGAATATAAGCCAACTCAAATTTCCAAAAAATCACGTACAACAGAGGCATTTTCTGACCTAATGCATATGACACCTTCTTCGGTTTCAAATTACAAAAATCTTCTAGAAAAAAAATGTGACGAATTTTTAGTTAAACATTTTTCAGGTTAGGGACCTTTGATACTAGAAAAGCCAAGAGATTGAGAACGGAAAGAAAAATTGGCTTCAAAATTGAGAAATTCCGAGTTTTTCGATTTCGACTTCAGAATCGGGGAAACCAAATTTTCGACTTCAGAATTCCAAAAATTCAATATGACTTCAAATCAGAAATCTGAATTTTGTATACTACAACTTTTAACTACAAGGAAAATTGGGTTGTATCAATTTTTAGTAATAAAACTCCAAAAAACCAAACTACCATATTTCCAAAACACACAATGAGTAATAAGACCACTTGTGTTCTAGAACAGATCTAGAAAAAAGACAAATCCAGACAAATCAATCATCCCGTCTTTACCTCATTTTTCTTGCGAAAAAAGATTCAATTTCCTTTCATCTAATAACCTTTATGCTCACTGAGCAAGGCTCCCGAATTTGACCCAATTCTTCTAGAAGCCGAGAGAGAAATTGTTTAATCAAAAGGGAGGAAATAGGACAACATATGACTGAACAAGTGTCGTATATCTATATTTTTTGAGAGAGAGGAAGCAAAAAATTGACATACACTTTTTGCCCCTTCTGAAGTCATCCTCGCGACGTCTTCAGAGTTGACAAACACGATGAGTAAAACACGCGAGAGAAATTTGAAAATTTTCGTCGAGGGAAGTTAATTCAATTTGTTCCTATTCTAAAATTCTTGAAATTCAATGTCCTGTCTAGAGTTTCCAAATTTTAATCACTCAAATTTGTTCCCTTCTTTTTAGGGGGGAAATTTGCGATGTTGTAGTCATTGAAAATGTGGAAGGTGTCAACGGAATCGTAATATTTTTAGAAGGCGCCAGAATTCTGAATCTTTGAATGTCGAATGTTATGATTTTCAATTATAAGTTCCTCTACAGAAGTTCCAGAAAAAAAAATAATAAAAAAATGATAAGAAAAAAAGTGAGCAATGAGAAATAGCGTGAGAATCTTTGAGTAGGGAACAAGAATTCGAGAGATTTTGGAAGTTTGATGACTGGGGATTTCTGGTTTTAGGAAATTTGAGATTTGGGAAGAAAAATTTTGCTGGAATTTTGAAATTGGGAGGTTAAAACAAAGTTATGGTCTTTGAGATGGAGATATATTGAAAGAGTAAAATAATAGAATTTCCAAATCTTTGAAATTTTGAGTTTCAGAATCGTAGAAATTCAGAATCTTTGTACTTTGGAAGTTCAAAATTTTAGAACTTGAGAATCTGGTAACCCCGAAATTTTTAAAATCGCAGAATCTCAAAATCTCTGAATTCAAAGCGCCGAGGCTTCAGAAGTTTAGTACTTGATATCAAGTTGTCAGAATCTTCAAATCTAGGAATCTCAGAATGTTACACTTTCAGAATTTCAAAATTTCAACATTTCAAAAATTCAAAGTTTCAGAGTATTGGAATCTACAAATTCTGTAATCGCGGAAACCGAAAATTTTGAAATCTGAAGACCTCTGTCTCTCAAAATCCCCAAGTTCATAAAGACTTCTGAATCCACATCGAAATTCTATTCAGTATTTATAAAGCTCAGAAAGTCACCATTTCAGAGCCCCAGAATATCAAATCTCACATTCAGTTCCAAAATCACAAAAAAAAACAAATCTCAGATTCTCAGAACTTAAGAAACTCGATATCTCAAAATATCAAAATCTCAAGATTCATCGGAATCTTTGAGTTCGACGACACTTAGATTCAAACTGCAATCCTTCTAAATAAGAACATCAGGTCAGTATCTCAAAATCTCAGAATCCAAGAGTTTCAGAACTCCAAAATTTCAGAAAATTGAAAAACTCATATGCTCAGACACTCGGAATCTCAGAATTTTAAAATTCAGAAATCTGAAAATCTCAGAATCTCCAAATTCACCAAAACTTCTGAATCCGCATCAAAATTCGATTCCAACTTGCACACTTTCTAAGGGTATATAAACGGAACCAAAATCAAAATCGAATTCCTCGGAAAACTGATTAGCTCACCAGAACGAAAAAAAAAACAAACGAAAAATGTGTGAGAACTTCCCATTCGAATGCCGTCATTTGACGCAGAAAACTGGAATTTCAAAGAATCTGGAATTTCAAGTTTTCAATCTAATCAATAGGAATCAATACTTCTAGAAGTTTTTTGGGTTCCAATAATTAATTAGGGGCGCCAACTATTGTTTAATCTATTTGGAATAGGATAGGGAGAAAAGTTGGAGCCAAACTGAAAATAGAAGTTGTTGGAACACCATGAAGCGAAAACACTGGAAGATAACGAAAACTTGTTTCTGGAAACTTCGAGCCCCCATCGAATTTTTTGTGAGTCAAAGGTTATGAGGGCCCCTTGTCACCTCATAAAAATATATCCAAAGTGTCTTCAAAGTGATGAGAGAACTCTCATTGCAGTAATACATAACTCATTGAGTTATGTAGTTTTCTTGGAGTTTGAAAAAAAAGTTTCGAGGAAATTTTGTTTTGAAAATTTCGATATAGAGCAAAGTTTTTTTTTGTGGGATTTTCAACTGTAACCACCTTGAGCTTTAGGGCACTTTTGAATTCTCTAAAAGATTCGAAAGTCCTTTGAGTACTTTCATACCAAGACCCGAACCCATCTTGTCTTATCAATGACCAACGAACACTGAAAAACTAGGAATTAAAAACACATCCTGAAGTAAAAAACACTACTATTCCATGGAAATTAATTGTGTTGATCCATTCGTAGAGAACATGACCCGGAAAACTTGTTCCAGGAAAATTATAGAGAGGTGTTTATCGGTGGGTACAGAAAATCTGGAGGGACAAATCAGATTGGATTTTTTAGTCGGTGGAAGAAAAAGGGGAAGATTAAACTTTAGTAGCTACAAATACTTGGAAGTGGGTGATTTTGAAGAATTGAAAGAATTGGTGGCCTTGGAATTATGAGGGAAAAATTCGGCACTTTTAGTGTTTCAAAAATAGGATTCAAAGTGGTGGCCTAGTAATTTCCTGAAACTGAAAGTTAGGCCAACATTTAAACATTGAAACAGCGGCACCGCATAGCCTTTAAAAAATCAAATTTTAGTTTCAAAATTTTGAAAAGTTGCTATTCTCAAAGTTAACCAGAAGTAGCAATTTTCGAAATTAATTTAGGTGGCCTAACTTTTTCAATTATTAAAATTTCAGGCCACTATAGAAATCGGATATTTGCCTTCGCGACATTTCGAAAGTGTGACGTTTCGATAGTTTCCAAAATGTCGTGGAGCCAAAATTAGGATATTTGATACTGTCAAAGTTCATCAGAATTAGTAATTTTAAAATTTTGTTTAGGTGGCCTAATCTTTTCAATCCTTGAAATTCTAGGCCGCGATAAAAGTCATATTTATAGCCTGCTTTTTCAGTTTTGAAAACAACAGTAGAATTTTTGAAATGTTTGATTCTCGAAGTGGCCGAGTTTTTTTCTAAAGTAACATTTCTAGGCCACTAAAAACCAAAACTAAATTTTGATCTCAAAAACTTTCAAAACCTTTCAAAGACCGAAATCTTTCGATCTCTCCAAATCCTAATAACAACGATTTTCTCTAAAATTTCCATTCTTAATAACATGTTCCCATTTTGTAAAGAGCTCAAAATAGGGAGCTTTGGATTTGAGAATTTGCAGTTTTGGGAAACTCTAAAGACACCATAAATCTCAATGTTTTTCTAGATTTTTGAATTCTTTCATTCGAAAATATCAACAAACTACAGTATGCCTAAAAATAACGGCAAAGACAAGAAAAAAAGGAAAATAATGCACTAAAATTTGTAAGATTTCAGTTCTACTATTGTTGTCTCAATCTGTCACCTTCAGAATTAGAGGAATATAACAGACATCATCTATATTTATTTTTCTTCAAGGAGTGGAGGAGGAAATAACAAATACTATTACATTTTTTTGAAAAAATCCAAAAATAACCTGCAAAGGGTCCCCGGAAGTAGACAGACTCTTTAGGAGTTGCAATAATTGCAATAAGATTTTTTTATGAAAAAAATTTTATATGAAACTAAAAGATTTGGAGGATTCGAGAGAAAAAAGAGAGAGGGAACGAAATCTGAAGTATTTCCTTGTTCTGGAGAGGGAAGAGAGAGAGAGAGAGCACTCACCACTACATATAGATGATTGCCTTCTTTCTCCTCTCTTTTTAGCTTCTGGTGTTCACTTTTTGTGTTGGAAATAAATATTTATAAAGAAGAAGGTACTGGTTATTTGTCTCGAAAATTAAATTTTAAAATTGTTAGGTCAGTTTAAGGCAATACAATGGGATACGGTACTAGCCAACTAAAATGTGCTCACTGGCGTATATAGTGGAAGTAGGCCAACTTTGAGGGCCTAAAAAGTGGTTTTCAAGTATCCGATTTTTCTGAAATTTTGTGGATGTATAGAGCAACTCAAGAACTCTATTTTTGTAGTTGACAACTTTTTGATAGCTAGCTTGGTTCTCAAGATATAGCGTTATAAAGCTTAGTCGGTAGAGAGAGGTAAGAGAGAAACGAGAGTGTCTGCGTCTCTTTCCTTCTGCTTCTCTCTAGCGCGCCAACGCATGGTTGAACTCTGGCACGCTATATCTCGAGAACGAAGCTAGCTATTAAAAACTAATCAACTACAGAAATAGAGTTCTTGAGTTGCTCTATACATCCACAAAATTAAAAAAAAAGCGGGCATCTGAAAATTACTTTTTCACACTCCCAAAGTTTACCTATTTCAAATGGTTAGTCAGTACTGTAGTCGAAAAATGGTCGATTTTGAGGATTTGAAAATGTAATTTCTCGGTATTCGATTTTTTTTTGAAATTTTGCAGATGTATAGAGCAACTCAAGAACTATATTTCTGTAGTTTACAACTTTTTGATAGCTAGCTTGTTTTTCGTGTCTGCGTCTCTTACCTCCTGCTCTCTAGCGCGCGCCAACTCATGGTTCAACTTTGGCACGCTATATCTCGAGAGCCAAGATAGCTATTAAAAAGTTATCAACTACAAAAATGAAGTTCTTGAGTTGCTCTATACATCCGCAAAATTTCAAAAAAATCGAAAATCTGGAAAGCAGTTTTTCAGACACTCAAAGTTGGCCTATAGTTTCAGCGGAAATTACGATAGTTTTTTGGAGCCTAGCCTTCCACTAGAATTTTAAATTTTCTTGATACTAGATTTTAGATTTTTCATCCCCGATTCTCAGAATTTTCAAAGATAGCAAAACTAAAAACAACAAAAAATAGTTGACCCTCCAAAAATTGGTATTCTTGGACATGCTCAAATTGCCCACCACCAGTGAGTCATGGGTTTCCGAGAATGTTCATCGAGGGACCCCAAAAATCCGAAAATTGGCGGGAATTCAAAAAGTTCAAAGGCAATTTTGTGTTTGAAAACAAATGTCATGACAGACTTTGGAACTTAGAGTTTCAAAAGTGATTCAAATTTAGAAAAAAGGGTAGTTTGAAACAACTCAAAGAAATATCTATAAGTCAGTTAAGAGGAACACCCAGCAGCAGCAGAAATAAAACAAAACAAAGCTATTATATTTTGACCAATGGGAGCAAAGATCGATGTCTGTAGGAGACAGAGAGATTACAACTCAATAAGAAGAGAGCAGGTTGGGGGCTCCAAACCGCAAAAAATTAGGATTTTGAGAAACAAATTCATGTACAATTTTAGCGCCGGGAGAGTGGAAGTAGTAGCTCATAAAGGAAATTTCGAAAATTTAAAGTTCGCGGCTTTTTCAAAAGTAAGATCTGCAGTATCCCTTTAACATTGCTACGCAGCGAATTGCACATCTTACTTTTAAAAAAGCCCGCGAAATGTGAAAATTCAAAAAAAATTCAAAATACCGAAGACCTTACAGTTTGGAAATATGGGTTTTTAAATCTGGAGTCTGAAAAAAAATTCCGAAACGAAATCTTGCCGGTAACAATATTGACAGTATTCACTCTGTACATGGGATGCTGTAGAACGTATTGGGTACGGGATATCATTTGAAAACATCTACAATTTGAGACTTCAAGTAAATTGGAAAATTTCAAACAAAAATAGATTACTTAAAAAAACTATGTACTTTTAAGTACAAAACTCAGTCCAAATCTTTAGAAAATCGTTTTTTCGAAACCATGGAAAATTCAAAAACTCTTCTTTTCCAGACACTTTGATGATGCCTCCTCTTCTCCTCATCTCAAAAACTTGAAGAGTTTTTCGAGTAAATAGACCAAAAATATATGCCCCTAAGCATCATTCGATTTCAATGAAAACGTCTAGGGCGCTGGAAAACAAGTCTATGTGTGTGTTTCGTTTTCAGATGGATGAGGGAGGGGTCCCCCCGCTTGGTTGTTTATTTATTACAGATTCATTTTTCACTTTTACCCCCAGACCACTTTTTTTCTTATTTTGATGTCATATGAAATGTTCTAGAAGAGTGTGGATCAGAAATTCAAGTATATTGGGGATCTTGAAGAGAGGGGGAGCATCAACAAATTAATCAAAAAGGGATTGGGGGTGGATGCACTATTTTGGAAGTAATACGTGATAAGTAGGATTCTGGGAACTTTTTTGCAACTTTTACTATCAAAAAATAGCAATAGAAGGGCTCAAAAAGGGGCGGTACTTTTAAAGTTAAAACTTGGAAAAAAAATCTAGATAGAGCAATAATAGATGAGAGGCGTTTCAAGAAGAACAGAACAAGGAAACAAAAGTATAAATTTTTTTAAAAAGTTAAAGAAGCAGTCTCATATTAACGTAGCTACGCAGCGAATTGCAGATCTTACAGTTTTAAAAAGCCCGCGAAATTCAAATGTTCTAGCAGGGGGAGCCTTGAGATTCTGAAAAACTAAACTTGAACAAAAACTATTCTGAAAAAATATAGCATGAACTTGAAATTGTTTCAGATTTGCTCTTATCGATGCTTGGAATCTCAAATTTTGAAATTTTCGCTTTCGCGGGCATTCAGAAATTCTCGGAGATCAAAAAGGCCCGATTCGCTGCGTAGCCACATTAAGTTGATACTGCATAGTTTCTTTGGTAACTGAAAAAATTTAAAGTTTTCAGTTTCGTGGGTTTTCAAAAATGCTCGGAGATAAAAAGGGTCCAATTCGCTGCGTAGCCATGTTAAAGTTGATACTGCACTTTTTTTGATATAAAAATTTGGAAATTTTCGATTTCGCGGGCTTTCAAAACTGCTCTGAATTCAAAAGAGCCTACTTCGCCGCGTAGTTACGTTAAAGGGATACTGCACACAATACTGTTGAAATTTCCGTCTTCCCGCGCTTTCAAAACTATTCGGAAATCAAAACGACCCAATTCGCTGCGTAGCCATGATTAGCTGATACCACACAGTTTTTTTAAAAGAAACTGTTTGAATTTTCCACTTTCGCGGCCTTTCATAAATTTTCGGAGATCAAAAGCGCCCGATTCGCTGCGTAGCCACTTCAAATTGATACTGCACAGTTTTTTTTGGTGACTACAGAAATTTTGAACGTTTCCCTTTTCGCGGGCTTTCAAAACTGCTCGGAATTCAAAAAAGCCCAATTCACTGCGTAGCCACGTTGAGTTGATACTGCACAATTTCCCTTCGTCTCTAAGCACTTAACTGCAGATCTAACCGTAATCTAGAAATTAAAATTATGATTTGAAAAAGTACAGTTTCCAATTTTCAAAACTATTCTCAAAACAAGGTAGCAAACTCCCAACGAGATAATGATCTCTCTCCCTCTTCTCCAAATGAATCATTATTTCATTTTGTTTTTTTCCACTTCCTCTGTTTTTTCCTTCCAACCCACCCACTAGATGCAGATTTGCTCATCCGATGAAATCTAATAGGAATTTGGAAGCGAATGAGAACAAATCAAAAAAGCAACAAAACATCATGGCTACAGTAATCCTCCAAGAATAAGGAAGAAGTGGGAAGAAGACTCGCTTCTTCAGCCTGAATGACTAATCAATTTAATAACAGAATTACAAAAAGAAACATTGGCTCTCTCTCTCTCTCTCTCTCTCTCTCTCTCTCTCTCTCTCTCTCTCTCTCTCTCTCTCTCTCTCTCTCGTCGCTCGTAAATGACACGCACGACTATAGGAGGAATGAGAATTGGTTAAAAAATGCGGAGAGATGTGATCGCTTCAATAGACTTTCTTCAAGAAGAAGAAGGCGTTGAATGCTCTTCTTCGGATAACCGAGAAGAAGAAGAAGAAGGCGGGGAGGAATATATATGGCAACAAGAATGAATGAATTGAATTTCAATTATTTCGTGTCGGTGGATAGATGCTCTCTCTCTTCCCGTTGCCTTCTCAGCTCACAATTGAGAAAAAATTTCACAGACTGGTTTTTTATCGGAGAGGGGGAGAAGTCAAGACATGACGAGGTACACATATGGGTTCTAAGAATAAGGGGGATCCCTGGGTGGTCAAGGATCAGAGAGAGGGCACTTTTTTTTATTTTGGGGGATTAAGAATTTCGGAAGATCTCAAAAAAGGTTTCGGTGGTATTGGAACGCACTAGTTTTAGACGAGAAATAGGAGGATTTCGTAGAAGGATCGGAATAATTGGAGAAGATTCGGGGACGTAGGAAGTTTCGATACGGACTCAACATCTGAAGGGTTACTGTAGCAGCCAGGGTTGCAATCCGGGCCGAAACGGGCCGGCGCGGGCCGGCGATTTTCTCCTCTCTAAATTGAGATTTTCAAGTCAAAATTTATATGAAAATGTAGAACTCGATGAGATCTACAGAATAGTAGTTAGAATATCTGAATTCCATGTCTGTATTTTCCATAAAACGTCGAAAAGTGGACGGGACGAGCTCACACGGGCCGAAATCTCCGGCCCGTCAAAGGAAAATGCAGACATGGAATTCAGATATTCTAACTACTATTCTGTAGATCTCATCGAGTTCTACATTTTCATATAAATTTTGACTTGAAAATCTCAATTTAGAGGGGAGAAAATCGCCGGCCCGCGCCGGCCCGTTTCGGCCCGGATTGCAACCCTGGTAGCAGCATACTCTATGCTAATTCACTTTGCAGTATCAGTTTACCATGGCTACGCAGCGAATTGCAGATCCTACACAGTGATTTGGGTCGCGTGGTATGCAAAAGCGCTCATTTGACGTGTGACGTCACTGTGGGCTGACTATCAAACTTTTATATTATCTGTTCGCCACCCCGTGAACCCTCGTCCAACGACACTCCGCTAAATTTCAGTGCGTTGTTGCGCGCTGTTGATCGAATTTGCACTAAAATTTAGCGGAGTGTCGTTGGACGAGGGTTCACGGGGTGGCGAACAGATAATATGATTAAGAGGCATTCCATGTAAGAATTTAGACGAAAATTTGGCTACCGTAATTTGTACACGTAAAAGTTTGATAGTCAGCGAACAGTGACGTCACACGTCAAATGAGCGCTTTTGCATACCACTAATTTCAAACCCCTGTGGATCCTGATTACCCAAGCTGTATTTCCCAAGCTGTATTAAAGCGAAAACAAAAAGCCTCTCCAACAAAAAGGTTACAGACGCGCTCTATGACGACAGGCATACTGTGAAAATTCGCTTCACTGGAATTCTGGAAATATCACAATAGAGCGCATATGCCGAGCCTTGCATGTCACTTATATCTTTCTGTTTCAATTTTTTCTATTTGTATAACTTTCATTAAAATAGGCTTAGTGTGAGACGAGTTATAATCGAAATTTCGCAAGTTTCACCGCGCTCCATTGCGAACTTGAGAAATTCAAAATTTTGAGCTTTCTCGCTCACTTTTTTCCCTTGTAGGTCACGTCGAAACCACAAAATCAACAAAATTATTATATTTGACGTGACCTACATGGGAAACAAATGAGCGGGGGAAGTTCAAAATGTTGAATTTTCTCAAGTTCGCAATGGAGCGCGGTGAAACTTGGGAAAGTTGGATAATGTGGCTCAATGAACTTTGAAACTTTTTGGTAAGCGAACGCGCTTTATCCACAATTTGGGACAAATTTATCTTCTGTTTAAAATTTGCTAAAAAATCTGCTTTGAATTTTCTTTCAAATTTTATCATTTTCGTAAAAATCGGCCCACTGGTAGCCGAGTTATGCCTCAATGAAAGTTAAAACTTTTTGGTAAGCAAACGCGCTCTATTCTTAAGTTTTTGGAAAATACCTCTTTCATCTAAAATCTGCTTTAAATTCTCTTTCCACCTGTATAATTTTCACAAAAATCTGCTTCCCGAGAGCCGAGTTATCGCTTAATACAGTTCGAAACTTTTTGAAATGCAAACGCGCTCTATTTACAACTTTTAGAACAATCGTTTTTTAATTCATAAAAATCTGCTTCAAATTCCCTTTCCATCCGTAAAATTTTTTATAAAAATTGGCCTACTCGGAGCCGAGTTATGGCTCAATGAATTTTGAAACTTTTTGGAAAGCAAACACGCTCTATTCACAAAATTTGAAAATCCCTTCGTTTTTACAGAATTCATGTGTACTGTGCGAAGAGTTCATCCTAGGAAATTCAGCTCTATCGACAATTAATTTTTTTCTGACTGAAGGACATCTCCAAGGACTACTTTCAGATTCCCAAAAACCTTCCTTCCCTTTTTTGTTTATAACCATCCCCCCATAGTTCAGCCACTTTCGAGACAAACAAAACACAAAAAAGAATTAAAAGAAAAAACAATGAAATAATTATATGTATTATTGTTATGCTGAAAATGAGTGGACTGGAACAGAAGAATAAAAAATTGTAGAAGCTCATATCGAGTGTAAGTATGAATAATAACAGTAGGCGTGTGTACATGTGGAAAAAAAGGTGCGGAAGAACGTCTGGAGGAACCCGGGAAAAAAAGCAGAAAATCAGAAAACTGGAGAAAAAAATGACAGAATTTATGTGATGACTTGGGCTGGAATCTTGTCATGAACATCGTCCTTGGCCGGGTTGTCTTCGAGGGGATCGGGAACGCCGGCGTCCTCTTTCAGTTGATCGATGAGCTCGCGGACCGGCTTGAACACTTTGCCAGGTCGGAATGTCAACTTTCGCGAGATTAGTCCCATCTGGAAATGAGAGAGAGAAATGTTGAGTAAGTTGTTGTTTTCAGATATTTTTGATTTTCGATTTTTTCGGTGCTCCGAGTATTTTTGCAGCGAAAATTTACTCGTTTTTATAAAAATTGTTGCTGCAAAAAAACAAGCATTTTTAGGGTTAGTTTTGCATTAAAAAAAAAAGGTTTTTCTCTGTTTTGAAGCAAAAATGCGTCATTTTCTCTATGAAAAAGTCATTCGAGAGCAACAAAAAATTGACAATGCGGTCATTTTTAAATCAATTTTGAGGCGTTTTTACAGATTTTTTTCACCTTTTTGCCGTGCATTTTGTCAAAAAATTGCGATTTTATACTAGAAAGTTCAGAAAAAACGCTGAAAAATTCAAAAAATTATGATTTTTATGCCTTGCGCTCCAAAAATACCGATTTTGAATTATCGAATTCGCATCTGACGATATTTCTTGCTTCCCATTGCGAATTTTCGAACATTTTGCGATTCAAATTTATAATTTCCAGAATTTTCCAGTCAAAAATATCATTTTTGATTTGTTTTCTGCTATATTGACTACGTTTTTTCTGATACAAATTCTTCTGATACAATTTTTTTTTATATAAAATAATTTTCTTGGCGATCGCTTCTCTCGCCAGACACAATGACTCACATCACTGATCGGGTAGATGATGTGCATGTGGAGATGGTGAACGGAGAGCAGCGGTGGCAGGTGGAATCCGATTCGAAGCATGTCCTCGACGGTGTCTGCTTCTCCCTCCTTCTTCAGCTTCTCGCGGAGAAGTTCGCGTCCGGTTCGTTCCATTTCCTCTACTGAAAAATGGGGAGGGATTTTTGGTTTGCTAACGGTTTTCTTCGGCTGAAAATGTGAAAAAATCAATCGTTTTCAAGTGAAAACGCTGGAAAATTAGGGTTATGGTGATTTGTGATTTTCAGCTGCATATTAGGACAGTTTTCCTGTTTTTCAGCGACTTTCAGCCGGAATTCCAGCGGGATTTTCAAATTGTCATGTTAAAAATCGTTGAGGGTTCACTTACGGAGCGGTACATCAGCGACGGTGAGATCCGTCGGCTTCGATATGTGTTGTTTGCTGAGAACCAAAAAATGGTGCTTTGCCTTCGGTTTGATGTCGTTGATGACGGTCACCTGGAATTGGAGGAAAATTTGACAATTTCAAGTTGAATTTGCTACTTTTTTTTTGAGAATTTTGCCCAGGAATATTAAAAATCAAAATTTTCACTTCGTCGCGCTGGCCGCTGCTGACAAAAAATTGGCTAAATATGTTTTTAACAAGCTTAAAACGTTGTAGAAAAATTGTTAGACGATTTTCAATTTTTTGTACTGGAATTTCAGAAAATCGGGTAAAAATGTTTTCTACCGCAAAAAGGAGTCAAAACGGACTACTTTGAAGCGAGTTATGAGCGTTTGAAGCTTTTATGAGAGACGCAGACACACTCTCGTTTCTCTGCGTCTCTTCGGGGGCGAGAGTGTCTGCTTTCTATGCGTCTCTTGCTAAAACTTCAAACGTTCATAAAAATGTTTCTATTTCGTTTTGAGCAGCGATATTAGGTGCATTCGAATCAGCGAAAAATTCTACATTTTTTTTGAAATTGGTTCGAAAAAATTTGAATTCGCGATTGGAAATGCGATTTTTTTCGAGTTAACAATTTTTAAAAGACATTTTTCTATTTTTTTCAGAATTTTTTTACTTTTTTTTGCGTCAAATAAATCTAATTTAGAGCTCTAACTAACCGTTGGCTTCTCCTTCAATTGCAACTCCTTCTTATTCTTCACAATGTCGCAAAATTTGCAACCATTAACCGATGTGAGCATTGAAGTCATCCTGGAAACTCAAGAATAAAAAAATAAATGAAAACATTTTATTAGACACCAATAATTGAGCCAGAAGACGGCGAAAACAGAGAATACAAATAGAAGAATGTACGATCCGACGGTGGCGACAACAATGAGCGTCATGACGACAATTGGAAATGGAGGGGAATAGAAGAGACAAAGAAATGATAAGAGGGCTCGAGAGAAATTTTGGTTTCGGTGTTATCAGAATGGAAACAGTCTACGTAATTAGAAATTGAAATTTCGCTCAAAGTTCAGGAGTTTGAGACTATTAAAAACTGGGTAATTTTTTATGGAAAAGGGCTCAAAAATGGCAAAAAAAAAGTAATTATTTGCGATATTTTTCCGTAAGGAAACAGGAAAGCGGGGAAGCTCACAATTCAAACTTCAGCCATGTTCGCAGTAGAGCGCGAGGAAACTCTGAAAATATCGCTAATACTCAATTTTAACCAGATTTTTTGTAGTAACTCACAGCCCAAAAAGTTAAATTTTGGCTGTGGAGATTCCGATTTTTCCAAATTGAGTTCTATTTTTTTCGGTTTTTTTCGCAACTTTGAAAGTTTGAAAGTTCGAACATTCAACCTATTCTTTTTTTGTGTCTTTGTTCACTCTTTTATTGTTCTTTTTTTTCAATTCTTGTTGACCGAACAGGTTAGAATGCGAAGAAAATGAGAGAAATTGAAATTTGAGCAGAGGTTAGTTTTTTTTGTGGCGGAAAATGACTGTTTTACATTGAGCAATGTTGGAAAATTTGCATAAAGAGTTGAAAAATATGGAGATTTGGTGGAAAAAATAAGAAATTTTAAAGAAAAAAGCGGAAAATTGAAGAAAAATTGAGAAAAATTGAGAAATTCGTTGAAAAAATGAGTGCGCCTACAGTAAATAATTTTTTATAAAAAATTAAAGGCGCATGGGGTTTCTTGCAAGCGAAAAATGATGAATTTGAGCTCGAAATTTCAGATTTTTTGAGTGTTTTCGAGTTTTTAATGATAAATTCAGAATTTGAACATGTTACACTACGATTTTCGAAAGTTATAAGTAGTACTACTAATTTAGTACTATTAGCGATGTATTCATTTGTCAATCGCGCTCCACCGGATATTTTTTCAGTGATTTTTTTCAAAGTATGGTAGAGCGCGATTGGAAGCAGATTTGCGTTATCTATAGTAGACATTTTCAAGAAGAAATATAGAAAATTTATTCTGATTTCTTTGGAAAATGCAGCCCTTTTAACGAACAAAACAGGTTTTGAAACCGGACACCCGTGACTAATACTTCCGGAAGACTAAATTTCAAAATAGACAATAAAGTGAGAACTTTGAAACAACTTCTACTTTTTCAAACAAAAAACTCCTCGAAAAGGTTCGAAATTAAAAAAATTGAAATTCTGTTCCCTATCATTTGCCCAAATTTGAGGGTAACAGAAGAGCCCATTTGAGGCTAATGGGCTTTAGAAATTTCCAATTTTCCGAAAAATTCGAGAGAATCAGAGACAAATGTACTACAGCGAGGCAAGTTTCGATTCCAAAGCGGAAACCAAAAACTTTGAAATGTATACGAATTCGGTGAACCGAACTTCAAAGAGAAATGGAACTACTATTTTCAAAAAAGAAAAGTAAAGGGTCTCTTCTTCGGGTATACTGACGGGACGGAGATTAAAAATGGAGACGAAAAAATGCGGCGAGAGTAGTAAACATAAGAGAGGCGCAGAGAGAGAAAAATACACGGGTGCTGGAGGGAGAGAATGGAAGGACAAAACAATTTGTGATGAGAGAAAAGGGAGAGATAGAAACACATAGAAAAAAAACAACATAGGCATGTGACAAGAACACAGATAGCTGATCCATGGTCTCTTATCCGGGAGCAGTTTTTGGGTGTCTTGGGGTCAGCTGGACGGCTCAATTGGAATTTTGTTGTGGTTTTATATTCTTGTCACGTTTCGTTGGGAAATGACCATTTGAGTGACACATGGGAAGCTTTTTCGGAATGGAATTGTTGGTGTCTTTGAAAACACCAAATAGGGGGGGGGGGGGGGGGGGGGTACTGAGAAGTAGAGGAATCTCAGCTAGTATTGACTCTTGGAATCAGGAAAGAAGATAAGCATGTCATTCATATAAAAAATATAACAAGGCAACAGTCTGAATTTCATAGTCAGTATCTGAAAGTTAACCTTCTGAAAGAGAAACGGACTACTGTACATTTTTGAATCTTCTTTATCGAATAATACCGAAACGCGAGAAAATCAAATTTTAAAGGTGGTGTCACAGCGAAATTAATTTTTTTCTGAAATTTCTATGAACTGAAGATATAGATAGTGTAAGCGGATTTTGATATACCAACGGTTCTATTTTGGTTGATTTCCGTCCGAAAACAGTCCTTAAATATGAACTGTCGTAAGGTTTGGCGCATGATACGCAGACACTACAATTGCCACGCTCACGCAAAAATGCACGGAACCCCCCTAGAAAAACTGCTGTCCCGCTACAAAACTCCTGTGACATCTGCATTGACTGACTATCGAACTTTAATATGATTAGCAATTAAGTCAAAAACTTGGATACCGTTACCAAAAGTTTGATAGTCAGCCAACGAAGTCAGTAGAGCGCACTTGCATACAACACTACTCATAACCGTATTATAGTCAACCTGGAAAAAATATGTTTTATATTATTTTAAATTATCGTATGGAAACAAAATTCATCTCAAAAAGTAGAGAATAAACATAAATGGTAAGTAATTGACAACAAATAAGATACGATTTCTAATCCTAGAAAATCGGGAAGGGAAAAACAAAACTAATCATCATTATCATAAACATATTTCGCTCTCCTCTTCACTCTTTCCGTCAACTCTCTAATCAATTTCTTCGGATAATCCGTCATCCGCAGAGGCCCGAAAGACAATACATCTTTCAACCACAGTTGACCCCACGATCCTAAACTTTGGTCTCGGTAGTGTCTGGAAAGTCACTATGGGTACTGTAATTAGGAGTTCCTTACCTAATCAACCCCTCCTCTGGCTCCACATTAATCTCTCTATACGTCAGTCCATTGGGTCCTGGAAAATATTTCTCGACATGGTGTACCCACATGACGAACACTTTTGAAGGATCGATGATGCATTTGGAAGTGTGTCCAGGGGAACCGATTCCAGTGGAGTTGTGCCAGCGGTGGGTGGGCATCCATTGGTCAATCTGGAAAGGGCGCTCTACTGAGATCATTGATTTGAGATTGGGGAGGTTCAGTATCCTAGGCTCCATGTTCCTACAGGTTTTTTGTGCATCATCACTAAGTGTGCTCTACTGAACATTGGAACATAGAACTTTCTTCGAATTTCATTACTTTGAGGGCCCTAATTACAGTACTAGTTGTATACCTGCTTCTCTCCCTCATATCTCTCTGGCATCAACTCGGTCTTCAGAATCCATTGTTGTCGAAAGACGAAACTCCCAATATCCTCATTCCGATTTTTTCTGACATAATCCAAAATTGTTCCTGTGTAATTCGTCGTCAGAATCCTTTCATCCAAATCTGCGAATATCGTCCATTTTGATTCTCCACGAGACCATGTTAAACAGTCCTGGAATCAGAGCTTTTTGGGTTACTGTAGTTTTCACAAATTGGGATTACTGTAGACTAAAAGAACTCACTGCAATATGAACCATCTGCCAGTGATTATCCGATCTTTGATCCCTTTCCAGTAGATAGTGTACTTCAACCTCTCCAGTTCTCACATAGTCATTTATCACTTTCAAATCATAATTGGATGCATTATGGATGTGAAGGTGAAAGTGTTGGACACCCTGAACATTCCTCAATTTTCAATTTTCTCTAGAAAACTTCTAGAAAATCGAACCTGTAGTTTGTAGTGTTCTACCATCTCAATAAACATCAACCATTTCGGTTCGGTTCCATATAACGGGGCCACACACATCGATAACTCATATTTTGGTTCTGAAAAAATGTGACCACCTAGTTCTGGTAAGGCTTGTAGAACTCACTTTTCAACATCCTATCTATTATTGGAATCGCCTCAAATTCTGAATTCTTCTCCACACTCAGACCAATTTTCCGGGTGCCTTCTCGTTTTTCACAATTCACAATGTATTCTGGATAGGTGAAACTTTCGAATGGCTTACCAATTTCTTTGTTGTCAGAGCCTAGATAACGACAGAAGAGTTGGTAGCTGAAATTTTTTGGTTTACAAGTTTTTTGGAATCAAAGATTACCCAGTTCGATCCCAGGAAGTTGTTGTAATGGTGATTTCATGCGCGAATTCGTAAGCGTAGAGTAGGCTGATGTTAGCGGTGGTTTTCAACTGGAAATTGGTTATTAGGGGCCCCCAATATCTTTAGAAAAAAGGCCCAAAGAGTCTCAATAATACTGGCTTGTTCACTCACCTTTGTAGAATTGATTTTCTCTGTCAACTGCTCTCGATACCATTTGAATCTATTCGTTCCATTGATCAAACTAGAATTTCTTGATTCCGGATCCTCCAAAATATTAGACACTCCGAATCCCGCATACAATTGTTGTGCGAAGGAATTGGATCGAATGAGAAAGAATTTATTCAAAATTAGAAATGTTACAGCTGCATAGATTATTAGGATCCAAATCCAATTGTTCATTAGGGAAACCTCAAACTTGTGTAATTATGCTTTTTGTTAGAAAGAAAGGCAACTCGAGTTGGATGGCCCCATGACAGTTGAATGGCCTTGCCCCATCCCAGTTTGATGACCCCATGACAATTGAATGGCCCCATTACAGCCGTTGAAAATAGAAAGTCCCCGTCACAGTCGAATGGCCCTAACGATTTTTTTCCCTTGATTTGGAGGACCTTCTATTTTCAACGACTGGGATGGGGTCGTCCAACTATAATGGGACCATCCAACTCGAGTAGAGCCGAAAGAAGTTATAAGAGAAAAAGAAATACAAGAAAATGTAAAAGAAGAACCAACCTACAATAAAACACCTTTCATAAAATATCGTTTTATACATCTTACTCTCCCGCACACACTTATGCAATAACTTTGCAATAATCCATAAAGGACCGCGGCTGGCCGCGGCCTCGGCCGTGTATAGGTTGCCGAGGTTGAATTCGGCCGTCCTTTCAAAATCAACTTGAATTGAAAAAGCTCAGGGCCGCCCGGCCATGATCCGAAGTGGCATAAAAATAATTATAATCTAGAACATGAAAAATTGTCAAAATAGTGCCCTCTATCAATTCCTGACATCGTTTAATTATTATCTCATTTAAGGAAAAATTAAATTTTATGAGTACAGTTTTCCCAATATTCTGACTCGTTCCTGCACTTTATCGATTTATTCATCTTGGATTACTGTAGTTTCAAACTTCTTTGAACTTCTGACGATTTCTGAAATTTTAACAAAAATCAAGTTTTACAACTTCAGATCGTCATAGCTTCCTTCAGAGTTGACCAATTTTGATGAATCATAAAACAAAATGACCGTGATAAAATGGATTTTCAGAAATTGTACAAATCTTTGTACCGGGTTCACAGAAGATCTCGTTGCTTATCAAAATACACAAGTGCTTCAGGAGGAAGTTTGGTGCTAAAAATTCACAATTTCACACAAGAACGGTCACACTGCTGCCTTCTAAGTTCTAATCATGAATTCTGGGATTATCAAATTCTAAGGCTGAAATTTGAAATTTGTTTTTTAAAATTTTTTTTCGTGACACAAAATGAATGTACGTTTTTTTCCACGTTTTTTTTGCGATTCCAGATTCACATCTGCTGCTGAAACAATGGAAAAAAAGTGATAGCCAATCCTTTTTTTCCATTGCTCAATTGAGCAGATACTGCAATCTTCTTTTCGTCTAAAAAAATCGCTACACTGTGCAAGTGTCCCTGAGAATCTGAAGCCTGGTAAGATCTGAATTTCAAAATTCGTTGTTCTTCTATCTTTTTGATTTTGTGTCCTGTTTTTTTTTTGCTGTAAAATTTGCAGTATCCAATCTCTCCGAGTCTGAAAACATTGCAGGAAGTAATACATTCATAAAAATCATAACATGAATCCGATTTTCATTGAATCTCATTTTTGAAAGTTTCAGCTTTTCTCTTTTCAAATTTTATGCATACTATTTTTGAGTTTCTCGGACACTGAAAAGTTTAGTTTTTTTCGAATTCAAAGCTTAAAACTAGCTCAAAGTTCCAAAACATCAACTCTAAAATTTTCAAAAATCACCAAAATTTCAAAAGTTCGCTCTTTCTATTGTGTCTGGGATATAGCTTTTGTGTTGTCGTTCTTGACATCTTTGAAGAAGAAAAAAGTATACCTTTGATTTATGTGTTTTTTCCCAATTTTCACATGCGATTTGTGGTGTTGAAAACGTTGATTTCAAGCTCTGCTTTTTCCGTTTATTTCAAGAAACTTTGTTCGAAAAAATTCTGTATAACTGATTTTTAAAATTGAGGTTTTTGAAAGATGAAATGTGTGCTCACAGGTTTTCTATAACTCGATCAAAAAACTGGCTCAAATTAAACTGAAAATTTGTGGTCATACGGTTTTTGGTATTCTGAACAAAACGCTTTTGAAATGTCCCTGAGCCTAGAATTGTAGTATTTTCATGTTCAACTGATTACCTCAGTTCTTCTTTTTGAAATTTTCAGATTTCCAATGAATAAGTGGCCATTTATCCTGATAGCTTACGTTGCTGTAACATTACTTCTTTTCGATAATGCCTTTACCGGACCCAGTCTTTCGAAAAGGATGTCGAGGGGAGTTGAAAATCGGGTAAATGAGAATAGTGCGGAGGATAGTAGCCAGATAAGTGTGGAATCAGAATCAAGGACATCAAGTTTGATAAATGGAACGAATCGATTCAAATGGTATAGAGAGCAATTGACGAAAAGAATGAATTCTACGAATGTGAGTTTTAAAATCGAAATTTGAACATTCTCATCTGTACTGCATCACTCTTAAGCCAAATCTAGGTCAATGTTAAGCCAAATCTAAGCCGAATTTCGGTAGATTTTCAAGCCAAAGATATTTGAAAACAACAGCAATGCAAAATTATTAGCCTCCTTATTAGCATAACATTTTTATAGGACCCTGATTTTTTTTTTGGAATTTCAAAATTGTTCCAGACAATTTGAACCTTGAGCCCACTTTAAATGCTTCGGAGACTATTTTCGATCCTAGATACTCAGAAAAATCAAAATTTGAAAAACTGTTTTGAATTCCTATTTCAGCTGAAAACCACCTCCAACATCAGCCTACTCTACGCTTACGAATTCGAACATGAAATCACCATTACAACAACTTCCTGGGATCGAACAGGGTAATCCGATATTCCAAAAAACTTGAAAATTCCAATGTTTCAGCTCCCAACTCTTCTGTCGTTACCTGGACTCTAACAACAAAGAAATCGGCGAGCCATTCGAAAGTTTCACCTATCCAGAATACATTGTGAATTGTGAAAAACGAAAAGGAACGTGGAAAATTGGTCTGAGTGTTAGGAAGGATTCAGAATTCGAGGCGATTCCAATAATAGATAGGATGTTGAAAAGTGAGTTCTACGTAATCCAATACTAGGTTGTCACATTTTTTTCAGAACCGAAATATGAGTTATCGATGTGTGTTGCCTCGGTTTATGGATCCGAACCGAAATGGTTGATGTTTATAGAGATGGTGGAGCATTTCAAGATGCAGGTATGTAGTTGTGAGATTCTGAATATGAGTATTGAAATTCAGGGTGTTCAACACTTCTATCTTCACATTCATAATGCATCGAATTACGATTTGAAAGTGATAAATGACTATGTGAGGACGGGAGAAGTTGAAGTACACTATTTATTGGAAAGGGATCAAAGAACGGATAATCATTGGCATATGGTTAACTTGGCGGTGAGTTGTTTTCGAGTCTACGGTAATTTCAATTTGAAGTCGAACAAACTACAGTAACCCAAAAAGTACTATTTTCAGGATTGTTTAATCTGGTCTCGTGGAGAATCCAAATGGACGATATTCGCAGATTTGGATGAGAGGATTCTGATGACAAACTATACGGGAACGATTTTGGATTATATCAGAGAGAATCAGAATGAGACTGTTGGGAATTTTCAGTTTAGACAGCAGTGGATTCTGAAAACCGAGTTGATGCCAGAGAGATATGAGGGAGAGAAGCAGGTAAGGAATCGGGTACCGTACTTGGGGTCCTCAAAGTGATGTGCTTCAAAGGAAGTTCTAGGTTCCAATGTTCATTAGAGCAAACTTACTGATAAGGCACACAAAAGGAACATGAAGGCTAGGATACTGAACCTCCCCAATTTCATTAGAGCACCCTTACTGACCCCATTTCCAGATAGACCAATGGATGCCCACCCATCGCTGGCACAACTCCACTGCCTTCGGTCCCCCTGGTCACACTACCAAATGTATTGTAGACACCTCAAAAGTCTTCATCATGTTCATACACTACGTCACACAATATTTCCCTGGACCTGATGGTGTGGAGTACCAAATGATCCGTGTGGACCCAGAGGAGGGCTATATAAGGTAAAGTATTTCTAATTACAGTACCCAAAGTGACTTTCCAGACACTACCGAGACCAAAGTCTAGGATCGTGGGGGCAACGATGGTTGAAGAATGTATTGCCTTTCGGGCCTCTGCGGATGACGGATTATCCGAAGAAATTGATTGGGGAGTTGACGGAGAGAGTGAAGAGGAGAGCGGAATATGTTTATGATAATAATGATTAATTTAATTTTTCACTTGCCATTTTTTAATGATTAATAAAATAATAAAGCTTCCAGATTTTCTAGAATTCGAAATTGTATCTGTTTTCGATGCCACCACTTGTTAGAATACTGTATTTTTAACTTTTTCAGATGAATTTTCACATAATTGCTTATAAGACGGAAAACCTTTTTTGGGGTAGTGTTATACTGTTTTGAGTAGTGTTGTACGCGAACTTGTGGCTGACTATCAAACTTGTTTAGTTAAAGTAGCCAAATTTCCGTCTAAATTACTAATCATGTAATAGTTTGATAGTCAGTCACACACAACTTTTAAATTTTTCCATTCGATTTTTTTGAACACAATATCGACAATAACGATGGACAAGATAGGTCAACCAAGTCCACCATCTCAAACAGGTCCCTGAGAAAACCGCGAGAGAGTACAGTAATATAAGAGACGCAGAGAAAAGGGATTCCCACCGGACCATATGCAACATAATTGGCCGTATTGATTGACATCTTCTATTCTGGTCCCTCCCGCATTCGCTCATTTGAATATTCGATTCTACCTACCGTCATGACATCGCTTTGGAAAAATTGGGTTTCGTGTATCCGGGGACAAAAGGACGAAGACGAAGTACCAGAGTCTGGAAAACGTTTTCCTGTTTTGAAACTTCCACAAATTGTCATGGGAGAGTTTATAAAGCACTTGGAGCCGACGGAGTTGTGAGTTTTTTTCGATTTTTTTCTGGCATTCAATTTTTGGGATCTGACAATTTTGGTGAGGTGTCAATAGTAAATTTATGTTAATATCCAGTAGGTAATTTTAAAAAAAAACTGTTTGAAATCAGTACGAGACCCAAAATTTGGCGCTCTTTCGGCGCAGTATCCCCTATTTATAGTGAAGGTAAAATATCGAAGTATTCAAAATCAACATTTTCCCAAAATTCAAAATGTTAGAATTATCTCCGTCAAATTTCCAGTCAAATGGTGTAGTTTTCATTAAAATTGGCCTGCTTGAAATCGAGTTATGAAGTAAAAGAAAATAAGAAGTCCCGCGATGAGCCTGGATGGCCCACGCCATATCCATAGCCGTAGCGCCGCCGGCAGTGTACTGAATAGAGTGAAAATTATACAGATCGATGGGAAATTTGATGACGATGATGTTAGTATTTTGAACTTTCAAAAAATATCGATTTTGAAGTTTTCCGGAGGTGCCATCCGGGCCAAAACGGCCCGGTGTGGGCCGACGATTTTCTCCCCTCTAAATTGTGATTTTCAAGTCAAAATTTATATGAAAATGTAGAACTCAATAAGATCTACAGAATGGTAATTAGAATATTCTAATCCCATAATTATTTTTTCCAAAAAACGCCCGAAAGCGGCCGGGCCGAGCTCACGAAAATCACAAGTTAGAGGGGAGAAAATCATAGACCCGCGGCGGTTCGTTTCCGCCTGGAACGTAACCCTGTGATTTTCACATTCACACTATAAATATGGGACCCTGCATGTTTCCTTTTTGCAAAAGCTTTGGATTTTCGAAATTCCACTCCTCTTCCTAAATTCTGGGCCTTCAATCATCTATTTTTTCCAGACTCAAATTCTCCTTCACTTCAAAACGTACCCATGAAATCTGCAAATCTCATATATGGAGGTGCCGGACATCATGGATCGAATATCGATATCCCACTGAACTACGTCTAAGCTTTGATGGAACCCAGTACATCACATATAACTTTCATCACACTTCTGATATAAAGGAAGGTGATGTCTTCATGGAGCAAAGCGTTAGCAAGAATGCTAACTGGTCCATTGATAATAGGATTGGTCCAGAATGGTTTAATAAGAAGAGGTTAAAAGGTTACAATGTATTTTCGGAGGATCCAGTTGACATGGTTTACACATGGGCTCTTTACTTCAAAACGCTGTACACTTTCAATAATAATCGGTTGTATGTGAAGCCAACGAACACAGTGGATCGAGCCAAAAGATTTCTGAAAATGTTCATAGGAATTCATGGTCGGAAGGTTTTTAATCTTGCCGTCGAAGTTGACCTAAATGGTGATTATCGACCACGTCTTCACCTGGCTGGAAGCGCTGTTCTTGATTTTCAAGTTCAGTCCGTTGTCACTTATGATTTGGGCTCTCGATACATTTACAAAGCGTTCAATGCAAGCTTTGAAAACTTGCAAACGGCGTTGAATTTGAAATATCGATATGTGGATTTGAGGAGTTCAACGATTACTGATGAAGAGATGAATATGTTTATCAAAGAATGGAATGTAGATCTCATCGATGATTATGAATTTGACACTATATCAATTCGAAGAAATTATGCTGAGAAACAGGTTGATTTCGATGTGTTGCTGGGTGGATTGGTGTATGAGAGATTAGAAGATAATCAAGCACGAGACTACCATAGGTGAGACAATCAAAATTTAGGGACTCTAATCGAGTTTAAGGACAATTTGACGGGGCCGGTCCGGGCCGAGCTTAAGAATTTTTTTTCGGCTCGGCCTGTTTCGGAAAAAATGCCAAGTTATCTCTAAATTTTAAAGGTGAAACAGAAAAATGTGTCATAGATATCTTTAAAATTTGTATACATGATATAGCAACTAAAACTGGAAATCAAAAATTAGATTAGGACTGAAAATATTTGATAGATATTTTTCTCACGGGCCCGGGCCGAGAATTTCAGCTTTCGGCCCGGCGTCTGTTGCATCCCTGGTCGAAAAAAGTCAACTTTGAGGATCTAAAAAAGTGTTTTCTAGATGTCCGATTTTTCTGAAATTGCGCAGGTGGATAGAGCAACTCTAGAACTCTATTTCTTTAGTTGACAACTTTTTGATAGCAAGCTTGGTTCTTGAGATAGTCTGCGTCTCTCGCCTCCTGCTTCTCTCTAGCGCGCGCCAACTCATGGTGCAACTTTGGCACGCTATATCTCGAGAACCAAGCAAGCTATCGAAAAGCTGCCAACTACAAAAATAGAGTTATTGAGTTGCTCTATACATCCACAAAATTTCAGAAAAATTAGATATCTGGAAACCACGTTTTCAGACCCTTAAAGTTGACCTTTTTTATTCACAAAACCAAAAATTTCCAAATTTTCAGAGCCATCGACAATCTCGCAGTCGACAAACACCATGGCTTTGGTGGCTTCGATGTTTTCCGAGAAGATGGAGACATCCTTTCAATCTATTTCGAATACGATCGTCCAATTGATGGAGTTGTCTATTTCAGTCCATTGAATCCTAACTGGCACACCATTCATTTCGTCTCCTGGCTTCCAGAAGATATGAGATAATGATATGTGGATTTGATTTTATTGTTTTTACACAATTTCAAATTATGACTACTGCATCTCATTTTTGGAAATAAAGATTCATAATTTCAAGAAGTTAGTCAGCATTACAAAGCTTTCCAGGGTTCGGAGCTCTGAAATTCAAAAATTGGAATGTTCAGATACTACAAAAGTAAAAATTGCAATATTTCATGTTTCCAAGATTCCCTGTCTTCTAATTTTCAAAATTTTAAATTCCATTTATTTACGTTGGTCAATTTCCAGATGTTTACTTTGCCTCCAGATGTTCAAAGTTTCAAATATTCATAACTCACATGTATTCAAATAATCTTGAAGTACCAAACATAAAAATCATTGAAACTTTTGTATACCAAAAAATTTTTATTTTTGAAAGAAAATGTAAATTTGAAAGATAAATTGGGAACTTTAGACTTTATACAATCAATTATTGCTTCTTCTGCTGGAATCTTCTGATTGGTTGAAGAGCACGACGTTGGAATTTGCGGTTGTGGGCGGTACGAGCCTTGGCGCGCTTACGGTCTGAAAATGGGAAATTTTGCAAGAAGACGTTATCTGAGGATTCAGAATTTGTTAGGAACTATAGAGCTTTCCGAAAATATTGGCATTGGAAACCTTGAAAAGCTCATACGCTTTGAAGTACACAAAAAAATTCGAATGTGTTACAAATGATTGTGGATTTTCAGAATCCTTCGTCATCAGACGATGCTTGAAAAGTTCAGATTCCACAAAACTCACACTCCGAAGCAGCAGTAGTAGTCTCCGAATCCTCCTCCAAAACCTCTGTGTCAGTTGGTGGTGGCGGTGGTGGTGCAGAATAGAACGGCTTCTGTGGGTATTCAGAAGGCTTCACAGTGGCCACGGGATACTTCTTTGGTTGAGGATAGGCCGCTGGAGTTGTTGGATAAAGAGATGGTGGTGGAGTTGGATAGGATGGAGTAGTTGGGTAGGAGTCAGCTACAGGGTAGGCACATTGAACCAAAACGGCTAGAAGGGCAGAAGAGATGATGAGGGAACGCATTTCTGAATGGATGATTTCTAGAAGATTCTGTGATCTCTTTTATACTATTCCTGCTAGATTCAACTTTGACCAGTATGCAGCAAGGGTAAGCGAATTCATACAAACCTATTATGTCCTTTTAATGAGGTTTCTCCTTGCAAGACCGGTACATAATGGTGTGTCTTGATCACTATGGGTCACGTTCCAGGGTGTGTCCAGGAATTGGTAGTATTGGTTTTTGATGTTATTCGGAACTTTGAAGTATTTGTAGTCAATAAACAGCAATCAGAAAGTTTCAAAAAGCGTACTGTAGATAGAATGAAAAGTAGAATAAGACGATGTGGAAAGAAATGTGGAACTCGAGGCTGGCCCTGGGCCCGTGAGAGGGTCGCGGCCCCGGCCGGGTCTGTCACCGAACATTTTTTAGAACCGGGGCCCGACCGACCGCGGCCGTGAAATCTGACAGCCTTGCACATAACTGAAAATTTCGAAAATCGGAAGATTAATGTAATAGTGAGAATCAAGGCTGTCACACGACCGGCCCCTGGCACGGGCCGAGGCTAGGTTGCCATGGTTGAATCCGGCCGTACTTTTGATAAAAAGCTTTTTGGATCAAAGAAGGTCCGGGCCGGGCCGGCCGTTTAAGTACACTTTTCATATTGAAACTCCGCTTTTTGATCACAATATTCCGTACAATTCCAGAGTGATTATTGATCATCTGCATTTTACCTAATACCAGGAACCAAAGTACTATGTATCTCTTCCCCATTACTCCTTTCTTCTACACACTCATTATTCTCCCTTTCTAGCAGAAACTAACACTCATTACTACCGAGAACCTTAACGATGTCCATTTTCTAGTACTACCAGTTCCCCTCCACCGGCCAAAAGTCAAGTCACTCTATCACTATAAAAGACAGGGCCCCTCTAGTCAAAATATCAACTGACAATGCGTTCCCTCATCATCTTCTCCGCCTTTCTAGCCGTCTTGGTTCAATGTGCCTACCCGGTGGCTGACTCCTACCCAACCACTCCATCGTATCCAACTCCACCACCATCTTATCCGGTTCCAAAGAAGTATCCAGTTCCACCAGCATACCCAACAAAGCCATCATACCCATCCGCACCAGTGGCCGAGTATCCTCAGAAGCCAACCTATTCTGCGCCACCAGCACCCGCTCCATCTGCATACAGCTCTTTCAACGAGAACGAGGTCGCTTCGGATTCCGAGTACACCACCTATGCACCAACTTCTGAGTGTAAGTTGGAGAGGGAGGAATTGTGGAGATTCTGATTTTCGAAAAATTCGGAGCTTCTTTGAAACTTTGGAATTCAAAATCTTTGGAACAAAGTTTTCTTTCGAGAATTCAGAAGACTCGAAGTATTTGTGTGTTTCGATATTTCTAAACTTTTAAAGTTCCGAATCTTAACATCTTCATAAGGCTCTAATGCTCCTGAGTCCCAAATAATTGTGAATCTTAAACTTCCCAATTTCAGACCGCAAACGCGCCAAGGCTCGTACCGCCCAAAACCGCAAGTTCCAACGTCGTGCTCTTCAACCAATCAGAAGATTCCAACAGAAGAAGCAATAATTTTTCTGAATCTTTTTTTCAATTCTATGTATTTTGATACTTGATTACGATGTTAGAATGAATTTTACTTTTACCCCCAGCACGACATCCTCGATTGAAAATTGGAAGTATGAAATTTTATCAAATTTTTGGCGTGAACTCTTGAATAGAGATAATCTTTTAGATTTTATTCCACTTTGAGCTGGAATTACAAAATCTAGTGTATTGTAGAAACTTTTTAGGTTGCTCAAAATACGATTCAACTTTTCCTGATCAAGTTAAACCTAAATTTGCCTATGGTCGTTATTATTCGACCAAATAACATTTCGGCTGTTCTCGGCAACTTTTGGGCGAGGACTTGTCGTCTTCTGAGCGGACCTTGGGCGGATGTCGCCTTATTTTTTTACTGAAGCCGCCTAAGATCAGCTCAAAAGACGCCCAACCTTCGCCAAACCTTCGCCTAAACTTCGCCATTTGCATCATAGGCAGTAGGGGCTCCCCTTCATTTTCTTGCTGAATTTCATCCTAAAACAACAAAAACACTTACATATTATTATAATTTATTAATACTACACAAGAAATACATTGAAAGGAAAAAAAATTTAAATAGAAAAAACGAAAATTCGACATTTATTATAATTTTATCGTTGCTGCTACTGATTCCTGTTGTTGTGGAGAACTCCTCCGGTGGCTTGATCTATTTGGTGATGTCTTCATTGTCTTTCCATTCAGCGAATATCTGAAAAAAAAACATATAGAAATTCGTCTTTTTCAGTCAAAGTTACCTTGAAGATTAGCCATTTGACGACTATAATTTTCTGTGTAGCACTTTGAATTGAGCCGAAGTTTTTGATCGAATTCTGAAACAGATGAGTTCAACAACCAATTATCACAATTTTCACTTACATTAATATTTTTCATTTATTCGAATCGAAAATTCTTTGAAGTCCCCAAAACTTTCGTATTGTAATCGAGGTGAATTTGTCCAAACTTGAAATCAGTGAGTGAGATCTATAATATAAGAGATATCTGTGATATAATAAGCCAAACGACAATATAAGAAATGAAAAAACTTTACGAAAAAAAAATGTTTTGATGTTTTGGCGGACGCGACGCGGCCGCTCGCCTTTAAAGCTCGCCCAAGGTTCGCCCAAGGTTCGCCCAAGTTTCGCTTAAACATTTATCAGCAGGAAAAGTGTACGACTCCATTGCCATAACGCTTTGTTCGCCTAACGTTCGCCAAACTTTCCAACGTGCGATCTAAAACCGGCAAATTTCCGCCCAAAAGTTGCACCCTTCCATTTCATGTGCTTGGTACGAAACTCTCGCCCAGAAGTTGCTCAACTTTCGCTCTAAAGCCGCCGTAGCACAGCCAAACCTTCGCCTAGTATACGAAGATGCTTGAACACGTCAACCTTCGCCCAAAAGTTGCTGAACATCCGCTCAAAAGCCGAACTTTGGACAAAGTCCGCCCAAAAGTTGCCAAAGTTTCGCTCAAAAGCCGAAAATGGCCCAACCTTCGCCTTAAAGTTGCGGGCATATAGCCGAGATGTTAACTCAAAATATAAAAGTCAACATGAGTCGTTTCAGGATGACCCATATATCAAGATAAATATAACAAAGTTGACGTCCAAAATTAATTTTTATACCCTCAGATAGCTGATATTGTTTTTAACATTTCTATCTCGGCCGATTTTCAATTTAAGTTTTTATCTCAAGTATGAACAAAATCACGGATTTTCAGTACTAGTTTTTTCTGCTTTTGAAAAGATGAAAATTGCCCCAAATTGTCAGAAAAAAAGGTCGCCGTGAAACCTGTTTCCATTCCAGAATGCCGTGCCCAGTTCAAAAATTTTGAATCAAAATTGCAGAAATGAAAGATTTTATTCAGCGGGAGCAGAAAAGTCAAAAAATTCGGGCAGTATTGAAAAAAGTCAAAGTATTTGTCAGCAAGTACAATTAGTGTTTGGCCTTCTTATGGAAACGGAATCTTCTGATTGGTTGCAAATGACGGCGTTGCTTGAACCGGCGGTTGACAGCGGTACGAGCGCGGGCGCGGGCACGAGCCTTGGCCTTGGCGCGGCGGCGGTCTGAAATTTTTGGGTGTCTTGCGGATTTTTGATTTCTAAGGCTGAAACGTACATGATGATTGAGCTCCGCCTCCAGTAACGCTGTTATCTGATGATGCTGTTCCTGGCGAATAGGTACCGTAGTTCAAAGAGTTGCCTCCGACGATACCACCAGAAGACAAGGATCCTCCGTAGGTTGGGCTCGATCCACCACCACCTCCTCCATATTGAGAGCTCAATGAAGGAGAGCTGACCACCTGAGCATCGGTTGGCGGGGATGGTGGAGCGGGTGCCGATTCTACAGTAACCGAAGCGTCATCCGATGAGTATCCACTTGGCTTTGTTGGTGGCGGTGGTGGCGGAGGAGCCTGTGGTGGAGCTCCGCCCACTTCTGGAGCAGATTGCCGTCCGTAGGAATGCTTCGTGGCATAGGCGTTTGGCGGAGTTGGATAGGAGTTTTGTTTGGGGACGACGTAGGAGTCTGGAGCTGTTGGATAGCTGCCTTGGGCCGTGGCGTATCCGGAGTGAGCACCAATGACTAGCAGGGGGAATAGAATGAGGAATTTCATTTTTGAGTCGGATGATTTTTCTAAGAATCTCGATGCACTTTTATACCCGTTCCATTCCTATTGTCTTCTTCTCACCTTTGACCACTTTTGGGGGAAACCGGAAAATGGGGGAGGGTACTAGTACACACATCGTAAGGAGGGCCCGCCTTGAAACGACCTCCAGTTATTTTGGAAAACTGACAGTGAGGAACAAATTAAGATGATTGAGTTTTGGAGGAGAAGATTATATGGTTTGGAGGAATCTGAAGGGAAATTATAGAGTTCTAGAATGGGGTTTAGTGGGTAGAAATTTTGATGATTGGTTTCTTGGATTCTTGGATTCTTGGATTCTTGGTTTCTTGGATTCTTGGATTCTTGGATTCTTGGATTCTTGGGTTCTTGGATTCTTGGATTCTTGGATTCTTGGATTCTTCTATTCTTGAATTCTCTGTCTGTAAACCCTTCTTTCCAGATTTCCTTCCACATTTTCGATCATAAATCAAACCACCACTTCTGATTAGTCATCTAACTTTTGCAACTTGAAAAACCCAAAAAATTTCTTGAAAATTCTAATGCACTTGAGAGAAAGAAAGGAGAACTATTATAGTTTTGTTTCCGTCCTCTCAAGAACGCAACACAAACAGAACACACAGACACTAATAAAAGAATTAAAGGACATAAGAAAAGGTGGAAATTTTTGGTATTTCGGTGTCCTCCATGTTTATAGTTTGAACAGTAGAAACTTGGTTTAGGAATAACATTGACCAGGTGGCTGTCGCCCCTCCGGGGCTCATCCACCTGGCCTTCGCTTACTCTAAGTTTTGAGCTTTCAGTTCCATTTTCAGAGCCTGCGGCTCTGTTTCTTTGAAGTGGGAACCTTCGGTTCCATTTTCAGAGCCTTCGGCTCTTTTTCTAAATGCAGGGAACCTTCGGTTTCGTTTTCAAAGCCTTCGGCTCTTTTTCTAAATGCAGGGTACCTTCGGTTCCATTTTCAGAGCCTCCGGCTCTTTTTCTTGAAACTGGGAACCTTTGGTTTCACTTTCAGAGTCTTCGGTCCTTTTTCTAAAACTGGAAACCTTCGGTTATTTTTCTAAAACTGGAAACCTTCGGTTAATGCAGGGAACCTTCGGAACAACAAAGCGTCACATTTAGTACTTCTTGGAATCAGATTAGACACATTTTGAAATTTCAAACCACGATAACGTTCTTTCAACCTCAACTTTTCCGAAATTTTCTTACATATTCTGTCTCCTCACGTCGAGACGAACAGAATGGTATAAAATTCGACCCATCTATCTCTTTCCCTCGCCAATCTCACCCCAAACTTGGGTAATTGAACCGACGCCCCAGTTCTTGTCGGCGGGGGTGATGAAATCAAGCAGCCGACATCAATCGAGGTCCGCGTCGGCCACTATACTTTGTGTGTGCGCTGCCTCTCTGCCGCCGCGCAAGTGAAAATGTCTCTGCCTCTCTGTCGTCACACGTGCGAAAATGAACCTAGTTGCTCATAAAAAGTGCTCCAGAATGCTTCAAAATTGGAATTTCGAAAAACAAAAAAGTCGTGCATCATCCTCAGATATTCAGGAACAAACTGTGCCAATCTCTGAAAAATCGGGTCATTCTGAAGCGAGTTATGACTTGCAACACATTTTTTGTACCGAAATTAGTACTGAAAATTCATTAAAAGAGCCGTAACTTGCTCAATTTTCAAGATATCAAAAATCTAAACATATGGGCATCATCTCAGAAAAATTTCTGATCTTTCTGTATAAAAATGACTTAAATCGGTTCAGGTTGAGCAGAGTTACAGCTCGCGACAAACAGACGAACATACATTTTTTAGTTTTCAAATGTTATTAGTAAAGATAATATCAGTGTATTGTTCATAAAACTGTTTATAAAAAAACTGTTGATTTTGGGATTTGAGCCTCGAGACAATTTTCTGAAAGAATTTTTTTTTGAAAGATATTCTTGAAGATTACTGGACTTTTTCTGATAGATTACTGTACTTTTTCTGGAAAATTACTGTACCTTTTCTGAATGATTACTGTAATTTTTCTGAAAGATTACTGTACCTTTTCTGGAAGATTACTGTAATTTTCCTGAAAGATTACTGTACCTTTTCTGAAAGATTACTCTACTTTTCTGAAAAATTACTTTTTCTGGATTATTCTTTACTTTTTCTGGAAGATTCTGTACTTTTACAGAAATTCAGAGTCACAATACCAAAATCTAGATTTCTGAAAATCTGTACAAACGCGAAACTGCCCAAAACCTCGACCGTAACCAGCCCGCCGTGGTCGAATCTAGTCTTCCTTTCCGAAGCAATCCTTACCACTAGTACTCAATTCAAAATCAGCCTAATAATTCAATTGATATTCTTTTCCTAGAGTACTGTTGTATTTGAGAGTCCAAAATTTTTAAAATTCCTACACGCCCTCAAAGTTCCAAACCAAAAATCTGTGATCCTTGAATTCACTGCCTTTGAAAAATCCCCCCACATGTGCCCTCACTTTCTGCAATCCACTTGAAATTTTTTTCTTGAAAAAAAAACTTTCGGAATGTCCACTTGGCAAGAGACTTCCGGAGGTTGATCATCGGTTTCTAAACCAAATGACCTTAAACTGTTTCTCACTCCACGTGTGTCCATGTTTCAAGTACTTATTTGTATTTTGAGTTGTAAACAACCAAAGAACCTTGAGAAGAAAAAATTTTAATTGAAAAATTCAACACCTAGAGAGAAAAAGAAAAATGTACAGACATTTCAGCTATTAGAGGGGGGGCTTAAACTAGAAATTTAAGCCTTGGAAAGATGTTTGCGGTATCCGCTGGAAGCCGATGCGGATGTCTCGACGACTTGCTCGGTGGCCTGGGATCCGTAGGATTCCTAAAAATTCAAAAATTAGGTAGGGTCATCTTCCAAAACTCCTCACCTGAGTTTGAGCTGGCGCGGCCTCGAAGGTCTGTTGCTGTACAACAGTCTCTTGTTGGGCCTGAACTGGAGCCTGCTCTTGATAAGTCTGTTGTTGTTGGACTGGAGCAATGGCGACTGGAGCCGAGACAATTTGTTGTTGTTGGTATTGCTGTTGTCCTCCGGAGATCACAGCGGATGGTCCTTGTTGGTATCCGGCTCCACCTTGGGCGGCTCCTCCAAACCCTCCTTGAGCTCCACCGGCGTATCCTCCGGCTCCACCTTGTTGTCCACCGAATCCTCCTTGGGAAGCTCCAGCGTAACCTCCCTGTCCTCCTTGGGCACCTCCGAAGCCTCCAGCGCCTCCTTGTCCAGCTCCAGCGTATCCTCCAGCTCCTCCTTGGGCTCCACCGAATCCTCCTTGGGAAGCACCGGCGTATCCTCCTTGTCCTCCCTGGGCTCCTCCGAATCCTCCTTGTCCGGCTCCGGCGTATCCTCCGGCTCCTCCTTGGGATCCTCCAAATCCTCCCTGTCCTCCTTGAGCGTATCCTCCAGCTCCTCCCTGAGCTCCTCCGAAGCCTCCTTGTCCGGCTCCAGCATATCCTCCGGCTCCACCTTGTTGTCCTCCGAAGCCTCCAGCTCCGGCATATCCTCCTTGACCTCCCTGGGATCCTCCGAAGCCTCCTTGTCCTCCTTGAGCGTATCCTCCGGCTCCTCCTTGGGATCCTCCGAATCCTCCTTGTTGTCCTCCAAAGCCTCCAGCTCCAGCATATCCTCCTTGTCCTCCTTGAGCCGCTCCGAATCCTCCGGCTCCTCCTTGAGCGTATCCTCCCTGAGATCCTCCGAAGCCTCCTCCACCAATAGCAGGCGACGCTTGGTACGATCCTCCAGCTCCTTGAGCCCCACCGAATCCTCCGGCTCCAGTGTATCCACCTCCGCCGATTGGCGCTGGTGGTGGTGGCGGTGGTGGTGGTGGAGCGTAGGCGGCCGGTGGTGGACCGGCTGGAGCAACAGCGTATCCTCCGGCGGCTGGGGCTGGCGCGCCTCCTCCGCATCCTCCGCCGCACGCTGGTTTTGGTGCACAGCAACCGCCGCCACCGCCGCCGCCGAGGCCGAGAAGCGAGAAGAGGAAGGCGTTGGAGCAGCCGATGAGGGCGAGAAGGACCACAGTCTTCATCATGGTATTACTGGAAAATATCACATAAAAGATCAGATGTAAAATGCTCTATGAGTCTAAGTCTAAGCCAGAAAAGAAAACTTGATGTATCACAAGTGAGGAAATGCTGTACTAACTGATGACATACGATACCTCCCCAAACAAACCCATTTCCTTATATACACTCTACTTTTTTGAACCCCTATGATTTGTGTAAAACTGTCATTGCCATCTCCATCCCATCTTCTTCCTCCTCTTCTTCCTTTTTTCCGCCTTGTCTACCGCATTTCTCATATCCGATTTGTGGACATGATAAGCCTCCTCTTCGATTTTTCCATGATCATTAACCTAGTCTTTAGGGAAAGAACAGGATTGCGTCATGATCTAAAAAACACCCCGAGGATCCCCCTTTTCTGTCTTATGTATTTGCCAATGCAAAAATCTTTGTCGTTATCGTTCAACGTAACATGTTTTATCGACTGTTTATTATGGTGTAAAACCTGGAAAAGAATGGGTATAATAGATGCTATGAAGAGGTGTAATGATTGGGTAGTAATGATAAAGAATAGCGGGAGAGAAAGTTGAAGGAAATGGCGACCTTTAAAAGGTGCTAGTTGTGAGGGGACGAGTATTGTATATAAGCCAAAGGTGTAAAAGTCAGAGAACGTGAAAGGTTGGTTTATTTCGGTAATATGGGCCTCAGACCATGGCTACCGTGGCATTCTGATTTGGGTACTTCTTTGAGCGGCCGCGCGGCCCTGACCTTTTTTGACCAGAAGAGCTTGTTTTTGAAAGGACGGCCGGATTTAACCACGGCAACCTACCCACCGCCTCAACCGCGACCGTATTTGTGAAAGCCTTACCAAAGGCAATTTGTCAAAAGCAAAGGCCGCTGCCTGGGCCGTGGGTATGTTGCTTGAATCCGACCGTCCTTTGGAAAATAAGTTCTTTGGAACAAAAAAGATTTGAACAATTGGAGTTGGACGGAAAGAACTGTTGGAATCAGATCGATCGGAAATTTTCTTCCAAAAATTCCGATAGTTTGGCTCAAAAGTTTTTTTTGAAAAAAAAATACAGGAATTTGTTCTACATCAAGTTTTAGGTCCAAAACAAAAAACTAGACCTTCTGAAAGTAGATTTCAGTTGAGTTATGGTCCCTAAAAATTTCACTAGAGCTTTGATGGCTGTAACTTCCTAGAACCAAAATTTTCGAAAAAAATCAACTGCAGTGGTCAAGGACCTTCCTTCGGCCGAGCAGTCGCCGTAGGTTTCCATGACCATAAACAGAATGCCGCGGCCGGCCGTGGCCCACAGTCATGCCGCACAGATGGAATTGAATCTAAGAGTGAGCCACGGGACCTTAAACGAGCATGACAATGGAGGCCTCTGGTTATTAATTGTTCAGTTCTAGGTTCTATGGCAGTACTGCCCTGTCTGATACTGACTTCAACACCATATCCATTTTTTTATCCGGGTTCAAACTTCTCTATCACGGATGCCAAAGGCCCAACACTTCCTTCTTCTCCTCTTGTTTTGTTTTCTCCCGCTGACCATTCATCGTCAAAACGAAAATTACGTAATGCTTGCACAACGAATTCGGCAACTATCCGAGTGAAAGTTTCGCAACGAGAAATTTGCGTGTTTTCCTTTTCGCAAATGTCTTATTGGTCAAGGGAATGCTGTTGGGATATTGGGACCATTGGACAAAATTGGATACCGCAAAAACCCTTGGAAAGTTTAAAACTCTGTGTTATGGTTCTGATCGGAGGCCAAAAGTCCAGCAGTCTAGATTTTTTTCCGAGTATACCCGAAACTGTGAAAAATGTTGTCAACACTTCTAAAGAATCTACCAGTGTTAATTTCCGGAACCTCGAAAGTAATTTGGGCTCACGAATAACAGGAAATACGGTAGCCAAGTTCCCCGCCAACCCCCTCACTTCTCATTACTATTCTAACCATGCCGTATATTCAAGATTTCTCTCGGAATATCGCGGAACTCGGATTCCTTACCACAATGATCGGAAATTCAGTTCTGATCTATCTGACCGGATGGATGACCAAACAGATCCAGGGTCCCTACAAGCGAATGATCATCATTTTCGCTTGCCTTGGACTCTCATTCTCCATTGTGGAAATGTTAGCCAGGCCGTTTGTGCACAGCTATAACGGAGCCTTTGTGTACTTTAGCTTGGCCAAAGAGATTTCTGGATTCGAGGGAGTTGTGACTTTCCTATTGGCTTTGTATGCTGGTCTGTACGCAGCTTTGATATCGTTTGTAGCTGTTCAGTTCATTTTTCGGTACTTCATTCTGAACAAGTAAGGTTTAATGAGACTATCGGGATCTAGGCTTCACAACTTTCAGCCAAGACACGGCCACAATGCTGTTCAAAGGTTGGAAAATGGGCATTTGGGTTTCATACTCGCTGATCTTTGGAGCACTCTGGATCTTCATTTGTTTCTTCTGCGGAAAGTTTGATGAGTACTCAATGGAGTATACAAGGTTCGGAAAATTTGTGGATGGGGTCAATTAATAAGATAGTTTTTTAGAGAGGAAATGCTGAGAGTCTACAGTATGAACATCAGTGAGACTGCTGGCATGATAATTGTGGCTTATGTAAGTTGAGGAATTGGGCCTAACGCGCTCCATCAAAAATCAGAATTTGAATTCTAAATTTTGGCGTCGTTTTGATAGTTTTCTTATTGAGGCGCACTTTCTCATCGACCACATCCATGATAAAAAAAATTAGAGTTTCCTATGGGGCGGGCACAAACGGGCACCGGCTACCCGCCTGCTCGCCGTTCGATACTTTTCGTGTTTGCAGACAATGCACCAAACTTGACGACACTTCGCATATTCACTGTATTTTAAGGGTTCCATTCGATCGGGAAATTCAGCTGACCGACCGACTGCCGACCGAGCCGACCGATTTTGTGCATTTGCGCGTCGGCGTTTATGAAACTTTTGTGGCTAACGTAAGCCTTTTTTGTCACTCAACGCGCAAATGCACAAAATCGGTCGGTCGGCTGGGTCGGTGGTCAGTCACCGGTCGCCGATTTTCGACCGGCCGAAATGGAACCCTTACAGTATTTGCTGCAGAATATTTCATTTCCGACGCTAAAATACTGTAATTGACGTAAAATTTTGTAAAATTGTTTGCCAACACAATAGTACCATGAGACGAGCGGGCGGGTACGGTCATTTAAATTACCCCTGGATGGAAACCCTAACAAAAATGGTATTCCAGGAACCCAGCAAGACAAACCCCGGTCAATTACAGTTGAGGAAGAGTGCTGCTGTTTTTTGGTGTGGAACAGTTTCGATTTTGGTAGGTACAGAGCGAAGACTCTAACATAAAGAGATATTTGATTTTTGAAACTTGACTTCCCCGAAAACCATAGAAAACTTTATTCAGATTTCTGATAGTGAGATTCTGAAAGTCATTATTTCGACAAAACCCTAAATTTCAGCTCATCCAATACATCGTTATGATCTTCTGCGGTACCTCAATGCACTTCCAAATGGTCGAGAAACTCAAGCGCTTCTCCATGACCCATCAGCGTCTCCAGAAGCAGTTCTTCAAAACTCTCGTCTGTCAAATCACCGTCCCCACCGTTCTCTTCCATATGCCAATTGTCCCTGTACTTTCCGCCCCTTTTCTTAATCTGAAAATCAGCATTCAATCTGGAATCATATACAGTTTCTTCAGTCTCTATCCACCGATTGATAGCTTTCTGCTGATGTATATCGTGTCGGATTATCGGAATGCGTTGAGTAGTGAGTGAACGATTGGAAATAAACAAATTTAAATGAGATTTTTCAGAAATGTTCAGCCGCAACAAGCAAGTCTACACTGGAAGTACCGCGTTCTCGACAAATGTCAGTGTTCGAATGTCATAATTTTTTGTCTGAAGTTTCAAAAACTTTGTTAATTTTGGTCATGTGTTAAGAATGATAAAAACTTTTTAAAACATGACTTTGAACTTGCACGCACACTAGAGAGGCACAGACGGCGAGAGTACTCTTGCTCTCTGCGTCTCCTTAGAGGCCTAACTTTGCAGCGTGTTATATCTAGAACCGTAAGTGCTATCAAAAAGTGCTCAACTACAAAAATGAGTTATATTTTACGCTGAGCAATTTTGTAGTTGAAAACTTTTTTATAACTCTGATGGTTCTACAGATATACAGGAAACCAAGACGACGAGAGTGCTCTTGATTTCTGCGTCTCCTTGGAGTCCTAACTTTGAATCGTGTTATTTCAATAACCGTAAGAGCTGTCAAAAAATGTTCAACTACAAAAATATGTAAAATTTTAAGCTGAGCAATTTTGCAGTTGGAAACTTTTTAATAGACCCAATGGTTCTGGAGACATACAGAAAAACACAGATGACGAGAGTACTCTCGATTTCTGCGTCTCCCGTTTGGTTGTAACAAAGAAGGATGACATAATTTCTTGTCACAAGTTTCATTATTTTTCACTGTTTCCGTGTTAAAAATTATTAGAAAAAATGATTTTTAGACATTACTTTGTATTTGAGATTCAGGTACAATTTTCAGCGTACGGATTTTGATTTTTTTAAAAATTTGAGCTCAATTTTTCATTATTAGCACTAAAATGTATGGAATCCAAGTTCAAGTTTTTTCGAAGTTTGAATTTGACTTTTTGAAAATTTCAAAACGAAGCTCGATGTCTCCACTCTATTTCAGAGAAACCCTCTCAAAACTATTTTAGATAAAAATACACTTCTTTCTGAAAATAAAACCAAAAAACCAACTTCCGATCTCCCGCATGCATCAAAAAACCGAGAAAAGCGGATAAGAATACGAAGAAGATGAATTACGATGAGTTTGTTTATATTTTCCGTTCCAAGACATTCCCGCTTCCTCTTTTTTTTTCGCTCCAAGAATCCTTGACACAAATCCAATTGGGCTTCCAATTTCTCCGCGCTTCTTTTTCAGTTCCCCCACTAACTTTTTGTTGTCGTTTTGGGTATGTGCTCCGGAGAGCTCATAAACTTATGACCCTTCCTTTGGAGCTCAACAACTTTTAGTTTTCACTTTTTTCCCTTTTTTGTTGTGGAACACTCAGACATGCGAATTCCTCTAATTGAATATTCAACACTGGCACACGAGACTCTTGCCCCTTGTCCCATACACTTCACTTAACAAGATATGGAGCATATGGACGAAGAAGGGTGTGGCATACCTGATTGAGTTTCGGAGACAGAAAAAAAAGCAAAAAGTGTTTTTTTGTCATTTTTTGTGTTATTTCGTTGATCTGGTTTTGGGATTTATGTTCGAGTTGCAGAAGGGTTTTCAATTTGGAAATCCAGTAGCAGAAAAAATTTAATTTTTGAGGATTTATGTTTTTGGAAAGTCTGGGAATCTAAATTCAAAATAATTGAAAGTCAAGGTTCTAGATTTTCGCCCCATTGATTCTGAAGTTTTTCAGATTCCGGAATTCCGAAGCTTTCGTTGTCGAAGATTCGAAAGTCTTCAGATTCTTACATCTTAGAAACCGAGGTTCATCGGTTTTGAAAAATTTTAATTCAACGATAGTAAGATTCTCGAAATTTCCGAGTTTTCAGATTCTGAGATTCTTAGCTCTTGAGATTATGATGTCCTGAGATTCTGAATTTTCAACATTCTGAGATTCTGATATCAGAACTCCCGGAATCCAACAATTTCAAAATTTTCAAAATTTTCAAAATTGAAAAATTGATAACTTTTTCCGGGACGGGCCCACGGGCCGGGTTTGGTTCCTAAAGCCGTCGTAGGTTCTTCAAATGAAAAATTATGCGAAAAGTTCTGAAAACTGCATTTTTAAACCAAGGAACTCCTTTCGAGATTCCGAAGTGATAGGAGGAACCAAAACAGATCCCATTTTTCAAAAAAACTTTTTTTTGAACCTTCCATCTGTCCCGATCCCCAATACGTATTGATTTTTTTGTCACCTCTATTACTCGTTCTCATGTTTTTCTATGTACCAAAACTCCTCACTAATTCTCATCCCCTTTGTAACCTAATCCAGGAGAAACGGTCTGTTTCTTAATTTTTCTATTTTTTTCAATTTCCAAAGGTTCGACATGAAAACAATCTTTCTTATTTTTCTTCTTGATTCTTATTCCTGTCGCCTCATTGTTATTACGTAGATACTCTCTGTCTTCCTTTCCACATCAATGCTCCTTTTCGGGATTAAAGAAAATAAAAAATGAAGAGAAAAGACAACGGTTTTGTTTTTGTGTAATAGGTGTGAAAAATTGGAAAAGAATCGAGCATTAAAGTTGTCCCCTATCTTTTTTCTACGAATAGGAGCAGTTGAGTCAGGAGAATTGTTAATTTTTTGAGTCACACGGGGAAGTTTTCCTTATTTTTTCCGTTGCTGACTACTATATCTAATTGTAGGTTGTGGACTGGAGAAGAGAACACAAAAAAAAAGAAGGACTGCAAGGGCTGAACATCTAGATTTGCATACCTCTAATTGTCTTTGAATAAATTGGAAAAAAAACTTTTGTTTTTGTTTGTGGTTTTCTAGGTTGCCTAATTTGTGACTGTAAATACCGTAAAATCTGTATTCGAAAAGCAGGCCCCTTAATTTTTCCAGAACCAAAAAAAAAAGATTTCTGAATTCTTTGTCATAGGCCCCACATCAATTTTTTCACCTAAAACAACGAAGTTCGAGATTTGCTAATTATATCCATAACGTTTCAGAACATGGCTATTCTGACTTTCTTTTTGTGTGACGCAATGCTGAAATCACTGTCTAGTGCTCAAAAAAGAAATTTCAAAACTAGTAATTTTAAGGTCTAGACTTGGAAAGTCACCACCAAATTATAGGGTTTAAATTTAGAGTAAAATTTATAAAATCAAAAAATAAAGAAATGAAAGAGTGTTAGAGAGAATCATAGATCTTCAGAATCTTCTAGTATCGAATTGTGAATCATCTGGATTTAAGACCTTCAGAATTTCCAAATTCAGAATCAAGGAAGTCTGAAAATACGGAGGTCAGAAGTACGAGAGAATCACTAATAATCTGGACATTTGGCTAGTAACATTAAAGGTGGTGGGACAGCAAAATTTTAATTTTTCTGAAATTCCTGTGAACTGAAGCTATAGATAGTGTAAGCAATTTTTGATATGCCAACTGTTCTATTTCGGTTGATTTCCGTCCGAAAATCGGTCAAAAATAAGAACTGTCGTAAGGTATGACGCATTGTACGCATACACCACAATTGACACGCTCACGCAAAAATACACGATTTTCCCCCCGGAATTTCCCCCGGAAACTGCTGTCCCGCCACCTTTAACCTTTTGAACTGGAAGAAATCTCTAGGGACTCTAGATTATTAAGTTCCTGTGATTTTTGAGCGAAAATCTTTTCTATTTTTTAATTTTTTAATTATTTGAATGTCAATTCAAGTAGCTTCAGAATTTCCAGCTTTTTTCTGAAAATAATATTGTGGTTTTTGCTCATTTTCAGAATCCAATATTTCCATGACCTTCTAGTTTCCATACCCTCTCTTAGAAAAGTTAATGACTTCACCCAAAAATTCTTCATTTTATTGTTCCCGAAATATATTTGCCCCCACACTCACTTTATTCCCCTTCCAAGTACATGGTTCCTCATTTTTTGTTCCACCCATTATTCCCTTCTCCATTTTTCTTCTTCTCCTCCTGTCCACATCATCCGGTCCCTCTCCATCAATTCATGTCTTCTGATTCCCAAAGAAAATCAAGATTGTCCTTCTGTCCACTTTTCCTTCCGGTTTCCTGTCATCAATCTAGCACGAGGAGCACAATTTTTGCTCCTGGAGAGAGGGAGATCAATTTGTGGAGTTTTAAAGAATTTGGTCAGGGAAAAAATTTCAGAAAAATGTAAGAAACTTTGTTCGGTAATTAGAATTCAGGATGGGAAATATCTGAAATTCGCTCTAGAAAGATAAATTATTAGATTCTGGAAAGATTTTCAGATTTAGCGGGATTCTGAACTTGAGGATTCACATGTTCTTGAATTTAAAATTTCTAGTTCCTCTTCCAACTAGACTCTTCTAGAAATCACGTATGTTGCAAAACTGTTTATCTCAAAAATAGAGTTTCAGAAGGGAAGAGTCCCCATTATTTTTGTTTTTCTGAAAATTTGGATGATGCAATTTTTTGAGAAACCCTCTAAAACTTGTTGGAAACATATTTTTGACGTTAGAAGGAAAAAAAGAAGAATTTTCTATTTTCAGACTACACATTATTTGTGGCGCCATCTGAAAATTGAATCAGATTTTTTTGTGAAGAGATATTTTTATGGAGAATAACATCTTTGAGAGCAAGATGATGACTTTTCTGGAATTCCCGAAAAAAAACAAAACAAAATCGTTAAGAAAATTTTGAAAAAAAATCTTCGGAATCTCAAAATTCATATGAACTTTAGAAACTCAGTAACTCGAGACCTCTGACTTTTCGAATTTCAGAATCTCAAAACCTTCCAAACCCCAAAACTTCAGCATCTCAAAATTTTTTAGAATCCAGAATTTCACAATCTCAGAATCTTCTATTATCCAAAATTTTAGAATCTCAAGATCTTTTTTCATTCAGAATTTCAGAATCTCAAAATCTTCTAGAATCCAAAATTTCAGAATCTCAGAATATTCTATTATCCAAAATTTTAGAATCTCAAGATCTTTTTTCATTCAGAATTTCAGAATCTCAAAATCTTCTAGACTCCAGAATTTCAGATTCTCTAATTCTTCTAGAATCCAGAATTACAGAATTTTATTTTTTACAGTTCTGTGAATTTCAGAAAAAGAGACTCAAAATCTTGAAAAATCTCAAATTTTCAGAATTCCTTTCCTTTCAATCTAAAAAGTGATCTTTCAAACTTTTTTTTGCAATTCTCTACATTCTTATGAATTTTTCAATTCCATTTCTCTTCCATTTTTCAAACTTTTTGTTTTCATTCCATTATCTAAAGTTCCTTCCCCATTCTTTCAATTTTCCAATCTACAAATCTATGCCCTTTTCCATTGCTCATCCATCCGTTCATTCATTTTTTCCACTTAACAAAAAGAGAGTCAAAAGTCATTGTGTTTCAAATCGAACATTCAAATACTGAAATTGCTTCTCTATGTATTTACCCTCCCCCTCATCCACAATTTTCCTTTTCAATGAGCCAGATTGACTTTGAAGATTGTGCTATCCATCTATCTTGGAGAAGAGAGCATCCAATTTAATTGTATTTCCAGAAAAAAAGGAGGCTCCGAGCTTTTTCACATTTTCAAGCACATAGAGACACTAACAAGTGAAGATAATACAAAAAAAAAATAGATTTCAAAAAAAATTTTGCTCCAAATTTTTTTTTGAAAATTTTCATTGTATTCCGATATTAACTTTTATACTTTACGATTTTTCAATTCTGCTATTTTTCCAAGATTATGGTTGGAAAATTCTGAAATTCCCAATTTCAGTATCATTGAAACTTCAAGATTCCGAGATTCAGATGAAGCCCTATCCCTATTTTTCAGAAAAGTGCGTGCATTTTTTGCAACTTTTTCTTCGTTCGAAAACTCAATTTGAAAAATACAATTTTTTTCCGGTAAAAAAATTTATTCGCTTCTCTCTTCCTCCAAATATGTTTACCTAAACATCATCGCATTTTTATACTATTTTTTCTTACAATTTTTTTTTCTATTGAAAAAATAAAATGTTTCAAAGTACAAATGTGGGTGGGAATGAATTTCTAGTTGAACATTGATCATTTTCAATGTTATATAAGAAAAAAATTGAAAAAGAAAATGTTTCCTATTTCTGAGATATGGGTAGGTGGAGCGGAAAAGGGTGGTCTTTTCTGAGAACTTTTTTTGGGGGAAGGGAAATTTTGGAGTTTCGGAGAGAGCCATTTGAAAATATGAACATAGTTTAAATAAGATTTTTTTCAGAATTGCTATCAACTCTCTTAACTTTTTCAGAACCACGAAACAACAAACGGCTTCAAGCCGCGGCCCACGGCCGGCCCGGAGGCCACGGCTTTAAAAATGTTCGATGGCAGGCCCAGCCAGGGCCGCGGCCTTACACAGCCCCAAGGCCGACCATCTCATTTTCCATTCCAACATTCCTCTGATCAATTCAATGATCCGAACCCGAAAAGTTCACCCGTCTTTTTTCTTGTTTTTTAATTGCGCGCTTTTTCTCTTTTTACACATCAAGGACACCCTCTATTAGCCTTTTCCTAAATGCTCAATTCGTCTTCTGACACCTCATTATTTTGAATTGGTTCGTTGAGCTCCTGAACTATTTTTGAGTCATCTATGAACTTCACGAGATTCTGAAAGTCTAATTATTTCCAAGGATCTTTGAATGGAATTCAAGATCAATGAATTCCAAGAGTTCTGGTCTCACTGGATTCTGATTTCTGAATCCCAAAGAATCCTAGAATCTTGATTACAACCTATTTTAAGACCCCTTTCTATTTCCAAGAATTCTCAAACAGTCATTTTCTTTCCCACAGACATCCTACTCGTTTCCTTTGCTAATAGATAATCCATTAGATTGCTCAGTGAACTCTCCGGATATTACGAGAACGAAGAAATTTCAATTTGTTGAGAGGGAATTTTTTAGTATTTAGGATCACATGTTCCGATGTTTAGTGTTTTATTTTTAGAGAATTAGGTCAGAATTGAGTTAATTTTTTCATGGGATCAGGGGAAATAATAAATAAGGCATTTTGGATTTACGATGGGTTATTTAAGTCAGAATCTTGAATTCTTGAAGAAAAGTTTCGAAAATCGAAATAATAACAAAATTCGTAACCCTTAAATTTTAAAATCTAAGAATCAAAAAAGTCTGGAAATTGAAACTAAAATACTCGAGTTTTCTGGGAATTTCAAAATCTGAAAAATCTCCGGGTCTCTGATTCTGTCTATTTCAAAACTTACAAAAAATCAGAATCTTTTTTCTTTCCACAAATCATGAAAATTTCGAATTCTCTAAAAGCTAAGAAACTCAGAAACTTGGAATCTTAGAAATCCACAATTTCGAAAATTCAAAAAGTTTCCTCAGAAACCTGAAGTTCAGGAATCTCAGAAACCCAGGATCTAGAAATCTTAAATATCGGAATCACAGAATCTTCCAATGCATAGATCCCAGTAGTTCAGTAAATTGGTATCAGACTACTCCAGATTTCCAGATCCATTTTCAGATTCTGACTGACTCAGAAGCTCTAAATCTCAGAAATCCACAACTTCAAAAAGTTCAGAATCTAACCTTAGAATCTTGAAATTTAGGAATCTCAAGGTCTCAGAAATTTTAAAATTCGTAATGCCATACAATCCGGAATCTGAAATATCGGAATCACAGAATCTGAGAATGCAATAATCGCTGTATTTCAGTATTTCGGTATCAGACTTTTCCAAACTTCGATATTTCTTTACTAAATTCTTGATAATTTTCAAACTGTCTTCCTACCCCTCCCCGAAGTCCCTCTTTTCCCCAGAATATCACAAACTTTTTTCCTATAGCCACTTTTTCTGAAACATTGACATCATCTCCACCCCCTTCCATCAAGAAGGTGTCACTTGCAACTTCTCTCCTAACTTTGTTCCAAATGCATACATACAAACTCGAAAATAAATAAACAAGCAGATTTCGCTTTTTACTTGTTCCTTTCAAATCTCTCATGTTTGTAATATGAGCCTGTCATCTTCTTCTTGTTTTTTTTTTCAGGGTCTCGAGGGCTTGATCTTTTTTCTTTAGGTTGAAGATTATACCCTTTTTCTTGTTTTCTAGGTACTTGAGAACTTATTTTTCAGGTCAGAACACATATTTCTTTTCTTTTAATATCTTCTTCTAAAGGATGTGACGAAAAAGTGATGAAAAAACGAACGCCTTCTTCTTATTCTCTTTTGACTAATTCTCTAATCCTGAATTCTTCCGGTACACAGATAATCTCCGATTTTTCTCACTCCCTGATGACTCGTGTGTTATCAAAACACGATGGTGATTTTTAACATAAATTTTGATTTGGTGGTGGTCACTGTTTTTTAATAAGGTCTCCTTTTGAATTTTAAATACTTTTTTGTCTACGATTTTTTGTCTGTGGGGGTTCGGAAGCCCTTATTTTAGAACACTAAACTTTTTGAGAATTTTCCAAAAATTGGAATGAGGGAAGCTATAAATTACAGAAGAATGGTATTTTTCAGTCATCCAGACATTTTTTTAAAGTTTCAAACGCTCGGAGAATCAGAATTTCAAATTTGAGTAATTTGAACTTTCAGAATCTTCTAATTTCAGTAAAACAGATTCACAGAACAGTGAAATTTAAGAACGACGTTTCGGAAGTGCGACGTTTCGAAAGTGTGACGTTTCGAAAGTACGACATCTCAAAAGTGCGACGTTTGGAAAGTGTGCGGGTTCTATTTGCTTTTGAAACGTCGCACTTTCGAAGTGTCGCGGAGCCAAATCAGAGTTTCAGATGTTCAAAATCTAAAAACCCTTCAAATTCCCAAAACTTTTTTGTGAATCCCCAAACCCTAAAATCATATATTTCCCTATTCATCGAATCCCTTTTCATAAAAAATACCTAGACAAACGGCGTTGGTGACTAAATCTCTATCTAACTCCAGGAACACCTACATTTTTGGATTTTTGGATTTTCTGGATTACACTTTCTCTATTATAGCAAGCGTGAATATACATAAATTTATGTAGGTGGTAGACATACATTGAAAATAGAGAATTGTAGTCATTATGTCACAAAAGAAAACAACAATAGATATTGGATAAGGGCAAGTGACGTTGTGATTTTTGGTAACTTCAGAATCTCAAACCCCCTTTTTTAAGATCCACATCCCTGCTACATCAGAATCCCTGCTACAAAAACAAAAGTTTAATTTCTCAATATCCGTTCCTTTTCTTATTGTAGGTGTTCATTTAGTCACTCCTCCATTCATTTCTCCTTTCATTTTTTCTCTTGACTACCAACCAGATAGACAAAAAACTTCCACATCTTTAGACTTTTCAACTTATTCATATTTTCTCTCTATTGAACGTCATCAACTTTTAGCCTGCCAAAGGCTAATCTAATAGATACTAAAAAGCACAGAACATGTTCCATTTTCTTCTAGAACGGGAGCCCAAAAGGAGCATCACAAAAACAAAGCGCATCATTATTTATGCTCAAGGAACCGCTAGAATAGGGGGAAGAGGAAGACAATTTGTGCACTCTTGAGCATTTTTCGAGCGCTTTTTGTTCGAAAAATTTGCATTTTGAGGGGGAGAGAAAAGAGCACAAAACACTGGGTGGTCCGTGACTTTTGAGAGCTTTTTTGAGGTGTTGAAAGTGTGCTCTGCCTACTACTCCTCATGCAAATTTGCTCCACTGAGCTATACGAAACAAGCCCGTTCCCGATTCTCCCCCATGTTCCGTAAAATAACAAATGGACACCCAGACTACTTCCTCTTGGATTTGCATAAAAAGGACATGTACATGCGTAGTACGTTTTTTTTTTCGGACACCCCTTCTTCCGATGACAAGTGTCATTTACATATGGAGGTTATTTTAAATTTTAAAGTAAGACTCCTGGGAAGTTGAGAAGAAAACTAGCAGAAACTTTGTGTTTTGAACATAGAAACGCCGAGAAGCGAGAGTGTCTGCATTTCTGCGTTTCTCTTATCTTCAAAGCTTTATATCTCAGGATCCAGGATAGCTATAAAAAAGTTTTCAACTACAAAAGTATTTGAAATTCAATTTTACACATTTTTACAGTGGATAACTTTTTAGTAGCATCAAAAATAATTAAGTTATGATGCTTTGAAAAACAAAAAGACTCGGAGAAACGAGAGATTCTTGTTGTCTGCGCTCTCTGCGTTTTATCTCAAGAACCAGTAAAGCTATCAGAAAGTTGTCAACAGTGAAAGTATTTGAAATTCAACTTTTCACACTTTTGCAGTTAACATTTATTTGGTAGCGTCAAAACCCATTGAGTTATCACGGTTTGAAAGTCCAGCGTACCATGGCGACGCAAAGAAACGAGAGCATCTCGTTGTCTGCGCTCTCTGCTTTTTATCTCGAGATCACGTGAAGCTATCAAAAAATTGTCAATTATGAAAATATTTGAAATTTAATTTTACGCATTTTTGCAGTTGGCAACTTCTTGATGACTTCAAAACCCACTGAGTTATGAGACTTTCAAAAACAAGGGTTCTTAGAGAAACTGTTTCGTTGTCTGCGTTCTCTCTTCCTTATCTCAAGAACCGGTAAAGATATCAAAAAGTTTTTAACTACAAACGTATTTAAAATTCACTTTTACATATTTTTGCTTTCAACAGCTTTTCAATAGCTATAAAACCCATTGAGTTATGACGCTTTGAAATTTATGGATACCCTGGGAAGAAACGGGAGCGTCTCGTTGTCTGCGCTTTTTCTTACTTATCTCACGAACCAGTAACTTTATCGAAAAGTTTTAATTTAAAAATATTAAAAATTTAATTTTACACACTTTCGTAGTTTATAACTTTTTTATTCTTCAAAATCCATCGAGTTATGACGCTTCGAAGTTAAAGGCGAATTGAAGTTGTAGAAACGAGAAAGTCTTGTTGTCTGCGTTCTTTGCTCCTTATCTCAAGAACCAGTGAAGCTATCAAAAAGTTTTTAACTACAAAAGTATTTAAACTTTAATTTTACACGGTTTTGCAGTTGATGACTTTTTAGTAGCGTCAAAACCCATTGAGTTATGGTGCTTTGAAAAACAAAGAGACTCGGAGAAACGAGAGCGTCTCGTTGTCTGCGCTCTCTTTTGGCAACGTGGTCCCTCTCTCTCTCTCTCCTCCAAGAATTTTGCCTTCTAGATTTCTCACGACTTCAAAAAACGAACAAAAACCTATGAGTGTCAATTTTTTCCAAGAACACCTTACTCACTCATTAGATGACTCTTTTCCAGAAAAAAAATTCCAAGAAAGGGGATCCTCCTTTCACACGATTGTGTGTGTTTTTATTTTCATGTTGTTTTCAGTTTTTCAGTTTTTCATGGGACCTTGCTCATTAAGCTCGACGCTTTCGTATTATTTTACCCACATGTGAAAACATTGTATGTACGGCTGAAAATGAGGAATGTCCCCTCCTCATGTGATTCTGAAAATGTCACATGGAAGAAGAAGGAGAGAGGCTAATGGTCATTTGTACCTGATGGTCTTGAAAAACAAAAAATGGCCTAGAAAACCCACTCTATGGCCTAGAAAAAGTGGCCTTGAAAAATTTAAGCCACCTTTTTTCCATTTTTCAACGGAATTTAGTCTATTAGTGTCCTTGTATTTTCTAGGCCATTACTTTAAATATTTTTTGTGTTTTAACCAAAATCGAGTGCATGTAGTTTACTCGGAAATCTAATAACTCTCAATTATTGAATAAATGGATGCACCCCCATTTATGTGTTTTGGCTCAAGATATAATTGAATGACAAGATATAATTGATCTGGGCGAGATTCAGAATGTTTTTATTTTTGGGGCTGCGGGTTTTTTTGGGTTCATTTCAATCAGTCAAGGACCTGTGTTTACGGTTTTGGTTTCAACTAAAAAATTGGGCTCCGCGACATTTCGCAAAATTTGAAATTTTCGTTTTCGAAACACCGCACTTTCGAATCGTCACACTTTCGAAACGTCACACTTTCGAAACGTCACACTTTCGAAACGTCACACTTTCGAAACGTCACATTTTCGAAATGTCGCACTTACGGCTCCAAATTTGAATGTTCAGAATCTTGAAGGGTCCCAAGTTATTTTGATTCTGATCTTCAAAGAAAATCAAAAGATCTTGGATCCAAATAGGTTTTTAATATCTGAAAACCTTGGATCCTGCTTGTTCAGAATCCTCTTGATTTTGAATCATTAGAAATTTGAATTCTTGAAGATTTATATTATTTTGAATTCAGATTCTGAATCCTTTCAAAAACCCGCAAATTTCGAATTTTAGAAACTAAAAATTTGAATATTTTAGAATCTAGAACTCTAGATATTCCGAATCCTGATATTTCGATTTCCATGGAATCTCAATACTACAATTTCTAAGATCTATGACTTCTAAATCCCAGAGTTCCTCACATTCCAACTTCTCCTCAAATCCTGGAACTTTTTTCTTTTCCAAAATTCCAAAACCTCACTTTTTCCCAAAATGACATCATCACAGGTCATAATTTATCTATAAGTACATGTTTCCCAAACCCTTCTAATCCTTCAAGTACCACCCAAAAACTCGTATTTCTTTTTCAAGAATTTGCAACCTTCCAGTCTTTTTTGTTTCCGATTATCTTTTTTTTTTTGCAGACAGCAAAGAAAAAACAGTAAACGTATTCCAGTAATGTCATTTTCCTTCGCTCATTTTAAAGACGCCGAAGATTACTCCTACTCGAGAAAAAAAAATAGTGACTTCAGTCATGTTTCGTAGTTGTTGTTTTGGAAAACAGAACATTTTCTTACTTTCAAAAATAGTAGTAATTTCTAAGCTGAAACACCCACATTCATCGGGAAGCTCTGTGTACTCCTCATGGACAATCTCAAATTTTGAAAGTCCAAAGTGACTTCAAATTCTGAGTAATTTATTTTTAGACGAAATTCCGAACTTTCCGTCTGGGATGGGAAATTCTCAGGATTCAATTTTTTCCGCGAAAACAAATGAAAAAATTTAAAGAAATTTCGATAGTGTCACTTGTCTGGAAAATTTTTAGGCTTCTTTTTTGACTATAAATTTGGAAATTTAGATTTTTTATATTTGTTATATGGAAATTCTGGCTTTTTCTTAAGGACGAAGAAGAACGTCAATTTTTTTTAAGAACGTCAATTTTCAAGATTCTGAATTCTTAGGAACTGCAATTTTCGATATCCTGAATCCTCAAGTTTCCAAATTGTGGATTGTGTTATTTTGTAGAATTCAAAATCATCAAATTTCCATACTTTTGAAAATATGAAACTCTTTGACACCAGTTTTTTCTGAACCTCACTGCTTTTTGGTTCTCATTGTCTTCTGAATCTCCCTGAATTCCAAAAACTTCTAAAATCCGAAAAAACGAATTCAAGATAATTCATCTCGAATTCAGCCCCTTCCTCCATCAATTATGCATTCCTAGTCTTCTCGAGGAAACAAAAACAATGATGATGGAAGGATCCGAATTACACTGTTTTCTGATTTCTATCGTCCGCTTCTGAACCTTGATTCTGGATTCTTTTCTCACCACCTAATTGCTCATTCAAGGGACTTTTTTTGATTTTTCATAAAGCATTAGAAAATGCACCTGCTCCCTTTCGTTTTTTGATTATCTATGAGTATGACCTAATCCTATTCAGTGTACCGAAAAAAAGTGAGCATTTCTTCGAGAACAATGAAGCATTAACTGAGTCACCTAGACTGAATTTTTGAACACTTTCTACTTGGATGTTTCACACTTCACGTCACCTTCTGATTCTGATTCGAGACAACAAATGACAAGTTCATGTAATCTTTTGAGCCTTTCTTTCAGTTTTAAGGCTAAAAAATGAGTTCATTTTTTTCCTTATCCGAGGTGACTTGTCACTAGAGGAAATTTTAAATCTCTGGAAATCCGGAAATCCTTGAAATCCAGATCTTAGCCTGTGATTCCCTTCTGAACAAGCATTGAACACTTTGAAAAAATGTGTGTCAGAAAATGCGCTCCATTTTGAAAAAATGCTCTATTTTACACTATATGCAAACTTGCTCCTCTGATAACTTCCTGGTTGCTGACCTTCTTTGTTTTTCTATTTTCATCTTTGCTCCAATTTTCCATTATTCTGGGAACTTTTCCGTTCTTTCCCTTTTCATTTCACCTCGTGGAAAATTTTCCATCTGAAATCACCTGGCTCACGAGTGTAGGGAACAACGTGACAATTACCTGGGAGAAACTAAATTATGGGTTAAAAAAATAAGACGGAGATATTGACATCACTTGGAATTTTCGGAGCAGTTTTGGTTTTGGAGGAGGTGATTTTTGGTTGTAGAGGTGACAAATAAAGTGAGGAAAACTTGAATATTGGATACTGTAATTGTTGGGGTTCTGATTGTGGAAGGTTTCTGAATTCGTTTTTGGATTAGTTTCGAGTCGGAGTTTAAGTTAATCCAAAGTTTCAATTCGTTGATTTCAAGAATTTTAGCTGTGTTAAAGAATTGATGAATCCACGACATTTTTAACTCTAATAATTCTGATTCTGATAGGATTTTGAATCTACAGTATTCTAAATCTAAAACTGAAGGATTCTGAATTTAAAAAGTTCATGAATTCAAAAGTTGTTGAGATTTCAAGATTTGTACTCGTGAATTCTGGATGTTTGTGAATGATGTACTATGTACCTACAAACATTCTGAATCTATGAAAATTCCAATTTCAGGATTTTTCCGTTTCCGAAAGGATTCTGAATCCAGGAAAAGTTTCGGCTCCGCGACATTGCGAAAGCTGGTATTTCAAAATTGCGTTTCCACAGAATAGTTTGAAATGTTTGCTTTCGAAACGTCACACTTGCGAAATGTCGCGGAGCCAAAATTTGGATCTACTGTAACATAAGGAACTAGAATAATACATTTATAGAAATTCAGAAGACTGAAATCCTGAACTACGAAAATGTCTGAATTTCGACTTCTGATCTTTTTGATGTGAATTCATCTTTTGAACGCAGTTTTTTTTCAAAATTTTTGACGTTTCCCCGAAAACCAAAAATGTTTCAATAGTTCCCCTCTTTCTGAATATGTGTTTTGCTCCGTTCAAAAAACAAAACTCTTGACTTTTTGACCTCTGAACCAATTAGACCTAGAGTGACCATTTGAGCTCAAAAAGTTAAAATTTTCCTCAAGTTTTTTTTACTGGAGAAATGAGGCTATTCGGGACTCCTAATTACTTACACCTCTTACTCCTTTAGATGACCTAATTTCCAGTTCCTCTACTAAAAATAAGCCTACTTTCGATTGTCCCCACCCCGTTTTCCTCCGCAGCCAATTTCTTATTCACGATTTGTGATCATGTAGAGGAGAAGTATTGTACTTTATGAAATATTCATCGAAAAGATACCGAAGTATATGTCATTCTCCAAAAAATAGTTTCCATTTTTGAGTTCCTTCTAATTAGATTAGGTTTTGAGGAAGAGTGGGAAAGAGCACGTAGCATTATGACTTTTTTCGGAAGAAAAAACTACTAAAAATTTCTGGTGCACAAAAAAGTTGCACACTTCAGACTCGGGAATTACTTTTTTGGAAACTGTTTCAAAACTCAAAATCCCAAAAAAGGTCTCAAAAATAGTAAAATCCCAAAGGTTTTTCGACATCAGTCTCACTTTTTTCGGAAAAAAATTGACATGGTAACGTCATTGAAAAGTGTGTTTGTTGTTTTTTGAATCGGAGAAAAAATTGGCATTCTGCCAAAAAAAAAACGGGGGAAATTTTTTGGTTTGTTTTTTGGGGGTTTTAGATTTTCGAAAACTTTGGATTATGAAAACATTCGAGTTTACGAATTCTAGAGTTACAGAAATTCAAAATCTAGGAATTCATTCAAAATTAAAAGAAAAAAAAAGAAATTCAGAACCAAAAATCTTGAATTTACGAATTCTGGAGCTTTGGAGATTCAGAATTCACCCGAATCTTCAAATTTCAAATTACTTTTCAAATTTCCAAAGCCTGCGTTTCAGAATCTCACACTTTCCGAATCCCAAAAGTTTAGAATGTCGGATCCCACGGAATTTCAGAATCTCAAAAAAACTTTTGAACTGAAAATAATTGAGAGTCCAAAAGTCTCGAGATTCCCATACATTTCCTATCTACATTTTTGATTTTATGAACCTCCAAAAACCCGAAAATCTAAAAACCTTCTTATTTTTTGTTGACATTTTCCTGAACCCCCAAAGTCCCTCTAAATCTCTAGCTTACCCTCAAATTGAATCACTCGAAAAAAAATTCCAATCAAAACATTCATTTTTTCTTTCATACTTTCACTCTAATCTCGTCTTGATTGATTAACAAAACTACAGTAATCTCAAAACTTAAATCTCCCAAATCCAATTCCACCTGCTTCCCCTTATGATGCTACTTTGATTGATTAAATATTCCCTCTCCGATTTCGAAAAGTTCAAATTTCCAGTTTCAGTCTAGCGTCTGTCCTAGTGCACCTGCTCCTTCTTCTTGTCACGTTTTTGTGTTTAGGCCCCGCCCCTTTTCAGGCGGAAACTTGGAAAACTAGAAAACGTCAAAGTGGCCGAGAACTTCATAATTATAAATTTTCTAGAATTCCAAATTTCCCCAAATCGAAATTCAAAGTCTCCTAATCACCCCTTATCAAGTACACCTGTCCCCTTCTCCTCGTCACAGGCTCCGCCCCTTTCTCATTCCCCCTATCTAAGCCCCGCCCCCAATTTGCATACACTCTTCTTCTCGTTCTCATCGTTTTCTCGTTCCTCTTCCACTTCATCATCAATTTCTTTGCACACACACACCCAGGAAGAAATAAAGAGAATAGGAAGAAAGTTCTTCTACTCTCTTCTATTCTTATTCTGAAGAGATGGGGTGACGCAATTTAGAAGTAGAGGCGGCTCTCCTGAAGACGTGGACAATGTCTTCTTTTTTTCGCACACTCGTTAAGTTGATTACACCCCAGGAATACGCCTCCCCCACGCTACAACACCTCATTGTCCGAAAGACACTTTTTTTTTGAGATTTTTTGTAGGTTTTTTGGTTTTATTCTTTGGACTTGGGGGTGTCGTTGTTCTTCCAAAAAATTAAGTGAATTTTTGAATCCTTGTTCTGGAAAATATAATTTTCTATTATTGTAGTATAGAAATGTTTCTGGTTTTGGGGTTACTGTAGTTTTTGAATTTCGAATTCTGGGTTTCAGAATTGGATAAGAAGTTTTTAATGGCTCAATTTCGGAATTTCAAAATTTTGAAATTTTAGTATCCCAGATTTTTGAAATTACAGTACCTTCAGAATCGTCGCACTTCTGAAATACCGCACTTTCGAAACGTCACACTTCCGAAATGTCGCACTTTCGAAACGTCACACTTCCGAAATGTCGCACTTTCGAAATGTCGCAGAAGCAAAATTTCGAAATCTCAAATACAAAATTTGCAGAATCCGAATTTTCAAAATAAATTTTTAAACTCACAATTTTTTCCTGAAATCCTACTTATTCAACTTTTCGATTCTAAATTTCACAAATTTTTGTTTTTTTTCCCAAATTTTTGAAATTTTCGATTTTCTTTCCTCCTTTTTTGTTTCTTCCTTCTTTTTCACCTACAGTATCCCAAAATCAATCCTTTTTCAGTTAATGAGCTTTCAAAATGATAACCTCACACAACAAGAGCTGCTCGAAGCGAACGCCCTCAAAGAAGCCGAAGAGATTTCCGAGATTTTGAGGATAAAGGTGAGCCGGTTTCATCGTTTTCGAAAAAAACATTTGATGGCCGAGTAATCCCAAAAATGGGGATTCTAGGCCATCTGAGTGGGCGTCTATAGAGTGTCCGTTCCGAAAGAAAAAATCATAATTTGTTCCGGAAACCCGAGGGTTGAAGTCTTATTAGTAGTCGTTCAAAATAACAAGAAATGTTACGTGTCTTGTCGAAATTTCAGAATTCGAAATTTCGAGTCGTGAGAAAATTGAAGTTTTGAAACATCACCAGATTTCCGTTGTAGTCCGGAAACTTCTTTAAAGATGGGAAATGATGTGGGAAATTTCTTGGTCTCGTTGATTCTTCGGCTCCGCGACATTTCGAAAGTGCGACGTTTCGAAAGCAGACATTTCGAAAGCAAAATTTTCGAACGATTCTAGGGAAAATACCTCTCAGTACAGTACCTGAGTCCGTTTGAGTTTCTTCTTTCGAAACGTCACACTTTCGAAACGTCGCTTTCTTCCAATACCAAAGATCCTAGACTCAATCTGATCTCTTCTCAATTTCTTTAAACCTAATCCAATTTCCCCCGATGTTCTCAAAAACAAGTGGTCTAGCCTCTCCCCTAAATTCAATTATTTCTGAACGCTTTTTTTTTCTTATCAAAAGTTCAATTTTTCCAGAACCCAAATGTTATTTGTTCTCTCTTTGAGTTATGACAAAATCTATCCGAAAGAAAACAGATTTATATCGTAAATTGGCTTGATTTGATGTTATTTGAGTAAAAATGAGATGACTAGAGGAAAAAAGGTAGGCGGGAGAAAAGGGGACCGCCTATTATTTTCAGCAAAAAGGAATCATTTTCCAGTCTTATTTTTGATATTTTGAGACGAAGACACACTTTTTTTCAGTCATTCTAGATGATTCCTGTGGAAAAATATGGAATGACTGTTTCTACATTGGTGAGTTTTTAGAGATCCACGACGTTTCGAAAGTGTGACGTTTCGAAAGCAAAATTTTCAAACTATTCTAGAGAAGAATGCGTCGAACTTGCGAAACGTCACACTTTCGAAACGTCGTACTTGCGAAGTGTCGCACTTTCGAAACGTCACATTTTCGAAATGTCGCACTTTCGAAACGTGGCACTTTCGAAGCGTCACACTTTCGAAACGTCGCACTTGCGAAACGTGGCACTTTCGAAACATCGAACTTGCCAAATTTAGCATTTTCGAAACGTCGCACTTTCGAAACTTCGCACTTTCGAAATGTCGAACTTTCGAAACGGCGCACTTTCGAAACGTCACACTTTCAAAATATCGCGGAGATGTTTTTAGAGTAACCTTTGGATTTCGAAAACCTAAAAGTTTGAATTTTCCAAGATTCAGAACTTCGGAATTTCATGATCTCCAATTCATTGAATCTGGAACTTCCTGAATCTCAAAATTGAAAAAAAAAACCAGAATTTCGAAAATTCCGGGTCTTCAAAATTCAAATTCTAGACTTTCCTGGGTCTTTAAAATTTCTGATTCTCATAATTCTAGAATTTCAAAAAATTACCAAAATTATAAGATTTCCAAAAAAAAAAAATATCCAAAACTTCCTTCTGAAATTTTAGAACCTCAAAATCCGAAATCCAGAATCTCGAATGTCCGAAACTCACAGTTTCGGCTTCAAAGAAATTTTCTAGTTTTCAAAATTTCCAAAAGTATTTAGAAAGTACAGTAATCACTCACAATAATACCAAAAAATTCAAAACCAAAATACCAAATAATACCAAATTTTTCTCATTTCCAGATCGAAGTATGCATCTACGTAATAGTCTTCTTCGTCGGTGGCCCCCTCAACCTGATGGCCCTCTCCAAATCCCTTCGTGCCTTCTCCAGAGCGCACAAAGCCAAATCCCAAATCCTTCTCCTTCGAATAACTCTGAATCTCGCCGACCTTATGACCCTATTCCTTTACGTACCCAAACAAATCATATGGCTAATCACATACCAATGGTACGGTGGAGAGTTCCTATGTCGAGCATGTGCATTCTTCTCGACATTCTCGTTCTACTTGAACTCTTTCGTTATCGCTTGTATCGCGATAGATCGAGTGTTTGGAGCATACAACATTAGCTCACTGAACGCGCATCGAAAGGCTTATATCAGATGTCGAAATCTGTTGGGATGTGGATGGGTGTTGGCTTTCTTGTTGTCGCTGCCGCAAGCTGTGGTTTTTACAACGACAAGTCCCTATGAGAACATTGATTTCAAGTGAGTTATTGGGGACTGGGGATAGAGGAAAAACAAAGAGGGAATTTAGGAATAGAAGGAGTAGAAAAAAATAAGTTGGAACCTCGACAAATTTCGATTTATCGCTCAAAAAGTTACAAGAACTTGTGATAAATCAAATTCTTCAGAAATAGAGCCCCTATTATAGTGAGGAGCAGAAAATAAAATGAAAAAAGAGGCAAAATGTCGATGTTTTGGTTCAAAAAAATTTTTTTCCCCAAAATATTAGAGGAGCTTGTTATACATCAAATTCTAAGCTTACAACAAAAGACTAGACCTTCTGAAAGTGATTTTGAGCTGAGTTATGAAGCCTCAAAGTTTCACTATTGTCATGTATGCTGCAACCCTGAGGGCTATCTATCCATCTCGAGTTACGTGAACATTTTTGCCGAATTCATTGCAGATTCGGTATTTTCAGGGTCCATATACTCTAGGAAAACATTTTGATAAAAGCATAACTGTAGTTAAGCCTAGAATTGAGTTCCAAAGACATACGGTCAGAAATTACAGTATACCAAATTTTTAGGATTTTGAAAACCAAAAGAGCTTTTTATTGTGTTTTATACTTTAGAAGGTCTTTGACAAAGGTTCCAGAAAATAAACATTAAAATTCACTGCGTAGCCACATTAAATTGATACTGCACAATTCTTTAAGTTGATACACTGTGACCTGATAGATATCTCCGGTCAAAAACTACAGTATGTCAAACTTTTTTGAATTCTAAAGACCAACATCAAGGTTTTTACCAAAACTGGGCCCCAAAATTCCCATAAAAATATTATTTTGGTCGTCCCTCACTTTTTTAGGGCTCCGCGACATTTCGAAAGTGTGACGATTTGCAAGTACGACGTTTCGAAAGCAAAAATTTCAAATCATTCTGAGGAAAAATACCTCTCAGTACAGTGTAGCCCTTGAGCCCGTTTTGTAGGGTATTTTGTCAAACGGATCAGAAATCCGTCGCACTTTCGAAACGTCTGCTTTAGAAGTGCGGCTCTGAAAATTCGATATCTACCAATACAAGTTTTTATCACCACCCAATTTCCAGACAATGCGCCACCGTCTTCATGATCTTCCTCCACGAGAAACGCATCGAGTACCAAGACCCCTCAACCACCGACGCTCGCCGAGAACAAATCGACATCGAGGCTTCAACCATGGAACGATGGGAGAAAATCTACGCGATCAATCATTTTCTCTTCGTTTTCTGGATTCCGTGCATTGTCATTATCGCCAGCTACGGAATCGTGTTACTCATCCTTCAAGGACATTTAAGACAAGGTTAGTAGTAGTTCTTCTTGTAAGGAAGCTACTTATGACAATTGCCCCAATCAATGTTGTCTTTTTCCAGACAAATCTCGATGGTTTGCCTTCTTCTTCCCTTGCTTCAAGTTTCGTGTCAAGTCATCCGACCTGCTGACCCTCGACGAGACTCAGTCGACTACCACGAGGTCCCCGACTCGGTCAACATACTTGCTGACACACGAGGAATCATTCGCCCTGCGATCATCATCTTCTTACGACTTCGAGTCTTCCCAAACTTCTCATCCACACTCCCAACGAAGTGGATCTTTCCGATCGAGATGCTCCAATGGAGGAGGCACCAAATTCGGAGCAATGGCTGTTACCACTATCCATAGAGCCAAGCAGCATGCGAAACGACAAGCTGCCCTCATCATCGTCGCGTATCTTTGCATTTGGAGCCCTTATAATCTGTTCACTGTGCTCAACTTGTTCGGAATGCCCATCATGGAAGAGCTACGACACTTTTTGAGCTTTTTGAACGCGGCGATTTGTGTGAATACTGTGGTGAATCCGATTATCTATGGAGTTTTTGCACTTCCCACAAGAAAGGAGACATCGTCAAGATGAAATGTGGCAAAATAAGAAAGTAAAAAAGAAACAAAAATGATTGGCTCGAGTCGGACTCGAACCCTCGATCACTTTTCTCATAGCCAGTACTCTAACCAGTTGCGCCACACCGTTCGAAACAAGTTTCAACTCCTCATTTCGTATAAGAACCTTCTGCGTTTGCAAATTTTTCAACGAATCTTCCCCGCCGATTTCTTTGTAAAAAACCAACCCTGTATTTCTTTACATGTCTTTAATATTACGAGTCATACTTTTTTCTCTCAAGTCAATGAAATTTAATACAAATAAATAAGAAAAATTCAATTCATCTCGCCACTTCTTTTCCATGTCAAAGGGTTCCATTTTTTTTTCATCGCGTGCCATGTGATTTCTTTAATTCGATTCGTTTTTTTTGCAATAATAAACAATTTTAGTACCTAAATAAAAACTGTTGAGGGACCAGAAGAAAGAAATCAATAAATCTTACTGAACTGATAAGAGACGGTCTTATCAGTATTTGTGTTGGTTAGAATGGTCAACAAGACTCTTGTTTTTGCTCTGTTCTAAACTTTTTCATAAATTTTGATCTAGATTTTGAGAAATTTCACAAAAAACCAGAAAAAACACGGCACCCTGGCACTCCAATTTAGCGTACTGTAGAATTCTGTGAGACCGCAAACACCGCGGCGAAATGCTCCGCATTTGCGCGTAAAATTTTGGGCACGATTTCGCGAAAACTTCAACCTTGTCGCCCATAGTTTAGAACAAAATTTTCCGGTCAAAAACAAATAGAAAATGTTAATATAAAAATTCTACATCTGAAAAGTATAAGAACATCAACTTTCGTCAAGTTTTGAGGTAGAAATCGGCGAATTTCGTTAAAATTTTCAAATGAATAGAACTCCTCTTACGCTGAACTAAAATGCATGTTTTTATGCTTTTTGAACAGGAATTCTCTCAACTTAAAAAAACTAGAGAATTGTTTATAGAAAATAAGTCTGTTTCTCAAGAAATTTATCAATAAGTGATTTTCCCGTTGTAAAATTGCAATAAATTTCTTCGGATTACTGTAGTTTACAAAAAAATATTTTTATGCGTCAAGGAAAGCTACACAAAGTGCGTCAACAATTGTTTTCGCATTTTGGAGGCGCAGGGTGCCGTGAAAAATCATTAAAAATCTGGCGACTCTTTTTCAAACTCCCTCCGAAAAACCGAGGCCTCAATGGAGCGCGCTTGCATTTCTCCACCTATTTTTATTTATTTTTCGTGCTCTTTTCTTGATTAAATCTAGCTCAACGTGTAACAATGACGAATCTTTGCCATTTCATAATAAACTAGATTTTCCGCTCTTCAATTTAATACCAAAATCATTGATTTTCGTCGGAATTCAGCCATTTTACAGGCCAAAAATGGGTTGTTCGGCGACCACATTCATTTTGGTCGCCCTGTTCGGCTCGAGTTCATGGATGGGAACGAATAGTGTGTGGATGCAGTTGCCGCTGCTGACTTCCGAGCTACCAGAGCACTGGAATTTGCCAAGTTATTTGGCCGGAGTGGTGCAGGTGGGATTTTAAAAATGCTCAGAAAAAATTGCATTTGAAATCAATAAAATCCTGGTTGAAAAGCTAATTAATACTGATGAAAACCTTCAGAAAATGCAAGAAAATCGCAAAAAAAATTATAGAAAATTCAAAATTTCCAACAAATTGGAAATTTTCAGATCGCTTGCATTGTGCCCCTAATCTACACAATTTTACACAAAGGTGTGAAGTCTTTCACTATTCCAACTGCTCCGCTGATCATCGCTTTACTCTCCTTGGCATGTTGCTGTCAGCTAGGTAAGCCTATTTTTATCGGTAGAGCGAGTTTGAGTCCGACAAAAAATTTTCGAAACTAATTCAAATGTGAATAACTTTTTTCAGAGGCATCGAGGAGGCATACGGTCAACTGAAAAAATGTTCCTTATTAAAAAAGCTATCGATTGATCTACAATCCGTGAAATTTGATTGGAAAGTAACAAAGTTACGTCTTTTACTGCCAAAAAATTGCCGATTTAGGCATAACTCTGTTAATTTTCCATGAAATTTTACGATTTTTCTACCAATCGATAGCTGTTTTAATGGGGAACATTTTTTCCGTTGACCCTATTTTTCCCCGATTACCCTGAAAAAAGTTATTCACAGTTGAATTAGTTGCCGAAATTCTATGGTGCCCGCTCAGTTAGATCGCTCTATCGACAATTTTTTCTCAATGGAGCACCTTTGCATCTTCTTCCAGGCCTCTCATTCTTCTGGAACAACTACTCGGACGTCTTCGGCGCCGCCCGTTCATGGCCCCTCTACACTCTTCTCTTCGGCTTGGCCATCGTCAACGCCATGTCCAATGTGCTCTTTATGCCATTCATGGCACAATTCCATCCGGCTTACCTCAATGCTTATTTCGTTGGAATGGGACTGAGCTCACTGATGCCAAGCTTGCTCTCACTCGCTCAAGGAACGTCGAAATTCAAATGCGATGCTGCCGGTGTCGCTGAGAGATTTCCTCCGAACTTTTCGGTGTCCATATTCTTCTTTATCATTTTCACATTCACCTGCATCGCACTGATCGCCTTCATAATCCTATATCGATCCGGAGCCCACACGCATGCTGAGAGCTCAAGGAAATCTATTCGAAAAGAGCCTCACGAGGGAACCCCTCTGAAAAAGACTGAATTTTCGTCTGGAGACACTGACGATGAGAAGCCGATTGATCTTCATGAAACAGGCGCGCCTGCCATCGATGCGATTGTCTCGGAATTGGATGAAACGTATCGGGAAGTATGTTTTTTTTTTTTGTCTAGACAGACGAAAAAAGAGCAAAAAACAAAAATGAATTAGGCTAGACCAATTGTTCGAAAAGTGCCAAAAAAAGGGAGAAAAACACCGAAAATCCAGTGAAAAGGGGACCAAAACTAACTAGGGAATGGTCAGAACTGACCGTGGCCTTTCAACATGTGTGATATACCATTCGAAAGAGGAGAAAATTTTATTAACAACGCAAGTTTCAAATTTTGCTACGGGCATTCCTGAATCGAGATATTTCAGTCTGAAATTTTAGTACTGAAACTGCATATTTAGCACTGCCTCCCGCCTTTCTTTCTCCTTCCTCTTCCACCGCACACTTGTACGCATTTCGAACCCACGTATTTCAACGGTTGGATGGCCGACGGGGTAGTGTCGGCGGCTGGGGAAAGTAAGGTGTTGGTTCGGTTCCCGCTTTTTCAAAAACTTTTTTGTTTCTTTTTAAAACACTTTTCCAGTCGCAATGAGGACTTTAGATACGATTTCGAAGCTTTTTGGACCTATCGGAAGTCACAGTAAAAATTTGAACACTTTTAAATTTTTTGAAATTTTGAGAATTTTCATTTTTTGGAATTGACATTTTTTCATTTTTTTCTAAATGAAGGTGTAAAGCGATCTAATTGACTTAAACACAAAAAATGCTCAAAAACATGCCAGAAATTGATTGCAAAAGAGATTACATCGATATCTCAATCAGGAAAGATTTTTCATTTTTTTCAGACTTTTGACCGTATTTCAGCACCTAGAGGACCGTTTGGGCTCAAAACACGATTAATGTATTTCGGACACTTCGTACTATCACTATGTTCAATTTCAGCCAATTTAAAAATTTTGACCCTTTTCAATGTGTCGCCGGGTAGTCGAGTCTCTCCCGCAACGCGTCTTAAAGTCCTCATTGCGACGGGAAAAGTGTTTTAAAAAGAAACAAAAAAGTTTTTGAAAAAGCGGGAACCGAACCAACACCTTACTTTCCCCAGCCGCCGACACTACCCCGTCGGCCATCCAACCGTTGAAATACGTGGGTTCGAAATGCGTACAAGTGTGCGGTGGAAGAGGAAGGAGAAAGAAAGGCGGGAGGCAGTGCTAAATATGCAGTTTCAGTACTAAAATTTCAGACTGAAATATCTCGATTCAGGAATGCCCGTAGCAAAATTTGAAACTTGCGTTGTTAATAAAATTTTCTCCTCTTTCGAATAGTATATCACTTAGATACTTACTTACTTAGATGTCCGTGGGTTTCAAGCTGGAGCAGCTGCGGACAAAATCAGACCACAAGGATCGGTCCTTCCTGGCTTCGGTAGACCAGGTGGTCTTCGGTAATAGGATTCCCAGCCTTTTCCTTCCTTCGACAATGCCATTGCGTCTCGACTGGGCGTCTTTGTATTCTCTTAGGGCGTCTTTGATGTCATCACTCCATCGTTTCTTCGGACGACCACAATTCCTCTTGCCGTTCCTCGGTTGCCATTCTGTGACGATTTTTGACCATCTGAGAGAACTGGCTCTTGCGATGTGTCCAGCCCATCTGCACTTCTTGGCGAGGAGTATATGTTGGATGTCGGGGAGCCAATTGGAGATTTCGCAGGAGTTGGCGATCGCGTTGGCAGCCGATTGGAGCCGATTTATGGTAGGGGCAGAGGTGTTCCATGTTTCGGCGGCATACAATAGGGCAGGGAGGATATTCTGGTGGAACATGTACTTCTTTTCCCTCTGGTCCAAGGATCTGACTAGGGGTTTTAGGGAATGAAAAGCTGCCCAGCCTGCCTGGATTCTTCTGGAGATTTCGTTGTCGAGGTTGCCTGAGCTTTCTATCCAACGTCCTAGGTAACGGCAGCCAGAGGATTTTAGGATTTTGTCCCCATCTATATCGATGGAAAGCAGCGTCGGAATGTTGGAGAGCAGGAAAAAAAAAACTTGCGTTGTTAATAAAATTTTCTCCTCTTTCGAATAGTATATCACACATGTTGAAAGGCCACGGTCAGTTCTGACCATTCCCTAGTAAGAGGAAAAATTCTGGAAAACTATTGGAAAATTCATCGATTTTATTATTTTGTGTAACATTTCAAGATTGAATTGCTCAAAAGTTCTAAATTTTTCACTAAAAGTTTCCAGAATGATCAAGTTCCCCAATCGTTGGAGCAATCAGAACAAGCTCATCAGATAGCTCAAACCGATGAAAACGAGGTATAAAATTGTATATAAGTACATGGGTTTTCAGATTTTCTAGCTATAAAAAATACGAAAATTAGCTTGGAAATGAGCTGGAAATCACTAATTACTAAAAATCCAACCTTCTGAAGCAGTTTTCTCATTCTTGGCATTGAACAAGTTTCAACTACTATTCAATTTTTCCAAGTTTCATCGCGCTCCATTGCGAACTTGGGGAAATTCAAAATTTTGAGCTTTCCCGCTCACTTTTTTTCTAATGTAGGTCACGTCAAAACCACAAAATCAACAAAATGATTATATTTGACGTGACCTACATGAGAAAAAAGTGAGCGGGAAAGCTCAAAATTTTAAATTTCCCCAAGTTCGCAATGGAGCGCGATGAAACTTGGGAAAGTTGGATAATATTTTAGTCCATTTTCGCATCTGAAATTCTCGAATAGGTGAAAAATCTTCTAAAAAACTACCTAGAAATCTAGAAAATTATTATTTTTTGCCCATTTCTTGAAACATGAAAATCTAGGTCATTTGGAGCATTTTTGATAATTTGAGCACAATTTCGAGATTTTTAAATGTTTCGAACCGAATTAGAGTAAATTCATATTATTTCACATAGATTTCGCTTTTTACCGTAATCTCAGCCTTCACCGAAATTGTAAAAAAAATTGTAAAAATTGGTCCGCTTGCCATGAAAACTATGTTTTTTTTGCTTTTAAAAAATATAAAGATGTCCATTAATATCGTAAATTAAAAAAATAGGTTTCAAAATGGTTCTCAAAATGATGGATAGTGAAATTTCAGAAACTTTTCAGAAACTTTTTTTGACCTGAAACCCCGCTATTTTCCCTTCAAAAACAACCAGAGAATTCATTATTATGCTAGTTTCAGTCAATGTCAGTCCTGGCTGAATTTTCCGAATTTGTTGGCAGCGATATCTCGACACGAAAATGCTACAGTAATATAATAAAATTTAAAGGAACATACCCTTAATGTTTCGTTTAATTTGTCATGTTTTTCGACCCATTTTCAATTAATTTCGAAGTGAAATGTTATTTTTTGCTCCGAAAATTACATTTCGCTCCGAAATTTGTTCGAAAAACATGAAAAATTAAAAAAATTGAACTGAAAATCAGGGCATGTTCCTTTAAATTTTAAGATATTGCTGTAACATTTTCGTGCCGAGATATCGCAGTCAAAAAATTCGGAAAACTCGGCCAGGACTGACAATGACTGTGACTGCTATAATACAAAACCCTTACTAAAAACTGGAAAAGTAACAAAAAAACCAAAATTTCACAAAAAATGATTAAAATCAAGTCCGACACTGCGGAGCCGAAGTGAACAGGTGTGCGATGTTGACCAGTGGGAACATGACGGCGGAGCCGATGAATGAGCCAATCTGAAAATAATATTCATAAATAGGAGTTTTTTTCTGGGAAACCTGAAATATTGAACTTTTAGTATGTTCTGAGAAAAAAAAAATATTTCTGGGAACAAATTTCGATGGGGAAAATCGAGAAGGAAGTATTTTTCGGACATTTCGAAAGTGTGACGTTTCGCAAGTGCGACGTTTCGAAGGAACAACATTTCAATGGAACGACATTTCGGAAGTGCGAGCTATTTTTCTCCAGAATAGTTTTTTTTTCTGTAAAATTGACTTTTTGAAATATTGGTTTCCAGTTCTTCCTCCTAAAGAAAACTCTTTTTTCCAGCGTTCCTCAATAATCCACGACACAGAGCCACTGCAACCAGTCGACTACATCACTGGTGTCAAATTCGCGTTCCTCTTGTTCACGACGGCATTGGTGAATGCCCAAATGAACGGAATCATTACGAGTGTTCAGAGTTATGCGGCACTCCCGTATTCCCAGGTTGGAAAATATCGGCTCCGCGATGTTTCGAAAGATGACGTTTCGAAAGTATGACGTTTCGAAAGTGTGACTTTTCAGAAGAAAAACGTTGTAATTGTGAACTATCGCACTTTCGAAATGTCACACTTGCGAAACGTCACACTTTCGAAACGTCATCTTTCGTAACGTCGCGGAGCCATAATATCCTATGAAAAGTGGGCGGAGCTTCAGTATAAAAATCTGTAACAGACTTTGTGACGCAGTTTTTCAAGCAAAACTCCTCAATTTTTCACAGAAATCAGTTCTGTGAAAAGTCGATTTCAAAAATAGTCAGAAATTTCTTTTTTCGTTGAAACAATTCAATTTTTTTAATTTTCGAATCGGTTTTCAAACGACTTTTTTCCCCTTTTTAAAAGCTTTCTCCAAATTCGTACCTGAATCCTGAAGTTGATTTTTTCAATTTTCAAAGATTCCAAACCCCCAAATCCTATCTTCCAGGCCACCTATCACTTCGCCGTCACCCTATCCAACGTCGTCTCCCCGCTCTCCTCATTTCTTCCATTTTTCATCAGCGTTCGAAGTATTCCGGTGCTCGCCGTGCTCACCGCGTGCAGCTCAGCGATGACTGCATTCATTGTGTATCTGGCGGCACTTTCACCGAATCTCATATTTGATTCGGTCGCTGTTGGAAGTGCACTTTCGGTGGGTTTTTGGGTTTAAAAAGGATCCCGAGCAAATATTTTTATTGCTTCATGCAGAATTTTGCGCTGATTCGGAATATCATAACGCAATCGCTCAAAAATGCTTCCAACACCCTGAAAAATCGAAGAAAACAAAAATGATTTTTTTTTCGATTTTTCAGGATGTTGAAGGCATTTTTGAGCGTTTGCGTTATGATATTCGAAACCAGCGCAAAATTCTGAATATTTTTGAGTTTTTGGTTCCATTCTAAAGCCCACATAAAAATCTACATTTTGACATAAATTCCCAGCTAAAAATCTCAAATTTTTAGTACAGATCTTTTGGCTTTTTCAAAAAAAATCACAATTTCAGATCGGTGGCTCTCTAATCGCTGCTGGCCTTCACTCGTATCTCCGAGTTGTATTCGCCTCTTTGCTTCGAGAAGGACATCAGAGTGAATCTCGACTGTTTTGGTGTGGAGTCTTCATTCAGGTAGGGATTCTGGATACTGAGAATTCTGATTCTTACTTATCTTCGAAATTTGGAAAATCTCCAATATTTTCAAAAAACCAAAGAAAATGGAAAAAAAATATGGTGAAAAATCTGAAAAATCGTCCAAAATTTCATTTGAGCTTTGTGTGAGCGAAAATAAATTTTGAAGATTTTGAGCGATTTTCAAGCATTTTTGAATCCGTTTCTTCCCAAAAAACGGCTCCGCGACAATTCGAAAGCAGACATTTCGAAAATGCGACATTTCGGAAGTGCGACGTTTCGAAAGCGAAAACTTCAAACCATTCTGGAGAAAAATAGCTCGCACTTCCGAAATGTCGTTCCATCGAAATGTCGTTCCTTCGAAACGTCGCACTTTCGAAATGTCACACTTTCGAAATGTCCGAAAAATACTTCCTTCTCAATTTTCCCATCGGATTTTTCTCTCAGAATTCTCTCTAGGCACACCAAAAGTTCAATATTTCAGGTTTCCCAGAAAAACCTCCTATTTTTTTATGATTATTTTTTTCAGATTGGCTCATTCATCGGCTCCGCCGTCATGTTCCCACTAGTCAACATCGCACACCTGTTCACTTCGGCTCCGCAGTGCCGGACTTGATTTTAATTTTTCACAAAAATATCCGTTTTTTCTGAAACTTTTGAGTTTTAATTTATTTTTTGTTCCTAGTTTTCATTTTAGTAAATTAATTAGTTTTTAGAGCTTCCACGTCTTTTTTATCACCTCTTTTTGCCCCTAAAAAGTGCCTTTACATTTTTCTGTCCATATCTGTGATTCTCCCCTCCTTTTCTCAAATGTGCTCAATTGAGAATTTGGTATTTAATGACCTACTTAATAATTGCTCCCGATTTGTACTATATTTATAGAAAAACCTGTAGTTTTAATAAAAATTCGATAATCCATAATCGCTTGTTTCCATGATTCCCAGGTGACACACAGTCACCTTTTTTCTCTATTTTTTCGCACTTGCATCATATTTTTTTCCGGTAACAATCGGAAATGTTTTAATTAATTTTTTTTTTCTGACTCTTATCAGACATCACCAACACACAGGAATTATCAATTTCTAGCCGTCTCTATTTCTGAATTAGTCAACGTTTTTTAATACGTCTTTTTATTCTTTTTCCGGTCAAAAAATCTTATTTAAGGAGTTGAAATTTTTATTTAATACATTATTTTTTAATGGATTCTCAATGGAGCGAACGTTCGACAGTTTTCGAAAATTTGCTCCATTGACAAAACTTTTTAAAGATTTTTCCAACAGAGCGAAGTTGCAATTTCATTTTCTGTTTTTCTATACTGATGCTTATTGCTTTTTCGAAAATTTGGTAAGTTCGCTCTATTGACAAAAATGTTTCTTTCAATGAAGCGAATTTGCAAATTGAACTACTTTCAATTCACACTTATCAAAAAGTTGCTCCATTGAAAAAAAATCTTTTTTTAAAGAATTTTCCAACAGAGCGAATTTGTAAGTTTCTGTTTTTCTATACTGATGCTTATTGCTTTTTCGAAAATTTGGTAAGTTCGCTCTATTGACAAGCCTATTTCTTTCAATAGAGTGAAATTGCAAAATTATGAACTATGAACTTTTAGAAACGTTGCTCCATTGACAAAATGCTTCAAAAAATTTTTCAATACAGCGAACTTGCAATTTTTCTATTGCTTTAAAAGTTATCTGCAATTGCGCTCTACTGAAAAACTTTTTCTCTCAACAGAGCACACTTATAACACATTTTTCAGGTATGAAAATCTCACTCCTCACATTCGCCCTAGTGGCAATTTTCGGTTCGAGTTCTTGGATCGGAACGAATAGTGTCTGGATGGAGCTCTCCTTGCTCACGGCGAAACTTCCAGAAGGATGGAATCTGCCCAGTTATCTATCAGCAATTGTTCAGGTTGGAAGAAGGTTTTCTAGGCCACCGAAACTGTATATTTCAGATCGCCTGTCTGGGTCCATTGATCTATTCAATTATTGTGAAAGGGGTCAAGGTGAAGATTCCTACAGTACCCCTGATTCTTGTTTTCATGTTGTTGGCGTGTTGCTGTCAGTTAGGTGGGTATGGTTTTAAAACGTCCTAGTTGCAAAGTGTCCTAGTTGGAAATTGACAATTCTTTTTCTCATTAGAGCGCGATTGCTTTTAGAAATTATGTAAGAATCTATTATCTACAGTAGGAGCCAAAAAAAGAGCCCAATAGCGTTTTCAGTGCAAAAAGGTCAAATTTGAGGGTCTGAAAAAGTGGTTTTCAGATATCCGATTTTTCTAAAATTTTGCGGATGTATAGAGCAACTTAAGAACTCTATTTTTGTAGTTGACAACTTTTCAATAGGACCGCAATCCATTTAGTTGGGCCGAGTTTATTGACGTCACCTCGAATTTCGCCCTTATCATATTGGAGCCTTTTGGCTTCCACGCGACCTAACTAACTGGATCGTGGTCCTATGAAAAAGTGACCAACTACAAAAATAAAATTCATAAGTTGCTCTTTATAACAAATTTTCAGAAAAATCGGATATCTGAAAACCGCTTTTTCAGGACCTCAAATTTGGCCTAAAACGCTAGTGCACGCATTCATATTGGCCAGTACTGTAGCTATTGATTTTGCTCTACTGAACGAATTTTTCAAAATTGTGTGATGGTCCTCTAACTATGAACTATTTTCAGGCCTCTGCTTCTTCTGGCCCGACACTGGCTACATCTTCGGTGCCGTCCGTTCCTGGCCCCTCTACCTTCTCCTCTTCGGACTCGCCATCGTCGACGCTATTTCCAGTGTCCTCTTCCTCCCATTCATGGCCAAATTCCATCCAGCTTTCCTGAATGCCTATTTCGTTGGAATGGGTCTGAGTGCATTGATTCCAAGTTTGCTCTCTCTGATACAAGGGACTTCCAATTATTGGTGTGATCAGAATAAGGAACCCCACTATTATGCTCCACGATTCTCGGTGGCCGTATTTTTCCTGATCAATTTCTTCTTCACATGCGCTGCAGTGGTCTCGTTTTTGATACTATACAAGACAGGGGCACATAAGAGCTCGTAAGTTTGAGAAATATCTGTGTTTCCGAAAGTCTAGATGTCCTAGAAACCAAGTGACACCTGTCAAAACTCCAACAAACTCTTGTGTAGGAGATGAAGAGACTCCAGCTGAAACCGAAAAGAGGTAATTTGCGGTTGGAAAAAGGATCACCTGAATCTTTTCAGTTTTCAGGAGTCTTCAGAAAGTAGTATTAGTGGAAGTAGTGCTTCTGGAGCACGGCTAGCGTTCCTTTTGATAGCCACTGCACTGGTGAATGCTCAAATGAATGGGATAGTAACGGGAGTTCAGAGTTATGCAACGTTGGTTTATTCGCAGGTGAGAAGGAAATCTGGATAGATGGAGTCACAGACAGACATAGGGATTTTGGCTTTCCCGGGAGATTCAGAAAACCTCACACCAAAAGTATGAGTGCCGGGGTGTGCCGAAATCCAAAATTTTGATAGCCTGGTCCAGCCCGGAATTGGCTGAAACCTATGAGATGCAATTCGCTGCGTAGCAACGTTGAGTCGATACAACATTTTTTCGTAACTCAAAAAGTTAGACTTGTAATTCGCTGCGTAGCAATACTCCGTTGATACAGCAATCCTTATTAGTGGGGGAACGATGCGCACTGCTAATATTATTGTGAGGGGAAAAATGACATAGGAAAAAGACGAAAAGCTATGCGTTTGAAAATCCGGAACTTTGAGTTTCTTGGTTCCAGAAAAGTAGCATACTTGCTTCATCGGACTTTCGTATGCTTGAAAATCTGAAAATTTGACAGATTTTTAAATCTAGTCAAATGGGTTCAGGGTGTCTAGAATCCAAAATACCTATATATCTAAAAATTTGACTTCGCGATATTTCGAAAGCAGAAATTTCAAAGATTTGATTAAATATCCCACAAAACAGGTTCAAGCACTGTATTGAGAATTATTTTCTCCCGTAATGGTTTGAAATTTTTGCTTTCGAAACGTCGCACTTACAAATATTCTTCCAGAACACCTACCACTACGCTGTCACCCTTTCCAACGTTGTCTCCCCTCTTGCTTCGTATCTTCAATTTTTTGTGAAAATCCAAAGTTTACCAATTTTGGCGATTCTCACTTTATGCTCCTCATTTTGCACTGGAGTTATTGTATACCTGGCGGCGTTGAGTCCTGACTGGATTTTTGGATCTCAAGGTTGGGGGAGTGCGATATCGGTGAGTCAGACGAAGTATTAAAATTTGAGATAATTCAGAACCTCAATTATTTCAAAATCCCAAAATCATTCAAATCCTCCATGCATTTTCAGATAGCGTGCTCCCTGATTGCCGCCGGATTACACTCGTACTTGAGGGTCATGTTTGCAGCATTATTGAGAGAAGGAAATCATAAGGAATCAAGGTTGTTCTGGTGTGGAGCTTTTATTCAGGTGGGGACTCGGAAAATTTATCAAAACATAAAAAACAGATTCTTCAAAACACAAAAACAATTTATTCGTCTTGGATTCAGAAATTTCAAAAATCCATTCGTCTAGAATTTTTAAAATCTGAAAATCCCAGAGTCTTGTATTTTCAGAATACTCCTATTCTCAAATTTTCACAATTCCAAGAACCCTTAGATGCTTCAAAATATTTGTAAGGCAAAAAAATTATTCGTCTAAAAATTGGAAAGTTCATGAGAATCCAAGAATCTGAGAATCCTTCTGTTCCAAATCTCACATTTTCAGAATATCAGAACCACAATACTTCCAAATGTCTGAATTTCAATTTCAGATTCTCAAATTTTCAAAATCCCAAAAACCTTGAGTATCTCCAAATTTTTCAACCTGAAAAATTCGTACTGTTTTATTTTCCCAAATTCCCAGTAAAATTATAATCGAATTTTCTCTTTTTTAGATTGGCTCCTTCACCGGCTCCGCGATAATGTTCCCCTTGATTAACGTGTGGAAACTTTTCCATTCTGCTCCATCTTGTCGTTAACCATTTCCCAATTTCACTGGTCCCCTCTTCTCTGAATCTCAAAATTTCCGTCTTTTTTCTAACCCCAATTACCCATTTAACCCCAATCAGTCTCACTTTCGTTTGGCATTCCAACTAATTTATTGGGGATTTGATGATGCCATTTTGTAATGTACGTATCTACGTTTCTCCTTATTTTTCCCCTTGTTTCGTTCGCGGACACCATAGACATGTAAATAAGAGAATAAGAAACACACCTTTTTTTCTGGGAGAGATGACATTGCCCTCGGTTTGGCCTCGAATTTTCTTGTATTTTAGCAAGTTTTTGGATAGAAGGTAGATCACAGTTAGGAGATAGAGAATTGGAACGGAGAATGGGCGGATTTTTTTGAAATTCGATGGTTTGAGATTGAAAGGGAAATTACGGCAACCAAGGATCATGAAAATTTTCGAATTCCAGTTTTTCCGAAATTCAGATTTTCAGAAGTTCATAAACAATTTTATGACAGAATTTTATAGTTTTTGTTTCTTGGAACCTATAATCCTAAATTTTCAGCATTCCAGAACTTCCAAAGTTTGTAGCTTCGGAAAATTCAGAATCGGGGAAAAAGTTAGGTTTGGAAAATTAGGTTCTTCTCGTGGACCTCTAACTCTAAAATAGTGAGATTCTAAAGCTTTTTATTCAATTTTTGAGTCAAGGATTCTGAATTTCTGAAATGCTGAAAATTTGAGATTATGAGATTCCAATGTTCAGAAGCTAAGATGGAATTCTAAGATTCTGAAAATCTTAGATTCTGAAATTTCGGAAGTTTGAAAATTTTGTCAGATTCTGCCTGAGACTTGATCGGAATATGCAAAACTGGCTCCAATAATTTCGAAATTTCCAAGTTTCCCCGATCCCCATAATTTTCCGTTCTTTCTTGTTTTCATTTTTCAGATGACACATTCTGCAAAAATCTGAAACTTTCAGATTCGAGAAAATTTGAATCACCACTATTCCTTTGTCTCCATATAACCTTCAAAAATCGCTTGCCACCCAAAATGATCTGATTAGAACAAAAAGAACAATCGAAAACTTGATACCCTAAAATTTTGCAGAGAAGCTGTCTGTTCAGCTAACACCTACTATTCTCATAGTAGCCAAAACTGAATAACATTTTACGAATAGTTTTTTCTTTGTCTCAAAGAAGTAGTCATCTTTGACGGCGGAATCTGGAAGGTCAAGCATCAAAGAAGCGGAGAAGGAGAAGAAGCATGATGTCTTCTAGTCAGTTAAACAAGGAATCAACAATTAGGTGAAAACAGTGGAGATATTATATTAGAGATCATATTTTTGGGTATGAGGAAAGAATCTCAAAATCTAAGAATCTCTGAAACTCCGAATCCGCAAAGTAAGAAATCTGAAGAATTCAAGAATCCAAGAATCCAAGAATCCAAGAATCCAAAAAACCTAGAATACAGGGATTCAAGAATCCAAGAATTCAAGAATTCAAGAATCCAAAAATCCAAGAATCCAAAAATCCAAGAATCCGAGAATTCAAGAATTCAAGAATCCAAAAATCCAAGAATAAAAAATCCAAGAATCCGAAAATCCAAGAATCCGAAAATCCAAGAATCCAAGAATCCAAGAATCCAAGAATCCAAGAATCCGAAAATCCAAGAATCCGAAAATCCAAGAATCCAAGAATCCAAGAATCCAAGAATCCAAGAATCCGAAAATCCAAGAACCCGAAAATCCAAGAATCCGAAAATCCAAGAATCCAAGAATCCAAGAATCCAAGAATCCAAGAATCCAAGAATCCAAGAATCCAAGAATCCGAGAATTCAAGAATTCAAGAATCCAAAAATCCAAGAATAAAAAATCCAAGAATCCGAAAATCCAAGAATCCGAAAATCCAAGAATCCGAAAATCCAAGAATCCAAGAATCCAAGAATCCAAGAATCCAAGAATCCAAGAATCCAAGAATCCAAGAATCCAAGAATCCAAGAATCCAAGAATCCGAGAATTCAAGAATTCAAGAATCCAAAAATCCAAGAATAAAAAATCCAAGAATCCGAAAATCCAAGAATCCGAAAATCCAAGAATCCGAAAATCCAAGAATCCAAGAATCCAAGAATCCAAGAATCCAAGAATCCGAAAATCCAAGAATCCGAAAATCCAAGAATCCAAGAATCCAAGAATCCAAGAATCCAAGAATCCAAGAATCCAAGAATCCAAGAATCCAAGAATCCAAGAATCCAAGAATCCAAGAATCCAAGAATCCAAGAATCCAAGAATCCAAGAATCCAAGAATCCAAGAATCCAAGAATCCAAGAATCCAAGAATCCAAGAATCCAAGAATCCAAGAATCCAAGAATCCAAGAATCCAAGAATCCAAGAATCCAAGAATCCAAGAATCCAAGAATCCAAGAATCCAAGAATCCAAGAATCCAAGAATCCAAGAATCCAAGAATCCAAGAATCCAAGAATCCAAGAATCCAAGAATCCAAGAATCCAAGAATCCAAGAATCCAAGAATCCAAGAATCCAAGAATCTAAAAATCCAAGAATCTAAAAATCTGAGAATCCGAAAAATCAAACAAAAAACTGAAAATCTAAGAATCCAGAAAATCTAAAAAACTGAAAATCTAAGAATCTAGAAATCTAAAAATCTAAGTCTTCAAGAATCCCAAGAAACCAAGAATGTAAAAATCCAAAAGCGAGAATCTCAGCTTTTCAGATTCTAAAAAAATGCAAATCAAAAGTTGTGAATCTTACAATCCCTCAGAATCTGAAAATCCATCAGAAACCCCCTGTAAATTCAGAATCTCCAAATCTAAAAAAATCGAGTTTTTTCGCTAGAAATCACACTTTATGAACATAAAAAATCTTGTTCGACTAGAAGACACATATTTCAATTTTCCCATTTTTTCATGTTTTTCAAATTTCAACAAGGAAGCAAAAGCGGTCGTTTCAAAAAATTTCTGATAAAGATCATGTTATTTCCCCCCGGGATTTCCCCTTATTTTTTTCCCTATAATTTTTGGCAAACGAAAAAATTCAATGCCAAACGAAAGGAACAGGATTTTTTTTTCTTCAAGAAAGCGGAAGAGGATTTTTTTTTCGGAGGAGAAGAGGTGAACATGGCAACGAAAAACATAGAAAAGATAACGGCAGGTTTATTTGGGGAAAAAATAAGAGAGAAGGTTGCGTAATAGGAAGAAAAAATTGGAGAGGAATGAAAAACTGCGTAAAATGATGAGAAGATTACATAATATGGGTACTTTCACTTGAACTGGAGGATTATAGAGGGGAGAAAGGGAAGGGGGAAAAAATTTGATTTGAAAATTTCGGATTCTGAATCCTAGAAGACGTCGAAAGTTAATACAAAGCGGTTTGAAACCATTTCAAAATAGGAGTCAGCACTTTGACTCGAAACTGATTCTAGAGGTTTAGAACTTAAAGTTTTTCTTTCAAATTGGAATTTGATATGTGTTTGAGTCTATTTCAGACATTCAGGCCTCAAAAGTTAATCTTGAATTCTATGTCATTCGATTCTCAGATCATTAAAGATTTTTGGGATTTTACGCCTTTCAAACTCTCTTTTTTCCATAATCCAAAACTCGTTCGGTTTCAGAATTCAAACAAATTATCATAGTTTCTAGTCAAGTCAACTGCATATGCATCTATCATCTAGCGAGGTTCATCTGCCCTCAATGTCATTACAAAAAAAAAGGTGTTCCGTTGTGAAGAAGATCAAACCTTACACCTTCTTTATCATTATCTTTTTTCTTATGCAATATGCAATCAAAGTTGCATTGAGATGAGACATTTATGGGTTCAGATAAAAGATAAGCCGAAGGACGTAATTCCTCTGTGGTTCAAATTCAAGAAAAGCTAAAAGTTTTTGGAGTTTTTAGAATCTTTCAAAATCTTCAAGCAGTCCAAGTCTCAACTCTAATAATTGACAGGGAAAGTGAAAAAGCCTTCAAACAATAGGATTCTTACTTTTTGGAAAGTTTTTTGACCTTTCTAAAATCCCCAAAAATCATACTTTAGAACTTATGGTAACAGTAAAAAACTAGTGAGAATGCCTATGCGACTACTGGCCATCATTCAAACTACGGCCAACTCGCAATTTTATGATGACGTAATTTTCCTACTGTATTTTTTTCCTGAAGAATGAGTGACGGGTTAATTGGTTCCGGAATGAGAAGTATTACGTAATGGTCAGTACATTGACGACAGCTGTATAATAAGGAAAATGAATGGTCAATGAAACTTCGAAGTATAGTTGAGCTGAAAAAATGGAGAGTAGCTTTGAACTTTCTTGAAGAATCTAGACTTTATCAGCGTTTTTTGAAATTTCAGATTGTAGATTCAAAATCGGACACCTGTGCGTATTCTGACTGCATTCAAAACCAGACGTGATCCAGTGAGCAATAATGGAAAACTCTCAAAAATTAAATCTCAAAATGTTCTCCAGCAAATTTCCTATTCATCTGTATATTTTTCATGAAATTTGAACCACTTTCAACCAAGTTACAGTAGTCGGAAACATATCAGCATTGACTCATCTGACTGAAACTTGTAGATGTGTTTGTGAGCTTTAGAAGAGAGCAGAGTTTTTAAAATTTGCCCATTAAAGAATCACGAGAAAATTCTCTATCGATTTGTGTAGTTTTCATAAAATTTGGACCATTTTTAACAAAGTTACAACGAAGAGAACTAACGTCTGAAACTGCACATTTAACTTTGAAAAATAGTATCACATCCGGTGCAAGTCCTGCAGTTATGCTGTTTTTAAAGATTGCTCATCTTAAAATTATTTAATTTTTGTTTAAAAACTCTCATGCTACGATTTCCAACATTTAAAAGCATCAAAGGAACATAAAACAAATTTTCCATCGAGCTGTATAATTTTCATCGAATTTGAACAACTTTGAGCCAAACTATGACAGAAAAAACAGTTCAACCAAAAAATTGTCCCAAAATAAAACTCAAAGAAAGTTCAAACTTCTGTTTTCTAGTCTATAAAATCCACAACGATTCGAATTCACCCTCTCACCCTACTTGTGGTTTCGATTCCATTTCCCCTTCCTCTTCAAACAATAGACCCATCCCACCACTTTAACACCTTCCTTCTTACCGTTACAATACATGCAAGCATACATGAGACAATTAAAAGTAGCGTTTTACACTCGACTTCAAACTATTTTCCTTCCTCTCTCGAATAGTTTCTTCCCAATAAGAAAAAGCCACTATTAGGTGAACAATTACCACCACCACCAAGAATACACAGTGGCCATGAAAAGAACCGGTAAAAAAGGGTTATCTTATCCAAGTGAGTGTGTGTACCGCCCATCTCAAAAACGAGGGAGAAGCCTAAAGTCTAGTGGGCGGGGCCCTAGGAAAACTGTCTGCGTCTCTTCATCTCCCACACTATCTCGTTTCGGAAGCGTTACGCAAGGTTTGATGATCCGTTGGCACCATATATAAAGCCGCACGGTTTGCCGATTCTTTATTCAATTCGAAGGACTTTGGCTTTCGGGTCTATTATATTTTCCTTTGTATGTGTTTTTGTCCATCTGAATTTTTTCTGTAGGGGGGTTTGGAAATTTCTGAGATTTCTCAGGTTGTAGTAACCTTAAGAAGCCATAGTCCAACATTACCTTAATCTCTTGCCTGTAGAGCCTGAAAGGAAACCTACCGTAGTCAAGGTAACTTCTTTGGAACTTCGGTAAGCCTTCCAGGACCCAGTACAGTTTCAGATAGATTTCTAAGCATTCTGACTTTGACCACTATCAATATATTTCCAAATTTGAGCCAAGGCCCGGCCTACGACCGTGTTTGCGACAGTCTTCTCCATAAGGGATGTTTTGAGCCCCTAGATAGTTAAAAACTCTCTCTCATTATGCTTTTCCAAGCCCTCCACATAATATTCGTACCGTTATTTTCTACCCGAATTCCCCTAGAACTTATTCAAACCTTTACTATTTCCAGAATGAAGTATCTCGTCTTCGTCGCCCTCTTCGGCTGCACCAACGCCTTCCTCTTCTCCCTTCTCGGAGGAGGCGGCGGCGGCGGTTGCTGTGCCCCACCACCACCACCATGCGGCGGAGGATGCGGAGGAGGTGCTCCACCACCGGCCCCAGCCGGCTACGCCACCGCCCCAGCCGGCTATGCCGCCCCACCACCACCACCACCACCAGCCGGAGGATACGCTCAGGCCGGAGGATTCGGAGGACAAGGAGGATATGGAGGAGCCGCCGGAGGATACCAAGCCGCCCCAGCCATCGGAGGAGGAGGCTCGTACGCTGGAGGAGCCGGACCAATCGGAGGTGGATACGGTGGAGCCCAACAGGGAGGATACGCCGGATCCCAAGGACCAATTGGAGGAGGACAACAGGGAGGATACGCTGGACCAATCGGAGGAGGACAACAGGGAGGATACGCTGGACCAATCGGAGGAGGACAACAAGGTGGATACGCTGGATCCCAGGGACCAATCGGAGGAGGACAACAAGGAGGATACCAACAAGGACCAGCAGGAGGACAAGGATACCAAGGAGGAGCCCAAGGAGGAGCCGGATACCAACAGGGACCAATCGGAGGTGGACAACAACAAGGAGGAGGATACCAAGGACCAGCTCCAGCTCAAGGATACCAACAAGGAGCCGCCGCTGTTGTCTCCGAGGGACAACAAGGATACCAACAACAGGCCCCAGCCGTCGCTCAGCCAGCTCCAGTCGCCAGCTACGGAGAGCAAGCCCCAGTTGCTCAAGAGCAGCAGCCAGCCCCAGTTGCCTCTTACGGAGAGCAAGCTCCAGTCCAAGCTCAACAAGAGACCGTTCAACAGACCTTCGAGGCCGCTCCAGCTCCAGCTCAGCCAGCCGCCGAGTACGGAGCCCAAGCACCAGCTCCAACCCAGACTGAGCAAGTTGTCGAGACCTCTGCTTCTGGATACAGAAAGTTCCACCTCAAGAAGGCTGCCAAGGCTTAGATCTCTAAACTGAACGATTTCTAGTTTAGATAATTTCTCATAACTCTTTTTCGATCTTATGTTTGGTTTCTGTATATTTCTCTCATTTGATGAGTCATATCTGGTCTTTCAATGAACTCTTTGGATTCTTGAATTTGCACTGTTTTTATTGGTATTCATTCTGCCGTAGCTCTGCTCGTAGTTTCGTGGGAGCTATGAAGTACGTCAGGCAACTTTTGGTTTTCCTTCTGAAGGGTGAAAGGGTCAGAATTGTAAATGAACATGAACATAGCAATATAAGAGGTATGATGCAAGCATGCAGATAGTAGAAGCATGCTTTTTGCTTCAAATTCAATCTAAGTTTTCGGAGTTTCTGAGCATCTTGCTTGATCCCTAAAGCCCAGTTTTCAATCGACATGATGTTGCGGCCACAACCGTAGGCCAGTGTCCGAAAAATTGTATTTCTGACTGTTGTGAATTTCAATAAAAAAAGTTTCTGCCTCTAACTTTTTTTTGTCTATTTTTGAACCTTTCAAAAAACCTTCGACTCTATCCCTCCATTCATGCACACTTCCTGTTTTCAATAAGAAATTGCCGTAAACATCCTAACAGAGCAGCTTCAAAAATATGAACATACAGAATAAAGATTTTTTTTCTCATAAAAATGAAGAAACATTTTTTGGCTTGTGTTGACTTCTTCAAAAAATGATACATTTTCTATTACTTTTGTCTGAGAATTGCAACTGCGCTCCACCTGACTTTTTTTTTGCAATCTGATTGTTGAATTTTAGACACTGATGTTTCATCTAGGAATTCAGTCAATCAAAAGCGTTAGACATGTTTTGAAAGTCCCGCAGTGTTTCCTGCTAAAAGTCTAGTGGGCCGCGAGTGATTATTCAGATATTCAAAATCACAGAATCTGAGAATCCTAAAGTTTCAGTTACCTAGAATCTCGTGATTTCGGAATTCAGCAAAATCAGATTCCTCAACTCTCCTAGAAAGAATCGGAAAACCAGGAAAATTTTGGAATCTGAAAGTTCCAGAAGACGATGTTGACGGAACGACATCTTTAACCTGAAATTCTGAATAATCTGAAAAATACCGTAAAATCTGTACGAGAAGGGCCCCTGATGAGCTTAGAGCACATTGTTGAAATTCAAACGAATTGAAATTAGTTTCATTCGAATTCTCGTCAAAAGTTGTCTCACATAAAATGTTTCAAATCAGATTTTATGATTCATTTTGATAAATCAGAAATATCTTTTTTTTAGGTGCTGGAAAAATAGAATACAGATGTTACGATACTTTTCAGAATAAGGTTCTCCAAGAAATTTTATAAATTTATCACCAAATCTGAACCCATTGATCTTCAAAAGACAATTGGTCCCAAATTGATCTTCTATCTTTTGATGCTTTCTGAACTTTTCTGGTCATTTGACAGTATACACCTCTCTCTCTGTTATCTAAACAATTCCTTTCTCTCTCTCTCTCTCTCAATTCTTCTGCTTCCCCTTCTGTTTCATCACATGAACACCGCCACACATTGTTTTCTGTCTCTCTTTCTCTAGAGTATTCTCAATTTTTAACGTGTGTCACGTATTCCGCATTTTGTTCATTGAAAAACAGACACAACAATAATAATGTTGCTGTTTATAAAAACGAGTCTCTAGAATTTCAAATCCCAGAAAAAAACGGTTTTTCCCCACGATCTTTTCATCTTCCTCTTATTTTGTGACTGACCAAAAAATGTTTGTTGGTCTCTCGTCTCTTTCTCTCTTTGTTTGGTCACAAAAAGCCATTTTCATCATGTACATTTTTCTTCTTATCACTTTTATTTCAAGTCATCCTATTTCCTCCTGGAAATTGGTTTATAGTGTTGGCAGTCTTCCTATCAGTTATCATTTTCAGAATGACCGTCGAGAGTGTCCCATTGAATACTGGAGCCCAACTTCCACTTTTCGGATTGGGAACATGGCAAGTGAAGGATGAGACCGAGTTGACTGTGGCTCTTCGTGCGGCGTTGGATGCTGGATATCGGCTTATTGGTGAGTTGAAGGGTCAGATTTACAGTAATCCTAGAAAGTTACAGTATGCCTAAAAGTTGAAGAAGTTCTAATGAATCTTTGGATTTCATATTCTGAGTTCCAAAATTTTCCGATTTTCCGATTGTTTTATACTCAGATTTTGGCTCCACAACTCACAAGTGTGACGTTTCGCAAGTGTGACGTTTCACAAGTGCGGCGTTTTAAAAATGCAATAAAAAAAATAAAATCGAAAGCAAAAATTTCAAACCGTTCTGAGGGAAAACCAATTCTGGCAAATATTTCACATTATTCTGCTTCCGAAATTTCGTACTTTCGAAACGTCACACTTTCGAAATGTCGCTTTTTTGAAACATCACCCTTTCAAAACGTCGCGAAGCCCAGTTTTCGATACTCTAAACTTATAATTCTTGACATTTTGAGGCTCATAAAAATGCGATTCTGTTTTTGGTTTTTTAGAAAAATCTCGATCGCAATTTTCAAAATCAAAATTCCAACATTCCCTAACATGATAAACCTTTCAGACACCGCCCATCTGTACCAAAACGAGCACATCATCGGAAACGTGCTCCACGAGTACATCTCATCAGGAAAGATCAAGCGAGAAGAACTCTTCATCACCTCCAAACTTCCATTCGTCGCTCATGCTCCGGAAGACGTTCACGATTGCGTTGAAAGCCAATTGAAGGCGTTGAGACTGGATTACATCGATTTGTACCTCATCCATTGTCCATGCCCATTCAAGCATCAGGATGGATCCTTGTTGCCACTTCTTCAAGACGGAAAGTTGGTTTTCGATGAGATCACTTCCCACATGGATACGTGGAAGGAGCTTGAGAAGCTTTACAATGCTAAGAAGTTGAGAGTGAGTATTCTAGGCCAGGGAAAGTTAGGCCATGCTTAAAAAAAGTAAAATATTTTAGGCCCTCGGAGTGTCGAACTTCAGTGGAAAGCAACTCGAAGAGCTGTACAATTTGGCAACTGTGAAACCATCGAACATCCAAGTCGAGTGTCACATTTATTGGCCACAAGAGAATCTTCGCAACATTTGCAAAAAACTGGGTGTCACCTTTACTGCGTACGCGCCACTTGGCTCACCGGGAAGAAAGGCTGCTCGTCCGGATGGTGTCTGGCCAGAGGGTGACCCACTTCTGGATCCACTCGTTCAACAATTGGCTGCCAAGTACCATAAGACTGCTGCACAGATTCTGATCCGTCACCTGACTCAACATGGAATCTCGACGATTCCGAAGAGTATCAGTCCGGATAGAATTGTGGAGAATATCTCGACTTTTGATTTCAAGTTGAGCGATGAGGATATGCATGCGTTGGATACGGTGCCCACCAGAATTCGACTTTTTGTTTTTGATTTGTGAGTTTTTTGGGAGATTGGATTTTGAAGCGCTTCAAAGTTCGAGAATCAGATTTTTGAATTCAGTAGTCTTCAGAAAAAGTAGAATTCAGTAGTCTGAAAAGTTACAGTTTTGGGTCTCCTCGACTATTTTTTAATTTAAGATTCCAGAGGCAAATTTTCGAGATTTTGAGAAACCGATGTACTGTAATTATGATTTTGAAATTCTGTGTATATAACATTTTGAATTCTAAAATTCTGATGGATTTCGAGTTTCTGAAAATTCCAAAATTTGAAAATCGCAGATTCTCCGATTCTGAAAATTGCGAATTTTCAGATTCCAATATTCTGAAATTGTTAGATCTTCGAAAGCTGAAGTTCATATATTTTCAAATTTGAAGTCAAGGATTCTAGAAGATTCTAGAACTATTGAATTCAATGGTCTTCAGTTTCTTAAATTGCGAGAATCTGGGATATCTGAAAATCTAACGGATTCTAATTTTCTGAATGTTCCAAAGCTTAAAATTTAATTTTTTTTGAGATTCTGGGATTTCAAGATTTGTTGGATTTCAGAATCCCACAGAGTTTTGAAATTCAAGAATCTTCAATGCTCCAGAACTCAGAATCTATAAATCTTTGAAATCCAGATTTTCAGGTTCATGAGTTCTTTCTGAATCCCACTATATTTAATTATGAAGGATTCTGAAGGCTTCTAAAATTCTAAGGAATCGAAGAAACTCATAGTCCCAAAATTTCCATAATGCTGTGATTGGGACAGCTTGAGATTCTGAAACCCTGAAAAACTTCGAATTTCTGAAGAATCCTGAGATCCGGTGAACATTGACACTCGAAAACCAAAAATTCTGAGTTTTGCATATTCTCAGATTCCGGAAAATTCCAAAACTTTCAAAATTTCCAGCGCCGTCGGTCACCCACTGTTCCCACACGACGATGTCGACGCCGCCACCCCAAGAACCGGTTTGAGACTTCACTAAATTCCTGATTCCTTTTTTATTAATTTCTAATTGTAGAACTTTAGAATTGCCCTTTCACATATGTTCATCTTTGATTTCTTGTATAAACATATTTGTTCCGCGCACCCACCCCTATAAATTTCACAGTTGAATGCGGAAGGATTTACTAGGGGATAATCGAGTGTTGGCAAAACAATAAAAAACAATTGACGATGATGATCTGGGGGAGAGGCAAATAATTGGACAACAGGTATATCCAACATCAAAAGGAACCGAAGAAGGACCATCGACCTTTCACCAAACAAACGACAGATTTTTGATTGCATAATTGGAGAGAAGAAGAAGGCACTTCCTTTGGTAGTGTACATATCAGATCATCGATATAGTCTCTGTCTATTTCGGCACTTCATTTGTTCTTTTTTGGAAAAAAGAAGAGGAGATAATCTGGTGGTAATCTGGGAAAGCAGCAGGTAGACACGGTTTTTGAGGGAAAATTATTGGGGAAACGGAGGTAAAAAAGGAAGATAGAAAGTTTGGCATCTTGGGGAAGAGGTGAACTTTGGAGATGTTAAATTGTGGGGAAAATTGATAGTAGAGTACTGTAGAACAGGAAGAAATAAAGATTCTTAGCTTTTGAGCTTGAATTTTTGAGCTTGATTTTTTGAGCCTAACTTTTGAGCTTCACTCTCGAGCTTGATTTTTAAGCTTGATTATTGAGCTTGGTTATTCAGCTTGACTTTCGAGCTTGACTATCGAGCTTGACTTTTGAGCTAGAATTTTGAGCATGACTCTTAAGCTTAACTTTTGAGCTTGACGTTTGAGCTTGACGTTCGAGCTTGACTTTCGAGATTGTCTTTTAAGCTCGAGCGGCTTGGAATATTAAAATTTGAGGAATGTTACCCAGAATCGATCAATATTTCAGGTGAACGATTTTCTCCGAAATCCAAGTTTTGGGTCCCCAAATTTCCTAATATTAATTTCAACTCGATTAGTTAGCATACCCAATGTTGCATAGCACCACACACAATCAGATAGCCATATCCGAGTCGTAAATCGCGTGGCAATCGTGATGGATTATGTGTGTGTGGGCTTTTTGGGAAGAAAGATAATATCTAAATGGTGTCTGTGTGAGGGTAGGTTCGTCCGGATGTCCAATCACTTGGGTAAAATAGATAGAGACAGAAGTCTGTAGGAAAACTTTCCAAATGTCCCGAAGCCTTTAGATACCATAGGGCCAAACCGGGCCGGGTAGAAAATTTCCGTCAAAAATGTTTCGAAACAAATTTTTTTTTTGTGAAATGTCTCTAAATTTCATGAAAAATCGTGAAAATACTAAAAGTATGAAACATTTTAAAATTAAGAAGAAGACTGTCAAAAAATCTGATTTTTTCCCAAAAATTGACTTCTGGAAAAAATTGAGCCTCAAAATCCGGTCGACCGGGCCTGACCAGGTCGGACCGGGTTTGGACGTGTATGATTTTAAGCAGTATTTCTTCGGCTTTTTTTCATGTGCTCTTGAGTATCTTTGACCTGATTCCTTCTAGAACTAAAAATTAGTGTCAACCGACAACCCTTCATCCATAAATCTTCACCTTCAAAGGGCTCCATCACAGACAAAAGACAAAAAATGACGTCTTTTCCCGGGAGCCAAGTTCCATTGTCTTTGTGCCTAACCCGACCGTGGGAAATCAGGGACCATCGCCTGTACTAGTCAACAATTTTCGCGGGTGTTTTCTTGGAGGGATGCCAAGGGTGAGACTCCCGTTCACACTAGACTGCGATCGACTTTGGTTTTGTTTTTATTGTATTTTTAACTTGCTTGGTACCTTTTTTCTTATGTTAAACTTTGGTTATCACCTATGTGATAACTCTACATTTTTGGGGTCAAGTTCTTCCTGATTCCGTTTTCGCCATCTAAAATATTGATTTCTGGTTAAAAAGTGGAAATTAAAAACTGTAATATGAACGTTATAACGGTTATGGATTATTATGTCCAGGCCAGCAACAGTGGTTCACTATTAATGGACCTGTGAAGAACTTTCGAAGAAAATTTAGCAATGTAATTGTCTCCATTTTAACACCATTTTGTAGAGCTCTTCAAGCTCTACATTTTAATACAGAAATCATCCACAAAATCCTAATATTTCGTTGAGAAAATTGAGTCAAATGGAACTCTCGTTGTTAGTAGCAAAACTTCTTTTAAGAGAGCCTATCTTATAATTTTTGCTAATCCACCCCAGTTACTGATATTATAATAGTAGTCCATCAATCTTAGTGCGCATCCTTTTTTAATGATGTGTAATAACAGGAGAAGTGCGCCTGTTGCGCGACACGCGCTCGCTCGGACTATGCTGATTGCGTAACTTTTTCTTCGGAGAGAAGAGAGAGAGAGAGAGAGAGAGAGAGAGAGAGAGAGAGAGAGAGAGAGAGAAGAGGAAGAGCAGATATTATCATCCAATGAGAAGAAATGGATGAGTAGGAAGACTCGCTGTAATACTGTAGTACAAAACTTTCTGTAGGGGTGTCTTGGACCCTTTTTCTGGGCCTTAGTCTTTTAGGTCTAATTTGGGGCTCTCAATTCGGACATTTCGCAACCACGACGTTTCAAAACCAACTTTCGACTGACTATAGTAAACTTTTCTGGCCCCTAGAACCAACTTTTGTACACTGAATTCTTCCCTCTTCTGGAACCATTTTAGATCCTTGAAAATCTAATTTTCAATGTTATTCATTAGTAAAAATAGTCATATTGACCCAAAACTAAAAGAAAATTCCGGAAATTCCAGCACAAAACACCCTAAAACTGTCTGTTTACAGGTCTAGAAAGATTTATGACTCGGGGACCATTTATACATACTGTTTACAAGGGTGTTTGTGATGTTTATTGTGGTCAAAATCGATTAGGTATCGATTTTTTGCCTCGTTATTTAGTTATTCAGAATCCCGTCTCATTCATTCAATTTTCCAACCATAGATTTTTTTGAATTTCCAAAATTTTTACTTTCTTTTTCCTCATTGCCCCTTTGATGACAGCTGTGTCTTTTCCCATTAGCATCCCTTCCCCCACTGTTGCAAAATGCCAACACACCCTCTCTTTCCTATACGCAATCACCACTAACCCACAACGTGTGGCCGCGTGGCGCAATGGATAACGCGTCTGCCTACGGAGCAGAAGATTGTAGGTTCGAATCCTGCCGTGGTCGAAACTTTTTTTGCTTTTTTTTGAGATGTTGGAGTTGTTGCCTAGCGTCCCCTAGCTACTGCCTCGGTTGTATCTATCCCTTTCCTCCCTCTTCCTATGCCCATACTAGACTCGTCAAGATTACGGTGCTTTTATTGGGGAATGGAAAATAATAGGAAGCCACAAGCAATGCTATCGCTTCCTCGAGAGCCGCCTCTCTCTCTCCTTATTCCGGAAGACTTGTCAATCAAACATTTCAATTTTCGTTTCAACTTGTGCGAGTAAAGAGAGAGAGTCTACATCTCTGACTTTTTGGGACACGTCTTCCCCCTTCCCCTATCCTTGACGTTTTCTTATTGTGGTGCCATCCTTCGAGAGCCATCAAAAACGGGAAGGAAGGGATTTCATCCGTGGTATTTATATGAAACTTGTCAATCAAAAAGCGGTTTCGATTCATCGAATCTTTGCAGGGTTGGATTATATTCGGTTTTTTTCCTATCGAGGGCTGTAAAAAGTTAAGGGCGCACTTTGAAAGAGTCGCATTACGGTTTTATGAGGGGGGCTATTAGAGGGGGCGAAGGGTCAGCTCAAAGAAAGACTCCGAGGCGGTATGTTCATTTGATTTGACTCTTTCCTTCTTGTTCCTTTCAATGTTTACTTTTCCAATCACACTTTGTATTATAGGATATCGATTTTTGGGGTTCTACAGTTCTTCGAGATTTTCAAAGTACAAAAAATCCGAAAAGTTTCGAATCCCACTTGCTTCGTTTTTTTAGAACTTCCAAGGTCAAATTTTTCAAAAAGTTTCCAACTATCCCATACTACAGTAAACCCCTTTCTGTTTTCTAGATGGAAACTTCCACAGATTTCATCAACAGTTTATTTTTGGAGGTTGCTCATTTTGTACTCGAATGTTGATAACGCAGTAAAGTTCACATGAACCTCTCTCTCCTGATGGTTTTTTTTTTGGTTGAAAATTTTGGAAATTTTGAAATCTAAAAAGTTCCGGTTCAAACTAGAAGTGAACTTTTATACAGGATTGAATAGTGCTACTTGATTTGGTCCTTGGGATTTTGAATTTTGAAATTTCAAATTTTTGAAGGGTACAGAATTCAGAACTTCGAATTTTCTGGAACTTTCCTCTCTTGGCCGAACTTCGAAAGTATCGTATACTGACAGAGTGTCAGAACTTCAGAACTCGAACCTTTTTTCTAAATTTATGGAGCCTATCAGTTTTTACGGCCACATAGGCCTCCGCGATCCAATCGCTCGTCATTTGAGCTCTGCGTTGGAGCTCTGCGGACTATGAGCTTCAATTTAGACCGTCTCGACCGCCAAACTTCAGACCGCAAGAAAAAAAATTTGACCGCCAAACTTTAAAACGAAAAAAATACATGTCTACTTGTCATTGATTTTTCGTTCTCAAAGTTCTGATTTTTCGATTTTCTATAATAGCAATTTTCAAGATCAAGATTTCCCTGTAACACCAGACCTCCTAACCCAATCCATACTAGGCTAATCCCAACTTCTGTCCATTTAGCTCACGCAACTTTTTATATGATCTCCGCCTATTGTCTTCCTTCATCCAAAAACCGTACCCAAATCCAAAGTGCCAGATGTTCTCTATTACCTCATCACCAATCCCAACACAATATCTATTTCCTCGAAATCCCGCCAAACCGATCCGTCATCTTTTCTCAATGATGATTTTTACGTAATAATAAGAAGAAATGGAGCAGTTGGTGTCCCCCTCTCCAAAATCGATTATCAGTTTTGAGTTCTTCTTCTTCTTCTTCTTCTCCTTCTCATACTCCTTGCTTTTCCATCAACTACATGTCAATCAAATCATCAGGGGGCATCATAGGAGTATGTGAGAAAAAAGAGAGCCGCCCATCTATCTATCTACTGATATGTATAGTATTCGAAAATGTTGCAATTTTTCTTGTGCCTTTTCACACTTTTCAAAAGTACTATTTGAGCATGTACAGTATACATATATCCCACCTTGTTTGTTTCTAAGAGCTCGAGAGTGAGAAGAATGCAAGTGTGTGCATAGACACGAAGCCCCGCCCACTTTCTTTGGGGGCTCACCACCACCACCAACCGACGACGACGACGATTGCCTCTGTGCTAGCGGCGGAGGCTCACTTGTCAACATCGCTCATTTATTTGATTTATCTGATTTTACAGCTTAGCTTAGTGAGAAGAGAGAAAAGTTTTGAGAGTGAGAGAGACAGAATGATTTAGAGAGTTTTACCGCAATCAGTTGGGGAAGAGCTTTGTGAACTTTTTTGAGATGATCTTAATGGATTTAGGGGAGAGAAGGGGATTGGTTTCTTATCAGTGCTAAAGTTCATTGATTTCAAAAATTTTACAATTTTCAATGGCTTTTTTAAAAGTTTTAAACGTTTATTTTGACTTCTTCAAGTCAGAAAAAGAATCGTTGGTTTTTGAAATTTCTGGATATCTAAAACAGGAATTTTGAATTTTCTTATCGCAGATATTTCCTATTTCCTTTCCACCATTTTGGGACGATTTTTTCTGTCAAAGTTTACTTTTACAGTACTAAAAAAATATCGGTTTTGGGGATCTGGTCTTGAATCTTAACTCGACTTTGTAACCCAATTTTCTGCCTCGAAAATTGCGATTTTTGGTCAAAACTTTTATCCAAATGTAGAGCTCAAGGAGATCTACAGAATGAAGTAAAAAATCTGTAGTACTGCAATTTTTAGCAATTATTTTGAAGTTTGTTAAATAATCAAGCAAAGGTGAGATTCTTCCTAATAGTTTTGCGGACGTTACAAAGAAATTAATCATGTCATCGTTATGCTTTTAGTACCAATTTGTAGACCTCATTAAGATCTACATTTTTATATAAATTTCGTTCACAAAAAGGCAATTTTACACTCAGAACATCATTCCTAACCCTTATCTAGTTCCGCTGCTCAATAGTCATCCCTAAATTTCTATGACAATTTTCGCTATCTTAGAAGTTATATATAGGACCAAGACTAGAGTCTATTCGCATCATAAAAAGTCCAAAATTTTTTGCGAACGCTTGAAATCTTTCAAGATTTTTTGATTCAGGAACCATGAATCTACTTTCCTACAAAAAAAAGTTCCCAAAAAATAATTAAACTTCTAGGTATTCTTACTGTATTTCTCCCCTGAACCCTACAATCTATGTACCAACAAAAAAATTGTCGATCTACCGCAATGGCTCTTTGTCTTCCCCCCAAAACCACTGAAGAAAAATTCCAAAGTGTCCCTTTAATTTTCTTTGTTCTTCTTCTCTCTGAATACATAATTCTTCGTTTCGTTGTTCCCAGACAAGCTCGCTGTCTTCTTCTTTTTTGCGCCGCCTCCCCAAATTCTTCCGTTTCCCATGACAGATATGATCTATAGGCGGCTCTTTCCGTTTTCACACCACCCATAATTAGAGAAGATGGTCCCCCCTTTTCCCCGCCTTCCGTTTTTCTTTGGTTGCAACTTTTTTCCGTTCGAGACTAGTCATGTGGTCCGTACTATACCTGACTGTGACAAGTTTTATGTGGCACTTTTTTGATTTATGGGATTTAGCCTAGGGGGGTCATAGCAACGCCATATGACACCGTAGAGCTTGCTTTTTGCTCACAGAGTTTTATGGTAGGGGGTTGTATAATGAGATTGGAGAGGTTATTGTAAAGTTGGACTTTTGATTAAGAAATTGGAAAATGGGGGTTTTGGATTCTGGAAGTTAGAAAGCTAAAACATTTTTTTGGTCCAAATTTGACGGATTTCTAATAGTAAGATCCAGAGATTTTTCGGTACTATAAGTTTTAGATTCCAAGTTACTGAAATTTTTGAGATTTTTTGAAAACTTTGGAATCTTGATTGTATTCTGGTGAATCTACAGTATCTCAAGGCTCAAATGTCTCAAAATCTGATATTGATTCTGGAGCGAAATTCGATTTTAACGTTATCAAAAATTTGTCAACTGTTCGATTTTCAGTCTCGCTTTTCCAAAGTTTTCAAAAGTCTTCAAATTTAAAATTCCACTTCCTCATGTCTTCTAAAGTCTCCAGAATCCTCTCCCTAAAGTACATCTGCCTCTGAATCCCATTCTCCTCCCCATTGATACCCTTGACGATCCCAAATTTGACCTCATCAGGATTTTTTTTGTCATTTCACATTGTCCCTAACGACATCTGGCCACCTGTTCCATCTCATTGTTGATTTTGATTCTGGAGATCGACAGTAACCTAAAAGTCTTCAGGTTACTAGAACTTTCCTTCATTCTGAAAATTATTGAAACCAAAATAATGCATCTCACCCGATTTCTAGACCCACAAATTTTTTTGACCTACAGTATTTTTGCGGCTAAAATTTTCTCCAAAACCTTCTAACCATCATTTGTCCCCCCACACACCTCATTTTTCTTCGTTTTCATTTTCTCCCCCACTTTTTCAATCCTTCGAAATCGATCATCTTCGTCGCTCGCTTTTCCGTTCCGTCCTTCCGGAGTGTTCTCTTTTTCCGAAAGACAAACTAGGCCTCATCTCAAATTTTTAGTGAACCCCCTCTCCCCCAAAGAAAGTCAATTATCCACTTAAGACCCACGAAGCTAGGAGGGGACCCAATTATAGCATCTGTGATTTCTTCGAGAAGAGGAAGGTCCCTCCAAATGTACACACAAATAGTATCAAATGTCCAGAGCCAAGATGCTCTTTTTTTGGGAAAGTTGTACTTTTGAATTTTGGATTCTGAAGACCTTAGTTTTTGAAATTTGAAATAGCTATAGATTCGGCACTTTTATATTTGGGGCTCTGGGGTCTAGGTTCCAGATTCTGAAGATCCAGAAGACGTTGAAATCTTCCGAACCCCTTAGCCGCCCACAAACAAAAGCGACGCCACGCTGTGCCTGTTTGTGTCTCAATTTGGTCCTTCACCACCACCAATAGCTACAGAAAGTGATATATCATGGCAGATTAGAGGGGGTGCTGTAGCTGTCTGTCTCCAAATTTCCATTCACCGCCTCTCTTTATGGTACATCTGCCGCCGAGAGGAACCGCCCGTATAGAGAGCATTTCGAATGCAAATCAGAAGCAGAACTCGAGAAGAAGAAGAAAACGGATAAGAAGATGTTGATTCGAGGCGACTTTTGCCTTAATCGGAGACACAGAATATAGGGTTCTTAGAAATGGGAGTGGGCTCAATATGGGATCGGCGGTTATTAGAGGGGATATGGGTTTAAAAGATTCGTCATAGAAATGGGGGCCCGTTTTTTCCAAACCTTGATTTTGGAAATTTCAAAAAACCGAACTGTAGAAACTGTAGACTTACTGTAGATATTAAAAAAATTTGTTTTGTGTAAGCTTCATAAAATTCGAATTCAAATTTCGAAATTCCGGCAAAAACCTTTTCGCAAGTTTCATCGACCCCGATGCTTTGTAAAAATGCAAAGTGATTACTGCAGCTACAAAAATCGAGATTCGAACAGTTCAAAACAGGAAACTCCATCTCCTTAAAATTTCCCTTCGATCCGTGTACTTTTCGTGAAATTTGAATAATTTTGAGCCAAGTTATGACTCATTTTTCCCAGAGTAGGGGCTCAAAATTTGAAACTTCGCCGAAAAAGTTTTTTGGTCTTAAAAATCTTAGACCTTAGGTAACCGTAATTCCCTTCAAATTTTCTATCGATCCGTATATTTTTAATGAGAATCTGAGCATTTTGGGCCAAATTATAGGCGAAGTTTCGACCAGAAGTTCATTGTCGATTTGATCCAATAGTAAGAGACTACTGTAGTTCGAGGTACGGTATCTAGATATTTCTTCAAATTTGTTTCCAAAGCTACAGTACCTTTCAATTCTACAGTACCTCTCTCTCTTCCCTTTAGCTCCAGCCGGCTGACCTATATTTCTTTTGGGGATCAAAAGCGGAAACATCTCATAAACCAATTAAGACGACGCCCGTTGGCGTTTACAACTTGACATAATGAGGTAAAATGAATGAAAAATGTGGGCGGGTATAGTATATCCATGCACCTGTCCCAAAGAATTCAATCCCCCCGTTTTTCGTTTTTCTTTTTCGTCTTCTTCTTCGAGGTTTTTCTTCTTCCATAGACCTCATCAATCGCGGGCGCGCGTTTTTCAAATTTCGACCGGCCGGCTGGTCTGGTCGATGATGATGATGATGATGATGATGGTCACATACCCACCGAGAGAGGATTACTGTAGTTTATACAAGGGCGCCCCCTCTCTCTCTAGGTGCGAGGTACGGTATCTCGGGAGGGAAACAAAGAGGGAGCAGGAGGAGCACAATGAAAAAACCACTGATAACTTTTTTTTCAAGGCAAATGTTCACGTAGCGCACAGCGTTGATACAGCCTGACACCGTAAGCCGTTATCAGTGCGAGGCTTGCTTTGCGTCAGATTTTTTTTCATACTTTTCGTCGCGGTCTCTTTTTCTCTAATAACCCCGCCGAGCAAAGATCTGCAATCTTTTGTCGAACGCTGAATTTGGAAGGGGCAATTATTCATGGAAAGGGAACAAAAATAGGCCATGTGTGAGTCACAGTCACACCTATGCCTATCGAAGGTTTATCTGATTCTTCGGAGCAAGATTTGTTGAGGATACTGTAGATTCGCACATGGGTAATTGAGGTGATAGGTCGGTGTTTTTGGGATATTTGAGAATAAGATCTTCAGGTGAAAAGGGTTACTGTAAGCGTGGAGTTTTGAGGACTTGCTGCCATCGAGTACCCGTAGTATTGAAAGTACAGTACCTTATCTTTCTGAAAATTAGAGTACCTTCAAAATTACAGTACCCTTTCAATCTGTGTTTTATGGTTCAAACTTTGGGATCATTTTCATTTTGAAAAACGCCGGTTTTTTAATTTTTTGAAATTCAAACCCAAAATTCTGAAATTCCGCCAAAAAACTTTTTTACAAGATTCATCGACCACGATGCTCCGTAAAATGGCAAAGCGATTACTGTAAAGACAAAAAATTAAAATTTTTTCAAAAATCTCTTCATCTCCTTGAAATCGCCGTTCGATTCGTGTACTTTTCGTGAAATTTGAATCACATTGAGCCAAGTTATGTCCTCTTATATAGTAGGTGCTCCAAAAATTTCACCAAAAAAGTTTTCGTTTTTAAAATTTTCTTAGCTACCGTAATCATTTTCAAATTTGGTAACCGTAATCCCCTTCAAATTTTCTATCGATTCGTATACTTTTCATCAAAATCTGAGCATTTTGAGACGAGTTATTGGCGAAATTGTACGGTTCATTCTCGAAGGGCCTTTTCGATTTGAGCCGAAAGTAAAGGAGTACTCTAGTTCGAAGTACGGTATCTAGAACTTTCTTCAAATTCTTTTCCAAAACTACAGTACCTTTATTCATGTACAGGTACCCATACCATCTCCTGGGAAAGCCCTTTATACCAAACTGAGCCCTGATCCGTCTCCAGATGTCTAATCTCTCCTTCTATATTGTGACAACAAAGAAAACTGTATGGATGACTTTTCGAGTAAGTCATCCCAACACTTGACACCTCTTCAATCCTAATCCGTCTCAAAGACAAAAGACCACCGTAATATGGTGCAGCTGGAGTTTTGACAAGTAGATGGAATATTTTGGCAACACCAAAAATTTTCGAGGGCAAAAAGCTACAATTACTGATAAGAAAGAGTGTCAAAAAATGCCTGATATTGATTTTTTACAGTACATGCAATTTAGTCTTATCAAATAAGAATAGGAAACAGAAAACTAGTTTCGAAACCAAGTTGCATTTTTTCGAATTAGCGGTTTTCTAGGTTTAGAGAACCCCGAAAATTTCAAATTTTTGAGTCTCCCAAGAACAACAAAATGAGGACACACACCAGCTTTGATTTGTGCATTTATCGAAACGAACAAAAGCAATTTATCTTCCAAGCGGAGGACAGACACCAGTACACTGTCAAAGAACTTTAATCGGCCACGCGCCTAGCGAGGAACCCGATGAGCCCATTTATTATTTTTCAAATCCCCCCATCTTCTATTTTTTTTTTTGGCGGGTCCCCTCATCTGTCTCTCGTTCTCTAATTCTCTTCTCTCTCTCTCTCTCTTCGAGAACGTCTCTTTTTTCATATGTTTTCTCTTACTAAATGCCCATCTCCAGATGATAAATTGATGCATATGAGCATGTTCTATGTTTCAGGGAACATGAGCGGCGACTCGAAAGTTTGGGCACACGCCTCCGCGGACACGTGGGCCGCTCAGCAGCAGCAACAACAGGGCGGAATTTCGACGTACGATTTGGATACGTCGAGTATTAAGCGAGAGAAGATTGAGTTGCATGATGTGAGTTTTGCGTTTTAAGAGAAAATTGATCAAACAAGGCTTGCGGTTCTGACCGTGGCCGACCGCAGAGGTCGAAAAAAACTAGAGCTATCCTTGAGCCTAATTTTGGCCTTATTAGCCTAATAAATTTTTGAGGAGTTAGCCCAATTTTGAAAGTCTGAGATCGTAGAAAGTGGAATATTCAAAATGAATTTCGCAATTTTGCAGTTTCAATATGTTAGTTCAAACTGAAAATCAATACTGCTGTTTTCAGTCAAAAGTGAAAATTGAAATTCCGTATCTCAAAATATCACAAAGAGCAGAGAATATTTAACCGCTTTGTCGAAAACTGCCTTTGAAACTCTGAAAATTTCCAAAATTTCGTAAAAATCAATTTTTCTATTTTCAAAAGTTACTGTTACATCGAAAAATAAAAAATAGCTCAAAACTTCAAATTTGCTCATTCTCTGCCTCTACAGGGTTCAATGGCTCCACAAAAGGTTATCTACTCTTAATTCGAAAAATATGAGTTTTTGGCTTAAAAATCTCTGAAACTTTGAAAATATTCTAATCCTCCAAAATGACTTGTTTTGGTCTTGAACCAAGCTCAATAGCTTCAAAAGTTAAAGATCGCTACAAAAGCTCGATCGCTTCTAAAGTTAGGTACTCAAACGCTTCAAAATCTCAATAGCTCAAAGCTCAATCGCTCGAAAACCTAGGTACTAATCAAGATTCAAACTTTTGAACCCAAAATTTTCCTAGATAAAGCGATTAGCCGTTAAGCCACCAACTAGTTCCACCGCTCCCCCCAATTCCTTCTTCCATCTAATACAGTGTCATATCATCATCATCTGTGTTGTTGATATGATATGCGAGATTCTCTTGATTCCACACTCTCTTCATCTTCGTCAACATTCTGTGATGATTTTCACACAAATCGTGACGGGTCCCCTTTATCTTCTTCTTCTATTACTTCTTTTTGTCCGCTATATCGTTTTCTCTCGCCATCCGATTTATCTCCCTCTAATCACATTAATCATGTGTTTCTTCTTCTTCTGTTATCAAGCCTGAGGGATGTGGAGATGGATGGGTTTACAAGGATTTCCGACACGGAATTATGATGAATGGAAGATGGTTTCGAGATGGTTCAGAAGACGATTCTGAAGACGTTGGAACTTTCAAGGTCCCTGCTAGTTTTTTTGCTAAGATGGAAAAACAGCATAAGCAAGAAGCACACGAAAAAAATAGGAGGAAAATGCATGTATTTTTTTAGTCGTCTTCTTTGTCGTCGTAGGGGTCGACATCTTCTTTTTTTTGTTTCCCCTCTCTCAACCACTTCATTTTCACTTCGTCCTACTGTACCTCAACACTGACGATTGGGCGCTCGGGGGCGGAGCCTCTGAAGAGACAAGAAGTGTGTCTCCCCCCGAGGGAAAGGCCTGTGAGGGAGAGAGCGCGCGTGTGTGTGTGCGCCTCGATCTCAGTGCCCCCCGTCTTCTTCGTCTTCTTTTACATCTCCAGAAGACCCTCCATCGCGACTCCGCCCCTTTTCACCCTGGCCGGTCCACCACCACCCTGACGAGGAGAGACAAGATTGACATACAACCGTTTTGAAGTGTGTGAGAAGTTGTCATTTTCGATATTCATCTGTCTGTCATATTATTTACGTTCGTGTTCTTCTTCTTTTCTCTTGTTCTTCTTGTTCAATATCTTGCTATCTCTATTTCTCTACCACCACAGGGGGATCAGGATCAGACTGGCGGAACACGACGACGGCTACCACCACCACCACCACCATCAGCATCAGCAGCCATCATCATCAATTCGAGAGAGTGACAAGAGCGAGAAGAACACACTAATCAATCGATCAAACGGCGACACTTACACGTGGGGCGGGCCGGGTCGAGAGAGAGAGCTGACTTTTTTTGACTGACAGGACTGACGATCCCTGACGACGTCGTTCATCTTATTCCAGAAGCCCGTGTGTCGGGGCGACGACAACGATGGCGCAGAGGGTACATTTCATTCATTTCTACTTTTCCGCTTCTACTACTTTCTGACATTGGCATGATACCACCACCACCCCGCTCGGAGCCGAGCTCTCTCCATTTTTCCCTCCTCTATAATTTATCGTTGTTGGTCTAGTAGAGACCAGGGCACAGAATTCTAGCGGGCTCATTCTTGGCGCTCCAATCGGTTGGCTGGTAGTCGGGCCCTTTTTGAGCCTCAGAATTTTACTGTTTGAGAAAAATCGCTTGAGCCAGCTAACTAGCTGCCTTGAGCCTTCAAAGTTTTTTACTGTAACTTAAGATGAGCAATTTGAAATTTCTAGCTTAAACTTGAGCCAAGTGAAAAAGTAGGTTATCTAGTAGTCGGGCTCTTTTTTCGAGAACTCGAGCCTCAGATTTTTAATATTTGAGCCAATTAACTAGTCGCCTTGAGCCTTGAAATTTCTTTGCTGTAACTTACTTTTAGGATGAGCAATTTGCCGGAAAACGTTCTAGCTTAAGCCAAATAAAAAGTAGATTATCCTGAGCAATCTAAAGCTGAGCAATTCGAATTTCAATTTCCACTTTGGAAGGCCTTCTAGATCTTCGAAACTACCCTTTAGCCTCTAAATCAAGCCCAATTTTTCCAATTTTCAAAACCCCCCTATCCCCCAAAATTTTTCCGACTAACAATCGATTCAACTTTTTCATTTCGCTGCAACAAAAAAACCACCGCAAAAATTTTTTTTTTACGATCTTACCGACAGTATCACTTTGTGTGTATTTTCGTTTTTCTAAAGATAAGAAACTTCTCTTTTCGGTACCCCATTCTGGGTCATAAAACCCATGGGCCAAGGAACTTAAAGCTCTTTTTTCAAGTTTTAGGCCCAAAAAGTTATGCCAAAGCGTTTCATTTTCGAACACGCCCTTTCAATCACCCACCTTGTCAATCTTGTCATGACACCTCTTGATCCGAGATGCCAAATCATTAATCAATCAATCAGAAGAGTCTTCTTCTCTCCGATCTCTGAGGGGCAAAAAGTGGGTGGAGAAAATAGAGAAATAGTTGAAGATGGAAGTCACAGAGTTTCTTATATTTTCTTAGTTTAGTTTCTTGGGCTGAAGGCGTTCCGAGATAGAGATAGGACTTATCCACCGTTCGCATCTCCTTTTTTTTCCCCTCCCGTTGTTTCTAGGTGAAGAAGATTTATGGAACTTTGTTGAAATAGGCATAGAGGCGGTAGTTTTTTGTTCCCTTCTTTGGGATTTTGAAACTTTTTGGAAGTTGGAAATTTCTAATTTTCTAGCTTACGTTTAAGCTAGATTATCCTGAGCAATCTAAAGCTGAGCAATTTAAAATTGAATCTCTTACTTTGGATTCCAGTTCTTCTAAACTAAACTTAACTAGCATAATGAGCTCATTTTTTGGATAAATTTCAGTTTCTGGAATTTTTTGAAAAAAAGTTAGAATAATAATCTCAAATTTTGTAGACTCTTTTGGCGATCTATTTTCTGCAGATTTAAGAAATTTGAAAAAAAAGATTTCTTGATCTTGGGACTTTAAAAGCCTTTTCAAATCGAGTCAACCCAAGAATTTCGATATTTCGAAAATTTTGGATTTTCTGAAAATTTCAATTTTTTAAAGAATCTATTTATCTGATAATCAAAAAACTATAATTTTATGTACTAATTGTTTCCAAATTGTCATTGAAAATGTTTTCTGAGTTTTCAGAATTTTCAAATTTTCAAATTTTGCTCCTCAAAAATTTTCAAAATGCCTTTTTTTTTCGAAAAATCGATAGTTTTGAGATGAAATTTCATACGAAAATCTACTCCAAAACTGAAAATAAAAATGAAAATCTTATCAAAAAAAATTTTCCTTATCAACACCCTTACCATTAGAGATAAGTTAGGACCCTCACAGTCTTGACCCAAAATTTATACTAAAAATCTTATCTAATCTCAATCCCTCTCTTCTTACAGCAGTTCAACGATGGCTACGGACCGCCACCGGGCTCGGCGAGCACCGACCCAGTCAGCTACGCGGCGGATCCAACTGCCTACTTCAACCTGTACACTAATATGGGCGCCGCGCCGACGACCACTCCGATGATGCACCACGAGATGGGCGAGGCGATGAAACGCGACAAGGAGGCGATTTATGCGTGAGTTATTTGGATAGGATTACTGTAGTTTCTACTGTACCTCCACTACTGTAATTTCCTTTCAGCCACCCACTCTACCCACTTCTAGTCGTTCTATTCGAGAAATGCGAGCTGGCGACGTCGACGCCACGTGAAACGTCACGCGACGGCACATCGTCGTCTGACGTGTGCTCGAGCGCTTCGTTCAGAGATGATCTCAATGAATTTGTAAAACATGTAAGCTTTTGGCTCCCAAAATTCCAAAAAAAACGTACCTTTTGCAGACCCAAGAAAACCAGGACAAGCAGTACTATGTGCCGAATCCACAGCTAGACCAAATTATGCTCCAATCCATTCAAATGCTCCGTTTTCATTTGCTCGAGCTCGAAAAGGTTAGTACATAGTAATTTTGAAGACGCTCACAAATGTGTATGTACAAAACTAGTGAGAATGAGCCAATATTATTTCTTTCCAAACCAACCAAAAAAGTGCATTCCCTGTCGTCTCTTTTAGATTCATTGTACTCTCATCTGGGGTTTTCAGTCTGAACAGTTATCAGCGCGTCAACATGTTCTTGCACTTTTTTGGAGCGGGGGGCGCCCGCGGCCAGGCACCGTATCAGTGAGCCGGCGAGAAGGCGAGAGCACATGTAATTCGAAACAAAAAAGTGCACTTCTCCGAGAAGACACGATGAAGTGCAGTTTTTGTTGAATTTTACACTTTGGCCTAGAAATTTAAATTTTGGTTTTGAAGAAAGTTAGGCCAGACTTTTTGGAGCCAGTGGCTGGAATTTTAAATTTGATGTTTTTGGTTCAATTTTTAGTACTTGTATCGAGAGAAATTTATATTCCAGCTTTCTATACCATTCTGAAATTGTAAATTGCAATCAATTTGAAAAATAATTGAGCTGAAAATGAGCTCTTTAGGTCTTCTGGGAGCCGAGATAGGCCGCTTTTAAGTTTTCGCCCAGAGAGTGTGGAAGGGGGAGAGACGCCGACGACGAGGCGCTTTGCGTCTCTCGCTCTCTCGCAGCCTAACTTCGAAACGATGTATCTCGGCTTAAAGTTGAGCTAGGAAGCTGATTCTTTTTGGAAACTATTCGCTATGAAATTCCAAACATTTTCATAGTTATTTCAACATTTTAGCTTCTACCCTCATACAAGGACACAATAATTGATTTTCTAGAGCCTAAAAAATTTTGTCTGGGCGGAAAACGTTTACTGATAGCGAAAGCTTTCCTTTTTTGAACTCAACTTCATTCTATTCTTGACCGAAAATAGCCTTTCCCATAATCTGAAAAATCTAAAAATCTGTTCAAAAACCTGGAATTCTAAGAAGTTCTACACTAAAACTCCCCCTACCACTTCCCAACCAAACAATGTTTTTATTTCCAGGTCCACGAACTGTGCGACAACTTTTGCAATCGGTACGTGACGTGTCTGAAGGGCAAGATGCCGTTGGACATTGTCGGCGACGAGCGCGCCTCATCGTCGCAACCACCAATGTCGCCGGGAAGCATGGGCGGACACCACGGACACTCGGGATCACCATCGATGGTCGCCGGCGCCGCAACACCGATGCACTATCCGCCACCGTACGAGCCACAATCGGTGCCGTTGCCCGAGAGTGTGATGGGTGCCGGACATCCGTTGGAGGTGAGAACTTGGGAGATGAGCTGACAACTGACAGCCAGACACATACATACACTTGTTAGCAGTAGGAAATCATCATTGTAAATAATTTAGTGGGGAGCGACTTTAAAGTTTCTAACCCTTTCCATATTGTTTTGATTCATTGTATCCGATAAATATGGATAATAGGCTTGGGGGAAAGGGAAGTCAATCTAGTAAAGTGCGCACAGATAGACATCTCTCCCTCTGGGTGTCAATAATTGGATTCAGTGTCCCCCCTCTCTATATACTCTCCTTCACACATTTGACCACAAACAGAGAGCAAATTTCGTCGACGCGTGCCTGTCATAGATAGAGACATGATTAGGGGAGGCGTAAATATGGGAGCGGTACACAGCGGGATATTAACAGTTAGCATTCGATGTGTTCTCGTTCCAATACAAGCGGCACGTACAATAAGAAAAAGTACTTGACTCAATGGGGGTCTTAGAGGGGGACGCACGCGGTAAATGTATGATGGGTAAGAAGAAGAAGACGTTCCAAGTAGACGACTTTGGAATTTGCATAATTTGGTTTTTTGCGAGCGCGGCGCGCCGGGTTTTTTCAAGTTTGCCGCCATGGAAATTAGAATTGGAACGATGATTCTGTACACATACAGTTAGGGGGGAACGGACTTGGGAATTGGGGGACTAAGGTTTAGACGTTTTAGGCCGTGCGCAAGCTCAGGGAGTTTGGTCTTAGGCTTAGGCTTAGAGGCTTAGGCTTAGAGGCTTAGGCTTAGAGGCTTAGGCTTAGAGGCTTAGGCTTAGAGGCTTAGGCTTAGAGGCTTAGGCTTAGAGGCTTAGGCTTAGGTTTAGGCATATGCTCAGGCTTCCAGAAAAAAGTCAAATTTTAGCGTTAGCACGGGTGGAACCCCAGGGCCTTCGCAAACAAGGCCGCGGTTCGGGCCGTGAGATTTTTTATATCGACAAAGGCCCAGGACCGAAAGCCCGCCGTACATAGATTCCCTTGAGCAGAAGTTCCCAAACTAGAATGCCGCGAACGGCTAGGCGCAACTAAAGGAATACAAAACCCCAAAACCCAACCATTTTTCTTTCCAGATGTTCCAAGGATCGTCGATGGCGTACGCGATGGCCGGCATGGCCGCCGCCGCAGCCTCCTCCTCATCATCCTCAGCCAACCAACCACAGCAACAACCCGGGGATCACCCTTTAGCGAACGGCGGGACGCTCCACTCGACGGCTGGAGCCTCCCAGACGCTATTACCCATAGCCGTCAGTAGTCCATCGACGTGTTCATCAGGTGGTCTAAGACAGGATTCGACGCCGCGGTCGGGCGAAACGCCGCAAGGCATGCAGAACGGAAATTCGATGGATTCGATTTCCGAAGCTGGTAGGTTGCTTTCTTATCTCGATGGGTTACGGTAGTCTTCCCTAACAACCCTGATGTTATTCGAAATCGGTTAACACCTCTTGTACTCGGACCTTTTGTGATGCTATCCCCCTTCCCTTCCTTCCTCGCTATTCCTTCATTGCTCTTCCTCTACTCTCATATTTTCCTATATATTTTTAACCATTACATGATGCATGGTGTCTCCTCTCCTCCTTTGTTTTATTAATTATTATATACCAATCTCACTCACGGAATAACACACTTGTATGTGCATTCGCCTGCAACTGACAGCTCGAAAAGAAGCCGGCTTTTTATGTAGTGTTATTGTCTTCTCATTCTGTCCAGGTCCTTCTTCTTTTCTCCAACACCATCATCCACATCATCTTCAACTTCAACATCATCCTCATCATCCGCTTCTTCATCATCATCCCGATTTCCTACCCCAACAAGGTCCTTCGTCCCAGAATATCATTGAGCAAAGTCTTCATTGTGCCGGTGTCTCGATGCTTGACGCTTCGCTCCTCCCGTCGTCATCGTCCTCATCAGAATACCATGGTGATATGATGTCGTCTCACATGTATTCTTCGCATCATGAAGTTTATCATCAAGATATGTCCTCCTACGCCGACTACGGTGACTACGGAACACCCGACGTGCACATGATGAATGCGGACGTCAAAATTGAGGATGGCGCGGCGTCGTCGTCGAAAAGTGGGAAGAAACCGCCGGGAACCCCGAATGGGGGACGAGTTGGCAAGAGTCGCGGACGTGGAATTTTCCCGAAAACTGCGACGAATCGACTTCGGCAGTGGTTGTTTCAGAATCTTACGGTAAGGGTGGAAAAATTTTTGAGTTTGAAAAAAGAACTAATGCTTTATGTTGATTGCACTTTTTTTGAGTTCACACTTTTGTCCAGAGATTACTGTACTTTGTCTGTCTTTTTTTGGTTTTTGGCTGTTTTTTTTTCAGTTTCTCTTTTCTCGAGTTTTCGCTCTTTATCTGAATCTTGAACAATTTCATGATTACTTGATCCATTTTCTACTTGATTTTTGTAACACTCTCTTCTATAGTGGCCGGCCTCGGCGAGCCATGGCGCGGACGGCTTGCGAGAGACGCAGGCAGTTAGACTGTCTCGTTTCTCTGCTCTCTCTCTCTTTCTCTCTCTCTCTTTCATTCTCTCTTTCTCTCTTATCCCCCCCCCCCCCCAAGCATCACAAAAAGGTCCGAATACAAGAGGTGTCTTACCGTATCCATGAATCCATGGAAAAGACCCACGATCCTCTTGTATTCCAGGCGACGAGTTCTCGGTGTGCGGTTCGAACGAGGACGGTCGAGACTCGGTGCTATCCGACTCGGCGAACGGATCTCAAAACGGGAAGCGAAAAGTGCCCAAAGTGTTTTCGAAAGAGGCGATTACCAAATTCCGCGCGTGGCTATTTCAAAATCTGGCGGTAAGAATTAAGGGCGAAAAAAAATCGAAAAAAAAGGTGTCGCTTATCGCCAATATTCATCTATTCTTCATCAATTTCTCACCTCTTTCTTGTTCTCTTCTCTTCGTTTTTTTCCTCCTCACCTACAGTAATCTAGATTTACAAAACTTGTTGGGGGGTCGATTGAGAGTGTACACTCTCTCTTATTTTCCAAGAGTGTAATAAGTCTTCTTACACTGGTGCAGAGGTCAGTGGCCAAACAGATGATGATGATATGAGCAATCTGGAGAAATGGGGACCATGACAATTCCATTTTTTCAGCACCCCTATCCCTCGGAGGAGCAAAAGAAGCAGTTGGCAAAAGAGACGGGTCTCACAATTCTTCAGGTCAATAACTGGTGAGTCTTAGAAACTTTTTGGACAAAATGTTTATGTAATCTCTGAAGAGCCCATATCAGATTTCGCTTGTCGGGGGACCTCTTTCGGTATCATCAAAAAATGTGCGCGAGAGCGAATGAATAGTAAACACTGACTGTTTGACCCACTCTCTAACAAAAGTTGCGTCATTTGGGTCATTGATGAGGGCCTTGAGATTATTATACATATAGGGAAAAGGAGGGATAATAGGGACCAACTTCGCTATAGGGCTTTTAGGCCCCCAAATTTTGGGTAATTTTAGATGCTGAACACGATCCTGATATTAGTTTGTCATTAGAAGCACAGTTTTGGGGTGGCCTTAGACTTATATTACGTACTGTAGTGGCCTAACTCAAGGCTGTCGCAAATACGTCCGCGGCCTGCCGCGGCCCTGGCCGATTTTTCAAAAACAAGCTAAGGCCCGCGCGTCGGCCGTAAGTTTCTATGATCAAAAGTACCTTGACCAGAATACCGCGGCCGGCTAGGCCTAACTTATGGAACTTCGATTAAGATGGCCTAACTTTTCGAAGCACATTGGCTAGGCCAAGTTTTCCTTCTTTACCTCTTATCCCATCTACAGTATCCTCTTCTCTGGATCCAGTTCTAGCACATACACGTGCCACCTGTTTGATTTACGAGGTGTGAATTGTGTCTCCGAAAAGAACATGTTGATGTTGGGGTAGAGATAATAGTAACTCCTCCGCCCAACACACATATCCTTTTCCCAATTATGACACACTCCATTGCACACAGAGAGTGATCGCTTAATGGGATGCGCATGGCACCAGAAGAGAGAAATGGAGTACGGTTTAGATACGGGTCGTGGATGATGATGATGATGGTGAGGAGCTAGCAATACCTGGTAATTAGGAGAGAAAGAGGACGGTTGACTTTTTAGGTCGATTTGGGGGAAAATTAGGGGTCTATGTGGATGTGTTGCAATGTTAGGATACCTAGAGGAAACGGAGTAAATTGTCTTTGTTTGGAGGAAAGGAAATTGAGGGCTTTTTGGGATAGTGATAGCTGAGAAGCTTAAGTTTTGAAATTTAGAGTTAGGGACGAAGAAACTGTGCTCCATTGAAATGGAGATAAAATTTGCATTTTTTGAAAGCTATTTGGAGTTTTAAAAAGTAGCTTTGGCCTTTGGTGTTGGTGCTCAGTGGAAATGTGAAATTTTGTGGATTTTGAAGGTTTGAAGGTTTTGAGAATTTGAAATTTTTTGGATTCTGGAATTACTGAATATCTTGTCAAGTTTCGTAGACTTTTGATTCTGAGATTTTGAGACTCTGAAATTTTTTTTTTTTGTATTTTGAAGTCTTGAAGTTTAGAGATTCTGAAGATTCTGAGATTCTTAAATTTCACAATTTCGAAGTTTTGAAAATCTGATTTCATAAATTTTTTGAAATTTTTTGCAATTCTGAAATTTTAAGATTCTACAATTTCAAAGTTTTGAAAATCTAATTTTATGAATTTTTTGAAATTATTCGCAATTCTGAGATTCTCAGGTTCTGAAACTTTGAGATTCTTATATTTTGAAAATCGGTAAATTTCTAAAATTCCAAATATAAACCTTCTGAATCTGAAGAATTGAAGAATTCTGGCAGTTAACCTTAATTTTTGTTGAATTTTTGGATACTGTAGTTTCATACTCTTTTTGAGAGAGTTGTCAATTTTTTTTTGTTTTAAAACACCAGAGTTTTTAGCGATTAAAAAATCCCAATTTCCTTTGAAATTTTAATAATTCCAAGAACACCAAGCCCTTTTCTACACCCTTTTTAAAAATCTCCTTCCAAATTGTAATCCTCATTTTCCAACTGTATACATCTCCCCCCTCTTCTCAGAATCCCATTTTCCCCACATCCAGGTACCCCCGGATACATGAATGAGAGAGATTCAGCCCTCATTATCCTTCGATTCGAACGTCGTCTAGTATTCCGAAACAACGCTCCTTTCCTTTCTCTCTTCCTCCAACATTCATTGAGTGGACATTTTGACTGACATTTCGTGTCAAACTGACGAACGACCACCCAGCATCCCCCACCTTTTTCTCCATTTTCTGCTCCTCCCTTTTGCCTTTTTTTGATCTTAGAAATGGAGCGGGGGACCAACAGGCTTATAGAGGGATTAGTGGAGAAGATGATAGTAGATGATGATAACGGTGAGGGAAAATAGGAAAAGGAAATGCCCGAAGGAGTTGGAAGATGGATAGGAGGAGGGGGAAGGGTCCTAATGCATAACAAATGGTTGTTTTGGGTTCGGTGTTGCAAAGGGGATCTGGGTTAGGGGAAAAATAAGAAAAGTTGGTGTCAATTAAAGTTTGAGAAGTTTAAAACAGGGTCTGAAAACATTCAGAAAGTTCCAGGGCCAAGGGCCCAAAAATTATTTGGAGAGAGGTCGACTTCCAAAAAAGTCGGTACTTTGGTTACTGGTCTAAAGGTTCTATAACTTCTCGTGTGAGGACTTTTCTGGTCAGGACAAATTTTGTCCAAGGAAGTTACTTTCTAGTGATTGCCGAGATTCGCCCACGGCGGTCGAGCCCCGATTGAATTCTGATTCTAGTGGTTCTTCAACAAAACTTTTCTTATGGATAGATCGACCGCACTTGGCCACAACGGTCGGCCCACGGTTGAAAATTTGTTTTGAGAATGGGTACTAATCTTATAACTGGAGTATCATGCATTCGAAGTTATTGAACCCTGAATCTCGATTCCTCTAGAAAATGAACTTGTTATGGCCTAGAGTTTTCGATTCTAAACAGTTAAGCCTCCACACTTTTTCTGGGTAGCTGGCCTGTGATTCCAGGATCACTCGAACTTTCCGAACTTTTGAAAAACTAGGCCATGAAATCCCAATGGCTTAGAATTTCCCGTTTTGAAAAGTTAGACCATCATTTCTAGATTCCTTCTTTCAGATCGAAGCCACTTCAGCTTCCCTAACCCATATGACCTAGAACTCCATTCCCTGAAAACCTAGGCCATCTCCGGCCAAGGTTCCCAGGCTCCCTCCGCGTTCCAAGGGATTTCAAAGATTTCAAAGATTTCAACAAAACTTTTTTTGTTCAAATTTCGAAAAACTGGCAACAGTTGGGTGCGTTGTCTTCATTTTCTCGCTCTCTAGTTTTTTTTCCTTCTTGTTCATCGTCGGGTTGCTGGCTGTTGTCCCCTGTCGATTACCGTATCCCTTCTTTCTTTCTCTCTTCAAGTCGGCACAATTCGAACAGAATAGAAGAGGCAGAAGAGAGATAGAAGGAAAAGAGAAGGAGAAGGGAGAATTGGCATAGAGGACAGCCTTGGCAATGATGGATCGACGCAGCTGGCGACGTTGACAAGCCGAAGGAAAAGAAGGCGAAGGCGAGGAAGGCACAGCACGAACCACCAGTGGGAGAATCGACTAGAGGGATCGCTTTTTGAAAAATAAGAAAAATTGAGGTGCAAAAAATTTCTCCGTTCCTAGGGGGTCTCGAAACGATTCATCAAGGAAGGTGTCAAGACTGATTGCTTTTTTCGGGGAGGGGAAAAGAGAGAGTGATAAACTGAAAAGATGATAGGGGGACAAGATTTATAGATATAAATTGAGGTGTAGCAATTGATAACGATGTGACATTTTTCAAGATTGATTTGTATGGTGATAGATGGGAAGCAGGGGGTGATATATGGGATTGTGAGAAGAAGCAGACTGGGTGGTCCTGGAAAGTAGGAAGTTTTGGGAGAGGTGAGAGCTTTTGGATTCTTCTAGAGATTCAGAAGACGTCAGATCTGAAGCAGAAACCGTGGTCACTAATGGCTCAAAGTTTTGAGGAGATGGCCTAGGTTTCCAGATGATGAAAATCTAGGTCATAGTTTTCATACAATCATTTTTTCTGGTTTTTGGAATTCTTGTCGTTTTGAGTTTAAGGGATTCTGGGATTCTGATTTTTAAGAATCTAAGATTTTGAAACATGGACCCTCGCATTGTTCAGTCCGATAAATCTAAAAATTTCTGAATTCTGAGTTACTGTCATTAAGAACTTGAGATTCGACTGTTTCTTGAAACCGCACAATTCTTAAAATGTTTGAATTCCTGAAAACTCAGTTTCCGATATAAACAGTATCTTTTTTCTAGGTTTTGGGATTCTGAAACCCTAGAATTAAAGATTCTGAGGTTTTGAGTTGAAACGAATCCTTGAATTTTTCAAATTCTCAGATTTAAGGATTCTGGAAACCTGAGATACGGATTTTAGATTCTGCACCTTCTAAAATCACCCGATTCTGAAGCTTTCCAAATACCTTAAAAGTTCAAAATTCACCAAAATTTTAAGCAAGTTTCCAATCTCAAAAAAAATCTTGAACTTTTAAGTTTTCACGGCACTCTGTTCTAGAATTTTTTTGTACAACCATCTCTCAATCACAACACTGAACCTATAAACCCCCCATAAAAACTTTGTTTTATGACCTCCCCAGAAACTTTATGTTCTCTCCCCCAATCCATTGCGTAGTTGATATTACGAGTGTGACATTGGTCACTTAGGTTTTGTTTTATCTGCTAAGAATCTGCAGTCAAAAGTTGTGGTTAAATGCGATTTATGGCTGGATTTTATGATCTCGCTAGAGTAGGAAAAAAGTTGATGGAGAAGGAGAAAAGGAGAATGTTGCTATTTCATTGGGAGATTCTTATCTCTCTATCCTTCCATCTTCATTTCTGTGTGACGCACACATAAATTGTCACGATTTGACACTTTTAGTGGTTGTTTAGGTCTCTCTGACACGATGAGATGTGGAAAAGGGTGGATGGGTGAAAATGAAACATAGGGGATTGAAGGCGACGTAGAAAGTGTGCTCTATTGATAACCCGACAAATTTCAGGTTTATCAACGCTCGTCGGCGAATCGTCCAACCGATGATCGATCAGAACAACCGAGCCGGACGGGCGCCCCACATGAATGTGTGCAAGAATCGACGAAGGAATCGAAGTGAACAGTCACCGGGGCCGAGTCCCGATTCGGAATCCGACAGCGGTGCCAACTATTCACCCGATCCGGCGGCGTTGTCGGCGGCGACGGCGGCGATGCACTATCCGGGTGCCGAGTTGTATATGCAGAGGACGATGAACTATGGAGGATTCCAACCGTTCCCTAATCCGTGAGTTTTTTTTTTTGAGATTCGATTGTTAGCGAAGTTGGGTTCTCCGTGGATCCTTGATGTTTTGAAATTTGAGTCTGATGTCTCAAAATTCATGTCCCCTGGGGTCCAGAAATTCAATATTCTGAAATTTTGAGATTATGATTCTCTCAAGAATTACAAGATTTCGCAGCTTGGGATTCTGAAGTTAAGATCGAAAACTCGAAATTTTTGGCTCTTTGGAGGTTTTGAGATTTTTAAAGTTTCGAGAAGTAGGAAACTACTGAAATTTGCGGTTTCCATATTTTACGAAGTTTGAAAACGTCAGTATTTCCGATTTTCAGAATTTCAGATTCTATGAAACTCAGAATCTCAAAAGCTGAGAATTCTAGAATCTTGTGACCTCTCAGAATCGCATACGACATTTCGAAAGTGCGATGTTTCGAAAATGTGACAATTCGAAAGTGTGACGTTTCGCCATTGTGACGTTTCGAAAGAAATAATACTAAAAAATACCTCAAAATACCTCTCAGTGCAGTTCACCACTTCTGAGCCTTTCTTTGCTTTCGAAATGTCGCGCTTTCGAAACGTCGCGCTTTCGAAACGTCGCACTTGCGAAATGTCACAATTTCAAAATTTCACGGATCCGCAAAATTAGAAAATTGAGGATGAATTCTTATTTTCAAAACCTGAAATTCCAAAACTTCTCAATTCCCAAAATCTCAAAAATTTCAAATCTAAGAATCGTAGAACCTTGAAAAATTCAAAAATTAAAAGTTCATGGATCTTAAAATCTCTCCAATGTCAATTTTATATCCTAATTTCTAAACCTTTGAACTTTCAAACCTCAGAATCTCACAACCTCAAAATTTTTTTTTTAATTTTCGAGTAAAAATTCCAAAAATCTTCAAAAGTTGAAGAATCTTGAAATTCCCCAATCCCAATCCCAATGCCACCCATTTTCCAGAGCAATGCCATTCATGAATCCAATGATGGGCTTCCCCGTTCCGCCCGCCGTCGACACCCTCTCCCAACAATGGGTTGATCTCTCGGCTCCACACGAATGAGCTCATTCTCTCGAGCAACACAAAAAAGGATCTTCAACAACATTTTCTTCTTGCACAAAACAATCCATTAATCGATTCCGAATCCAAGTGAAACAAATGGTCTTTCTCCAGTTCTCTCCCACCCTCTCCCCCCCTCTCTCTCTCAATCCTCCATTTCATTTCAAAAATGACAATCAGTTTTTCTTATTTCAATTTTTCTAAACATTTTTTATTAATTCCATGACCCCCTTCCTTAATATACATCCCCAATTCTTAATATTCTCTTCTTGACCACACAGGGTTTCCCCACAAAAAACTGTTCATTTCCAAACCGAAAATCCCTGAGGACCAATGCTCATATTGTATATTTTTTCTCTAGAAATGTATTAATCCTTCTTGATTTCCATTACCATATCAGTGTCCTCACCCTAACTATCCCACTTTTTAAAAATTCCTCTCATTTTCAGTCGAACTTATTGAAAATTCACAGTATTCTCAAATGTCCCCCATCTTCCCCTCCCCGAAACTCGCAACGGTATTTTTTGTTTGAAATTTTTCTTGTTTTCATAAATAATTTTGAATTCAAAAATTGTCTTCGTTGTTATCAGGAGAGAAGAATTCGAGAATTACAAAGCCTCAAAATGTGATAGTTTGATCCTGGAGTGTCAGAATCTTTTAGAATTTGAAAATTTTAGATTTTCAAATATCAAAATCTGAGAATCCAAGAATTCAAAAGTCTCAAAACGTCATATTTTCAGAACCTCAGATTAGGTTCTGCGAGATTTTGAAGTGTGACGTTTCGAAAATGCGACGTTTCGTAAGTATGACGTTTCGAAAGCCAAATTTCAACTCTGTACTTAGAGGTATTCTACCCCGGAATAGTTTGAAATGTTCGCTTTCGAAACGCCACACTTTCAAAATGTCGTACTTTCGAAACGTCACCCTTGCGAAACGTCACACTTTCGAAACGTCACACTCTCGAAATGTCGCGGGGCCTCAGAGTAAATTGGAGAACACTTGGAATTTTCAAAATAGGCAAGTTTTTAAAAAAAGTTTCAAACAAGTCGAGAAAAGTTTAGAAATTCGAAAAAGGTAAAAAAGTTAGAATAAAGTTTCTCTGATTTTGAGATTCCCAGAAATTTTGAGATTTCAAACAATTTTAGAGCTCTGTGACGTTTCGAAAGTTTGCCGTTTCGAAAGAACAACGTCTCGAAAGATAGAATCAAACGGCTCAGAAGTGCTGCAAGGATGTTTTCGAAACGTCACACTTTCGAAAAGCGGAGTCAAATAGCCGCGAAAATCCGACGTATTTTTTTAGTTCACAACATTTATTTTCAACTTTTTTTTTCTTTTTAACTTTCCACGTTACATCCAACAACAGAATCGCCTGTCTTTGTCATCATCACTTCCCAAATTCTCCAGCAAGTATTTTCTAGACAAAGGTAGCTTTCTTACTGTACCCTGGCATCATCGAAAATTTCTCCAGAAACCAAATAAAAAAAATGTTTGATATCGAAATTTCAATTTACCGAGAGCGTCTCAAACGTCATCCAATAACACTTCCGATTCTGCTAACAATGGTTTTGATGGGAACGGTTTTGTTTGGTGGCGAACTAAAAGTTGAAATTTTTAAAGAAAACGTTTTCAGGAGCCTCATCAGGTGACGTGGTTGCTGTCCGAGTCGTCAGGGATTCCGGGTTAACTAGTTGTCAGAAAAAATTGGCGGCGTCGAGCTTCTCCGAGTGCTCCAACTTTTGCTCCACGTTGCAGGAGAGGCTTCAGGAAAGGTAAGGATAGAGGGATCAGATATCTGGACATTTGGAAATACAGAATTTTAGTGTCTGAAAAAAATAGAAAGCGTGCGCTGATGTTTTCTGTCGTTTTTTGATTTTGAGAGTCTGAAAAGTGGTTTCCAGTCATTCCACTTTTCTGAAATTTCGCAGATGTCTAGATCAACTCAAGAACTCTATTTTTGTAGTGGACAACTTTTGATATCTTGCTTGGTTCTTGAGATATAAGGTGCCAAAGTTGAACCATGCGTTGCTAGAGAGAAGCAGGAAGTGAGAGACGCAGACACTCTCGTTTCTCTATGTCTCTCACATCTCTCTACTGGCTAAACTTTATAACGCTCTATCACCAGTTTTTGTCCCAAATTTCGAGAAAACGAAACACTGAAAGTACAGTGCCACGGTTACTGTACTGACTCAAGAGAATGGGCGCACTAGCGTCCTCAGTTATAATTGGCCAACTTTGAGGATCTGAAAAAGTGCTTTCCAAATATCCGTTTTTTCTGAAATTTTGCGGACGTATAGGTCAACTCAAGAACTTTATTCTGTAGTTGACCACTTTTTCATAGGGACACGATCCAGTTAGTTAGAGCGCACGGAGCCTAAAGACTCGAAAATGAGCTAGATTCGAAGTGACTTCAGTCTAATTGGCCTAACTCACTGAATCGTGGTTCTATGAAAAAGTTGTTTACTACAAAGACAGAGTTCTTGGGTTGCTCTTTACATCCTCAAAATTTCAGAAAAAACGGATATCTGAAAAAATACTTTTTCAGACCCTCAAAGTTATTCTTATTTCAACTGAAAACGCAATTCATTTTAAAGTACTGTATATCAACTTCCAGTAAGCAGATTTTCTTTATAAAACTATATATTTTTCAAAAAAGTTTCTAAATATCCCGAACAATCCAATACTCTCCGTTGCAGAGCCCCTTGGAGAGAAATCAACACTATCCTCATCCTCCTCTTCACCGTCACCGTTCCCGTCACCCTTGCCGCATGCATCCTTCACATTTGTTGCTGTCTGAAACCACCGAAATCTACCGTAATCGACGTCACTCCAGAAGAAGATCCTATGGCAGTGTGGAGACATATGGTGTTGAACACGCCAATAGTTAATGATAACGGTGTTCCGATAATCGAAAATTCATGTGTTTCGTTGACTGGGGTGAGCTGGAACTTTTGAAACTTTTTTTGAACGACGACTAAAAAACTTTGAAACTTCAGGATGCCGAAGCCGATAAGTTCAGTTTGGAAGATGTTGCTCCGGCGACTCCAGCGGCTCCGGGAGCTGCTGCACAGGCTAAAAATGATACTGCTGCCACTAGAGGTAGAACTGAAACACCGCAACAGGCACTAATCAGGAAGCATTTGATGAAAAGAAGAAAGGAACATTTAGAGGCGATTGATCCCAAAAATTTCAGACAGATGGGACCGATTTATATGCCGAGAGAGTGTTCGGTGAGTTTCGAACTTTGATGGAGGCGGAAACAGGAAAATACTTTTTAGATTAACCTGAAAATTAGTCGAATAATGTTTAGACCTATTGATCAAGTTTGAAATCATTTTCTAGATTCTCAAAATTGGGGTTTTTAACTGAAAACCTAAAATTTCATAAACTTGGTACTGTACTTTTAATTTTTTTGTAGTCTTGAAATGAGGAACAGAAAAATATCATTTACAGTACTAGTCAAAAAGAATGGGTCCATAGCTGATGAAGGTCAACTTTGAGAGTCTGAAAAAGTGGTTTCCAGATATTCGATTTTTCTTAAATTTCGTGAATGTATAGAGCAACTCAAGAACTATATTTTTGTAGTTGACAACTTTTTCAGAGGACCACGATCCAGTTAGTTAGGTCTTGTGGAATCCGAAAGGCTTCAAAATCAAACGAAATTCGAGGTGACATCAGACTCAAATTTTTGTAGTTTACGACTTTTGCCATTGATCTTTCGTGCTCGATAAATATTTTACACTCTGGAGATTTAGCGTTGTATAAATTTTAGCAGGTAGAGAGAGGTGAGAGACATAGAGAAGCGAGAGGGTCTGCGTCACTTGTCTCCTGTTCATCTCTAGCGCGCGCCAACGCTTTGTTCAACTTTGGCACGCTATATCTCGAGAACCAAGCTAGCTATGAAAAAGTTGTCAACTACATGAATATAGTTCTAGAGTTGCTCTATACATCTGCAAAATTTCAGAAAAATCGGATATCTGGAAACCACTTTTTCAGACCCTCAACGTTGACCTAATTCAACTGAGGACGCAGCATTCTCTTTGGCCAGTACAGTGACCTTGGTACTGAACTTTCATTGTTTCGTGTTCTAGAAATAATTTGTAAAAAAATAATTTTTAAAATAAATTATTTTTTTAGGTTTTAGGAAAAAAATATTTTTAGACCCAAAACTTTCAAAATCTCAAAATCCCAAAATCCAGATATCCTATCCAGAATCCTCATTTCCAGATTCCGCCCCCAGCCGTCCTCCCCGACAACATCATTCTCGACAAAGTGGAATTCCATCCCGATCACAACGAAATGTACATCATCGGATCCGATGTTGACGATATCGAACTTGAGCCGAGTACCTTGGCGGAAAGTTCGAAATCCGATTCTCGAACCGAAAAGAAGCGAAAGAAAAACTCGAAGACGTCGGAATCCAAATCGAGCAAGTCGACGAAACAGACAAAGTCGGAGAAGAAATCGAAAAAGGAGCAGTTGAAACCACCGAAGAAGAAGTCTGGCGAGAATCCGGCGCCACAGAAGAAACCGTCCAAGGAGACGTTGCCGGTTGAGAAGAAGGCGTCGAAGGAGACGTTGCCGGTGGAGAAGAAGGCGTCGAAGGAGAAGGAGATGACGACACCGGAGAAGAAGGCGTCGAAGGAAGGAGTTGTTACTCCTGAAGTGAAAGATGAGAAAATTGTGGAGGATGAGAAAAAAGTGGAGGAAGAGAAGAAGAATACGGAGGAGTGAACGGTTATTTGATTTAAATGTTTTTATAAATAAAACTTCTATGCTATCATTATCAAGAAAAACGAGACAAACTATATGAATTATGCAATGAATTATCACAGGAAATCGGGAAAAGGGGCGGGGCTTGGAACAAAAATCTCAAGATAAGGGAATAAGAATTGAGATCGGAATGATATAATGGGTTCAAGGACAATATATGGATACATTTCAGGGAGTGGAGTCAACAATGGTTTTTGTCATGTGAGAAATGAGAAAAAGGCAAAAAAAAGTTCAGAATCTATTCAGTCTACTGCTTCTTCGAGACTCTGTAGGTTTTTGGCGGCAGCGGTGGTGGCGAGGTGTTGACGAAAATCGACGGAGACGTCGGGTCGTCGAATGGGTCCGCTGAGGATGGGGTCGTTGGGCTGGCGCTGTTGTGGCGGCTGAAAGAAGGTCAGATTGTGATCAAATTTTGATCAGAAAATTTTGATTCGAAAATTTGAAACAAAGGTCCTTGATACGATCATTGGAATTGGTCATTTTCAGATCAAACTTTTGGCTTTGCGACATTTCGAAAGTGTGACGTTTCGCAAGTACGACGTTTCGCAAGTGCGACATTTTGAAAGCGAAAAAAAAATTTTCAAACTATTCTGGGGAAAAACACCTCTCAGTGCAAGGTTGAAATTTTTGCTTTAAAAAAAGTGAATTTTTACTTTCGAAATGTCACACTTTGGAAACGTCATAGTTGCCAAACGTCACACTTTCGAAGCGTCACACTCGCGAAACGTCACACTTACGAAATGTCACATAGCCAAACTTGTTTCTGTGTATCGGTCCAGAGAAAACTATCAGATTTTCTGCGGTCTCGACCAGACCGCCGTGGTCCAAAATTTTGTTTTCAAAACTCACTTTGACTTTGGCGGCAGCGGTGGTGGCGCACGATGGACGGCGGATCCTCGCGGTGGAGGAAGTGCCGGCGGAAGGGGTACCGAAAGACGGACGGTTGGCGAATGGGACTCTTCGCTGAAAACTTGGCGAACTTTATTCTGAGCGATTCTTTGTGTCTATATTTACCGATCGAAGATCACTCTCAACTGCTCCTGATTCTCCTTGGCCTGACTCGACGACGTACTTGGAGAGGCATCAGATGACGAGGAGGAGGCGGTGGGTCGTGGCGGAAGTGGTGGCGGTGGCGGTGGCGTCGAATCGTAGACAGCCGGGAATTGGAAGGCCGATGGAGAGTTGTTGTCTGAAGAGAGAGAGGGGATAGTTCAGTGAAAGATCAATTACAATTTGATATGATAAGGAACTAGTTTTTTTTCTAGAATATGTACTATACCGGAAGTCAAGGCCGACCCCTGAGCCGCGGCCCGAACGGCCGTATTTTCAAAAATAAGCGTTTTGGATCAAAAAAGATCAAGACCGAGCGGCCGGCCTACGGCCTTGGTATCAAAAAAGCTTACCCTTCGAAGGCGTCAATGGCGATTTCGCCAGTGGAGACATCGGTTGTGGTAGGGCACGTCGCGGGTGAAGCTTCGGCGCCGGCGTCGTCGAAGTGCTCGTCGGACTTCCCGCCGTGCTCATCATCGAGCCTCCGGACTTTGGCGCTGGTGGCATCGGGGCTTGCGTCGTTGGCGGCAAGTCGAGGATGGTGGGCGACGATGGCGGCTGGTAGTGAGGGTGATGGCGGGCGTTGCGCGGATGAAGTGGTGGTGGTTGGAGGACAGCTGAACAGCAGGTCATTTTTATGATGACTTTGGGAAGAATAAGTTTCTAGAAGAAGGGGGGTCATGGAGAGGGGGCGGAGCCTAAACTGTCTAGTGGGCGGAGTCTCTAACCTTTGACGTCCAACGGTGACGGTGAGGAGGGCCGCGAGGAGCTGGCGCTTCCGTTCCGTTTGCGGAATAGAAAGTTGATTTTTTCGGTGAACATTGGGAAGGGGAAATGAACAAGGAACGAATGATGATAGTTAGGGGAAGAAGAAGACGACGTCTTCACTCCTACCAGTCATCGTTATCATGTCCTCTAACGTTTTGATTGAAAAGTGGTTGTTTTTGAAATTTTCAACAGAAAAAATATAAATGATGATAATCCTATTGGAACGTTTTTTGGAGGCTCCGCCCACACTCATTTTTAAACAATATTTTTGCACAAAAATCGTTAAAAATCGATTTTCAAGCTTCAATTTTTTCTAACCTAGTTCAAAAAACGTAGAATTTTTCGCTGATTCGAATGCACCTAATATCGCTGCTCAAAACGCAATCAAATCATTTTTATGAAGAAATTTTCCATTGTCGCGCTCGTCGCTGCAGCTTATAAGTCGGCAGCGGCGAGCGCGACAAAGTGAACATTGTAATCCTACTTTCAAACTTACGAATCTTAGCGTGCGTTCCCTTCCGATCGTATCGCACATCAACCATTCCAAACGGTGGCTCTTCCATCGACGCTCCTTGTGCTTGCGTTTGCGACATGCTTCGCTTCGTCTCGTGCAACGTGATCGGCGTATTTGGTACGGTACTCGACTGGTGCGACGATGACGACGCGCCGGCTCCCGAAGCCGACGACATTGCATGGGGCGCCGAGTGAGAATGCTGCGAGTGAAGATGAAGTCCGAGTGGATGGTTCGCCGAGTAGTGGTTCGCCGCCGCTTTTGGTGGCTTGATACCAGGCGAGCGAAGCGTGGAAGAAGTGTGCTTGGGTTTCGAGTCGGTGGTTGGGGGCTCCGCGTTCTTGGGATTGATCTCGCATGATTTTTTGAAGAGGTAGTTTTCGAGATCGTCGTCGTTTTTGAAGTCGGTGCGAGGGTTGATGGTCTCGAAGAATTGCTGAAAATCGGAGAAAATTTAGTGTTGGTGGACTCGGGGACCCCATTTTCCTCAAAATCCCGTACTTTTTTAAACGACCACTTATTCTTCTTTAGCGTTGGCGAAGAAGGCTGCGGAGCCGTGCAACAGCAACAGCAAAGACGATAGGATAGCATATCTAGGGGAATTCAGAGCGAATAAGGAGAAGTGATAAGCGAAAAGAACGGCGTCGACGCGGCGAGGCGCGCGGCGGAGAAGATGAAAAGCGGATGGTGGGGGGAGGAAGCGATAAAGAAGAAGAAGAAGGGGAAACGTGTCAGAATATTTGTTTTTGAGGAATTTATGATCTGCTGAATAGATGAATGTGTGTGTTTTTGTACGCAAGTGTCACTTTATCTGTCCTGTATCAATCATGATGGGTCTTTGGCGATCACTTCCGGATCATCAGGAAGATGTGTACCAGGGAACCTTCTCGAACTAATTTTGCTTTCAAGCCCTTATTATCCAGTCGCCGACCCCCGAGCCTCCGCACCAACGACACTCCGCAAGAGTTGCGTGCGCATTGCTTAGCGTAAATCGACACAACGATTCAAAAAAAAAAGCGCAGGCTAGAGGGTCGGCCTTAATCCACTGGAAAATCTTGCAGGCAAAAAATAAACAGCTAATCCATCTAATCTGCAAATTCTCAGAAACTTCCATGGCTTCTAGTCAAACAGAAGTGACGTGAGCGCTTTCTACGACGAATCACCATTCAGATGACATCGAAGAATCAGAAGCCGTCACTGTAATAGGTCAAACTGCTACAGTTGCTTCTCGCGTGGCATCTTATCGTCACACCGGAAGTGCTTTGTGTGTTTTATCAAGCGAATGCATCGTCTCTTCTCTACTTTTCTCCTTTTCAATTCATTCCAGACCACATTAGCGCCCTCCTATGGTGGCGATGGTCGGAAAGAAAAAGGGAGAAAAGAAAAAACTGTGAGAATGACGATCCGAAGCGTAACAACCACAATGTCATATGATAATACGCGCGACGGATATGATTGATAGATCAAATCGAAAGTTTGATCGCTTGTGTATCGGAAGCAAGGAATTTTGTAGTCACTCCTGGGCCATGGATCGACCGTCGTGGTCGAGAACCTTCTTTCTTTGCTAGTGAACACAGACTAACATAAAAACAAGGTCTTGATCTTCGAAAAAGCCAGATTTTTGTTATTTTTCGTGTTGTATGTAGTCTGTCCACCAGCTTTTAACACACCACTTCCGGGTCTTTTAATCGGATTAGTCATATTTTTTCTCTGGTTATGATACGTGGTGGTACGGTAGTAAACATTTGTGCTCTGATTTTTTGCTCTCTTTCTAGAGTGGACCCCGTGGCTCATAAAAACGATTGGAGTACTACCCCCGTGTCGGCTCCCAGAAGAAGAGCACAATTGTTCCACCGGAAGTGTGATGAGTGTGTAAGTGAGAGGAAGTGATGAGAAGCTTTATGAGATGAGACAGAAGGGATAGACTCCTCGGGAAAAAAGAGTAATTTCAGCAGACACTTAGACAGAATCAGGTGACACACATGGCAAGTGTTGCAATTTTTGCTGCGAAGAAAGTTGGAAGTTGGGAACAAGGAAGACACCTAGGAACATGACGAACTGCTGACAGGAGAGGGAACTCGGGAACGGAGAGAAAACAACAAGAAGGCCAGGATTCAAAGGAGGATGAGTCATGGATTCTGAGCATCCAGAGGATCTCAGAATCCAAAAGATCGAATTCAGATTCCCGAAATTTTAAGATCCCTAGGAACGATCTCATGATCTTATCCCAGAATCGATGGTGCATGGGAGCAATCTCGAGATCCACGGAAACGATTTCCGGAATCTTCAGCGATAGTATTCATGAACTGAACCCATGGGACCGATCTTTAGCCCATGCGACCAATTCTAGGATCCAAAGAATCTATGGAACCCATAGGTCTCAAGATCCACAATCCAGTTCGCTTCCTTTTTTTCTTTTTTTTGTGCAAAAAACCTTCTCCGATGTTGCAAAACTGCTCTAGACTCTCCCCATCAAGACACAAAGTTCTTCTTCCCTCCAGCAGCTGCTCTCCGCGGCTCCGAATCTTTTACCTATACTTTGGGCCAAAGCCTTTGACCATTTATTTTTCAGAAATCACCTAACTAAACATCACAAGGCAAAGTTAAGACGCCAAGTTCAAAAACAAGAGACAATAGTTCAAATGTGTCTTCTATTTTTAGCAATCGTGATAGGTGAAAATAGAAGAGACCGGAAATACATTGTAGCAACGTCTTCCTCTGCTACAGTAACAAGAGAGGAACCAGTCTCTCAGTGATTTATCACCCGCGAAATCATATCAGCTGTGAACTGTGTTACTCTGCTGTTGCTGTGTTCATTGAATAACACACACAGTCAGATGATATATACGCATATGACCAGATGGTCTTGCTGGTAGTGGAAGGAACGGCCCATATTATTATTATCATGAAAAGATCAGAGGGATCTTTTCCCGATTGCGTTGTACAGTTTCTTATTCTAACACAACAATAATAGGAGGGGGATAGGCAAGAATTGCATAATCCCTATATAATGCACACCTGCCCCATCGCCTTTTGAAACAATAATCGTGGTGGTCCCTTACGTCACATTTCACACAGAGTGAAGGTGTTAACGGGGCGAGGGGACTTTTTGATTGACAGTAACATGACAGACGATGAGCAATTACATGACGTTTTAATTGTTCGTGGGCCGTCTGTGCAATGCGCAGAACTTCTGTTTCTAATCTCTAATTACAAGGTGGGATCGAGAGGGAGATATTCCCAAGTGTGACGAGATGATGGGTTCGGATAAGAGGAAACATGAGGGAAATGGTATGAATTTCAGATAGTATCGTTCTAAATAACATCTAGGGGATATAGCCCCAGAGGTGTGGAACACTGTCTTAAAGGCTCGTGGACCGTTTTTTTTTCAGGTTTCAGACTTATTATGCCAATGTCAATCCTGGCTGAATTTCCGTGAGCTTGCGGCTGTGATATCTCGGCACGAAAATGCTACAGTAATATATTAAAATTTGAAGGAACATGCCATGATTTTAGGTCACTTTTAGGTCGAATGATTTTCAACAAATTTTGCTCCGAAAATTACATTTCACTCTGAAATTTGATGGACATCGTTCGAAAAACATGAAAATTTTGAAAAATCGACCTAAAAATCAGGGCATGCTCCTTTAAATTTTAATATATTACTGTAGCATTTTCGTGTCAAGATATCGCAGTCCAAAATCCGGAAAATTCAGCCAGGACTGACATTGACTGAGAGAGGCATATTAAGCCTATCCATGCCTTAAACTCAGCTACTATTCCAAAAACTGATCCCTCTCTTCTATTAATCCCCCGCGTACACACATTTGCATATACACTACATACATCTATTTGCGAATGCTATCAAGTGTTCCTTTTCTTCTAGAAGCTTCCTCAATGTGTAAATACATGAAGAACGGGAACTTTCGTCCCCTATTTTGCAACTGTACAATTTCTTGGCGAAATGCCAACTAGTAATACTACGACAAGTTTTTTTCTAAGAAATCAACGAAGAAATAAAATAAACATACCCCAGTTTGTCTCGCAAGAAGCATGACTTCACTCAATATATGGTTAGTGTCTCTGTGTATTTGTAAAGTCAACAATACGAATGGTAGTTGGAAGTTTTCTCTTGACACACTGTATAGATAGATGACGGATAATATATCGCGATGTATAGATGAGGTGTTAGTGAATGAGTGCCGGGCCGTCTCCTAACACCTATTTAAGAAGGTCCGTCCAAGGCTCCGCCCACTTTGATGGTCAGAGGTATTGTTACAACGGGACCCCCCGTACGGCGGTGAAGAAGAAGAGGAAGGAGAAATTTGTTAAATGACAGGAATGATAGGAAGGAATGGAAGGAAGCTGTAGCGTCGGAGGAACAGACCCAAGGAATGCGCCCATGATCGTACCTTCATGACACTCTCTTTGAATTCTCGCAGCCGACGCTTCGTCGACATCGTGTTACTCTTTTTCACCTTGATCCTTTGCGGTAGTGGTGGTGCGATGGTGGTGGACTCGACGATGGCACATGAGATCCGTCGGGGTTCACTGATGATGAGAACCTCCTGTCGGGACGTCGACGGTGTCCAACTCATCGTTCGTCGGCTCGATGGTGGCGGGCCGAACCAGAAACACTTGAGGATCGGATCCTCGGGCGGATAGTTGGCCGTCGGTGGTGGATCGGAATAGTAGGCAGGTGGGATCGGTGGTGGCTTCATTGTAAAATCACTTTTTACAAATGACTCATTTATTTCTCGGTCTTTCTGGCTGGTGTGTGCCCCGCCGCTTCCATTCATCCCACCCTCCGAAATATAGAGGAGGCGGAGCTTCGTTTTGAAGAAAAAGCAAAGCGGCCGGGGAGAAGGCGAGAGAGAGATAGAGAGTCCTGCACAGAGGGAGCGGCTCTCTCTTATCTCTCGCTTCGTTGTTTCTGTGTTGTCCTCAATTAAACCCCAAGTCTCTGGAAAAAGAGAAAGAGATGCTCGACGACCGGATGATGTTGTTCCAGCTAGTGTATGTGTGCTAGCCGGTGCCAGTAACCGCTTGTCCCAAATAGCATCCTTCATTATCACCTCATCGCCATCTATAGAGGAGGCGCAGGCTGTCATAACATGACTCAACACGTTGTTGCATCTATTCGAGGAGCAACATTTTTCGGGGGAAACAAGAGGGTGCAGACAGGAAGAGAGCAAACACTCTAATGTGATCATGATGATGTGGATGGTGTGAGAATTTTCTAAGAGTGCATATTGGAGCAAGTCGTTTTGGGAGCATAAAAGTGCAACCAGATTTGTCATTCAATTGGTGATATCTGGTGTTGAGATCGCTTCCGGAAGAAGGAGCGCACAAAACACATGCTTTTCGAATTCTGAGATCTTTCTGGGAGCTGGAGGAGGCTGCGTAGCAAAAGATAATAGAAATTCTGAGATCTCTCGGTAGAAACAGTCATTCATTCAACTTCGTTACATCGATTCCGGATTCATCATTCCCAGTTTACTCAATCGAGCTTAACCTCTCAAAGCTTCAGAAAGCTGCTTATAGTAGACCAAACACGTTTGGCTGAGCCGTGGGTGACTAACTTGGATTATTTTCTTCTTCTAGAAAACTGTGAATGGACGTTTTTGGTCTCTCTGCGTCAGTGGTTCGATAGATTCTCGATTTTCGACTTTCTTCGAAAATCCGAAAATTCCTAACCAAATCGACTTATCTTCTGGTGCACCAAGTATGAATCAAGCTTCCAGAAAATTCTGGTAATGGATTTCAGATCATCCTAGCTCTCTTCTCAATGAACATCTTTAGTAACCTTTTTGCGTCAACGAAGGCTTCCGGGGGTTGAATCGAAACCCGGTAATCGGCTTGAAATCCTATGAGAAGTTCTGATGTTTGACTCTTATAAACTTCTTAACCAAAAGTTCCGTTACAAAAAATACATCAAGCCGTCCGTTTTGGACCTGATGTATCGAACTAGATACATACATAATCTCGACTTCTCTAATTATCATTGTGAAGTCAGAAAGAGCAAACTAGAGCCACCAGGTTTCAAAAACCCTTCGTTCGCTCTCGGTTTGCGTCAAGATTGGATTTTCCAGCTTCATTAGTGGTATTGGAGCTCCAAATCCAGATGATCTTTTCCAGTTTTTTCTGGTGCTCCAAAAAAGCTGGAGAAGGAGCATAAGTCGAGGATGAAGGAAGTGACTAACTGTATGTTTGCTGGAGGGAATCCAAGGTGATGGGCATCAGAAATCAGCCGAGACTCGAAGAACAGGAAAGTTGAATTGCAACTTGCGGGCTCAACTAGAATATCCAATCTCAAAGCACAAAAAGTGTCAAATTCCATGTGGAATCTTCCGAGACCCTCATGTTCCAAATTCCACCGAACACCTTTTCTTCTTGATCTCTTTCATCCTTTCATTTCCACGCATTTTTTTTTCGTTCGGAACGTATCAGGTATCTTCATTGTGTACTTTGTGTATGTGACACTTTGTGCACCATAGCCTTCAGTACGAATCCCCTAATCATTCATCTCTTTTTTTTCACTAAAAAAGAAGACGCAGAGCTGTTACACACAAATTCCTGAAGAAAGGGATAGGAAGAGTGCACCCCCAAGATGAACGGGAGGGTCACAGCACAAGACACGAAGACTGGGGCCCATTGCGATCGAGACTCGGTGGTCGGCCGTGGTCGACCGCAGGGACTGTAGGTGTCGACTTTTGTCTACCCTAGTGTACCGTTCCCAAATTAGTCATCCTGCCTCTCAGGTAGACTTTCTCAAATCTGTCACTGTTTCACAGCGGGAAACCCAAAACCAAGGTTCGTCTTTTTCAACCTTCTGTCATCATTAATGTACATGAATCTTTACATTTTTAGCAACGATGACTAGTGATAGTGATATCATCATCCTCCTATCCGAAAGCATACTTGAATCGAAAATTCACACGTAGTCTTTTCGGCTCTCTTCTAGCCGAAAGACTCCAAAGAACGTGTGAAGTTTTCTGACTCGCTTGTCTTTTCAGCAACAGCAGTCAACCATGTGATGACGGAGCAGTAAGTGAGCAGAAGCAGAAGAGAATTTGGAGCCAAAAATGGAAAAGACATCTGGTTGACCAATTCTCTCTCGGCTTTTCTCTTCGTCGTCATGACTTTTCTGGTTTTGGTAGTGTGAGTGAGTCAGTCAGGTGTGTGTGTGTGTGTGTGTGTGCATGAGGGAAACCAGCCAAGATTAGATGTGTCTTTTTTAGGTCATGTTTTTATTTGGAGATTCTAGAAAATCAGAAGAAGGGGAAATCCTTTGGTAACTTAACTTGCAGTGGACCAATTTTAATGAAAATTATAGCGATAAACACGGGAAATTTGATGGGGATTGTGATGCTGCACTCTTTCAGATAAAACATTTGAAATTTACGACGAATTTACTTTACAAATTGAAAATACAAAATGCTCTAAAATTGCTCAAACTTTTGGAAAGCTCCAGGTATTGTTTTTTTAGATTCTTTTCCAAAAACTACTGTTTTTGTATTTAGTTTTTTTGCGGGCTTAAAGGTGGCGGGACAGCACTTTCTCGGAGGAAATTCCGGGGGAATAACGTGCATTTTTGCGTGAGCGTGTCAGTTGTGGTGTATGCGTACAATGCATCAAACCTTACGACTTTTCTTTTTTTCGGTCTGTTTTCGGACGGAAATCTAGCAAAATAGAATTGTTCGAATATCAGAAATTGCTGACACTACCTATAGCTTCAGTTCACAGGAGTTTCAAAAAAATAAAAATTTTGCTGTCCCACCACCTTTAATATGTGCAGTATCCGTTTGAAATCGTTATATAACGGATTTCACACATCATCTTTTTGAGTAACTGGAAAACTGGAAATCTGTGCTTTTTTACTGTCTGAACTGTTCGGATAGTTTTGGTGCGCTCTACTCATTTTCAAATCCCTCACCAAAAGCCGCATCCTCGCCAAAATTCGCTTCATATTATTCGACGACGTCGTCGATCCTCCACGCCGTCTCCTCACCCCATTCTTCGCCTTCTTATTCTTCTTTCCAGTGGTGCAACAAGTGACAGGTGGTGTTGGCGCAGGTGGTGGTGCCTCTATAAGAGGCTGACGATCCGAGTCTTGTCGAGAGAACGTGTAGACGTGGCGAGCACGTTGGATTCGACGACGGACTCGGACTAGGAACATGGATAGAGGGATAGATTCTGAAGATTAGTGGATGATCCATTTTAGTTCGAAGAGGAGAGAGAGAGAAGAATCAGAAGATCGTAAGATGAGCAATAGAAAAAAAAAACATCCGGTGTAAAAAGTTAGTGCAGTTGTTTTTGTTATGCTGGCACGGTGCCAGCGTGTGCTCGCTCGGTTATTGATCTGCTCATCTCTGAACTCGTTTTATGATGAGCAATCAGGGCTGATCTCGCAGGAGGGTAAACAAGAAGGTGATCTATGCAATTTTCCCCCAAATATTGAGGAGAAGGAAAATTTAAATGGAAGAGATGACCACCGACTCCTGCTGGCCATCAGATGGCCGTAGAAATCCATCAAAAAGTTATGACCCCTCTGGCAGTTGGCAGAATCTTCATAAATCACTCAGTCAGAATCCGTACTGGGAAAGAAGTGTGTGGTTTGAAAATGAGCTTATTTATCTAGACTTCTCAGAATCTAGATTCCTAGAAAATTCGAGAAAACAAACAAAAATGCATGGTGTCCATGGGCAATGGAGCTTGTGTGAAGAAGGAGGTCAAAAGCTTTCTTTTTTTTGAATGGGAGGGGGAAGCGGAAGTAAGGAAGAATGTGTTGATTCACTTTAAAAGGTGGGAGGAATGGGCAAAAAGGATCGGGAAGAAAAAGGAAAAAAGAATGGAAGAGTTCAAAGTAGAAAAGTGCTCCCGAAAAAGTGTGGAGAGTTCAAAAGGTGCGGAAGTGGAAAAGAAGGACCATTGAAAACTGGATGGGCTGCGATTTGAAATCGCGAGAATTCTGGATCTACCCAAAAGTTGAAAATTGTTCAAAATGAAAAGATTTTAGGTTCTCAAGAATTGTGGACAAGTTTGAGCCAAAAAAATCAGGTAATTTCACTTTTTCTACTGTCTTCAGATTGATAGCTATAAAGCGTGGGTTACTGTAGATTTTACTGCAGACCTCACTGTCTTACGGTACGTGTTACTGTAGATCATACTGTAGATGTTTCTTACAGTCACGAGAGCGGCGGAGACATTCTTACTGTAGATACATAGTTAGAGCTGTAGATGGATTACTACGGTAGATGGAGAGAAATAGAAAGTGGGCTACTGTATGTTTAGATTTTGAGTTGAAATCTTACTGTAGAACTCTAGAGATTCAGAATCAACTAACTGGACTAGATTCCAAAAAAATTCGATTTTTTCTTATTTCTCTCGTTTCCGTCGAGAAAAAAGACGTTACGATTGATTTCGAAATTTTCGAAATCTCAATTAATTTTTCGTTCGTAATACTTCGTATACTCAATCACATTCGGATTAGCAACCAGGCGAGGAGGATTCAATTTTCCCAACGAAAAAAAAATGCCTTTTTGAAATTGAATCTGTACACATCATTGACATTTTCATGCTGACATCATGTCGAGATTATGCGGCTAGATTTGGAAAAAAAATCAACCTACAGTAGTCTACAGTAGTCTACAGTAATCTACAGTAATCTACAGTAGTAAGTTAGATAGGAATGAGAACTGAACGGAAGTTTAAATTTCAGATTTTTCTAGAATCTAGATATTTTTAATTTTTTAAGGCTAAAATTTCATATGTTAATCGGAAGATTTCTATGTTGAAATTTAAAAAAAATGCGAATTTTCTGAATTTTAATACATTGAAATAGGAAAAATTTTGAGCCTCCTAGCTATTTCTTGCAACAAGTGCTTTTACTTTTCGAAAATCTTCATTTTCCAAATTTAATATTACTGTCTAAACCAGAAGCTAATTCCCTAGAGATCTTCACAATTTCTATCGAAAAAAGTCCGATTTGAGCCAATCTATATCACCTTTATCTCTTTTTCTTCTTGAGAATTCAAAATTTAAAAAACAAAAAAACTCCCGTCAGTGCTGCTAAACTAATCATAAAACGCCTCCATTCGTTCCCCTCACACGGGGTGGCGATAAGTACCCCCAACACCACCCGCTAGTCTACTCCCACTACTACCACTACTTTTTACCTCCCACACCGAAGAAGAAAAAGACGGGGAGAAGAAGGAGAATGCATAGGGGAGGTATAATATTTAATGATGACACCACTGGTGGTGGTTGCTGCAGGACAGAACGCCTACGCACACAAATGGAACTAAACGAGAACAAAAAATTACAGTCGGGGGGGGGGGGGGGGGGGATGAAATCCCCCTCCCCAACTTTAGGCAGAAGATGGTTTTTTGTTTTGATATACGGGTTTTTCGATGTGTGCTTGTTAATGTTTCTTGATGGATGGAGGGGCTTTCAGGGGGTGTTTCAAAAAATGGAGAGAAGAAATTGCGACGAGAACTAAACATCTTCCAACTCTTCAGACGTTCTATCCTTCAAAAAATTGAAAATTTGTAAGCTAGCCGGTTACACACTGACGACACATCCAGCCATGTCTGTTTGAGACGGTTACTTAAAAATGATGAAAAATGACTCAAAATAGTCTGAAATAATCAATAATCTAAAATCAAAGCTTTCAGCTGAAAGTCACCAAAAATGTTCGAAAATGACTGAAAATGACGCAAAATTCATTGAAATACCTTGAAAATTATGATTTTTGGCTTGAAATTGCCCAAAAATGACTAAAAATCGAAATAGATCTAAAATCATGAATTTTGGCTAGATATTGCCCAAAAGTACCTAAAAAATGCCCACAGAACCACGATTTTCAGTTCAAAACAGCTCTAAAATACCAAAAATGATTATAAATGTGTCAAAATGCGCCAAAATCATGATTTTTCGTTCAAAATTGCTCTAAAAGTACCGAAAATGGCTTAAAATCGACCAAAATACGTCAAAAATCACGTAATATGCCAGTGTCAGTCAATCTCAATTCTGGCTGAATTTTCCTGATTTTTCTGCTGCGATATCTCGCCACGAAAATTCTACCGTAACACATACAATTTAAAGGAACATACCCTGATTGGAAGGTCAATTTTTCTAATTTTTCATGTTTTTCGAACGATTTTCGAAATCTCGAAGCGTAAATGCTTTTTTGCTCCGAAATTTGTCGAAAATCGTTCGAAAAACACGAAAAATTAAAAATTGATCCGAAAATCAGGATATGTTCCTTTAAATTTTAAACATATTACGGTAGCATTTTTTGAGCCAAAAAATCCGGATAGTTCAGCCAGGACTGACATTGACTTAGACTTGCATAATATCTTCCAAGTTTTCAGACGTTCTAGGTACTAGACAGGTCGAAAGTCAAGCCCCAAAAAAAAAACGTTCTAGAAAAATAACAATGAAAAACTAAAACCCAACCCCTTCCACCGAAAAAAAACGTGAAATTGATTAGGTTAAAAGCTGACTCAAACGACGTCAGATTGAGAGCAACAACATTCTATATAGTGAGAGAGAGAGAAATGGGCGGTACGGAAATAGCCTCCCCCAAAAAACTAAAAGGATAAAGAGGAACAAATGATAATGCGCAATTATGGAAAATGGTGTCGTTTTGTTTGTACGTTATTAGATGGGCACACACAAGACGTCAATGTTTGATGTGACCGCCTCTGGGGAGGTGTCTAAAACTAAATGGTTCTTTGTTTCCCTTTTTTTCCATATCTTCTTGCTCTTCTACAGTAATTACGGAAGAAGAATGGCCAACACAACTGTTAGGTAATGGAAGGGGGGAAGATGGCTGGATGAGTTATGGCTCGACACATGTCTTCAGAATACTGTGGAGAAGGGGGATTTAGAAGGATGGAAATATGGTTCATGGGAAAGTCGTCGTTAGGTTGATCTAGGCTGGCAAGGAGGAATCATTGTCTCAGAAATGAAGTAATAGGGGAAATGGGGACTTTTGGAAATTTAGATCCGGATTAGAAAGGTAGAGTATATTTTGAATTTGGCTCCGTGACATTTCGCAAGTAGACATTTTGAAAGTAAGAGAATTCGAGAGTGGAATCTCGAAAACGGACATTTCGAAAATGTGAAATTGTGTTTTTGCCTATTTTTTGGAACTTTTCCTATAAATTTTGCGTTTTTTAAATATAATAAGACATTGTTTTATCTATATTACTATATTATGGATTAAAAAATGTCTTATTATATTCTTTTCTCGTCTTCTGACCCTAAATCAGAATTCGTTCTCTTCCGAACCAGGATCTCCAAAAAACCAAAAAAAAAACTTCCTCCTAGACGAAAAAAAGGTAACCTGATTCATTGACATGCAGCGGAGAGCCAAAAAATACAAAAAACACGGAAAAATTTCGCCGTCTGCAATTTTTGGCAAGGCCTAAACTCATTAGGCTCTTGTTATGCTAGTGGTGACGAATTCGAATGGAATTTTTCACTGCATAATACAGTCTAGATTACGGTAGGTCATTTTGACACTCAAAAATAGTAGACAAAAAAGGTCCCAAAAAAGACACTAGGGAAGGAAGGAACTACACAGACAGAGGTGTCTAAAAAAATGGAGAAAAATAGTGTATTTTTTCTCCTCCATACTAAGAAAAACGCCTGGCGAATAGCTAAACAGGCGTGTCTAATTCTAAAACTATGTGTGTCCCTTTCTTGGGAATTCCTCGTTTTCTTGGAAACCTCTTTTTCTCGGTTTCGTCACAGAAGAATCGAATTCGGTGAATCCGAATCAAAACCGAATCAACTTGAGAACATTTCTGAAGTGGATTTATTCTCGAGGTCAAAAATCGGAACTTCGGGAAACGAGGAAAACAATCTAGAGGGGGATACGGTAGTTCCCAGGGGGGTGAAAACGAAAAGGAAAAATGGGGCAGAGTGTTGAAACACAAGACAAAACGGTCAGTGGGGAGTTCCCTGGGCGGCTCCATATAGAGTAGTATTTGAGAGTCCATGAGTCATTGGTTCAGAGGGAAAAATGTGGGGGCGTGGCTTAAAAAAATTGAATTTTTCGTACCTCCAGCACACAAAGAAGATCTCCTTGTGCCTACTGTCTTCCGAACGGCACAGCATACCGGAAACATCAGGGAGGGGAAATTGATGTGGGAGAGAGCGACTCGGGACACATGGAGAGGAGGAGGAGGAACAAAGTGACATTAAAAACGACAGTGGTGGTGGTGGTTCTCAGAGGCATTTTGTCTCTATTTTGTCTTGCTTTTTTGTGGTGGTGTAAGTGGTGGAGGCGATATTCAATTGACAAGGGAGTTGTGGGGAGCTTGGAGCCGCAAAAAGTGGACAATGAGCAACGAGGAAGACGTGGTTATGGAATTCGGAGAATTTGAAATCTTCAAAATTCAAAGCCTTTGAATCTTCGAAAATCTTCAATTAGCCTTCAAATTGGAGAACACGGACGGTTCAGAAGGATTGTGGAGAAACTTCTAAGAATCCGAGAATCTTCAACCCAAGAAACGAAGAATACATTTCAAGCCATGCCCCCTCTATCTGTGTGTCGTTTTATACGGAAAACTTTCCAGAGAAGTCACTAGGGCTCCGCGACGTTTCGAAAATGACGTTTCGAAAATGTGACGTTTCGCAAGTGTGACGTTTCGAAAGTGAGATATTTCACATGACCAACGTGTTGCTTTTGAAGCGTCGCATTTTCGAAATGTCACACTTGTGAAACGTCACACTTTCGAAATGTCACACTTTCGAAATGTCACATTTGCAAAACGTCACACTTTCGAAACGTCGCGGAGCCTGTTCCCTGCTTGGTCGGAATCCGAAAAACGAGTTCTCGTTTTTTTTTTTCGATTTTCCGATTTTTCGGAAAATTTTTCGAAAATTTTTTTTTCGGAAATTTGGGAAAAAATAGACAAAAAATGTCGAAAACTAGAGATTTTGACGAAAAATCATCATTTTTGAGCCAAAATTATTTTTCAGATTTTCCGATTTTTTTTTCCAAAAAAATTTTGAGAACTCGATTTTCTGAAAAAGTGTTTTTTCCCGAGCAAGCCTGCAAGGGACTCCACTTACTGGCAGTACAGTACAGTAGTTTACAGAAAAACGCGCCCAAAGTGCGCCAGATACTGTCGTTTCAAGAGAATCTCGCAAAAAAAATTTCCGAAAAAAATGCGCGCGCTGAAAAATAAGCAACGCCCCTTTTTGCAACTCCGCCGCACTTTTTCCTGCCTTTTTCGGAGTTTCTGGTTGAGTTTTCGAGGATTTTTTCTGGAACTACGCGATGAAAATAACAAAAAAGTTTCTAGAAACAAACAATTTGCCTGTTAGAATCGTTCTAGGTGGTTTTCGTTTTGTAAAGTCCTTTTTTAACGGAAATACGCACGAATAAAGATTTTTGACGATTTTTCATGGATTTTAGGGTGCATTTGAAATAAGCTGCAAGAAAAGCATCAAGAAATGTAAATGGCAAATTTTTCAAACAGTTCAGCGAGAAAAACGATAAAAAATCGTCAAAAATCTTTATTCGTGCGTATTTCCGTTAAAATAGGACTTTACAAAACAAAAACCACCTAGAACGATTCTAACAGGCAAATTGTTTGTTTCTAGAAACTTTTTTGTTATTTTCATCGCGTAGTTCCAGAAAAAATCCTCGAAAACTCAACCAGAAACCCCTTCTCCGAAAAAGGCAGGAAAAAGTGTGCGGCGGAGTTGCAAAAAGGGGCGTTGCTTATTTTTCAGCGCGCGCATTTTTTTCGGAAATTTTTTTTGCGAGATTCTCTTGAAACGACAGTACCGAAAAATTGAACCCGGTTACAGTAATCCTCTTTTACATTTGAAGTATTTTTTCTGAAAATTCCCCCCCCCCCCCCCCCCCCCCCAAACTAACCCTTATCGTCGGCTCCAGTGTCAACGAGTATCGCTCATTCTGATAGATTTGAATCTCGCGAATCACATCGGAAATCTTTCGACACTTCATAAACGACACCAATTGTTTGAACTGTTTCGAGTCGGGTTCCTGGAAAAGAGCATTGTTTTTTCCCTTCCCCTCCGAGAGCAGATGGTTTTTCATTTCCTCGCCGGAAGAGCACCTGTAGCATATAGGCACTTACCGACGCCTTCAAATCGTGATCGTCCTTCTTGGCGGGGGCCTTGTTGACGAACGTGCTGCTTCCTGTCTCCAAGAAGAAGATGTTGGATAGGTAGTGACCGAAGAAGGGAATGCACGGTGGGTTGATGGAGGCGAGGCGTTTTTGCATTTCTCCCCAACGGTGATGGCACAGCACGTTGAAACGATCGAAGCACTTTTGCTTCTCGCTGTCCAGACGCTGCAAAGAAAATCGTTTTCTCTATTACAACTTCTGGGTTTTAAAGGAGGATTCCGGGCAGAAATTTTTATCGCTTTAATAGATGCAGAATTTTGCGCTGATTCCGAATATCACAATGAAAATGCTCAAAAATGTTTCTAGAGCCAGAAAACGCCGTCAAAGTGGTCGAAACGGGCCAGAAGTGCTCCCTTGCTTCTCCTGTGATTTTTAATTTACATGCCAGAGTGTTATCTAATACCTTTTTCAGTGAAATAATGAGAAAGTTTGTACAAACCTGTCAAATAATAGGCATTTACTGCGGTGTGGCCTATAAAACTCCGGAGAAAACTCTGCTAAAAGGGAGCATTTTGAGCGCAATTTTCGCCGTTGTAAAGGCGTTTTCCGGCTCCGAGAAACATTTTTTAGCATTTTCGTTGAGATATTCTGAATCAGCGCCCTGTTTTACTTCTTTTGAAGCAATAACAACTTTCGCCCGGAATCCTCCTTTAAAGTAGGATTACACTCATTTTTTAAAACTTTCTCAAGTGATCGTCCCAATTCCAGTATTTACGAAAATAACACTCCTTTTGCAAAAAAAAAATCGTTAAAACTCGAGAAGATCGATTTTAAAAACGCCAACTTACATTTTTCCTAACCTATTTCAAAAAATACAGAATTTTTCGCTGATTCGAATGCACCTAATATCACTGCTAAAAACGCAATATAAACATATTTATGAACGAAATTTCAATTGTCGCGCGCGCTGCTGCCGGCACATAAGTCGACAGCGGCGAGCGCGACAAGTGAAATTTCGTTCATACAAATGTTTATATTGCGTTTTGAGCAGTGATATTAGGTGCGTTCGAATAAGCGAAAAATTCTACATTTTTTGAAATAATTTAGAAAAAATGTAAGTTGGAGTTTTGAGGCCCATACTCCAAGGGTACAATGAAAAAGGGTACAACGGGGGTACAACGGACTTTTAGGGTACATTGACTCAAAGGGTACAATGACTCTTAGGGTACAACGGGGTAGGTTGCTCATAGGGTACATCCAATGGAGTCTCAAAGGGTACAATGAGGAAATACTCAGAGGGTACAATATGATTATTTTTTGCACAATTAACAGTTTATTTCATTTTCTACTTTTTTCATGTTTTCATGGTCTTTTCAGCTGTTTTAGCTTATTTCTTATGAATTTCATTCTTAATAATCATCAAATCGTTCGATTGCCATTTTCGGACAGTACAGCAAAATTGCAACAAAATGATAGTATCATTTTAGCTTGATTCTTCAATAGTTCTTTGGCAAACACTCTTTGACTCCTTTGTTCTCTTTGACTACATTTATTATTTATTTATTTTATTTACGATAAAAATCGTGAGAAATGTTACATGTAAAGAAAAATATGCATACATCGGGGTATAATTGAGATGAGGTTATTTGGGAAAAGATGAGTATTGATAAATTAAAATGATTTACAATCAAGTTTAGGTGTTGTAGTATAAAAAAGAAGAATCAATATGAATGAAGTACAATAAGAAAATACAAAAGAATTACTGGGAAGAAGATGATGACTACTTGGGACTCAGTAGGGAATATCATACATTTTACAGCATAATAGTGGAGAAAGACCATTGAAATCTAACTATTTGTGCGTGCTGTTATTGCGCTAAGGGTTCGGTTTGTGAAGAATTTCAATCTTAGTTTTGTTTTACATTTTGCCCAAATGAACATCACTTTCAAATCATTCGTTCATCTGAAGTCCAGGCTTAGAAAGGTTTTGAAGTGCTCTATTATGCACGAAGTTCACTAACAAGACATTTCTAAGCCTGATTTTACGAATGAACCTCAAAATTTAGACAATGCTCCACGAATAAGTGCAGTCAACGAGCAGTATCGTCAAAGAACTGTTGCCGAAACCACCTATTGAAGTATGAAGCGAAAAGCTTACCATGATTTTTGTTGTAATTTTTCTGCAGTATCCGGCAAGGGCAATATAGCGCTTTGATAATTATTAAAAATGAAAATTATAAGAAATAAGCTAAAACAGCTGAAAAGACAATGAAAACATGAAAAAAGTAGAAAATGAAATAAACTGTTAATTGTGCAAAAAATAATCATATTGTACCCTATGAGCCAACCATTGTACCCTCTGAGTATTTCCTCATTGTACCCTTTGAGACTCCATTGGATGTACCCTATGAGCAACCTACCCCGTTGTACCCTAAGAGTCATTGTACCCTTTGAGTCAATGTACCCTAAAAGTCCGTTGTACCCCCGTTGTACCCTTTTTCATTGTACCCTCGGAGTATGGGCCGAGTTTTGAAAATCGATTTTCCCGAGTTTTAACGATTTTTGTGCAAAAAATATTGTTATTTTCGGAAATACTGGAATTCGGACGATCATTTGAGAAAATTAAGAAAAAAAACTGTAATCCTACCTGGAAAGAAACGATAATTCCACTAAAAATTAAGATCTTCGGATCAAAAATTAAAGAAAATTGTAAAGCTCGTTGAGATCCTCAAAATGATGTCTATCAAAAAACCGAATTGCGGGGAATGCTATTGACTTGGATACCATTTTGTAGCTCTCTACGAGCTCTACATTTTGACATAAATTTCGTGCTTCTCCTAACCTCCCAACACCAACTGAGCCTATGAAGGCACGACGAGTTCAGCGCCGAGTTTAACGCCACCAATCCTGTGAAATTGTGCAATTCCTCGAACACGCTCATCACTTCCAATACTCGATTGAACATCGCCACTCGTTCTTCCAGCGATTCTGTCTCGACTATCGTTCGGGACACCCAGTAGGTGAGATTCGTCGAGTGATTCGTCAAACGGAGCAACTGTGGGCTCTTTCGATACTTTTCCGCTTTCGTCCACGCCGCTTCGACGAGCTCGATGGGTTGGACGGCGCGGTAGAGGTCGAAGTGGAGCAGGGTGAGCTGAAAAATGACAGTGGGCTTTTGGGAACGTCTGAAAATTCCGGCTCCGCGACGTTTCGAAAGTGTGGCGTTTCAAAACCGGAAAATTGCACTTGCGAAACGTCGCGGAGCCCTTAGAAACCTTCAGAAGTCGGGGTTTACACTAATTTTAAAAAATCTGATTTTTTTAAATATCAATCGATGCAAAATTTCTGAGAGATCAAAAAATTCTCTTGGAGCATAGTCTGAAAATCACTCCTAAAAAAGATATAGGCCAAAAATTAGTACCGAAAGGGTGCAGAACTGCCACGTGGAGAAATCTGCACCCTCTCAGTACTAATTTTTGGCCTATATCTTTTTTAGGAGTGATTTTAAGACTATGCTCCAAGAGAATTTTTTAATCTCTCAGAAATTTTGCATCGATTGATATAAAAAAAATAAAAATTTTTTAATTAGTGTACACCCCCTTTAAAGCCTTTGAATGAATCTCAAAACTCCAAAATCATTCAAAATCATTCTTGAATCTCCTCTTTCCTTCTGCGCCCTCTTCCGGATGTCATTACCCCCCTCTTTATTAGCATATTTGACACCTTCTGAGCATTGGGAAACACCTGTACTCCCCCCAATACGCACCTGTCTTCCAATTTCGAGTGGGTGCAGGGTGAGAAGATCGTAGTTTTCGACGTCGCCTTTTTGAGCCGTGTGCCAGAGGACCTAGAAAAAAGGGGTTTGGGATGGGATCGTCAAGTTTTTATAATTGTCAAGTTTTTTGAAAAGTAGCTAAGGGGCAATTCGAAAATGGACATTTCGAAAGTGCGACATTTCGAAAGTGTGATTTTTCAAAAGTTGACATTTCGAAGGAGCGACGTTCCGAAAGTATGACGATTCGAAAGTACGACGTTTCGAAAGCAAAAACCGAGAGGTACTGTCACTCAGAATGGTTTGAAATGTTTGCTTTCGAAATGTCGCACTTTCGAAACGTCCCACTTTCAAACGTCACAGTTTCGAAACGTCACACTTTCGAAACGTCACACTTTCGAAACGTCGCACTTTCGAAACGTCACACTTTCGAAACGTCACACTTTCGAAACGTCACACTTTCGAAACATGAAACTTTCGAAACGTCGCGGAGCCGATTTCTCTACTGCCTTCAGTATCGTTCAGACTCCTTCGGAAGCCTTCAGAATTTTTTTTTTTCAGAATTTTTCAGAATAGTTCAGATTTCTTCTGGATACTCCAAAATGCTTCAAAATCCTTTGGGATTATTTTGAAACCTTCTGGATCCTCCTGGATCCTTCGGGTTTCTTCAGAATTTTTTAAAATGTTACAGTATCCATCTGAAGCCTTCAGAATCCAAATTTGACACTTTCGGAAGTCTGAACTTTCCAAAAACATTATTTTTCAACATTCTGTTTCAAAAACGTTTTCAAAAACTCCAAAAAAGGTCACTCCACCCACCTCCGGCCTTCTCGACGCAAACTGATTACTCTCATTGGGACTATCATTCGCGTACACCGACTGATGAGGCCTTCGAATCCGCGGCATTCCCTGATGTTGCTCATCTCCAAAAACGAATGCACTATTCACATGTCCCTCCTCTCCGTCTCCATTCTCCGCGGGCGGTTGCAGGAATCCCGGTGGATTCTTGACTCGTTTCTCGATCAACGCCAAAATCGTCTTACAAAACTTCTTGTGCTGCTTCGTGAGCCCTTCTCTCGGATCACAACACCGATTCAGGAACAATTCGAGCGCGTCTAACAACATTTGATCGAATTGGAAATCGTACCAATGCTGTTTGACCCATTGATTGATGACACTCAACACCCTCAACTGAATCGGCTGTTGAAACTCTTTTCGGAACTTTTGCTCGTAGAGCAGATTGATTCCCGATGAGCTGGACATTGTCGAGAGACCGTGAGATTGAACAGTATCGAATCGACCAGCCAGTGGGCCTCCGCCTTGTTTCGGTTGTTGGAGTTTTTTGGGTGTCGGGATGTTGAAGCGTTCGAGAAGAAGGGAGAAGAGATCGTTGGGAGTACAGAAGGAACGGTAGGAGAAGAGGAACGTTTGTATGTACTTGCTGTCGGTGTATCTGAAAAAAAACAACGTCTTGGAGGCTTTTAGAAATTCGGGAGAACTAGAAATCTTGAAATTTCAAAATTTGGGAACTTGGAATTTTTAAAATCTTATAATTTGGGATCTCGGAATTAAAATGTTTTTAATACGTTTTCTTTGAATTCTGAAGATCTGATGCTCCGAATTTTTGAATCAAGGAACGTCAGATCTTCAGAATTCAGGATTCTCTTTTGAATACTTTTTATAGATTTTTAGAATTCTTCCGAATTTTTTAGATTCCAAAATTTCGAAGGATTTTAAATGATTCTGGAGGACTCTGAAGCATTTTGAAGGATTCTGATAGATTCTTGAGGATTTTAAAGCATTCTGAAGGATGCAAGAAGATTCCGAATTCTTCAGAATTCTTCAGTAGAGTCCAAAATCAATCAGAAGTCCTTAGAATCCATCAGAAGCTCTCAGAATTCTTCAGAATCCTCTAGAATCCTCCCAAACCCTACTGTAGTCCCTACAGAATCATTTAGCTGTCTGATTTTTCTCAAAATTTTCAGATTTTTCTAGATTTTTCTAGATTCTTCTAGAATCTTCTGGGAACCTCTAGAAGTCTTTGGGATCCTTCAGAATCTTCCAGAATTTTTCAGAAACTTTTAGTATCTTTCATAATCCTTTAAGTTCCTTCAGAATCCTTCAGAACCCTTCAGAACCCTTCAGAATCCTTTAGCTTCCACCGAAACTTTTCAGAATTCTCTAGATGCCTGCAAAATCTTCCGGGGTCTTTCAGAATCTTCAAAATCCTTCAGAACCTTTCTAACTCTTTCAGTATCTCATAGAGTCTTTCAGAATCTTCTAGAATCTTCCACATCCACTAGAAGCTCTCAGAATCCTTCAAGATCACTTGGAATCCTTCAGAATTCTCCAGAATCCTTTAGACTTTCAGAATCATCTAGAATCTTCTAGAATCTTCCAGAATCTTCCAGAATCCTCGAGAATCCTTCAGAACCCTTCAGAATCCTTTGGCTTCCTCCGAAACTTTTCAGAATTCTCTAGATGCCTGCAGAATCTTCCGGGGCCTATCAGAATTCTTTAGAATCCTCCGGGAACCCTTAAAATATTCCTGAATCCTTTAAAACTCTCCGAAACCCTCAGAATTATCAGAATTGGAAAACTAAAAAAATCAGGATCCGCATGTTCTCGAAATTCAGAATTTTATAATTTTCGAGTTTTCGAAAAAAAAATTTTTTTGAATCTCTGCTGAATTTCTCCTTCTTTTGAGCTACAACAATCTGAGTTTTTAAAAAATTTTATTTTCATTTTCTGATCATACTTTAGAATCCTTCAGTATCCTCCAGAATACTTCTAAATGCATCTGGATAATTCTGGATCCTTCTAAACTCTTCAGAAGGCTTTAAAAGCCACTTCAAGAATCTCAGGATTTTTAATATTGCCGATTTTTTTTCGTAAATCCGGGACATTTTGAATGTGGACAGTTTGAAAGTATGAAATCGCTTTTTCGCCAAATTTTTAAAAAACTTTTTCATGAATAGATTTGTGTATTCACAAATCAGACAAAAACGCGATTTCACCAGTTCGAAATTTTCACTTTCGAAATGTCTCGGAACCAAAAATTCACTTCAAAAAACTCACGAATGATAAGTCAATCTCTCGATCAACTTCAACACCGTTCCATGCTTAATCACCGGAACACCACTGCTCGACGTGTAGTCCTCAAACGAGATGTTATCCTCCGTGTCGGGCTCCGAGAATCGATACTGATCGGGTCCGGGAACAATCAGCGGTATCCGCTTCGCCTCCTCCTTCTCATAGTTATCCAGAATTCTGTCCAGTACACTTTTCGTCGTCACCTTCACCAGAACAGCCATCCATTGTCTCTTCTCCTCGGAATTCCGAGCCACAAAATGGAACGTCTTCGGAAGACTCGACTTATCATGTGATTCGATTCTAAAGCAGTTAAGGACTTCCGAGTCAGGCATATCGAAAACGTCGATAGAGTGCACCGGAAGACGATCCTTGAATTTCAGCGAATTCTTATGTCGTTTACAAATCACTATCATTTGATCGAATACATACACAAATCTCTCGGTTTTCCATTTCTTATTCTTCGTAATATCCGGTGTCAGTGGCACAGACTGACGGATCATCCAAAGATCCCCATCGGCTTCCAACTCATTACACGTTTTTCCAATCGGGCTCCCAATGAAACCATCGATCGACGTTTGAATCTCGTTGAGTCGCTTCACATTGTAGATCTTCTCGCTTTTCGCTTGCTGATCCAAGAATTGAGCTATTCGCGTTTTGAGCTCCGCGGGAATGTCGGATACGGTACCGACGACGCGTTCGAATGCGGCACGGCAATCGTTGAGATCTCGACGGTCTTCTTCGGAGGAGCTCAGTTGATGGAGCCTCTGGAAACAATTGGAATATGGTCATTTGAATTTTTCTGGATCTTTTTGGGTTATCTTGGATTTTTTTGTTTTGGAATAGTCCAGGATAATTTAGAATCCTTCAGAATTCCTCAGAATCCTTCAGAATCCTTCAGAATTCTCCAGAATCCTCCAGAACCCTTCATCATCCATCAGAACCCGAAATTCTTTAGAATCTTCCAGAATCCTCTAGGATCTTTCAAACACCTTTGAAACTCTTCAGAATCCTTCAGAATCAACGAGAATTCATCAAAATCATTTAGAATCTTTCAGACATCTTTAGAATTCTTTAGAATCCATTAAAATCTTTTATGATCTTCCGGAATCCTCCGGAATCCTCCGGAATCCTCCGGAATCCTTCAGAATCCTCCAGAATCCTTCAGAATCCATCGGAATTTTTTAGAATCCATCGGAATTCTTTAGAATTCTTGAAAATCCTTGAGAATCCTTCGGAGTCCATCAGAATCAATTTCTTCGAAAAAACGAGTTTTCCATATTTTTTCAACAATATTTTTCGGAAAATCAGGAAAAAAATTTGCTAAAAAATAATAATTTTTTGTAAAAATCCTCAATTTCTCGACAATTTTCAACACTTTTTTTTTCTTTTCCGCCGAGAAAATTTTCCTATTCTTGCTTCAAAATCCTTCAGAATTATTAGAATTGGAAATCCAAAGAAAATGGCTCCGGGACATCTCGAAAGAGAGACATTTCGAAAGTACGACATTTCGAAAGTGGACATTTCGAAAGCGGACATTTCGAAAGTATGAAATCCCGTTTTTTTTTTAATTTTTGGATTTTTTCGTATAAGTTTTTTACGCGGTTATGATCTATTATACGTTAAAAAAAATAACTCGCTTTCGAGATGTCCCGGAGCCAAAAAAAATCAGTATCACGATGTTCTCGAAATTCAGAATTTTGTAATTTTCGAGATTTTGAAATAAAATTTTAAAAATTATTGAATTTTTTCTTTGGAATTTCAGAACTCTCCAGTAAGCCTACTGCTCCTTCTGGATCCTCATAAATCCTTTTCTGTTTTTGCCGTAAACCCTTACATTGATATACTCATGATACTGATAGATATGGAAGATGGGAATATGGAGCAACTGTGGTAGCACATACTGCACCGCCAATCTAAAACTCTGTCCATCCAACGAACTCGAGCTAACGTGCTCCGTCGATTGGAACAACTGCGCAAATCTGTCGCTCTCCAAAAGTGCCCTAATATTATCACTGATGACGTAAGTGGCGTGTCTCGTTCCCTCATTCCCATCGCCTTCTCTCTTGATATAAAACGTGTACGTATCGAATTCATAAGCCTCTCCGTACTCCCAAATGCCCATTCCAATGCATTGCGTATCGTTCAACTCGATCGCGTCCTCCAGCGTTCGCTCGATTTTCAATGCCAAATCGTGAATTTCGTGTAGATTTCCGAATAGCGCCGCCACTATCGTCTTATCACTCTCCGATGTCGCTATCGATTCGATGCGACGGCGAAACACGTTGATGCGATTCAATTCTCGAATGAAGCGACGCTCGTCGCGCAAAAAATCAACGGCCACCGATTCGTAGGTTTGTCGATTCGTCGATGATGACGTCGTCGCAATGTCCGTTTCCTCGGCGACAAACTCCTCGAATTCAGCTAGGAATCCAAAGCCTCCCGGTGACTCCGCCTCTTCCTCGTTCCTCAGTTTCGTTCGAAGTTCCATGAGAGCACGATCGGCATTCAGCGCCACATCGAGATTCGCCATTGTGATCTTTTGCTCGCTGTTTCGAATGTTTTTCACATAGTTTCCAGTTAAGCGAAGGACGTCTTCCGTGATCGCTTCGCACGCGTAGTAGATGTAACAAGCGATTCGCTCGATCTCCTTTTTCCCACGCTCTTTTTGGTCACGGTCTCGGGGGCCGAGCGTTTCCTGGAAGAATTTCGGGACGGTTTTTGGGGAATAAAAATAGTTGAAAAATGGAAAATTAGGCTAGAAAAGTGTATTTGGGTTTTGACAAAATCGAATTGAAAAAAAAAATGTCATTAGGGTAAATTTTAAATTTTTTCAGTGTTTCAGGAGGTGCATCAGTCTGAAAAAACGGCTCCGGGACTATTCGAAAGTGGACATTTCGAAAGTGTGGAATCGCGTTTTCGCTCAAGTTTTTGAACTTTTCGTATAAATTTGCGCAAAAAATGTATGATAAGTTTTAAAAATTGGGCAAAAACGCGATTTCACACTTTCGAAATGTCCACTTTCGAAATGTCCCGGAGCCAGAAAACCTATTTTGAATCTTTTTTTTTTTTTCAAAATATGTGAAAATTCCGGCTCAATTTCAATGAATCCGAGAGATTTTGAAGGTTTCAGGAGCACCAGAAATCGAAAAAATATGATTTTACTTCATTTTTTCATTCAAAAATGGCTCCGCGACATTTCGAAAGTGTGAACCGCGTTTTGCCAAATTTTTGGAACTTTTTATATTTCTGCGTTTTATATGAAAAGGCAATTTTCAAAATCTATAATAGACCATAAACGCAAAAAAAATTGAAAATTTCCGAAAAGTAGACAAAAAGCGATTTCACACTTTCGAAATGTCGCACTTTCGAAACGTCTGGGAGCCGAATAATTCGGCCATTAGGGACATTTCTGGTTCAATTTTAATGCTCTTGGGCCCATCTCTTCCATTTTTTCCTTTTTTTTTCTCAATTTCAAAACCCCACACCTTGATCACGGCCGCCAACCGATGTTGGCTCTCCAACGCCGACTTCAACGTCTTCTGATACTTGTGTTTTTGCAATTGCGCATACATGTTGTCCCATGCATCCTGAAACTCTCTCAATTTTTCCATTTCCCTTAGGGTCTCCCCAAACCTTGCAAACATTGCTGAGACCGTAACCGAACAGCTTCTCGGCGACCTTGTTCACCTCGACGACACTTGAGGAACGTGCCTCGATGAGCTGAAGTGGTGGGGCATGTTATGGATTATATTAATGATGGAGGGATTATTGGGATGGAAGGTCAAAAAGGGAGGGATATAGTCACCTCAAAGACGATACTTTGGAGGAAGTATCGTATGTGTTCCACGGCGTCAAAGTCGATGGGAAGGCCAGGATGAGCAATGTTGCAGATCTGAAAAAAATGGGGAATTTTAGAAATTCAAGAGCAGAAATTCGAGTTCCAGGACATTTCGCAAGTAGACACATCGAAGGCGGACATTTCGATAGTGGGAAATCGTGTTTTCGATTAATTTTATGAATTTTCATGTATTTTGTAGCATTTCAAAAGTATTAGAGCGTTTTACATTTAATAGATCACAAACGCAAAAATGGATATGAAAAATTCAAATAATTAGGCAAAAACGCGATTTCACAGTTTCGAAATGTCCTCACTTTCGATTTTTCGTAAGAATGTGATTTTAAAGTAGGACTAAAGTATTTTTTTCAAATGATCGTCCAAATTCTAGCACTCATGAAAATAACTATATTTTTGCATAAAAATCGTTAAAACTCGAGAAAATCGTTTCCAAATCGCGGATTTACATTTTTTCTAACCTATTTCAAAATGCAGAATTTTTCGCTGATTCGAATGCACCTAATATCGTTGCTCAAAACACTGTAGAAAAATTTTAGACGATTTTCAGATAACAGAAACTTCAGTAATCTAAAAATCGTCTAAAAAATTTTCCACAGCGTTTTGAGCAGCGATATTAGGTGCATTCGAATCAGCAAAAAATTCTGCATTTTTTGAAACAGATTAGAAAAAATTTAAGTTCGCGATTTGAAAATCGATTTACTCGAGTTTTAACGATTTTTGTGCAAAAATATTGTTATTTTCGTAAATACTGAAGTAGGGACGATCATTTGAGTGCAAAAAAAATTACTGGAATCCCACTTTAATTATTTTTTGATTTAAAAAGCTTTGAAAATCAAAAAAAAAAGTTTTTTTTCAATTTTTCAAATTTTGAAACTTTGAAAATTACTGAAACTAAAAATTCAGAAATTTTCAACTGGAAATCGAGATACTTTTATGGCTGCGATATTTTGAAATTTTAAAAATATTGGACTCTGCAAAATGCTCCAGACTGGAGCCTTCAGTGCTGACTCAGCGTTGTTGGTGCACTCTTTTGAAATTTTGAACTTTTAAAACAAATTTTTAAAAATCCTTTTTTTTTTCGAAAATTTGATTACCTGATAAATCCTCTCATCGAATATCGCCGCCCAGTGTTTGCTCGTCGAAATGGTCCTTCGAGTACTGGTAAGCGAGACGGTATCCGATGAGGCCGATAGATGCGAGATGCTCATCTTCTTCTTCTTTTTTTTCAGATTATTTCATCTAAATGTGAAACAGTAATGAAAAAATAAAATAGCGATCAGCGAGGGTATCGAGAAGAAGTGTATTGAGAGATGATGATGATGATGATGATGATTACACACTCTTTCTTCTCTTCTTTTTCTTCTTCTCTCCAGCAGAAAAATGCATGGAACAACAGATAGCAAAGTTGGGAGAGAGATGGAGAGACTCCAGAGAAGCAGAGGACAAAATTGATACCGGTGGGGGGAAGAAGAAGAAGAAGAAGTGAGAACGGGAACCCGTGTGGGAAGGAAATAGTGAAGCAATATGTGGAGGGGTGAGAATGGGGGGGGGGGGGGACCCCAGCGACGGCCTTGTTCTTTTTACCCCTCCGATCGAACCAGTTTGATCCCTTCCCCGTTAGTTTAACTTGAGAGAGAACATTTCGTATTGATTTGAGTGATGATGGACTGATCAGTCCATCTCCAGACGCCTTCAAGGTCGTTTCAAATCATTTTTGGAAATTGAAGAGATTCTCGAAAAAATGAAAAGTTGGAAGTGATCTTTCTTCTTTTAGAGTGAAAAATTGAGCTTCAAAACTGGAAAAATCTATCGCAAATCTAACTTTTAAAAGGGATTTGAAAAATTTTAATGTCAAATGACTCAAATCTTCTTTTTTTTTTGGAAATTTGGATTCAATTTTGGGTTCAAAAAGCATTGCAGTTTTAGTTCAGCATTTCGAAATTGTAACTCAATTTTTCAACAATCCAGAGCGCTTTTAGGAAATTCAAGTTAGATTTTACAAAATCTGAGTTCGGAGAACGAAAAAAAAGTAATGAGAGCGAAAGCACTGATGTGCAGCAACAAACTTCGGCAACTCATTCAAATGAAAATAACTTTTTTCATCGGGATCGGGTAAAAATACGGTCAACAGAAAAGATGTTCCTTATTAAAAAAGCTATCGATTGGTAGAAAAACCGTCAAATTTCATCAAAAATGAACAGAGTTACGGCTTGCCCAAAAATTGTCGATTATAGCAATTTTTCAGCAAGGCGTAACTCTGATATTTTTTAATGAAATTTGACGATTTTCTATCCATTCGATAGCTTTTTTAATAGGGAACATTTTTTCTGTTGACGGCATTTTTACCAGATTCCTGTGAAAAAAGTTATTCACATTTGAAGAAAAAAATTGTTTTGCCGCGTACTGCTTCCGTTCTCGTAACTCCTTGGACTTAGATTCTGTAAAATCTAACTCGAATTTCTGAAAATCATACTAAAATATTGAAAAATTGAGTTACAATCTCAAAAAAAATTAACTAGAACTGCAATACTAGAACTGCAATAATATGTTGAACCCAAATTCCAAAAAATAATTTAATTTGTCATAAAAATTTCCAAAAGCGATTCAGAAAACAATATAAAACCCCACCCCAAATAGCCGTGAGGACAAACAAGGCGGGAACCTATCCATGAAAAGGGAACAGTCATCTGTCAAGATTTATTTTACAACCACCCAAGTGCCTTTTTCTTTAGAAACCCGCCGCTTTTGGAGCTTTTAATCGCGAAATGCCGGGAAAAAAATTTGAATCTCAAAAAATTGGTATGCAAATGTGCTCCACCGGCGCCTAAAAATTGGCGCGATGATGCTAATTTTCAAATATCTATTTCTGAAATGTTCCTTTTTTTTCTGCAAAAATTGTGAAATTTTCGGCATTTCCCGCTGAAATTCAATGAAAAAAGCGAAAAGAATTCTATAGGAATGTTTTGCCATCGGAAATGTTTTGCAAGGAAACAATAATAAAGCTTTATTCGATTGGGAAACCCGTAAATTCTGGGAAGCTTTATCTTTGAAACATTCTATATAATTATTAAGGAACTAGTTGGCTGCTGAAGCGGACCATTTGTACTTTGTGTTCATGGAAGTAGCGGTGGCTGGCTTGTGATAGAAGCTGCACAGAGGGTTGCGGCATGTGAATCCGTATCGGCATTCCTGGAAATTTTTGGAAATTTTTTAAAAATTATGGCCAGAAATTCTACCTTTGGATGCTTGAAATGACAGTTTGGATTGTAGCACGCGCCTGCGTACCGGCATGGAATCGCGCTCTGCACTGGAGTCAGTCTGAAAATTTGATAAAATTTTTTTCCGATTTTTTTTTTGAAAACTTACTCTGGAAGTAATCTCCGAGGTGGGGTTGGGGAGTCTTTCCTGGCCGCTGGTTTCTTATTTTTCTTCTTAACGACTAGCTTATGGTGGCTAACGGGACTTCCAGTTTCCGAAGAACCTTCCGAAACTTTTTGGACTTTTTTGACGAATTTTTTCTTCTTCTTATTATCACTATCCTTGACTGGCGTGCTCGTAGCGCTCTCGTCAGTAGTCTGGTTAGTTGACATCTTCTGGATCGAAGTGGTCAACTTCTCGACGAGATTTTGATTTCCACGTGCTCGCCGAGCATGAGGCTTCTTTTTCTTCTGCTTTTCCTCTTCTTTTTCCTCGCCTACTGTTCTCATCGTCACTGGAACGCGGATAGGAGTCTTCGTTTCTGTAGACGCTTCTGAAGTCGGCGTAGATTCTCCTGGCTTCAGGCCTCCGGTTCCCGGATGGGTGAACGGACAGTGCTTCTTCTTTTTGCAGTACAAATCATAGCGGCAGTCGGGATGAATGAAGAGGCATCGGTTTCCGTAGGTGCACTTTGGGAACATTTTGCAATTCGTCGACGGGTGGACGAAATCACAATCCTCTTCATTTCTGCAGTTTGGCCAGTGGATGCACCGTTCTATGGTTTGTTGATGCTTGGGGACGCCCATTTTGATCCTGAAGACGAAAAAATTTGAGTGGAACCCGTTCAGGTGTGAATAACTTTTTTCAGAGGACTCGGGTAAAAATACGGTCAACACAAAAAATGTTCCTCATTTAAAAAGCTATCGAGTGGTTAAAAAACCGTCTAATGTCATTGGAAATTAACAGAGTTACGCCAAAATTACCGAAATCGGCAATTTTTCGGCAACACAAGGCGTAACTCTGTTAATTTTTCATGAAATCTAACGGTTTTTCGACCAATCGATAGCTTTTTTAATAGGGAACATTTTTTTCTGTTGACCGTATTTTTACCCGGTCCCTCTGAAAAAAATTATTCAAATTTGAATGATTTGCCGAAAAAAATTGAATTTCAGTGAAACGAGTGAACAGAGCGGAGATTCAGAAGGAAAATTAATCAAATTTCAAAATATTCAGACAAAAATGATGACTGAAACTTCTGAAAATCATCCTTTCCCACGGCAAGATTAATCATGAGCAATATTCATTTTTCCACAAAAAAAACCTCAAAAAACCATCTCAATTCCTTCAACTTGCAAATTTTCATCTGAAAATCGCAAGTTCTTCAATAAAATTCTGAAAATTCAGCAACTCTTGACATAAAAAACCTGAAAAAATCTGGAAAAAAAAACCCAGGAAAAATCTGGAAGAAAAAAAAAACAAAAAACAAATTTCAAGCTGGCGCCAAGAATCCGCAAACACCGAAACGACACATTGCGGAAAAGTAAAATGGAGGGAACAGAGAGAAATTCAAAAATCAGAGGAAATTTTCGAAATTTTCAATTTTTCCGAAAAAAAAGGTTTTTCTAGAAAATTTCCCGGAAAATCGAAAAGTTCTGTGTCATAGAATGTGTATCGGAGACCGAGAAAACAATGCAATAATTTATTCAACCCGTATTTTCTGATAAAAATGAGAAAACCTAAAATAAATCTAGACCTTATTATTACGATTCCTCACAGCCGACGATTCCTCATAAAACTTTTGATAATCACTAGTAAATTGATCAATTATATCGAAGACTTTTTTCGGCTCCTTCTTTTCAGCAGATCGTTTTCCTCTTCTTTGTGCTTCGAATTCGTCGTGAGCCTTCTTGAGCTCCATGAGCCTATCTGGGGACAAAATTTGTGCCAAATACTCGTCCATGCTCTCCTTGACCATTTCTTCATTGGCGCCCGAGTCTCGCGCGGAGACGATTAGTTGGTGGAGGGTTTGCTGGAAAACGGAAACTTCAAATCCGTCATTTGCAGTGCCTGGTGGGAGTGTCTCTGTAGCGCAACTGGTTCTGATTTTGCCTATCAATCTCATCACCCTGGTTCAATTCCAACTCTGGCTATTTTCTTTTTTTTCTGTTTTTTCATCACAAACCTGTTGAGCATCGGTCAAAAACGTTGTCAGCGGAGACATTTTACATGGTCCAGTACTAGCTAGCGACACAAAAAGTGCAAGTAGGTAACAGCAGGTCAGCAGCATTTTTCCCAAAAGCACTTGAGACGAGAGAAACTTGGGGAAAAAGAGGGATGAATGGAAAAATAGAGAAAAGTGACCGATGGGAAGAAAAGAAAACAAACGAATCAAGAGAGGAGGAGCACATGAGAAGAGCTCTCTCTCTCTTCCCCCTAAACCGTTTTGTTTGGAGAGCAAGATGGGCTCTCGAGACAGAACACATCATGTTCCTGAAAAAAAAGTCGAATAAAATTTAAAAAATAACAAGAGAATACAGTTTATGGGAGACTTTGAATGAATTTTGGCTCTTTTTTAAAAATAATGATAATAGAGAGAAGAAGAAGAAGAACTAGTTTTTTGTCGGGTAGTCCTGCACACACCGATGATGGGGGATTGTCCTAATGGGGGAACTTTTACAAAAAAAAACGGGTTTGTTGTTTGAGTTGGAGCTCAAAACATGGACGGAAATCGGAACGGAGAACATGGGGAAACATTACTACGGAGAAGAAGGCTATGGAATTGGATATAGAGAGAAGGAGAAGACACAAAAAAACGGGTCCGGAACATTTCGAAAGTGTGAAAATTTCGATTTTTTGCACTTTCGAAATGTCCCGAATCCGAAAAAACACGTTGTATTAAATCAATTTTCACAGAAATGAAAGAGGAGGTATTTTAGGTGATTATTAGAAAGAAAGTAAATGAGATTGGCTAGTTGGCGGCGGCACTCCATTTGTACTTGGCTGCGGCCGGGTCCGAGGATACGGTAGCAGTTGGAACAGCAGTGGTGGTTGGCTTGTGGTAGAAGTAGCACGATGGGTTACGGCATTTGGCACCGAAACGGCATTCCTGGAAGATGGAGAATTTGAGAAGTTAAGTTATAAAATGTTTTGAGAGCAAAAACATTCCAATTGTCAGTTTCAAAAACTCAACAATTTTCGATTATTCCTCTGGAACTCCAAAATCTCACTTTTTTGCACTGGTTTCGGTCAGGTATCAACTTTTGGCACAGTTTTCCGACGCAATGATTTTTAATTCAAAAATCGGATTTCCAGTATTTTTGAGGAGAAGCTCAGCTATCGGCACATATAGAAAGTGTTTAGTTTGGACCAGAAAGGGCTGAGAAAAATGGGATTTTCAAAAAAGCTCTGAATTATTTTTTTTTTAACTGAAAACAGTGCTTTTTGAAAAATACATTTTTCTCAGCCCTTGCTCTTCGAAAATGAACTTTTCTATATGCTTCGATAGCTGAGATTCTCCTTAAAAAGTCGAGGAAATCCGATTTACGAATGACAATCACTGCGTCTGGAAACTGTGCCAAAAGTTGAAAACTGACCGAAACCAGTGCAAAAAAAGTGATATTTTGGAATTCCGGGGAATATTGAAAATTTTTAAGTTTTTGAAACTGACAATTGAAGATTCTGTGCGAAGTGATTTTGGCTTCACAACTCCCATAATCGCTGTAAAAAAGCCTCAAAAACTCTACCTTTGGATGTTTGAAGTGACAAATTGGATTGCGACATCCGCCTGCATACCGGCACGGAATCATCGTCTGCAGTGGAGCGACACTGAAATTTTATAGAAATTATTTTTGCGTCTAATTTCTTCAAAAACTGAACATCTATTTTCTCCCATTTAAATTGAGATTTTTCAATCGAAACTTATATGAAAATGAATTTCACTTTTCCCGCCTTTTTCAGATCAAATATCGGCCGATCGAACTTATGCTCTTTTACGGGCTCTTTGATGGATTTTCGAATACTTTTTTGCATAGAATTCTTCAGAAATACATCCTTAAGCACAGACGAGTGAAAATTCTCAACAAAATCCATCAAAGAACCCGTAAAATAGCATAATTTTGATCGGCCAATATTTTATCTGAAAAAGGCGGGAAAAGTGGAATTCAAATCGAGTCGATTTTGTGCGATTTTTTTGAATAGAGGATAATAAATATTGTCATTCTGTATGTGATTTTGTAGATCTCATCGAGTTCTACATTTTCATTAAAGTTTCGATTGAAAAATCTCATTTTATTTGGAAAAAAATCTCTGAAAGTCATGTCTGTCAAAAACTTACTCTGGGAACACTCTGGCTGCTGGCGGAGAGACTTCCTTCTCACTCGGCGACACCTCATTATTTTCCACAGGCTTCGGTGGCTCCACCTCATTCTCGTCAGTCTTCTCCTCCTTCTTGTCCTCGCTAGCTACGACTGGCTTCTTTTTGATCGACGCGGCCAACTTCTCAGCAAGATTCCCAAGTGTTCCGCGAACCAGAGGCTTCTGTTGTTGCACTTCTTCTGCTGACGCGGCCACCACCGGGATACGGTTAGAAGTAAGTGGATTCGAAATGTCCAATCCAGATCCCGGCTGATAGCCTCCGGTGCCCGGATGGGTGAATGGACAATGCTTCTTTGTGCAGAAGTTATCGAAACGGCAGTTGGGGTGAATGAAGAGGCAGCGATTTCCATAGGTGCAATTCGGGAAATTCTTGCAGTTGGTGGAAGGGTGTGCGAATTGACAAGCCTCCTTTTTAGTACACTTTGGCCAGAAGATGCATCGCTCTCTGGTCAGATGATCCTTGGAACCGCCCATCTGATTCGCTTGATCGTTGAGAACACTCAACGGAGTTGGAATATAAGATGGTACCACAGACGGATATCCATCAGTGATAGTAAAACCGGCACCCGAGAGATGATGAGTCGCCGGCATCTCTTCTTCTTCCACAGCACTATCGCGTCTAGGGATTCCTCGAGCCTCGGCGACCATCGCGTCGATTTCCGCCTCATCCATATCGTCCTCCTCATCAGAATCGTCGCCGATTCGAATGTGTCCGTTCCATTTTTGCATCGTTGGAGAGTCATCAGACGGAGTTGTGTCACGAGAGACATCGAACGTTATTCTCTCATGCTTTGATTTCGGCTCTTCCGCAGAAGCGCTTGGCATTTCGATGCGTCTCTTCAGAAGTCCCCGACGAAGACCTCCATCATCAGGTAAGACGATTCTGTCCTGAAAGTAGATTCCAATAATATTTGAAGTTTCCAAGATTGAAGCAATTTTTTTCAAAATTGTGAGATTGAACAATTTTTTATATAAAAAAAATTAAAGCAGGATTACACTCTTTTTTGGCTCCGCGACGTTTCGAAAGATGACGTTTCGCAAGTGTGAGATTTCGAAAATGCGCTATTTCACGAGTGAAACGTTTTGTTTTCGAAACGACACACTTTCGAAATGTCGCACTTGCGAAACGTCACCTTTTTTCTTTAAAAATCGATTTTCAAGCCTCAATTTTTCTGGTGTATTTCAAAAAATGTAGAATTTTTCGCTGATTCAAACGCAGCAAATATCGCTGCTCAAAACACTGTTGAAAAATTTTTTAACTGAAATTTCAGTTCAAATAATTTGAAATTCCAAGCACCTAAAGTTGAGATACTGCGAGAATTTGATTTTCAGAATTCCGAGGTTTTGAATTTCCTTGGAATTCTAGACTGATCAATCTTGTGATGAGCAATCCACAACTTCAAGAAAACCAGAGCCTCAAAACTTTGGAATGCTAAGAATCTTTATTTTCCAAATCTCGAAATCAAAGAATTTCAATTTCAAAGTACTTTAAAAAATGAAACTGAAATTTCAGTCTAAAAATTTGAAAATCGTCAGAAAATTTTTTCCTGTCGTGTTCCGAGAGCAGTGAGATTGGGTGGATTCGAATTAGCGAAAAATTCCTTTGGAAACTTTTAGAACCCTTCAAAACCTTTCAGAATCCTTTAGAATCTATCAAAATCCTCCAAAACCCTTCAAAATCCTTCAGAATTATTAGAATTTGAAAACCGAAAAAAATCAGAATCCTGATGTTCTCTTTTCAAGTTTTCGGAAAAAAACATTTTTGAGAAAAATTTTAAAAAATGAGTATAATCCTACTTGAATTCGTGTTTTCTTGATGGCTTCTCTTCCTCCAGACAGCTTCAATATCATCTGCGGACCACCGGATTGTGGCTGATTTCCAAGCACAACAGTGTCATCGTCAGCCGCCTCGGGGCCACTCCCCTTTATTCTGCTCAGCCGCTCATGGATGCTCTTTTTCGGTGACTTGGCATGCGCTTTCGTTGGAAGTGCTTCCACATCCGACATATCGTCGTCGTCGTGGTGGTGCTTCTCCTCGCGAGAGCTCTTTCTTCCGCCACTGGAGCTAACGCTCGCTTCGTTCAACGCGCGAAGGAACATCGTCCCACGGCCCTTGACGGCGGTGCTGGACTCCCCAGTTGGTCGAATATTCCTGTTGACAGTGACCTTCGATTGCAGCTTCTTTACAGGACTCGGCGACTCGTCTCCGCTGGAAATCGCGCTGGGCCGCTTACGCTCAACGGATCGCGTTGGGCGGTGCTCTCTGTGATGTCTGCTGTCCGTTGGCTTCTGAACGAGCCTCTCGTCATCCGAATAGGTGTTCGAACGGCTTCTGGTGCGACGTCGCTTCGGTCTCGACGCCTCCTTCCGTTTCTCGTCCCGCCGTTTTTCTTCTTCAAGACGTTTGGCGCGATCGCGTTCTCGTTGACGTTCGCGCTCCTTCTCTCGCTCTTTTTCCTTCTCTTTTTGTCTGAAAATCAAAATGTTGAATATGGAATGAGATTCAAAACAGGGCTTGACACCTTAGGTTTCACTTTTGTAGGCGGGGCCTCGGCCAAATTTTGGCAACTTTTTCAAATTTGAATAACTTTTTTCAGGGGAATCCGGTAAAAATACTGTCAACGGAAAAAATGTTCCTTATTGAAAAATCTATCGATTTGTTAAAAAATCGTCAAATTTTATCAAAAATTAACAGAGTTACGACTTGCACAGCATCCTCGATTGACATTTTTCAAAACTCAAAAATTTTCGAATATACCCAAGAACTCAAAAATTTCTCTATTTTTGCACTGGTTTTGGTCAGGCAGTGTGCAGTCTCGAAAAAAAAATTCTCGAAAAATGCCATGACGAAAAATTGCTCGAAAATTTTTCGAAAAAAATGTTTCAAAATTTTTCGAAAATTTTTCGAAAACAATTTTTCGAAAAATTTTTCGAGGAATTTTCGAGAAATCGTCAATTTTAAAAATTTCGGCCTTTTGGGAATTTTTATATATCAATCGACGCAGAATTTGACGACAAACACGATGGTTATAATATTCTCAGGCAAATCAATCGTAATCTAATTTGTTTTCAGTTGAACATTTTTTCGAAAAGACGAGCCGTTTTTTGAATTCAAGTGAGAACTAATAAGATTCTGAAGTTTTCGTATTCGATTCGTAAATTGAAATTAGACCCAGGTTTCGAAATAAGATTCAAACTATTTCGAATTAGATTCAACTTATTTCAAATTCGATTCGGGTTTACTAATTCGATTTTGCTAGCTCGAAATAATATTCAATTGAAATATAATTATATTTAAGTATGTCTAATTAGATTCTATAGTGTAACAATTGTATTTGGGTTTTTTTAAAAATTTCTCCTTGCTTTCTAGTCAATGAAAATAGACATAATTCATATAAATAACCAAAAAAAACAGCGAAAATCGAAAGGCATGCAAGCTATGAATTAAATAAAGAAGTTAATGGTGTTTTTGCCAGTCCTTTTTGCTTTGAAAATCGCCCGTCGGACCTCCTATTGTCTCCGTCGTGTTGTAATTTCACTCTTTCTTTTGTGGATACTGAAAAATGATTTTTTTTGGAGATTAGGATATTCTTGACACTTACTTATTATGTGCTTGTTCGATAGTGCAGCTGCGATGAAATCCATTTTTACCAGCTACTGGACGAACTGCCAAAGTTGCTCGGTATCTGAAAACACACATTTGGAACGGAAAAATGGAAAATCTTACCTACCTGAAGCATAATATGTAGTGACAGACCATGCATTTATGAAAAACACTCTAGTCGAACCATCTCACCAGAATTCTGCATGATTTTATCCGAATATAATACATCTCAGTAGAAAAAAAGAAATAGGAAAACACTGAAAAAATAAAAACAAATGATTTCGAAACAATAAAGTAAGCATTCCCAATTAGATCAGGATTCCATCGAATTCGATTCAAATCGCTTCAAATATGATTCGTTTTATTTCAAATTAGAATCTTTGTTTCTAATTTGATTCGCTATTTCAAATAAGATTGAGCTTTTTTCGCGTTTCTAATTCGATTCGCTTTTTTCGAATTAGTTTCTTTAGTTCAAATTGGATTCGTTATATCGAATATGATTCAAGTAGTTTCCAATACGATTCTTTTGTTCAAATAAGATTCTGTATATCAAATAAGATTACGATTGATTTGCCTGAGTTAAAGCACAAAAGTGACTGGTTCTCTAGAAAATCGGGTCTGATTTTGCTCAAGTTCACTTTGATGAAACATTTTCAAGTCAAATATCGAATAGTTTTTAGAAATTATACCCACGACACATACATTTCCGTTTTTGTACATGAAAATCATATATTTTCGGAAAAATTTCAAAAAATTTCGAAATTCCTCGAAAAATTTTTCGAAATTTTTCGAGAAATTTTTCGAGGAATTTTTTTCGAAAATTTTTCGAAAAATTTTTCGAAAAATTTCTCGAAAAATTTCGAAAAATTTTTTCGAGAATTTTTTCGAAAAATTTCTCGAAACCGTTTCGACAACGCACACTGTGGTCAGGTATCAAATTTTTGCATAGTTTTCAGACGCAGTGTTTTTTTATATAAAAATCGGATCCCTGCAAATTTGTAAAGAGATTCTCAGCTATCGACTCATATAGAAAACGATTTTTTTGGCAGAGTATGGGCTCAGAAAAATGGGATCTTCAAAATACCACTGTAGGCAGTGAAAGAAGTGGTATTTTTAAAATCCCGTTTTTCTCAGTCCAGACTCGGCCAAAATAAACGTTTTCTATATGAATCGGTAGCTGAGAATCTCCTTCAAAATTCGCAGCAACCCGATTTTTATATTGAAAACACTGCGTCTGAAAACTATGCGAAAATTTGATTCCTGACCAAAACCAGTGCAAAAATGTGAACTTTTGGAGTTTACGGGCATACTCGAAATTTTTTGAGTTTTGAAAAATTGTCAATCGAGGATGATGTGGGGCCTAGCTCTGTTAATTCTTGAAGAAATTTGACGGTTTTTTTAAATAGGGAACATTTTTTTGTAATCCGTATTTTCACACGATTTCCCTGAAAAAAGTTATTCAAATTCGAATTCGCTCGACTTACAGTTCCCTATCCCTCTCTTCTTTCTCCTTTCGCCGTTTTTCCTCCTGTTCCTTGGCTTCTTGCTCTTTCTGCTTCTCCTCATCCTTTTTTCCTCCGCTACTACTACCTTCGCCCTGCTTATTAGAAGCATTCTGAAGACGATCGAACAAATCAAAGAGCCAATCAACGAATTTCCCGGTGCTCTTTCCTATGAACAAATTCAGATCGTCCTTCATCTGCACCTTCTCCTTCTTGTTCGCAATCATGACCATTATGTAGTCGGGTAGCTCATCGTCCACATACACGCCGAGCTCTTCCAGCTTCGCGCGAATTGCTGCCTGTAACTTTTTGTGAGATTGAATAATTATTCACCGGAATTTCGAAATACCTTGAGTTTCTTGGAGACTTCCGAGGTTCCGGTTCCCGGTTGAGAGCTCATTTTCGAACGATTCTGCAAAAATAACGGTCAATGCATGGTTTGTAACGATAAAAAAGTGAGAAATTGGAAGGATATCCATGAAGACGAAAACAGGTTTTCGGCGAGAAAAATCGATGAAAAAGTATGGTTGATAAGCAAGTTTGTCATTTACTGAATGATTTATTGCATAATATCAATTAATTCGAGCTGAAATCCGGGCAAAAACAAGGAAAACCAGAATTGGTAAATGCGGAAAAATATTTTTTCGAAAAGCGATTTCTCCAGTTTCATAGATAAAAATCCAGTTTCATATGGATTTTTTAAACAAAGAGCATCTGAAAATTATTAATAACATAAAAATCAATGAAAATTGCAAAAAATCGCACCAATTATCTTTGCGAATCACGTGAAGCCGGCAGCCGAAAATTGCCACCCGACTGCCTGCGGCGGCGACAACTGTCGTCAGTTGTGTTGTTTTGGCCGCAAACATCGCGACGAGAACTTGCGGAATTTCGCAAATTTTCGCGGTTCAGCTTCCGGAATTCGCATTCATCTTCTGAACTTCTGAAGAATTCTGAAATATTTTTTTCGGGAGAAAAAATCGCCAATAAAATATAAAATAATTCAATTATTATTTATTAGTACAAGAAAAATTCCATGGATAAAAACAAAAACAATAGATTACCGAAAAAAAAACCAATTTTTAATTTAAAAAAATTAAATTTACGGTTTATCCCATACATGAAAGCCTAAAACATGACAATTCGCGTCGCCTGGAACAGTCATCACAAAAACTGTTAGCCGCCGCCCGTCGGCTCTCGTGATATCAAAACCACCTGGGGATTTCCATGTAGTGTGTTTTCCCATTCCATCAATCCTGAAAATTTATGTTTTCTTAATAATTTCGAACAAAAAACGTTGACTTGGTGACGAATTACCAAGCGTACACCGTTGGATTTAGTTTTGTGGGCGGGGCCGAATTTCGTCAACTCTTTCAAATGCGAATAACTTTTTTCAGGGGGATCGGGTAAAAAAACGATCAACAGAAAAAATATTCCTTATTAAAAAATCTATCGATTGGTGAAAAAGTCGTCCAATTTCATCGAAAATTAACAGAGTTACGCCTTGCAGAAAAAATTTTCGATTTCGGAAATTTTTCGGCAAGCTGTAACTCAGTTGATTTTAGATGAAATCTGACGGTTTTTCCATCAATCGATAGCTTTTTTGATAGGGAACATTTCTTCTGTTGACCGTATTTTTACGCGAGCCCTCTGAAAAAAAGTTATTCATATTTGAGTGAGTTGCCGAAATTCGTTGCCGCTCAGTCCTGGTCGGCACAGCGCGAACATTTCACATTTTTCGAAAATACTTACCAATCGAACGTTCGAACTAATTCCGGTGTCTTATTCTCATCAAAAAGCCCCCTCGAAAATGCTCGATAATCAATTCTCTGCTCGTTGAAATGTCTCTTTATCGACAAACACTTCAACGTTCGATTTCCAGTGTTCCTCCACCGATGTATCAGTTTATTCACATCCCAATCAGTCAGTGTTGAATTCCGAATATCGATAAAGTAGCTATTCTGACTCAAAATGTTCTCTATACTAATCCCATCAGACTTCTCCAAAGTAAACCGTTTCAAAGGATACGGTATCTCGTAGTTGAAGTTCGTTGCAGGTTGCGGGCGAATCCAGAGGAAGTTTTTGACAATAATACTGTCTAAAATCTTTTGGAGCTCTCTTCCTTCCAACGTATACGAATCATCCTTCTTCCCAACTACCAGTTGGTATATACTGGGACCGATTTCCGTTTTATACTTCTCCAAAAACTCTTCAACTTTATCATCGACCTGTTGAAGAGCAATAAAATTCCCAGAGAAATTGAAAATCGTGCAAAAATATCTCGCCCATTTCATTTGCTCTCCAACCGGATCATCACAGTAAATCGTGTATTCCTCGACAATTCTCTCTTCGGAACGTGGACTGTTATGATGGATACATATCGACTTTCCAGCGAAATTGTACTTCAAATGAAGTCCTTGTTCTGTCCAAATGGTTTTTTGTTGGAAATTGAAACTGATGTAACTATCGGGTTCGAAGCTTAGCGAGAGCATCGGTGGGTAGGAGAATCCCAAGACTTGGTAGGGGAGTTTTGGAATGATTCGCTTTTGTTTGCAAAGGAGATAGGTGCGTTTTGAGATGAATGCGAATTTGAATCTGAAATTTTGAACTGTGATGTGGTACTGTAAGGCTAAACGTGTAAGCTCAAGACTCCATATTGACTCATTACTTATACAGTACCAAGTTTTCATAATTCAAATTTTTGAATCAGAATAGGTTCTGCCTATTATTGTTGATATTAGTACAGTACTGGCCAGAAAGAATGCACGCTGGCTTCCTCAGTTGAAATAGGTCAACTTTGAGGGTCTAAAAATATGGTTTCCAGATATCCGATTGATTTGAAATTTTGAGGATGTATAGAGCAACTCTAGAACTTTATTTTTGTAGTTGGCAACTTTTCCATAGAACCGCGATCCATTTAATTAGGTCGCGTGGAATCCAAAAACCAAAACGAGGCGAAATTCGATGTGTCGTCATTCAACTTGGCATAGCTAACTGAATTGTGATAATGTGATAATTTTTTTTCGTCTTCCGAGAGATTCAGGAAACCACCGTTATTTACAGATTCCTGCCAGCTACCATTAAACGAATTTATAATTCTTTATTCAAAGTTTACGCTGAAATAAGACGTAATTCGAGGTGAAGTCAGTCAACTTGGCCTAACTAACTGGATCGTAGTCCTATGAAAAAGTTGTCAACTACAAAAACATAGTTCTTGAGTTGCTCTTTACATCCACAAAATTTCAGAAAAATCGGTCATCTGGTAACAATTTTGCAGGCCCTTAAAGTTGACCTATTTCATCTGAAAACGCCAGTGTGTGAATTCTTTTTGGCCAGTACTGTAACTGACTAGAATTTAGTTTTTTTCAAAAAGTTATCAACTACAGAAATAGAATTCTTGAGTTTCTCTTTACATCCACAAAATTTCAGAAAAATCGGGCATCTGAAAACAATTTTTAGGCCCTTAAAGTTGACATTACATATCCACACAAAATTGATACTGCACAGTTTCTTAAATCATAAAAAAACTCACCTCTCCGAAGGTTCCAGCAACTTCAAAAACTCATCCAACACTAAACTTGGTAATTTCAGCACTGGGAATGTTTCCGGCGATCGTTTCTTTTTGTGCTTGCGACGAAAATACCTTTTCAATCGTTTCCAAAGCCTCATGTCTGGAAAAAAACATTGGAAATCGGAAAATACTACACAATTTTTCCAGGAAACATTTTGCCAGAACAGTGTCCGGCACAGTAATTTGTAACCAGCAAAAAAACAGTTACCAATGGGCGGAACCTAGAAAGTCGTTCAGAAAAATATCATATTTTTGCCTTTTGATTTCTTCGAATGAACAATAGTGGTAACAGACGAATCAGGAGTTCCCGCCAAAAACGAGCGTTCAAACAGTAATAGAGTGAGTGACGAAGTGACATATTGATCGATGTCTTCTTCCTTATTGACAGTCTACTGGGACTTTCACAAATTCCTTCTATTGGAGTACTCCTCATTCTGGAATCTTGTTAGATTAGGTTCTGACAAACCAAAACTTGCAAAGCCTTCATATATAGTAGGTCAACTTTGAGGGTCTGAAAAAGTGGTTTCCAGATATCCAATTTTTCTGAAATTTTGTGGATGTATAGAGCAACTCAAGAACTTTATTTTTGTCGTTGACAACTTTTTCATAGGCTCACGATCCAGTTAGCTAAGCCAAGTTAACTGACGTCCCCTGGAATTTTGACTCATTCTAAAGCCCTTGACTTCCAGGCGACCTAACTAACTGGATCGTGAGCCTATGAAAAAGTTGTCAACTACAAAAATAGAGTTCTTGAGTTGCTCTATACATCCACAAAAATTTCAGAAAAATTGGATATCTGGAAGCCACTTTTTCAGAGCCTTAAAGTTGATCTTACAGTACTGAATCATCCCTCAAGATATCAAAACCATCGTCAGACTTGACTTGGACATTTTTTCCTGAAAATGCATTTGAATACTTACTAATATCACAAATAAGAAACAGAAACTATCTTGCTTCAAAAATTAAACTTTTGAAACTTTGGCTTCCGAGAAAATTCTGAAATTCATAGATCCAAAAACTAAAAGTTCTACATATTTGAATGGGTTCTCTGTAGATACTTCCCCTATACACAAACACCTGCTCAACACAAAAATTAGTCAGAATAATTAAATTCAGTCAATTCCTCAAATAATCAAATCTCCAGTTTTCGAGGAATGACTAGTCTCGAGACTCTTTCAAAACCTATGATTTTTGATGACAATTTACAAGTTCGATTTTATTTTGCCACTGGTATTTTGTGTATTCTGAATAATACAATTGCTATTTATTTATTGATTTTTAAATCGGGAAATGTGGGAACGTACAGGAATTATATGCTTTATTTTCAGGTGGGGGTTTTTTTTTGAGTTTTTTTTAAAATGTCAAATTTTTCGATCTGAAATTTTAAAAATTTTGATTCAAATCTTAAAATTTCTTGTATGGAAAATTCAGATCTTTGTTTGGAATAGCGAGATTTTAGTTTGAATATTTCGAAAATTGAATTCAAATTTTTGAAAGCTAAATTCCGTGTTTCCACATTCGATTTCAGTTTTCGAAAATTCCTTCCATTTTTTTCAAATTTCCCGCCTTCTTCAGATAATATGCTTTCTCCTGGACATCCATCTAACCTTGCTCGTATCCCCTGTAGTTTATTTCCCAGCTCTTCTCGGAATCTCTCATGGATTCTATTCGAGAATACTCTCCCTCAGTACTCATTATCAAATTGTGAGTTTAGCTACTTTTTTTCGTAAAAATCTATAAAATTTCAGAACATAATCTTCACCTTAATCGTTCTCCAAATCACATCCCTCCTGTGCAGTTTCATCAAAAAACATCAAAGTGTCGCTGCAATTGATCAAAAACGAATAATGGGAACTTTCCAAAAGTATCTCATCAAAGTTTTACTCCATATTCCACCCCTTCTAGTTTCTATTTTCTTCGGATTCTCAAATCTAGACAAGACGGAAGAACTGAAAATCGCAAAGACCGAATATCCCTATTTAGTTCAGTTTTTATCCCTGCCAAATGCAGAAATGTATTCAACGTCTTCTGTACCTGTGAAGTGTACACTAGTGGTAATGATAGGGACATTTGTGTTATTTTGCAGTCTATTCTTGTTTTATTATATTCAAATTCTACAAATGCTTCATGGACATCGACAATTTATGGCAGCGAGGACGTATTCGAAGCATTTGTCAGCTGTGTTGAGTTTGGTGGCGCAGGTAAGCCTAAGCCTCTAAGCCTAAGCCTCTAAGCCTAAGCCTCTAAGCCTAAGCCTCTAAGCCTGAGGCTCTAAGCCTAAGCCTCTAAGCCTAAGCCTCTAAGCCTAAGCCTCTATGCCTAAACTTCTATACCTAAGCCTCTAAGCCTAAGCCTCTAAGCCTAAACTTCTAAGCCTAAGCCTCTAAGCCTAAGCCTCTAAGCCTAAACTTCTATACCTAAGCCTCTAAGCCTAAGCCTCTAAGCCTAAACCTCTAAGCCTAAGCCTCAAAGCCTAAGCCACTAAGCCTAAGCCTCTAAGCCTCTAAGCCTCTAAGCCTCTAAGCCTCTAAGCCTCTAAGCCTCTAAGCCTCTAAGCCTCTAAGCCTCTACGCCTGAGCTTCTAAGCCTGAGCTTCTAAGCCTAAGCCTCTAAGCCTAAGCCTCGAAGCCTAAGCCTCTAAGCCTAAACCTCTAAGCCTAAGTCTCTTAGCCTAAGCCTCTGAGCCTAAATCTCTAAGCCTAAGCCTCTAAGCATAAGCCTTTAAGCCTTGACCTAATTTTTAAAAAAAAATTCCAGCTAATAGTCCTCGTTATCTGGCTAGCCATCCCACTGGCCTTCCTCCTTGGCGACGTAATTTTCCACGTGGAAGGCATGGAAGTATACTGTAACCTATTGATATGTCTATTCTCCACTCACTCCATTATGAGCACTATTGTCCTGGTTTTCACATTTCCAGCCTTTCGAAGAGTGGTCTCGTGTAAAGAAAAGTAAGTTTTTACAATTTAGGACAGGTAAATTATTCGATTTTCAGACCAATGTTCTCGCCAGCCACAACTATGGTGCAGCCGAGGAAAGGATTTAAATTTTAGAATTAATTGTGTTTCTAAGAATCTTGGTATCAGTATATCAATTTGATTAGGTTGACTGAATAAAATATTCGTCATGTTGGCGGGTGGGAGAGAGAGAGAGAATAAACAGAAGTAATATGATTGAAGGGAAATCAAATAGGGCACCCGATGAGCTCAAAATGAGCACATTTTTGAGATTCAAACGGATTGAAATTAGTCTTATTAGAATCCTCGTCAAAAGTTGACTGGACACGTCGCAGAATATGTTTCAAATTTCTTCTCCAGCAGATGTTATGATCCATTTTGAGAATTCGGAAACGTCTTTTTGTATGGACATGCTTATCCGATTTCTCGACGAATTCTGAAATCGAAAACAAAAGATTCTGAAAATAAACGTTAACATTGCATAAAGATTACGTAATTCCAGAATCTTTCCAATGAGAGGATCGTGTGAAAACGGATTTTCGTAACGTCCAGAAGATAAAGAAATATGTCTTTTGGATGACTCTTCAGTACTTTTTTACTTTTTTGGGTTTCATGGGATTCAGAAAAGCACCGTTATTTACAGTTTCCTGTCAGTTACCATTAAACGAGTTCATAATTCTTTATTCGAAGTTAACGCTGAAATAAGACGTAATTCGAGGTGAAGTCAGTCATCTTGGCATAACTCACTGCACCGAGGTCTTCTGAAAAAGTTGTCAACTACAGAAATAGAGTTCTTGAGTTGTTCTATACTTGCGCAAAATTTCAGAATAATTGGATATTTGGAAAGTATTTTTTCCGACACTCAAAGTTGACTTCGCATAGCCACACAAAACTGATACTGCACAATTTCTTAGCCCTGCAAACTCACCTCTCCGAATGTTCCAGCAACTTCAAGAACTGAATACTATAGCAGAAAAAGTCGCTTAGGCCAAGGCTTGGCAAATTCCCGGTGGTGGCCCGGTACGGATAGGGAAAAAAGGGAAAATTTTTTATAATATAAATTTTTTTTGTAATTTTGCGCTGTTAAAATAACGCGAAATATTCAATCATCTGAAAATATGACTTATTTAGAACAAAACCACTAAAAAAATAGATTTTTTGCTCTCAAAATTCACACCCAAATTTTTGACTGCAGATGTTCGGGCCGGTAGAATTTCTGATTTTGGCACGGCTCGGTCCGCAGCATGTCTGCTTGAGCCTGTATCTAAAAAAGATAGTTTTATACTATATAACTTGTAACTAATTCTTCTGATTCTTGATCCCATGAAACTTTCTCCAGTCCAAAACTTCCAAAAATGACACCTTCTCCCGCACCCATTCAATCCACATCTCATAAATCTGGGGTAATCCCCTTATATATCCTCATATTCCATCATTCCTGTTCCCTCTCTCTCTCCTTTTGATATATTCCCATCCCATCACATCATCTCTATTTCCCCCCAAATTTCCAGTCATCTTTTCCCTTCCCATTCTACGCCATCATCGTCATCCATAAATGGTTTTTTCCCCTTCTCCTATTTCTCTATTTGCATTCTCTTCCGAATCCCCCTCCAGTATGACTCACATCGTTTTCCCTTTTTCAGATGGAGAGAAGGAAAAAGAATTTAGAATTCCAGATGACGTCAGTTTTTTCCCCGACTGCTCCAATGATCATGCACTCTTACAGCTTTCTATCCCTCCTTTTCCGGGAAATTGAAAAAAATAGGGTCCCCTTTCTCTAGCGATCCCTTTTACGTAGGTAATGAAGGGGTACCGGAAACGGAAAACAAAAAAACGGAAAAAAAATATTTTTGTTTTCATGTTGTCTTTTTTTTCGTTTTTTTTTCTGCTTCGGGATGCGAACGCGAGTAAGCGAAAATAAGCGAAAATAACTAGAGAGTGAAAACGAGAAAAAAAGACAACAACAAAAAACAAGAAATAGTAGAAAACGTTTTACTGAAATTCTTGGAGTGATGTTTGATCTACTAGTAGAAGAATATATGAAAAAATATTCGATGAAAGTTTGACCTTTGGAGTAAGCGAGCTTCATGAAATCTTTAATTCTCAATAGAGCGCATTTTAAACTCTTACTATTTTGACTATAACTTGGCTCAAAATGCTCGTTGAGCATTGAGAATTGTACCAATCGATAGGAAATTCAATTTTCAATAAGTTCATAATAAAAACTTTTAAAATTTCCAGTCGTTTCTAAATCGCTATGGTTTGGATTAGAGCGTGTTTGCAAAAATGAAGGCTAAACTTTAGTACTATGTTAACTCTCTTCAAAATAAGTTTAAAAAAACGAAAAGTATACCAATCGACAGGAAAATCAATTTTCAACGAGTTCATAATTGAGCCGATCAGTTTTTGAAATCTTTTCCGAGTCTCAATACTTTTCATTACAGCGCATTTACTTGATAGGAACTCGAACTTTAAGCCAACGTTAACTTTCTTCAAAATGAGTTTTAGAGAGTGAAATAATTATGCCAATCGACTGGAAATCAAATTTTACCTACGATAGTTTATAAAACTAAACGATTAGAAATTTCATTTTTCAAACTTTTCCTCTTTTTCAAATTGTCATAACAACAGGAAATCACATTTTCAGTTTTTGAGCAATAACTTTTCTCAAAATATTTCTAAAAACATGAAAGTTATACCAATCGACTAGAAATCAAATTTGAAATCTGATGAGCAACACTTTAGAGGAAATCTTGTTCCCCCAACATTCAAAACCTCAAATTTTCCCACCAGACCAAATTTGTTCTCTGACACTTTCACCCACGGATTATTAAGATTTCATGACTACTTCCTCTCTTCTAGACAAGATTTGTATGTGTATACATATAATATGCACATTCCGTCATCCCGGATTATTCTATTGAGAAGCCCCAACCAAAAATTCATAGTCGTCATTCCGATTTCCTGAATGATTAATCGTTCGATCCTCTGAAAAAATTGGAATTCCTGGTGTCCATCTGCGCTTCTGTTTGTCCAGCTGTGAGGATCGTTTTTTGTTTCAATTGTTCTATCACTCAGACAAACAAGTTTTGTTTCATTGTCTATAATCTGTGTGTCGTTTTGTCCATAGTTTTTGATCATTGTTACTAAAAGGGCACTTCCGCTATGACGAGTGCCTATTTTTCAGGTTCATTGGACATGAAGTGACCTGGAAAATAGTGAAAACGCCGTAAGAAAAGTATTACTTTTTGAGAGTTGAAAGATTGGAAAATGGCAGGGTTGCAACCGGCCGGGCCGGGCCGGGCCGAGATTATTTTTTCTTCGGCCCGGCCGGTTCGGCCCGTCCGAATTTTGAAAAAAACAGAAATTATTGAAGAATTATTCGAGTTTATGGTATAGATTAGGCCCCGAATATTATACATAACACAATAAAACATTTCGGTAAAAGATGGCCATTTAGAAAATCGTATACCTCGAAAAAGAAGCTTCACCGAACTCAATTTTTTTCAGTGTGGTCATGATTTATCGAGCTGGTGCTTCTAAATTATGATTAAGTTGAATGCATTTTCAATTTAATCTTCATTTCGACTAGCTTTCAATGTTTTTTTTCAAAATTTTCAATTTTCAAATTAATTGCCGGCCGGCCGGGCCGGGCCGGGCCCTGGTTTTTTTCCCTCGGGCCGGCCAGCCCGTCAGATTGCAACCCTGGAAAATGGGGGTCTAGGAGCATGTTTTTTCGGCACGATGCTCATCAGTATATTTTAGAACTTCTATATTTGCATTAGAGCAATTTTGCAGCACACTGATAACACCTTTCTCCAACCTAAACCTGTCCTAATCTCTCCAGTTGTAATCACCACCACAAATTATCTCTTTCTTTTGTGTAAATGTGTTAATCTATATGTTAAGCAACCAACATTATGTAATTATGCTGCAATAGTTTACGTTTCCGGTTCCTAATCACCCGGGTAAACTTTGTCTCAAGCGAGGGCACGTAGCAGCGGCTTAGTGTCAGGTGTTCATGCAGAAGGGCAAGGTTGGAAATCGACTTGGATCAGAAAGTAAAGTTTTTTTTGAATACTAAATAGTCTACTAGAAATTGGCTGAAATTTTTAAATCTTTACAAACAGTTTGTTTACATGTTTCTATGTCACATGCTATAACTCCACTGCCAGTGGACCAATTTTCATGAAAATTATACGGATTGATAGGGAAATTTTTGAGGAATATGATAGTGATTTGAGTTTCAGAAAAGTATGGATCTAATATATTTAGATTTTGGTTTCTTTTCTGAAAACAAAACGACATCTACCAAAAACTGACATGAGACAGAAACCTGGTTCTTGTGGTTCGTTTTTCATGAAAATTATACAGTTTGAAAGGGATTTTTCTGGAGAAGATGACACTGCCTTGAGTTTTTGAAAAATAAAAATTTGAATGCTCTTAATTTTGATTTTCATTCCTGAAAATAAAACGATAACTACCAAAATCTGACATGAGCCAGAAATTAGGTTCTAGTGGACCAACTTTCTTGAAAATTATACGGTTTGATAGGGAATTTTTTGAAGAAGAGGATACTAGTCTGAATTTTTAAAAAATTCAAGTTTGATTTTTTTTTTTCACTTTAATTTTTAGATGTCCAGAACAATAATTTCGACTAAATTGTGATGAGCCATAAATCGGGTTCTAGTGGTCCGTTTCTTATGAAAATTATACAGATTGATAGATAATTATTTAGAGAAAAAACTAAATCGCGAGTTTTTGGAAATGTTAATTTAGTTTTCTTACTTTCTGTCTGTAAATCATGATGATAGAATACATAATGTGTCATCTGTTCTCTGATATATCTCACGATCCAGATTACCGTTGTTCATGAAAATTATACAGATTGATAGGGAGTTTTTAAAAAAATGATAATTTTAACTAATAATCTTATGAATCGAGACTTAACTTTGCCTGAAAATGTCAAAAAATTGGTTGAATATCCTTGGAAAAAAATACATGCTTCAGAATTGTGTCTAAAAGTGGAAGGAGGTGTTCCATGTTGACGTAACTTCGAAATTTTCGAGAATCATAATGATTTTCGAAATCTGTTCATTTTTCAAACCAAAATACTCTTCTAAAATTCAAAATGCTCAAAAATAATCAGCTCAAAATTCCCTCTCGATTCGTATAATTTTCATTGATATTGCCTCACTTTGAGTCAAGTTATGATAATAATGAGGAGCATCTTAGTTTTTTCCTTACAGTTTCCTCAACTCCATCTGATTAGTGGGAGACGGTCTCGTGGTCAAAAAGTTATAAATTTTCTTCTCTCTCTCCAGTCAGCAACCCATTCTCTCTCTCCCACTCTCCCCATTCCCCACACTCTCTCTCTCCCCAAAACTTCGCAACATTATTTGCTCGTCGTGATCAAATACCTTCTGGTATGCACCTCTCTCTCTAGCCGTCTGCGTCTTCAACTTTTGTACTTTCAACGGCTGCGAGAGTCCACCCAACACTTCTTCTTTTCGTCTTCTTCACTACGTATTTTTTTTCTTGGCATCGTGCCAAGTAAGGGGTGAGGCTCGCCGCGCGGCGTCATTTTTGCCTTGAGGAGATGAGAAAGAGTGTGTGTGTGTGCTCCGCGAGAGAAAGCTCCAAAAAGCAATTACACGAAATTGAAAATTTCTCTCGTTTCTTTTCCTCTCTTATTTCTCTGTGCTCTCTTCTCGTACACCCCCTCTCGTGTTTCTCGAAACCCGTCGGGGCTCCGTCAAGTCATTGGGTCCCCCCCTTCAAGAACAAGAAAAAAAATAGAAAAGCAAACCGAGAGAGTTCAGAGAGTATTTCGTATAGCAAACTCTCGCCCGCTCTCCGCCCCGTCCCCACTCTCTCTTCTGAATTTTTGGCTCGCTGCCAGCCGAGGGGCGCCGCGGATCGATGAGCTTGCGAGGCGACGGCCACGCCCACTTCTTCCGCCCCGCGCATTCCCTCTCCGCCGCTGGCAGTCGGCCAACAACTTCAGCTATATAGCAGCAGCAGCGTCGTCGTCGTCTGAGAAGAAGAAACAGCATTCTTCTTCTTTTTACTTTCTCTTTTTTGTGTTTCTCATTTTCCCATTCATTCGTATGGCTACTAGCCGCCTAGCCGCCTGTGCGGCGGGGGCCCCTATACGCGAAATTGGACGGTAGCAGCCTCCCCCAACTGAAAACCGGTCCTACTCCCCCGATCACTTTTCGTCTCTAACACTCTCCGCTTATCACACACTATTTCCCAATCTCTCCTAGCAAAATCGACCGCGCGCGCATTGCGCCTCACCTCCGAGGGGCGCGCGCACCGTCCATTTCACCTATTCCTTTCTGTTTCAACTTTTCATTTTCAACACATAGCATATAGACCTTTGTGTCCTCTTCATCTCTATACCCTCTCTCATTCTCTCTTTTTGTCTTTCTAATCATCCAAATGTTCCAGAACACATGTGGTCTCGAAACCTCTGGGTTAAATAAATCCTCTCGTAAGAGGGTGTGATGTCCGATGAATTCTCATGATCTCTTCTACTTCTTCTGATGACGACGTCTCCGCTGTAGACGACTTCTGAAAGTTTTTTGTTGAAAATGCATCCAAATTACATCTGGCCAATGATCATCAAGGTAAGGGCTCAAATTCTTTTCTCATTGCTTTTATTCTCGAAATATTATAATACTGCCTAGTTTTTCTTATATATTTTCAAAACCACTAGATTTGAAATTTAATTTCCTGTCGATTGGTATAGTTTTCATTCTTCTAGCTCAAGTTTAAGGCGAGTTATAGCCGGATAACCAAAAAAGGCTGAAAGTTCTCATTAGAGCGCACTTTTTACATCTTCAGTCATATGATACTTTTTGATAGATTCTCAAACTTTGTTCTCTCGAAGTTTCAAAAAACAACATTGAAATCTAATATAGCGATCATCTGACCTGAAATTCAGTTTCCTTTTATTGTTGAAAGTTTCATCTGTTTTGACCAGGTTAGAAAACAGTTATGATTCCAATTATAGAAGATTTTGATGCCAATTTTTGTAAAATCAAATTTCCCATATTTTGGTATAACTTTGAATGTTTTATGCGTATTTTAACAGACGTTATAGATGTCCAAACTTTTTTGGTAGCAACTCTGCTCCAATGAGATTTTTTAAACTCCAAAAACATTCAAAAACTAATGAACTAAAAAACATCTTATTTAAAATTGAATTTCCTATCGATTGGTGTAATTTTCACATTTCTAAAACAATTTTGAGCCAATATATGCTCCAAAAACAGAAACCCAAGTTTCCATTGAGAACCCAAAATCTTTTTTCTTTTTGGCTCATAACTTCCTTCAAAATCACCCCACAACTCTGAAAAGTACACCATTCGAAAGCTCTTGAAATTTTACACAAGTTCCAATTTTCAGAATCAATCTTCCATCTGCTTCTTCCATCACTTCTGAAGACAATCACCACCGAATCCCAAACACCATCATGGGATCCCAACAACATCCATCGTAGTGTTACCATCAGCTAGCGATTTTTTCTTTTTTTTTTCTCTTCACATATTTCTATCTAATAATCTCCTTCAGAATAGGCTAACTCTCTCTCTCTCTTTTTCTCTCTGTCTCTCTCACTCTCTCTCTCTCTCTCTCTCTCAAATCCTTCACACACCCCTGGGTTCCACGAAACATGTAGACAACCAAACACAATGAGTCTCATGCCCTAAGCTTGCAATCTGACTGGTCAAACGACAGCACCATATACGGCCAGAGAGGGTTACTGTACTTTCCCAAAATACAGTATCCCTATTCTGTCTGATACGGAGCCACGTGTCCATAGGGACATACTACTACGTCGTCTTTCCCCCAAAAAAAAGAACCCTCTTCTTTCTACTTTTCTTCTCTTTTTTCAGCGCCCCTTACAACTTTTTCTGTACCCTGATATATAGACTACTGTACTTTGCTCCGCCCCCTTTTCAAATCTCCTAGAAACTCTGAAATTGTCAACCATTCGTTACGCCGTTGTCGACGCGGGTATGTCACTATGAAACAATACTTTCCATTTTGTGTCCACATTTATTGTATTCTTGAATTCAACTTATAAGCGCCATGATCCATTTCTATTGTCTCCGCACAAGTCTTGGCAAGTGCGCTCCATTGAGAATTCTAGGCTCTCTGGAGCCCACTGGCCTTTGTGCACATCCCCCAAAGGAGTTTTGTTGTATCGTACTCCTCTATTACTGTATCCATATTCCTCTCGATTTCATATTTAGCCATATTTACTCCCCAGACACATGGAATTTTTTTTAGTATTGTTGGAAAGCGAATGGTTCAGTTCCATAACCCGGAGATTTTTTCGTATCGTTGTATCGTACTTTCTCTCTATTGTATCCTACAGTAATCCACATTTATTATTCCCTCTTTAGGTCGCCCGTAGTGGGAGAACCCGAAAACCACCAACCTTTTAACAACCTGACCAGCACTCCCACTGCCCCCTGTCTCTGTAGTAAACACACTTTTTTGCTTTTTCATAATTTTCAGAATTTTTTTGTAGCCTTCACCTTTTCTGTCATTTATGCGCGCTTGAAAATTGATAATAAATATGCACAAGGAAATCGAATTTTTATTACAAAAAAAAGGAAACGAAAATCACCAGAGATTCTGAAATTTGTCCCGATAGACACTCCACCAGGAAGTGGCCAATGAACAGAATCCGAGTGACGCCAGAACGATGGACCAGTTTTGAAGAATGACCTCTGGTTGGGGATATTGATGACTGATGAAGTACAGCGAGAGGGATCCTGAAAGTTTTGGGTTAGAAAGACTGGAAATTTGATTTACTAGCGATTGATGTAATTTTCAATGCTCTACGATCACTGTGAAGAAATGATCGCTACATTATGGCAGTCTCAGTCAATATCAGTCCTGGCTTAATTTTCCTGATTTTTTGGCTGCGATATCTCGGCACGAAAATGCTACAGTAAGAAAATGCTACAGTAATATTAAAATTTAAAGGAACATACCCTGATTTTTAGGTCAATTTTTTAATAATTTTTCATGTTTTTCAATCGATTTTCAACAAATTTCGAAGCGAAATGTAATTTTCGAAGACAAAAATGCTATTTGGCTTCGAAATTTGTTGAAAATCGTTCGAAAAAAATGAAAAAATTTGAAAATTGACTTGAAAATCAAAGTATGTTCCTTTAAATTTTAATATATTACTGTAGTATTTTCGTGTCGAGATATCGCAGCCAAAAAATCAGAAAAATGCAGCCAGGACTTACATTGACGGAGATAGGCATAATGACAAAATTTGATATTCCAATAAAGCTAGTGCGCTCTATTGACAATCCTAGTTTGTTAATTTCTTTAACTTTCATTTTTACCTCTGAATTTGATGTGTAATTTAATTTTTTAGCGATTGGTATAGTTTTCAGTGTTCTCCGATAATTATGAAAAAAGTCATGGCTGATTTATCAAAACTATTTAATTTTCCAGCAGTGGTAGTTGCGCTCTATTGATAATCCAAGTTTGCAAACTGCTTTTTTTCTAACTTTTAACTCTAGCTTAATGTAGAATCGTTTTCTTTCGATTGGTGTCATTTTACTCTTTCTACGCTCTATGAACAAAGTTATAGACAAAACACGATTTTGTACTGCAAAGTTTCAAACCCGCTCCACCGAAAATGGAATGTTCAATGGAGCGAGATTGCATTGATCTAATTTGTTTGATTTTTTAAATGCAAAATTCAATTTCCTATCTTTTCGTCTAATTTTTACATTTCTACGATTACTATGAGTAAAGCTATGATCTTTTTCTTAGGAGCTTCAACATTTCTAATTGCATAATACCAATGCACCCTATCGAAAAATCTATGTCACTGCAATCGCGCTCTTCTGCTATTATTCACAGAATGTAACATTGAAGGTTATCCAGCTCTCAAAATCCCATTACCTGCAAACGAGTACAACGAGAATCCAATCATGTTCGGTGTGATTTTCCGATTCCAGAACGCCAATCCGATCATTGTCAACGACATGCCACCATGAACCAGGAACACGAAATCGGTGGTGTTTCTGAAAAAAAATAATGAAAAAAGCAATAAAAAACGAAATGCCCCCAGGCGGGATTGAACCGCCGACCTTCTGTTTACGAGACAGACGCTCTGCCACTGAGCTATACGGGCGTGGATGTCATGGGGGTGCGAATGCATACAAGAGATGGGGGGACAAACATGGAAAAAAGGGGAACGACGGATTTACCTCACACTCTCCGTCTCAATCTTATCGAACTGAAAGTAGACATGAATCAGAAGCAAAAGTTGGAGAATGTTCAGAAACGCTGACAATCTGAAAAACTTGGAGTTTCAGGAGATTACTGTAGATGTCCAATAGATGTACCTAAACATGTCACTTGAGAGTAAAATCAGGTAAAATCAGAAGCAAATTTATAATGGTTTATTTAATGATAAGGAGTTATGAGAATCCACGTTTCATAGAGATCATTTTTACATTTAGGAAAGTTCAAGCAATTAATCAACACGTAGAAATGATTCGATCCGTTGTTCGAGCTCTCGTTTGTCCTGTTTCAGCGATTATATGGCTTGTCTGAAAAAATATGGGATTACTGTAGTAGAATTTTTAGGACTCTAGTATCTTGGTTTCTCCAGGGAGCCAACTACGGAAGTCACAGTTTCGAAATTTCAAATTTTCAGTATCATCGAATTCGTTGAAATTTCAGGTTTTTTATGTTCAGAATCCAAAAAAAATTGCATAATTTCAAAATGAAATAACTATGAATCTCAAACATCGTAACCAAACAATCATAGAGACTTAGAAAATCAAAAATTTCAGAATCAGCGAATTCGAATAATCCAGAATTTCAAAAAATCGGATAGTCGAAGATTGCTTGAATAGTAGAGTCGGGATTTCAAATCTCAAAAAATCAGCAGTTCGAAAAAGTTGCAAAAAATCGGCTCCACGACGTTTCGAAAGTGCGTCATTTCGGAAGTGCGACGTTTCGAAAGTGCGACGTTTCGAAAGCAAAAACTTTAAAAACTGAAAATTCGAAATTCTAGCTTCTGAACTTCAATATTTTCAACTTTGAGAAGTTCTACAGTTTCAAATTTCTACCTGAATACAAATTCAGAATTTTTGGCTCCGTGGCATTTTGAAAGTCCGACGTTTCGCAAGTAATACCACACTTTCGAAATGTCGCAGAGCCGAAAAATCGATCAGCGAGTAAAAATAAATAAAACTCTGAAAAACTTTGTTTTTTAAAAATTGTTTCTTTTAAAAATTGAATTCCATTTTTACAGTATCCCCCTACAGTATCCTCCTAAAGTATCCTACTACAGTATCAAACTACAGTATCCACTTACAATATCCTCATACAGAACCTTCCTACAGTATCCTTAGTATCTTAGAAACCCAAAATTTCAGAATTCTTGAATTTTAGGAATCCAGAAATTCATAACATCTGATACTAGAAAAAAGGGTTTTCAAAGATGGAATTCTATTCCTACAGTATCCAAATTCCTACATTAATCTCCTGAAGTATCCCTCTACAGTATCTTCCTACAGTAACCATCCTCCTACAGTAGCCTCCTACAGTAGCCTCCTACAGTATCCATGGCTCCGCGAGGTTTCGGAAGATGAAGTTTCAAAAGTGTGACGTTTCGCAAGCGTGATGTTTTGAAAGTGCGATATTTCACAAGTGCAACGTTTTGCTTTTAAAAAATCGCACTTGCGAAACGTCACACTTTCAAAAAGTCGAGGGGGCGCATCCTCCTACAGTATTCCTTACCTATACTCCCTGGAATCCACCTCAATCTTCCTCGCCAACAGTTTCGTCTCCTCTCTCAACGCGGCAATCAAATGACTCTGATCCCCCAACAACTTGTTCATATCCTCAATATCATGTTCATTCCGTGGCAGCCTTGCTCTCAATTGTTGAATTTTCGCCTTCAATTCCGCAATTTCCGCAGTCATCGTCGAACATCTGACCATCACTTGTGATTTCTCTTTTCTCGTTTCATTTATTTCTCCCATCACATCTTCATAGAGCCTTTCCAATTGCTTTCCTCGATGTTCTTTCATTTCCAAATCTGTTTTCAAATTGGATGATTCAATTTGAGACTTTGTCACTGTCTTCTGAAGATCCTCATTATTTTGTTTCAATGTTTGCTCAATTAATTGAAAGTTTGAAGTCAATCGATCCCTTTCCGACTGCCTTTGTTTTCGTTCTTCTTCCAGTTCATTCCGAATGAATTCGTTGTTTTTCTTGTGGGTTTCTAGCTCGATTTCCAAAGAGATTTGTTGGGTTTTCAGCTTTTCCACTTGATACGACATCTGGAAATTTGTTTTTTATAAAAAATGACACTTTTTCAAAAATTAATATTTTTTCTTTAGATAAGAAGATTCTTCTCTAACCTTCATAGATTTTGAAACTCCGAAATTCCTAAAATTTCGAACTTTTTTTGAAACTTCAAAATCTAAAAATGTGGGAGTTCTGTATCAAGTGATTCGAAAATTCGAAATCAAAAAAATCTTTTAAATCTGAGTTTCGCAAGAGCGAAGTTTTGAAAGTGCGACATTTCGCGAGTGCTATATTTCGATAGTGTGACATTTCGAAAGTGTGACGTTTCGAAAGTGCGACATTTCGAAAGTGCGACATTTCACAAGTGAGATGTTTTGACAGTACTACGTTTCCAAAGTGCGACATATCGGAGGTGAGACATTTTGCAGGTGCGACGTTTCGAAAGTGCGACATTTCGAAAGTGTGACGTTTTGAAAGTGTGATGTTTCAAAAAATGTGACATTTCGAAAGTGTGACGTTTCGAAAGTGCAACATTTCGAAAGTGCGACATTTCGAAAGCAAACGTTTCAAAAGTGTGACGCTTTGAAAGTGTGACGTTTCGAAAGTATGACATTTCGAAAGTGTGACATTTCGAAAGTGCGACATTTCGCAAGTGAGACGTTCCGAAAGTGTGATGTTTCAAAAAATGTGACATTTCGAAAGTGTGACATTTCGTAAATGCGACATTTCGAAATCCCGACATTTCGGAGGTGTGACATTTCGAAAGTGCGATGTTTCGAAAGCAAAAATTTGAAACGTCGAGTAACGTCATACTTTCGAAACGTCGTACTTCCGAAATGTCGCATTTTCGAAATTTCGCATTTTCGAACCGTCACACTTTCGAAACGTCGCATTTCCGAAACGTCGCAAAGCCAAAAATTTTGAATTTGTGCTCAAGTAGAAATCTGAAACTGTGGAACTTTTCAAAGTTGAAAATATTGAAGTTCAAAAGCGAGAATTTCGAATTTTTAGTTTTAAACGTTTTTTTTTCGAAACGTCGCACTTTCGAAATGTCGCACTTTCAAAAATTCACACTTTCGAAACGTCGCACTTTCGAAACGCCACACTTTCGAAATGTCACACTTTCGAAATGTCGCGGAGTCAAAAGTTTTATACGCTTCTGACTACTCAGAATCCAGAGAATTTCATTGTTTAAAAATTCAGTTTTTTACAATTTCCTAAGAATTTCCATCCTTTTCCTCTTGATTTCCAGAATTTTCTGAAACTCCAAAATTTCCAATTTTTTGTCTCACCTCTTTACATTTCATTCTCAACTCCTCAATCGTCTCCAACTCCGACTCTTCCCTTCTCCGCTCTTCTGGTTTCCTCCCTTTCAATTCCACTTCTTTTTCGTTCTGTATACTTTTGTTTACAATTTTTGTTCAATTTAAAACTAATATCAAATTTTAAAATGTGCAACTATTATATTATCTAAACATACTCTCAACGATTCAATCTCCTCTTTCAGAAGCGCTTCTGACGTCTCCATTAGCCTGATTATCTCGCTCTTCTTCTCACTCTCCTCGGCCATTTTCGCTTTCTCTCTACTAGAAGCTTCCATTTGTTGCTCGAATATTTCAATGACTTCTTGCTGTCGCTGTACCACTTCCATCAATTCATCGAACGTCGGCTGGTCCTCGCCGAAGCTCATCTGAAAGTGCCAGGCGAAGTGTTGCAGCAGCATTTTTAAGGATTCAAAATAAAAATTTCAAGAAGAAAAAGCATGCCACAACACAACACCCAGCAAGAATCAAAACGCAAATTTACGCTAAACATGAGAAAAAAAACAATGGGGGCAGATGTATGGTAAAACGGTTCATCTGCAATTTGACTTATCACAAGAAACGATTATCGGGGGTGAAAATCGGTGGGGGCTGATTAGAAGTATCTTGGGCAATCGGTAGAAAATATTTTAGAAGAAAAGGAAAAAAGTGGCGGCTCAGTATTGGCTCTGTAAGGGGCGGGAAAGTGAATGACAACCGAATGGAGACAGGTGAAGAAAGAGTTGGACGACTACTTTTGCTCATAAATAATTAAATACATTATTTGACAAAAATTAGGTGGAGAAAAAAAAGGGGAGTCGAAGCGAATATGCGGTAGGAAGAAAAATTGAGAGACAACAATGAATATTTTTCAGGTAATAATTTATTTTCCAGCGTGCTTCAGACCGGCGAGCAACGTCTTCAGACGACTCAAATCTCTTCCGCTCTTCGATTTTTGTTGCTCGACGAGCTTGTTAACCGTCTCCCATTGAGCGTCGCCGTCTTGTTGTTTGGCGAACAACTCTTGGTTGGCTTTCTCGTTTTTCCTGGAAGAAAGAGTTGTTGGTTTTGAATGTTCGATAGATAGTGCTCGGCATCTCATTCAAATGTGAATAAATTTTCTCAGGGGAATCGGGTAAAAATATGTCCAATAGGAAAAATGTTCCTTACTAAAAAACCTATCGATTTGTTAAAAATTTGTCAAATTTCATGAAAAATGAAGAGAGTTACGCTTTGTGTTGCCGAAAAATTGACGAAATCGCCCAAATCGGTAACTGTTCGGGAACAAAAGGCGTAACTCTGTTAATTTTCGATGAAATTTAATAATTTTTCAACCAAACAATAGCTTTTTTTAATTATTTAGGAACATTTTTTCTGTTGGCCGTATTTTAACCCGATTCCCCTGAAAAAAGTTGTTTTTATCTGAGTGAGTTGCCGAAATTCGTTGCCGCTCAGATTCCATTCATGGTGCTTGTAATTATTCTATTGATCATGAACGAAACTTCTGAAGCTTCACTGCTTGTGACCCGAACTTTTGGGCTTTTGCGCAGCTTGTGAGGCTTTGTGTACTGCTCGTGGACAATGTGAGCTATACTTCATTGGGCTCAAGGGATACTTGATGATTGCGGAAAGGTCCACAAATTGAAACTTCGACCGTTTCTCAATGGAGCGCGATGAAACATCAAAAATATCGCACATACTCCAGGCTTTACTATTATGAGCCACTACGATACTATTTCGAAGCGTTCTGACAAAAAAAAATCCGATACTGCGCTCACAAGATTTCCGAGATTGAAATTTCTTTAACAACGATCGTATTTGTCATCATACAGAAACAAGTCTTGATTGGTACGCTCTCTGAACTGAAAACTTACAGATTTTCCTCATGAGACAGCTGAAGAGTTCTCTCGCGTTGCTTATACCACTCCTCGAGCTCCTTCTTCGCGCTCTCCCGCATCGCTTCCTTCTTCTTCTCCTCAGCGGCGTCCTTTTGAGCCAAAAGTTGCTCCTGCTGCGCTTTCCACGCCCGAATCTTCTCCGCCTCGATTCTTGGCACCGTCGAAAGCACTGGCGATGGTCCTGTTGAGCTTCCACCGGATGGCGCTCCGTGGTTTCCGTTCAACATTGGCACTGGCTCAGCGACAACTGGCGCGGCGACGTTGTCCTCGAGAAGTCCGTCCAAATCGACTCCAGAATCCGTTGGGTGCACGGCCGGTGGTGGCTCGTCGCCAGCGATCTAGAAAATTGCGAAATTGATTGGAAAAAATAGTCAGAAATCTTACCTGAAGATCTCCAAAGTCGTCATCGAGTCCAGCGGCGGCGGGCGCCTCAACAACTGCAAAAAATCAAATTTTTCCACCAAAAAATCAAAAATTAATGATTTTCATACCTGGATCAGCTGGCACAGCAGCGGCCGCCGGCGGTGCTCCATCGAAATCGGCGAATAAGTTTTGCTCACGAGCCAAAAAATCGGCCACCGGATCCGACATGATTTAGTTTAGTTTTAGCCTGAAATAGTGAAAATTTATCGATAAAAAGAGAAAAAGAACATGAAAAGATGACAAATCAAACAGAAAACAGGAAAGATCCGAAGGGAAGCGCAGTGGAAAAGAGAGTGAAATAAATTGAGAGAAGGACAGCTGGAGCCGCGACGCAGACACGCGACGCGTCCCTTTTCGTTGGCGGGAGTTTGAATTTTGGAGGCGCATTGAGGAGAAATCTCGAGAAATTCAATTTTTTGGAAAAAATCCAAATTGAGGAAGCATTTTTTGGGAGGAAATAGTAAAAGGAAAAAATAACGAAAATATAGAATTTGAAGAATAGTTATTTAGCTCTCTTTGCACTAAAACTTCATGAAAAACTAGTCGTTTTTTGTCGGATTCTAGAGTTACAGTATTCTAGAATATATTCTGCAGCCCAAAGTGAGTTTAGAGTTTCAAAAAATAAAAAAGGTTTTTGAAAATCATGCATAATTCAAGTTCAAGCAGTGATTGATGGTATAGTACCGAGCAGAAGACACGTAAATTTCATAATTTTCATTTGAAATAAGTCAACTTCAAGGATCTGAAAAAGTGGTTTCCAGGTATCCGATTTTTCTGAAATTTTGTGAATGTATAGAGCATCTTAAGAACTTCATTTTTGTAGTTGGCAACTTTTTCATAAAATTCCAATCTAGATAGTTAGACCGCGGAGAAGCCAAAAGGCTCCAAAATGATCGAAATTCGAGGTAACGTCATTAAATCTGGACTAACTACCTGGATCGTGGTCGTGTGAAAAAGCTATCAATTACAAAATTAGAGTTCTAGAGTTGCTCTATACACCCACAAAATTTCAGAAAAATCGGATACCTGAAAATCACTTTCTCAGACCCTCAAAGTTTGCATATTTCAACTGTTCGCGCATTCTTTTTGACAAATACTGTAACTGACTAGATTTTCATTTTATCAAAAAGTTATCAACTACCAAAATAGAGTTCTTGAAGTGTTCCATATATCCACAAAATTTCAGAAAATCGGATTGCTAGAACCCACTTTTTCAGACCCTCAAAGTTGGCGTATTTCAACTGAAAACGTCAGTATGCGAATTTTTTGATAACTACTGTAATTAATTAGACTTTCATTTTATCAAAAAGTTATCAACTATAGAAATAGAGTTCTTGAGTTGCTCTATATATCTGCAATATTTCAAAAAAATTGCATATCTGGAACCAACTTTTTCAGACCCTCAAAGTTGACGCCTTCCAATGGATAATGGTAAAAAGTGTCGGTCAAATTCCGAATTCAAAAAATCAGAATCCCAGCTTCCTCTACTTCATCTATCCCTCCCCAATTGAAACTCAATATTTCCTCTCTATCTCACATTAGAAAGACATAAACTGTGGATAGCTACCGCTTCTCAGTTCCCAGGTCAATAATCTTCCCTTCCTCTTCATAAACACTCAGCGGTCTTCTTCTCTTTATTCACGCATAAATACTCAAAAAGTGCCACTTACCTAATCGTATTACGCCACCCAACCCCCCCCCCCCCCTCTCATTCTATATCCTACCGATTTCTTGAGAAAGAGTTCAATCATAAATGAGAAGAGTGTGATGATTTCAATTTGTTTTCCAATTAGCCGAAATGGCCTTCATTGAGATTTGTCTGCGTCTCTTCGAATCTTGTACTATTTCCGACAGATCTAAAACTAATTTGGAAAAGTTTTTGAGGTTTGGGAACGAGGTTGAGTCTCGAAATGGAGGACGCTCAGAAATTGGATGCGTTTTGAACTCCATGTTCTGGTTTCTTTTAGTAGTTGAGTCATTTTTCGGTTTTAGTACATAATTTGGATTAGAAGACATTTTGGTGGAGATTCCGAAGATGTGAATCATCACATTTTCGCTTGTTTTTAGCAATTAGATGTAATATGTACATTTCTAGAGGTTTTTTTCCAGATTTCGTTTTTTTTAAGTTTCTAGATTTTAAAAGTTTAGAACGAAATGTTTGGTTTGAGCTTTGGAGATTTTGTCGTTTTTGGATTCAAAACTGTTATTTTTAGAGTCATTTTCAGATTTCTAGATTTGTGAGTGTATTTGAAATGTAAAAATTTCGAAATTCTGAGAATCAGTGATTTTAGAATTCAGAGGTACAGAAATTCGGAGATTCTGAGATCATGATCTTCTGAATTTTTGAGACTATGAACATTCAAAAATATAGATTGTAAGATTATAAGATTGTAAGATTCTTAGATTCTTAAATTTTTAGTTTCCCGGATTTTTAGATTTTGAGATTTCGTAAACTCTAGATTCTAAATATCCTAGGTTTTGAAACTTCTATTCTTCGATTGTCATAGAGATTTTTAGAAATTTTCAGACCCTGGGAGCCTTTGGGACCGAGATTCTGAAAACTTGAACGTTTTTTGGAAGTATCAAAATTCTGAATTTCCACTGTTTTATGATTCTTAGGTTAGCTTTTGAGAATCCAAAGTTCCAAAATTCCAAAGATTTTCATACTATTCTGTTTTGCAAATTTCAATTTGCAAGACTAGAAATTTTGGATTCAGAATGTTTGGGATTCTGAAACTTAACGAATTCATTTGCAATTTTCAAAAAATTTCGAGATCCAATCAAACATCTATCGCAAAGATCATCATATTTGAAAATCCGAAATTGAAAACTCACAACAAAAGTTAGGAGATAAGAAAGGGAAAGTCTAGACTCTTGGTCCAGGTCATCACTGATGACTCATCAGTAACTTTAACATCTCAAAATCAATATTTATGCTTTGAGTCTTTTTTGTTTCGGAACTTTTCTAATCTTAAATTCTACATTCAGATTGAAGGTTTTTAGAATTGAAAATTAGAAATGTGGAGTTTTCAAAATAGAAAAAATAGTCTGGAGTTTTTGAAATCCTGAAATTTCAGAATCCAATTTGAAATTTTTGAATCTAGAACACCAAAATTTGAATTCCCTCCATTTTCCGACTCCCTTGGACTTATCTTCCCCCAAAACCACTTTTCCCCTTCCTTCCACCCATCTTACCATTATCCCATGTTATTAGAATGTTTTTATACCCTCTCATAAAATGGTACTTCCCCTACTCTCTTTTTTTTCTTATAGATTCTTTTCATCGTTCCCCTTTGAGCCCCCTGTGGCGGCAAAAGCTCAAAAGCTTCTTCGCTTTTTATGTGTCGCATTCGGCAGTTACAACAACCGAACCCACCGAGAATATGTGTTTTCTAGGGGCTGTGTGATTTGCAGAGAGTTTTGAGAAGAATTGAGAAATGAAATTGAACATCGGGTGAGGAAAATAATAAAAAAAGAGAGATGGAGAAGCGATGAAATGCGCAAAATACGATACTTTGGAACATATGGGTTTCTGATGGAATGAGAGAAATAGAGGAGGAGGGGTTTAGAGTCTTTTCTACTCATTTCCGGCATCTGTGTGGAATCGAATTTCTTCGGATTCTCATATGATATAGGTAGGTATCGGGTGGTGCCAATGGACCCGTCGCTAGTAAGATCATTTTGAATCAGAATTCTTGGATTCTTGGATTCTTGGATTCTCGGGTTCTTAGATTCTTGGATCCTTGGATTCTTGGATCCTTGGATTCTTAGATTCTCGAATTCTTGGATCCTTGGATTCTTAGATTCTCGAATTCTTGGATTCTTGGATTCTTGGATTCTTGGATTCTTGGATTCTTGGATTCTTGGATTCTTGGATTCTTGGATTCTTGGATTCTTGGATTCTTGGATTCTTGGATTCTTGGATTCTTGGATTCTTGGATTCTTGGATTCTTGGATTCTTGGATTCTTGGATTCTTGGATTCTTGGATTCTTGGATTCTTGGATTCTTGGATTCTTTGTTCAACCTCCTCAAAATGACAGTTCGAATTTTAGAAAAGTGCCGATAACTAATTTTGGAGAAGCAATTTATAAAAAGTTTTCTTGTTAAGCCTAGAAAACAATTTATATGAGAATTTGTTTTAAAAAAGCGATATCCAGAAAATTTTCTATCAAACCGTATAATTTTCACTAAAATCCAACCGCGGATCCTTGAGATACAGTAACCTGAAAATTGGGATTTTTTTGTAACGTAACTTTGGAATTTAGGAATCCTAATGAGAGTCCTAGGTATCCTAAACTTCAAAATTTCTAAATAGTAAGATTCCAAATTCTAGAGCCCTTAGTTGTCTGTGGTCAATCTTGATAAGCCATCGATTCCGTACTCTAAGAATCTATAATCCCTCGAAGGTTCCAAAATTCATTTTTTTCATTGAGGCTAGACCATTTTCAGAAAGAAGTCAATTGAGATTACTTTCAGTTGAGAAGAACTCAAAAATCTTCAAATTCTGGAAACATCTGAAATTCCATAATCTCGAAATTCAGTTTTTCAAAATCTTGGTAAGAAATATTGGCCTGTTTGAAATCCCAATCTTCGAAAATCCAATTCTCAAAATTTCTAAATATTTGATTTCAAATCATTAGAAATTTAGGTTAGGCTACAGTACTAGCCAAAAGAGGTTGACGTTAGCTATAAATTTTGGAACGTCTCCTCTCGGGGAGACAAAATAACTAAAGTTTTCGAAAATCGAATGGATACGAGTCGAGTTATACTCGTTTGAAAATTCATGTGTTCGCAAATCCTACATCAAAGAAATAAAACAGTTCGTCAACTTTGAGGGTCTGAAAGTGGTTTTCAGATATTCAATTTGTCTGAAATTTTGTGGCTTTATAAAGCAACTCAAGAACTATATTTTTGTAGTTGACAACTTTTTCATATGATTCCAATGTAGATAGTTAGGCCAAGTTGACTGACGACATCATTTCGAATTTCGTGTCATTTTGAAGCCTTTTGGCATCTACGCGACCTAACAAACTGGATCGTGGTCCTATGAAAAAGTTGTCAACTAGAAAAATAGAGTTCTTGAGTTGTTCGATATATTCACAAAATTTCAGAAAAATCGGATATCTGGAAACCACTTTTTCAGACCCTCAGAGTTGTCCTATTTCCACTGAAAACGCCATTATTTTTGGCCAGTACTGTAAATTTTGAATTCAAATGTCCCATCTTGTTGTCACCATCTTGTCACATACACCACCATCATCTTCTACCTGACAACTCCTAGACACCCTTGAGCCTAACCCTTGGCGCCAACCTTGAATCCTTTCCCTCTCTTCATCATCACCCATTTCTCTTCAATCTTCTTCTTTTTCTCAATCTCCCGTTTTTTGGTGACGTGCCAATCGTCTTATAACTGATTTATTGGATGAGTCTCCCCGCCAAAAAACCAAGTTGAAACCTACTTCCTAAACCAAAAAGCATATTTCAAAAATTTTTATGGCCTTCTTCGACTATTTGTGACTATTTGTCGGGGTATTTCTAACCCGGAATAGGGTCCATTTATGGTTTATTAATCTTATTCCAAATGGTTCCGGTTTCGGATTTATTTTTATGATCCTTGGCCCTCAACCGGTCATGGTCACAAGAGGGTTTCTCTTTTATCATCTATGCGCCTTTGAACATCTACAGTACTCTATTTTTGAACATTAGAAACTTCCTTCATTGCAAAAGTTGCAGTATCACTTTCTTCACATGATCTAATTAACTAAAACTTCTTGTCCCTTGAACCCCCTACGAAACAGGTCCCCATTAGAAACCCATTGGGTTTTATGTCTCCCAACTACAGTAATACACGCCCCATTGTCTTTCTTTTTCCATCATCATGTCAGAATGGCGTCATAGGGCCCCTCTTCCTCCTTATTAGAGAGGGCTCTTGGGTGATGCAACAAGTTTTGAGATGTGCTACTGACAGGTGAGAGAATCGAGGTGATGATGTCCAATTAGTGGGATTTTTTGAATTTATTAGGGGTACTAGGGAAGCTCCGCCTATTTTTGGGAGGTATTCCATCATTTGAGTGGGAATTTGGTTTAGCACCTTTTCTCTAGATACGAGTGTGACGTTTCGAAATTTTGAAGTTTTGGTTATATATATATTTTTTTGTTTTTTGGAAATCCTAGAATTCAGAGATTCTGAACTTTTAGAGGTTTATCAGAATCTAGAATTTGTAGACACTATCTTTTCCAGATTATGGGTTTTTCTTTGAAATTTTAAGATTCAGGATTTTCGAAATTCAAAAACCTGGAGATCGTGAAATTCGGGAATTCTGAAACTTGGGAAATTCAAATTTTCGAATTCTAACCTCCAAAGATTACTCTAAAAACAGCCCCGTGACATTTCGCAAGTGTGACGTTTCGAAGTTGTGACGTTTCGCTAGTGCGATATTTCGCAATTGCAATGTTTCGAAAGTTAAATTTCACTGTCGAAACGTCACACTTTCGAAATGTCGCGGAGCAAATAATTGTGACAGTATTTATACAACTTGTCCTAATTATAGTGGGCACTGTAGCACGACCAGAATCCTAATTTTTTTTCTAAATTTTGAAATCTCAAAATCGGAAGTTTTTAGAATCTCAAAACCATTCAGAATCTTCAAGATAAATCCTATAATTTTTCAACAATGAGGATTTTTCTACTAGGCTTCGGGACATTTCGAAATTGGACATTTCGAAAGTGAGGCATCTCGAAAGTAAAATGATTCGAAACACTTTGGAAAAATTGAACACTCTAGAAATGTCTGCTTTCGAATTGTCACAGAGCCATTTTTTTCAGCTCACACGGTCAAATTTATATTTTCCAATTTTCCCATTTCCCCACTACATACAGTAAACCCCAAAACTTTCCATTTCTCCTTTCCAAGGTCCAAAGTTCCAAACTACAGTAAACCCAAACCATCAATTCCCAAATAATGACTTCCCAGTCCCACATGCCAATCACAATATCACCTGACAGTTTCTTTCCCATCTATTTTTTTCAGTAAATATTCAAAAAAGGACATGTCCATCAAATCTGACACTATCTCGAAAATAGTTCGAGGCTTCGTTTTTTTGCCTTTTCTCATTTTCTCTAGACCCTCGCGAAAACCCATCAAACCTACACCATAAAACAGTCGAAAAGCACGAAAATGACACTTCTTTCACTTTTTTTCGTTTTCAAAGGGACCGATAAGAAAAGTTGGGAGAATAAAAAGGGGTGCTAAAACACAGTGGTTGCCACCATATGCATTTTTTGGACCAAAAATGGAGCAGATGGTTTTTCGTTGGTTTCTTTTATAGATCATATCTTTCGTGGAACATATGTTGCTATGTTTTATGGAGGTATACAGATGTAAGTCATGTACAGATATGGTCTATTGGATCTTTTTCTATCTTACTGTATCACTGTCTGGTTACTGTTTGTTACTGTAGGCCTATTTTTCAAGGAATATTTTGAAAACTTGTTTCTGATTGAGAAAACCGATTTTGTTACTGTATTTCGAAACATCATAACTTAATTTCCAGTGGTCCGATTTTCATGAAAGTTATACAGATTCGAAGGAAATTTCAAGTTGAAGATTTTGGTAATTCAATTGTTGTCTACTAATAAGGTTCTGTTCCAGAAAATTTTCAAGAGTTAGTTTGTTACTGTTTTTGGCTGTTCATTCACCTTTAAAACTTCATAACTCATTTGCCAGTGGTCCAATTTTTATGAAAGTTACACGGATAAACAGGAAATTTCGTGCGGAAATTTTCGGTATTTCAATTACTGTTTACTAATAAGCTTTTTTCCAGGTTTTCTTTCAAAAGTTAATTTGTTACTGTATTTTGTTTATCATTCGCATTCAAACAATCATAACTTCATTTCCAGTGGTCCGATTTTCATGAAAGTTATACATATTTGAAGGAAATTTTGTGCTGAAGATTTTGGTACTTTATTTTTTTGAATTTTCTAAATGATTTTTTTGGGGTGACTAAACATTGGAGTTTTTAGAAAATACGACTGACTTTTAAGACTAACTTTTTTAAAAAGCTGATTAGGGAACACAACCGGCTCCTTTTTTTTGAAATTAGGTCTGAATTCTCGAAATGGATCATAATATCTGTTGGAGAAGAGATTTGAAACATATTTTGTGACGTTTCCAGTCAACTACTGACGAAGATTCTAATAAGACTAGTTTCAATTCCTTTAAATCCCAACAATGTGCTCATTTTGGGCTCATTTGGGTGCCCTTCTATTAGAGGGCACTTCAGTATCGGTGTCCCCTTCCAAATCTCCTTCCAATTCCCTTTTCTTCCAGAATTCCCCCTCTCTTTTCCCATCCCTCCCTCTTCACACCACCCAGTTAACACATTGTCTCTAATCACCCCGTTCGCTCATCCTGTACGCCTTTGTATTCCATTCTCCCCATTCGAACCCTTTGTTTGTCAATTCGTTAGGACCCTCAAGAACGGATCCTCTTCACTTTCACCTGTCCGATAAGTACACATACACACAGAGACATCAAAGAAGGTGCACCTGGAGTGTGTAGGTCCCTTATTCATTCCATTCGAATCTTCCATTCATTCCTACTACAAATTAATGGCTCAATTGCGTAACTTTTTTCTTCTTTTTTCCCCCTTGTACCTGTCACCAATTCCAACATCTGCTCTCCTTATTTGTTACTAGCTGCGCAACACAAAGGCAATGTCATCATTCCTCAATTTTATGCTAGATCGTGGTTGAGAGATAGCTACAGTACCGCTCCCCTCATTTCGTTTTATTACCCTTGTTAATGAGATGCCCCCTCGGTATTCTAGAATCTCCTTTTCATCTAACATGTCACTTACGTCCTCTGTGCTCTTCTAAACCATCTTATCATGAAGGTACCTGATAAGAATTTTTGAATTTTTGATGCGGCGGCAGGTACCGGCCGGCACCGAAACTGACAATGTCGACCACCTGCCAATTATTTTATTCCATCTCCTAGAGGGATGCACTTTTCCCGCACAACTCACGGAGCATATAAAGGGGGGTCTCGTGGTGATAGTTGTACAAACAGTATTTGTACATTGTTTTCTCACTTGTTGCTGCTTATCAATTTTTTCTCTGTGGTGTTGAAATGTTATAGTGCAAATGGATTGGTGCTTCTGGAGACGTGAGTTTGGAAAGTATGGTTTAGGCTAAAGTTGAACGGTCTAGCTAGCCGATCCCAAGGCTGGCAAAATCAAGGTTAGGGTGTTTTTATGATTATGGAAAACTTCGGCGGCCTGGCGGCCCTGGGCTTTTTCGATTCGAAAAACTTATTTTCGAAAAAAAAAGGCCGGACCACGGCGGCCTACCCACGGCCCGGGTTGCGGCTTCGATTTTGCCAGCCTTGGCCGAGACTCACTTTTGAGTTTTGTAGAAACTTCAGAAGACAGAACGAGCCCAATTATTCGAGACTGATGGCCTAGAATAATAACCATAGTAAATTTAGGCCACCGTTTCAAATTTTGTCTAGATGGCCCAACTTGTCGTATTGAGCCGATCTTCTTCTTCAAGTTGGTGGCCTAGAATCCCACCCCGGCCAACGTTTCAATATTCCTCTCCAGGTTACTGTAGTGAAATCCGTCGTTGACCTAGTTTTCAGGATACGGTGATTTTTAGACCGTCTAGATTTTTGTGTTCCCATTGTGGGAGCAGGATTCAAACGTCATCTAGACCTTCTAGACGATTTTTCGGAAACATCGCTAGATTTCAAGTCTATGGGATTTTGAGTTTCGAGGTCATTTAACGAGTACAGAAAACGTCCCAATTACAAAAAGTTATATCAACTAATTCTATGAAAAAATTCCTTTCGATTGGTATACTTTTCATCAAGTTCATGTGGGCTCGAGTTATGATGAGTTCAAAATTTCTTTTTCAATTTTTTATTTTCGTGGGCTCTAATTAGTAAAACCTGTAATTCGATGCGTAGCCATATCAAATTGATACAACAAAGTTTTCCACTTGACCTGCAGATCTTACAGCCCGCGAAATCTAGCAATTGCCACTTCGGTCCTTCCAAAAGATTCCCGTCCCATTATCAACCCCATTTCCTTCAAAACATCCCTGTTTCGATCAAGTCCATCATCAAGCCCATACCATACCGTATTTTTTCTCAAAACGTCTTCTTCCATCACCATCTCCCATTCTCAAAACGTCTTCGTCGTTGTACATATCTCGTTAATCAACAGTGAAATGTGACAAGTGACAAGAGTGATAGGGAAGGGAGGGGACGTCCATTCGCTTTGGGGGGAAACTTTTCAAAAATGCATTGTTGTCTTCTTCTTCTCTTTCGGATTGCTTATCCGGGGGTCCCCTTGACAAATTCGACTGGGCCACGAAGACATACGCCGCCAAGGTGACACTATTCTTATCTTCTCTTGCCTTCTCATTTTCCAATTTTTCACGCTTGGCGGGGTTACCGTATGGGTGTTTGTCCCCTAGGTGTCTAATCAACCAGAAAATGAATACAAGGTCTTTCTTCTAACTTCTTTTGAAGGATGCCTTTGTCTTTTGGTACGAAGGAAATTCCTACTTTGAGAAGACCCCCATGGCCTAGTTTTTCTCAATTATGGAAACCTAGGCCATGGAGGTTTTCTCCTAGTTTTCCTTGTTTCTAGAAACTTAGGTCATTTTTCAATTATTTTTTAGTACAAATATCATGCGTACTTGTTCAGCTTCATTTTGGTTTTTCAGTTCAATTTTTCCCTGACTTTTTTCATGTCCTAGCATTCCTCAAACCCGGAAAACTAGGCCAGGCTCAAAGTCGTTGTTTTGTAACGTCCCTTGTGCCTCATTTGGGCATAAGAAGTCACTCAAATCTAACCATTCCAAGTAGCCTATTTTTTTCAATCAGACATTCTAAGGTCCTGCAGGCCCGCGTCGGGCCACCGCCGGGCTGGCTCGGAATTTGCCAAGTTTTGTGACCCCTCGTTCTCTTCTGCTTCCTTCTGAAGCCCTCCTTCTAGAATCCTTCAGAAGATGCCACCTCTGATCTCGAACTTTTCAATCAATCTCTTTTTCTCTCCTGATTCGGCTGTTGCTGCGCACACACACATTGGCACATACGAGCGGGCCTCCGAATTATGAGTGACAAGCCTTCGGACACATACGACAGCTAAAAAGTCGGAGAGACGCAGACACATCTGGGGGATCCTTTGAGAGAGAGACAGAGAGAAAGAGATATAGAGAGGGAAGTCGTCCGTGATGGAGTGGATGGTGGTGGGGGTGCATTTGGGGGGTAAGACAGAGACAGAGACGTCGATTGGCGGCGACAGTTATATTAGCGTCGAGATGGATGAAGTGCTGACGGAGATTGACAGTCCCCTTCTTCGCCAGCCCCCTTCAAAAACGTCGTCCCCTTCACTTCGTGTTGAGGCTTGGACCCCACTTCTGAAAGACACCTCTGATGGAGGAGAAAAAGCAGACTCATGAATTTTGATGGAGGCTTTTTGTAGATTGATTTCCCTGGGGAGGTCTAAGGATGATTACCTCATTTGTCTGTAAATTAGACCATCTAAATTTCGGAGGGAATTTTCTGCATAAATTGGAAATTTTGGGTCTAGGGAAGGTTTGGATGATTTGTTGGCTTTAGAGGCTGAATTCCCAGGCACAAATATTTGGAAAATTTTAGGGACAGGAGATTTTTGAAATAGTGAAAATCTGAAAACTTGAGAGCAAATTATTCTAACTTTCTGAGCAGGGCTGTCACTCTGCCGGCCCACGGTCGGCCTAGGGGCCCCGACTTCACTTGAAGGCCCAAATTGACCGCGGACTCCATGGGCCGTGAGATCTGACAGTCTATTTTTTAGGCCTTCTTTTGATCCAAAACTTCCCCCAGGACTGCAATAATTTTCAAAAGGGTTTTGACAGTTTTTTGTGGCCTAGTTTCTTCTAGATTTGGGAACCTAGGCCACTGTTCAGTTTTCTGATGTTTTCAGCTTCAATTTTCTACAAAAACTATCCAAAATCTATCCTTCTAAATGAAGTTCTACGGCCTAGATTTCCTTCTACTAAAAGCCTAGGCCATCTAGAAATTTTCTATTTCCATATTGTAGCTCATATCATTATCATATTATTATCATATAATTACCATATTATTCAGCATCCCATTATCATCCGTGGCCTAGTTTTCCCCCCTCAACTCATCCATCAATCTCCTCCTGAAAAGCTCCTCCTGTGACAGGACTCCATCATCAGAATCCAGAATCCTCCTGTCCCCTTCACTTCCAGATCATCCGTCCAGATCTTATACTCCTTATTTTTTCTGACAGCTATGTGTCGGATAACTGCCCCGTTGTGCCCTGCCGCCCGCCCATCATTCAAATTTATCTTTGTGTGTCATTCAAACCTACTCAAAGTTTTAGTTTCTCCATCAACTTTTTTTCTCGTTTTCAATTATTCTGAAACTCAAACTTTGGAGAAACTGAAGTGACACTTTTTGTCACGATTAAAGACATGACCTGTCTCGTTTCAAATGATTGAAATGTAAATCTCCCGTTATGCTTTTGTTTTGCGAGAAAGCGAGCTCCACTACAACTACTACTTCAATCACTCTTCTTCTTCTTCTTCTTCGGGAGGGGAAGAAGTCTCCGGGTTGAAGTAGATTGACAAATTGACAAACGAAGGAGGAGGGGGAGAATAAGACGGACACAAACGAACTAACATTGAGAAGAGTTCAGTCTAGAAGTCTGGTGAGATTTGCTCATTTTGAGCCAAAAGAAAGGTGCCACTTTTTGGAAATTTCAAAAATAGGTTAAAAGGCTCCGCCCACTGATAAGAACGCAGTTCATGTTTCGGGGGCGGAGCCAGAACTTTTTCGTTTTTTTTTGAGTTTTCAGGATTCTGATTCTTGGATTCTCCGGATTCCGGGATTCTCCGGATTCTTGGATTCTTGGATTCCTGGATTCTTGGATTCTTGGATTCTTGGATTCTGGGACCCCCCAACCCTTCAAAATCTTGAGAAGTTAATTCAGAGTTATCCGGTTTTAGAACTCTCTCGTTTCGCAACCATTTGAAAATTCATTTGACTCAAAAGTGTGGGCGGAGCTTATCCAGACTCCGCCCATTTTTGAACATATAACGATACGACTAATATTGAAAATTTCGGATTTTAACGACCCCAGAATCTGAAGAATTCTGAATCCCTCTGTAATCCCCTTCCCAATCCAAAATCCAAATCCCTAACTAATTTCCTTTTTTTCCATATCTCCCCAATTCATCTCGAAATTCCCTTTTCTCCGTTCCAAATTTTCCCCCAGTTTACCAAATCTTACTATGCCATCACCATCATACCAGTCTAAACAAACACAGCTAATTGACATCAAAAAACTTTTCATATGAATTCCAAGATGATGGGAACGAAACGACACCAGACTAATTGGCACCCATTTGATCATTCATTTGCAGTAAAAATTATTTCCCAACAATTTTTTTTTTGATAAGCGGATTGTCGTGTGCCAAACAAGTACAACGCCACTCAAACCAGCTGTTTTTGATGGCTCCGGGCTGCCAATTTCAGACCGTATTTAAGTACCCCCTGCTTCTTAAGACAGTGACGTTTTTGATTTTCTTGATTTTTTCCGTCATCACCTCTCGTTTTTTCGTAATTTTCTTCTTTTCAATTTGACGGGTCGGGCCGGGCTCAAAACATGTTTTGGGCCCGGCCCCCTAAAACTGGAAATTAGAAATTTAGACAGAAAATTTTTGCTCGAAGTTTTTCCGAACGGGCCCGTGACTAGGCCCAGAATTTTCAGGCCCGGTCCGGCCCGTTGCAACCCTGATTTTCTTGACACCTTAATTGTTACAAAGTCCATCTATGGGTCATCTAGGGCCCCAATCTTCCCACCTTCATCAGATCCTTCCTGTGAGGGGGAGAGACGCAGGCGGGAAAATGTGGGCGGAGCCTAGGGGGGAAGTTTCGGATCCTTAGTCATTCTCTGCTCGGAATCGCGTGTCTATTCGAAAGTTTTCTACTTTTGTTTTTTTCTTGAAATTTTCATTTTTCTATTTCACCGTCTTCTTTTCTTTTGAGTCTCAATAAAATCCTATATACCCAAAATTTCAATTCCAGACGCCGTCGCTATGAACCTCAACGATATGCCCGACGACGTTCTGATTCGTCTTCTGAATACCGCTTCGCCGTGTGACGTCACCAGAACGAAGCGTCTGAACAAGAGGTTCAATCAACTTGTGAACACCTACAATCTGGGTAAACCGAGGGTCAAGGAGTTTTGGTGAGTTTTTGGATTTTTGAGTTTTCTGAAAAGGCACTTCTGATCATGGAACCTGCGGGGCCCTGAACTTTTTTGATCCAAAAAGCTTGTTCTTGAAAGGACGGCCTACCCACGGCCCGAGCCGCGGGAGCCCTGGGTCATTCTGAATCTTGAGTTTCAAAGCAAATTAGCTTGGATTTTCTGAATTGATTAGAGCTCTCTAGAAGTTTATGAAAAGTATTACGAGTTAAAATCAAGGCTCAAGGCCTTGTTTTGGGTCCAAAATTTCACTCATTGAACAAAGCACATGATGTTGACACTTCCCCTAACCTGTCATTTCCAGCATCGAATCGCGCGTCTCCGCGATCCATCCCTCCAAAATCGGACGCCTTCGTTTGGGACCATCCACTTCCACTCCGAAGCGAAGAATAGTTGTCACAATGAGAAGAGACAAGGGAATGAAAAGTGTCGAGCGATTGGAGGATCCATCGTGCTCGAATTCCGAAGGATCAGCGAATCATTTTGTGCAAGAAAACTTGAGAAGAGTTGAGCTGCAGGAGAAGTTATCGTTCGATGGGGTTACGTTGGATGAGGATTTCTATAAAATGTTGACGATGAAGAAGGATGGATTAAGGTGGGATTTTTAAAGTTTTGGAAGGTGGTTGTTGTCTGAAAATTAAAAAAAATGGGTCAAAATTGGGTCAAATTCTGTTTATATATATATATGAATTTTGAAATCCTGGAAATTTGAGATTTCGAAATTCTGTTTATCTGAGATTTCAAAAATTTGAGACAGTAGAATTGCGAGATTTTTCAGGGCTGAAGATTTAGAAGCATTCTGGGATTCTGAGATACTTTAATTCTGAGATTTCGAAACTCTAAAAGATTCTAAACTACTTTGATGCTGAAATTCTAAGATTTAGTGGCTCCAAGATGTCTTTCCGAATTTCAATTCATAAAACTTCAAATTGAATCATCACAAAACCTAAAACCAATTTTTCTGAAACATTGTCTTTATTACCCATTTTTGCCAACCCAAAATCTACAGTACTCCTCATGGTCCCCCATAAGTACACATACTGTCACAAAGGTGTCACACAATCTACATATCCTCTTATCTCCAAATCTTGATGTCTTATTACCGGAAGTTATTATCTGCATCTAATTATGACATCTATTACCATACTTTGACAGGGCTCCCAGGGCTTTAAGGTATTCTGGGAAGAATCTGTTTTTGTAAAGTACGATCCCAGTTTTTCTCTTATTTTTGATTTGGCTCTATTTCCTCCCGGGACCGCATTCCTTCAAGCTCCGCCCACATTTCCCCCCGAGAGCTCAAAATTCCAATTTTTAGTAATACTGTAAATAGTGTCATAAGGTAGCGGGTAAACTGTCATTATTTCTTCTTCTTCTTCTTCTTCTTGGACAACCCAGACACACCGACACACATCAAAATGTCGAAAATGTCAAACACAAGTGAGTGTGCCGTGTGTGTGTGTGTGTGTGTGTGAGAAGAAACTGAAATCTATATGTATTATATTCTTTTTTTTGACTTTTTGACACGTGTCAATCCCATTTCTCTTTTACAGACATGTCACCACCATCTCGTTATCCCTGTGTCACATCCGTCTTTCATGGACACAGTTCACCGATTTGTTGTCTCGAATGACCGTCAAACATCTCTACATTGACTTTTGCACATTCGATCCGTCGTTGATTTCTGACAAGGTTAGTTGTTGCAGAGGGGAGACTATTAGTTTGAGACCCCTAGAACACAAAAAAAAAACTAGTTTTAGCCTCTCGTTTTTAAAAAGAAGACTATGATTCATATGGTTTTCAGTGGAAATAGGTGAACTTTGAGGGCCTAAAAAGTGGTTACTAGATATCCGATTTTTTTGAAATTTCACAGATGTATAGAGCAACTCAAGAACTCTATTTCTCTAGTTGACAACTTTTTGATAGCTTGCTTGGTTCTTGAGATATAGCGTGCCAAAGTTGAACCATGATTTGGCGCGCGCTAGAGAGAAGCAGGAGGGGAGAGACGCAGACTCTCTCGCTTCTCTATGTCTCTTACCTCTCTCTACCGACCAAACGTTATAACGCTTTATCTCGAGAACCAAGCTAGCTATCAAAATGTTGCCAACTACAAAAATAGAGTTTTTGAGTTGCTCTATGCATCCGCAAAGTTTTTGAAAAATTGGTTATCTGGAAACCACATTTTTAGACCCACAAAATTTATCTTTTTTCAATTGAAAACGCTTATTTTGGCGAGTACTGTAGGGACCGCTAGGGACCAAAATACACGTTTTCGTCTCCCATTTTCAAAATGTAGACACTAATTAGATTTAGTCATCCGAACTTTCTTTCAGGTCCTAATGTCTCTACCTCATCTGGAAACGCTTCAAATCCAATCTCGATATCCTTGCTTTTTGAATGAGCTTACTGATCAGACCCTTATCAATTGGGCCACAAATTCAACGGTTCCCAAGACGATCCAATTGAGAAATGGATGTGCAAGCCGGATTACTGTAGATGGGATCAAGATGATGATTATGGTGAGTGGTCTTTTGGATTCTTGGATTCCTGGATTCCTGGATTCCTGGATTCTTGGATTCTTGGATTCTTGGATTCTTGGATTCTTGGATTCTTGGATTCTTGGATTCTTGGATTCTTGGATTCTTGGATTCTTGGATTCTTGGATTCTTGAATTCTTGGATTCTTGGATTCTTGGATTCTTGGATTCTTGGATTCTTGGATTCTTGGATTCTTGGATTCTTGGATTCTTGGTTTCTTGGATTCTTGGATTCTTGGATTCCTGGATTCTTGGATTCTTGGATTTTCCAATTTTTGGATTCTTGGATTCTTGGACACTTGGATTCTTGGATTCTTGGATTCTTGGATTCTTGGATTCCTGGATTCTTGGATTCTTGGATTCTTTATTTCAATTATTTTTGCAACTATTCCTATTCAAATGTCTTTCTTTCAGCGTTCCCTCTCCATTTCCGAATCCAAAATCGACTGGGACTTTGGCCTTCTCCTCTCCCCAACCCCATCCGATTCCTCCCTCCTCTCCCTTCTCCTATGCCCCGGAATCGAATCCAAAATCACCGATGACTTTCGTTCCCGTCGAATCACAATGATCCGCCCAAAATTCTCTCTTCAATTCTCGATTCCTGCTCCATTCCCAGTTGAGCCGACCGCTGTGCCTGCCGTTTAAAATACATTCCTTCATTTCTCCTTTCCCTTCAAAACTTTCCTTATTGCATTGTGTGTACGGGTTGCCAAACAAAACTTTGATACATTTCATTTTATGATTTGAATTTGCCAAATAAATTTATTTATTTAAAACCTCGTCCTAAAATAGTGCTCCACTGCACTGAACACCAGTAAAAGAAAGTCATCACAATACATACAACATTTTTAAAAAATTGGGAGAGTTGAAAATGCGCTCCATTGAGAAAACTAAAAATCAAATAAGAATGATGAATGAAAGATTACCTTTTAATCCATATAAATTTCATCAAAATCGGACCACTGACGGTCGAGTTACGGTCGAAAATTCTCGAGCAGAAGCCCTGTTAAAACTACATTTCTAAATTGGAACTCTAAAAAAAGTCAAATAAAATTTTGTTAGTAAAACTTCAGGTTAAACTGATAAGTGAGATATTTCCTTTCTATTCAAATAATTTTATCAGAACTCGTACTTCTGGCGGTCGAGTTTTAGTCGAAAATATACAGGGTACCATTATGACAGAAATTTGGTCAAAGCTACTATTCTAAAATGTAACCAAAAAAGTCAAATAAAATTTTATCAGTAAACATTTGGGTTAAAATGATCTGTAAGAAATTTCCTTTCAATCCATATAATTTTGATGAAAATTGAGTCACTGGCGGTCGAGTAATGGTCGAAAATTTTTAGGCAAAAGTCCCTTTGAACTACTGTTTTAAACTGAAACTCTGGTGAGCGTAAAATTAATTATTCTTGGTAAAAATTTTAATAAAAATAATCAGTGAGAAATTTCCTTTCAAACCATCTAATTTTGGTCCAAATCGGACCACTGGCAAGCAAGTTACGGTCGAAAATATACACGCGATTAGATAGCCTCCATTTGTTCGATAGAGCGCGTTTGCAACTTTCCCAATCAAAATATTCTAATCGAATTTGTTTCCATAAACATATTTCGCTCTCCTCTTCACATTCCTCGTAAGTGCTCCCAGATACTTTTCCGGATAATTAGTCTGCCTCAATGGCCCAAATTGCAGCGTCGAATTCAACCACTTCTGCCCCCATTTTCCTAGAGATTGATCTCGATAATGTCTGAAAATGTACCAAAATTTCCCCTAATTCTTCGACTAATCACCTGACAAGCCCCTCCTCGGGTGTCAATTTGTGTAGAAAATAGCCTTTGCCGGGGAAGAATTCAGTGACAGCGTGTACCCACATGATGAACACTTTGGAGGTGTCAATGATGCATTTGGCTGTGTGACCGACGGCACCGATTCCGGAAGAGTTATGAAATCGATGGGTGGGCATCCAGGCGTCAATCTGGAATTACATGGAGATGATGACAGGCTGGGGTGATGACTCTGATTATAGGGGGAGTGGGTGGGGAGAATGATGAAAAATGGTGAGAGGCTTTGTTAATGGGGAAAGTTGGAGGGACTTTTATGGGGACTTATCTGAAATTTTGTGGATGCATCTACTCTTTGTGGAGCAATCTAACTCAAGAACTCTATTTCGGTTGTTGACAACTTTTTCATAAAATTTCAATCCAGTCAGTTAGGGAAAGTTGACTGACAACCTCGAATTTTGTCTCAAATCAGTGTTAATTTCGATCATTTTGAATCCTTCTGAAATCAAAGCGACCTAACTAGCTGAATTGCAACCATATGGAAAAGTTGTCAACTAAAAATATAAAGTTCTAGAGTTGTTCAATACAACCGCGAAATTTCAGAAAAACTGGATATTTGAAAACCACATTTTCAGACCCCGAAGTTGACCTATTTCAACTGAGGAGCGCGCGTTCATTTTGTTTTAACTTCGAGATTGGTTAAGAAATTTTCAAATTCCTCCGAAACTTCTGAACCTGAAAGACATAAGAGATTCTCAATCTCAAAATCAAAACCTATTGGGTTCAATGAAATTTGTCTCAACTTGTTTCAATTCCAAAAAGTCCGAAACTGTTTCTGAAAATTTATCCTAATCTTTTACCAATTTGAAAATTTAACTGTGTTTGACCTAGTGGATTCAGTTGAGTATACTAAATTTGAAGACTTTTTGGCTTCTGAAAAAAAACTTTATTTGAAGTCATTGAAATAATCTCCACTCTGAATCCTCAAACACTAAAAAACTTCACTTACTTGTAAGTCCGACACATAAGTCTCTGGCATCAACTCTGTCTTCAGAATCCATTGCTGTCTGAACTGTATCCCTCCGATGGATTCATTTCGAATCTGTCTAACATAATCCAGAATGGTCCCTGGATACTCTGTCATCAGAATCCTCTCATCCAAATCTGCGAATATCGTCCATTTCGATTCTCCACGCGACCAGATTAGACAGTCCTGGAATCAGAGCTTTTGGGTTACTGTAGTCTATTCGATTCCAAATTGGGGTTACTGTAGACTGAACTCACTGCAATATTAACCATGTGCCAATGATTATCTGTTCTCTGATCCCTTTCCAACAAATAGTGTACTTCAACTTCTCCCGTCCTTACATAGTCATTTATCACTTTCAAATCGTAATTTGATGCATTATGAATGTGCACATAGAAATGTTGAACACCCTGAAACCATTCTTCTAGGAACTTTTTTTCCTGAAAGTTTCCTGAAAACTCACCTGTAACTTAAAATGCTCTATCATTTCTATAAACAGCAACCACTTTGGCTCGAACCCATAAATCGTTGCCACACACATTGATAACTCATATTTTGGTTCTGAATCTTATACAATTTTCTGGAACTTTTAAGAAAACTAACTTTTCATCATTCTATTCACTAGTGGTAGAGGTACAAACTCCCCATTTTTGGTCACACTCAGACCAATTTTCTTGGTTCCTTCTCGTTTTGGACAGCTCACAATATACTCTGGATATGTGAAACTTTCGTATGGACTTCCGATTTCTTTCTCGTTGCTGTCGAGATATCTACAGTACACTCGCAGTCTGTAAATTTATGGGTTTGAAAATTAACGGGTTTCGAGGGTTACCGTATCATGTTCCAAGAAGTTATGGTCACTGATATTTCATGTTCGAATTCGTATGCATAGAGGGTGCTGATGTTGGGAGCAGTTTCGAGCTGGAATTGAAAGTTAAAAAAAAATTTCTTAAAAATCGTTTGGTATTGTATTACAGTCCTCAACGAACCAGTTGAAAGTTATACAGATCGGAAGAAATTTTTATGGAAAGATTTCTTATTTTCGGAACGATGGAAATAAGAAAAAAATGGAACTGCAGAACCGATTCACAGCGTTTAAAATTTTAAAAAATTTTCAGGTGCAAAATTCAATTTCCAGTCAAACGGTAGTATTTTCAGTTTTCTACGTTCACAATGGATTAAGTCATGGGAGTTTGAAATTTTTTTTGGCAAAGTTTGGATTGTAAAAATACATTTTTTAGTTTATTTTGAAAAATCAAATTGTGCCAACTTTTTTTCAGAAACAGATTTTTTTTGTGTAAAATTCAATTTCCAGTCGAATGGTGGTATTTTTTGTTCTCTCCGTCCAAAGTGGATAAATTTATAAGGTTTTGAAGGTTTTGCATTTTGACAAAGGTTGGTTTTTAAAAAAGGAATTTGAAAGTATATTTTTAAAAATCAACTTGTGCCTACATTTTTCAAAAAAGGTTTTCATTTTTTTGTGTAAAATTCAATTTCCGGTCGAATGGTGGTATTTTCAGCTTTCCACGACAAAAATGGATTGAGTTATGGGTTTTTTTAAATTTTTTTAACTATGAGAAAGTTAGAATGAAAAAGTTTGGTAGTTTTAGCTTATTTTTGGATCTAATTTTATCTAATTTTTTTCTAGAGATAATTCAAAGATTTTCATTTTTTTGTGTAAAATTCAATTTCCAGTCAAATGGTGGAATTTGCAGCTTTCCACGACAAAAATGGATTGAGTAATAAAGCTTTAAAGTATTTTTAAAAAATAAAATTGTATCTACTTTTTTAGAGATAATTTAAATACACTGGGTGGCATAATTATGGATCCACTTGAATTTTCGATTTTTCTCGAGAACAAAGTTAATTGAGAAAATGGTTTTGGTATCAAAAAATGCCTTTTTTTGATAGTATTCCATTGCTTGAGTATGAGAAAAAAATTTGAATTTAGTTCAGAAAAAAATCAAAAAATTGACAAAAGTGAACATTTTCAGTGGGTCATAATTATGGATCCACCTATGTAAATAGTTGAAACTGTTGTAATAGCAGAGTAACATGTGCAAAAACGGACAGAGCATCAAAAATTGGTCTAGAAACCTCATGGTACAAATAAACTTTAGTGGAATTTTTTTCGGATAATCGCGTTTTTTCGTTAAAAAATGAGACTTTACGCATTCGTCCTATTTTAGAATCAGGAAGAGCTTGAACCTGATCCAAACAAGTGGTATCCTTGTCCCACAGAGAGTGACATTCAAAATCAGTAGTTACTTCTCATCTACGGTGGTTTGCACCCATTGAAAAAACCATAAAGTTTCGAATGTTCACCAAAAAGAGGGTATTTTTGCTTCCTTTTGAAGTGTAGATTCATTGTAGATCCACTTGCTTCTTAGCTTGGAAGCCAACCACTATTTGAGAAATTGCGCTATCGATTATGACTAAATTCGTGTAAATCGGCCCAGTAATAGCCAAGTTATGACGTGCCAAAGTGAGAAAGTCTTGCTGAAATCAGTACTAAAGATTAGAAAATATGTCATAAGAACTATTTTTGATGGTAGGTTTAAAATCTTTTTGGTATTGTTTTCTTGCTGCGTTTTACACATTTCGTCAGTACACAACAAATTCCCAACTTTTACGGATCAGCTGGAAAAACTGATCTAATCTTTAGTACTGATTTCAGCAAGACTTTCTCACTTTGGCACGTCATAACTTGGCTATTACTGGGCCGATTTACACGAATTTGGTCATAATCGATAGCGCAATTTCTCAAATAGTGGTTGGCTTCCAAGCTAAGAAGCAAGTGGATCTACAATGAATCTACACTTCAAAAGGAAGCAAAAATACCCTAATTTTGGTGAACATTCGAAACTTCATGGTTTTTTCAATAGGTGCAAGCCACCGTAGATGAGAAGTAACTACTGATTTTGAATGTCACTCTCTGTGGGACAAGGATACCACTTGTTTGGATCAGGTTCAAGCTCTTCCTGATTCTAAAATAGGACGAATGCGTAAAGTCTCATTTTTTAACGAAAAAACGCGATTATCCGAAAAAAATTCCACTAAAGTTTATTTGTACCATGAGGTTTCTAGACCAATTTTTGATGCTCTGTCCGTTTTTGCACATGTTACTCTGCTATTACAACAGTTTCAACTATTTACATAGGTGGATCCATAATTATGACCCACTGAAAATGTTCACTTTTGTCAATTTTTTGATTTTTTTCTGAACTAAATTCAAATTTTTTTCTCATACTCAAGCAATGGAATACTATCAAAAAAAAGGCATTTTTTGATACCAAAACCATTTTCTCAATTGACTTTGTTCTCGAGAAAAATCGAAAATTCAAGTGGATCCATAATTATGCCACCCAGTGTAATTTAAAGTTTTATAAATTTTTAGAATTTTGAAAATCCGTAAAGTTTTGAGTTCAAAAAAAAAAACGCGATTTCATACTCTCGAACTTTTCATTTTTATTTTTGCGTTTTTCTATGTAACAAAGCCTTATTTTTTGTAAGTAAAAAAAATCAAAAATGCAAAATTTAAAATGAAATGCGATTTCAGACTTTCGAAATGTCGGGGAACCAGTTTTTTCACAATTTTTAACAAAAAACTCACCACTTTCTCCGCAGTCTTCTTCAAATACCAATGAAACCGATCGACTCCATCAATTTGATATTCTTGCGTTGGCTCTACAGTAGTCGGATTTTCAGTCGTAGCATTATCAATTTCAGCAATCAATCTATCCAATCTCTCGTTTCTTGACACCTCTTTTGGTGATGAGAAACAAGGATATTGCATTTTTGAAGAAATCGAGGAGTTGTTCAAAAATATGTCAAAGAATAATAAAGAGACAATGAATACCGCTCCGAGTTGAATGAATTTGTTCATGTTTTGTTTTCTGAAAACAAAATTTGAAAAATTAATTTTAAAAATTTTCAACGGAGCAAAATTTTGATCGAGTATTGGTCTAGGCAAAACGCTAAAAAGTGGAAAACTTTTGGGTGTGTTCTCAAGATAAGAAGAGACGGTGTAGTTTGGAAGTTAGACTTTTATCGTCGTTGTGTAGAGGAGTGCACACATAAATATTTGAAAATTCTGAAGACAAACAGAAGAGTAGTATTAGGAAATCTGTAAAAATAGTAGTGGACAAAAGTGGAGACTGAAAAATGAAACATCTGCATCAAAAAATCGAAAAATTATAAGGATTACGTAGGGAAGAAGGGCTTATGAGGTCAAGAGCATTAACTTTGATTGTAGAGTTTGCATCTTCAGTTGTCAGTTTTTGTGAGTTTTTGGGGGTTTTAGTTCCAATTTTTTTTCAGATTTTTGGCTCAAAACTAGTAAGCTTCCCTTCTACGAATTCAGGCATGAAATTACAGATTTGAGATTACTTTTTCGAAACTTGAATCAAAATTTTCTGAAATCGAGATAGATTTTTGAGATTTTATTCGAAAAGTTCGAGATTTGAGCTCAAATTTTGAAATGTTCAGTACAAAAAATTGCGATTCGTGTTCTATTTTTTCCAGATTTGACTTCTTATTTCAAAAAATAATTGTATCAGGCAAAATATATATATATATATATATATATATATATATATATATATATATATATATATATATATATATATATATATTCTAAATTTTTGGAAACAGGTTAGAAAAATGCACGCTTTGAAAATCGATTTTAAAATTCTACTTGAAAATTTTTTGAGATTGTAATTGAAAATTTTAAGATTTGAATTCAAAGCATTGAATATTGAGTTTAAAATTGTTCTGTTTATTTGGGTTTTTGAGATTTTATTTCAACTTTTCTGCATTCGATTTGAAATTTTTAGAGACTTCAATTCAAATTTTCATTTTTTAAACATCAATTTTTGAATTCACAACACCCACAAGTCCTATTTTAGAACACCTTTTTATAGTTTTCATTTCCCGTTAAACACATCGTTCAACAATTTTTACAACCACTGTCCACGCCTGATAACTCCATGCACTGTTATCAGCACTGTGTGTATTCTGACTGTTCCTGAACTATGATTCATTAAATACTATATTTAAACTGTACCAACGTATAACTATTATTTCTCAAAAACCAAGAAACGACAAATCGAGATCAATCATATCGATTATCATAGACATATTTGGCTCTCCGAATAACATTCTCCGTGAGATCTTTGAGATACTTTGATGGATAATCCGTATTGTGTAGTGGCCCGAAATCCAGCGTTCCTCGTAACCATTTTTGTCCCCAATTTCCTAGGGATTGGTCTCGGTAGTGTCTGAAAATAGTGATTGCGCTCTACGGTACTCTCTTTGAAGCAAAAAAAAAACCGAAGTTAAGTGTGCAGTAGAGCGCAGTTTTCTCTTAAAAGTCCAAGCCCACCTCACAATCCCTGTCTCCGGCTTCACACCTTTTTCAAAATATTCGTGTCCCGGGAAAAATTGTGTGACATAGTGAATAAACATGATGAACACTTTCGAAGTGTCCACAATACATTTGGTAGTATGACCAGCTGGGCCGAAGCCAGTGGAATTGTGCCAGCGGTGGGTGGGCATCCATTCGATGAGCTGGAAATTGGAAAATGGCCAGAATGTCTCAAAAGGGGGTTACGCGAAGTCGTGAGTTGAACTTTTTCGGAAACTTTGGCCCTTGACTAAATTGACCCTGCAAAGGTCAAATCTGCAATAATATATGGCGAAATATTCACGTAACTCGAGATATGAGCCCTCAAAGTTGAGGTCAGCACTAAAATGAGGTGCTTTGAGGACCCATATCTCCGCTCAAGATCACTTTCAGTATGTCTCGTTTTTTGTTTTGAACTCAGAATCTTTACTATTAACAAACGCAAAGTTCTGTGTGTGTGTGTGTCTGTACTGCGTAGGTATCCCGCCATAGCTCAGTTCCCACTGGGCCGATTTTTTTCAAATTTTGTCAGGTTATCAGAAGTTGAGCTCTAATGATGCCCGTCTATTTTGTTTTTCGATTCATGTAGAAATGAGGTCAGGAGAGCGCAAAAACCTCCATTTTGGGACCATTAAGTAGTTTTTCTTATCGAAGGGGAGAGAGTGACGAGTTCACGAGATTATTCAAAAATTTTTCAAAAAAATTTTAAATTTCTCATTTCTTTAATTCTCACGTTGATCAAAAGTGAACATGTTGTGAATACAGTTTTTGAACTTCGCTATGCGCGGAACGCGCATCAGATTGCGTTTGGATTAAATGGAATAGAAAATGAATAAAGAAATTGTTGTAGGTGCGAAGCACCTACAACGATTTCTTCATTCATTTTCTATTCCATTTAATCGAAGGCTACAATAATAAATCATGTGTAAATTGGAACGGAGCCAAAGAACCGTCACTTTTTGGATGAAAAGGGCCGCAGGCTCAGAGAAACGGAGCCGAAGGCTCCCCACTTCGAAAAAAGGCTACAGGCCCAGAGGAACGGAGCCGAAGGCTCCCCCTATTTGAATCAAAAAGACCGTCGTGAAGAACGGAGCCGAAGGCTCCAAAACAGTGAAGCAAGCAAAGGCCAGGTGGTGAAGCCCCCGGAGGGGGCGGAATCCACCTGGTATAATACTTAATAAAACTTCATACTTTTCTAAAGAAACAATTTTTGAACCAAAATTTCCCACTATGGTAGGAAAATTTCAAAGTTTAGACACAAAAATTTTTTTTCAAAAGAAAGTATAGGATGTTGATAAACATTGCATTTTGGGTTCAAAACAAAACAACTAGACATTCTGAAAGCGATTTTCAGCGGAGATATGGGCCCTCAAAGTACCTAATTTTTGTGTTGACCTCAACTTTGAGGGCTCATATATCGAGTTACATGAATATTTCGCCATATATTATTGCAGATTTGAGCTTTTCAGGGTCAATTTAGTCTAGGGCCGAAGTTTCCGAAAAAGTTCAACTCACGACTTCGCGTAACCCCTTGTCAATAGAGCGCATTTCCTCACCTTCTTTTCCCCTCCGTACTCCACTGGCATCAACTCTGTCTTCAGCACCCATTGCTGTCTAAAATTAATACTCCCGATTCTCTCATCCTCCACTTCTCTAACATAATCCAAAATTGTCCCAGGATATTCTGTCATCAGAATCCTCTCATCCAAATCTGCGAATATCGTCCATTTGGATTCTCCACGAGACCAGATTAGGCAGTCCTGGAAATAGCACTTTTTGGGTTACTGTAGTTTATTCGATTTCAATTTAGGATTACTGTAGACTAAGCTCACCGCAATATTAACCATGTGCCAATGATTATCCGTTCTTCTGTCCCTCTCCAGCAAATAGTGTACTTCAACTTCTCCCGTCCTCACATAGTCATTTATCACTTTCAAATCGTATTCCGAAGCATGATGAATGTGAAGATAAAAGTGTTGCACTCCCTGAAATCGCATGTTTTTATTGAAGGGCCCAGAGCTTCTGTACCTGTAGCTTATAGTGTTCTATCATTTCAATAAACATCAACCATTTCGGCTCAAACCCGTAGATTGTAGCAATGCACATCGAGAGCTCATATTTTGGTTCTGAAATTTGAGATTTTGAAGTTCTGAATTCCCGCCCAACACCAACTTTCCAACATCCTGTCAATTATCGGAAGTGGTTGAAAATCTCCAAACTTCTCCACACTCAGACCAATTTTCTGGGTGCCTTCTCGCTTTTCACAACTTACAATGTATTCTGGATATGTGAAACTTTCAAATGGGTCACCGCTTTCTATGTTGTCAGAGTCTAGATAACGACAGAAAACTCGGTAGCTGAAAATGGAAAGGTCATGAAAAATAGGGACAGAGAGGGTACCCTTTGAAATTCCAAGAAGTTACTGTAACAGTGATTTCATGTTCAAATTCGTAGGCATGGAGGGGGCTCACTTTGTCAGCGGTTTTCAACTGAAAAATGAGGCAACTGTAATCTCGAAATTCCGCGGCACTTCGAAAGAAGACATTTCGAAAGTGCGACGTTTCGAAAACAAAAATTTCACACCATTATGAAACAAAATATCTTACACCACATTGTAGCATTTCTGAGCCGTTTGGTTTAATATCCTACGAAACGGGCTGAAGTGAACGTCACACTCTCGGTAACGTCCCACTTGCGAAATGTCACATTTTCAATCTAACTCAAACCTCAAAAAATCAAAACTCACCGAATCATTCAACTTTTTAAAGTACCACTCAAATCGATCCATTCCATCTATCAAGGAACTATCATTATCCATCTTCACTTCTCTACTCGAAAATTTAGAAAATTCCAATCCCTTCCATTTCAAAATACTTCTCTCACTATAGAAAGCATTCAAAACCAGTAGGGAAATTGCAAAAACCAGTAGAAAAATTTTAAGGGTTCGCTTCATAAGATATCTGAAAATCGGAACATAAATGATGAACTTTGATACATCAAGAAATTTCTGTGAGTCAAGACTGATAGTTTTGGTTTGCACAGCACTAAAATTCAAATTCATGGTTTGGTAAAGTGTACTGCTATGATCAGCAACAAAAAAAAATGAAATGTGAAGACAAAAAAGAACAAAAATGTACTAACTTTTTGTTTTTTTTTGTTGGGAAAAGGCCCACTTGAAACACCCGGACCACTATGTGACAGGTGAGAAATTTATGGACCTTTTTTGTCAAAATTTTAAAATTGAAAACAAAAAAAAAACATTTACAAAAGTTGTCTAGTCTCATTTTGTAAAAATTTTCACAAAATCAGATTCTGGGGGGGGGGGGGGTTTGGGTGTCTGTTCACCAATTTCGACGAGATATTCAAAGGTGAATATCTTTTTTCATGGCGATCGGGTAAAATTACGGTCAACAGGAAAAATGTTGCTTATTAAAAAATCTATCGATTGGTCAAAAACTTGTTAAATTTCATCAAAGATAAACAGAGTTACACCTTTTGTTGCAAAAAGTTTCCAATTTTGACATTTCGGCAATTTTGTGGCAAACGATCTAAATGAAATTTGACGGTTTTATAACTTATCGATAGCTTTTTCAATAAGGAACATTTTTTCTATTGACTGTATTTCTACCCGATTCTCCTGAAAAAAGTTATTCTTATTTGAATACCTTGTCTAAATTTGTTGCCGCAGTCCGGTAAGAGACACACAAAACCCCAAAAGAAATTTCCGATTTCAAAAAAAAAATATGAAAAAGTGCCTTTCCTTTCTTTTCTAATGCATAAAAGAACAGCACCAAAAAAAAAAACAAAATTTTCGAAAGACATCGTCATGGTTTTGGTTTTTTTTGTGTCAGCGGCGGCGGCAAGAGAAAATTGAAATATGTGGATGTGCTCTTTTTTGAATTGTGCCAAGATCAGGAACGGGAGAAGAATATGAGAAGATCAAACTACAAATCATACTTTTGGTGGCAGTTCAATAAAGTTTATTCAATTAAAAGGGGTGAGACAGCTCGCAAAACGGGGGGCAGAATGGGGGGGGGGGGGGGGCGATTTTAATGCCTCCTTTTATGCGCCCTCGGTCGGCGCGCCCGTTTGCACCCGCGTGGCTCAGCCGGTAGTGGCGCAGTGACCATAGAAATGCGCCCACAGGTTCGAGCCCACCTAAGGTACATTCTGGCAAAATTAGAGCAAAACTTTTTTTAGGTGTCCTACCACCTTTAATATCAAATTTCGAGTATAAATTTAATTCACAAATAATTATTGCTCAATCTACTGAAATCTGGATGAAAAAATGAATGATGGGGCAGTTGGATTCAACGGACTGAAATAGACAACTTCATTGATTGGACGATCGTATTCGAAATAGATTGAAACACTTTCTCCGTCTTCCCGGACAATATCGAAGCCACCCTGCCCCGGGGCAGGCCATGGGCCGGCCGTGTGACAGCCCTGGATATGTGCAAGGCTGTCCGATTTCAGGAGCCTTATGGGCCGCGGCTGGCCACATTGAGCCTTCATAGTACAGACGCCGCCCACGGCCGGCACAGGGGTCGCGGCTCAAAAAAATGTTCGGTGACAGACCCGGCCGGGGACCTCACGGCCCAGGGCCAACCGTGGGCCGGACTTGTGACAACTTCGAGTTCTCATTTCATTCCATATCCTCGACGATTGACTTTTCATTCTATCCACAGTACTCTTTTTTAAACTAGCTGATTTCTGTTCAAGTGTATTTTGACTACAAATACTTCAAAATTATTTCCAAGTTTCAAACGGGATCAAAAACCAATACTACTTCCTAGCAATCCCAGCGAATTCACCCTCTCTGGACACACCCTGGAACGTGCCTATAGTGATCAAAACACACTATTATGTACCGGTCTTGCAAGAAGAAACCCCATCAAAAGGACATAATAGGTTTGTACACGTTACCTTACTCTAGCTGCATACCGGTCAAAGTTGAATCTAGCAGGAATAGTATAAAAGAAATCCCAGAGTCATCTAGAAATCATCCATTCCTCAACAATGCGTTCGCTCATCATCTCCTCCGCTCTTCTAGCCGTCTTGGTTCAATGTGCCTACCCTGTAGCTGATTCCTACCCAACTACTCCATCCTATCCAACACCACCACCATCTCTTTATCCAACAACTCCAGCGGCCTATCCTCAACCAAAGAAGTATCCCGTGGCCACTGTGAAGCCTTCTGAATACCCACAGAAGCCGTTCTATTCTGCACCACCGCCACCACCACCAACTGACACAGAGGTTATGGAGGAGGATTCGGAGACTACCACTGCTGCTTCGGAGTGTAAGTTTTAGGATTAAGGAATCTGAACTTTTTGAACTTCAAAAGTTTCTAAAAATCCAGAATCATTTGTAATAGATGGCTGGAACCTAAACTTCTAGAATTCATTTCCGGGTATTCAGAACATTCTATGTTTCTGTGTACTTTGAATCTTCTGAGCTTTTCAAAGTCTTCTGAAGGCTCTGAATTTCCAACCGGATTCTGAATCTCCAGATGACGTCATCTTATAAAATTTCTCATTTTCAGACCGCAAACGTGCCAAGGCTCGTACCGCCCACAATCGCAAGTTCCAACGTCGTGCTCTTCAACCAATCAGAAGATTCCAGCAGAAGAAGCAATAATTGATTGTGTGAAGTCAAAAAAAAATCCCAATTTATCTTTCAAATTTACAGTTTCCTTTCAAAAATGAAGTTTTTTTTGGTATACAAGGGTTATGATGATTTCGATGTTACAACAATATTATTTTGAAAATGTTTTTGTTGAAGAAGTTGAAAGTTTGTTTAATTTGAAAAGAAGACATGTGTATAGTGAATTTCTGAAACTTTGCACATTTGGAGGCCCAGTAAAATATGAAAATCAAAAAAGAAATAATTGGAATCTAAAAATTTTGAAGCCCAATCATCAGAGAGTCTTGGAAACCTAGAAAATGGAAGAATAAGAAGTGAAAAAATTAAAATTTGAAATGTCTGAACTTCTGGAGCATCTAAACTATCAGATAATGGTTTTCAAAAGCCAATTCGCAATCAAGATATCTGGAATTTTCAGTTGTCAAAAGTTTACGGATAAAATAATGAAATGCATTGGACAACAAAAGCTTCATTTGAAAACCTGGAAACGCCAAAACTGGTATTCAAAAATATTGTATGTAATATTGCTGAAATTTCTGTGAGCTGACAGTAGGATTACACTCATTTTTTAAATTTTCTCAAATGTTCGTCCAATTACAGTATTTACGAAAATAACAAACTTTTTTGCACAAAAACCGTTAAAAATTGAAAAAATCAAACGCCAACTTACATTTCTTTGAAAACAAATGCAGAATTTTTGAGAAGAAAATGGATGTAATAACTTTCGATTGTGTAAGCGGATTCTGATATATCAAAATTGCTCTATTTTGCGCACACTTTTTTGCAGAAAAACCAATCTTCTAGATAATCTAACACGATGTTTCACTTTCCGAACACAAGATTCTGAACTTTGATGAACAGATAAACCAGTGCTGGAAAACTGAACTGATCTAATGGTTTCTGTACACACATTTTCTTTTGCAAAAAACTATCCGTTTGTTCAAAAGTTCCAAAGTTCATCATAGCTAGAACAAATTAGGGCTCTATTGCAGAATAGGGGTTCCTTCGAAAAATAGGGGTCCCCTAAAAAAACAGGGGTCCCTTCAGGTCCCTCTAAAAAAATAGGGGTCCCTTCAGACCCCTCGAAAAAAATAGGGGTCCCTTCGTCCTCGGTTATAGTACCTCGAAAAAATAGGGGTCCCTTCAGATCCCTTGAAAAAAATAGGGGTCCCTTCAAGTCCCTCTTAAAAAATAAGGGTCCCTTCGTCCTGGATTAAAAAAGCTCAAAAAATAGGGGTCCCTTCAACTGCCTCAGAAAAAATAGAGGTCCCTTCAAGTACCTCAGAAAAAATAGGGGTCCCTTCAGATTTTTTTTCTAGTTTCCCATTTCTTTGGTTATTTTTTAACTTCATTTTTGAGACTTGATCGGTTGCGGTTACTAAGCCTTTTTAAAATGAACTTTAAAAAATGCTTAAGAATATGGAAAACTAGAAAAAAAATCTGAAGGAACCACTATTTTTTCTGAGGTACTTGAAGGGACCCCTATTTTTTCTAAGGCAGTTGAAGGGACCCCTATTTTTTTGAGCCTCTATAAGCCAGGACGAAGGGACCCTTATTTTTTTCATTAGGTCTGAAGGGACCCCTATTTTTTTGAAGGTACCTGAAGGGACCCTTATTTTTTTGAGCTCTTATAATTGAAGACGAAGGGACCCCTATTTTTTTCGAGGGGTCTGAAGGGACCCCTGTTTTTTTAGAGGGACCTGAAGGGACCCCTATTTTTTTAGGGGACCCCTATTTTTCGAAGGGACCCCTATTCTGCAATAGAGCCCAAATTAGCCAATAAAAGTGAATGACTGTTTTCTGTTGCTTGATCTCTGTTCTGTTTGGATCTTAACTGGTCAAAGCGGAACTTTTGGAAAATAGTATATAAGAAGGCATGGAGAAGAATAGAAAATATTCCTCCTACAGTACCACAATGCGTTCCCTCATCATCTTCTCTGCTCTTCTAGTCATTTTGGTTCAATGTGGATACCCTGTTCCCGAATATCCAACACCACCACCATCATATTCACTTTCGAAGAAGTATCCTAGTGCTCCAACTTATTCTGCGGTTCCTGCTTCACTTCCTGCCTCACTTCCAGCTGTAGAAGAATCAGAGGAGTCTACATTTTTCCATGAGGAAGACTCAACGACATCTGATTGTATGTTTTTCAGTACAAAATATTGTCCTAAATTGAACGATTTCAGTCAGAAAAAGAGCCAAGGCTCGTAGTGCCCACAATCGGCAATTCCAACGTCGCCCACTTCAGCCAATCAGAAGATTCCAGCAGAAGAAACAATAGGGTTTTTTTTTCTATAATTCAAAAATTACATAAAATGCTCTAGCCTTATTGTCAATTAATAAAAACTTGAATGCTCGATAGTTTATTTACAAAAACAGATTATTTACAAAAAAAATAAACACTGTCGTTCTAGGTTTACTTAGCAGGAACTCCATCTACTGGGATGGAAACATTTGGGATCTCTCCGTTTTGAAGATCTTTCGCAAGTTGGGAAGCAATGAAGAAGATGGTTTCGAGTCCCTGAAAAATAGAAAAAATAAATGGATACAATAAAGAAAACTCACAATTGGGTTTTGTTGTTTGAGTGCATCGATAGCTTGAGTCTGTTGTTCAATAGTTTGATCTTTGTCATTAATGATAGCAATGAGTTGATCCAAAGTAGGTTGAAGACCGGAAAGAACTTTGACAATTTCATTGAGAAGTTGAGCGACAATATCAAGGACAAGTTGAAGAAGGCCCTGAAAATGAAGAGAATTATGAATGGAATTGTGAAATTAAAACTTACTTTAAGACCACCAGGAAGTAATTCTTTAAGTTGAGAAATAATTTGACCAATTGGAAGATTAGATTGAAGAAGTTCTGTTACTTCATTAAGAACGTCTGTTGGAAGATCAGTAATATTTCCAAGTAGTCCTAACCCATTTCCATTTGAGTCAAGACTACCCAAAAGATCGCCGAGAATATTATCATCTCCATTTCCAAGAAGATTTCCAAGAATTCCTCCGATTCCTCCATTTTCTCCATTTCCAAGTATTCCTCCTAATCCTCCGATACCTCCTTGTCCTCCATTATTTCCTCCTCCAAGAATACCTCCAAGATTTGGAATTGCTGATACAAGAGCAATCGAAGCGATCAATGCAATTGCGACTTTCGATGAACACATGACTGAAAAATGGAAGATTTGAAATATTACTAGATAGGTAGCTGGGAAACTGATACTTCTGACTGATTTGGCTACCGCTTTTATACTATCTATGGTTCTAGTCTCACAGGCCAATAAACAGATTGATTTCTGAAAATAAAGTTATTTTGTTTTGGGATTATGCAAATGAGAATTGTCTGAAGATTCACAATGTTTATGAGTAGGTTACAGTATGATGTTGAATCGGGATATCAGATGGTCTTGGAGTATGGATTCGATGTGGATGAGGTTATTGGTGATGAACGAAATTCGGATGCATGCGATTTCTCGAAATTCCAGATTACTTGTTCCCGTTGGTCAACTATTTTCTGAACTGATAGGGAAATGATGATAGTGAGAGTGACCGTCTGGTGTTCGTAGATCATCTGTTTTGAATAAGTTTCTAGTTTGAAAATAACATAAAGTATTGCTCAAAAATTAATCTGATATTTTCGAAACTAGTGAATCTGACAAAGATCTCGTACATTTTTTGGGTATAAAAGTCGGACTGGGTGCCAGTTTAGCCATCAGTTTCCCATCTCCATCACTATTACAGTAATCTTCCAATCCTTCCATTTTTCAGTCATGTGTTCATCGAAAGTCGCAATTGCATTGATCGCTTCGATTGCTCTTGTATCAGCAATTCCAAATCTTGGAGGTATTCTTGGAGGAGGAAATAATGGAGGACAAGGAGGTATCGGAGGATTAGGAGGAATACTTGGAAATGGAGAAAATGGAGGAGTCGGAGGAATTCTCGGAAATCTTCTTGGAAATGGAGAGGATAATATTCTCGGCGATCTTTTGGGTAGTCTTGGATCAAATGGAAATGGATTAGGACTACTTGGAAATATTACTGATCTTCCAACAGATGTTCTTAATCAAGTCACAGAACTTCTTAAATCTAATCTTCCAATTGGTCAACTTATTTCTCAACTTAAAGAATTACTTCCTGGTGGTCTTAAAGTAAGTTTTAATTCCACAATTCCATTCATAATTCTCTTCATTGTCAGGGTCTTCTTCAACTTGTCCTCGATATTGTCGCTCAACTTCTCAATGAAATTGCCAAAGTTCTTTCCGGTCTTCAACCTACTTTGGATCAACTCACAGATATTATTAATGACAAAGATCAAACTATTGAACAACAGACTCAAGCTATCGATGCACTCAAACAACAAAACCCAATTGTGAGTTTTCTTTATTGTATCCTCTGATTTGTTCTATTTTTTAGGGACTCGAAACCATCTTCTTCATTGCTTCCCAACTTGCGAAGGCTCTTCAAGAAGGAAATGGAGGAGTTGTTCCACCAGTTCCAGTTCCAGCTGTCTAATTCACGAATATTAAACGAACATTCATAATTGTATATAATCTTTTCTTGTAAATAAACCAATCGAACATTCAATTTCGTGTTAAAAGAATATTCATTGAAATTCATCGAAAATCAAAATGTCCATTACTGTTTCTTCAATTTGAATCTTCTGATTGGTTGAAGGGAACGACGTTGAAAGTGACGATTACGGGCACTACGAGCTTTGGCTCTTTTCCGGACTGAAATTCAAAACTCGATAGAATTTCATAGCTGAAAAACTCACATTCAGAAGCGGTGGCACCTCCCTCTACGAAGAATCCAGATTCTTCTTCAATTCCATTTGAAAGTGGAGCAGGAACAGAAGGATAAGTCGGAATATGAGGATATGCTGATGGAATTGGATAACATGGAACTGATGGATAATCTATAACCGGATATCCACATTGAACCATGATGACTAAGAGAGAAGAGAAGATGATGAGGGAACGCATTGTCGAAGTGAAGAGAAGCGATGGATTGATGATTTCAGTTCGATTCCGTCTACCTTTTATATTCTCTTGAAAACTTCAAGTATGCCAAAACTCATCATGAGTAGATTCTTTTTTGATTTTATGATCCAAATCTTGGATGTTGTTCAGAATTGGGTTCGTCTGAAAATATAGGGTCATTATACGGCAAAAAATGAAAAGTATGAAGGGAAAAAACTCCATAAAAAACTAGTTTTGCTACAACTTAATGCGAAATGTACTGGTTCTTATTTCTCGTCCAATGTCGGTATAATTATGAGAGATCAAGGCATTCAATTTTTATTGCATTATTAAAATTAAATGTGCCACGGAATTGGTTACGGTTCTCGAATGTTCCTCTTTGGCATTAGAGGTATAATAACTATCCCTCGAGAAGGAGTATATAAACGATGGAAATGAATTAAAGCAAATCAATCCATCGCTTCTCTTCACTTCGACAATGCGTTCCCTCATCATCTTCTCTTCTCTCTTAGTCATCATGGTTCAATGTGGATATCCGGTTATAGATTATCCATCAGTTCCATGTTATCCAATTCCATCAGCATATCCTCATATTCCGACTTATCCTTCTGTGCCTGCTCCGCTTTCAAATGGAATTGATGAAGAATCTGGATTCTTTGTGGAGGGTGGTGCCACCGTTTCCGAATGTGAGCTTTTCAGATACTTTATTTTATCATGAACTTTTGAGTTTCAGTCCGGAAAAGAGCCAAAGCTCGTAGTGCCCACAATCGTCACTTTCAACGTCGTTCCCTTCAACCAATCAGAAGATTCAAATTGAAGAAACAGTAATGGAAATTTTGATTTTCGATGAATTTCAATGAATATTTTTTAACACAAAATTGAATGTTCGATTGGTTTATTTACAAGAAAAGATAATATACAGTAATACATTTTCGTTTGATATTCGAGAATTAGACAACTGGAACTGGAACTGGTGGAACAACTCCTCCATTTCCTCCTTGAAGATCCTTCGCAAGTTGGGAAGCAATGAAGAAGATGGTTTCGAGTCCCTGAAAAATAGAAAAAATAAAAGGATACAATAAAGAAAACTCACAATTGGGTTTTGTTGTTTGAGTGCATCGATAGCTTGAGTCTGTTGTTCAATAGTTTGATCTTTGTCATTAATAATATCTGTGAGTTGATCCAAAGTAGGTTGAAGACCGGAAAGAACTTTGGCGATTTCATTGAGAAGTTGAGCGACAATATCAAGGACAAGTTGAAGAAGCCCCTGAAAATGAAGAGAATTATGAATGGAATTGTGAAATTAAAACTTACTTTAAGACCACCAGGAAGTAATTCTTTAAGTTGAGAAATAAGTTGACCAATTGGAAGATTAGATTTAAGAAGTTCTGTGACTTGATTAAGAACATCTGTTGGAAGATCAGTAATATTTCCAAGTAGTCCTAATCCATTTCCATTTGATCCAAGACTACCCAAAAGATCGCCGAGAATGTTATCATCTCCATTTCCAAGAAGATTTCCAAGAATTCCCCCGATTCCTCCATTTTCTCCATTTCCAAGTATTCCTCCTAATCCTCCGAGTCCTCCTTGTCCTCCATTATTCCCTCCTCCAAGAATACCTCCGAGATTTGGAATTGCTGATACAAGAGCAATCGAAGCGATCAATGCAATTGCGACTTTCGATGAACACATGACTGAAAAATGGAAGATTTGAAATATTACTAGATAGGTAGCTGGGAAACTGATACTTCTGACTGATTTGGCTACCGCTTTTATACTATCTATGGTTCTAGTCTCACAGACCAATAAACAGATTGATTTCTGAAAATAATTTTTTTGTTTTGGGATTATTCAAATGAGAATTGTCTGAAGATTCACAATGTTTACGAGTAGGTTACTGTATGATGTTAAATCGGGATATCAGATGATCTTGGAATATGGATTCGAAGTGGATTAGCCCATTGGTAATGAATGCAATAGATTCATGCGGTTTCCTACATTTCCACACTGCTTATTCCAGTTGGTCAACAATTCTAATTCAAACTATGAACTGATAGTGAAATGATGATAGTGAGAGTGACCGTCTGGTGTTCGTAGATCATCTGTTTTGAATAAGTATCTAGTTTGAAAATAACATAAAGTATTGCTCAAAAATTAATCTGATATTTTCGAAACTTGTGAATCTGACAAAGATCTCGTACATTTTTGGGTATAAAAGTCGGTCTGGATGCCAGGTTAGCCATCAGTTTCCCATCTACATTAATATTACAGTCTAATATTACAGTAATCTTTTCAAATCTCCCAATTTTCAGTCATGTGTTCATCGAAAGTCGCAATTGCATTGATCGCTTCCATTGCTCTTGTATCAGCAATTCCAAATCTTGGAGGTATTCTTGGAGGAGGAAATAATGGAGGACAAGGAGGTATCGGAGGATTAGGAGGAATACTTGGAAATGGAGAAAATGGAGGAATCGGAGGAATTCTTGGAAATCTTCTTGGAAATGGAGATGATAACATTCTCGGCGATCTTTTGGGTAGTCTTGGATCAAATGGAAATGGATTAGGACTACTTGGAAATATTACTGATCTTCCAACAGATGTTCTTAATGAAGTCACAGAACTTCTTCAATCTAATCTTCCAATTGGTCAAATTATTTCTCAACTTAAAGAATTACTTCCTGGTGGTCTTGAAGTAAGTTTTAATTTCACAATTCCATTCATAATTCTCTTCATTTTCAGGGGCTTCTTCAACTTGTCCTTGATATTGTCGCTCAACTTCTCAATGAAATTGCCAAAGTTCTTTCCGGTCTTCAACCTACTTTGGATCAACTCACAGATATCATTAATGACAAAGATCAAACCATTGAACAACAGACTCAAGCTATCGATGCACTCAAACAACAAAACCCAATTGTGAGTTTTCTTTATTGTATTCTTTTATTTTTTCTATTTTTCAGGGACTCAAAACCATCTTCTTCATTGCTTCCAAACTTGCGAAGGATCTTCAAGGAGGAAATGGAGGAGTTGTTCCACCAGTTCCAGTTCCAGTTGTCTAATTCTCGAATATTAAACGAAAATGCATTACTGTATGTAATCTTTCCTTGTAAATAAACATATCGAACATTCAATTTTGTGTTAAAAAATATTCATTGAAATTCATCGAAAATCAAAATGTCCATTACTGTTTCTTCAATTTGAATCTTCTGATTGGTTGAAGTGAACGACGTTGAAAGTGACGATTGTGGGCACTACGAGCTTTGGCTCTTTTCCGGACTGAAATTCAAAACTCGATAGAATTTTATAACCGAAAAACTCACATTCGGAAGCGGTGGCACCACCCTCCACAAAGAATCCAGATTCTTCTTCAATTCCATTTGAAAGTGGAGCAGGAACAGAAGGATAAGTCGGAATATGAGGATATGCTGATGGAATTGGATAACATGGAACTGATGGATAATCTATAACCGGATATCCACATTGAACCATGATGACCAAAAGAGAAGAGAAGATGATGAGGGAACGCATTGTCGAATTGAAGAGAAGACGATGGATTGATGATTTCAGTTCAATTCCATCTACCTTTTATATTCTCTGGAAAACTTCAAGTATGCCAAAACTCATCATAAGTAGATTCTTTTTTGATTTTATGATCCAAATCTTGGATGTTGTTCAGAATTGGGTTCGTCTGAAAAATATGGGTCATTATACGACAAAAAATGAAAAGTGTGAAGAGAAGAAACTCCATAAAAAACTACTTTTGCTACAACTTAATGCGAAATGTACTGGTTCTTATTTCTCGTCCAATGTCGGTATAATTATGAGAGACCAAGGCATTCAATTTTTATTGCATTATTAAAATTAAATGTGCCATGGAATTGGTTACGGTTCTCGAATGTTCCTCTTTGGCAGTAGAATTATAATAACTATCCCTCGAGAAGGAGTATATAAACGATGGAAATGAATTAAAGCAAATGAATCCATCGTCTTCTCTTCAATTCGACAATGCGATCCCTCATCATCTTCACTTCTCTTTTGGTCATCATGGTTCAATGTGGATATCCGGTTATAGATTATCCATCAGTTCCATGTTATCCAATTCCATCAGCATATCCTCATATTCCGACTTATCCTTCTGTGCCTGCTCCGCTTTCAAATGGAATTGATGAAGAATCTGGATTCTTTGTGGAGGGTGGTGCCACCGTTTCCGAATGTGCGCTTTTCAGATACTTTATTTTATCATGAACTTTTGAGTTTCAGTCCGGAAAAGAGCCAAAGCTCGTAGTGCCCACAATCGTCACTTTCAACGTCGTTCACTTCAACCAATCAGAAGATTCAAATTGAAGAAACAGTAATGGAAATTTTGATTTTCGATGAATTTCAATGAATATTTTTTAACACAAAATTGAATGTTCGATTGGTTTATTTACAAGAAAAGATAATATACAGTAATACATTTTCGTTTGATATTCGAGAATTAGACAACTGGAACTGGAACTGGTGGAACAACTCCTCCATTTCCTCCTTGAAGATCCTTCGCAAGTTGGGAAGCAATGAAGAAGATGGTTTCGAGTCCCTGAAAAATAGAAAAAATAAAAGGATACAATAAAGAAAACTCACAATTGGGTTTTGTTGTTTGAGTGCATCGATAGCTTGAGTCTGTTGTTCAATAGTTTGATCTTTGTCATTAATAATATCTGTGAGTTGATCCAAAGTAGGTTGAAGACCGGAAAGAACTTTGGCAATTTCATTGAGAAGTTGAGCGACAATATCAAGGACAAGTTGAAGAAGCCCCTGAAAATGAAGAGAATTATGAATGGAATTGTGAAATTAAAACTTACTTTAAGACCACCAGGAAGTAATTCTTTAAGTTGAGAAATAAGTTGACCAATTGGAAGATTAGATTTAAGAAGTTCTGTGACTTGATTAAGAACATCTGTTGGAAGATCAGTAATATTTCCAAGTAGTCCTAATCCATTTCCATTTGATCCAAGACTACCCAAAAGATCGCCGAGAATATTATCATCTCCATTTCCAAGAAGATTTCCAAGAATTCCTCCGATTCCTCCATTTTCTCCATTTCCAAGTATTCCTCCTAATCCTCCGATTCCTCCTTGTCCTCCATTATTTCCTCCTCCAAGAATACCTCCGAGATTTGGAATTGCTGATACAAGAGCAATCGAAGCGATCAAAGCAATTGCGACTTTCGATGAACACATGACTGAAAATTGGGAGATTTGAAAAGATTACTGTAATATTAGACTGTAATATTAATGTAGATGGGAAACTGATGACTAAACTGGCACCCAGACCGACTTTTATACCCAAAAAATGTACGAGATCTTTGTCAGATTCACGTTTCGAAAATATCAGATTAATTTTTGAGCAATACTTTATGTTATTTTCAAACTAGATACTTATTCAAAACAGATGATCTACGAACACCAGACGGTCACTCTCACTATCATCATTTCACTATCAGTTCAGAAAATAGTTGACCAACGGGAACAAGTAATCTGGAATTGCGAGAAATCGCATGCATCCGAATTTCGTTCAACACCAATAACCTGATCCACATCGAATCCATACTCCAAGACCATCTGATATCCCGATTCAACATCATACAGTAACCTACTCATAAACATTGTGAATCTTCAGACAATTCTCATTTGCATAATCCCAAAACAAAATAACTTTATTTTCAGAAATCAGTATATTTATTGGCCTGTGAGACTAGAACCATAGACAGTATAAAAGCGGTAGCCAAATCAGTCAGAAGTATCAGTTTCCCAGCTACCTATCTAGTAATATTTCAAATCTTCCATTTTTCAGTCATGTGTTCATCGAAAGTCGCAATTGCATTGATCGCTTCGATTGCTCTTGTATCAGCAATTCCAAATCTTGGAGGTATTCTTGGAGGAGGAAATAATGGAGGACAAGGAGGTATCGGAGGATTAGGAGGAATACTTGGAAATGGAGAAAATGGAGGAATCGGAGGAATTCTTGGAAATCTTCTTGGAAATGGAGATGATAATATTCTCGGCGATCTTTTGGGTAGTCTTGGATCAAATGGAAATGGATTAGGACTACTTGGAAATATTACTGATCTTCCAACAGATGTTCTTAATCAAGTCACAGAACTTCTTAAATCTAATCTTCCAATTGGTCAAATTATTTCTCAACTTAAAGAATTACTTCCTGGTGGTCTTAAAGTAAGTTTTAATTTCACAATTCCATTCATAATTCTCTTCATTTTCAGGGCCTTCTTCAACTTGTCCTCGATATTGTCGCTCAACTTCTCAATGAAATTGCCAAAGTTCTTTCCGGTCTTCAACCTACTTTGGATCAACTCATTGCTATCATTAATGACAAAGATCAAACTATTGAACAACAGACTCAAGCTATCGATGCACTCAAACAACAAAACCCAATTGTGAGTTTTCTTTATTGTATCCTTTTATTTGTTCTATTTTTCAGGGACTCGAAACCATCTTCTTCATTGCTTCCCAACTTGCGAAGGATCTTCAAGGAGGAAATGGAGGAGTTGTTCCACCAGTTCCAGTTCCAGCTGTCTAATTCTCGAATATTAAACGAACATTCATAATTGTATATAATCTTTTCTTGTAAATAAACCAATCGAACATTCAAATTGAATTTTTTATTGGGACAGGAAACATGAAAGCATAGGCGGTAATGAAAGAATTATAGGGTTCCAGTTTTCGAAAATTCAGAAATCATTGTGTATTTGAAAGCTTTGCGGTATCAAAAGTATCCATATATTCCTTATTGCTTCTTCAGTTTGAATCTTCTGATTGGTTGAAGTGGACGACGTTGGAACTTGCGGTTCTGGGCGGTACGAGCCTTGGCACGTTTGCGGACTAAAAAAGGAAAAGTCAAATCAATCATCCAAATATGATCTTACATTCAGAAGCCGTGTGGCCTCCCTCCACGAAGAATCCAGATTCCTCAGATTCTTCCACAACTGCATGAGGAAGTGCAACAGGAACATGTGGATATGCTGGAACTGGATATCCGGCGACTGGGTACTCGGGAACAGGGTATCCACAATGAGCAAAGACGATTAGAAGAGCAGAGAAGAGGACGATGGATTGCATTGTTGGGTAGGAATCGGAAGAGATTGGTTGATGAGTTCTCGGAAATTTTAGTTCCTTTTATACCCTTTTTGCAAGTTCAACTTTGACCAGTTCACACCAAAACATAAATCGAAACTAGGAAAAAAACGGTCGTTAAAGTAATGGGAAAACGTCTTGACCATTCATAGTTTGAACCGACCAGAAATGAGAAATTTCTTATGGAACTTGATCCTGAAACTGAATTTTTGATTTCTTCTTTCAATTCCTATTTCAAATTTTAGGCGTTTCTCCATTTCCAATAGCAATGGCGATAGCTGAAACCGATTTCGCCCATTAAATTTATGACCGTAGTTTTTTTTTTCACTTCTCACTTTCCTTTGGGTACAACTGGTCAAAGTTGAACTTTTGGAATGGGTATAAAAGGAACTGAAAATTTCGAGAACTCATCAACCCATCTCCTTCCAATTCCTACCCAAAATGCAATCCCTCGTCATCTTCTCCGCACTTCTAATCGTCTTTGCTCAATGTGGATACCCAGTTCCCGAATACCCAGTGGCCGGTTATCCAGTTCCAGCATATCCACATGTTCCTGTTGCACTTCCTCATGCAGTTGTGGAAGAATCCGAGGAATCTGGATTCTTCGTTGAAGGCGGCCACACGGCTTCTGAATGTAAGATCATATTTGGATGATTGATTTGACTTTTCCTTTTTTAGTCCGCAAACGTGCCAAGGCTCGTACCGCCCAGAACCGCAAGTTCCAACGTCGTCCACTTCAACCAATCAGAAGATTCAAACTGAAGAAGCAATAAGGAATATATGGATACTTTTGATACCGCAAAGCTTTCAAATACACAATGATTTCTGAATTTTCGAAAACTGGAACCCTATAATTCTTTCATTACCGCCTATGCTTTCATTTTTGCTTCCGATAAAGAAAACGATTCGAATGTTCGAAATGTTTATTTACAAGAAAATATTATATACAGTAATATATTTTCGTTTAATATTCGAGAATTAGACAGCTGGAACTGGAACGTGTGGAACATTTCCTCCGTTTCCTTCTTAACGATTCTGTAAATATGTTCAATTTCAAAATCCATTCTTTACTGGGTCATTTCGGGTAAACTTAGAATACATAATTTGAACAGAGCGCATATGCTTCATCTGATTTGAAAATCGAATTTTCAGTACTAAATTTGACTACTTATCCCAATACCATCCATAACCTGTTTTGGATAAGAATCCGTCAAGATTACGAGATTGTTCTCCAATATAAATTTCTCAACTTTGGAAATTTTTGGGCCGTTTTCAAGCTCGAAATTAGAATGATTTCAAATCTTTTTAAAAAACGAAAATTTTCAATAAATCGAAAAACCAAGTGGATGGGTGTTATTAGAGTCAGATTTTAGATAATTTGTCGAATTTGGTGAAAATTTGGACTATTGTAGACGCAGCACACACTCAAAACTTTCTATTTGTTATTAGTACAAATAATCCTGTTTGTTTTGATGAACCCCACTACATACAATAATGTACCCGTGTTTTGTAGTTGCCTGAATGTGACACTAATCGAATTATTTTTGGAATGATATTCAAGTTATTTCTATCTGTTTCATTCAGCCATTTTCTATCCAAACTAAAATGCCTGACGTTTCAAAGTCGTCATGGAACATCTACCAACTTGCTGCTGTATTTTTCTTCAATGGATTTTCTATGAGCACTTTGAGTGAGTTGAATATACGCTCTATTGAGAAATTCCAATTTTTTAGCGGCCTTATCTCAAACGTTCATAGATAGTGTGGCAGATGAGAAGGGTATCAATAGACATGCGGGGTATTATAGGTATGTATTTTTTAATTTTTGAGTAGAAAGTGCGCTCTAATGAGAATATAATAGAGCGCATTTGCAGTGGCTTCCTAAGCTATTTGGTCTTCACATTCGGTCACTTTGTCGCTACTCCAATTGTGGAAATGATCAGTCCAAAATGGTCCATAGTTTTTGGACTATTCAGTTATGCAGTTTATGAAGCGTCATTTCTATGGATGAATGAGCCATTCTTGTATTTCGCAGCGATATTTTCAGGAATCGGGGGATCGTGTGAGTTTTTTTCAAAAAAGTGTTGTATCAAGATAACATTGCTACGCAGCGAATTATCAAAATCCGGCAAATGTTGCAAGTCTGCTCCATAGAACTGCAGTCAATTTTGAATCTTGAATAGATTCCAATGGAGCGCATTTGCTCCTTTGTAAGAAAAAAATCCGAATTTTAGTACTATGGACCGGCCAATTCGACTACCTATCACAAAACTCTCAACCCCACACATTGGATCGAAACTCGTCAAGCTTATGGGGACTTGCGCAAATATCGTGAGTTTTTATTTTTCATTTTTGAGTCTTCAGACATTGAAAAATTCCAGCACCCTACTTGGCGGAACTTTTCTTCTGATCCTTTACCGATTTCAGACTGGTAACGGGTTCGATATGAATTTGGTAATTTCGTCCCAATTTTTTTGATTATTAAACAATTTTTTTTATTTTCAGATTCATTTGATTGTTGGCTCATTTTTAGCCTTCTCAACTTTATCCATTTTGGTTGGATCTTTCTTACAAAAACCTGTATATAAGGCTGAAAAATCAAACAAGCCGTATATGAAGCAGCTCGGTGAGCCGAAAATTTCAGCTCGTAAAATACAAAAATAATTTCAGGAGAGATTGTGAAAATCTCATTCGATCGAAATTTGCTCCTTTTGCTCTCTACATTCATCTATACCGGAATCGAAATGTCATTTTATTTTGCGGTTTTTCCAACAATGGTTTCGTTTACAAAGTCGCTGGGGAATACGAGGGCTTTGAATGTGATAGCGATGGTTTCGGTGGGATTGGGGAATATTTGTGGTGAGAAAATTTTGTTGATTTTTAGATGTCTTATGAACGTTTGAAAATAGAAAAATATCAACTTCGAGAGTGTAAAAGATAATTGTTTGTGGCAAGGCTCACACTGCCGGACTTTGAAAAGGCCGCGGCCCCCGGGTCGGGCCGGTCACCGAACACTTTTTTAGAGCCGCGGCCCTTAAGCCCGTGAAATCTGACAGCCATGGTTTATGCTCTGAAAAATCTAAAAAATCGGAAAATATTGTAGACAAATTAGCCAATTTGAAATCATCTAATAAGAAGGCCCCTAATCTAACTTTTGAGCCAAACTTCCTTGAGTTGTAAAACGTTTGCATGATGTAAAGTGTGTGTAAAAGATAATTGTTTGTAGCAAGGCTCACACGGCCGGCTCGCGGACGGCCCTGGGGTTTTGAGAAAGCCGCGGCCCTTTAGGCCCGTGAAATCTGACAGCTTTGGTTCATAGGCTAAAAATCTGAAAAACCTGAAGATTGGTAGACAAATTAGCCAATTTCAAATCATCTAATAAGAATATCTTTAATCTAATTTTCGAGCCAAAATTTTTTGAGTTGTAAAATTTTTTGCAAGAATTTTCAAAAACTTTATATAATTTGACCACCTCGACCGTCTTTGACCGCATAACTTCTTTATTCTCCTTACCTTTCCAGGTTGCTTTTTCCTATCCGCCCTCGGCTTCCGAGTCCGCGAAATCGGTAGAAAATACATGGTCCTATTATCTGCAATTCTTCACCTAACATGCTTCACCTTCATGTTTTTGTCATTTCCCGATGAAGCTCCACTGAACCAAACCGACGGTTCCAGCTATTTTGGATCGAGGTAACGTTAACGAAAAATTCCAAAATCACGCCCATTTTTAGCCCCTATTTCGTCGTCCTCTGCGGATTCCTGATGGGTCTAGGCGATGCGATTTTCAATCAACAATGCTATACGATCCTCAACGATATCTATGATGAGAATCAGAGAGTTGAAGCGTTTGCGGTTTACCGATTTTATCAGGTATACTTTTCCCTTCAAAATTTTCATTCATTTTGACTATTTCAGAGCGCTGCTGGTTGTATCGCCATGTTGTACTCAACACAAGCTCTACTGAAAGTTCACTTGCTTGTTCTCTTGAGTTTTTGTATTTTGGCTACTGTAACATTTTTTGGAATCAAGGATCTCAAGAAGTATGAAGTTACGGCGAGTAGTGAAGAGATGGTGGAGATGGAAAAATGGAAGACGATGATACTTGAGAACAGACTGTAAATATATTTGTGAAAAATAAAGATCTTTATTCCGACTTTCTGACGTTTCGCAGCCAAGCGTTTCAGACGCAGACGTTTTGCAACCGAACCTTTCGCAGCAAGTAATTTTGCAATCCGACATTTCAGAACCAGACGTTTCGTAACCGGACATTTCAGAACTAGAAGTTTTAAAACCAAACGTTCCGCAACCGAGCACTTCAAGACAGAAGGTTACAACCGGACGTTGTTTCGGAACCATGCCTTTTGCAACCGAAAATTGTGAAATAAGAAGTTTTATAACCTGACGTTTGAGAACCGGACCTTTCGCAACCACACTTTTTGCAACCGAGCATTTCAGATCCAGACATTTCGCAACCAAACATTTTGCAACCGAAAATGTTGAAACTAAATTTTGTACGATTCGGCGTTTCAGAACCAGACGTTTCGCAACTAGCCATTTCAAAACTCTATGAAAGAGCTTGTTAACATTCATCTTTGTAAAAAAATAATTGGAAGATACACAACAATTTCAGGTTAACATTCTCAAAATGAGATTTTCTTTGGTTTCGGAACGGCCCCGTTACAAAAGGAAACTGTTGCAAAATAACTGGTTACGAAACGTTGAGGACCTCATATTCCTGAACTCTGAAACTTTACCTCTTCGCTTATTATCAAACTACAAGAAAGAAACAGTTATTACAACAGTAGAAAACAAAGTAGAACTAAAGACTTAAACCCATACCATAAAAGTTGAAAAGAATACCCCATAACACTCTTTGTTATGGACTTTTCGGTCAAAAGTTGAATATGTTTTCTGGTATAAAAGCCTTTCCCTAACCTCGAAGTCACCACCAACCAACAATGCGTTCCCTCATCATCTCCTCTGCCCTTCTAGTCGTCTTGTCTCAATGTGGCTACCCTGTTCAAGACGCCTATCCAACCCAACCACCATCGTATCAGACTCCACCGCCAACTTATGCCGCCCCACAGACCTATCCGACCCCAAGCTACCAAACTACTCCAAGCTACCAAACAACCCCAAGCTACGAGACCACCCCATCCTATGTCGCACCAGTTTACCAGACCCCGGCACCATACGTTGCTCCAAAGAAATATCCAACTGCTCCAGCATATCCAACCAAACCAACCTACCCATCTGCACCCGTGGCCGACTACGCTCAGAAGCCATCCTATTCGGCTCCACCACCACCCGCTCCATCTGGATATACTTCTAGTGATAGCGAGATTGTCGGAGGATCCGTGCCAAGCTATCAGCCAGCAGCGTCGACTTACACTGGAAATACTGGGGATTATAACTCTGCGGGAACTTGTAAGTTTCAAGGCTGTCAGATTTGACCGGCCTTATGGGTCGCGATCGGTCGGCCATCTGAGCCTTTAAATTAGAGCCGCGGCCCATTTGAGCCTTCACAAAAGTACGGCGACCCGGCCAGGGCCGGCCACGCGCCATTTAAGCCTATACAGTCAAAATTTCCGTAATGGCTCACGGCCCATTTGAGCCTTCAAAGTAAAGCCGCGGGCCCAGAACCGGTCACACGGCCTACGAGGACCGCTGCCCATTTGAGCCGTCAAAATAGAGTCGCGGCCCAGGGTCGACCATGGGGCGAGGCTCATGGCCGCGAGTTTGAACTGCGAAAAACCAATTTTTATAATGTCCCACGGCCGGCCCGGGGCCACGGCTCTAAAAAATGTTCGGTGACTGACCCGGCCATGGCCGCGGCCTTCTCACGGCCCCATGTCCGGCTGTGTGACTCGGTTTCTGTTATTATCGGTCTCTGATATTATCTGAATTCTAGAATCTGAATCCGAATGACATCATCTTAGGCCCACCTTAACTTTTAGAGACCAATTTGAAATACCTCTTCTGACAATGACTCTAGCTTTACCCTGATGAATTAACAACCTTCTTCTGATCCCCAAATATCTCATTTTCAGTCCGCCAAAAAGCCAAGGCCCGCACCGCCCACACCCGCCACTTCCAACGTCGAGCCCTCACCCCGATCAGAAGATTCCAGCATAGAAAGCACTAGAAATTATTGCATGTTGGTCCCTCTCTTTCCATTTTCCGAATAAATTTTTTTACGGCACTCCTATATCCCAAAAAAGAACAAATCTCCTTAATTACATGTCTCGGCTCGGAAAGCCCCCAAAAGCCGGGGAAGCAATTTCTTGGTTTATTGCTTTTTGGCTCCGAATCATGATGTCCTGAACGACTTTTTTTCTTAGTCTTCGGCGTCCTTTTCGGTTTTTTGATTGAATCGGGAGAAAATTGGACGTGACGAGAAGAAGAAGGAGAAGAAGGAAATGGCAATGGGTATACAACGACGACCCATTTTCAGATGGGAAAAAGAGAAAGTAATTGGACACTTTTGGAAATGTGTTACACTGGAAAGTTTCTGGATGGTTTTCAGAAAAGAAATTGTTTTAGGTTTTAATGGGATGGTATTATGTTGGAAGAGAACACAGGAAGGTTGAACTTTTGAACTTTTAGGGGTCTCAGAGAAAGTTTATACAATGAGGGAGGGACCATCTAAATTTGAAGAGCAAGGATCTTGAATACAAGGGAACACATGTTTTAAAAAGTTAGAAAGTTGCAAATGGTATTTTGGTCCGTTATGGTAAAGAAAATTAAGATCCGTGACTGACTCTTTAGGGGAGTTTTTACGATGGAACGTTTGCAAATGGACCAATTTCTCGGACATTACGAAACTTGTTCATAAACGATGACTCCATCGAAAAGATACGCAAGCTTTGAACGTTCTGTAAACATTATGCAATCCTACCTTACGCGATTTTTTTTGCGCAAAGCGATTTTGTTTCTCGAATCTTGGCAAGTTTTTGTTGTTGCGCTTTATCAATACACACCTTCAAAATAAACATTTGTGGAGATTAGAATATCAGATATCGAAGTATTGAGATCAAGGTACACACTTTGATGTAGAAAGTTAAAAACTGTTTCAAAGGTGTTGGTACAGCAGAATTACAATTTTTCTGAAACTACTGTAAACTGAAGATATAAATCGTGTTCTTGATATGCAAACTGTTTCATTTTGGTCAAAAACCGGCATAAAATATGAACTGTCGTAAGGTTTGCCGCATGGTACGCAGACACAATAATTGACAGTCTCATGCGAAAATGCACAAAATTCCCCCAGAATTTCCATCGAAAACTGCTGCTTCGCTACCTTTAAAACATACATGTGATCCGGGGCAAAAACTGAGACAGGCAATCTGGCTGATTTTAGTACCATTTAATAGACCTCATCGAGTTATACATTTTGGTATAAAGATCGACCAAAAATTTCAAATTTGAAGTAGAGAAAATTGAAGGCCCGCGAAGGCCTAAAAAAGCCCGGATCACATGTATGCTTTTAAAAAAAACTTTAAACATTTTCAGACTCTCCTCCTGTCTTCATAAATCACAGAATTTACATGAAGTCCTTATCCAGATGAAACTTTGAGATCATAGCATAGATTACGGTTATTCATAATATATTCTAATAATTTAGTGTAAATCCCTTAAAAACTAATAGGCAATTCAATGTTTCTGTTCTAAAAACCTATCGTATGTACATAAACCAGAAGATTTGATCTGACCAGTTCAAATTATAAGAAACGTTTTCCAAATGAGTGGGTTGTTATAGAGAGATGGATATGGTTTTGTGTCTTTGAAGGAAGTAGAAGGAGTACGGTTTTTGAAAGATGGATTTTTTGAATAAAACTGTAGAAACAGTGATATTGATGCTAAATGACAGAATTTCGAAATTAGGACCTATGATTATCGTAAAAAACACACTTAGACGGAAGATACTTTTTTAGGCACGATTTTTTTCAAATCACGACCTTAAGCCGCCGCCCGCGGCCGGCCCTGGCGCGCGGGTCTATAAAATAATCGGCGACAGGTCCAGTCAGGGCCGCGGTCTTTTCAGTGCCCTGAGGCCGGCCGTGGGCCGGCGTGTGACATTCATGCTGACAACATATTGCGGCTACTATCAGCTTCCTTATTCATACCCTTCACAGTTCAATAGATCCTTGACCACCAAAACCTTTTCCCTTCTCAAGATCATCTTCCGCGATCCTCAATTCCTAAATGCCATCATCATCCCCCAACGAACTGCTTACATGGCATGTATTGCGTTTTCTCAAACGAAATCTCGTTATTCTTCTCATCCTCATCCCGTCAATATCCAATATCCAATCTGTCGACAGCCAGCAGCAAAAAGCCTTACGCAATACAATCCGATCTTATTGATTGATGCGAGAGGGAGAGAAACAAGAGTGATAATGAAGTGTTTCCTCCGAATTGAAGAAGAAGCTTTAATTGGAAATTGAATCCTTTGGGAAGATAGAAAAAAAGTTCCTCTAATTTCGTATTCTATTGTTGTGTTCTTCTCAAGGTGTGATGACATGCAAATGTGTCTCTTCCCCCCGAGACAAGATCTTGACAACAAATGGTCAAAAAATCCAATCCCGTCCATTTCCTCTTTTTCTACCATCTAAGCAGCAACAGAACCCGTTTCGTCGCAACAAGGCGGGGAGGGATGATACCGAGATGGAGGCATATAACACACCTCTGCTATAAATTGCCCATTTATTCTTTTGGATCTCCTTGGATTTGGATTTGAGGAAGAGAAGATGATGAGGACTACTTTGTTGCTGACTGTTGGTGTTGTTACATCGCAGGTATGTACTTTTTTTTTTGATTTTTGGTCATCTTGTCTTAAATTATAATAGAATTAGTATTTGGATTTGTTTTTTTATCTATAAATTTTCGAGTCAAGCTAAGCCAAGATTATGAATTTCTCTGAATGATTTTTGAAATTTCTGTGGAATTTTTAAGATGTTGAATCTTGTTTTATCATCCTACTGGTTGGTAAGAGTCAAGAAAGCGTTTTCTGGCCATTTTCTCTGTATTTCTAAAAATTTCTAATGTAAGTTTTGTCCAGCGATTTTAGAAAAAAGGTGCTTTCAAATTAAATTTTCAAAAAAACCTTTGAAATTGGGATAATTTTTATGCTGCGAAATAATTAGTGTATGGCTGGAAACGAGTTTCAAAAACTGGATTACAGTACTAGCTAAAAAGAATGAGCGCACTTCACTTTGAGAGTCTAAAAATGGTTTCCAGAAATCTGATTTTTCTAAAATTTTGCAGATGTATAGAGCAACTCAAGAACTCTATTGTTGTAGTTGACAACTTTTTCATATCATTGCAGTCTAGTTAGTTAGGCCTAGTTGACTGAAGTCACCTCGCATTTCGTCTTTTTTGGAGCCTTTTGGCTGACACGCGACCTAACTAACTGGATCGTGGTCCTATGAAAAAGTTGTCAACTACAGAAATAGAGTTCTTGAGTTGTTCTATAGATCCACAAAATTTCAGAAAAATCGGTTATCTGGAAACTACTTTTTCAGATCCTCAAAGTTGACCTATTTTTACTGAAATCGCCATTATTTTAGAGCACTACTGTAGGCTTTGAAGTATGATTATGAATTTGACCAATATTTTAAGACTTCAGATGTTCGAACCCAAATATTCCTCTTTCAGGCATTCTTCTTCGGTGGAGGCGGAGGAGCCGCCTGTGGATGCTCAGCGCCACCAGCATGTCCTCCACCACCACCACCATCTCCATGTGGTGGTGGCGGAGGTGGATACGCTAGAGCCTACTCTGCACCGACATTCGCCGCCGGAGGAGGATCTTACCCACAACAGCCACTTTATCAGCGTGAGTTTTTGATCTTTATTTTCTTCAAATATCGGCCGTTTGCTTGGGCAGACTTTTGGCTTTCAAAAGTAGTGCTCATTTCGAGTTGATAACCTGAAAACTACTAAATTTCGCTGGATTGCAAAATATCCCAGTTGCAGAATGACCAGTTATAAAGCGTCAATTTTAAATAGATGATGACCCCCTCCAACTACTCTCCTATTTCCAGCACAACCATCCTTCCAACCAGCCTCCCCAGCCTCCTTCGGCTCCTCATACGCCGCTCAACCCCAACCATTCGCCGCTGCTCCAGCTCCATTCGCCGCTCAGCCACAACCATTTGCTGCTCAACCAGCTGCGCCACAACCAATTGTTTCCCCACCACAAGGTTATGCTGCCCCACACAAGAGACACATTATCAACGACATGGAGGACACCGGAGTCGACCAAAATGAGGGATACGTGGCGCGTGTGAAGAGAGATGAGGAGACGGTTTTCGATCCAAAGTGTAACTCCGAGGACTTGAAGACTATTATTATTGCTGTAAGTAAAAAGTGTGGATTCTATGGAAAACTTGGGAATCATATTATGGAGAAGAGACCAACTGAAAATCGTGGCTAATTTCCATTGCTTTTTGAATAGTTTTCTATGACAGTTTTGTTCCGGACCCCCTTGGTAGTGTTTTCAAGTCAAAATTTCACTTCTTTTACACAATTATAGGTTTGCTTGAGAAAACCAAAGTCAAGAGAAGCAAAGGCACATTTTCAGGGGTTCGAAAATTTCAAAAATTTCATTTTTTTTTAAATTTTAGTCCTAGCTTCCTCCCTTAAGGAAATGTCCAGACCCATAAATCATCGTCATCTCCTAGTCTAGTCTCTCGTTTACTACATTAGTTATTTTCTTCAAAATACATCCATAAATTTCCAGAACATCAACGAATCCACCGCCGTCGCCAAACGTCAAATCCAATCCGCTGCCGCCGATGCAATCGGAGGACGCGTCGACGTCATCTGCTCCAAGGGAACCTTCTCGTACATCGTGAACACGGAACTCTACTGTGAAACCGAGAAGGATGGAACCACGTGCTTCGCTTTCAAGCAATCTTCTTAGATTGGCCTATTTTTTATAGACACCTAATAACTAACTTAAGAACTGTGCAATTTCCTTGACTTCCTTCTCATTTTTTTAGAAAACAGATATATGCTAATAAATGGTTCCATACTAGTACATCCAAAATTTATTTTCAAAAAAAGAGGATTTCATAAAACATACACACTCTTTTTTTTGACATTGCGGCAGCTCCTCCTCTCACCTGCTTTTCAATTAACTTTACTCGGTAAAATTTTTTTTTAAACATCATCAAAGATAGAACAAAAAATCAAAAAAAGAAACTATGACGTCATGACAACAAAATTACTTGAACTTGCTTCATACTGGAGAAGCTTGGAGCAAAATATACCAAAAGTGAATTCTCGATAAGCAGTATGTAAAAAAATCATGGCAATCGTGGAGAAAAAACCATGAGAGGATAAAATAAGAAAAGTGAAATTATTGAAGGTTTGATCATGATACCACATAGCAGTCGAGAGACCGATGTATAATAGAGGGATGAAAAATATTATAACTGGGATGGCTACCTGGGAATGAGAATTGTTACGGGAGATAAGTTTGAGGCTCTGAATTTTGGGTTGAAGAGATTTTAGAATCTGTGAGAAGATTACTAGAATTTAGGGTAGAATCTCTACTAATAACAACCAGTGATTTTTGTATGCCTGTCTGTATGTTCGGAGCTGTAACTCCTCAGCCCAAACTTAACATATTTTGATGAAAGTTTTACAGAAAGATCAGAAATTTGTCTACGTTGATGCCCATATGTTTCGATTTTTGATATCTCAAAAATTAAGCAAGTTACGGCTCTTTTCCTGAATTTTCAGTACTAATTTCGGTACCAAACATCTGTTGCAATTCATAACTCGCTTTAAAGTTAACCGATTCGTTTGGAAAGTTGACAGTTTATTCCTGATTATCTGAGGATGATGCCCGTATCTTTTGTTTTTCGAAATTCCTATTTTGAAGCCTTCTAAAGCACTTATTCTGAGCAACTGGGTCACTCGCGCGATAACAGACAGAGCCATTTTAAAAGTTTTACATTTTCTGGAACACTAACCTGCATAACCAAAGCCCTCTGAAACTTCTTCTGCATTTCCAACGTCTTCACCGACATCGAATTACTCCTCGTCACCTGTTCCTTCAACAACCAACTCGTCGAAATAGAGAAAAACAATATCTGCGAAAACCAAAATGGATAACACAAAACTGAAGGAACCAAAAAGTATCTGGTGTACATTGTGATAATGAATAATTGACTCTCGTCAGCATACGCTGGTGTACATGTTATAAATTTTCTCAAAAACTCGATGGCCACTTTTTGTTCCGGAGTCATTATATAGACTGGTAGGAAGCAACAGATAGCGGCTAGGTAGTTCAAAAAATACAAGGGTTTTCTCAAAACCTTCCAATACCGATGGGGGCCTGATATTATGGAAAATCGTTTTTCGAAAATTCCGATGATGGAAACTGTGGCAAAAGTGATATTAGTAAGCATAATATAGATTTGTTCAGCCATTCCAATTCCAAAATATGAAAGTAGTCCAAGTGGATAACCGGCAAGAGCCGGGAAAAAGATATACGGTATGAATAGAATACTGAGCTCAATGTCCAGGAAACAAGTCCAAAAGTGGAAATTGAAAAGTGGCCATTTCATGGAATTCATTGTTATCGGGGTCTTCGCAAGGATACAATAAGCACCATAGAGATGGACAGGCATTGCAATGAATCCGAAGATGTGAAGAGAGAGGGAGAGAAAATCAGAAGAGTCGAGGTAATGATTACGGTCACAGTCGATTTGGATCACTCGTGTGGTGATGGTAGTCATTTTGAATGAGAATTACTTGATTCTTAAACATTTGTTAGGAGACCACTTGCCATTTATGTTGTTTGGACAAATAAAATGATAACATTAAAAATTGTAGCTTGGTCACAAAAAGTTTTGAGTAAGAATCAGAAAATTGAGTTTTTGAATTTTCTTTTTTTAACTGGTTTGGCGGCTCCGCGACATATCGAAAGCGGACATTTCGAAAGCATGACGTTTCGAAAGTGCGACGTTTCGAAAGTGTGACGTTTCGCAAGTGTGACGTTTCGCAAGTGTGACGTTCTGGAATTGCGACATTTCGGAATTGCGACGTTTCGAAAGTGCGACATTTTGGAAGGCCATACTTTCGAAATGTCGCGGAGCCAATTTTATCAGCCTCGATTTTGCTACTGGAAAATTTAAAATGTTTTATTCAATGACCGAACCGACCGCACGACGACTTCTTATTACTTTTGAAATGTCTTACTTTCAAGATATTTTATGTGAGAAGAAAACTTGGAAATCGTATCACAATAGAAGAGCCAAATGGGAAAGACATTTTGAAAATTGTGGCTATTTTTCATTGTTTTCTGCATATTTCTCTCATGAAAAACCCCTAATATAGTTAAGGTTTTGTTATGTAAATTTTTGAAGTTTTACTTTTCTTGTACTCCTCTCGGACAATTAAAATGCGGTCCAAGTTTTTCTATTCCAGGAATATTCTCCTTAGAGCGCATTGTAACATTGAAAGTACCTATAGTAGTTTTTGCATACCGAAACCATGACCGAAAAAGCCATTCTTTACTAATAACATTTGAAAACTTCTAAATGTATGTCTGTCTGTATGTTGCAGGCTGTAACTCAGCTCAAACTGAACCGATTTCGATAAAACTTTTACAGAAATATCAGAAATTTTTATTAGTTGATGCCCGTATGTTTCATTTTTTTATATCTCGAAAATTGAGCAAGTTACAGCTCTTTTAGTGAATTTTCAGTACTAATTTCGGTATCGAAAATGTGTTGCAAGTCATAACTCGCTTCAGAGTTGACAGATTCTTTCGAGGTTTTCACAGTTTGTTCGTGATTATCTGAGGATGATGCACGACTTTTTTGTTTTGCGAAATTCCATTTTTGAAGCATTCTGGAGCACTTTTCCTGAGCAACTGGGTTCACTTTTGCACGCGCGACGACAGAGAAGCAGAGTCATTTTCGCATGCAGAGAGGCAGCGCACACACAAAGTATAGTGGCCGACGCGGACCTCGATTGATGTCGGCTGCTTCATTTCATCACCCCTGCCGACAGGAGAGGGGGAGGTCGGTTCAGTTACCCAAGTTTGGGGTAAACTTCGCGATGGAGAGAGATAGATGGGTCGAATTTTATATCATTCTGTTCGTCTCGACGCGAGGAGACAGAATATGAAAGAAAATTTTAGAAAAGTTGAATTTGAAATATGTTTATCGGGGTTAGAAGTTTGAAGACGTGCCTATTCCGACTCCGATAGCAGAGACGCATAGAATTCCGTCTCCCTTTCCCGTATTCCGCATTTTTTTTGATATTGGAAAAACGGCAAAAGCCCCAAAACGTCGATTTTGAGATCAATGAGTAATTTCATTCTGGAAGAAGAGAAAGTTGACGAGAGTTGAGAGAGTTGACGGAATTATTCCAACTATTTTTCAAAAAAAAAAAGAAATTTCTCAATTTTAAAAATCTCCTGTTGGACAAAAGTGGACGTGTTGTGACTACAGTTTTCGAACTTCACTATGCGCGGAACGCGCATCAGATTGCGTTTGGATTTAATGAAATAGAAAATGAATGAAAAAAATTGTTGTAGGTGCGAAGCACCTACAATGATTTTTTTATTCATTTTCTGTTTCATTTTATCGAAGGCTACAATAGTGAATTATCTGTAATTTAGGCAAAAATCAATGGAGCTGCCTGCTCCCCACTGTTGAGTCAAAAAGGTCGCAGGCCCTAAGAAATGGAGTCACAGGCTCTTAGGAACGGAGCCGACGGCTCCCCATTTTTAAGTGAAAAGGGCCGGAGGCCCTACAGAATGGGGCCGAAGGCTCCCACATTCTAGAAAAAAGAGCCGAAGGCTCCACGTTTTTAAATGAAAGGGCCGCAGGCCCTGAGGAATCGAGCCAAAGGCTACACTTTTTAAAGTCCAAAACAAAAAAGCAAGCAAAAGCCAGGTGGTGAAGCCCTGTTCACCACTTTTGATATTAGAGGGCCGCAGGCCCTGAAGAATGGAGCCGAAGGCTCCCCACTTTCGAGAAAAAAGGGGCGCAGGCCATTGGGAATTGAGCCGAAGGCTCTCCATTTTCAAGTGAAAAGGGCCGCAGGCGCTGAGGAATGGAGCCGAAGGCTCCAAAACAAAAAAGCAAGCAAAGGCCAGGTGGTGAAGCCCCCGAAGGGGGCGGAGTCCACCTGGTCACTAATTACCAAATTTTAACTGACTTCGAAATTTAGAAGGAAGTTTCAAATTAAGATTTTATCTTTTTTACACTATTGTAGGTTTACTTGAAAAGAAAAAACAAAATGAAGAGAAAATGGCGATCCTAGACTTTTTGTTCGGACACATTTTTCTGTGATTCGAAAATTATAATACGAGTTGACAGGAATGTAAACATGGGTAATTTGTCTATTTCAGAAAGTCAATTTTGGATTCACGATGGTTCAAAAATATTTAAAATACCCCTTCCATTATATTACGAAAGTTAGAAACCGTATTATAATAGAAAAGCCAATTAAGATGGGCATTAAAATCATGGCTAATTTTCACTGTTTCTGCACACTTTTTATGAGCGTTTTGAGCTGAAAAATGTCTCTTAAAGATCCCTGTCTTAATTTAGCCCCAATTTCCCCCCTGGCGTTTCAAAGAAATGTCCAAACCCATAAATCACCGTCATCTCCTTGTCTAGTCTTGCATTTGCTACATTAGTACTTGTCTTCAAAGTATATGTACATTCATGAATTTCCAGAACATCAACGAATCCACCACCGACGTCATCTGCTCCACGGGAACCTTCTCGTACATCGTGAACACGGAACTTTACTAAAAAACTGAGAACGATTTGCTTTCAAGCAATCTTCTTAGATTGGCCTATTTTCATAGACTCCTAATAACTATAACTTAACTCAAGAATTGTGCAATTTTCCTTCACTTCCTTCTCACTGTCTCAAATGAAACCGATTCATCTATATATGCTAATAAATGGTTCCCTACTAGTACATCAAACGTTCGCTTCTCTTTTCACGACGAACTGCAAAAAAAAGAGAGAGAGGGTCGCACATAAAACATACACTCTTGCGTTTCGATTTTTTTGACGACGCGGCGGCGGCTCCTCCCCTCTCGGCCACACAAACACACCGAGTCTATGTCCATTTCCGTTCGCCATGAATAACGGTCGCTCTTCTTCTTCATCTTCTATGATTGACCCGAAAAAAGTAAAAGAAGAGCCGGTGAGCTCTGAAGATGAATCAGAGCCGGCTCCGATTCAAAGAATCTTTGCGGATGTGATGCAAGAGTTGGGTGTGAAGATGCAGGATTTGGATGATTTTATCAGTGAGTTTTTTTGGGTCGTAACTTGGCTTAAGGTAAACCAAATCGGATAAAATTTGTATAGTTCGATAGGGAATTTCGAGCTGCTAAAGGTTTCACCGTTTTTTTCTGCAATTCGCAATTTCAAAGTGCAATAAAAACTGTTTTAAAGGCAAGATCTGACATAAGCTTCATTAGAAAAGCAATAACAGCTTGAATTTTTGACTACAACTTGTCTACCAGTTGACCAAATTTAGTAAAATTCACACAGATCGGTAGGCAATTTTATGACGGTGAAGTCCACATTGTTCTTTATAAAAAAAACTACTGCATACCACCCCCATATAGCCCTTCTCAATTTCAGACCGCCTCGACCCGGAAGAACGCGGCTGGATCCGGGACCAGACAGCGAAAAATGTGTCCGAGGTGGCGAAGGTGGTACCGTTCGCCAGACGTAAAGATATGGAGCATACTACGAGTGAGTTTGTGAAGGTTTTGGGACGTTTTGCAACTACGACATTTCGCAACCTATGATTCGGAATATGTCGTATTACTCCAGTCTACATAAATCGGGTTCCTGGCCTAACTTTTGCAGCTGGCCGAACTCGTGAAAAAACATCTACGGTAAGAGGAAAAAATAGAAAAGAGTTAAATGCAAATAATTTTCGTATTGATTTACGGAGGTTACTGTAGCTGTTTTTGTGTCTTTTTCACGAGTTCGGCCAGGTGCAAAAGAGGCCAGTAATCCGATTTATGCAGACTGGAGTAATATCACAATACAACTTTCCAGAATACCAACAAATGCTCTTGGCTCAAAAACGAAAAGCCATTGAGCAATTCCATGAGCGCAATTCCACTGGAGCTCGTTTCAATCCACAAAGAAGTGCCAAATCGAAAGTAGCGGAGACTGGTTATGGGGATCAAGGTCATGAAGCTGATGACGATGGTAGTACTGTAAATATTTCTGAAAAAAAGTAATGGAATTTCAGAAGTCGAGGTGGTCTTCGAGTCAGAGGGAAGTGGCAAGAAGAAGAAGAAGTACAAGAAGCATTAATCTACAGTACCCCGAATCCATGAAAATCAAAATTTCCTACTCACATTTTATGGCTAAGCTTCAAGCTTACTTTACGTTTTCGTACTAATGACCAAAACAAAGTTGTCATATGATATATGAATCCTTTATCCTTTTCCTCTACACCCAAAATTTTAATACATTTTCTGATTACTTTTACTTTATATGTATTCACAGGTAAAGCGCAAACGGATCGGATAGGAATGCTATATGGGTCCGTAATGCGTCCGTTACGGATCCATCTGTAAAAGTTACAACTAAACTGATCCATATGCGAATCCGTTTACTGACCGCACGCGAATAGAAATTAGATCGAAAACATAACGGGTCCGTTCGCGAGTGCTCGTTCGCAAAAACACCCATAACGGATCAGTTATGCGTCGAATACCTGATGAACACACATATCATTCCTATCCGGTCCGTTACGCGTAATTCGCGACTCACCTGTGTTTGGTGTCTCTTCTGGCTTGTTTTCATTTTGTCCTTTTGATTTTCGTTTTGGCTTTTTGATATTGAATAAATTCTTCAAGATCATGGCTCATCGTAAAATGCTCAGTCTAATTGAAAAAAAAAACCATTCGCGCGATGCTTCTAGAAGGAAAATCTCAACATAAGATTGCCAAAGAAATCGGAATAAATGTTCAAATGATAAATCGTTATGCACGAGATCCGGAGAGATTTGGGGACTCGAAACTTCCAGAAGACTATCTGAAAGGGTGTATGGATATGAGAAGATTCCCGAAATTGACAAGGGGAAAGAAGGTAAAGGTAGGTTTTCAAAAAAAAATGTCTGGCGCGCCTCTTACGCGTTATTTTGCAGCCAATGGTCCTGTGAAAAATAAAACATTTTAAAAAATTTATTTAAAAAAGGTTTTAATTTTTTCAATTAAAAAAAAATTAAAAAATTTAAATCGGAACTCGAAAAATGTACCTTTGAAAAAAATGGAATTCCAGTTTTATTAAATCCTTGCAATATTTGTAGCTTCCATTTTCCCTTCTTGCTTTTTCTGACTTTTTCTGAGTGAGATAGCATACTCTTTTCAGAAATTTGATTTTTTTGGCAAAATTTGAATAAACGTACAACTACAAAAATTTCTGTTTATTCAATACTTCAATCTACATTTCTTTGCTTTATCAGTTTCCCACGGTACCCCTTGTTAAAAAACACTGAATACCAAATAATTGACATGCTAATTATTATGTAGATTAGCATGTTTTTGCATACAATGCACATTAGAAATTCGATTTTTCGAACTTCGAATGATTTTTTTTCGATGGGGAGTTTTTGGAGGGATTCGAATTTGAGTATGATTTTGAAATTGAAAAAAAAAAGTTAATTCATGAAAACTGAGAATCGGGAAGTAATAGAAACGCCAAGAATTCCTAAAATGAATCCGGTCGAAGATTTCTGGATTTCAAGTAGACAGATTTTCGATACCTTTACTTTTTCTCGAATTAAAATAGAGAGTTATATCGACGTTTTTCCTACTATTAAAAGTGGTGAAACAGCAAAACTGTAACTTCTCAAAAATGTCTTTAAACTGAAGCTACAGATAATGTAAGGGAATTCTGATATACCAACTGTTCTATTTTTGTTGAATTCCGTTCGAAAACAGGCCTAAAATATAAACTGTCGTAAGGTTTGACGCATGGTACGCAGACACTATAACTGACACGCTCACGCAAAAATGCACCGAAAACTGCTGTCCCGCCACCTTTATAAAACGTTTCCAGGTCCCCTCTACCTCCAGAATCCCTACCTCAAAGTCCTCTCTCATCTCCGTGTTTCCCCTTTCCTCTGCTCCACAAGGAATATCCCACCGGCTCTCCGATAGCCAACCACACCCTCATCTGCAATACGGTTCGTTTTATCGTTATGGGAATGTCAAAGTCTGCATAAATGGGGACTGGGAATGGTAATAAAAAATTTGAAATTCGATGGTTTTTCAGAAAGCCAAAAGATCAAAGAGCTTGACGACTTGAAGCTTCTACGTCAGGCTATTAAAAAGTTCGGGTGGAGGATTCCAAAGAGTCTAAAGAAGGAATTTAAGGAATTGGGAGCTTCTGATTCTGGAGTTGAAACATCTTTATCTTCTTCGCTGTCACCAGAAAAAGAGGGAACTCCAAACGGAATCCAGTTCGAGAGGGACGTTGTCAAGATGCCCAACTCGTTCTTCGATTTCCAGGCATAAGGATTTCAAAAAGTGGCATTATTTATAACTATTCTTCATAAGGTTATAACCTCTATGTATATATTATCCAACCTTCCCTAGTTTCATCGCGCTCCATTGCGAACTTGGGGAAATTCAAAATTTTTAGGTTTCCCGCTCACTTTTTTCTCATGTAGGTCACGTCAAATATAAAAACTTTGTTAATTTTGCGGTTTCGACGTGACCTACAAGAGAAACAAGTGAGCGGGAAACCTAAAAATTTTGAATTTCTCCAAGTTCGCAATGGAGCGCGATGAAACTTGGGATGTTTCGATAATACATATTTTACTATTCCCTGACAATGTTTATTTTGATAATATAATCTTGCCATCAAAACCTTTCTTCCCGAAACATGTGAACCCCTAAATTTGAATCTCATTTTTATGTCAAATCCCTCACCGCCTTCACCTAAAAATATTACTTGCTTTCTATAATATCTCCTATTTGATTCTCATAACCTTTCCCATGACATTTCCTTTTGATTGAATTCCCCGAAATAATGAAAATTGAAAAAAAAACGTTCGAAATGAGCTATACAAGTCTAGCTATACGAAAAGAGCAATTACACCCACATCCAACATTGAGCAATATTAAAATTGGAAAAAATTATAATGCATACTTGATTGAAATTTTTTGGGTGAAAAACGATGGGATTATTTCCTGAAACAATAAACAAATTTTGAAACAAAGTATGGTATTTTTAATGCTTTTCTAAAACATTAGATGAGAGTTTAATAATTATAATTTAACCAGATTTTTTCAACTTCTGAGAATTTGGTTTTTTGAAAATATGATATAGATATTGGTCCCCTTTGTTCCTAACACTAGAATATTTGTTTTCTTATCTCAATCTTCGCTTCGAATTGTTTATACTATCTTCCATAGCATACTCAACTCCATATCGCAAGATATACAACATCTCCTTTTGTCGGAAACTTATCAAAAGAAAATACATCTGGCGGGAAATCTAATACTATCACACTTTTGTGCTTCCTGATTCGTTCTTGTAAACAAAATTTTGGGGTGTCTTTTGAAGACAAGATAATTAGCCGATAGTTTATCGGGATGGAGTTGAAAATCATTAGAGAGATGCTTAGCAGATATGGATGGGTGTTAGGTTACAAAAAGTTGTGGGATTTTGGGAGAGATGACCTTTAGATAACTAAATTTTAGTATTAGTCTAGCTTTCATTGTTTCGAAAACCTATTACAATGTTTTTTGGAAAAATTGATTTTTTTCAAAACAATTTTGAAGATAAGACTGGAACTTCAAGAATTAAAACTCAAATTATTTTTATAATTTGAAACAAACTGTTCGAAAAACTAAACTGAAATCCCAAAAAAATTGAGTTCAAATCGCATAAAAAAGAACTAAAGTCTTGAAATTATGAACAATTCTTCCACATTTTGATACCGAATCTCAAAATGTAGAACTCAATTTTTCTAACTTTTGATTTGACAATTTCAAAAATCGATTTAAAATTTCTCAAATTCCAACTTAAATTCTCAAAAAAATTGAGTTAAAATCGTAGAATTAACCGAGTTGAATTCGCTAAAAATTGAACTCAAAACTTATAGTGTTAAACTCAAATTTTGAAAAACTAAACTGCAATCCCAAAATTTTAAACCCAATTTACTCTGAAAAATTAGATCCTTCAAAACCTCAGATCCCCGTAAATTTAGTGTCCTCAAAACTTCCAATCCCTTCTTTTATTTTTTCAAAAACATTTTTCCTTATTTTTTTACTTTTTCTTTCCAGGGACATCTGCCACCTTATCCATCTGTCCTTGTTCGAAAAAAAACTTTTTTTTTGTTTTTTTCTTTTTTCAAAGTTGTTTCATACTGTATTTTTCAATTAATAATTCATAAATGTCATTTTACCTTCTCGCACAAAAATTTATTTAAAAAAGTAAAAATCGATCTTTTGACCTTCAACGCCCTACTGACCCTTTTTCTGACGGGAACAACTTCTCAGTGCCCAAATATTGATTTTTCTTGAAAAACAATATTATCATTTTCTGAATCGAGCTTTTAGTAGTAAAAGCGCTCCATCGAGAACTATTATAGGTTTGTGAATTAAGATGGAAATAAGGGGCCGGAATAGAGGAGAACATAAATGTGCACATTTGCATTTTTATTGGTCTCCAAGCAACATGAAAATGGGAAAATTTGAGGGGTTTATTTTTCTTGATTTGTATTTTCTTTTTTGGCTTCAAGTTTTTATTTCAGCTTCTAAAATGTTATTGCTCTAAAATATTACTGCTTTCAGGTAATGATGAGCCATAGGAAAGGAAGAAGAGGCGGTGAAATGCTCAAGTGCAACTTGCCGAAAACTTTGAAACTGATCAGAGAGATAGCCGCGGAGCCTGCGCGCGATATTGGTAAGGTTCACTTTTGTAATTACAATCGAGTTCACTATGAAAGTTTGGCTGTGTGGCGCACTGGGTTAGGGGCGCGCGCAGGGAGGGGAACGGCGCGGGTTCGGTCCCCCAAGGTGGCTGCGTCGGCGCTCTTCAGAAAGAAAGGCGCTGTCGTCAACAGAAAAGGGAAAGAATGAACATTTGATTTGAAGAGATGCTTTGGGACCCTGTCATTTTTTTTGATAAAAACACAGCGGCCGGGATTTCGAAATTGTGTTTTTCTTACGAATACTTTGATTATGCAATTTCTTCTAGGTATCCTTCCCAACCCAAAGTTCCAAAACACATTCGAGCGTCGCCGGGACGAGCCCCGTCTTCCAATGCTTCGAGGCCTTCAGAAGCTCGCTGACGAACGTGGAATTGACAACTTTGAAGATCTCAAGAAAGGACAGGAGGAGGTTGAAGCGGTGTTGGGGATCGTAGAATACCTGAAATCTGATGAGAACTCGACTTATAGAAAGATTAAGACGGAGGTGAAGGTCGAGATCAAGGAGGAAATTTTGGAGGTGGCTCCGAAGAAAGAGAAGAGAGGAAGAAAGAATCCGGAGAAAGAGTTGTTCCCACGACTGGTTCGTCGTAACGCTCGTCGTGGATCCGCTGTCGGGGAGGGGGAGACATGGACTGAGGAGGGTTAGTACAGTAACTTTTCTAAACCATTCATTTTGCAACTGGGACATTTCGCAATCAGTAGTTTGGGTAGCGAGACGTCCCTGAACTGGAAAATTCAAAAAAAAATATCGAAATTTCAGTTGTCATGTATTGAGCAAACGGGAACGAAACACCAACATCATCAATTTACATCTTCATGTATTCAATTGGCTTCAATTTTATTAGATCGAAAAGTGTAGTTTTTAATAAACTTTTTCATAGACTTTTTTTCATTAAAAAATATATTTCTTTGAAAAATGGTATCGAAGCCAATACTGCAAAAAATAGCATTGACTTATGCAAATTTTAAACAAAAATTAATTTTCATCAAATTTTATTCTAGAAAATTGCCCATTTCTCCATTTCTATCACCCTTTGCACTCTCCATCTTTTCCATCCAAAAAATTTGTGGTATCAACCCGTACACACACATTTTTGATATGTCTTCCCACGATACCTACATTTTTTTGTACATAATAAATGTGAATAGAAGAAAAGAATCCATGTACATTTACATGTGTTAAATGTGGCACTTTTTTGGTCGTTTCTGACTTGCTCGGCTATACGATTTTTTTCATTTTTTGGGGGCCTTTTTTTTCGGGAAAATTTAGGCTTGAGGATTTAGAAGAAAACTATTTTTTCAAATTAATTTTTTTAATTCAAAAATTTTAACTTTTTAAAAAAACTTAAAAATCAAATAGAGGGGGAAAAATGACATAGAAGGGCCCTCATGCTAGAATGGTAAACTGAACAAGCCTCGATTTCTGATTCAAGACAGGAGCTACAAATTCTTTGTAAGTAACTTTTGGTCCCTAATCCCCTTCTGTTCCCTTCCCTCTCCCCAGTTGATGAGCATGACGATCATGACCCCCCCCCCCCCATACCTCAATTAAATTGCACTTGATACCCCTCCCCCCCCCCCCCCCTCCCTTAGCGAGCAACAGGTTAGGTCAACATGCGTCTCTCACCTCCGACACACTATTTCGCTGTTTTCTTGTAAACGAGTGTTTATATGTAGACTGTGTGTGAAAACGAAGGTGTCTGTTATTGGGATGGGAGGTGTCTGTTGCATAAGGTCAATCGAAGGGGGAGAGCATGGATGGTTACGTCACTTTTTTTTGGGATGTTCAGTGGCTGAGGAATCCGGATGTTCTGGGGGTCGTGGTATGGCGAAAAAGAGCATGATGGAAGAGATGGAGCAAACTGTGTGGTGTGGGTCAAATTGCAGTTCATTCTTGCAAACAAACTGCTCAAATTTTCATAGTGATTTATAAATACAAAAATTTGTAGGTGACATTTTGAGCAATTGTGATAATTTTCAAAATTTCTTGTCAAACCTTATGTCAGCTATTAATATAATGATTTCAGATATACTGATGTACTAAACGCTATTTAAAGTTCGCTAGACGTCGCTTCTATTTCTGACACTTGCAAAATAACCGACACTCTTTCGCAAAAATCCAAATCAAGTGACAATGCTCTCCTTCAAACCTTTAACTATATTCTAGTCTGGTTTTTAAACGAAAATTTCAATTTATAAGCATCTAATATGTAGGTCCATAACTTTAAATGCGATTCAGAATTTTTCCAGATCAATTTTGCTCGAAAATTCTATTCTTCATCATTGTTAACAATTATAGAAATCTATATTTGAATCCAACCTTTGTGACTTCCTATTGTCGGTTTTTAGCGCATCAAAGAACATCTCAAACGCTTTGAAAAACCAAGCGAAATTGAGGAGAAAAAGAAAGGGAAGTTTTCGTGCAAAACTTTCTCTTGATTTGAAAAAAACGGTCCATGGGAGACAGGAGATAAGAAAAGATAACTGATTCTTTCAATGTGCTGGATATTGGAGAGGTGCCAACTAAAATTTTAAGAGTCGTAACTTTAAAAACAGTTAGATTTCAAGAAAGTATAATTTTTTTCAAATCTATTGAAAATTAGAAACTGCCCCAAGAGTACGATACACAAAAAACCCCAAAAATAACATTACTTTCTAAAAATAGACTCCATTACCAATATCACAGCTGTTGAACACTCTCCTGCACAAAACTGTTTTCTTCCGTTTTTCTTCTATTTTTCTCCTACACTGTCTGTTTATCTACATCTTGCTCCATCTGTTTCAACTATAGTTGATTAAAACATTTTTTATTTTCGTTTCGTCTTCCGTGTTCTCTTCATCCGTAAGAGTCGGCATCCTTTCTGTCTTGATATTGTAGCCGTATCTGATCAACATCCCATGACCTGACGCTTTTTTTCTCTTGAACTCCAACTCTTCTATTTCCAAATCTCTTATAAACGTTGTACAACCAATAATCATCACCTTCTTTCCACCAATGCTCACTTTCTGAAACGTCTCGGAAAAAAATTCACCTAATTATCAGTTTGTCCAAAATGCAATGGTTCTCTTTCTCAACACTTTTTTCTTCTCTTTTTTTGGCTGCGCTAAACATTTCATTTTGGTTCTCACGTAGACGAAAGGGCTATTCAAACTTTATGAAACTCGAAGTGTTGTTGAACGAAAAAACCTGGTTAACTTGTCTGGAAAGTAACAATCTGTCTAGAAAGTTTTTTCCATATTATTTTTTCTGTGCTGTAATTGTGGTACATCAGCTTTGTCGCTTTTGAATGTGAAACTTGAAAACTGTAATTTTTAAAAGTGTTAATTTATGAGATTTGTTTTGATGGTTACAATTTGTTTCTAGAAAATACTGGTCGTTAATTTTTTTTCGAGTTTTTTTTGGCAGCGATTGTGATGGTTCTGTTCCCCGCTATATTCTATTTAACTTTAGGTCTTCCCAAAATTGTGTTTGAAATTTTTGACCTACGTTTTCCTCCGCTACAGTACTTCAGAATCCCACGATCTCAAAATACATTATTTTTTCTGACTTGCTCATTTTACCTCTTCGTCGTCCTTTTCCTCCGCATTTTTTTTGACAATTTTCCCATAATTGAGCACCCATTCACATTTATGGGTTTCAATGGTTCATTTTTCTTTTTGCAATTTGACATTACTTGTTTTTTTTCTGATGGGTGGTCAACATAGAGGGAATGATGTATGAAACTCTAGAACGTCTTCGGTTTCAAAATTTTAGATCGTTTTGATTTTCATTTCATTAATTTGAAATCGAAAAATGTCCTCCGTTTTCTTGTTTTTTTGGTTTAGTTGTCAATCATGGTCGTCAATGACAATCTGAACTTTATTTTCAAAAATGTATTATAATATTTTTCTCCCTATTCACTTTTTCAAGTATCAGTTTTTGGAAAATTAACAAAGCCAGAAAGTTCAAAAAGTCAATAATAACGTCTAGAACCTTAAAATGTTCTTGACTTGGAATCATATTGACCTGAATAAATAACAACTTCTGTCTCGGACCCACTAGACCCACTTGAAGTTTGAGATTTTGTAGCATCAGCTTTTTAAAAAAAGATATTGCAGTATCAAAGATGGTAAAACAGCAAAGTTGTAATTTTTCAAAAACTACTGCGAGTTGAAGCTATAGATAGCGAAAAGAGATTTTGATAATCCAACTGTTCTTTTTTTTGATTTCCGTCCAAAAACAGGCAAAAAAAGTGAACTATCGTAAGGTTTGACGCATGGTACGTAGACACTACAACTGACACGCTCACGCAAAAATGCACAGAATTCTCCAGCGATTTCCTCTGAAAACTTCTGTCCCACCACCTTTAACTCATTTCCCTTTCTAAGCCCCCCGTTCCTTTTCCCCCTTCTTCATTTCCCCGAATGTCTTCCATGCGTTGTTCTCGTGTTGTCCGCACGTCTCGCCTTTTCGTTTTTTGCCCCGTCCCGTCCCTTCTTCCTTTCCTCCTCACAACCAAGACAACCAACACGATGCGACAAGAACCTCGGAAGAGTATAAATTCGGGGGAACACACACACACACATGACATGTACACTTTCTTTTTTTTTTTGGGAAGAGCAATTGCTTATACATTTGTTTTCATGGAAATGGGCGGTTCACTACTATGTTTTAAAATAGTCGTGTGTATGAGATATTTTGGTGTGAATTTTTTCTTTTTGTGTATGAAATTTCAAATTTCCATGTTAACTAGTTCCCCAGATATAGCCATTCTTGTTCCAGTATTTGAAAGCCATTGATACTAAAAAGTCATACTGTAACACATACTGAGGTCTACAAACATGTGATATACAAAAAATGGTTCAAAAACGGAAGATGGAATCGGTGATAGTATTGGTTGGAAATTTCCAAAGATTCCATTGGTAGATAAGTTTTCTCTGGACATAAAACTTTGATTTCTGGTTTTGTCTTGTCAATTTTGGAAAAAGTGGAGACGAGGGAAGTGAAGTTATGTGTTGATACCTGGAAACGTTTTAGTCTAGTATATTCATGAAATCTTGGTTTTCCTGGAGCCCACACAATTTATCAATGCCAGTTCATTGTAACCGTGGGTGTTAGAACGACCAAATTTTTCAGCGTAGGCTGAAGCCCATTTCCAATAACCAATTTTTTCAAAGGGATAATAAGAATTACACGACTACATGTCTAGGTTCTGAGGCTCAAGAATATGTAGACTCCGCTCACTTTTCTATAGAGGTATGACTATAAGGAACATTCGTATTTATGTCGGCACGAAAACTTTAAATAAAGATTACAGTCATTTTTTATTTGTACTCAAATAATCGTCCCAATTACAGTGTGTACGAAAATAACAATATTTTTTCATAAACATCGTTAAAACTCGAGAAAATCGATTTTCAAATCGCGAACTTACATTTTTTTTGGCCTATTTCGAAAAATGTAAAACTTTTCGCTGATTCGAATGCACCTAATATTGCTGCTCAAAAAGCTATAGAAAAAATGTTATGAACAAATTTTCATTTTGTCGCGCTCGCCGCTGCCGACAAAAAATTGGCAAAAAATGTTTGTATAGCGTTTTGAGCAGCGAGATTAGGTGCATACGAATCAGAGAAAATTCTACATTTTTGAAAGAGTTTTTATAATATACATATACATAAGTTCCCGATTAGGAGATTCGAAAATCAACGGTAACATCAAACTGAAATTATTCCAATTTCGCGGTCCCCATACATTCAGGGTCCGTTCCTATCCACCTCATTCTTTCCGAATATATTCAATGACATCATCATCAATATCCCGTTTTTTACCATAACCATAATCTCTCTCCAAGTCTCGTTCACTCTCGCTTACCCATCTCTACTTAGGCTCCGCCCCCTTTTTGGACAGGCTGCTCGGAAGGGTCATAGCAGCCTAGACGTCATCACTCGCTGCGCGCGTTTTCTTCTCTCTGTGTTCGTCGCATTCGGCTCACTCTCATAAATTCTCATTTTTAGCCGCTGAAAAAAGGACTTGAAGAAAGAAGAAAAAAACTGTGGTCGACCGCGGCGGTCGAGATTATACAGCCAAAAAGAAAATAACGGGATACTGCAAGTCCATGTTGTTATCTGAGGTCATATTTACTCAAATTCCTATTTTTTCTACTGTTTTCGTTGGTTTTAAGCCTCACTTTTACCATTTCTATCGACCTGACTCAACCTTGATGACTCATGCAAAAAAATTCAAATTCAAACTTCGCGCTTCTCAAAGAATTCAAAATCGTGTTATGATCATTTAGTATGTTTCAAAGTCTATGAGTCATTTTTCTTTGAAAAAAAGCATCTTTTCTTTTTCCATTTCTATGTAATTCTACAGTAGGAAAAAGTGCATAAAATAAAACAAAAGAGTATATGAATTCATTCCTCCCCCGTGTTCTCTCTCATTTTCTCCCATAGCTTTCCTTTTTTTTCTGCTCTACATTTTTGTTTCCTTTCTCTCTTTCAACTCGAATCAACATCATATATTCCAATTTTTTTTGTACCAGAAGGATTATTGCTGAATTTCAGATTGAGAGTCATGGACTTTGTTGAAGAATGCACTGGCACCGAAGACGATCCAATTTTCTTGGATGAAGATTTCGATTTGATGATGTTTCTTGGAGATGGTAAGGTGTTCTGGAAGTTAATGAGTTTACACAAAATATTTTTCAGAACCAGAAGAACTTCCGCTCTCCAAGCCACCACGTATCAAGAGTGAGTTTCAACCTTTCTGGGGAAATTTTATAACTTTTGGAGGGCTATCGAATGGTATCATTCTAAAACTTGTCTTTGAGTTCTGACCATTCCCTTGCTAAATTGAAATGACAAATTTTAAAAATTTCCAGTTGAACCCCTTGATGAAGATGATGGATACGAGCAGGCGGCGCTTGGAGGACAGGCTGCGAACAGTCCAACGTTGAGTGGAGGACAGATTTCTCCACAGATTCCAAGCCCCCCACAGGGACTGGGAGCGTTGTTGCAGATGCGTCCATTGAGGGAGGTGGAGAGTGAGGTGCAGAGAATTATGGAGATGGAGAAGAAGCCGGAGATGAAGATGGCCGAGGTGCAAACGGAAGGTTAGTTGGGGTGATGGGATAGGGACATTGGTCATAAGGGTAGAGGAACAATAAGAGTTTTCTGAATCTTCATTTGATTTTGGTCGTATTCACAAGTTCAAAAGCTCAAATATGAAGAAAAATGAAAAAAAATACCGATTCATAGAAACTCCAATTCATGGAAAAAAATAGTCAGAACTTTTTGAAAAGATTTCCCTTGTTACCTTTGCTGACTGATCATTAGAGGCTACCTTCCTAGCGTTGGTCTACCTGCCAGCAGTTTTTACGCGTCCTTTTAGAAGCCTAGGTAATTGTATCGGATTAGGCAGATATTCAAAATCTGTGATTTTTTGTAGAATTCTGTACATATTTTGTCACCATAAAGGGTTTCATGTTTTGTGCCGCACATGTTTTTTTTTGTGTGAGGACGTTACTGTTAGTATGGTGGGATGCGTACTTGATAAATCTGTTTCAACAGTTTTTACTAATTCAAAAATATGATTTTCTGTAAAAACTTTATACCAAATTGAAGAACTAGACGAGTTCTGCAAATTGGTATAAAAAGCATAACATTTGCCCTCTCGTTATTTTGCTGACTTCCGCTTAGAGCCGAAATTGGTTACTTTTCGGCAACACAAGTCGTAACTCTGTTAATTTTTGATGAAAATCGAAGGTTTTTTAACCAATCGATAGCTTTTTAAATAAGGAACATTTTTTCTGTTGACCGTGTTTTTACCCGATCTCCATGAAAAAAGTTATTCAAACTTGAATGAGTTGCCGAAATTTGTTGCCGCTTAGTTTTGGGTCCGACCTCACTGGAATTGATTGGTGTTTATCGGAAGTTAGCAAATTAATATGTTCACAAATGTTAATGAGCACTATATCATTTTGAAGATCTCATCGAGTTCTACAGTTGGGAATAGGTTTTGACCAGAAATTCACAATTTCGAAGGAAAATCATGTCAAAAGCACCTTCATCATTTTCGACTCCGCACACTTGCCTTTTTTCTGCTTTTCTTTCGATTTTGCTCCCCCACAACACTCATCGCTCCCTTTTTTCTCTCTCATTTTTTTCTCTCTCCTCGCTGCTTCTCCCATTTTTTCTTTCTCTCCAGCCAATCGCCAAAACGGGCGGAGCAAACACAAAATACACATTTGTGTTGCATTTTTCTCCTCCTATGGAAGTTTATTTGTTTTCAGAGAAGATGGATAAGGACATGGACTCAATGTTCGAGGTAATGAAGAAGGCATCGAAAGGTGCACTATCCAAGGAGTTCAAACTGGCAAAGACCATCGATGCATTGACGAAAGAATTGGACGCGATTCGTGGGGAGAGGAGGACCGTGGAGCAGCATTACATAAGACTGGCGACGGGGACTTTCAATGGGAAGACTTTCCTGATTTCCACTGAGAAAGGGTGTGAGGATGCAATGGAGTATATCAATGGGTATAAGAAAGTGTGCTTCAAGAAAGCGACGATTAAGTGTGAGGTGGATGTGAAGACTGAGATTATTGAGCCAGGACCGGAGATACAAGAAGAAGACAAGGATTCAAAGACGCAGGTTACTGGAGAATTGAAAAAAGAACCAGGACCGGAGATGCAGGAGCATGGAATTCAGATCACCTCCGACGAACTCTTGAAGCCTCAAAATCAAGGATCTCAGGCCGACGTTAAACAGCATTACGAGCAAGATATGCAGACGGATCAAGTGAACACTTGCAATCAAGGAATTCAAATTGATACCGTCGAGCTTTTGCCAACTCGCAGTCAAGGAATTCAAGTCGATGTTGCCGAACTTTTGGAACTTTATAATCAAGGGATCCAAGTCGACCACTTCGAACTTTTACAGCCTCAAGTCCAAGAAGTTCAAACCGATGATCCCAATCCCGAAGACTTCCAGAATGTCCAAACTCAGACAAAAGTGGAGGACATCGATATCGTCCATCACGCTTTTGTGAAGTCCTCTGAGGCCCAAACGGATACAGAAAAGCCTGAAATCAAAGTCAAAGCCAAGGAGGAAAAGTACATTGCTCCGTGTCTTTCCCTCGATGCTCCACTAGATATGCAGGGACCATTCACCCTTCAGTTGCCTTCACCCGCCAGAGCTCCAATTTTGCCACCAACAGTCAACCCTTCGGAGGGAACGCCTATGAGATCCAGCAAGAGAGCCGAGAAGCGCAGACGTAGAATGGGTGTGTTTCGAAATTGTTTGGATTGCTCATATTGAAATTTCTAACTTTCAGCTCGTGAGGAATCTAGTGCTCCGTCTCCACAGAAGAAAATCAAGCAAGAAGTTCCGGAGCAATTCAGAGATCGAATCCAATTTCCAACCGATGGTAAGTAATTTGCAGAAAATTGAAGTTTTCAATATCAATTTTTCAGCCTCAGACTCCAACGACGAAAAGAGAGCCAGGCGTGGAAGCAATATTCGCGGACAGTCTCCACAAAACCACTTCCACCAGCACCACCAGCTGCCGAGAGCATACGGTGTGTCGGGTAGTGAGAGGAAGAAAGACTCCTATCGGAGGGGACGGAAATAGGTTAGCGGAGTGGGAATTTTGATTGCTTCCCATCACAGAAATTTGGGGAAAAGGGGAAATAAATTATTTTGCAAATAACCCTTTGTAAAAATAGGATTACGGTTTTTTCAATTGATCTTCCTAATTCCAGTATTTACGAAAATAACAATATTTATCCATAGAAATCGTTAAAACTCGAGAAAATCAATTTTCAAATAGTAAGCTTAAATTTTTTCTAAACTATTTTTTAAAATGTAGAATTTTTCGCTGATTCGAACGCGCCTAATATCGCTGCTCAAAACGCTATAGAAACGTTATTAGTCAATCTTAAAAGTATTATATAGCGTTTTAGGTGCCTTACTTTCATTATTAGCTATGCCAAGCCGTCTAGTTCGAATAGTTGCAAAATAGTCCATTTCGAAAAAAAGCGTTGTTAATTTTTTTGCGCCAGCGTGTCTGTTATATTGATTGCGGACCCGACATCAGATTTGGCGCCCAATGATCCTCAAGAATATTGATTTTTCAGTGGAACAACTCCATTTCAACTTCCTACTCGGTATTGTGGGAGTTTACTACCCGCGCTGAGCTGATATTGGTATTTATCATCTTTTCCTCGTCGAGCCTTTCTTACCATTCCCAAATCCATTGTCATCACCCCCGGTTCCTCAAATAAGTACATTCTAATCATTTCATTGTCAGAGTTCCAATACTCTAGCCCTTCATTTTCTTATCAATATTTCCATTTGTTCGCCCTGATTCTTCCCTCCATTTCAATGCACGCGTTTCATTTTTTGAAAAGGTTCATTTTTTCATGTTATTTTCCCTTGAATTCCAAAGCAGTTCTTCTTCATGCATTCCTCTCGATGTTCAACGGCCAAAATTGCTTTCTATGGCCAACTTAATTTTTGTTCATAATGTCTCAACATTCCTCTGTCTCTGCCTATACATTCGAAACCCAAAAAATACCCAAAAAAGTCTCGCTTCTTTACTTTTCTATTGTATCTCTGAAATTGCTGAACTTTTCGTGTCTTGAACTCTTCACAGCCTAAAAGCTTCTCTCATTCATTGCTTTATTCAGATTTATTATTTTTTTACTCATGGATTTTCCCCGTCTAGATTCGATTCAAAAACCCCAACTACAATTCCAAACATTAATTATTCTGTCCCTTTGATTCAACTGTGTGAAATAAAGTTCAGTATTCGAATTCTTCTCATTATCAGGTTTTTCTGTCCTCTGTTTGGTTTTCTGAGTTCTATCCTCTAACATATCGCTTGAGAGTTTTTCCCTTTCCTTTTTGGTGTGCCTAATTTTTAGTTTTGCATGATTTTCTGATTTTCAGGTTGCTCCACTTTTGAGATACAGGAATTTGAGTTGCAACTTCAAAAAGGGATTCTGGAACTTTCCATATCTTGATTTGAGTGAGTGATTTTCTTTGGAGGTTGGGTTTCTTATTTACTTTCTACATACTTCTTGAGTGTGATTTTTTTAAATGACTCCTCATGTCGAAAAGTTCACACACTTTATACTCCATCTTCAGTTTTTGGTGTACGCATAACATTTCGAAGTATTTAACGACGCTAATAAACCTAGACACAAGGGACGTCGTAAATGATGGCGAGGGGGTGTAGACTGGAGGAGCCAAATAATAGAGCGGGGAGCCAAGAATAGAAAGGGGAAGAGTGACCTAGAATCGATGAAGAGAGGGACCAATATCAAAAAGGGATTTGGTTTTTGGGATGATTGGGGTTTTGGGTTCCAGCTTTCTCACTATCAGAGAGGCTCGTGCATGTAGACTATTTTGAAATACCGTAACATTTGTATCAGAAGGGCGCGCATCTCTATTTTTCGAGCACCAAAAACAATATTTCTGAATTTTTAAAATGGATCATAACATCTGTTGGAGAAGAGACTTGAAACATGTTTTGTAACGTGTCCAGCCAACTTTTGACGAAAATTCTAATAAGACTGATTTCAATCCGTTTGAATTTGAAGAATGTGCTCATTTTGAGCTCATCGTGGTGCCCTTCTAACGCAGTTATTACCGTATGTATGAAGATAGGATAGGAGCACAGAACAGTTCAATTTAGGAGTTGGCGCTGTTCAGCTAACCAACTTTGAGTTCCAATCTTGTTCCTTCTGTTCGATTTCTGATTTTGCCATCTTCATCTTCCCCCTTCTCCTATTTCATCTTCCCCCTTCTCCTATTTTTTTAGGTAAATTTATCCGACATTTATCCGTCACTTTCCCATACCCTTTCCATCCATTCTCACAATTCTTTTGACATTAAAAACACCGCCAATTTTTCAACAACGCAACCACATACGACCTCTTCAAATCAGGCTCAAAAAAAAAACAAAACACTCATTCAGGATGTTTACATTTCCATCCACCAGACCACCTGTCATTTTTTGGATGAACCTAGGGGTCGGGATGAAAAAAAAAACGTTAGAGGAAAGGGGGACGGTGAGAGGGGAACTTGGAAGAGAGCTTTGGAGAGGCGGGCGCGGGGGACCAAAAAAAGGAAGAATGTAACGGGGTACGGGCGGTCGGCTTTCGGTGGTCGGTGGTCTAAATATCATAATTGACCAGTTTGATCTACAACATTAGCTCAATCAGCAGATAATTCCAGATTAGCGTAAGACTCCTGTCCGTCTATGGGACTGTTTTCCTATAATTAATAACGGGGATTCTTCACTATGACGATATTCACAAGTCAAGGTTTGTAATTCACTGCGTAGCCACACCAGTGTGATACTGCAAAGTTTATAAGGGTCGGTCGATCGACCATCCAAACATGTTCGATCTTCCTGGTGGTCCACCAACCATCTCCAATCCAAAAGCCTAGATTCCACTCAATCTTTGTCTTCTGTTTTTCTACCCATTCTTTTTTTGTCTCATCAATCCCAAATCCTCATTTCCATATTCCCCGTTTTTGCCTGACTCACTTTGATTCCCATTTTTCATCTCCAGATTCTCTTTTTGTGCAAAACCTAATCAATCAGCTGACACTCATCTAGAGGGGAGTCAAAATTTAGGAAGAAAAAAAGGGACCCCGGGATATATTTCATGGCTGGGGGGTGTGCAAAAGAAAGGAGAAGATGTCTAATTGAAGTAAGATGTCATGTCGTGTCAGGAAGAGTGAGTGAAATGGAAATGGAGATGGGTAAAAGGTAAATGGGAGTGTGTGTGGGTGTACATAGATTTTGGAAGAAGGGACCAACAAGGGAAAAAAGTGAAAAAGCGTACCAAAATTTAGGAAAACGTGACAAACGGCAGTCAATATAAAGATCTACTGAAAGCTGACTTGTCACATGCTGAAAATCGAAACACTTAAAACTCCCGGATCTAATACAGTAACCTAAAAAAAATCTCCATAAAATTCTCTATCTATCCCTATATTTTTCGCTTAAAACTGACTACTAGAAGTTGAATACGACACCTCGAAATTGTGTGTTTCCTAATTCTTTGTGTAGCCACGCATAATTTTACTGGGCAAAAAGCCGGATCTTTCCGAGTACAGTAACCCAAAACAATTTCAGAAAAAATATGTTTCCAGCCATCTTGATTTTTCTCATAAATCTATGAAAAAAAAACTTTAAAATCCCCGATCCAACTCCGCTACCATTCTCATTTCCCTATCACTTCGACTATTTCAAAAACCGTATTAAAGTAAACAATCGATATCGATTCCCAAGTAAATACTATTCCATGTATCTATGTGTTTCATTTCTTTCCCATCATTACAATTCCTTTTCTGTTTTGTTTCTCTACACTCACTTTCTCTTCTGTGCTTCGTTTTGTCACCCTTTTTTCCCGTTTCCTGCCATAATTTCCGTTCATGGTTTTTCTTCTTTGTTTTATGGTCGTTTTTTTAAATTGATAGTCTACATATTGCTATTGCTCATCAGATGATCAGAGATTCATTATCATTATTGAAGCTAAACTATTATAAAAAATCCAAATATCAACAACTTTGATGCCCCTCTGTACTTTAGATTCTTCAAATCTGTTAATATCATGTCGATACATTATAGAAGCTAGTTTCAGAATACTGCCCATTTTTTGAAGCTACTAGTTTCAAATTCATTCGGTTATAGTCACAAGTAGTTAGCTCCTGGTTACAAATTTTCATAGTTCCGCAATAGTTACATAGTTGAAAAACATCCTGTGTACTCTACATTATCGATTTTCTACTCATAAAGACGGACAGCCCATAAAAATCGCAACCCTCCTTGCTCGTCCCTCAAACAAAAAAAACCATACCATTAACTCATTCTCCTCTTCGCTCCTATTGTGTTTACCGTCGAGCCGAGCCGTTCCCCTTTTCCAACCATTACCACCGAAATTTGCCTTGTCAAAAAGATGTGAGCCGTCTCCTAATAAAATCTCTTTTTGGCCGTCGCGGGTCGGCTTTTTTCTTAGCTCAAAAGGGCGTATCTCGGTTAGCCTTGGCGAGCCCGATGTTCCCTATTTCCTTTAGATTTTCATAGGGACCTCTCTTTTTTTTTGATCCCAAATTCTTGCAAAACATCATCCACGAGTTTTGTAGCTTCTTCTGACTCCTAGCAACCCCGAAAAAAAGTGTGTGTGCTCATTCCAGGAAACGAGGTCTTCTCGCGGAGCCAACAACAACAAAATTGGAGAAGAATCGGAGCACAGAGGGCTCATGGAGTTCTGAGTTCTGACAGGTGAGGTTTGGTCATTAAATTGGGATTAGGTGGGGGAATTAGACTGGAGAAAGGGGTGGAGGTGCTAAATGAGAGAGGATGTGTTGGAAATTTCAAAATTTCGGATGGGCTCATTAGGGATTGTCTAGGAAGAGTGCTGTAGAGTTTGAAGATTGATCTCTCGGTTTTGTTCATTTCGACCGCGGTGGTCCGTGTGTGGTCGAAATTTTTTGAACCTTAACTTCAGAACACAGCTCCAAATAACTCTTTCACAATATTCACAAATTTTTTTGATCTCTCGGTTTTTTGTTCCAAATTCGACCGCGGTGGTCCATGTGTGGTCGAGATCATGATGGTTTTTAAAACCCCACTTTTATCCAGCTCAAAATAACCCTTCCTTCTTTTTCATAAATTTGTACTTTTTGCACTCTGGCTCCTTTTAGGAATTTGAAAATTCTTGCACTTTTTCCTTCCAAAATTCGCTCTTTATAATTTTGCTCCATACTACCACCCATATCACGCGAAACAATATACGTCCCTTGTGAATTTTAGATTCCCCCCGACTCACACGCCACATAACCACTTTTTTTCGAAAAAAGAGCATGGGAATAATTACTTCCAATTATTCGGCGATATATATCCATTTTGTCTGAATAGGTTAGTATCCCCATTATTATTTTGTACTTTTTGAGAAGGAGGCTTTTTTCTTTATGTCCAAAATGATGTTGAGAGAGTATTTTTGGAACCTTGAAAGCTTAAAAAAAAGGGAAAAATTATGCCAAAGTTAGTGTTATAAGCAGAAGTTAGTGTTCTCAAAATCGAGAGACAAAGGATAGTTCTCCAAAAAATGTGGACCTTTTTTTTGGGTTGAAAAATTATTAGACTTGTTAGACAAATTATTAGACAAGCTTATAAACTACTAAAACTCTAATATTCATGCAAACTGTACTTTGAACACTCTCATATTTTTGTTAGTCCCGTTTTCCTTTTTTATTACCAAAACACAAATCTTGTTTCAATCCTTTATTTGGCTCAATATACCAGCTACAGTACCCCGAAATCCAATCATAAACGGAGCCGATGTCTCCTCGATCCCTAGCTACCGTACCCCAAAACCAATTTGCAAGAAAAGCAATGCTCATCAATTCTCAATCTCAAAGACATTTCCCCTTGAAATGAGCACCACCTACCGTAACCCGAAATCCAATTTGTCAAAAACCCATGCCATTTTTCAAATCCCTCGCTCTCGATTTCTAATGTCCTGGTGAGTCAACGACTACTACTGACATGAGATTTGTAATGAACTCGTCCTCTTCTTTTTAGTAGCCTTCCATGTATCCACAGTCAAGCACAACGACACTCACTCATTTCTTTTTTCGTTTTCTAGGCTCCACCTAAAACGAAATGTAAGTGTGAGCAATGTCTACATCTATATGTGTAGATGAGAAAAAGGGTAACTGCTATGGTTGTGAAGGAAGTGAAAAAAAAACATGAAGAGAGCAACGTTTTTTTTTGTTTCTACGGAGGATGTTAATGTTGATGAAAAACAATAGAAATGAAAGAAACATCTATGCTCGCGGTCGATTGTGGCCGACCGAAGTCTCGGCCGCATATATTTCAAGACAGAATTCGAGTTTTTTAGAGGTTTGGCCGGCTGTGACTTTGAGAGACCGTCGCGGCCTAAAAATGACTAGGCCAGCTCATGGTGATGAGAACTTGCGTTAAAGCGAACACATGAAAATGGATTTCTGAAAATCTGTTTGGTCCGGTTTTCTTTCAACCTCCGATTCACATATTTACTTCAAAGTTTAACCCAAAAAACTAAGCTAATACTCATAAATTCCCACACTACGTTTTTTGTTTCATTTTTTTCCCCAGTGTCAAACTTTTGCAACCATGGATACACTTTTTTCCCTAAAAAAATAACGTTTCTTTTTCTCACCCTTCCTCAACGTAATCATAGTCTTTGACACACATTTACGCATAAGCAACTTTTTTGAAAAATATTTTAATTTATATCTATGCTCGACTCGGTTTGCTGCACACAAAGCTCATTTAAAGGTGTGTGCAAGTTCGAACTTTTTTCTTTTGATTTTATAGCAGGAATTCATTATTTTTCTGAAACTTCTGAAATCTAGTTGAAAAAAAATCATATTTTCGGCTCCAAGACATTTCCAAACTGGACACTTTGAAACTAAAAATATATAAACTTTTTCTGTCACTGGAGGCTCTGAAAATCGAAAAATAAGCTGTAGATCTTTTCCGCTTCCAAATTTTATTATCACTTCCGGTTCACTGAAGCAGCCAACCGCTGGGTGTCGCTGTAAAGGAGACTTTAGGCTTTCCGATTTTTAGAAAAAAAATTTAACTGAATGTGAGCTACACACACATTTGAAGTTTCCATGACTGTGGGTGCATGGATACGCATTTTGTTGAGCTTAAAGGAAGATTCTTACTTTAGTTTTCTGATTGTGCGGTTGATTGCGCGGTGGGCAGAATCTTGGCGGTCTTGCTTCTGACTACATTTTTTTCCGTAGTGCTTCTGACTATATTTTGTATCCATACTATTTTCAGATATACTATATCTTCTATGCAAAACTACTTTTTTGAAATTTGAACTCTGCTCTCTCCCCCAAATTCATTTTTTCTGATAGGCAGTTTTCTATCCCTTCTTTTCTAGTTTTAATTTCCGTTGTCCGGGTATGTGGAGGTCTACATTTATTCAGTATATGATTGAACACTACTCTTATTTGATAGATTGCGAAAAGGAAATTTGATAATTTATCTTTCTTTGGGGAATAGGGGCAATAATTAAAGAATAGATGCTTTCAAGGGAGTTTCTGAACTTTGGAAACACAGAGCGATCACAGAACAGTAGATTGAAAATCCTAGTACCTCGGCGTCTCAGAACCATAGAATCTCAGGATTTCCGAACTTCAGAATCCCAGAACCTCGGAGTCTCAGAATCTTGACATTTCAAGTTTTATGGTTCTCATAGTCTCCGGATTTTAGGAGTCTCAAAGACTCCGAAAATGCAACTTTCTGAACACCTCATTCTCCAAAAGTTTCGATACTCCGACAACCGAAAAAAAATCTGATTCTGTCCGAACACATCCAACTTGTCCAATTTCCAAACTCCTCCCATAAATCAGAAACTAATCTCTTCCCGACCTTCCACTCATTAATTCTAAATGTCATTTTCCAATTTCCCCTCTCTCTTCCTTTTTTCTTCGTTTTTGCACCATTCATCTTGTCAACGAAGAGCCAAGAAATAAGGAGCCGCCCGTATGTGACGAAAAAAGAATCTTCTCTCCTTTTTCTTCGTTCGTTCAATCCCCTTTCCGAAAACCCACAATTTGTTGAATTGGCTTTTCGTGTGGGTGGAAGAGTCACTGACTCTTTTTCCAAAAACGAGCACATTTTTTTGTAGTTTCTTGGAGCATGTAGACTCATAAAACTAGGCATACTCGTTATTAGTCTAATGCTCCTTCGATTTGGCTTTGGGCTCCGGGACAATTATCTTCGATAGGTGGGCGTTTCGTGTTTTTATGATTGGGGGTTTCGAAAATTTGCTAAAAATTACAGACTTAAAAATTATTATTTTGCTGCCTATTCTGTCAGACTTTTTGAGATATCCTGCAGTGAGAGAAAACCAAATTCTGGAAGGATTGAATTCAGAAATTTATTTCAGAACGTTCAATGATTCTATAGGATTCTGACTTAAAATTTGAGAAAAAAAAGAGATATTCTGTTGTGAGGAGAATCTAGGATCAAAAATAAAGGTTCAATTTTTAGATTAGCTACAATAATTTGGTGGTTTTAGAAGCTGAGGAGGACATGGTTTTTTGAACTCTCACCATTTATGGGGCTCGCAAAAATTATAATGACAAGAAAGATATTTTCCTGATTATGTTTTCACAGCTCATTAGGAAAAAAAGTATCCTGCTAGATATCAGAAAAAAGGGATTAGGAATTCGATTCTTCTGGCAAACTATAATTAAGGATGCGATGTAAAAACTAAAGTGAATCTGAACTTTGAATTTTATATGGAAAAAGCTTAGTGAAAGATGTCCGGATTTGAACTTTGAACTTATTTTTTTCATGGCTATAATTATGGAAACGAAACCTTTTCTCTCATTTTCGTTTCAAAAGGAAAAACTACTTTTGCTTACCTAGTTGATAAAACTTGCAATTACGACACAAAATTTAAAAAGAAAACAAGTTTGGCGGAAACTCGGATACTGGAGTTTCTTTTCTAGGAATTGAATTATTTATCAGAAATCAATTTTTTCAAACAAAAACCTTTTCATTCGCACTATTGTCTGTTCAATAAAACGTCGGGAAGACACGCCCCTTTTTGGACACGCCCCTTTTTCACGTTTGCTTGTTGATCAAACTTTTTAGTAGTTACGTAAAAAGGGGCGTGTCCAAAAAGGGGCGTGTCTTCCCGACGTTTTATTGAACAGACAATAAAACAGAAATACAAGGTGTTGAACCAAAATAGAAAAAAATCTCAAATTTTTCACCTCCAATCATTTTGATCTTCGAAAACGCATTACATTGTTTGTTATCTTCCCATATTTGCCTGAGAATCTAAATTTCAATTTTTGAGTATCTTTGAAATTTGTTTTCTCATTCTCCAACCACCTCGTTACTTCTCATTGCTTACTTTTTCAAACACAATTTCAAATTCCCGCGCTCGAAAATCCCTTCATTTTTTAGACCTCCACGCTCCGATCGATACATACATTTGAATAGCCAATCACCACTTTCTCTTTTTCTCTAACTGTCTTTTGTTTTTTATTCCTTTCGAAATATCAAATCGCATTCTTTCCCACTATCCTCTCTTGAATTTCCTCATGCTTATTATTGTTCTTTCTTTTCGAAGCGTTATTATGTTTTGAATCCATGTGCCTGCATCAAGGGGCCCTAGCTTCCCGCCTGTTTAGACATTTGAATTTAGAAGAACGAGAGGTCATCTGATGACAAAAACATGTGTTTTTGGGATATTTTTGATTTTCAAATGTATTCCTTCTAATATTTAAAACACTTTCTTACCACGAATCTGCATCGAACGGTGAGTTTTTGTAAATTTCTGTGTTATCATCTACCATAATCTTGCTTTATCTTTTTATCTATGTAATTTCATTCCATACTCCGTTTTTTCAAATATTTTTGAAAGCATCTTCTTATCGACTCGCATATCTCAATCATTGTTTTGTTTCTTCAAAAGTTATAACTATAGTATAGCACTTCGACACCTAACAACCTCATTACTAGCAGCTTTGATGTTACAATGCCATAAACATTTTCAAGTCGGCATATCAAAAAGTGACATCTGCTAGTTTGATTATCTTCCGACACCATACTTTGTTTATAATCATAGTCCATAAAAATGACTTACCGGGAAAGTCTTTGTGAGGACTAAGCAGACCGCTTTAAGGAATCGATTTGTTTATAATATGGTGTTGTAAATCAGACAATATAGAGAGATCAGCATAATTACGCTATTTTAGTCGAGATTCGATACATTGCTGGGCGGCAAAAAAAAATTTCAGCAACTCATTCAAATGTTAATTTATTTTTTTTTGGGGGACCGGGTACAAAAACGGTCAACAGGAAACAAGTTCCTTATTAAGAAAGCTATCGATTGGTTGAAGAACCCTCAAATTTCATCAAAATATAACAGAGTTACACCTTCTGTTGCCGAAAATTTGCCGATTTCGGCAGATTAGGCAACTTTTCGGTAACAAGGCGTAACTCTGTTAGTTTTTGATGAAATTTAAGGATTTTCTAACCAATCGATAGCTTTTGTAATAAGGAACAATTTTTCTGTTGCCGTATTTTGACCCGACTTTCCTGAAAAAAGTTATTAACATTTGAATGAGTTGCCGAAATTTGTTGCCGCCCAGCCCTGGTTCGATATTCCCATAGCCATCATAGGGACTAAAGAGTACGGTACATTAAACTTCCCATATTTCACAACAAACTATTTTTATACAGAAAATAAACTTTTTTTGGCAAAATCACTTCTATTTATCCTATCTATGTACATGCGAACAGTTATTACCCTTGTACCAGGACCCCATCTTTTTTTTTTAAATTTGTCTTCTACATTTTCCCTTTCTTCCTCACTTTCTAAGCATATACATGCATATCATACATAGATACAACAGGTCCCTCTCAGTTTTTCAGTGAAAAAAGGAGGCGAAGCTAGCGATGACGTCGACTAAATAACGACAAAAAAGTGTCTCCGACGTATGCTTGTGGGAGGTTGAAGAGGAAAGGTGTATAGACTCTTGAGATGATTAGTTGCTGTCTGGGACTTTTTTTGTAAAAAATTTAGAAGAATAGTGGGAGTAGAGGAGCTCAATGCAATGATATACCGTAAATGAGCTCAAAATGCGTACACTCTTAGAATTCAAATCGATTGAAATCAGCCATTAGAATCCTCGTCAAAAGTTGACTCTACAACAGATGTTTCGATCCATTTTGAAAATTCAGAAATATTTTTTTGGATGTTGGAAAATTAGAGGAGCATGTCTTTCTAATACAGACTTTACAGTAAATGAGAGATCAAAATGGCATTACATTCCGATTTAAAGTCCCATGCAATTATTTCGAATGAGTCTCGCGGCGAATAACTTTGGCAGTTATCAGAAATACACTACGGTGAGATACTGTCAAAGTTATTCGCGGCGAGACTCATTCGAAATAATTGCATGCGCCTTTAAAACGGACTGACAACAGACAGTGAAAATGTAATAGTTATCCTAGTATCCCTGATTTTTGGTCATTTTTTGTGTACCGTATTCCAGATGACTCATCATAAATTTTCTGACAACACTATGTAAACAATCATCGATCCAACCCAGGCTAATAAAAATGGATTAGCACTGGAATTTGTAGTTTTCTTCGGGGCATATGTTTTTGTCGGTATCTTCCCTAGGATACGTTGTTTTAGAGTTACACCCTGTCGTCACATTGAGAAAGGAGCCTACGGTCGATGACTTTTATTTTGCGCGGTCCTTTTTCTGGGTAGAGTAAAATGAGAGTCTTAACAGACTAATTGCAGAGTTTGGGTCTTTAAAGACTCTTCAAAATTTTAAGTAAATATTACTTTTTGAGCAATTTTTTTTTGAAGTAATTCTTTACCCGCTATCACCACTTTTCTCACCTAATTCACACATGTTTACCACTTTTTTTTCTCTCTCATTTTCTTACTAATCAATCCCTCCGGGAACACCTTCCTCGTTTTATCTTTCAGTTGTTTTTGATACTCTTCAAATCTTTGAGACTTTATTCATTCACGAATCTACATTTTTCCTTCATTTACTCTTATTTTTTTCTTCATAATCTGGTCGTTACTATCCGTACTCTAGTTGTACTCCCATTCGTTCCTTGATCTGTTCTCCTTCCATTCTTCCATTCGCTCTTCTACCGTAGTACTGGGCGGGCGAGCCGCCCGTGAGCCGTGGAAGCTCCGCCCATTTTCTAAGCCTACATGGTTCTCTGCGCCTCGTGCTCTCTTATATCCAGAGGGGGGCCTCAGTTTTTAGCTTCATTCCTATTCCAGGGCTCCTAATATTAGAGACCTGACTCTCCTTGGGTACTTTTGGTTAGAATTTTCGATATTCTGGATCTTCTTGGACAATAAGGAAAGAGGTAAGATTTGGAATTCTATTAGAATGTAAGCTACAGTAATTGTAAAAAATTTTGGACTACTCCTTTCATATATGTATTAGTCTTTTCTAGAGCTGAGGTGCCTTAGAGAAAGAGAGATAGAGAGAAAGAATTGCATTAAATTACGGGAAATCTACTAGGGAAATCGTTAAAAAATTAAAATTCTGTTTTCTGATTTCTGATCTCTTCTTGTTATTTTTTCTACCGTATTCTACCGAATTTTTATTTCTACCGTAATCCATTTTCTATCGTTGTCTACCGTAGTCTTTTTTCTACCGTAATCTTTCTTTCTTTCTTCCATCTTTCTTCGACCCATATCAATCAACTCTATTCAACTTCAACTTATTAGAAATCTCTTTTTTTCTTTTTAGTTTTCTAATTTCCATCTCAATTCTCAATCCCAAGAACCACATTAAACTTCTTTTGCTTCGTCTTGCTCTCAAATCCAATCAAATCCGTATACAACACAGGGTCATAAACTTTTTTGAGCCATGTTCCTCTTTTTCATTATTGCTCTTTGGCGGAGCCAATTTTTTGATTAAAAGTGAGGGGAACTTTTCCTTTATTGCTGTATCTCAAATCAGATTTCTTGAAGTTTATTATTTCCTTTGTTGCTTTATACTTTGAGCCTTGACTTCAAAAGTTGTAAATTTTCAGAACTAATGCAATCTACTTCGTCAGGAGACAAAGACAGTAGCCAGAACCCAAAGTTTAAAAAACCAAAGGTACGGATCATGATCCACCACGAATCGTCCAGGATCTTATACCAAAAGTTCCAGACCCCACCCATTTGCAATCCAAAAATTGAGGAAGATGAGTACGGTGTGTCCTCGACAACCAAGACGAAACCAAGGCACAAAATGTCACCAATGGTAGCTGCGCTAATTGCGGAGAAATCGGAGGCGGAAGCGGTGACGAAGGTGAGAGGATTCTGAAGTTGTTATTTTTGTTTTCCAGAAGCATCCGGAGTGAGCCGAAGAAGTCGTCAGCGTCTTCTGAATGTGGACTTCAAGTTAGTTTATCTTGGTATGATTCAGGTTGGCGCGACACTAGAGAATAGTCTAGAGAGCCTTGTACTGCAAAAGTAATAAATTTTCGTCTAGAATTCATAGAATCAGAAATGGGTTACTGTAGCAGACTTGTCAACTACCGTAATTTCAGACGCTTCTCCATATTGCTGGGTCGATGCATATGCGCTCCATTGATTATTTTTTCATTATTTTTTTCCATTTTTCCACTTGTATTTTGTACACTGATACTGAAAACTTGACGGGTAACACAATTGATTTCTAGATTCTCTTTTTCCCTAATCATCTCGGTTTCCATGGTTTTCTAGTCTCCCATCCATACATCTTGCAATAAAAACGGTTTCAGCTTTTCCGATTTCCCAATTTGTATTATCAGCCGTCTTCATCGGTGCTTCTACCTTTAGCTTTGCTTTTTTTCCCAATTTTCTTACTGTAGATTTCTTGAAATCATGGCCGGCTCATCTGTCACTCATCCAGTTACTGTAAGAAACGTTATTCCTAAAACTCCACTAACTTAGTGTTTCTAGCAGCGACCAGTGTCCGAAGTCTACCGAGAAATCGTCGAGGAGAATGAGCCGTCGGTTGAGGAGTCGGAGTATAGGAGGCGATTGATTGTAGGTTGGGTTGGGAGATCACACAACTTTGAGCGCGTATATCTTGAGAACCATGCAAGTTATTAAAAAGTTGTTAACTACAAAAATATTTAACATTTCAAGCTCTACATTTATGTAGTTGACTACTTTTCAATAACTCTTTCTTTCACGAGATAATTGCGTTCAACTTGGGAGTGTCTGGTGCTTTCGGTCTGTCACAAAATTTTGAGCGCGTATATTTTGAGAACCATGCAAGTTATTAAAAAGTTGTTAACTACAAAAATATTTAACATTTCAAGCTCTACATTTATGTAATGAACAGCTTTTTGATAGCTCTTTTAGTTTTTGAGATAATCACTTTTAAAGTGCGCTCTCTTGTTGAAGAGAGTTGGGAAGGAGGCAGAGAAATGAGGCACCTCGCTAGCTACGCCCATCGCTCTCTATATTTCCCCAATACCTCAAGAACCATAAAAGCTATCAAAAAGTTGTAAACTACAAAATATATAACATTTTAAGCTCTACATTTCTGTAAAGTAAGTGACAACTTTTTACTAGCTCTTCTGTTTCTTGAAAGTTTTGTGTTTGACTTGGGAGTGACTGTTTTTGGTTTGTTACAAAACTTTGAACGCGTATATCTTGATAACCATAAAGCCTATCAAAAAATGGTTAACTACAAAAATATGTAAAATTTAAAGTTCTACATTTATGTAGTTTGTTACTTTTTGATAGCTTTTCTGGTTCTTTAGATATTTGCGTTTGAAGTGCACTCGTGGGTACTTTTGCTTTCTACGCTTTCCTCAACTTTGAGCGCTTATATCTTAAGAACCAAAAAGGTTATAAAAAAATTGTTAATTACAAAAATATGTAAAATTCAAAACTCTACATTTATGTAATTGACAACTTTTTGATAGCTCTTTTGGTTCCAGAGATATTCGCGTTCAAAGTGCACTCTGTTTAAGAGAGAGCGTTTTCGCTCCACTTTCTAGCCTACTATTCTTCAAAACATCCTAACTCATGAAAACCACCGTTTTTCCTACAGTAATCCTCTCTCCTTCCCCAATTTCAGCAATACTACCGTGTGGTCCGCGAACGCATGCGTCGCTTCGGCGAGGACATTCATCTTGCAATGAACAGGGTGGCATGGTTCCTTTAATATGGTTTTCTTTCAAAAACTAACATATAATCTGGGTACTTTGGGAATCTCTTCATTTTCTACTGATCTCTAATAAATCTTTAACATAATAGAAGATTGAAACTGCTAACTTTGTTTCATCGATGAGCCATACTTTTGAATGCAAGTGTCTTGTGATCATGAAATAGTATTTAGAAGCCTAAGTTTTTGAGTTCCCTAGATCTTTTGGTTTCGCACACTGAGAAGATATGAGTCATGCCTTTTTTTCGTTGTGAAAATTAGATCGTTTACAAAATTTTCAGTTGCAAAATTTTCAGTTTCAGTTGTAGGTTCAGTCTAGTTGCAGAATGTCCAGCTGAAGTATGCCTAGTTTTTTGTCCGTGCTACAGTTGTTTCGTCCGTAATTTAGTCTTGGCTAGATTTTTGGTTAGTTTTTTTCAGTTATTAGTATGGTAGTATGGTGTCCTCTACTATTGTATTGTGCTGTCTATTTTAGCCTGTCTTAACTTTAGCCTAACGCTTCTCTATTTTAAGTTTTTTCGCTTCCAGAAAAATGACTGAAAACCAAGGTCATCGTTCAACTCCGCCTCCAACACACCATCCAGTCCGACGTCCACGACGTCAGAACAACGAAGAAGACGTCGACTATTCGGGATACATGGAGACTCTTGTGGTATCGAGGGGTATAGATTAGATGTAGCCATAACATTTCGCCAACTTTCAAATCATAACTCCGAACTCAATGTCAGTTAGGAACATTCCCAATCGAGGGAATAACTTTTAAAAAATGGTTCGATTTTCAAACGAAGAAAATAACAGTAGTTTCAGTGATGCATTATGCAATTGCGTATAAAATTTGACTGCTTACGTTTGATAGTTAGTCAAGTTGAGCGCATTTGCGTACCATAGATGTGCTCTTTCAGTTCGCCTTTTTTCAGAACACAAAACAAGCACCAATGGTTGATATGAAACGGAGTGCAAATCAATCCGAAGAACCTAAAGAGAATCCTGGGCTCAAAAAACTGAAACTTGAAAACTCTTGAAGTTTTCCTTTTCCACTTTTGCTTTCCCATGACAACTATTTTGAGATCTCTAATGAATTGCCATCTGTGCATTATTTTCTTCTGTATCTACGCATTCATTGCAAGATTGGCTTTTCAATTACTTGGTTTTTCGCTTGACTTTTTTGGAATTTTAAGCTTGCTCTTTAGTGATAGGTCCATAAAGCTTTAGAATAGTTCACGGATTCGGGTACAAGGAGGAACTTCATATCGATGTGCTCATTTTAAAGCTGAAGTCCATGGAAAACGATTTTAAAAAGGTATGCTCCCACGAAAAAAAATCTCAACATTGATATCCTCTATTTTCAGAAAATCTCTTCATCCAAATGCATAGCTACATCTTTTCGAGTCAAGCGGATACCCTTTTTGATTTTTTCTCAACAACGGCGACTTGATTTTTCTCTTTTTCAATTCATTTTTAAAGCTAACGTACTATTCTCATGTGATTCCTCTCTTAATTATTCTCTCGTAATCTGAAACTTGAACAAATAAACAAAGAAAAAATTTCAGAGGCGGCATTGGTCAAAGTCAACTACAGGATAGCAGTAGCCGTAGAACCTGCAATACCCCAAACAGATGGAGCATCTTAATCTTCTAGACTGTTCGAAGAAGATTTATCGTTAGTTCAGTTTTGGTTTGGTTCAGATGGGGGACTCGAGGAAAATGAAATGAGCCGTCGGTTGAGGAGTCGGAGTATAAGAGGCGCAGCTTTAAACGCGTACATCTCAAAAACCATAGATGTTATCAAAAAGTTGTCAACTATTAAAACATGTAAAATTTAAAGCTCTACATTTATGTAATCTATTAATTTTTGATAGCTCTTTTGGTTCTTGAGATAATCGCGCTCAAAGTCCCCTCTATTTCTGGGAGAGAGAGAGAGAGAGAGAGAGAGAGAGAGAGAGAGAGAGAGAGAGAGAGAGAGAGAGATCAGTGGCTGCTTTTTGAAAAACAATTTATCCGACATTTACCCGGGTTTATTTTTTTGAGAAGTTTATGGAGCTTACTTACAGCCACACAGGAGTCCGAGAAAGGGGTAATTTCGTTCTCAATTGAGTTCCCTTCTATTTTCGGGTTTTCAATAATAGTTGCCCCATAGTTAGAGTGAATACGGTAACTTTCTACCTTTAATAATAGTCAACCGCGGTCGGCTCATTTTCAAAAAAAAAATCTTTGCTCTGAAAGATGAGCAGTTCCAAATTTCCAAAAGTTATTTTTCATCTTTTTTCTCATGTTTTTTCTCTTTTTTCCTCTCTTCTTATTATCATGTTCCGTTCATTTTTTCTTTTCCTCCTGTACTTTTTTCTCTTTTCCAGACGGAATTTTCCTACCAAAGCCTCTCCATTATTCCAGAAAATTCTTAAATCAATCTAGAGGGGAAGAATGGAAACACCTTCATCATCGGATAGTAGTGATGAGAAGAGCGAGGAGAGCATCGCCGAGCTAACAACTCAACATGAAGCTCGTCGTGATTTTGTGGATCGTTTGTTGAAGACGATGATGGAGATGGGGCAGGCTAGGAAGGTATTTGGAAGAACATTCGAAAATTTCGAACATTTTTGACTTTCTCTAGGAAATCTTGAATTCTGAAGCCAAGCATCAGGAATTCCTGCTATCCAGGGAGAGGAAGAAGAAGGTTCAGAAGAAGATGAAAGGGTTGAAGATGTCGGATTCAGAAGATGTTGAAGAGATGACGGAGAAAAAGATGGAGAAGATCAAGAAGAAGAGAATGGAACAGAAAGTGACAGAGATTCTGAATCTGACAATGAATAGCACGTTTTATGATGCACAACAACAGCTGATCCGCGAGAATATGATTTCGATTAATCCGATGATCAAGAACTTTTTGACACAGAGACGCCTTTTCCGACTTCCAAATTTGATCTAGAATTTTTGAATTTCTTGGGTTGATTAGCCTGAAAAAAAAGCAATAATTTGATATGAGCAATAATCTTTTTGTACTATTCTTGACTTTGCTACAGTATTCCAAAGTTCCAGAATCCTCTAGAATCTTGAACATTTGTAGCAAAACCATCTACAATCGTCTCAGCGACATTTCGAAAGTTTGACGTTTCGAAAGATGACGTTTCGAAAGTGTAACGTTTCAAAGTAAAAACGTTGCACTTGTGAAAAATCGTACCTTCGAAATGTCACACTTGCGAAATGTTACACTTTCGAAACGTCATCTTTCGAAATGTCTGGGAGCCCTATAATCTTAGCAACAACATCCCTTCTAGATTTCACGATGAAGCCTGTTAGTTACTTCGAAAATTTTCGAATCTACTAACTCTCTTCACCGTGAATATCGGCACTGGTAGCTCTACTTCTCCTATCTATATTTAAATCCCAAAAATTTCATATGCGCTCTACTGCACAACTTCAATGGAGCGCATTTGAAACTCTATCGTCTTCTATTGTAGCCATAATCGAACAGCAAGTGTGCTCTATTGTACATTTCTCAATTCCTATTCAAAAATTGTCAATAGAGCGCACTTGCCTCCATCCCCTCTTGTTTGGATGAAATCTTCTAGATACTGTTTAAAAAAACAGGAATTCTAATTTTCTTCACCCAAAAAAGGTACAAAATTCTTTCTTGGTTTTTTCCTCTATTCTTCAAAAGTCTCATCATCGAATACGCTCCATTGAGAATTCCCCAAATAAATTTTCTCAATAGAGCAGATTTGCATTTCCCATCACCTTCTTTTTATAGTTTTGGATGAAGCCTGTTACATTTCCATTGATTTTTTTTCCTCAAAAAATATGCTCAAATTGTAACTCTCTTCACCCAAATCAATTTCCACTGTCATTCCATTCCATCTTATTTTCTGATTTTTGAAGGTTGAAAGTGCGCTCCAATGAGAAGCTAGTTTCTAGCTTTCTCAATAGAGCGCATTTGCAGCCAATTCTTTATTTTTGTGTTCCTTTTTTTTACCACTACTAATGTGTTCCCGGTGCGCTCAATTGAGAATATAGTTTTTTAAAGTTTTACTAGATTCTCAATACAGCGCACTTGCTTTCCCAAGATGTTCAGGTGAAGTCTGTTAGATCAAGATCTGACTATTTTTCTAGAAAAATCTAACTTTCTTCACCTGGAAAATTGACACCAAGCTCAAATGCCAAATAAACTATTATCTATCCCAAGAAAAAAAAAGAATTAATGTGATTTTTTGATAAGTAACCCGTTTTTTCAATTACGGTTAAATATCTATAATGTCTTATCTTGAGACTTTTTTCAAAAAGTTTCAAGTTTCCAAGTTATTCGAATCCTGAAGATGACTCGTGCTCCGATCATGAAGAAAAAGAATCAGGACAAGTTGTCGATGAGAATGAAGGTCACCAAGTTTTTGAGAATCCAGAGGGCCAATATCAGTTATGCATGGGGAAGAATCAAGAATCCGATTATTTCGAATCGTGATCAGGTAAGGATTCAGTTGAGCCACGGTCTAAAATTTTTGACCGCGCTTATGATCTAGGATCTGATTATCTTCCCAGATCTTGGTCATACTTTGTATCATCTAATCGATTAGGGTCCCGGTACCAACGTCGATCATAAGACTTCTCTGCGGTCCAAGAAATTCTTTGAAGAATCTCTAGACCACTCTTTCAATTTTTAGGTCGTTCCGATTGACGAACCCATCCCCGAGCTCAGCAGACACCAATTGGGTGCCCTTCACGAGTGTTGCGCCCGTTTGGTCAGAATGGTGGAGAAGGATAAGAAGAATCGCAAGTAGAAGGAGTTTTTAATCATGTTGAAGACGGTTTCATTCAAAGAGAAACTTCAATTTTGACCTACAGTAATGAATGCGCCCACTGGAGTCTTTAGTGGAAATTGGTCAACTTTGAGGGTCTGAAAAAGTGTTTTCTAGATATCCAATTTTTCTCAAATTTTAAGGATGTACATATAGAGCAACTCTAGAACTATATTTTTGTAGTTGACAACTTTTTCATAGGAGCGCGATTCAGTGAGTTGGGTCAAGTTGACGTACGCCAACTCGAATTTCGTTAATTTTGAAGCCTTTTGGCTTCAATGCGACCTAACTATTAGGCAGGGGAATAATTTTCTTTCTTTTTAGGGTGTTTTTCGAACATTATTTTTTCGAGAATAGTTATCATCAAAAACCTGAAACTGAATGTGTTAACACTCATAACGCTTCATAATTATTTCAGCGTTTGCCCAGCTCCGTCCGACTAGAATTGGTGCTGTAGCATCAAATTGAATGAAGTGACCTCTTTTTGGTAACATGTTTTTACACTCAAATTTTAATGATTAAATGCAGTCGAATGGGGGCCAAATTATGTTTATCGTATAGATTAGGTCCCAAATATTATTTATAACACAATAAAACATTTCGGTAAAACCTGGCCATTTAGAAAATCGTACACCTCGAAAAGCTAATTTTCCGAAATTCTTCTTAAAAATTGTTTTGGCTGTAACTTATCACTCCCAGAACTTATCGATTTAGTTTTTTCTACAATACAAAGAACAAATATCTATCTAACACCACGCCAATTTTTATGAAATTCCAATAAGCCGATCATAAGCGCCGGCCGAAAGTATATGGTACTCCTATTTTCAGCGAAATTTGAGGTTTCAAAGCCTGTAGGGTGGTTCAATGAAATCCAATTTAGATATGGTTTCAAACAGTCGTAGAGTAACATACCAACTTTATGTAGCGATAAATGAAAATGTTCAATCATTGACTGTTTTCGAGAAACAAACGAAGTCCTTATTTGAAGGTCACTTGGGGCTTTTGTGCTTATTAGAGAAATCAGTGAGCTTCACCGAACTCAACTTTTTTCAGTGTGGTTATGGTTTATTGAACTGGTGTTTCTAATTTACAATTAGGTTGACTGCATTTTCAATTTAATCCTTATTTTGAGTGACTCAGTTGTGTTCACGTTTCGTAGCTTACCTCGGAATGTTCGACTCAGAGTTCTGGGACCAGTTCATTTGAGTGGATATAAATTTTTTTTGGTTGCACCCAAGTTCCAAAACTTTTTTGATTACTGATGAACAAATATATTACCACAAACTTTTTTTTTCCTGGCACGAGTTTGGATAACAGAAATTTTCAAAAATAAAAATGGTTCCCAAAACAGTATTGGACTACAATGGAAAAATTTCATCTAACTCAAGAACGAAGTGATCCATCTAACTAAAAATAATGCATTTACACAACTGTAAGATGCACATTCTAACACACTTTAACTCATTTCAATTGAAGTTCCCATCGACGAGTTATGCAACTTCAAACCTAACCGTCCAAAAAAGAAAGAAAATTATTCCCCAGCCTAATAACTATATCGTGGTCTTATGAAGCAAGTGTCAACTACAAAAATAGAGTTGTTGAGTTTCTCTATACATCCACAAAGTTTAAGGGAGATTGGATATCTGAAAACCACATTTTCAGGCCGTCAAAGTTGACTTATTTCAACTGAAGGCGCATTCATTTTGACCAGCTGTGTATTTTTTCTGGAAGTGCTTGGTTTTTTTTTGTGGCATAGCGTATTTGGGAGGATTTGGAAAAATTTTACTTTCAAGGGATTCTAGAATTATCGTGTACTTCAAACCTTCCTTCTGGATTCTAGATAAAAATAAGAACTTTTTTTTTACTCCGCTCAATTCTGAGCCCTTCCGATTATTGTAGCATAGTTCAGATTCTGGATCTTCTGGATTTAAGTTTTCAAAAAGAAACAAGTTTTTCTAATCTATTGATGATCCCAAATTTGGAGCTTTCGATTCTTAGTTCACCGAGATTCTGAGTTTTCTAGATTTTGACTTTTCAATTTTTCGGATCCTTCCATTTTTAACCGTAATAAGTTTCAAATTTTCAAAATTCTCTAACTGTTTAGATTCAAAATATTCTGCAATCAGAAGTTGAAACCAAATGAGATCTTCTAGGCTCAAAATTTCCTAGATTCTGAATTCCCCAACCAGAAAAAAAACCAAGAACTTTATGTATTTCTCTAACAACCTTCTTTTTTTATTTTCCCATGTTTCCCACCTCCTCCGCTTTGGTTCGAATTTTTACTTATTTTTTATACACCTACCTCCTTTTTGTGCACCTGCTCCAAAATGTTTGCTTTGAAAATAATTGATTGAATGCAAAACTCTCTTTTTGTCCTTTTTAATTCAACTCTTTTTCAAAATCTGTATTGAATACAGTGAGATATCTTGGACTTCCCTCTTTCAGATTTCCAAAAAAAGTTAAGAATCTAAATGGGTCGACGCCGACAGAAGAAGAAGCCGGACAAGTTGTTTCGAAGATTCAAGATCAGTAAATTCTGGAAAAATCAAGAAGCTGCTATGGACAAAGGATCGTGTTGGATATCGAAACAATTGCCAGGGAATCCATATGTAAATTGAACTTGGAAAAGTACAGTAACCCAAAGTGATATTTCAGAAGTCAACACTCCTAACAAATTTGGTGGAAATTTTGGAGGATGAGAGTATGGAGAATTTCTGGAAATGTCAAGGAAGATTCTCGATAATGATCAAGAATGATGAAAGGATTCAGAAAGCGTCGAGATGGTCGAAGAAGAGTAGAGAGAAGATTTTCTGCAATCTTTGAATTCTAGATTATAGACTTTTTGGCGAATAGTCCCTCCGCTTTTCATTTTTTAGACATTGATCGTAACGGTCAAAAATTTTCGTACACTTTTGAAGTGATTGTAGATTTTGTAGTACAGGCTTCTGACATTCTGATAGAATCTAGAATTTTCTATTTAAGGTTTTTTGTTTGTACGTGTATGTAGTTCCAGTCCTTATTGTAGTCAGTACCGTAAATAGATCGGTCAAAAATTTTCGACCGTCGACCGACAGCGTACCACATTGATTCAAAGCCGACTGGCTAAATTTGTGCATTTCCTTGTCAAATTTGTGAAAGATCCACATTTCAGTCCAAGATTTTTGAATCATAGACTGGTCTAAACCAGCGGTCGACAGTCGGGCGGTGGTCGAAATTTTTGAAACTTGCGGTCGACGGTTGGTCGGTTATCGGAAGTTTTAGAAACTTGCGGGCGATGATCGAAATTTTAGAAACTTGCAGTCGACGGTCGATCGGTGGTCCGAAGTTTTAGAAACTTGCGGTCGACTGTCGGTGGTCGAAAGTTTTAGAAACTTGCGGTCGACGGTCGAAAATTTTCAACCACCGAAATTTTTCTTTCTAACATTTATTTTACCTTTATTTTTTGCCAGAACCAATAACATTCCATCTCATTTTTTTCTTCTTTATAGTTTTTTCGACTTTTTTCTTCTTTTAATCCGTTTTTGAATACGGTGGAATATCTGACTTTGGGTGGTCCTAAGTGGTCCAAAAACTAATAATATTTTAAGATTTTTCGATCAGAAAATGCCTCGATTTTCGAAAACAGCACAAACAACTTCCAAGAGGAAACCTGCTCCAAAGAAGGTACCAAAAGTAATAATTTTTGAAAAATTTGACTATTTTTCAACATTACAGAGTAAGAAGACCGCGAAATCATCGATAACGTCTTCAGAAGTCAAAAAAAGACCTCGAGGACGGCCTCGGAAATTTCCGGTAATTTATGCTTTAAAATTCCGAAATTTAATACATTTTTAGGAAGCATGGAGATGTCTTGAAAATTTCAAAGAGTTCGTATGGATAATTGATAATTGGCAGAAGTTGAAAAAGTCGGGATTAGTTGAATAAAAAATTTGAAAAAAAATTAGACTAGAATTTTGAAAAGTGTTTTTTAATCCGTTAGCAGACGGTGGAATACTTAATTTTTTTTCAAACTTTTTCTAAATTTTCAAATTTTTCGAGATGGATTTTGGACTACGAGATCGTCGTGCTGGAATCAGATTGGTAATTTTATCAAAAACTTCTACAAAAATAAGGTAATAATTTCAGGAATACTACTTACTGTTGGTTTACGAACAATTTCTGTGCTTCGTGATCAAAATTGCAAACATTTTGTTCTGGGCTTCTTTTGTTACTGGTTTTTCGGTTTTGGTGAGTTTTTAGCAACTGGATTTTGCAACTATGGCCTTTCGAAACCAGCCATTTAGCAACTTTTGAATCTGTGGCACAGAGCAACGTTTCGAAACTACAGTATCTCGCAAATAATTACTAACAAACTACAAAGTTTTCCAACTGGACAATTTGAATCTGCGACGTTCTGTAACTTTGACTTTTCGCAACCAGCCGTTTGGCAACTTTTGATTCTGTGACACATCGCAAGTTGCGATTCGCAACTGAGAATTTCAAAACTACAGTATCTCGCAACTGGCTACTTACAAATATATGTACTTACAAGCTCCGAAGTTTTGCAACTTGAAATTTCGAAACTACGACGTTTTGTAACTATGCCATTTCGCAACCAGCCAGTTAGCAACTTTTTGAACTAGGCTGGCTAATAATGATTATAACTGATTGGTTGAGTCTTAAATTACTTTGGCTTATCGTTTTTTTTTTGTAGTCGCAAAATTTCTGGGTTCGAAAAATCACAGTTGCGAGATAACTGGTTGCGAAATGTCTGGTTGCGAAACGTCCCAGAGCCATAAGTTCGCTTTAGCAAAAGGCTATGAAAGCAAGTACGCTCCATTGAACATCGAATTCTGGAAAGTGTGAACTAGAGCGCACTTGCTCTAGTACACCGTCATAGTCCAACTAATTAGAAATAGCAATCCGATAATACGCTCCACTGCACATCTATCCTAGTGATACGTACAAAAAATGTGCAATAGAGTGCACATGCTGCTCTAGTATTATAAAACATCAAAATTTTCCAGTTTCTTCTCCTGACAAGTCTTCGATGGATGTTCTTCTGGTCTCTCGTCGGATGGTCCATATTGGCAATCAAAAAGAATTGGAATAATGAAACTGAATTTTTTGAGCATTTTGAACTTTACATTTTTTGAAAAGTTTTTTTGAAAGTGGAAGTTTTTTCTTGTCTTCTAACTGGTTTCAACTCCAGATTCTTACTTTTGCGCCTAATTTTGAACCCCAAAAAAAATTTAGCAAGATTCTAGATGATAGTCCATCCGGCGCAAGCGTTCCAGTTTCGACGATTCAGTTTCGTCCGACTCACTGTGAGTTTTTTTTTGTTTGATATCTTGATTTTTTGGTTGATTAAAGACTGAAAAAATTCCAGCGCTATTTGTTAAAAGCGATGATCTATCTGGTTCTGATTCTTTCAATTTTCGATAGTCCAAGAGCTCGAGGAAAAATTCGACGGATTTTTGCTCCGATTGAGCTGAAGAACGAGTTTGTGGAGTGAGTTGAAGAATCAGGAAAACTGTCTGAAAGGTGGTGAGACAACACAATTTTACTTTTTTTTTTGAAACTACCGTGAACAAAAAAAGCTTTCTGATAATCTAAATGCCTTATTTTGGTTGATTTCCGTCCGAAAATAAACTTAGAACATGAAGTGTCGTAAGGTGTGACGCATGGTACGCAAACACTATTTATAACTGACGCGCTAACGCAAAAATGCACAAAGTTCACCCGGAATTCCCCTCCGAAAACTGCTGTCCCACCACATTTCAGAGACACAAATAAGCTAATCAAAAATGAAATTGAAAATTTGTAACATTTTTTCAGTAACATTCCAAAACGGCACCTTTACGTCTACTGATGAACCACTACAACTACAGCACCATACTAATAATCTACAGTATTCTAAACTAATGTATTCTAGACTACAGTATTCCAAACTAATATTATTTGCCTACTATTATTTGGGTCAATGGATAATCTTGGTAACAACTTTTGGTAATTTTGAAAATATTTAAATGACATAGAAGATTCAACACAATTCATATAAGGATACTGGAAATCCTAGAAACTCTGACAATATCAGTTCCATATTCCGGACTACTGTAACATTTGAAATTTTAGAAATTAAAAAATCTTGCTTTCGAAAAAATTTTGTAATCCGAAGATCTCTAGAAAATTACAATTTTTGATCTGAAAAAAGTCCAAAAACTCAAAATTTAAATAAATAACTTGGAATTCTCCGAATCTTGAAATTTTCAAAATCTTAGATTCTTAGAATGTTAGAATCTTAGAATCTTAGAATCTCAGCTCCTAGAACCTCAAAATTTCAATCTCACCAACTTCCAGTTTTCGAGATTCTGAAATTACCAATATTTCAAAATACCAAATTTCAGCTACTACGTAATCTGTTTGCACCGCCCGGACAACAACAACTTTTTAATCCCTGGACTCTATTTTTTTGTTTCACACGTTCCTCTTCTTCTTCTAGATCTCCACTATCACTTTTATCTCTTTTTAATCCCCCCTTTTCCATCCTTCCATGTTGCTCTTTTTTGCTCCTGTCAACCAATTTTTATTCCGTTTCTCTGCGTCTCGTGATCTCTCGTTTTAAATTGTAAAATGTCAATCTGAAAATAAAAAATTTTCAGGTATCGTCTTCTGATTCCCAACGCCTACAATGCCATCGTCATCGTCTGCTGATTCTGGTGCCACGGGCAACGTCAACAATCAAGTGGAGCGTGAAGCGGAAGCGAATGGAGGAGGTGATATGAACTTGGTTAGTTTTTCGTTTCAGTTTTTCGAAAATCGAACTTTAAAGGATCATTGAAACATAGAACAATATGATACTGCAAAGTTTTCTAGGATACGAAATTTTGAATATCACATTTTGAGCCTTCATAGAAACAGAGACCTTGAGAGCAAAAGAAGATAAAATATTAATCCGGGATTTTTGGGAAGATAAGAGTAAGGGGAATCTTCTTAAAAGTTCTGGTTCTTTTCGCACTTTTTGGTGGATATATATTTCATAGTTTGCATGTTTTGGTTTTTTGTTTGATGAAATTTGAGTTTTTTCTGCTTTTGAAAAAACTAAAAACTTTAAATTTGAAAAATTCTAGCAGTTGTTTTATTCCTTTATATCTTGGATTCTGATTCAATTCTTGGGTTTCCAAGTTAGAAATTCCAGCCAGTGATCTTTAAAAGTAGATACAATAGGAAATCAGCTTTTTTCTATGGAGTCCAACTTTATTTAGAGGATTATAGCATTTGGTTGGAGAACGGGAAATTATAATTGAAATTGTTTTGTGACGTATTATATTTTGCAAGGCACATAGCTTTGACTACAGAGATAGTTTTGACTACAAATTTCCAGAATTTTGTCAAGATCTTGAGCTTTTTGAATATCAATGGATTCCCAGAATCTTAGAATTGCAGAAACATAGAGTCTTCGAATCTTAAGATTTCAGAAACTCGAAATCTAACAAGCTGAAAATCTGAAAATTTGAAAATCTTGGTGCCTCAGAAACTTGTAATCTGAGAATCCTCGAATTCCTGAATTTTGAAATCTCAGGATTTCGTTCTTCGGTAATTTTGAAACTCTAAAATTTCAGAAAATTAAAATCAAGAATTTCTAAAACTTTAGAACCTCCAATTGTCCTACATCCAAATTTTAAAAATCTCCGAACATCTGACTTTCAGCATTTTTAGTAATAGGAATTCCACTACATTCAGAATTGAGAATTTCAGCATTGCAAAATTGAGAATCTCGAAGTCTCCGATTGCCCAAAATTCTAATTGCTTGTATCTCAAAACCTTGAAAGTTCATTGATCTGAACTTCCAGATTTCCACAAATTTTTAATCATCGAAACCTGAAAACCCCATGTTTTTAAATCCCCCAAAATTCAACTTTCTCTTTCTATGAATTTTGCTCAATTTCAAGATTTCTTCTCAATTTCCAAACTCCATATTCATTTCCCCCAAAAATTCAGATCAATGTACTTCTGGAAAAAAAACTCCAATTTTGTTTTCTTTAATTGTTTTCTTGTGGTTTTCGTCCTTTTCCTGGCTCGGAGGCATTTCGAAACTTATACAATTTTCCCAGTCAAGTGTTTTTGTCGCGATTTCCAAATTTCTCTGAGCCCTTGTCCCTCCCTATCCATTTTCGCCTTTTGTTCCCAATTTCGAACCGATTTTTTAGTTCTTCCCCGAGGATTCCATCGATATTGGGGCGGAAGTTGTGGTGGGAGAAGAGGATGCTGGAGACAAGGTTGATATCAATTTTCTTACTAACCCATAGTTTTTCGGTTTCTCCAGATCTCGGATGAAGGGTTGATGTACCATGGGATGCGCCGGCGGCTGTCGGTAGATGAGGTGATGCGGGATAGAAAGAGGGATAAGATGGAGCAGAAGGCTAGAAGGCGAGAACATAAAAAGGTTAGTAAATGGGGTTTTTGGTTTTGAGATGGATATTGGAGCATGTCAGTAAACTGTGCAGCTTTGGGATATGATCTTTGGGACTACATATATATGGACGCATAAAACTTAGACCTGAGCAAGAACAAGACATTTTTCAGAAAGCCAAGAGGGCCAGGGCAGCGCAGAACGTGGAGGAGTCTCAGGGGCCAGGGACTCAACAGCAGGCTCCTGTTGTCCAAGCCGTCGATGGTCAAGTTCCAGGAGCGCAAGTAGAGAACCTCGAATCTGAAGGAGAACAAGATCGAGGAATGGAAGATGTTCAAGAGGAGCAGGTCTCGAGAGAGTTGCCGCCTCAGGAGGGACAAGTGGATCTGGACATGGTAGACCATGATCCGGAGCAGTTGGGAAGGATTGAAGAGCTCCAGGGCTCAATGGACGGAGGAGAGGCTCAGGATGCGTTGGAGGTGGAGAATCAGGATCCAGCAGAGCATGTGGTACTGGAGCAAGAGGATCCCGAGGCACATGAAAATGGACAGGCGAGCCAGGAAAATGGAAGATATCTTGAGGAGGTTAGTCGGGGAAATGGGATGGTTAGTAATATCAGCAGGGGAGTACGGTAGAGGAAAACGGAAAACTAGGTTTGATTAGGTCAATATCCATAGTGGGCGCATAACTTTTTTATTTTTGGGTCGAAAACTGCTGTATACTAAAGAATCTAGTCCAGGGCTGCCGGACGGCCCGCCGCGGAATTATGGTTCGGGCCTACGGCGGCCGCGCGGCCCTCAGCTTTTTTGATCCAAAAAGTTTGTTTTTGAAAGTACGGTCAGCCTGAATTCTGACGACCTACGGCACAAGCCGCGGCCGGCGGCGGCCTTGGATTACGGTAGAGAAAATTGAAACGCTAGGTTGAATGATGATTCCGGGCAAAATGAGGTTATGGTTTAATCGATGCAAAATTTCGTGCTGATTCCGAATAACGCAATAAAAACGTTCAAAAATACTTCTCTGATCCAGAAAACGTTGTCAAAGTTGAAAAAAGTTATCCTTCGTGGCCGAACTTTTGTCGTGTTTTCCAAGTGGATTACATTTTTGCAATGTCCACGCGAAAAGTTAGGCCAGATTTTGCAACTTCGATGGCTTTTTTGGCGCAGAGAAGCATTTTTGAGCGTTATTCATGTGATATTTGGAATCAGCATGAAATTTCGCATCGATTGAACCATAAACTCATTTTTCCCGGGAGACATAGCGGGCGCATAACTGTTCTTATTTTTTGGGTCCTTTCAAGATAGGAAACTGTTCGATGCAACACCAGAGAACCTAGGCCCATGTTTTCCAGGGAGAAATAGTGTCCGAAAGTGGTGAAGAATCTGATGTTGATGTAGGGGGACCGGAAGATCTACCCGGGTACCAACACATATTAGATGGTCTGGTTAGTTCCCTGCATTCTTGCTTCTGTGTGTCGTTTTTGTCTGCTACATATCTTCTTTTTTGGCCCCACCTGCAAATCTAAAATTCAAAAAATTCAGGACGCTTCACTTCCACCACCTCAAGGACCGATAATTATCGGAGTAACGCGTCGTGAGCCTGAAAGTTATCTTCAGGAGCAAGCAGACCTTTTTGTTCGGTATGTGGTGGCCCATGGATTGGATGGGCTCAACAGTCAGCCGTCGACTAGTCAGGTAACTCGATTTTAATAGTTGTTTGCTTGTTTTTCTGTGCGTCGCGGTCGCGGGCGCGGCGCGGCAGCGCAATAAAATTGCATGTAATGTGTCATAATGACATGGTGTGCCACCGAGCGCGTTTTCCTTAGCATTGAGGCTCCACTAACAAATTTATTCAATTACAGGCTCCCATGGCTCCACCGGTACAACCAATCCGTCCGATTCCGTATTTGGCCAATCCATCAGCCGTGTTCCAGCCGAATCCATATTTCAATGATCTTTTGCTGAACGTTGAGAGGCATTTGTTGTATCAGAATTTTCGATATTTGGTGAGTTTTGGTTATAAAGGATATTTTTGCCGGTGTAGTGGGCTGCCAACGGCGGCGAGCCTGAATGCGCACAGGGCCGACGTTTCTCAGGCGCACTGAGCGAAAGTTTGTCCGGCACACTGAGCCGATGTTTTTCCGCGCGCCTTGAAACTCTTCTAGGCCCCAAGTTTAGCTGTTTTAAAGGCGCATGGGGGGGGGGGGGGGGGGGGACTTCGGCCCTTTGTGCCTTAAGCCATCCATATGAAAATTTGATGTCTCATTTTTCCAGACTAACTTGTCTGCACCAATGGCGCCACCACAACCCACACGACCCATTGCAGTCTATCCAAATCCCATCTGGAGCCCATTTGTGCCACAATTTGTGCCTCCAGTTACAAATTGTGCACCTCCAGAAGTTTCTCCAGGGACTCCATTTGTGGCTCCACAAGACGAAGGTTTCTCGATGTTTGCGCCGGGGGCCTCGACGTCGGCGGCTCAGGCTCAGGCTCAAGAGGAGCCTATGGATTTGTCGGGACAGGAAAAAGAACAGGAGAGTGAGGTTAGTATGAGCTTCCAATTTTTATCGTATTCTTTATAAATAATGTAAAAATTGATAACACCTACAAAATGGTACTAAACAAAGGCTTAAGTTTTGATTGGCAGAAAATGTAGAGACTAACGGTCGGGTGTTCAAAATTTTGGAACTTATGGAAGCCCGTATTAGAGCCAATATTACTGTAGCTCTCAATATTCTCTAATATTCTCTAAAAGTTCAGAACATTCCAACAGAGGAGCTAAGCTCCTTCTGGATGCCAGTCCCAGAGCCTGGACCATAATTGGTCCGGATAAAAGTGGGTGAAAACAAATGTTGTGTAGATATTGTGATTGACAATAGATATTGTGGCGTTTTTGGTTTTCCGTATGGTGTCCTATTTCGGTTGGTCGAAAATCGGAGCCCACTGACCGACCGGTGGCCCAGCCGACCGAATCTGTGCATTTTCCTGTCTAAATGCACAAATTCGGTCGGCCTTTCGTCGGTTGGCTCGGCGGTCGATCAGTTAGCCAGGCTGCCACACGGCCGGACCATGAACCGCGGTCCGGGCCGTGAGTAGGTTTACCAACAGCGCGGCCCAGACCTATTTTGATCCATAAAACTTATTTTCAAAAGTAGGCGGGATTCAACCATGGCAACGGCCCGGCCGCGGCCCAGAGGCCCACCGTGTGACAGCCTTGCAGTTGGCTAAATTTCCCTTCCGAATGGAGCCCTTAGCTTCATCATTACTTATTTTTTGCAGGTTCAAAATGCCACGGGTTGTAGAGATGTAATAGTCACATCTAGAAATGATATAACTGGCCAAATGGCCAACAATCAAACGGGTCATAGTCATATTGCATTTGCTATGGAACAACGGCCAATGTTCGATGGTTCTGGAGCGTTTAAAAGGGTACGTTGTCAAGTTTCTTATATTAGCGGAATTTTGAAAACGCAAAATTTTCAGTATCAACGAAGCAATGTAAACCCAACACAAGCTTCTCGTGAAAGTTATAGAGGTCTAGAGAGGTCTACGATTGGAGGGAACACAACACAAGTTTCTGGTGGAAGTTCTGACGTTCGAGAGGATTCCGAAAATTCAGTTGATGACGAAGAGATTGATATCGAAGTTGAAGAAGGCCAAGCCAACCCTGAAAACGCCGTTGAGCCTCAACCCAGAATCAATGAGCCTCAGCCTCAAGAAACCGCTGCTGAGCCGACAAATCCCAGCGAAATTTCGAAGTTAGATAGTTCTGGAGCATTCATCCCAGTAAGAATTCACATAGAGCACGGTTACATAAATTCAATTTTTTGTAGGGTCAAGGAGCCGACAAAGTAAATAAAGCTCAAGGAGTAAATGAAGGTTCTGAAAATCCAGAATCTAATGTGGCAATAGAGGAAGATGAAGTTCGTGTTGCCGAGGATTCTGGATCCAGAACTAAAGAATCTCGGACCGAAGAGCCAATAGAAAACGAAAAAGTCGGTATCGAAGCGGACAAAGGTCAAGCCAATCCTGAAGACGCCGTTGAGCCGTCACTCAGAATCAATAAGCCTCAGCCTCAAGAAACCGCCCCTGAGCCAACAAATCCCAGAGAAAATCCAATGGTTGATGGTTCTGGAGCACTTGTCCTGGTAAGAATTTCAATAGAGCACAGTTACATAGTCACCATATTTTTTTAGCATCAAGGAACCAACGGAGTAAATGAGGCACAGGACGTCCGCGAAAGTTCTAGAAATTCCGAAGCTGATGTGGCAATGGAGGACGGTGAAGCTGAAGCTGAAGAAGGTCAAGACAATCTTAGAGCCGTCGTTGAGCCCTCACCAAGAACTGATGAGTCTCGAGGCCCCGCTGATGAGCCCACAGAAGTAAACAAGGCACAGGAAATCCATGGAAATTCTAGTGGTCAAGAAGACTCGGAAGAGCCAGAAGCTGCTGATGTGGCAATGGAGGACGATCAAGAGGATGAGGATTCAGAAGAATCTCCAGATGCGGAAAGAGTTGTGGGAGGCGTCGCTAGACTCTCAATTCATCCGAATCCAGAATCTTCGGACTCCGCTAATCGTAATCACCAAGCCAGCGAAGTAAATGAGGCGCAAGACGTCAATGAAGGTTCTGGGAACCGAGAGGATTCCGAAGAGCTAGAAGATGAAGAAGAGATGGAGGAATATGATGATGACGTGGAAATGGAGGAAGATGAAGAAGAAGTTGAAGAGGATTCTGAAAATGAAGAATCTCCAAACCCTCAAAGCGTTTTTGAAGGCGTCGCTGAGCTCTCGATTCATCCGAATCCAGGATCTCCTGACTCCACTAGTTCCCATAGCTCCAGTTCGGACGACGATGAAGACCGGGATCAATATGATCAAGAGATGATGTGGCATAGTGATTCGGCCACGGAAGAGGCGGAGCAAATTGATGATGGTCTTAAAAAAGAAGTTGAAGAGGGTCAAGGTGAAAGTACATATTCTGGTGATGTTCCGACGAACAAAGATTTCAAAATGAGACGGCCCATGCGAGATCCGGGACCAGCTTCTGAAGATCCTGACGAAGTCATTGACCTAACATTACCAGAGGAGGATTCGTCTTCCGATGAATCATTTGGTGATGATTTTGTCATCATTGAACAAGAAGTTACTACTTCGACGTCGCCTTCACAACCCATAGTTTCCCCAGCAGCAGAAGTAGTTGTTCAAGAAGCTGAAAAAGAAGACGCTGCCAATGTCCAAGAACGCCAAACTGCTGACAAAGTTAATAAGAATCAGACTTGTAACCAAGTAGCCGTCGCAACGGTATCGAATTCCGATAAAGAAAAGGTAACAAAGTTAGCTTGGTTACCGCTTGTAAACATTTCATATTTTCAGACACCATGCCCGAACCCATCATTCAATCTGATCCAGAGTGTAATGGAGCATGCAGAAGAGGAAGTGAACCACGAGGAAGTCGCTCGCTTTTCACAGGAGATTAGTCAATTTGAGCCTTCGGGTGAAAGTGGTGAAATTGTCAGGGGTGGAGAGCAGGAGAAAGAACAGAGTCTAAATCCAGAAGTCGCTGACGATGCTGCCCAATCCGAGACAGTTGGAGATTCATCAGAAGCACATGAAGAGCCTCAAGAAGTGGAAAATCAAGATCGTAACGTTCAAATGGAAGTTGATGAAGAAGTAGAGGCTGCTGTTAAGGTTGGTCCGAAACAGTCAACTGATGATCCAAATGAGGGAGGATATGGCGAGGGACATGAAGATAATGCGGCTCCAGAGGAACACCATGCTGCTGTCTCTCAACCAAGAATTGCTCAGGAAACAGATATGGACAATGGAGACGACTTGGATTCCGATAGGGTTCCAGAAAATCGTGGGGAAGAGTTAGAGGTTGATAAGATGGTGGCTCCAGAGAAGTCAAATGGTGATCCTAATGAAGCTGAAAATGAAGAGGGACATGAAAGTGATTTGGATCAGGAGGAAGCTCATGCCGCTATATCCGAGCCTCGAATGAATTCGGATATGGATATAGAAGATGGAGACAATATGGATAATATGATTGACCAGATGTTGGATTCAGAAGAGGCAACTGAAGACTCTGGCAAAGCTGGAATTATTGCTCCAAGCGAAGCTTCTTCTGCAGTCCAAGAGCAACAAAAAATTTCGGAAACTGATGTCGCTTTGGCTCCACAGAAGTCAACTGAAAGCCCGGAAATGGTTAATGCAGACGACATGGATACAGAGGAAGGAACGGTGACTTCTGATGAGGGAGCTGAAGTTGTTCGATTGGGTGAAGATGATCTGGCTCCAGAGAAGTCAACTAAAGGCACTACTGAAGCAGGAGATGAAGAGGCACATAAAGATGATGTGGCTCCACAGGAAGCTCACGCTGATATATCCGAACCAAGAATCGCTCCAGAAAGTGTTACGGGCCACGGAGACGAAATGACTTCAGGAGAAATGATGGCGACTTCTGATGTGGTTGTTCAACATGATGAAGAACGAGAAGCTGATATTTCGGTGGCTCCAGAGAACTCAACGGAAGAACCTGTTGCAGCAGGAGTTGAAGGGAAAAATGAAGATGGTGTGGTCCCAAATAATGCTCCTTTCGCTATCTCTGAACCAATGGAAGTGGGTCCAGAAGAACATGATGATGAAATAGACGTCGATGTTGTCAAGGCTCCAGAAGCGTCCACTGAAGACCCCAAGGACACCGAAGATGAACAGTCGAAGAAAAATGAGGTTCCAAAACGACATGGTGAGGAATTAGACGTCAATGTGGGTATGGCTCCAGAGAAGTCAGCAGAAGAGCATATTGAAGCCGTTGATGAAAACTCACACGATGATGCTATGGACCTAGATGAAGCAGCTCCCGCTATCTCTGAATCAATGGAAATGGTTCCCGAAGAACATGGTGAACTAGAGGATCGTGTTGCTGTAGCTCCAGAAAAATCAACTGACGACCCAAGTGAAGCCGGCGATGAAGAGACGCAGAAAGATGATGTGAATCCAGAGAAAGGTCATACTGCTCTCTCTGAACCTGGAAAGAATCCGGACATGGATATGGATCACGGAGACAAAATTCGTTTAGATGAGGTTTCAGAAGATCACGGTGAAGAGCACGATGTCGACGTTGCTATGGCTCCAGAGAAGTCTACTTCAATCCCTATTGAAGCCGATGTTCAAGAGATACATAAAGAAGATGTGACTCCAGAAGAACCGACTCCTGTAATCTCTTCCCGTCTTGAGCCGATAAGGAATTCAGAAGAGAAGAAAGCTAAATTCTCTGGAGAAGCTAAATTTGCTGCTCCCAACAAAGCTCCTATTGAAACTCCAGAACAAAGAATAGTTCCAAAAATGGATATGGACAAAGGAGACAAGATGAGTCCAGGAGAAGCAATAGTGGCGTATGATGAGGGAGCAGAAGTTGGTCGATCAGGTGATTTGGCTTCAAAAGAAACAACTAAAGATCCTGAAGAAGTCGAAGACAATACACATGAAAATGATGTGAATCAAAATGAGGCTCCTCTTGTCATGGAAAATTTCGTGGGCTCAGATGAAGCAGTTTCCGCTATCTCGGAACAAAGATTAGTTCCAGTAATCGATGCTCCTTCTGCGAGCTCTGCTGACTCAGAAGCACATGAAGAGCATCAAGAACTGATAAACCAAACCCTGAACGCTCTTGTGAGAGTTGATAGAGAATTAGAAGAAGATCCAACCACTATCTCGGAACCTAGAATGGATCCGAATACAAGTATTGAGTATGGAGATGATATGGATTTCGGGGAGGTTCCAGAAGACGAGATTGATTATTTTTATCGATACAATATGGAGCCAGAAGAAGAAGAAAACATTGATCGAAGCGTTACAGCTGCTCCCGAAAATGGTATCGATTCATCACAAGACCAGCAACTGACTCCAGAAGACTCGATTGCTACGACTTCGACCGCTGTGGCTCCGACTACTGAAGCACAAGAACCGACAGAAGATCCAGAAGATAGCAATCCTCAAGAATCTGATACAACCAACCCAGAAGACACACCGAATCCAGAAGCTTCTCAAATTCCCACGACAAGTTCCAAGCGCCGGAAGAGAGCTTCCCGATCAAGGCGGCATGTCATCAAAGCTACTGTGGCTGAAGCACCGGAGCCAAGAGAAGATTCAGAAGACATCGATCCTCAAGAAACTGTCACAACCAACACAGAAGACGTGCAGGAGCCAGAATCTGCTCAAATTCCCTCAAGAAATTCCGAGCGCCCGAAGAGAGCTTCCCGATCACGGCGGCGCATCAACAAAGCTACTGTGGCTTCGACTACTGAAACACTGGAGCCCAGAGATGATTCAGAAGACCTCAATCCTCAAGATGCTGATCCAGTAGCAAATCCAGAAGATGTTCCAAATCCAGAAGCTTCTCAAATTCCCACGACAAGTTCTGGGCGGCCTAAGAGAGCTTCTCGATCCCGGCGGCGTGGCCACAAGGCTACTGCTCCGGTCATTGTGGCTGGGACTTCTGAAACACCGGAGCCCAGAGAAAATTCAGAAAGAGAAATCCATCTTCAAGAAGCAGATCCAGTAGCAAATCCAGAAGACGTTATGGAGCCAGAATCTGCTCAAATTCCAACGACAAGTTCCAAGCGCCCGAAGAGAGCTTCCCGATCACGGCGGCGCGGCCACAAGGCTACTGCTCCGGTCATTGTGGCTCGGACTACTGGAAATTCGGAACCTAGAGAAGATTCAGAAAGAGATATCAATTCTCGAGAATCGGAGCCAGAAGCAAATCCAGAAGACGTGCAGGATCCAGCAGCCTCTCAAATTCCCACGACAAGTTCTGAGCCTCCGAAGAGAGCTTTCCAATCACGCCGGCGGGTCACCAAAACTACTGTGGCGCGGATTGCTGGAGCACCGGAGCCCAGGGAAGATTCGGAAGATGTCAATCCTCAAGAACCTGCTCCAGAAGACGTCCCGGATTCAGAACCTACAATCGCCAAGCGCCCGAAGAGAGCCACCCGACCACGAGTAAGTGGCTATTCACTATAAGTTGAGATTATCGATTGATTTTTCAGCAAGAGTTTCATTCTCCAGCTTCCAACAAAGCTTCCCGACCAAGGAAACGAAAACCACGATCATCATCACAAGCACCAAAGGCCAAGAAGCCAACGTTGTGCTTTCATCAGCCTCCGCCATTTGTCCCGGAGCCCGAATTTGTGCCCAAACTGGAAGATATCCAGGAGAAGATGAGAGAAGTGGTGAGTCTATTTTTGGGATAATGAAAATTCATGCACTAAAAATTTGCAGTTCGAACATTGTGAAGCCACAGAGGTCACCGAAGCAGAGATTGCCAAATTTGAGGGTAACATGAGCAGTAAGAAATGGGACTACCGTACGAAATCAAAGGAGTGTGAGTTTCTTTTTTTGTTTGAATCGCTAGATTTGCAGTATCATTTGATTATGGCTACGCAGTGAATTCTATACTTATTTCCATTTTTCGGTTCCGCGCGGGTTTTTTTCGGAAAAACTTTTACGGAAAATCGTGTTCTCGAAATTTTTTCCGAACATATTTTTCGGGAAAAAATCAAAAAATCGGAAAAAAATGCTAAAAAATGATGATTTTCCGTCAAAATCTATAATTTTTCGACAATTTTTGTCAACTTTTCCGAATTTTAGAAAAAAATGTTCGATTTTCGAAAAAGAATAATTGGAAAATTTCCCGTCGAGAAATTGTTCCGAAAAAAATCTAGATATTTTCCAGCGAAAAAATTTTCCGAAGAAAATCGGAAAATCGGAAAAAACGAGAACTCGTTTTGCCGATTCCGATCAAGGCTGATGTGACATTTCGCAAGTGTGACGTTTCGCAAGTGTGATATTTCGCAAGCGGGGCATTTCGAAAGACATTTCGAAACTTGTCGCACTTTCGAAATTTCACACTTGCGAAACGTCACACTTGCGAAACGTCTTCTTTCGAAATGTCGCGGAACCAATTTTTCAATCTTTTTCAGCTCGCCACATGTGGGTCACTATCAGTCATGGTATTTCTTTGGAGCCAGAGTTTGCCAAAATCGAAGAAGAACGACAGGTGGGAAATGACTTTTTAGATTTTTTAGAGTACTGTTTTTATTTTTTAGAAAAGAAGATTGGAGAAAAGACGACAAAGATGGCAACTACATGGAGCTCTGTTTTCATAGGAATCTTGGTGCTCATTTTTGAATTCTTACTGTTTTTTTTCTTTTTTATATTATAAGCTTCATTAAATTGTTTAGAATGGCTTAGTAGGTTTATGAATTTCGGTTTTTCTAAATTTCAGATTTTCGCTTCTAGATTTTGCTTAAGAAAAGCTCCGGGACATTTTAAAACTACTTTGCTAGACTACTTGTTTCATATGGTTTTTTAAAACTTAAAAGTTTAAAGTTAAATCAGTATTTCAATGCATCTCTATCATTGTGTTGAATTACTGTACCCTAGTGGGCCAATCATTTTGTGCTTTTTAGTTTTATTCACATCTTCAACTCCTGTCCCTGCTAATGAACCTTCAATATTTCATTCTTCTGCTTCTTCACTATTATTGATCCTACTTCCAACTGTTCTAAAACAGAGTTGATCTTACCTTTCCGCTTCTTCTATGTTCTATACCTTACCCTCTAGGGCCCTTTCAGCATGATCATTGAGAAAGAAACCGAAATAGATTCCTACAAGAAGAAAGAGCTCGAGGAGATCAATGAGATTGAGGACAAAGTGAACGCTGCCTACGAGGCTATGATCAAGGATTTGGAAGGTGAGTTTAAGCCGAGCGTGAAAAGTGTGACGTTTCGCAAGTACGACGTTTCGAAAGTTAAAGTTAGATCAACTGTACTCGTGAGAGGTATTTTTCTCTAGAATGGTTTGAAATGTTTGCTTTCGAAACGTCACATGCCGCGGAGCCCAAAAAATGTTTTACTTTTTTCAGAGAATCCAAAAGACTCCGAACTGATGAAATCGTTGAAAAACGCGGAAGAAATTATGGAGGGTTTCGATAAGTTGAAAGAGGATTTGGATAGTCTTTGTAAAGCGAAGGTGAGTTTTTTGTTAGTGAGAGCTCTTGGGAATCATTGAATTTTTAGAAGGAATTCAAGCAACACAGCAAAGGGAATGTGAGATGAAAACTTCCAATTTTGTAATTATGTAAATTTTAATAAAACTCTACACATATTTTGTAGTATTAATTATCATTGACTTTTCTAACTGTTAGAAACAGATTTTCTTACCTGAAAAATTGTATTTTGTGTCGTTCTTAACCTCAATAGTTCCAGAAGATTTAAAACCAATGCCAGCTGAAAACGAAATGAACCCCGTTGAGCTCGAGATTGCAGAAATCGAAAGGGTCCTGGATGTTCTAGAAGTTCGCTTGGTGGATGCTCATAACAATTTTGATGGTAAGAAAAGGTCTTAGGATCTCAATTCAGGATCCTTATGGTCTAGATCCTTATGATCTTCCAGGATCCTTATAATCTACAAACCTCACTCTATACAATTTCCAGAATTCGTCGGCGGCTTCATTGAGGTTGGCGAGATTCAGGAAGAGGACTATCCGAGGTTCTTGGCTCATGTGGAGATTATCATCGAACTGACTGATCAACAGAAGAGATTGGAGGAGAGAAGAGAGGAGTTGGAGGGAATGGTGAGTCATGGGGCATTTTTGGTGTAATGCACCTAAAGTTTTCGGCTCTGTTCGACAATAGCGGGACAATGGCGAACAAGCGGGACAATCCCCGAATGGACGGGACAATCACCGAATGAACGGGACAATCCCCGAATGAACGGGACAATCCCCGAATGAACGGGCCAATCACCGAACTGAGACACTCATCACATTTTTTAATACACTGCTGGACATAATCATGGAGCCACTCGATTTTTCGATTTTTCTAAAAAATGAGGAAGAGTTAGAAAATCATTTTGATGTTGGAGATTGACATACTAGAATACATAATTATTGCACACATTTAGAAATCCTTCCAGTTTTTGATTCTCGAAAAAATTGGAAAATTCATAAAAACTGATTGTGCCAATTGGACATAATTATGGAGCCACTCGAGAAAAAGGCACATTGTCGGTAGAATCAAGATCTAAATTGTGGAAAATAAGATTCTACGTCAAAGGTTAGCCTAATTGAGTGAAGTTCGAGGAAATTTCAATTTTCAAAATTTTTACTTCGATCTACAGCGTTTTCCCATCAGATTACGTAGACATCTGGAACAGCTTTAAATAATGGAATTAGGGTTCATATCAGAATATGAACAAGATTTTTAGTAGTCATGAGCCATTTTCTTGATTTAAGAATGAAGCAACAAGAACATACGAACCTCGGATCAAAAATGAGTCTTCAATGTTACTCTTACGACAGCCAAAAGACCTTTTGTGATCATTCGAAAAAGTATAATACACTGGTTTACCATTTTAACCTCAAATTCTACTCAAGGGAGCTTGTAAAACCAATCCAAGAAGAAAAACAAACCGAAAAAACAACAAAAACTTAATATGAAGTGATCGCAAGAGTAATATTGAAGACTCATTTTTGGTCTGAGGTTCGTATGTTCTTGTTGCTTCATTCGTAAATCAAGAAAATGTCTCATGACTACTAAAAATCTTATTCATATTCTGATTTGGACCCTAATTCCATTAATCAAAGCTATTTCAGAACCTTACGATATCTTGATAGGAAAATGTTGTAGGTCAAAGAAAAAATTTAGAAAATTGAAATTTTCTCGAAAAATTTCTATTGAAGTTTGTACAGAACTTCACTCAATTAGGCTAACCTTTGACGTAGAATCTTATTTTCCACAATTTAGATCTTGATTCTACCGACAATGTGCCTTTTTCTCGAGTGGCTCCATAATTATGTCCAATTGGCACAATCAGTTTTTATGAATTTTCCAATTTTTTCGAGAATCAAAATCTGGAAGGATTTTTAAATGTGTGCAATAATTATGTATTCTAGTATGTCAATCTCCAACATCAAAATGATTTTCTAACTCTTCCTCATCTTTTAGAAAAATCGAAAAATCGAGTGGCTCCATGATTATGTCCAGCAGTGTATTAAAAAATGTGATGAGTGTCTCAGTTCGGTGATTGGCCCGTTCATTCGGGGATTGTCCCGTTCATTCGGGGATTGTCCCGTTCATTCGGTGATTGTCCCGTTCATTCGGGGATGGTCCCGTTCATTCGGTGATTGTCCCGTCCATTCGGGGATTGTCCCGCTTGTTCGCCATTGTCCCGCTATTGTCGAACAGAGCCAAGTTTTCTGTGGTACGGTAGAGCTTACTGGGTTGCTAGCTCAAAAAGCCTTGAAATCGCGCTTTGACGCACTCTTTCGCTTACTGCGATAGAGCGTGCTTACATTCTTTTAACTATTGCTCGTAAAATATGAGTCATATTCATATTTTCCTCAAAAATAGCTCTACTTTGAGGGCCTGAAAAACTGGTTTTTAGAGATCCGATTTTTCTGAAATTTTGCGGATGTATAGACCAACTCGAGAACTCTACTTCTGTAATTGTAAACTTTTTGATAGCTAGCTTGGTTCTCGAGATATAGCGTGCCAAAGTTGAACCATGCGTTGACGCGCGCTAGTTAGAAGCAGAAGGCGAGATACGCAGACACTCTCGCTTCTCTGTGTCTACAACTTTTTGATGTGATTGCAATCCAATTAGTTAGGCCGAGTTTAGTGACGTCACCTCGAATTTCGTTCCATTACGGTAGTTTATCTTTTGTTTGTGGTTATGGCCTAGAAGTTGTTCCCTGAATGTCCATCTGTGTCTCTATTTGTCCAACACATGATTTTTCAGGTCCAGAATCATCAGAATAACCAGCCAAGACACTGATCGCTAAGCCTTCCACTAACCGTGCTAATATCGCTTCTGCTTACTAATCGCGCTTTAAAAATGAAAACGTCGCTAACTCGCTATTCGCCACCCGAATCCATAAATCTCTAACTTCGAAATTTTACGAATAGCTTCTTGCTTCGCTTTCTGATTAATTGCTCTGTTCAACAATGCTAACCTAACTCGTACAAACATTAATTTTCAAAAACTGTTGATGCTTCATATTGTTCAGTGCTTTCTGATTTGCTTTCTTATTTTTCGCTTCGCTTAACACTTTCGCTACAATTTTGCTTTAAAATTTCGCTAATCTAACCTTGATTATAAGGCATTTTCCGCTAACCATTTTGCTTACGCTTTCCGCTTCAAATCGGTCTGATTTTCATGTTAACTAAATAACTAATTTAACTAATTTGTGAGTTCAAACTTGACTTCGCTAGATCTCATGTACTATTTTTTTTCTAGAAGCTTTCTATATTTACTGGCCTAGTAACTCCCAAAGCTTTGCACCTCTATGTTCGAGTTCCTCCTCCTAGAAAAACCGATGAAGAAGAATATATCCAAAAACTGCATTTAACAAAATTCTGTCAGCCAAGCTCAGCTTTTATTTTTGTAACTGTTCTTGATTCCGCATCCACTCTCTTTTTGCTTCTAACATTGCTAACTAACACCACTCGCTTTTTAAGATTCACTTTCTCTACGAATTCTTTTATGTTGCTATTTCTGAAAAGAAAACTGAATTTTGAGAAAATCAAATGAATCTCTCCTCTTGTTGATGATTGTCGGCGTTTTTGTACATACTAACACTTTTTGCCGGTTTTGGGCCTGGAATAATTTAAGATTCGACTGTTCTTGCAGGTTTTAATTGAGTGATTTGAAACACAAACGTAAATTGTCTACGATTTGAGTGAATGGTTTGAAGTATCAACAATGTGGAAAACAGGTTAGTGAAACTTCTTTACTACCAAAAAACGGGGCGGTCTAAAATTGGTGACCATCGGCCATCGCCCACCGATCAAATGCCAAGCAACTAGGGAGCCTACTTCCATAAAAGTTTTTACGTAATATCTCGGTTCTCATTAGTAATAGCCAAAACAATCAAATTTCACGGCCTTTACCAGCAGCGGCTCTATTAGGCCCTTACCGTTTCTGTATAGGCGAAGGTGACCAGAAATGATCATTATCCAGTTTTTTGAAGTCTTGTCTCTTTGATGAAATTTGAAATGACTTGTCTCCATTTTTGCGTAGCAGTATCCGGCTGTGAATCAGGCATCAGAGCTTCAAGTGCCCATTTTGATGATTGGTTTTTTTTTGCAAAGTTTAGAAAAATTGAGCATTTGCTGTATTTCGAAGCTCAAATTTAGCTGCCCCATTTAGAATTATTGTTTTTTTCTTGAGAGTCACCCCCGCGAAACTCAAAAACTCAAAATTTGAGCCATTTAGTTGCCCATTTTCTGTTTTCTAAGTGCCTGTATTTTTTTCGTATCAAAATTGGCTAGAATCATCATAAAAACTGTTCTGTATTGCTAGTAGGCCCTCTTTTTTCGGTATTGTTGTAAAAGTGGTCAGATTGATTTGGAGAAGGCAGTTTTGAGCTCTTTTCAGATATGCAAGCTCCGCACACTTTTCACAATCAGGTTTGCTGAAATTTTTTTGAATTTTGTGTGTGTGTGTTCCGTAATAAAGTTTTCTTTACATTTTTTTGAATTTTTCCTTGGTTTTTTGAAAATGTGTAACTCTGTTTTTGACAGTGCTCAATATCTTACTGTACTTTTGTTGTCTGGTCAACAAAACTTATACTAGATTCAGCTGGATAGTAACAAAGATTCTGGTCTAGAACTTTCCACAAAAATGGAAGAAAAACTCAATGTTGGAGAAGAGCCTTCAACGTCCACATCGGATAAGGAAAAGGTAAAACCAAAAAATAACCCTGATTAAAAATTAACCAAATTTTAGACGTCCTACCCCAACGACAATCCATCTATGGAAATTGCACTTTATGTTCCAAAATCGTTTGGGGAGCAGTTTGAGGTTGGTTTCTTGGACAAACCATACATGTTGAATTCCAGCCGGGCCCAAGCCTCCGTCGGCACGGCCAGGATCGGGCTTTGACATGAATGGGACAAACAGACACACAGATAGATTTTTAAAGTTTTGTTTTTAGCCATACGAGCGTCCACCAACTCGAAGAGGACAATGGAGTGCGAAGGATCAAGAGGAGGAGATGAATAAGAAGGTGAAGAGATATGTAAGTTTTTGAATTTCCCGACACTGTTTGTGTACTCCTCGTGTACAACAGCCTAAAGGCGCATAGAACCGTTTAAAGGCGCATGGGACCGAAGTTTCTTCATGCGTCTTTAAAGACAACTAAATTTAGTGAATGTGAAAGTTTAAAGGCGCATTGAGAAATTTCGGTCCTGTGCGCCTTTGAGCTCAAAAGCACAGACTTTGGAAATTTATGACGTTTCCTCAATAGTGCATGTTCGTGAACGTCATAAATGATATTGAAATTTTTCTGCTCCAAGAAAGTCTAGAAAAATTTATACATGTTTATCTAGAAAAAAAGTATACATTTACACTTGGCTAAGCTTTCCACCTAGGTGTATCGCATATAAACAAATTGAACTCTCATTTTACGAATTCATGAGCTCACACTTTTTTTGTTTATGCTGACGTATCAGTTTCTGGGCACACTAGACTTTAATATTTTTAGTGTTGGCTTGGATTTTGGTTATGATAGTTTTTGTACTTTTACTGTAATCGATTAGAAAAAACTGAGTGGAGTAGTTTTAGGATCTTTTAGAAGCCTCGCCCACAATTTTAAACAATTTTAAAAAGTAGAAGTTTTGCTCCTGATTCTGAAACGAAGCCGCTTTATTGAATAACGGCACGACGTACAATTGCAGACCAATTCAAAGTGGGCGGAGCTTGGAAAACTTAAATACAATACATTAATTTTTGAAATAACAATGATAATAACTGTCAATAACATGTTTCTTTTTTCATGCCAAAAAACCATACGACCGCCCAACTGACGCGAATACAATCTGGAGACGAGTTGTGGAGAGGGAGAGAGAAATGGCAGCAGCGAAAATGTTTGGCAAGGGGACTTCCACTGGAATTGATTTCATGGATTTGGATTTGGAATTCAATGTTCATTTGATTTTGGGGAAGCTGAAATTGGAGGAGGAGACGAAGGAAGAAGATGAGAAGAAGGTTTGGATTAGGAGGGGGGATGAAAGTGGAAATGTGGTGGCCTAGGAAATCAAAAGTTGGAAATTCTAGGTCATTGGAAAATCGTTGATGAACAAGTAGTAAAATCATCAATTTACAACGCTCCGCTCATAAATCGGCAACTTGTGGGCGGAGCTTGAAAAACCTAGGCCATCGCGACTTTGAAGCTTCACTTTGAAGTTGACTTTGAACCGATTTATCTCAAGAACGGCAAACGCTATCAAAAAACTTTTAATTATGAAAATGTAGAAAATTAAATTTCCATCATTTTCATAATTTCAAATTTTTGATAGCTTTTTTGGTTTTTAAGTTACAGCCCATGAAAAAAAACTTGCGCTGTTTTCTGCGCCCTTTTGTTTAGAGACGTTTTCGAAGCGTGATATCTTGAAACCCATTAAAGCTTTCGAAAAGTTTACAACTACAAAAATGTGTAAAATTAAATTTCCTACATTTTTGTAGTTGACAAAAATGTTGTATCTCTTTTGGTTTTTGTGGGATTACTGTTTGAAATTTTTGTTAAACGTTTTCAGGTGGAGGAGAATGTCGATCAGGCGAAAACAGAAGATCTCAAGAATTGAATTGAAAAAAAGATTTGAAATTTTGATTTAGAATTGGAGATTGATACAATTTTCGTAGAACTGTTCCTTTAAATCTGAATGACACTAAAAATTTTGAAAAATAAGAGATTGACTCAGAATAAAACCAAAATTTTGCGATCGAAATTACCAGATTAGCTACGACAGTAATGTTCAGTATGGTTTCTTTTACATTTAATACAAAAATATGGTTTTAAAAAACAACTTGCTACAGTACCTTCACCGAAAAAATTGAATCAGTATCTACGACGAGCGGAACCTTGGAGCATCGTTGTGAGAATTTTTTGGTATTTGGAGTTTGGGTTTTTTCTTTTTCAAAGCTTCTTCTTTCCTTTATCCTGGGCTCCTTGTAATCCTATGGTACCTTTACTTTCAGGAAGTTTTCAAACTCTTCTAAATTCTGGAACTTTCTATTATCTAGCTGCATTGGACCTATTTCGAAACAGTATATTTTTAGCTATCATGTGCCTTGAAGCAAGATTCTCCTGGGAAAATTCCTCTTTTTTTTTCTCCCTTTTCTGTTCCCCTTGTTTGTTTTCCTTTTTCAGCTTCCAATACCCCTCATCGATTGCATAAAATAGTCTTTCTCTCCCACCTCTACATCTAACCTCTCTCTTTTTGCTCTGACCTAACTACAGTAATCCATCTCACTATCACTTCTCTTACCCCCGAATGTCGATTCGACTAACCTTCTGTCGCTTGATTTTGGTGCCCCCTTACCAATTTCCCCTGACACTCTATCCATTTCCAGGAAGCCAAATGCTCACCCACATTATCAACGGCGCACGTACCATTTGGCGCCGTGTTTCCTCATCTGGGCCCTCTTCCTCGTCGGACTCATCGGCGGATTATTCAATACCACCGTGCAGGCATAGTGAGGCAATGGAGGCTGTGGAGTATTTCTATTGGTATCAGAAGTTTGAGGAGATGAAGAAGAATATGTCTGGGGTGGGAGAAGGGAAGGTATTCAATGATGAGGAGGCAGAAGTTGAAATGATGGATTTTGAGAAATACGGTAAGGAAGGAGGTCCGGCGAACCGAACCGACGCGGGCTTAGCGATTTTCTCCCATTTAAATTGAGATTTTTCGATCGAAACTTATATAAAAATGTAGGTCACGATGAGAGCTAAAAAAAATGAAATACAAAATGGCTATATTTATCTGCTCAATTTCGTGCTGCTTCTTGAAAAACACTCGGCCGCCTGGTTCGAATTCATTTTGCCGCGGGACCGATAACAATTCAATTTTTTTCGAAACTTTTGAGCTTAGAGTTTTCAAAGTAAGATTGCAGTCGTTTTTTTTTTTTAATTTTTCAAATTATCGTCCCAATTCCAGTATTTACGAAAGTAACAAAATTTTCACATAAAAATCGTTAAAACTCGAGAAAATCGAATTTCAAATAGCGAACTTACATTTTTTTTGAACTATTCCAATAAGTGTAGATTTTTTTGCTGATTCGAATGCACTTAATATCGCTGCTCAAAACACACTTTGAAGCGAGTTATGAGCTTTAGAAGTTTCAGTGAGAGACGCAGACACTGTCTCGTTTCTCTGCGTCTCTCCGCCAGCGAGAGTGTCTGCTCTCTCTGCGTCTCTGTGAAAATTTGTTCATAAAAAGTTTTCCGTAGCGTTTTGAGCAGCGATAATAGGTGCATACGAATCAGCGAAAAATTCTACATTTTTTGAAAAAAGTTAGAAAAAAAATGTAAAGTTGCGATTTGAACATCGATTTTCTCGAGTTTTATCGATTTTTAATGCAAAAATATTAGTATTTTCGTAAATACTGGACATGGGACAATATTTGGAGTTCAAGTTTTCAGCCGATTTGTGCCGCGCCACCCGGGACCGCCTCTCGTCCCCAGCCGATCAAGCGGATTCAGAATCCGACGACGAGGACTCAAAGTCCGAACCGTCCATTGACTCTTCGTTGGAACTCGGATCGGAGTACGAAGATGATAGTTAGTTTATTTCATTTTTTTTTGGGTTATCGCTGTTATCGTTATCGTTTTTGACGTAGAGTGCTTAGCTTGGTGCGTGTGGTCGTTGTTGCAGTTTCGCACGCTTTTTCGGTTAGAGCACGCTTGCTGACACCTAGCTTTTGAATTATTTTGTGGATGTTTAACCTAAATAGCATTTAAAAAAAGTGTTTATTAAGAATACTAATTTTTAGCCATGAGCGAGTGGTCGGAGGAAAACTTCGAGTTCGCCTACGATTGCAAGTAAACCAGCAAATCTACTGATTTTTTATTTCGATTTTTATCAAATTTTGTTTATCATAATCTAGTCTATCTATTATTTGTGATATCCTCTTACCACACATCCGGCTTTACACCTGAATATCTTCTAGCTTTTTTGTTCTCAATCACCGGCAGTAGTTTTTTTCTGTTTAATGTCCCGATTTACTATCCAACCTTCCCAAGTTTCATCGCGCTCCATTGCGAACTTGGGGAAATTCAAAATTCTAAGCTTTCCCGCTCACTTATTTCTCTTGTAGGTCACGTCGAAACCGCAAAATTAACAAAAAAATTTCATTTGACGTGACCTACATGAGAAAAAATGAGCGGGAAACCTAAAAATTTTGGATTTTCGCAAGTTCGCAATGGAGCGCGATGAAACGTGGGATGTTTCGATAATATTAGTCAATTTTTATTATTTTCGAGTAGTAAAACACTTCATGTATTCTTTTCTTGCTTTTTATGTGCGGAAAATTGTATTTTTGGTTTTCAAAAATTGAGATAAAAACTGTTTTCAAAATATAAAAGTTTTTCGGTAAATTTGGTCATGCGCCTTTAAACGGGTACGGTAGCAGAAATGCGCGGCAAGAGCGGGATTTCAAATTTGTGAGCGCATTTTTTATATTTTTTTCGATATTTTTTTGGTTTTCTGGATTTTTGAGCGATTTTTTTTGTTTTTCCGTCAATTTGTTACTTTTTTTAATTGAATTTTACATTTTTTCAGGCCAAAATTCGTCATCGAACCCTCAGGATGGCCGGCGTGAAGAGCAATTGGAATGGCTCGTCGCAGGTGAGGAAAACGAGTGAATTTTGAGGGAATTTCAGCGATTTTATGAAAAATTTAGATGCGGAAACGATCAGAGAAGCTCGAAGTCATCTATTACATCTGGATTTCGAAGAAAAACTGACTAGAAAACTGGAAAATTCACCGAATTTTTTTCGCATTTTCGAGCATTTTTTGAAGCTATTTTCTTAGTTTTAAAGCTTTAAATGAGAGAAAATATGCCGAAAATCGTTCTCTAAAGATTAGAAATATAAAAAATACTCAGAGTAGCCGAATTTATTTTCACCGAAAATTGGGATCCGGGACGTTTCGCAAATGTGACGTTTCGAAAGTAAAACGATTCGAAATTGGATATTTTGATAGTGTGAAATCCCGTTTTTCCCTAATTTTTTGAACTTTTAATATTCATTTTTCGTTATGATCTATTACATATAGAAACGCAAAAATAAAAACGAAAAGTTCAAAAAATTGGGCAAAAACGCGATTTCACACTTTCGAAATGCCCACTTTCGAATCGTCTTACTTTCGAAATGTCCACTTGCAAAATGTCTCGGACCCCGATTTTCGGAGAAAAAATTCCGACTACTCGAAGCATTTTCTGTATTGCTAATCGTTTGAGAACGATTTCCAGCACAAATTCCTTAATTTTGAGTTTTAAAAATTTGAAAAATAGCCTGAAAAGTGTATAAAATTTTCAAACATTTTTCGGTGTATTGTTCTGTTTTCAACCAAAACTCAAAATATACGGTAATCCATTTTCCTTCTTCTTCAGCAACCCTCGATTCCGATACCTGCGCCACCGTCACCCACATCCCCGCCCACTCAACAACAACCATCATCATCGGCCTCCACTGGCAACACCACATCGGACTCCGCAGCCCCTCCGGCAGCACCACCGCCATCATCTCCACGACGTTATTTCCTTCATCCGAACTTTTTGCCCAACTTCTACGCGACAGGATATCCAAGTCTAATGGGACCACCCATTCCAACGCCAGCGCCCGGAGCATCGAACGAGCAACAACATCTTCAACAACACATTCAACAACAGCAACACCATCACTTCTTCATGCAACAGCACCAACAACATCAAATTCTCGCTCAAAACGAGGCGATTCGTCGACAGTTTGAGGAGCAGTTGAGGCTCAAGGATATGGAGTTGAAGAAATTGCAGATGGAGTTGGCGCGCAGTCGCCGGGAGAACGCGTTGAATCGAAGGGAAGCAGAGGCCTACAAGACGCTCTATGATGCGGTGGGTTTATAAGCGCAAACGCAAAAGGAGAGAGGTTGCGACTGGTGGCGCAGTTGGGTATGCGCATGACCTCGGCGCGGGTGGTCGTGGGTTCGAACCCCCGTGGATCCAAAAGTTTTTTTTATGACTTTTCCCTTTTTCAGCTCAAAGGAGACAGCACTCCCTCTTCTTCTAACGTCTCATCGACCACTTCTGACACCGCCACCGACGCCAACAACAACATTATCAGCAGCAACATTCACCATCGCGGCTCCATCAAGCCACCCGCAGATAATTATTGATGCACGTTTTATCACTGTTTTATCATCCTTGTCATAGTTTTATCCTTTTGTTAGACTGTTTGCATGTTTTATAGTCTGACACTGCATGATCTCCAGGTTTTTATAATAATAAAATGTGTGCAATTTTGGGATTCGGAAATGATGCAATCGCGCTCTATTGTGAAAGCGTTTGTGTCTCAATTTTAAGAGGGAGTTCCAGGTGAAAAAAAATGTGAACAGAGCGCAATTGCATCTAGAATTGAGGGAGGTATGGAAATCTTCACATTTTCAACCAAATTGGACCCGAACTTTGAAGGAAAGACCTGAAAATAGCAAGATTTTGGAGGTGGCCTAGAATGCAATGCTAGGCCACTAGGATTATTTTTCAGGATTCTATATTACAGATTAACGAGCTGAAAATGTCAAAGATCGGAAAACTTTGAGAAGGTAAGAAACATGGCTCAATTTTCTAGAATTCTCCATCTGAAATGACCATTGTTTTTTGCAGAGCACATTTGCTTCTGTATCTTGAAGATGAAGCTCCGCCCACTTTTGATTAATGGTTATCACAAAAAAATTATGAGAATTTGATCGCAAACGGATCAGGTTTGCATGAAGATGAGTTTCCAGCATTCAATGTACAGTAATCTTTCAAGTCTTGAATTTCAGAATCTGGTGGAATGAATGCATGGATGGATTTAAAAAAGGAAGCTGAATAGACTTAGTTTGCTATCAAATTCAAACACGTTTTTCCACCTTACGTTTGATACTCAGTCAACATTGGATTTCGCTGCGAGACTCGATTTCTATTTTCAATGAAGCAAGTTGCCGTTTTTCATGTCAATATTACGTCCGTTTCGGTGTTTTCGTGTCATAAATAGGTCCATTTCATTGCAAATGCTTAAATTTTACCTAGTAAGAGATTCACGAATTCTGTTAATTTTTCGAATTCCTCACTCACCTCGAAATAATAAAGATCACTCAAACCATTTGCACCGCTTTCTTCATAATTAATGGGAAAAACTGATCCGGGACAACAACACAAAAATAACACGCCATGGGTTTTCAGGTCTCAGATTTTCAGGATCTCAAGTTTTAACGACACCGGAGTATAAGAAATCATTCACTTGGAATGCATCCCAAGTGTCCCACCGCTTATGAAGTGAAAGTGGTATCATTCGAAAGGGCATAAAAAGTTATGTAAACCTGTGCAACGAAATTTTTCTATTATGTTTGGTTCTCGAGAAAATCAACTTTTTCTGAAATTTCAACAAAATTCAAGTTTCGCGTCTTAAAATCGTCATAGCTTCCTTCAAAATTGACCAAATTTGATGAGTCAAAAAACAAAATGATTGTAATACAATGTTTTTTAAGAAATTATTTACGAATATTTTTTGAAAAATCAGCGGAGATTGTTATTCATCAAAGAGCACATGTGCGTCAGGTGCAAGTTTTTAATATCAAAAAATCTAGCCGGAGATTCTGTTTGAAAATGCTTTTATATGAAAATTCGCATCAAAATTACTATAGAAAACTTGTTTTGATAGTGTCAAAAGTCCAAAAAAAATTTTCTTGACTTGAAGAAAAATCGACTTTTTTCGAATTTTTCAAACTTTGAATTTTTTAATTAACAACGAATTTGTTATTGCAGAAGAGATATTAATTTATGTTTTTTTCACTGTTTCAGCTCTAAGAATCTGTTTTGAACATCTCATTACGTAAAGTTTGAACAATTTCTCGGCCCTCTAAACCTTGTTTATCAAAAACACGAAAGCTATCAAAAACAGGTACAGTAATCTTGCTCGGATGACTCAGTTCTGTTTTCACAATTTGTTCACTCACTAAATCAAGTCTGGGCTTTATTTTAAACTCACTTTAATATATCTTGACTGAAAAAAAATGTTGTTTCTGATGACACTAAATTTGCCAACTTTACCAGTTTTCGAGTAAAAATTGGTTTGAGATAGTGTTCTGAAATTGTGTCTGCATGAAAGCTTTACATTTTTTTAGTTTATTCAAAAAGCAACCCCAACAAAAAATATCATTTTTCAGTAAAAATCGACGTCCCAAAGTGACGCCTAAAATCGCTCATTCAGGTCAACTGCGTGGGGGTGTCACTTTGGGACGTCGATTTTTACTGAAAAATGATATTTTTTGTTGGGGTTGCTTTTTGAATAAACTAAAAAAATGTAAAGCTTTCATGCAGACACAATTTCAGAACACTATCTCAAACCAATTTTTACTCGAAAACTGGTAAAGTTGGCAAATTTAGTGTCATCAGAAACAACATTTTTTTTCAGTCAAGATATATTAAAGTGAGTTTAAAATAAAGCCCAGACTTGATTTAGTGAGTAAACAAATTGTGAAAACAGAACTGAGTCATCCGAGCAAGATTACTGTACCTGTTTTTGATAGCTTTCGTGTTTTTGATAAACAAGGTTTAGAGGGCCGAGAAATTGTTCAAACTTTACGTAATGAGATGTTCAAAACAGATTCTTAGAGCTGAAACAGTGAAAAAAACATAAATTAATATCTCTTCTGCAATAACAGATTCGTTGTTAATTAAAAAATTCAAAGTTTGAAAAATTCGAAAAAAGTCGATTTTTCTTCAAGTCAAGAAAATTTTTTTTGGACTTTTGACACTATCAAAACAAGTTTTCTATAGTAATTTTGATGCGAATTTTCATATAAAAGCATTTTCAAACAGAATCTCCGGCTAGATTTTTTGATATTAAAAACTTGCACCTGACGCACATGTGCTCTTTGATGAATAACAATCTCCGCTGATTTTTCAAAAAATATTCGTAAATAATTTCTTAAAATACATTGTATTACAATCATTTTGTTTTTTGACTCATCAAATTTGGTCGATTTTGAAGGAAGCTATGACGATTTTAAGACGCGAAACTTGAATTTTGTTGAAATTTCAGAAAAAGTTGATTTTCTCGAGAACCTAACATAATAGAAAAATTTCGCTGCACTGGTTTACATAACTTTTTATGCCCTTTCGAATGATACCACTTTCACTTCATAAGCGGTGGGACACTTGGGATGCATTCCAAGTCAGTTGCAGAAAAAAATAGCATAGTTCCAAAAAATTTGTGTTTAATTCCAATGATTGTCGAAAATAGTACTACTTTTCAAAATAACTCCATGAAATGTTTTTTTCAACTATTTTGTTATTTTTCAAAAACTGACAAAAAAAATAAAATATAATGAAGTAAAATCATAAATTCTTTTGTTCCTCAAACTCATTTGAAACGAGGTATCAGCTAAGAAATATGTCTCCAGTACAAAAAAGAGGATTTTTCGGGAGCTTGTAACTTGTGAGATACACCAACTTTACTTCTCTATAATCTTCATATCTTTTCAACTTTTTTGCACGCACCGAATTTTTTTCTCCAATTCAGTTTTTTTGGACAATATGGAGGTTCTTATTTTCTTGCCTTTTCTTACCCTCTACCACCTTTTTTTTAAATTTTCCCCCTAATCCATGATTTTCGATAACTCCCGTTTGATTTTTCGTCATAACCGTTTTCTTCAACCTTCTTCACTTTTTTCTTTTCTTTTTCCTCCCGTTGTTCGTTTGTTTCTAATCAGCATATACATTTTTTCAGACATGCAACGACCAGAGAGCGAGCCACAACCAGGACCATCACAGGAACCCGGGTCAGATGTGCGGAGGCAGATCGAGGAGAAGCTCTTCGAGAGATTCTCGGAACCAGAGTTGAGAAGTTTATTGAGGCCATCGGAAGACCAAAACGCAGTGAGTTTGATATTTATTTTGTGGGGCATGAAATTGTGCTCCATTGAACTTTCAAATAGTCTCTAATAGAGCGACACCGGACCAACAAGGTAGTAACCCTAATTTTGACAACATCCTCAATTTTCTAAAGGTCATATTTAGTACGTTTTGTAACTGAGAAAGGAAATTGAGGTCGTACGGTCTTCCAAAACTCGGACTTCTGGATGTCGCTCTATTGAAGGTTTTAAGTTAGATATTTTAAAATCTCCTGGAACACAATTTTCTTTCAGATCATCCAACGACTGGCCACAGCTGGATTGGAAGTCTTGGACTTCCTGACGGACGCCTTCGAAATCCAGATGCAGATTTTGAATGTAGAAAATAGGGACATCACAAAGAAGAATTTGGAGCTCGAGAAGGAAGTGGAAGAACTGAAGAAGAAAGCGGACGATCTTGAGAGGACCTCGATGAATCATCTAAGCGAGTTAGAAGAAGCCAAAAGAAAGAGCGATGCTCAACAGATTGAAATCGATGAAGCGGTTCAAGAAAAGTATAAAGCTTTGGATGAGAGGAAGAAGATGGCGAAGGATTTCGAGCAAATCCGCGAAGAGCTTCAAAAGGCCAAAGAAGAAATCGAGAAGCTCAAGAAGAAAGAATCGGAGACGGATGAACTCTGTTCGAAACTGGCCGAAATGAAAATCGATTTGGAGCGAAAAGTTCAAGAGGAAAATGTTAAAGAGAAAGAGCTCCGGGAACTCAAGATTGATAGGAAGATGTACGAAGCGAAGCTCATCAAGGCTGCAGCAGATCTGGAGCAGAAGGATAAGGAGCTCCAGAAACTCAATGCTGACTTGGCAGCAGCTAATTCGAAAATGGAGCAGATGGAAAAAGACTTGGAGCAAATGGAACAGCGGAAGGATCAAGAACTTAAGGGTGCCAAGGAGGAAATTGAGAAGCTGAACCAGTATATCGCTTCTGCGGCTCAAAAAGTCAATGAATCTTCTCAAAGAGAAGGTGCATTGGCTCAACAAAATGAAGAACTGACTGCTGAACTAATAAAACTGGTAATTTATTTGTTTGAGAAATTGACTGGGATGAGAATGACTTTTTCAGCAACAAGAACGAATGGAGCAAGAGAATCGAAATGCTGAGCTGCAACGTCAACTTGATGCCGTCAGAGCCGAGAACCAAGAGGCGAAGATACAACAAGACAAAACAATCGAAGAGTTGAAAGCAATTATCGCGTCACAGGATGCCAATCGAATTCACTTGGAGTCAAGAATAAGGGAGATTCAAGTGAGTTTGCAGTCATTTTTTAAATTGTACTCAAACATCCGGAAGTTACGAAAATAACAATATTTTTGCATAAAACTCGAGAAAATCGATTTTCAATTCGCGAACTTACATTTTTTCTAAACTATTTCAAAAAATGTAGAATTTTTCAGTGATTCGAATGCGCCTAAAATCGCTGCTCAAAACAGACTTTGAAGCGAGTTATGAGCGTTCAAAGTTTCAGTGAGAGACACAGACACTGTCTCGTTTCTCTGCGCCTCTCCGACAGCGAGAGTGTCTGCTTTCTCTGCGTCTCTCCAGAAACTTCAAACGCTTATAAAACGTTTCATACTTGGTTTTGAGCATCAATATTAGGTGCATTCGAATCAGCGAAAAATTCTACATTTTTAAAAATAGGTTAGAGGAAAGTTAGTTGAAAATCTATTTTTTTCGATTTTTATGCAAAAATATTGAAATTTTTGTGTCAGGAGCAAGAACGAATGGAGCACGAGAATCGCAACGCTGAACTTCAGCGACAACTTGAGGCCGTCACAGCAGAGAATCAAACGACGAAGATACAGCAAGACAAAACAATCGAAGAGTTGAAAGCATTTATCGCATCACAGGATGACCATCGAATTGCCTTGGAGTCAAGAATGAGGGAGATTCAAGTGAGTTTGCAGTCATTTTATTTAGGAAAATAACACATTTTTTGCATAAAAATCGATAAAACTCGAGAAAATCGATTTTCAAATCGCGAACTTGCATTTTTCAAACCTATTTCACAAAAAAAATGTAGAATTTTTCAGTGATTCGAATGCACATAATATCGCTACTTAAAACACACTTTGAAGCGAGTTATGAGCGTTTAAAGTTTCAGTGAGAGACTCAGACACTGCATCGTTTCTCTGCGTCTCTCCGACAGCGAGAGTGTCTGCTTTCTCTGCGTCTCTCCAGAAACTTCAAACGCTTATAAAACGTTTCATACTTGGTTTTGAGCATCAATATTAGGTGCATTCGAATCAGCGAAAAATTCTACATTTTTATAAATAGGTTAGAGAAAAGTTAGTTGAAAATCGATTTTTTTCGATTTTTATGCAAAAATATTGAAATTTTTGTTTCAGGAGCAAGAACGAATGGAGCACGAGAATCGGAACGCTGAACTTCAGCGACAACTTGAGGCCGTCACAGAAGAGAATCAAACGACGAAGATACAGCAAGACAAAACAATCGAAGAGTTGAAAGCAATTATCGCATCACAGGATGACCATCGAATTGCCTTGGAGTCAAGAATTAGGGAGATTCAAGTGAGTTTGCAGTCATTTTATTTACGAAAATAACACATTTTTTTGCATAAAAATCGATAAAACTCGAGAAAATCGATTTCCAAATCGCAAATTTGCATTTTCAAGCCTAGTTTCAAGCGCCTAAAATCGCTGCTCAAAACACACTTTGAAGCGAGTTATGAGCGTTTAAAGTTTCAGTGAGAGAGACGCAGACACTGCATCGTTTCTCTGCGTCTCTCCGACAGCGAGAGTGTCTGCGTTGTCTGCGTCTCTTGCTAAAACTTCAAACGTTTATAAAACGTTTTTAACTTGTTTTTGAGCAGCGATATTAGGTGCGTTCGAATCAGCGAAAAATTCTACATTTTTTGAAATAGGTTTTTTAAAAATCCGTTGAAAATCGATTTTTTACGATTTTTTAAAAAATATTGTAATTTTCGTAAATACTAGGATTGGGACGATAATTTGAGTTCACATATAAAGTAATTGTAATCCTAATTTAAGGAGATCAACAATGAGGAGCAGCTGGCCATGAAAGATGAGAACCAGAGCCTCCACGAGAATCTCAAAGAGCAATATAAAAAAGTGGCGGAACTCGAGAAGGTCATGGACAAGCAACACAAAGATGGCAAAGAAAAGAGCGACAAATTGACCGAACTTGTGGAAACCCTGCAGGGAAAAAATGAATTGATGAAGAAGGCACTCGAGGAGAAAACCGAAAAAGTGGAGGAACTCGAGAAATCCATGGAGCAGCTGAAAGAAGAACTGAAAATCGTCAAAGATCGAGCAGAGAAAGAAAAAAAGGACGCTGAGGGACGCGAGACGATGGCAAAACGAGTACTGAATAAGGCAATAGAAGGATTCAACGAAAAAGATGATGAGCTTCAGAAACTGAAGAAATATTGCCAAGAGCACCTCCCATTCAGAAATCAAAATGATCAAAGTGCAGCTAGTATTGTGGTAAAAAATTTCCTATAGATTTTCTATAGTCTCTCTGTCAATCTTTTGCGGAGACTAAAGCTACAAATCCAATTAGCAAACTTTTCCTTGCATTTTTTGAATTATCGTTTTTTGAATTATCGAATTGCATCGTTTCTCTGCGTCTCTCCGACAGCGAGAGTGTCTGATTCTCTGCGTCTCTTGCTAAAACTTCAAACGTTTATAAAACGTTTTTAACGTTTTTAACTTGTTTTTGAGCAGCGATATTAGGTGCATTCGAAACAGCGATAAATTCTATATTTTTTTGAAATAGGTTAGAAAAAAGTCAGTTGAAAATCGATTTTTTACGATTTTTGGGCAAAAATATTGTTTTTTTTTGTGAATACTAGAATTGGGACGATCATTCGAGTATAAATAATTGTAATCCTACTTTAAGGACCTCAACGATGTGGTAAAGCTCGCCATGAAGAATGAGAATCAGAGCCTTCAGAAGGATCTCGAAGAGCAAAAGAAAAAAGTGGCGGAACTCGAGAAGGCCATCGTTGCAAAGAATGCGGCCATGGACAAGCAACACAAAGATGCCAAGGAAAAGAGCGACGAATTGGATCAACTTGTGAAAGAAATGGAGACAAAAAATGAATTGATGAAGAAGGCACTCGAGGAGAAAACCGAAAAAGTGGAGGAACTCGAGAAATCCATGGAGCAGCTGAAAGAAGAACTGAAAATCGTCAAAGATCGAGCAGAGAAAGAAAAAAAGGACGCTGAGGGACGCGAGACGATGGCAAAACGAGTACTGAATAAGGCAATAGAAGGATACAACGAAAAAGATGATGAGCTTCAGAAGCTGAAGAAATATTGCCAAGAGCACCTCACATTCAGAAATCAAAATGATCAAAGTGCAGCTAGTATTGTGGTAAAAAATTTCCTATAGATTTCCTATAGTCTCTCTGTCAATCTTTTGCGGAGACTAAAGCTACAAATCCAATTAGCAAAATTTTCCTTGCATTTTTTGAATTATCGAATTGCATCGTTTCTCTGCGTCTCTCCGACAGCGAGAGTGTCTGATTCTCTGCGTCTCTTGCTAAAACTTCAAACGTTTATAAAACGTTTTTAACTTGTTTTTGAGCAGCGATATTAGGTGCATTCGAAACAGCGATAAATTGTATATTTTTTTGAAATAGGTTAGAAAAAAGTCAGTTGAAAATCGATTTTTTACGATTTTTGGGCAAAAATATTGTTTTTTTTTGTGAATACTAGAATTGGGACGATCATTCGAGCATAAATAATTCTAATCCTACTTTTAGGACCTCAACGATGCGGAAAAGCTCGCCATGAAGAATGAGAATCAGAGCCTCCAGAAGGATCTCGAAGAGCAAAAGAAAAAAGTGGCGGAACTCGAGAAGGCCATCGTTGCAAAGAATGCGGCCATGGACAAGCAACACAAAGATGGCAAAGAAAAGAGCGACAAATTGACCGAACTTGTGGAAACCCTGCAGGGAAAAAATGAATTGATGAAGAAGGCACTCGAGGAGAAAACCGAAAAAGTGGAGGAACTCGAGAAATCCATGGAGCAGCTGAAAGAAGAACTGAAGATCGTCAAAGATCGAGCAGAGAAAGAAAAAAAGGACGCTGAGGGACGCGAGACGATGGCAAAACGAGTACTGAATAAGGCAATAGAAGGATACAACGAAAAAGATGATGAGCTTCAGAAGCTGAAGAAATATTGCCAAGAGCACCTCCCATTCAGAAAAAAATCAGATCAAAGTGCAGCTAGTATTGTGGTAAAAAATTTTCTCAAAATAGTACCAAACTATCAAAACTTTTCCAGGACGAGAGAGAACTTGCCCCTCTCGAGATGGACACCGCAACAGAAGCCAGCACATCTCGAGGAACAACTGCTCCAGTGACTCCTCAAGCAAGTTATGAGCCGTCAGCCAAAAGGGTCAAGGTAGACTTTCTAAGTTCCAAAAAATTGCATATTCTTGTGATTTTTCAGATGAACGAGTCAAAAACAATGACGTTACCGGCGGAGAATCAAACGGAGCAAGATGAGCAGTCAACAAGAGAAAGATCAACAAGCAGATCAGAGCCAAATGACACTCCGCACAGACCCATGCGTGACAGGCGTGGAAGAGTGAGTTTGTTGGGTTTTTTCACTCTTGGATTTCTGAATTCTTGTATTCTTGGATTCTTGGATTCTTGGATTCTTGGATTCTTGGATTCTTGGATTCTTGGATTCTTGGATTCTTGGATTCTTGGATTCTTGGATTCTTGGATTCTTGGATTCTTGGATTCTTGAATTCTTGGATTCTTGGATTCTTGGATTCTTGGATTCTTGGATTCTTGGATTCTTGAATTCTTGGATTCTTGGATTCTTGGATTCTTGGATTCTTGGATTCTTGGATTCTTGGATTCTTGGATTCTTGGATTCTTGGATTCTTGGATTCTTGGATTCTTGGATTCTTGGATTCTTGGATTCTTGGATTCTTGGATTCTTGGATTCTTGGATTCTTGGATTCTTGGATTCTTGGATTCTTGGATTCTTGGATTCTTGGATTCTTGGATTCTTGGATTCTTGGATTCTTGGATTCTTGGATTCTTGGATTCTTGGATTCTTGGATTCTTGGATTCTTGGATTCTTGGATTCTTGGATTCTTGGATTCTTGGATTCTTGGATTCTTGGATTCTTGGATTCTTGGATTCTTGGATTCTTGGATTCTTGGATTCTTGGATTTCTGAATTCTTGTATTCTTGGATTCTTGGATTCTTGGATTCTTGGATTCTTGTATTCTTGGATTCTTGGATTCTTGGATTCTTGGATTCTTGGATTCTTGGATTCTTGGATTCTTGGATTCTTGGATTTCTGAATTCTTGTATTCTTGGATTCTTGGATTCTTGGATTCTTGGATTCATGGATTCTTGGATTCTTGGATTCTTGGATTCTTGGATTCTTGGATTCTTGGATTCTTGGATTCTTGGATTCTTGGATTCTTGGATTCTTGGATTCTTGGATTCTTGGATTCTTGGATTCTTGGATTCTTGGATTCTTGGATTCTTGGATTCTTGGACTCTTGGATTCTTGGATTCTTGGATTCTTGGATTCTTGGATTCTTGGATTCTTGGATTCATGGATTCTTGGATTCTTGGATTCTTGGATTCTTGGATTCTTGGATTCTTGGATTCTTGGATTCTTGGATTCTTGGATTCTTGGATTCTTGGATTCTTGGATTCTTGGATTCTTGGATTCTTGGATTCTTGGATTCTTGGATTCTTGGCTTCTTGGATTCTTGGAGTCTTGGAGTCTTGGATTCTTGGATTCTTTGGATTCCGATACTGATCAAAGTAGCCGTTACCACTTTTCAGATATGATTACTCATCATAAAACTTACAGGAACATTCACAAGAACGTTGAGCCGTGGAATTGACAAAATTCCTGAGAAGAATTCACTCCGCCACCGTTCCAACCGCTCCAATTTTCTCATCAGTCTTTAAATGTTCGTGACCAACTTTTCTTGAACTTTTTTCATATCATTTCTCGATTCTCTGTTCCCAACATCTCATTCTCAGTTCATTTCAAAAATGCTTCCAAAAATACCATAATTTCCAATCTTCGAAAATCCGTATCAAATCTCAATCCCGATCAGTTCTCGCTTTTTCTCTCCGTTCCAAAACCTTCAGAACGGTTTCCAATGCTAATTTCCTCAATCCTCAACTTTTCTCAATAGGTTCCAAAACTCTCATTCTCAATTCATATCAAAAATTCTTCCGAAAAATCCTAAAATGGAACCGAAATTCTAAACTTCAAAAATCTCTCTGAAATGTTCCCGCTTTCTACTGGTTTCAAAACCCTACAAAAAGGTTTTCAAAATGTAAAACTCTCCTCGAAATCTTGAGATGTTATTGTTCCTCTTTTGTTCAATTATCGTTATATGTTTTGTTTTTTGTTAATAATGAGAATGTTCTATTGTTTTTTTAAATAAATTTCCAATCACCTTTTCTCTTATCTTGTATTTGTTCTTATTGTTGAAATGTGTCAACTGTTCCATATTTTGTTTGCGAGTTTGATCAAGATGAATACATTTGAGAAGGTTAAAATGTAAAGCTGACTAGAAACTCTAAAAACTAGAAATTTAATGAGACAGATTTTTTTGTACCTAAAACCATAAGAAGAACAAAATTTTAGAGACACAAGTACCTTACAGAACCGACTACAAAACACATGCGTATCAGTTGTGTAGATAAGACAAAAAACCAAAGTGTATTGAAAGTGTAGATAACGTAGGAGGCGTCTATAAATATAGAGGGTGAGGACACTAACCAAGACCAAAAAATGTCTCTGCGCCGTTTCCCGAACGCCTCGAATGTCTCTTCGGAAATTCTCGGAGAGCATTTGAAGTTTCAAAATGGACGAGAGGCACAGAATCGATTCTTGAAAGCTGCGCTAACTGAAATTCAATCTACGTATTGTCCGGAGGAGCCGAAGAAGCATGGATTGCCGACGGATACTATCTTGAATATCTATGACAAGTGGGGACACGGAATGTTCGGAATGATTCTGACGTCGAATGTGTTGGTGGATCCGGTGAGTGGGGTTTTGGAAAATTAGAAAGCGTTAGAGATATTTTTGATGTAAGCTTGGCAAAAAGTCCCAAAATTAAATTCTGAATTTTCCTTTTTTTCCGGCGTTTTTTGTACTCCTCGTGGACAAGTACTCATAGAGGATTGTCCGAAGCGACTTGTAGCTCAAAGACTGAATTAGATTTTGTTTTTGGATTCGTGGATTCTTGGATTCTTGGATTCTTGGATTCTTGGATTCTTGGATTCTTGGATTCTTGAATTCTTGGATTCTTGGATTCTTGTATTCTTGGATTATTTATTTCTTTATTTCTTTGACCACTCTGTTTTCAGACCAATCTTGAAGCCGCTGGAAACGCGATCATCTTCCAAGAAGGCGATTCCCATGAGCGTCGTGCTCTCTTCACCCACTGGGCCAAACTCATGAAACAAGACGGAGCTCTTGCAGTGATGCAACTTTCACATGCAGGGCGTCAAACTCCTGAATTTGTCAATCCTCAACCATGGTCGGCATCTGATATTCAACTAGTCTCCGGAGTTCGTTTCACGACTTATGGAAAGCCCAAGGCCTTGACGACGGAGCAAGTAAAGACAGAGGTGGTCGATCGATTTGTGTACGCCGCCAAGTACGCTTATGAATGTGGATTCGATGGAATCCAGCTACACGCTGCTCACGGATACCTCCTAGCTCAATTCACCTCGCCCACCACGAACAAGAGAACTGACAAGTATGGAGGATCCCTGGAAAACCGGCAGAGATTGATTTTGGAGATTTACGATGCGATTCGAGCGGAGATTCCAGTTTCCACTGGATTCCTAGTAGGAATCAAGACGAATTCTGTGGAGTTTCAAGCGGAAGGAACAACTTTGGAAGAGGGGAAGGAAATGTGTAGGGTTTATGAGGAGAAGGGTTTCGATTTCGTGGAACTGTCTGGAGGGACTTATGAGAAGATGGCGTTCAATTATGAAAGAGAGTCAACCAAGAGACGGGAGGCGTTCTTCTTGGAGTTTGCGGAGCAGGTAATCCCTAGATTCATGAAACGGCTTTTTTTATATTTCGATTGTAGATCCGCCCAGTATTCAAAAACACTATCGTCTACCTTACCGGAGGATTCCGTACAGTAGGTGCTATGGTGGACGCTATTACTTCAAATGCTACCCAAGGAATTGGCCTGGGACGTCCGATAACTGCCGAGCCAGATTTGCCGAAGAAAATTCTGAAGGGTTCAGTACCATCTGCAGTTCAGGATTGCTTTGATCTGAATAACATCTCGGCATCGGCAATGGCGAGTGGAACTCAGATGGGACAGATGGGAAGGACTTGCATGAAAGTGGCGAAGGGAAAGTGAGTTAACAAGAAATTTTGTTTTAGTTGAATGAAGAACAGGGCTGTCAAACGGCCGCCCGTGAGCCGCGGCTTAACGTCGTGATTTGAAAATCTGCCTCTGTGGTCTACATGAACTTTGGGACCGCGGCCCATCAAGGCCGTGAACTGACAGCCTTGATGAAGGATCCAGTCTACAAACATAATTTCAAACTTGTGCTCAAAAAGAAGCCTACGCCTGATCCTTGATTTCGCATCCAAACATAAAAGAGTCTTCATATAACCAATAATTTTCTTTTTCAGTGTCATGCACCAGATCACCGATTTCAGTTGTGAGGAAACCGTTCAAAAGTATTTCGAAGCTCTTGATGTGCACTTGCAACAGGCCGCGAAAGATGTGATGGATGGGAAACGACCAAAAGCTATTATTGTTTTTGAGTGATTTTTTGTACTTTTTTTCGCTGAATAAACTTACATTTATTTTTATTTATATTTTTGTTTGATATAGGTAGATACTGCAACAATTGTATTTCGTTTGAGAATTTTCGACTGGAACAGGTTTTTAGCATCTGAAAATTTTGAACATCTAATTTCGTGTGTTGAAAAGTGAACTCATTCGACTTTTTGTGGCCAACCAGTTTTAAAACGTTTCTTTTGTAGTTGAAAAGATTTTCGAACGAACACTTCTACGAAGACGATAGGTCAACTTTGACTGCCTGAAAAAGTGGTTTCCAAATATCCGATTCTTCTGAAATTTGGTGGGTGTATAGAACTACTTAAGAACTCTATTTCTGTAGTTGACTACTTTTTTATAGGACAAAAATCCAGTTAGTTAGGCCAATTTGAATGGCATCACCTCGAAGTTCGTCTCATTTTGGAGCATCTGGCTTCCATGCGACTTAACTTCCTAGATAGTGGTTCTATGAAAAAGTTGTCAACTACAAAAATAGAGTTCTAGAGTTGCTCTATACATCCGCAAAATTAAAAAAAAAATCGGATATCTGAAAACCATTTTTTCAGATACTCAAAGTTGCTCTATTTCCACTGAAAAAATCTCGAAACTCGCTAACTTATGCTCGGTGCTGGAGGTCGTCCTACTCCACGATTTCCTCCAATATTGTGTCTCTAATTAATGAAAAACAAAACTGTACATTTCATTTTTCTCAATTTGAGTTTGGTGAACTTTCTGACATTTTTCATAATCATACACGATATCAAAACTAACTTGTTTTTTTCGAACACAAAAACATTTAACTCTTGATCAACTTTTTCGTATACTTTGATCGATTACCTTGTTCTTATCATAGTTGTCAAAAAAATCTCTAATCTCTTTTTTTTCTACCGACAGATACCACATACACTGACAATGACTACAACTGATACGCGCGTGTCAAATGTAGTTGGTTTGTTTTCAGAAAAGTAATAATTGAAATTTGGATTTTTAAAACTGAAGGGATTAACCTAATAATAAAAAAGATAAAAAACTACTGTAAAAACATAGAAAATACAGTAATAATAAGCACACTTATGTGTGGTTCGAGTTTTTTTCAGAATTGTTGTTAACTACAATGTTACTTGTTTTGTATTACTTAATGTCATCATTTAACGACTTCTTGATAAGGAATCTGTATATAAGAAGGTTATTAGCTACTGTAGACAAACGATGAAGTTTTTCATTCTTTTATTATCAATTTTACCCTCTATTTTCCCAAAGAATATTCTGATTTTCAACCCAATCCACGGATTCAGTCATGTCAAGTTTATGAGCACTCTAGCTGATGTCATAGCGGATCATGGGCACAATGTGGTGGGTTTTTTCATTTGAAGAATTGAAAAAAGGTTAATCAAAACTTAAAATTCAGACAATATTCCAACCGTTCCATCGAGCACTGAAAAATATTGATGGTCTTCAGAAGAACAAGAATATCGAAATTCTCAACTACTATCCAGACCACTACGAGGAACTTGAAAAGAGTCAGACTCAATCTACTTCAATGTTTTGGGACTTTTATTTAGCGAATAATTGGATACTTCAAACCTTCACAATGTCAAATGCATTGGCAAGGGATTACAGAAGGACTGCAATTCGTGAGCTGAATTTTTTGGAAAAGAAATTGGATAAATATCGAAATAAAGTTTCAGAAGTTTTGAAGGACAAGAAAGTATTGGAAGAATTGAGAAAGCGGAAATTTGATGTAATGTTGTGTGAAGCATTTGAGCTCAGCGGGTTTTGTGAGTTTTTTTTCATTCGAGAGAAGTTTTTGCAATTTCGATAGATTTGGCAACCTTTTTTGTTAACTCTAATTTTGAACATTTTCAATTGTCAGGGGAGGTTAGATTTAGTTCAATTTAAGAGCCGCATTTTGGAGGAAAATTTAACCGGCCGACCGGCTGGCCGCGGCTTGGGCCGTGGTAGGTTGTTATGGTTGAGGCCGGTCTTCCATAACCGAGGCATCCGACTGGTCAGCTGGTGCGACGGCTCGGTCGGCGGTCGCTCGGCATTCGCCGTTTTTCGACCGACCGAAATGGAACCCTTAGTTCGATTCTTCTAGCAAAGGCTGCCCGCGGCGGCCGGCGGCATTCTAGTTCGGGAAACCTACGGCGGTCGAACGACACCGAGCCTTCTTGATCCAAGGAGCTTGTTTTCGAAAGGAGGGCCGGATTCCACAACGGCTCTAGCCGAGGTCGACCGCGGCGGCCTTTCTTTTAGCCAAATTTAACGTTCCCATTTTCAGACGTCGCTCACCTTCTCAACATCACAACTATCCCTACCATGTCCGCGGTACGTTCCCCTCCATTCAATGAACTTTTCGGACAACCCTCTGTTCTTGGGTACACTTCTAACCGCCATGGCTTTCTGGATAGGCTTTACGAAGTCTACGAGAATTTCTTCTGGGACAAATTGTTGACCCGGATGGCTGATCTACAGTACTCCTACATTAGGGAAGCCATTGGCCACCATGTGCCGAATTGGAGGGATCTTGTAAGAGAGTCACCGATTTTTATAACTAACTCAAATCCATATTTGGATTTTGCGATACCAACGACTCCGACGATTGTGAGTGTTGGAGGGATTACGATGAAACAGAAAAATATAGAACCACTTCTTGAGGAATACCAGAAGATACTAGAGGACCGAGAATCTACAGTATTGATTTCCTTCGGCTCAGTTGTGAAATCCTCTGAAATGCCAGAGGCCTTCAAGGATGGTCTTATCAAGATGTTTGAAGCACTTCCGGATGTCACGTTTATTTGGAAATATGAGAAGGATGATCTGAAGAAACTCCCAAAAAATGTCCATTTGAAAAAATGGGTACCCCAGCCTGCTCTTCTAGCTGATAACCGAGTCAAAGTTTTTGTAACTCATGGAGGATTGGGAAGTACTATGGAGGTGGCCTACTCTGGGAAACCGGCACTCGTGGTACCAGTGTTTGCGGATCAATATGACAATGCAAGAATGTTGGCGAGACATGGAGGAGCTGTGGCTTATGATAAATTTGAGTTGAAGGATGGAGAGAAGTTGGCAGGGATAGTAAGGGATCTGGTGGAGAATTTGAAGTACAAGGAGAACGCTGAACAACTTTTGGAGGTATTGAAGAACCAGCCATTTGATCCTAAGCAAAATTTGATGAGGCATTTGGAGTTGGCGATGAGGTAATGTTGCGACATTTCGAAAGTGTGACGTTTCGAAAGCAAAAGTTTCAAACTTGCGAAACGCCACACTTTCCAAATGTCTCATTTAGAAATGTCGCGGAGCCAGGTTTTGATGTCTTTAGATTCAGGCTGATGTATTTTCAGGTTTCCAAAACTGCGATCACAAATTCCCCTTCACAGGGGACTCATTGCTCACTATTATTTAGATGTAGTTGGATTTTTGATTTCTATTGGGATTTTTGTGATGTGGATTGTTTTTAGGATAATGTCCAAAATAGTGAGTAGTATTTCTGTGAGAAAAGTTAAGGAACATTGATTCAATAAATTTTTATTTTTTAATCTGATCTATTCGAAATTCTAGAGATAAACTGATTGATTTTTGAAAACTGTATTTTGAATTTTTGATTTTTTTTTGTCATTTTTGAATATAATCGTCCCAATTCCAGTATTTACGAAAATAACAATATTTTTCAAATTAAAATCGATAGAACTCTAGAAAATTGGCATCCGCGATGTTTAGATAGCAGACACTTCGAAAGTGTGACGTTTCGCAAGCATATGATACTTCATTGAACAACTAAGACGCGCACTGAAAGAAACATTTTTTCCCGGAATGGTTTGAAATTTTCGTTTTCGAAACGTCGCTTTTCGCAAATTCATCAATTTCGCAAATTCATCATTGTCGAAATGTCGTACTTTCGAAACGTCGTATTTGCGAAACGCCACACTTTCGAAATGTCTCGAAGCCGAATTCTGATATTCCTATCGTGAAATGACACTTTTTCTAATTTACTTTAAAATTTCAGTACAAAAATATTTAAATCGTCTAGAAATTTTTTAAGTCAAAAAAATTCAGCAAGGCGCGAAATATCTCATTTTGAATCCATTCATTTTGTGCGGTATCACAATATAGACATGATCCCTTTATTAATTACTCGTTTCCCTTATAACCGACATTTCCACTAACAAATTCCTCTTCTCTTCCTTATCATAAACCAATGAGATATCCCTAACTTTTTGCATGATCCCCAGAGCTTTTTGTACTCCTTGAAGCAACATCATAATTTGTCCAACTCTCAGAGAATAATCGATTTTTAATTGTAGATTCTTTTCGTAATTAGTGAATTCTTCAAAAATTCTGAATCTCATTTGTTTGCAAATTTGAATGCACTCATCGGATTGGTTTGGGATGCCTGGAAACTTGTACGGTTTTGGAGAAATGGATATTTTAAGAGTCATACCGAAATCCCAAAAAATCAATGCTGTAATGAATAAAAATTCATTTAGGTCCAATTTTACTTCTTTTACTTGCCTCCTTAGCACCTGATAGTTTTGAATCCAGTATGGTTCCATTAGTCTGAAAATTAATTTTTTTGGTAATTCTGAAATTAAATTTCTGAATCTCACACTTTCATAGAATCCGCAACTTTATCGTTTTGGTCATCTGAATCTTGATAAAAACTATCCAAATTCTTTCTGTCAATATAATCTCCATTTACCATAAGGAAAAGTTCACTTTCTGAAACAAAAAAATTTTGAAAAAATTTAAACCGTTTCAAACCTTGAGACCTATAAGCACCATCCATTAGGGCATATGGCACTAAAAAGTGGGCTCCAAGAATTTGCTTTTGCTCTTTTGAAATCGGAGTTATTGATCGGAAAAAGTTGGATAAATGTTTCTCAATTAGGACTATATCAATGGTGCAAGTTTCATTGAGAATTTTGTAGTTTGCTCTTCGTGGGATTCGCTTCTGAAACAAAGCTAGGATTTTTGAGACCGCGACTTTTCGTGACCACCCATTTCGCAACTAGGACGTTTTGTAACCAAAAAATCCGCCCTAGAGGCTCACTTTCTAGAGATGCAGTACTAGACGAAATGAATGACGTTTACAGTTGAAATAGGTCCACTAGGACGTTTCACAACCGACCATTTGGCAACTAGGACGTTTCGCAACTGGTCATTTAGTAACTTGGATGTTTCGCAACCAATAAATCTAGTCGTTGCGCCCTTTGAATGTCTGAAAAAGGGGTTTTCAGATTTCCGATTTTTCTGAAACTTTGCAGATGTATAGAGCAACTCAAGAACTCTATTTTTGTAATTGACAACTTTTTCATGAAACCACAATCCAGTTAGTTAAGTCGCGTGGAAGCCAAAAGGTCCTAAAATTATACATCCGAGGTGTAGTCAGTCAACTTGGCATAACTGACTGGATTGTGGTCCTATGAAAAAGTTGTCAATTACAAAAATAGAATTCAGGAGATGCTCTATCTGGAAGCCGCTTTTTGAGATTCTCCAATTTATTTCAACTCAGGACGCCATTTCACGCATTTATTATGCGCAATACTGTAGATGTGCATTCGAGCTCAAAAAACGTAATAATAAAATCTTTTCCTGGCTGAGTATCAAACGTTTAACGAGTGTAATGTTCAAATTGAAAATACTCACCCCTTTCTTGAATACCTCATTCCTAGCCTCGTCCAACTTCGAATAAGCCTCCTTCATCTGATCCAATAAACTATGCTCAATCCAGGGACTTGTCTCTAGCTCAGATTTCAATGGTACTCTTGACATCACTGCACACGTTCTCATCCCAATTTGAATACATTTTTCATATCGACATGAAGGGCAGAGACGTCGCAAAAGTTGATTCTCGACGTTACATCTTCCAGCACATCGACATGAAGGATTCAACTTTCCGGACACCACTTTTCGTCGGAAGAATGCGGCGCAGGCTCTAGAAAAGTTATAATTTAGAACACAATTTGAGTATGAAAACTTCAGTAACTGATAATATTGCAATTATTTTTAAATTCGACACACAATTTTTTTTCAAATTTTCCCAACTCACATACACGAAAGAGCACCAAAATGCATAGAATCCGCCGCCTCACCACAAACTCCACATGTTTGCGAACTTGAGCTTTCCATCGGCCTTTTTGATAAAAAGATCAAAAAATTCCAACTGAAAAACGAAAAATAAAAAGTTGTCACTTATCTCCCGATAGTTGTAGTGAAAAAGAATCATTGAAGACAAACGCAAACAGTCTAGTCGAGTTGTAGTGTAACAAGAGATGAAAAATTGAGACGCAGAACGAGAGAGAAAATAGAAAAAAAGGAGACCGGTTTTTCACACAGAAAGAGGCACATGTTAACAATGAGTTATTGTTCACGAGGAGTACAAAGAGCTCACGGGCTTTATGGGCCGCGGACGGTGGGCCCGCCTAAACCTCTAAGCCTAAGCCTAAGCATCTAAGCCTCTAAGCCTAGACCTTTAAGCCTAAGCCTCTAAGCCTAAGCCTCTAAGCCTAAGCCTCTAAGCCTAAGCCTCTAAGCCTAAGCCTCTAAGCCTTGAAGCCTCGCCGGCCGTGTGACATCCTTGACCATGACAAAAGTGTCTGAAAATACCATCAAGAATCTTTATTTCAAAATGTACAAATATTCAAAATTCCAACAATTTCTCTTATCAATTCTCATAAGCCAAACAAATTTGCCCATCCAGCTCGACTCGACAAAAAATATTCGAAGAAATCAAATATGAAAAATCGAACTGACTGCAAACCACATCGAAATTGTAGCCAAACTCCTTTTTGGCTCCCTGCGAAATCTTCAGCTTCGAAACAGACACACTGGAGGTCATTGACTGAAATTTTTGAATTTTGAGCTTTTCGCGCCAAATTTTTTTTCGAAAACCTCTTCCATAATCTGCTGTAGTCTCGTACTCGAGCACTTCTCTGGTTTCTCGATTTTTGCTCCTTGAGCCCGTCGAATTCCACGTATCCCATTCATCGACTTGTAGGCTTGGAGGGAGGTCTCAAAGTTGGAAAGGGCGTTCTGGAAATTCTATTTGGATTTGGTGGCCTAGAAAGAGAAAACTAGTCCCCATTGGGGCTGACTAACATCCACATCCAAGTCGTTCTTTGCTTGGGAAGTTTCGGTTCGACTCTTTTGGATTACTGTATCAAAGGTGTCCGCCGGGGTTTCGGAGAGTCCTGAAAAAGGCTTTGGGACGTTTCGCAACCAGTCGTTTCGCAACTTTTTGCTTACCTTTAGCAGAAGTAACTTGAATCGGTGCATTTTGAGGGCTATTAATGTAAGAGGGTAGTTGTTGTTGCTGTTGGAATGGTGCATTGTAGCTGCCTGAATACGGTGGACTAGAAACCTTTAATGGAAATTCTAGGCCATAGCTCGAGGCTTACGTGCGGCGACCCATTTGCGCCCTAACAGTGCTCCCAGGGCCGGCCCATAGGAGACTTACTAGTGAACACCGGAGTTTGTTGATAGGAATTGTGGAATTGGGTTTGGATTGGGATGGGTTGAGGAACGGAATAGTAGGGTTGTTGGATTATGGTTGGTGGTGGAGGTCGGAAGGCGACGGGCTGGTAGCTGGGATATGGCGGGAATGGGCGGCCGACGCAAGGGGTTGGCTGGAACAGAGGAATGTTTTTTTTTTGGGATGGATTTGAGACGTTTTGTAGCCGGTCATATTGTAACTACAGTACTGGGCAAAAATAATGTGCGCACTGGCATTTTGGTGGAAATCAGATGTGGCGAACCGAGCCGTTGGACTAACTAACTGTATTGCAGTCATATGAAAAAGTTGTCAACTAGAAAAATTAAGTTCTTGAGTTGATCTATACACCTACGAAAATTCAGAAGAATTGGATATCTGGAAACTACTTTTACAGACCCTCCAAGGTGACCTATTTTCACAAGACATGGAACACCGGGCTGACGCGAGCACGGGAATTTTCTCTCAAATGAGTTAAGATTTTTCAATCGAAACTTGTATAAAAATGTAGGTCTCGATGAGATCTTAAAAATGATATACAAAACAGTAACACATTCTTGCTCAAATTTGGGATAGTTACCGTAATACACCCGAGCCTGCAAAATGAGTTCGAGTCAGGGCGACCCTAGTATTTTACTGTAGGCACCCCAAAATTGAGCTAATGCATATAGTCAATTTGTATGCCATTTTGTAGATCTTATCAAGGCCTATATTTTCATACAAGTTTCAATTGAAAAATCTCATTTTATTCAAAAGAACATTGATGTGGCCCGCCGCGGCCCGATTTACCAGGTCTAATGGAAATGAATTAACTTTGAGCCCTTAAAAAGTGGTTTCCAAAAATCCAATCCTTCTGAAATTTTGCATATGAATAGAGCAATTCAGGAACTCTATTTTTTATGTTCACAACTTTTTCATAGGACCACGATCCAGTTAGTTAGGCCAAGTTGACTAATGTCACCTCGAAATTTTGATTTTTTTAGCCTTCTCGCTTCAACGAGACCTAACTAACTGGATTGTGGTCCTATGAAAAAGTTGTCAACTACAAAAATAGAGTTCTTGAGATGCTCTATGTACCCACGAAATTTTAGAAAAATCGAATATCTGGAAACCATTTTTTCAAACCCTCAAAATTGACATATTTTAACTGAAAAAGCCAGTGCGCGCATTCTTTTTGGCTAGTACTGTAGTTGAGCATCTTTCAGCCAAGAAGTGACCGATTGCAAAAAGTATTGAACTTTTTTTCTTTTTTTTTTCAAGATTGGAATACGGTTTGCATAACTTTGAAGCTTTCCATTAGGAATTTTATTTTTAAAGTTGACATAGAAGGACTGACATAGCAGGATAATTGATTGTTCTTACAAAAAATATATAATTTTTCAACTATTTCAGGCTACTGTACCACCTGCCAATCATACTGTAACCCACCGGACAATACGGCCTTGCCACTGGCAACGGAGCAGCACATCCACACGTCTGTGGCCGACACCCACATCCACCTCCACCATTGAAAAATATACCATTTGCTATTCCCAATACTGTCATGGATAGTAACAGAATATGGATCATTCTCGGGGAAGTTCAAAAGTTACGCAACACACAAAAGTATAGAAAAGAATAATAAGAGAGTCAATTTGGGTTGAAAATGAAAGTGGGGCGGAAGTGGGTGAACCTGAAAAAACCGGCAAAAAGAGGTTTCGTTTCAAGCCTATTTCCGGTAATTACCGAGGAACGAGAGTGTGGAAAACTGAGAGACGCAGAGAAAAAGAAGAGGAAAAAGCTTGAAAGCCGAAACCATAACAATACATATAGTAAGTGAGAAGAAAAGTAAAGTACTGGTTTTTGATGATTGGCTTTCGAAAAAATTTATTCAAATAAATACCAAAAAAAGTACACACATAACCCGCTAAATTATATCAATGGGAATTTTAGAAACTTTCAAAAAGAGCAATTTTCAAAGAAGACTACCGGTATCAGTTATTACTTATTTTTTCAATATTATCACACTTTTTTGTTGTTCCAAAATTTTCTAGAACCCAGCATCGGCCATCTGTTGAGCCATGTTGTCGTCGAATTCGATGTTTTGCTCCGGTTTTGGCGCTTTTTCGAAATTTTGAAGTGGTGGGAGTAGGCGACGTGGCAGATTGTTGAGCATCGTGTTTTCGAGAACCTGGAATAATTTTTATTATCAAAAAAAGCACAGGCTGAGACCAAAAAACCGGCCTGAAATATGGACGAAGCCTAAGACTCTAAGCCTGCGACTCTAAGACTCAGCCTCCAAGCCTAATCCCCTAAGCCTAAGACTCTAAGCCTAAGCCTCTAAGCCTAAGCCTCTAAGCCTAAGCCTCTAAGCCTAAGCCTCTAAGCCTAAGCCTCTAAGCCTAAGCCTCTAAGCCTAAGCCTCTAAGCCTAAGCCTCTAAGCCTAAGCCTCTAAGCCTAAGCCTCTAAGCCTAAGCCTCTAAGCCTACGCCTCTAAGCCTTAGCCTCTAAGCCTTAGCTTCTAAGCCTAAGCCTCTAAGCCTAAGCATCTAAGCCTCGACCTCTAAGCCTAAGCCTCTAAGCCTTACCTTCGAGTATACTCCCTTATTGCACAATGGAGTGGTGCACACGCACAAAAGCGAAGCCTGCTCCCCCGGGGACGCCGGTGGTCCCACATGTCGTCTTTGTCTCACAGGCGGTACCAATTCTGTCATATCAATATTCTGACACATGCTCGCACCGGGCATCATCATAAGATACTGATAAATCGGAGTGTTTGGCGGGGTGCAGAACTTTCGGACGATCGAACGGCCCGCGTGGTACATGACTGCCATGGAACAGGACGTCGAGTTCTCGCAGATTGTTTTCTGGAAAAAACGTGATTTTAGCATGAATGGCGGATCTGGTGTTCCACAGGGTGCCTCGTCAACTGCGTCTCACACCAGCAATGTTTAAAGCTTTATAACTCGAGAGCGAGTAGAGATATCAAAATTTTAAAAACTACAAAATTGCTCAGCATAAAATTTTACACATTTTTGAAGTTCACAACTTTTTAATAGCTCACGTGATTCTTTCTTTGTGTACGCTCAAAGTTCCACGTAACTCGTCTTTCTCATTGCGTTTTCCCTTGTTAAACTTTGAAGCGATGTACCTCGAGAACCAAGCTAGCTATCAAAATACGATCAATTACAAAATTACTCAGCTTAAGATTTTACACATTTTTCTAGTTAACAACTTTTTGATAGTGCTAACTGTGCTTGAGATATAGCGCTTCAAAGTAAGCGTGCCCTTCCAGAGAGGGGAGAGACGCAGACACTCTCGATTCTCTGCTTCCCACATCTCTTTTCGAGGCGCCCGTTTTTCAACGTTTATATCTCAGGAACGAATAGAGATATCAATTTTTTGCAAACTACAAAAATATGTGAAATTTTTCGTTATATATTTTTGTAATTGATCATTTTTTGATAACTATAATATGAACCGAGATATAATCATTTTTCTCAGGACACACACTTTAAGTGCACATTGAAACCGTTTTTTTTTTCAAAGGGTTATATCTCAGCTACGCGGTTAGCTATCTTTTAAGATTCAATTACAAAAGTGTTTAAAATTTCAGGCTTAATATTTTTGTAATTGAAAACTTTTTGATAACTCTACCATGAACCGAGATACAACACTTTTTGTTAACGCCTCCCACCAAAGAGACGCAGAGAAGCAAGAATGTCTGCTTCTCTGCGCTCTCTCAAAAAAACTCACTCTATCAATACACGGTCCACTTTTTGCCAACTCCGTATTACATGTGTAGCACTCGAACGCATGGCCGAGTTGAAGAACCACCGTGAAACTGATGACCAGAATTTTCAGCATTTTTGAAATCTTGGTTTCCTGTAAACTTCTTTTTGTAGGATTTTGGTAAACACATGTGACCAATACGAATCTCATTACGGGGAACGGAAAAGAGTGGTGGATCCGGTTTTCGAAGGAAATTTTAGGATAGGTAATTGAAAAACGAATTGGTAAATATGAGTATCCTCATGGATCGATGTTGGTCAATGGTCTAAGATGGTAGTTTTGGGAGTAAAAACAATATATGGAATCGAGAATAATGGGGTTTTAGTACATGGTAGAAAGATTACGTTGGGAATTGGAACAAAGTTGAATTGAACAAAGAGTAAAGAATAAAAGTAATTGGTTTCTGAGGTTTAGAACTTTTGAGATTTTGAAATTCTGAGATTCAGAGGAGCTTCAACTCTGAGCTTTCGAGATTATGACCCATAATTTATGGAATTTTGAAATTTTGAGATTCTGAGTTTTCGAGTTAATGAGATTTTGAAGATTTCAGGTTTTGAGATTATGAAGTTCTGAGGTTATGATTGAGAAAGCTTTAGTAAAAAGTTGCAAAATTCAGGACTAGAAAAACTTCAAATCTTCTATCAAAAAAATCACAAATTCACTTTTTGAAGAGTCCAAAAGATTTTATCTAAAAAATAAAGTATTTTGAATTTTTAAAATATTTAAAACTGAAAGACTTTGAAATATGCAGTAAAAACGGAAAAGTGTACCAAGAGATATTTTTTTAGAAATTTTATGTTTAGATTCTGGGGTTCTTGAAGTTCTGGATTTCCCGAAACCGAGGACTTGACTTCGATCACCGAAATTTTTTTGAATTCTAGTCAAAAATGAAAAAGTCTATGCAAGAAGAAATCCAGAAATCTAGAAATCTTTTTTGAAAAATTTAGTTACAGTATTCACGGAAATAACAATATTTTTGCATAAAAATCTAAGAAAATCGAGAAAATCGATTTTCCAACTACATTCTTCTAACCTATTTCAAAAAATGTAGAATTTTTCGCTGATTCGAATGCACTTAATATCGCCGCTCAAAACGCAATACAAACATTTTCATGGGCAAATTTTCGATTGGTCGCGCTCACCGCTGCCGACTTGGAATCTGGTGTCGCGCTCGCCGCTGCCGACAAATAATTGACTGAAATGTTTTCTTTAGCGATTCGAGCAACGATATTAGGTGCAATCGAAAGAACGAAAAATGCTAGATTTTTTGAAATAAAAATGTAAGTTCGCAATTTGAAATGCGATTTTCTGGAGTTTTAAAGTAAAATAACATTTTTTTTTTTCGTAAAAATCGTTAAAGTAGGATTACAGTCATTTTTTTATTTTCTCAAATGATCGTCCCAATTCCATTATTTACGAGAATGACAATATTTTTGCACAAAAATCGTTAAAACGCGAGAAAATCGATTTTCAAAACGCCAACTTACATTTTTTCTAACCTATTTCAATGAATGTAGAATTTTTCGCTGATTTGGACGCACCTAATATCGCTGCTCAAAACACAATATAAACATTTTTATTAACAAAATTGAACTTTGTCGCGCCGCCCGCTGCCGATTTAAATGTGCTGTCGCGCTCGCCGCTGAATGCTCATACGTATTCAGCGAGCGGCGCGACAATTGAATATTTGTTCATAAAAATGTTTATATTGCGTTTTGAACGGCGATATTAGGTGCATTCGAATCAGCAAAAAATTCTACATTCATTGAAATATGTTAGAAAAAATGTAAGTTGGCGTTTTGAAAATCGATTTTCTCGAGTTTTAACGATTTTTGTGCAAAAATATTGTTATTTTCGTAAATAATGGAATTGGGACGATCATTTGAGGCAATAAAAAAAATGACTGTAATCCTACTTTAACGATTTTTACGAAAAAAAAATGTTATTTTCGTAAATACTGGAACTGGGACAATTATTTGACAAAAAAATAACTAAAACTTTTAAATTTCAAGTTAAACAAAGAACAACGGAAACTTTTTAAGAATCTGGAATTCCCATATTCTTTTGGAAACCCAATATTGTAATCATTTAGAGGCGGGGTATGCAGTCAAGACTCCCAAAAAGATTCCAGATTCTAGATTCCCTCTATCCTCGATATCATTTTCCCATGGCGATTACAAACACACAACTAAATAAAAACAATCTCTATTCTAATTGACTACATCATTATTATCTCTAGTTCTCTGTCTGCAAATCACACACTAATAAAGTGATAAATTGGGTGGTATAACTGACACGAAAAACAGAGAGAGAGAGAAAGAAACCGGACGCTTTTTCAGTGTCTACGTGCTTCTGGAATAGAGGGAAACGAGGAAGATTAGAGGAAGAAGAAGAGGAAAAGGAAAAGGAAAGGATCTAGTTAGTTTTGGAGGGGAAATGGACACCAAATTATTATTATAAGCATGACATTGGATATTATGTAGATTTAGAAAGAGAAGAGATTCTAATGAAAGTTTCTAACGTTTGATACTCAGTCAACAAACATTTCACTGCTACTTTTTTGAGTTTGGATGATCACCTACAGTAAGACAATAGCTACAGTACAACAATATCCTCGATAAGAATGTAATGGCCAAAACGAATAACGTTTCCAGTTAAAATAGTTCAACTTTGAGGCTCTTAAAAAGTGGTTTCCAGATATTTGATTTTTCTGAAATTTTGTAAATGCATAGAGCCACTCAGAAGCTCTATTTTTGTAGTTGACAACTTCTTTATAGCACCACGATCCAGAAAGTTAGGCCAAGTTGAAGACGTCAACTCGAATTTCGTCTCATTTTTGAGCCTTTTGTCTTCTAACTAACTGGGTCCTGGTCCTATGAAACAGTTGTCAACTACAAAAATAGAGTTCTTGAGTAGCTCTATGCATTTGCGAAATTTCAAAAAAATCGGATATCTGAAAACCGTTTTTTAAGACACTCAAAGTTGACCTATTTTCACTAAAAATGCCATTGTGCGTATTCAATTTGGCCAGTACTGTATACAGTATAACAGAGGATATTGTCTTACTGTAGCTTTTGTATTACTGTAGCTGTGCATTCAAGCTCAAAAACAAAGTAACAGCGAAATGTTGTGTTGACTGAGTATCAAACGTTTCACGATTGCTTGCGTTTGATAGTCAGCCAAGAAAGAGAATTCGCTGCTACTTTCGTAGTTTACGAGTGATTTCAAATCTTGGCTCTCCGACATTTCGAAAGTATGACATTTTGAAAGTGTGACGTTTCGCAAGTGCGACATTTCGAAAGCAGACTTTTCGAAAGTGCGACATTTCGCAACTGCGACGTTTCGAAAGTGTGACATTTCGAAAGTGCGACGTTACGAAAACAAAAATTTCAAATAATGGAGGAAAATAGCTCACAGTACAGTGAAGCACTTCTGAGCGATTTGATTGAATATTCTACGAAAAAAAAACGCACTTGCGACGGCACTTTCGAAATGTCTCACTTTCGAAATGTCGCAAAAAAGTTGTCCTATTTGTGGAAAAAGGTGAACTTTGAGAGAGTTCTTCTTGAAAAAAAAAACTAAAAATTTCTAATGCAAAAAACGGCTCCAAGACATTTCGCAAGTGGACATTTCGAAAGTGAGAAATCGTTTTTTGCCTAATTTTTTGACCTTAAGTTTTGCTGCGCTTTCGAATTATCTTACTTTCGAAATGTCTCACTTTCGAAATGTCTGAAACCCTCAAAATCGACGAAAAAACACTCAAAATTTCAGCAAACTGAAACTTTCAGCTCTCATATGTTTTTCATTTCATTTTATTAGTTCAAAAGTGTGAAAAACACATACTAATAAGGAAATTTACACTAATTGCAAAAACTTGTATTTTTATCTGTTCTAACTGTTAGTTTACCAGTAGGTTCCTCTATAATTTTTTTTTCGATTTAAAGTAGGATTACAGTCATTTTTTATTTGTACTCAAATGATCGTCCCAACTCCATTGTTTACGAAAATAACAATAATTTTGCACAAAAATCGTTGAAACTCGAGAAAATCGATTTTCAAAACGCCAACTTACATTTTTTCTAACCTATTTCAATGAATGTAGAATTTTTCGCTGGTTCGAACGCACCTAATATCGCTGCTCAAAACGCAATAGAAACATTTTTATAAACAAAATAGCGCTTTGTCGCGCCGACCGCTGCCGACTTAAATCTGCTGTCGCGCTCGCCGCTGAATGCTCATACGTATTCAGCGGGCGGCGCGACAATTGAAAATTTGTTCATAAAAATGTTTCTATTGCGTTTTGAGTAGCGATATTAGGTGTGTTCGAACCAGCGAAAAATTCTACATTCATTGAAATAGGTTAGAAAAAATGTAAGTTGGCGTTTTGAAAATCGATTTTCTCGAGTTTTAACGATTTTTGTGCAAAAATATTGTTATTTTCGTAAATAATGGAATTGGGACGATCGTTTGAGAAAATAAAAAAAATGACTGTAATCCTACTTTAAAAAAAGAATTCCAAAGAGACACGTGTGTGTCCGAAAACTAGGTACAGTACTAACACAACTATTCGCTTTTTTTTCGTTCATATTCCAATTTCCAATTTCCTCCTTGAAGTGTCTTCTTCTTCTTCTTCTTCTTGTTTTTTCTTTCCTTTATTGGCAGATGACGTTGTAGATTCTGAGAAGAGAGGAACGACAAACACAACACAACACTTGACACAGTTCTATAGGTAGAGTTGAATTTCGAGGAACAAAAAAATGAGAAGAATTCGAGAAAACTAAGAGAAAGAAAGAATAGGAAGAAGCTTCTCAATGATATCCCGGGGTGAAAAGCGAAATGGAAAACGACCCAGTTTTGATAGTGTGTGTGTTCGTCGCTTCTTCTTCTTCTTCTTGCCACTGAGGAGGGGAAAAACAGAAGGGAAAAACTGGATCCGCTGGGTTCAAGACGTATTAGAGAAATAGATATAGATCGAGAAAAGGTTATAGAAGTCGAAAAAACAGAATGTTACAAAATATTGTGAGAGATTAAAAAAGTTTCGATTTCAATGTACTCGGGTGTCGAGCTGCAGCTTGTTGAAAAACTGGGAGGCCTCCAATTTAAAAATTTCGGATCCGCCCACTTTTCCTACAGTAACATTTTCTCAAACTTTTGTTCTTCAGGGTCAATAACGATTATAAAAGAGTCGAGAATGAGCTAGTCGGAGGATTCGATATTACCAGAGAAGACGGACTCCGATTGACTGTCTGCGTGACTACTGCCAATGAAAATGTCGATAGAAGCACTAAAAAGTGTCATTCTATAAGATTCAATATTCGGTAACAGTGATTTCGATTGTTTTTTCTTGTTTCGCATAAACATTGCTTTTTTGAATCCGGAATTCTGAAAAAATTTTCTATAGTGTGCTTTCACAATTCGCCTCCGTTGACGCAGCAATTAGAAGAAAAGGGGAAACTTTGTAGAATCAAGATGTATCAGAAAAATAGATAAATAGTCGAGAAAAAGATTGTAGAAAGTGGGAAAGAAACCGAAAAGCAAACTGTGTCAAAATGCAATTACAACGAAATTATAGGCGAAAAAAGTTAGAAAACGAAGAATTATTTCGATTGCGCCGGAAGCGTCGGCACTTCGAACGGCACGTACATATCGTTGGTCTGTTGAGTGACGCGGATGAATGTGGCACGCTTCGCGAGCTCCTTAAGCTGCTTGGATCCGGTGTAGGTGCACGCCGAGCGGATTCCTCCAAGGATGTCCTGGACGGTGCCGTTAACGTCGCCGCGGTATGGGATCGTGACGGTCTTGCCTTCGGACGCGCGGTACTCGGCCACCGAGCCGTGATGCTTCTTCATGGCCGTGTCGGAGCTCATGCCGTAGAAGAGTTTGTACTTCTGAAAGAAACTAGCTGAAATTTAGCTTAACATCAAGTTCTCTTTACCTTTCCATTGCTCTCGATGAGGTCTCCGCCACTCTGATCGTGTCCAGCGAAGAGTCCTCCAATCATGACGAAGTCGGCTCCAGCGCCGAACGCCTTCGCAACGTCTCCAGGATTACTGCATCCTCCGTCGCTCATCACATGTCCATTGAGACCATGAGCGGCGTCAGCGCACTCCAACACGGCGCTCAGCTGTGGGTAACCGACCCCGGCCTTCTTGCGAGTGGTGCACACGGATCCCGGTCCGATTCCGACTTTGACAATGTCGGCTCCCGAGAGAATCAACTCCTCGACCATCTCTCCGGTGACTACGTTTCCGGCCATAATCGTATGTTTTGGATAGGCTTCGCGAACGCGGCGAATGAAGTCGACGAACGATTCCGAGTATCCGTTGGCGACGTCGAGGCAGATGTATTTGAGCTCTGGGAGCGCCTTGATGACCTCGCTGAGCTTGTTCCAGTCGTTATCCGAGATTCCCGATGAGATAGCGAGGTTCTCGAAGGTTCCTGGCGCGGCAGATGCGGCGAACGCCTTCCATTCATCGACCTGGAAATAGAAAAATTGATTTCCTCGTGACTTCCAGGGTGTTCTACAAATTCTAGCCAGAAACTGAGACAGCCAATCATGGTGATTTCGGTACCATTTTATAGATCTCATCGAGTTCTATCAAATTTAAAGCGGAGAAAATCGACGACCCGGATCACATCTATGCCAGGCTTACCGAGTAATGCTTGTGAATCGTGGTGAACATTTTGTGGTTGTTCAACGCGCTGGCCATCTCGAACGTCCCCACGGTGTCCATGTTCGACGCGACGACGGGGACTCCGGTGTACGTGGCCTTCGAGTTGCGGAAGATGTACTCGCGGTCGAGGTCCACATCGGCGCGGCTCTTCAGTGTGGAGCGTTTCGGACGCAGGAGCACGTCCTTAAAGTCGAGCTTCGGCTCGAACTCGATGCGCGGCATCTTCGTTCGATTTACCCTGAAAAGAGGGGAAATTGAGGGAGAAATGAGGAATAAATAGTGAAAAATAGAAGAAAGGAGAATCAAAAAGGGCTAAAACCAGGCAAGAAGAGTGAGAATGGTCCGAGATGCATACTGACAAACTGGGAATTCTACGTTATCGTTTTGGCGGGCAAATGGGGGCGGAGCACAACAACAGTGTGTGCAACACATCGTGACCTCATCAGGGACTGTCTATCTCTGTTGATTCATTTTTTTGACACGTCATCATTCCCATGGGACACTATTGGTACAGGGACAGACAGACTGCCCCTCTGTTGTAGTGCTACTGAAGTTTGCGACTGGGAGTTGAGCTGAAGGGGGTAGGATACTAGAAAAAGCAAGAAACCGACGTCAAGAAAGATTCTGAAAAAAGAGAGAGAGTTTGGAGAGAGAAATTTGGAGCGAGATTGTCGACGAATATTTAGGGAATCTTGGTGTCAAAACTCGCGATTATCCCATAAATCGGTTCAACGACAAGAACTGAAACTTGAAAAGATATTTTCTACTGAAATTGACCGAGATTGGCTCAAAACTTTGAAAAACGGTCTGTCAAGCCACAGCTATGTCAATTTGAAGCCAAAAGAATCAAAACTATCCCACAAACAACATTTGAACACACATATACACGCGCCGAGAGGCGAAATGGACAGGAGCGGCGCCGTTTATCAAATTTAGAACCGCGCCATTTAGTGATAACAACCGCCGGCGCCAAAAGCGCAAAACAGTCTGGGCGGTTTATCAGTTCGTGTTGTTTGCACACTTTTGCACTATTTATCGAGTTGAAAATTTGAAAAAAAAGGAAAACTTGAAAAAAAACCGAGAAAAAATCTGGAAAAAGAGGGAAAACTGAAAAAAAATGAAATTAAAAAATTGAAAAAAATCCTAAACCGCGAAAAATGACGAGAGAGTGTGCGAAATGAGGAGGGTGCAGAGTGACAACGACACTCCGTTATGACGGGTGCGCGCTGTTTAGTGCGCACTCAAAAATTGAATTTTTCTCGGTGATTTTTGTCTGGATTTTTAGGCTCAAAAATTCCTAGATTTTCAAGGTTTTTTCTGAAAATTTGTGGCTGAAATATGGAGCAAATTAACACTGACAATGTCGTTGATCTCACTGAAGATGTAAGTTGGTTTTTTTGGCTGAAAACAAATTTTTTTTCCAAAAAATTTCAAAGCACTGTATCTCAAGAACCAATAAGCCAAAATTTATGAAAACTATACAGATCGATAGGAAGTTTCTTGAATTTGCAGAACGAAGCAGAAGCAAGTGCCGCGCAGGAAGACGAGGATCTCTACGGCGCCGAAATAATCGAAGATGTGGTTCAGGGAAATGCTGAAAATCCAATAGAGTTGGAAAATAATGAAGCAGAAACTGAGGGAAACGAAGAAATCGCCGCTGAAAATGGTGAAAACGACGAGAACGCTGACGATGAGGAGAATCCGTTCGCCGACGACGACGATTCCGATGAAGAGGGCGGCGGCGTTCAGGTGACGATTCGAAAGTTGGAGCCAACCGAGAAGCCGGCGGCTCGACAGGGAAAACTCGATCTGGACGCGACGCCGATGATCAACGACAAACCGATTTACGATTTGGACTTGGCGCAGATGGAGGAGCGTCCGTGGAAGAAGCCCGGCGCGGATATTGCCGATTATTTCAATTACGGTTTTACGGAGGAGACGTGGAATTTGTATTGCGAGCGACAGAAGAAACTGCGTTCCGAGTTTGCTGGAAATCAACAGCAGGCGAACACGGCGTTGTTCTCGGCTATTAAGATTAGCAATCCGTTGGCGAATCCGGTTATTAATAATTGTAAGATTTCGATTTTTTGGAAAGATATTGAAGATTTTTAAAAAAATCTCATGAAAATTGGGATCCGGGACATCTCGCAGCCAAAAAAGCCCTTTTTCGCATAAATTGTCTCGAAATGAACGAAAAAATTGCAATGGTCACATTATCGCCATTTTTGCAGCCATTTCGAGATGTTTTATGTGGAAATAAGTGCATTTTTGGCTGCGAAATGTCCCGGAGCCGAAAAATCTCATAAAAATTAAGCCAATCTCGATGAAATCACTTTCAAAAAATCAGTTAGAGCTGTATCTGACTGACTTCGGGGTTTCCAAAAGCCTTGAAATCGAGCCAAAGTGCCCTAGACACGAACAGAAATGCAACAAATTCGGAAACCGGAAAGAAAACAAAAATGAAAGTGTTTTTCGATGTAGCGAACTTCAAGGTTCATCCAGAATCATCTCCAAAAAATTTCCTATCGATCTGTATATTTTTGGTGAATTTCTGTTCACTGGAGGCAAAGTTATGCTATTTTTTCGAAAAAGCTCATTTTTTATGAGATTTCAATGAAAATTTCAAGAATTTCCACTTTTTCCAGCTTCCTCCGTAGTGAAAGTGCTCACCGACAACGGCGGCCGCTTCAAGCAACCCGCCCAACAACAGCAACACCATCAACCAGCTCCGTCGCCAATTCAGAATGAGCAAGTCATCCGTACAGTAATCTCCGGCAATCCGGCATCCGCACCGTCGCTCATGGACTTTACTCGTCCGCCGCCTGGAATGTCCATGCCTCCGCCGATGGGCTTGGGAGCTCCGCCAATGTCCGCAGCGCCGGCTATCACTATTAAGACAGGTAGGAGCTTTGGACGACTCACTGGGACGTTTTTGAGCCGAAAAAATCGCTTGAAAAACCGTCAGTGGCCCTCCAGGAGCCAAAAAAACGCTCAAACCACGTCCTGGGCAATTCAGAAGCCAAAAAATGCCCTGAGCCCTCCAGGAGTCAAAATATCGATAAAAAACAGTCCTGGGCCCTTCAGAAGTCAAAAAACCCCTCAAACCCCGTCCTGGGCCCTCCGAGAGCTGAAAAAGAACGTCCTGAGCCCTCCAGGATCCGAACGAAACGCCCTGGGTCATCCAGGAGCCATCAAATTCTTCAAAAACCGCCCTGGGCCGTCCTGGACCCAAAAAAGGCTCGAAAACCGCTCTGGGTCTTCCAGGAGTCGAGAAAAACGCTCAAAAACGTCCTGGGCTCCCCGATAGGCAAAAAAAAATCGCTTAACAATGCCCTACGCCCACCGGGATCCAAAAAACGCTTAAAAACCGCCCTGGGCCTACCAAAAGGCAAAAAATGCCCAAAAAACCGTTCTGGGCCATCCAGCAGTCGAAAAAAACGCCCTGGGTCCCCTGAAACTGCTTTCTCTCACCAAATAAATTCCCAATTTCCAGAAGCACCTCCCGGCATCGAGCCATCCGATCTTCCGCCGGGCATCGACTCAACACCATCCTCAGCCACGACCACAGCCCCGCCACCATTCGCAGGCGCCGGTCTCGACCTAAATCTCGGCCTTCCACCAATGGGATTCAATCCGAACATGCCGCCGCCGGGAATGCCTCCGATGGGCATGATGTCCGGAATGCCGCCCGGAATGCCCGGATTCAGTATGCCTCCGCCGGCGTTCGGCGGCTCACAACACTCGCGAGCCGGCTTCGGTCCTGGACCGGTGGCCAGTCAGCCACCGCGTGGAATGATGGGTGGCGCTTCCGGCTTCGGAGGAGGAGGCGTCAGCGATGAAGATGATGAGCGACGGGCGAGACGGAAGCGATCGAGATCCAGGAGTCCTCGACGAGGGGATCGGGATAGAGATGAGCGACGGGATCGGGATTCGAGAAGGCGTGGAGAGGAGAGGGGAAGTACGAGACGGCACAGAAGTCGGAGCACTTCGGGAGATCGACGACGACGCAGGGATGATCGGGAGAAGCGTCGGGATCGAGATGAGGATAGTCGCAAGAAGTCGTCGAGAAGTAGTCGTCGTGTAGAAGAAGACGTTGATGAGAGGAGAGAGAAGAGAAGCACGAGATCTCGAACGGATGGTAATGGTGGTGGAGAGGATGAGCCAACGACGGGTACTGGCAATGAGGAGGAATCGTCGAGTGCGGAATGATCTAATTTTTTTTTGCGTTTTTTGTTGTCTTCACACTCATTCCAACTTTAATTTATCTGAATTTTACATTAAATGTTTTATTTTCTATTGTTTTCACCTTCCCCTCACCTAGTATTTTCTTTTTCCTAGTTGGAACCCTCGATTGTCAGTTTCAAAAATTGAAAATTTTCTGAATGTTCCCTTCAAAATGTAACTTTTTTTGCACTGATTTTCGTCAGGTATCAACTTTTGACGAAGCTTTTAGGAGTCCCAATAAAAAAATTAAAAATTGGGACGCCTAAAAATATCGTCAAAAGTTGATACCTGACCAAAATCACTGCAAAAAAATAGTGAAAAATTTCAACTTTTAAAACTGAGAGACCTTTTCTGTGTTCCCCGCGATAACGAACACCTTCTCGCTAGGGAAAAGGTCATCTCTCGGCGGTTCGGTGCGAGAAAATATATAGGTGATTTATAAGGATTTATGACAGATCAAAGACACCTTCCCCGTTATCTCCGACTGGAATCTTCGAATCGATGATGAAGGAGTACACTAGATGATGATGAGGACGATGATAAAATGACACCTTTTTGGAATAAAGATTTATTCATGGGAAAGGTGGAATTGAGATGGCCGAAGTTTTGAGTTTTTTTGGGTTTCTAGGCCAGCATAACTTTGGTGGCCGAGAATGCCAAAAAAGTGACATTTTCACTGAGATTCGAGTTTTTTAAATTGTAAAGTTTTAAAAAAGCGACATTTAACAAGTTCGACGTTTCGAATGCGCGACATTTCAAAAAAAAAAAGTTGCACTTTTGAAACGTCGCGCATTCGAAATGCAACACTTGCGAAACGTCACGGAGCCGAAAAATTTGTTTTTTTGTTTTTTGAAATTGGCTCCGCGATTTTTCGAAAATGTGGCGTTTTGCAATTGTGACGTTACGAAAGCAACAATTTCAAAAAATTCCGGGGAAAAATACCTCTTAGTACAGTAGAAAATCCAAGAAAAATTTTGCTTTCGAAATGTCGTACTTTCGAAATGTCGCAATTTCGAAACGTCGCGGAGCGAAAAAAATGAATTGTCAGATTTTAAAATTGGCTCCGCGATTTTTCGAAAATGCGACATTTCGAAAGTGTGACGTTTCGCAAGTGCGACGTTTCGCAAGCAAAAAATTTCGAAATATTCTGGGGACAATAGCTCTAAAGTACTTCTGAACCGTCGGATTAAATATCCTAGAAAAAATGTTCGCTCTCGAAACGTCACATTTTCTAAACGTCGTGCTTTCGAAATGTCGCACTAGCGAAACGTCACACTTTCGAAACGTCACACTTTCGAAACGTCACAAAGCCTAAAAAAGCATAAAATAAGCCAAAAAATTTGGAATTTTCACAAGTTTCTGGGTTTTTTTGTTAGTTTTTTTCAAAGGTTTTTAGTTCCTTTGGAAGGACTAGTTTTCCCTCTCATTTGGTTTTCTAGGCCACCATCAGTTCCACAAAATTTCCATTTCTCCAGAATCCATCTTTCTCTGCGTCTCTCCTCCTTCTCGATCTCCTCAAAAAGGGGGCGGAGCCTCCTTCTCCTCCCTTTTCCTCCATCTTCTTCTCATCACAAAACATTCCAAAACCACTTTCCTCGTCCTGACCATGAAAAAGGGCAAAAAATTGGGAGTCCCCCCTAATCCCTTGTTATCAAGTGTTCCCCAGTGCTATCACTATCTACTCGTAGCATTATTGGCTGGTATTGTGTATGCAAACACACTGAAAGCGGATTTTGTGTATGATGATCGGTGAGATTTGAGGTTTTGATAAAGAAAAAATGAAGGAGAAAGAATAAAAAGAGATTTGAGCCGCGGTGGAATTGAACCTGGGTGTGGTTGGGTGATAGGCAAAAGCGTTATCCATTGCGCTATCGGCTACAGTTGAGAGGTGGTGGAGAGAGGGCGTACAAGAACGACAGCAAGCGCGCGCTTTGAGCAGACTATTCAGCAGGCCAATTAGGGGAAAAAGTTTTTGCGTGTCAAGTGAAAAGTGTAACCTGAGATTTCGCTTCTGAAGGTAAACACATGTTCATTTTCTTTTTGCGAAGAAAAGTACTAGTACGTTTTTAATGTATTCCCTAGTTTTGCTGGTGCTCCTAGGGAATTTCTAATTATTTCGGAAACATTTTCTCTACCACAGAGTCAAATTATGATCAGTTGAGTGCTCCTTTCTTGGCGGAGTGAGAAGAAAATGGATACAGGATTAGAGATGCACACACACACACACGTCTAATCCACCTAATTAGAGGGGGGAGGCCTAGATGATGACTTTGTTGGGCAAACATTGTTGAGTAATAAATAAATATGTCAATGACAGAGGGTGGATTAGTATTATTTTTAGCTGGATCTCACGTTTTGTACGCCTCAAAAACTTTGAAAATTACGCCATCGAGTCGTCCGGAACCTTGAAAATTATTGAGCGCGCGCCGCCTTCTTATACGCCTTCCACCCTACTACTTCTCAGTTCGTCGGTTGGTGTAGTGGCTAACGCTTTTGCCTGCCGTTCGACACCACCCGGGTTCGATTCCACTCGAAAACAAAGTTGTATTTTTTCTTTTGTGTTACTTTTGTACTACTCCGCGGTGGTCCTTAGCGGTCCGTGGGGCTCCGCGGAAATGAGAGGAAATTGAGTTGCGAGCTTCCGATGAAGATGTTGGACGCTTCTTCTTCTCATCACTTTCGAATTCTTCTGTTGTCAATCAAACGTGTCATAGTGTTGGTAAAGAGTACACATGAATATTTGATGAATTCGAGAGAAAAAAACACACATAAAAACACATACGAATCTAATATTTATGTGGGTTGTTTTATGGCCCGGAACCTGACTGGCCAGCAGCAATTTTCTCGTTTTATTACACCAAAGTGACTTGTATGTGTATGTGAAGGAGAATAGCAAATTGGGGGCTCCGCGGAGCCCCTACAATAGGTTGTCAACAAGAAAAAGAGCGAGGGAGATGGAGATATGAAAACCTGGAATACAAAATCCTGAGATTCAATATGCAAGTTGTTGAAATTTTTGAGAATCCAAAACTGAAAGAATCAGAAATTCGAGGCCACCCCGATTATAGCGAAGCTATTATGGGACTCGGGAAGGAAGGGGTCCCACCTTCCTGTTCTTAGAAGGTGTGAATTTTGAAAATAATAGGGGGAGAAGGGCTGGAGAAAGGTATATATACACTTTAGAAGACCGGGATCTAGGAATCCAGGAATCTCGTTTCGACAGCAAAATTCGAACCATTCTGTGGGAAAAACTACCTCTCACTTTCGAAACGCCAGATTTTGCAAATTCAGAATCCGACGCAGTTATTTAAATTTTTTTAAAACTCGAAGTTTCAGACTCTCTGTCGTCCCGGGTAGGAAGGTTCCGTCGAAAATTTTCCAAAAAAAAAAATCAATTTTTTATGAAAAAAAGTTTCCTAACTTCATTTTAAAAAATAATAAAACACTGAATGTATGAAAGATTTCAAAATAAAACAGAAAACAGTCAAAAAATCGGATTTTTTTTCAAAAGTTGTCTCTCGGAAAAATTGGGTCTTAAAACCCGGGACGGCTCAGGTTTGAGTTTTGGAAAACGTCAAAGCTAAATTTTTCAGTCATTGCATTGCTTTTAAGCTCAAAGTAAACGATTTTCAAATTCAAGTTTTGAACGAATCCACTTTCTTGGCCTATGGCCTAGAATCTAGAATCTAGGCCACCGCCCATCAAAAATCCCTTCAATTTCCAGACCCGCAATCCTCTCCAACGACGACGTGCTGGGCCGTTCTCCATGGCGCGCGCTTGTCACCACGAACGACTTTTGGGGAAATCCGATCGGACTTGAGGGATCCCATAAAAGCTATCGTCCATTGATCACCGCCTCGTTTCGTGTTCAATTCGGATGGCATGGGCCGAAAAGTGAATTGTGAGTCATTGGTGAAGAAAGAAAGAAAGGGATTATCGGTGAAATGGGTTTGGGAAACTGGAATACATTAGAAAGGGGGACAGAAAATGACAGTTAATTTGGGAATTGTAAATTACAGTAATTTGAAGAAATTATCTAGTGGCCTAACTAGGGAAAACTAGTCCGCGGATTCTTGGATTCTTGGATTCTTGGATTCTTGGATTCTTGGATTCTTGAGTTCTTGGATTCTTGGATTCTTGGATTCTTGGATTCTTGGATTCTTGGATTCTTGGATTCTTGGATTCTTGGATTCTTGGATTCTTGGATTCTTGGATTCTTGGATTCTTGGATTCTTGGATTCTTGGATTCTTGGATTCTTGGATTCTTGGATTCTTGGATTCTTGGATTCTTGGATTCTTGGATTCTTGGATTCTTGGATTCTTGGATTCTTGGATTCTTGGATTCTTGGATTCTTGGATTCTTGGATTCTTGGATTCTTGGATTCTTGGATTCTTGGATTCTTGGATTCTTGGATTCTCGAATTCTTGGATTCTTGGATTCTTGGATTCTTGGATTCTTGGATTCTTGGATTCTTGAGTTCTGGCTTTACGACATTTCGAAAGTGATAGGTATTTTCCCCTAGACGGTAAAAAATTTTCGCTTTCGAAACGTCTCACTTTCAAAACGTCGCGGAGCCAATTTCGAACACCAAACCAAGTTTGATTTCCATTTCCAGGGTAATTTACAACTCTCTGATTCAATTTTCTGACTCATTTCGCTTTCCGTTTCGTAATTTCTTCCTGAGACTCGTAAAACATTTTCCCACACACATACACAGAAGGCCCACAAGTTGATTTCATAACGCGATTAAAGTGCTTTCTACTAGTAGGAGCTGAAGGAAAAAGGAGCACAGAGAAAAAGAGCACTAAATTGCTTTCCACTTTTTCAATTTTCTTCTGTGTGCGAAAAGGTGAAGGCAAAAAATGGCTCAAAAATGGATGGGGGTGACCTAGAAAAACAAAACTAGGTCAGCAAGGGCGACGTTTCTAAATTGTGACATTTCGAAAGTGTGACGTTTCGACTGTACTTACAGAATGTCCCAGTTTCAAAACATCACACTTGCCGAATGTCGCGGAGCCTCGAAATGGGAAATTTCAGTACTTTTGGATTAAGGATTTCAGTATTTTTCCATTTCAAAAGTTTGGAAAAAAACATTTTTTTCTTATTTTCGATTTTGGAATTTTGGAGAACCTACAATTCTGAAGGGTCCCACTCTCAATGTTTCTACTCTTTTCCTACTGCTCTCAAAAACCCATGTATCCCATTTCCAAACTTCCTGAGTATCCCCCCGTATAATAGGATTTGCCGAGTAAGCATCTTCCCTCTTCTTCTCCGCCTGAGGGCTTTTTGTGTCCTTCTCCTTCCTATTTCCGACTATCGGATTTCAGAAGAGTCTTGTGCCTTCTGTCAGGGATGAGGAACCCAGTGAGATCATCCTGAGGGACATGATAGAACGAGATATTTGGCAACTGGGACATTTGGCAACCAACGGGGTTGCGAAGTGTCCTAGTTGTGAAACGACGTGTTAGGCCTACAGATTGATCATTTTGTAATTGTAACGTTTTGTAACTATGGTATCTAGCCTAGAGTTGCGAAAAGTCTGGTTACGCAATGGCTAGAACTTGATTCAGAAAATTTCTGGTTGCGAAGTGTCCTAGTTTCAAAATGACCGATTCTGAAACATCATAGTTGCGAAGTGCCCCAATTGCATAGTATCTCCGTCGAAAGGATCATAGTTGCGAAGTGTCTCAGTTACGAAATGGCGGGTTTCGAAACTTTGGGGCATCGTTAGGCAACCAGACATTTCGCAACTATGAAATAGTCCATAAGTTACCGGTTCTAAAACGCTATAGTTGTAAAGTGTCTACACTAAAAACATGACTGGCTTCGAAACTTTGGAACGTCTAGTCAAGTTTCAAGACATTTCGCAACCACCCATTCCGCAACCATGAAGTAATTTCCGAGTTGCCGGTTCTGAAACAGCATAGCTGTGAAGCGTCCCAGTTATAAGATGGCGGGCTACGAAACGTCTGGAAGACATTTCGCAACCGCGCCACTTTGCAACTATAACGTTTCGCAACCATCCATTCCGCAACTATTCATGAGTTGCCAAACATCTTTTCTTGACATTCTCTTAAATGGATAATTGTATGTACATAGACTCCATCACAAATGTAGGCGTCACATGGCCCCTCATCTACTTAGAAATGCGAAATCTGTCTCCAAATATATACAAGGGAGGACCTTTTAGAGAGAAAAGGGGGACGGAATTATGATGAGTATGTGGATAACATTCGGGGCAAAAGTAGAAGAAGAGGGGAACCTCTTTAGAGCACTCCAGGGAATTGGATTTCATGAGATTGGGATTCATAGAATTCTGGGATTCTGAAGAATTGAGATTTTTCAGATTCCACGGGGTCAATTTGATATGTCATTTGGTCAACTCGATGTTGGTGTTGAAATTGGCAAGGATGGTCAAGGTGATGCAGGATGGTAAGAGTTTTAGTTTTTGAGTTCAGAAACCATTCGGTTTTTGAAATAGTTGCGAAATGACCGGTTGCGAAACATCCAAAGATAGAAAAATAGATTGCTAGTCTTACTGTAATACGATACGACAGGAGTAGATCGACAGTTGCTTATCGCATTATGCACAATTAGGGACAAGGACATTGAGAAGATGGGCGGTAATATGATTCCTGTGCATCTGTCATAGTCTTCGTTATGATTGTTTTCGGAACGTTTAAGGACATTTTGAAGATTTTGTCAGGGGGTTTTAAGCCTCTGAGCCTAAGCCTCTAAGCCTAAGCCTCTAAGCCTAAGCCTCTAAGCCTAAGCCTCTAAGCCTAAGCCTCTAAGCCTAAGCCTCTAAGCCTAAGCCTCTAAGCCTAAGCCTCCAAGCCTATGCCTCTAAGCCTATGCCTCCAAGCCTAAGCCTCTAAGCCTAAGCCTCTAAGCCTATGCCTCTAAGCCTATGCCTCCAAGCCTAAGCCTCTAAGCCTAAGCCTCTAAGCTAGAAGTCTAAAACTTTGCTATTTCCAGACGTCTCCCTCTTCTCCGCCCTTCTCTTCGCTTGCCATCCCATCACCTCCGAAGCTGTCTGCTCGATTGTCGGTAGAGCAGACTTGCTGACAACCACGTGGATTCTTCTCGGGCTAATTGGTCACATTTCCAGTCGCAACTCTTTCAGGACAATTGGGTTGGCAGTACTTGCAGTACTATCAAAGGAGACTGGAGTCGTATTGATACCGCTGGTGGTGTGTTGGGATGTGTTGTTCAAGGTGAGTCCGGTGGAGCGAGTTTGCATCAATTCAAAACTAAAGCCCACTTATCATCCATAGAGCCCATTTCCTCTCTCATAAAATAAATAGGAAACGATCCATTAGGAAACGGAAGGATGGCCCAAACAGGGGTCCCACCATTTCCGCGCATTTAGAACAAATGAGGCGTCCCTTAAGACGTCTTCAGGCGGTATTATAAGATAGAAGAAAGGTATTGTTCTTACCTACAGTAACCTTGAAGGAATGATGTTGTTGTGGTATTGAGAATGGAGGGGGGACAATAAAGAAAAACGAGAAAAGGGGGAGGATGAATAAAAGAAATGATTGGAATTGGATTGGTGTGAAGGATGATGACAGGAAAGGAGAAAGGGGGAGAGGGGTTTGGAAGGGAAAGATCTTTTTGGAGGTAACGAAAATTTGAAATTCGAGATTCTGAAGATACTTGGATTTTTGAATTCTTGGATTCTTGGATTCTTGGATTCTTGGATTCTTGGATTCTTGGATTCTTGGATTCTTGGATTCTTGGATTCTTGGATTCTTGGATTTTTGGATTCTCGGATTCTTGGATTCTTGGATTCTTGGATTCTTGGATTCTTGGATTCTTAGATTCTTGGATTCTTGGATTCTTGGATTCTTGGATTCTTTGAAATCGGGATTCTTGAGATTCCATGACTATATGGTCGCCATACTTGGCGAATTTCGGGCGGGGCCGGAGCAGTGGGAATATTTCCGGACCGGTTCGAAAAATTCGAAAAATTTTCACATTTTTTGTAATTTTTCGCTGTTAAAATGACATAAAATATTCAATCATAAAAATATAACTTATTCAAGAAAAAACACAAAAAAAAGATTTTTGCTTGAAAAATTCGCGCAAAAATTTTTGACTCCAGATCCCCGGGTTGAGCCGACAGAATTTCCGAGTTCGGCCCAACCCGTAGGATTCGCAAACCAGAGAGATCTGATTTTGAATCCGCGAGTTTTTGGAGTCTGAAATTTTGTTACTACATGTAGTTCGAAGATTTTGAATTTTTAAGTTCCGCAAACACTCAAATTCCTATTTCGAATCAAATGATTCTGACAGATTCTTATATTAAACTTCAAAGAACTTCAAAAACTCGAAATCTTTTCAATATACAGTATGTTCGAGGATAAGTTTCGAAATTTCTTTGAAACCCTGGATGAAAATATAACAAGAATTATCCAGATATCTCTATGAGCCTTCAGAATCGCCCAAGACTTTTTAGAAGTCTTCGGAACGTCCAAGAATATTTCTGAAGTTTTCAAAATTTTCTAGGACTCTCCAGAAGATTTCAGAATCCATTAGAACCTTCTGGATCTTCTGCTAGCCCTCATAACGCTAAAAACTCAAAATTAGCCTTAACTTCCGCCAAACTCTTCAATTTTCCAGACCCCCTCCACCAAACAATTCCGCCGAGACATCACCAACTACATCATCTCCCTATCCATCATCTGCTATGTTCGTCTCTTCATCAACAATTTTCAATCTCCGAAATTCTCGAAAAACGACAACCCAATTGCTCACGATCCCAACTCTCTCACAAGGACACTCACATTCCTCTACCTTCTAATTTTCCATCTGAAACTATTGGTTTTCCCAAAAACATTATCATTCGACTGGTCCATGAACGCCATTCCAAAAGTGGAGTCGATTTTGGACTCGAGATTCATTCTGGCTTCAATTTGCTACATTGTCCTTCTGAAACTGGTCGGAAAATTGGTCATGGATTTGAGGGATTCCGCGGATGACAATTTGAAAACTCAAAGAAAAACTGTGCTATTTTTATTGGCTCTTCTCACATTGCCACATGTCTTGTCATCGAATTTGTTGACGTACGTTGGATTCGTAGCAGCTGAGAGGATACTGTACCTGAATACGGTAGCATACTGTATTTTGATTGGATCTGGAATCGAGATGATTAGAAGGAGGTGAGTCCTTCGAAAAAGCCATAAGCCTAAGCTTTGAAGCCTAAGTCTCTAAGCCTAAGCCTCTAAAACTAAGCCTCTAAGCCTAAGCCGCCAATCCTAAGCCTCTAAGCATAAGACTCTACAATTAAGTCTTTAAGCCTAAGCCTCTAAGCCTAAGCCTCTAAGCCTAAGCCTCTAAGCTTAAGCCTCTAAGCCTAAGCCTCTAAGCCTAAGCCTCTAAGCCTAAGCCTGTAAGCCTAAGCCTGTAAGCCTAAGCCTGTAAGCCTAAGCCTGTAAGCCTAAGCCTGTAAACCTAAACCTCTAAGCCTAATCCTCTAAGCCTAAACCTCTAAGCGTAAGACTCTAAGCCTAACCCTCGAAAATTTTCAGTTTCCCCAATTCCACCTATCACTTCTACCCTGTTCTCCTTCTCATTCTCTCCGTATTCTCCTACCGTACAATGCAACGTGTCCAGGATTGGGAATCCGAAGAATCTCTATTCAAAAGTGCTCTGGAAGTGAACCCAACCAAGGCTCACATGAATCTGGGATACGTTTTTACGACGGGGAAAGATTTTGAGAAGGCGAAATTTCATTATAAGGAAGCGCTGAAAATGCAGGCGAATCTAGCAGATGGCTGGTATAATTTGTGAGTTTTTTCTTCATCGCAATCGCGCTCTAATGCTAATTTGCTGTTTCAGAGGTATCCTGACCACAAAATCCACCCAAAACGGCACCCTTGAAGCCATTCATTACTACCAGAAAGCTCTCCAAAGTCGATCAATATTCGCGGCCGCCCATCTCAACGTGGCACTCCTTCTCCACGACATCCATCAACCTCAGAAGGCATTCGCTCATCTCGACGCTTGCCTTCAGAATTCTGGAGAATCTCTGAAATCCTACCGTAACCACTTGCGCACCCAAGCCACGTGTGCCTACAACAAAGGACGACTACTTCAGAAGACCGGACATGTCCACGTGGCAATCGAGAACTTCCATTTGGCACTGAATCTCGGTGGTGCGCACTTTCGACATGTGTCAAGTGTGATGAGCTCGATTGGAGCATGTTACAATGAGCTCGGCGATGTCGAGAAAGCGGAGAAGTATTTCGAAATGGCGATTTCGGAGAATCATGTGAACTCGTTTTTGACGATGGCACATTTGAAAATTCGACAGAATCGAAGTTATGAAGTCGAAGGATTGTTGGAGAAGGCGATGCGATTGGCGCCAGAATCTGTGACGGTGTTGCAGAATATTGCGCTGGCTGAGTATCATATGGTAAGCCTCTAAGCCTAAGCCTCTAAGCCTAAGCCCCTAAGCCTAAGCCTCTAAGCCTCTAAGCCTAAGCCTCTAAGCCTAAGCCTCTAAGCCTAAGCCTCTAAGCCTAAGCCTCTAAGCCTAAGCCTCTAAGCCTAAGCCTCTAAGCCTAAGACTCTAAGTTTAAGCCTCTAAGCCTAAGCCTCTAAGCCTAAGCCTCTAAGCCTAAGCCTCTAAGCCTGAGCCTCTAAACTTAAGCCTCTAAGCCTAAGCCTCTAAGCCTAAGCCTCTAAGCCTACGCCTCTAAGCCAAAGCCTAACCATTTTTCAGCAAAACTACAACCGTTCGCTTCTCTTCTATCGAAAAGCGATCGCCGTCGACTCGGCCCACTTGGAGTCTCTTCAAGGAATTGCGAATCTTCTTCAAGAGCTTCAGAGCTATTCAGAATCCGAGCATTTCTATAGAAAAATCGTCGAAATTCAGCCGAACTCCTATTCAGCTTACTCGAATTACGGAGCAATTCTTCATCTGAATCAAAAGTACGAGAAGGCTCTGAAGGCGTACGATAGGGCGCTCATGCTGAATCCGAACGATGACGTGGCAATGGGAAATCGAGAGAAAGTGATGAGGATTTTGAGACGGAAGAGGCATCTTTGAATAATTTTTTTTTCGGCTTTTTTTGATTTCCGGTGCACACCACGGGTTCTAAAACTGATCCGGTTTTTATTAAATAAAATGTATTATTAATTATTTTCATCTGTTGAAATTACAGGAAAAATGAGGAGGACATTTTGAGATTATAAGGGGGCTAGGGAACGAATAAATAGAAATTTGAACATTTTTTTAAAAAACGGTCAACTTTGAGGGTCTGAAAAAGTGGTGTCCAGATATCCGATTTTTCTGGAATTTTGTGACTTTTTCATAGTATCGCATTCCGTTCAGAAAGCCAAAAGGAACCGAAATTGAGGTGACCTCAGTCTATCTGGGCCGCGATGATATGGAAAAAATGGTCAACCAACGAAACAAAAAGTTCTTCTCCAGTCGCTTGTCCGACAAAAATGGCAGAGCTGGACGAACGGGCCGACGCGGGTCAGCGATTTTCTCCCATTTAAATTGAGGTTTTTGAAAAGAAACTTGAATGAGAATGTAGGTCACAATGAGATCTACAAAATGGCATACAAATCAACTAAGTTTATCCGCTCAATTTTGTGTTACTTTCCGTTAAACACACGGACCGGCCCGTGAGTTTAATGGAAAGTAACACAAAGTCGAGCGGATAAACATAGCTGATTTGTATGCCATTTTGTAGATCTCATCGAAACCTACCTTTTCATATAAGTTTTTATTGCAAAATCTAAATTTAAATGGGAGAAAATCACTAGGCCCGCGTCGGCCCGGGTGGCCCGGTGCTCCATGTCTGATGTCCGACAGAATCGGATATCGATCTGGATAACACGTTTACAGACACTCAAAGTTGAGATTTTTTTCAACAAACACGAGAATTGTCATATTAAATTTGAGCGGTGCAGTACATACAGTACTGGCCAAAATTAATGCGCGCGCTGGTGTTTTCTGTTGAAATAAGTCAATTTTGAGGGTCCTAAACAGTGGTTTCCATTATCAGATTTTTCTGAAATTTCGTGGGTGTACAGCGCAAGCAACTCAAGAACTCTATTTCTGTAATTGACAACTTTTTCATACAATCTCTATCCAGTCAGTTATATCAAGTTTAATAACGTTACATTGAACTCAACTTCGATTTTTGAGCCTTTTGGCTTCCATGCGACCTAACTAACACTGGATCGTGGACCTATGAAAAAGTTGTCAACTACAGAAATAATGTTCTTAAGATGCTCTATACATCCACAAAATTTCAGAGAAATCGAAAATCTGGAAGCCACTTTTTCAGTCCTTCGAAGTTATTAATATTCACTTGTCCCATATGTAAAACAACACAGCATGAGAAATGTCTCGAGTCCTATCTGAATTGTGCCAAATAAAAAAGACAGTTAATCGTAATCCATCGGCTCTTGTGATATCGAAACCATCAATTAAGTCTTTCTCACTTTTTTGTCGCTCATGATTGATCCTAAAAATCAAAAAAAGTTGTTTTAAAATTTAGTCATGTTCTATCAAGTGAACGTCAAAGTTCCAGTGGTTACAAAAGTAACATAGTTTTTTTCTAGAAAATCTTTGGGAAAAGCAAAAAAAAATTGGGAATGCATCAGAGAGCCCGTAAAAAATATTTAATTTTTTTTGAGGCACACGGCATCCTCAAATGGAAATTCAAAATTTCAAAATTTTATATAATTTTCTCGTGAACTCAAAATTGCAGGCAATTCTCGCAAGCTATGAACGGTTTGACCCGGATTTCAGGAACCACAGCACTTTTTGAACATTTTCGACATTCAAAAAATACAGATCATGTCTTTTTGGTTATTTTGAACCCACTTTTGCCGGAGTTTGCACTCAATCATTTCACTCAATTCCACTGTTCTGGATATCCCCAGTTGGTACTTTGCGGCGATATATCTCAGTCGGTAGTGAATCGTCAGAAATGACTTTTATTATATTAAAAAGCCAAGAAAATTCTGAACAAATTGGGACAAGCCGATTTTTGAATTAATTTTTAGTTTTTAAGTTATGGCCTAAAACGTATTACGTATTTTTCAGTGTTAAATTCGCCCATTTTTAAAAATAACTGCTTCTTTTTCATGCCCTAGTTAAAAAAGCAGCCGTGAAACGTAGTTCCAATCGAGGATGCCCCGTGAGGCATCGAACATTTTGGGGCCATCAAAATAGACTAGAGCCAAATATCGTCACTTCTCTTGATCACTGGAACTTTGACAATCATTTGAATACAAATCTAACCTACCATTGAACAGTCCTTTTATTTTCCAAACCCTTGAATTCATTCTCGAATCCTTCAAATAACAAATCAAAATCAATGTCATCTGCATTCGTCATTCTTGTAATTGAAAGTATTCTCATCGATGTCCGGATGTCCGAATTTCTCCATTCGTGCAAAAGTGTGTTCATTTGTCGATCGGTGAATTGCGAATTTTTAAGATCGACAAAATAACTATCGAATTTCCACATATCAAGTAGTGCGATTCCATCCGAATGATGACAAATGATCACGTTCATCTTGGTGGGAAAATCATCGATCGATTCAATGGAAATTTGAGAATGAATCACCATTTCTTTGATAGTCACATGATCCTTAACAAATTTCATTTGTTCACCAGTTACAACGTCGTGTTTAAATTCAATCACTGAAACATTCAGTGGAATACTGTACTCTTCCAAGAAACGATAAACTTCGTCCAAGATTTTTGAGCTTGTACTAATACCAATTTCATCGAAATGAAATATGCTGCGAAGATATTTCACACAGCTCGCCATCGTCTGCAGTATGGAATCTTGACAGTAAACATCGTACAGTTCAACAAATCTTTCGTCCTTCACCGAGTTTTTTCCGAGAACAATTATTGATTTTTCGTCAATATTATGTTGTATCCGTGGTCCTCTTTGTTTTAAATCAGTGATTTCTCGAATAGGAAAACCGATGTATTCGTCAGGTTTGAAGCTGACTAAAACCATTGGAAGCCAGCAGATCCACAGACGTTGGTGTGCATAATTGGGAATGTTCTTCTTACACAAATAGTGAGTATATGTGGAGAGAAATGAAAACTTTATCCTGGAAATATATGTAGTTGGTTAAGAAAACAATACGTTGCCCTCGCAATGAGAGACATACAATTTTACCATTTTACAAGGAAGCTCCTTGACCCCTACCGTTGAAATTTTCCGGAAACTTCGGTTCTAGACAATAAAAGGCCTGAAAAGACCGAATCTGTAACAAAATTTGGCTTAATGTTCACGTAACTCGAGATATGAACCCTCGAAGGTGCAGCCATCAGGACTATTGTGAAACTTTGAGGGTCCATAACTAAGCTCAAATCCACTTTTAGAAAATCTAGTTTTTTTTGTTTTGAACCTAAAATTGATTTAGAACAAGGTCATGTACTTTATTTGGAAAAAAAATTTGCGCCAAAATACCGAATTTTTGTGGCGAAATTTTCCCATCGATCTGATTTCAACAGTTCTTTCGGCCCAATTCGTGAAATAAAATTACGAAACAAAAGAGAGAATGTTTTTAGGTCAAATAATGGCTGCAAATCTACAAAGGTTTTTGGCAGTCAACAGGCCTGCCAGGTGATAAGATTTTCCGAAACTGTTGTGAAAATGTTTGGAACCTTCTTACCATCATTTGCTGGTGGCAAAATTTCAAAGCTTGTTTTGGCTCAAAAAAATGTTTACCCAAAAGTATTAGACATTGTTAAACATCAAATTCCAAGTCAAAAACAAAAAGAGAGACTTTCTGGAAGCGATTTTGAGCCAAGATATGGACCCTCAAAGTTCTTCATTTTTAGCAACTTTGAGGGCTCATATTGCGAGTTACATGAACATTTTGCTGAATTTTATTGCAGATTCGGTCTTTTTTCATGGTCGATTTAGTCTGGGACCGAAGTTTCAGAAAAAGTTCAACGGGAGGGGTCAAGGAACTTCCTGGTTAGTTGAAAAGGATCCAGTTTGAGGGACAAAAATAGTGATTTCCAGAGATCTTATTCTTCTGAAACTTTTGGGTTGCATTAATCAATACATATCTTGGTTTTATGAAAAAGGCTTTCAACATCCACAAAATTTCAGACAAATCGAATATGTGGAAACCACTTTTTCAGACCCTCGAAGTTGGTACATTTCAACTGAAAGGCTAGTGTGCGCATTTATTTTGTAAGTACATACCGTACTGACCAAAATGAGCACGCGCTCTGGAGTTCTCTGTTGAAATAAGATAATTTTGAGGGTCCGAAACAGTGGTTTTCAAATATCCGATTTTTCTGAAATTTTGTGGATGTATAGAGAAACTCAAGAACTCTATTTCTGTAGTTGACACTTTTCTAATAGAACCACGATACAGTCAGTTATGCCAAGTTGAATGATGTTACATCGAATTTCGTTCATTTTTAGCTTTTTGGTTTCCACGAGACTTAACTAACTGGATGCTGGCCATATGAAAAAGTTTTCAACTAATAAATAGAGCACTTGAGTTGCTCTATGCACCCACATAACTTCAGAAAAATCGAACATCTGGAAACCACTTTTTCAGACGCTCAACGTTGACCTATTTCAACTGAAAAGGCTAGTGTGCGCGTTCATTTTGCACTGTATTGCAGCGACATTTCGAAAGTGTGACGTTTCGCAAGTGTGAAGAAAAGTTACAAAACAGAAGTGAAGTAACAAGAAACAAAAACAACATACCGACTTTACAAAATGAACAACAAATAAAAAAACGTTACAACGAAAAATATAGAGAGCACTTGCGAAATGTCACACTTTCGAAATATCGCGAAGCCGTACTATATGTCCAGAAGATTTTTGAAAAATTTGCAATACACAATTAAAAAAAAAGAAAAACTAACCTCTCGGATGGTTCCAAAAGCCTGATGACAACATCTAAAGCCAATCTTGGTAGTTTCAGGACTGGGAATCTTTGCATGTTCAGCGAGGGACTTTTCGAAGAGGGGGAAGGACGGAAAGACATTTCCGCAGTCGATAATGAGTGATGTATCGATTTGTGACCTTATTAAGGCACACCTTGTACATGCGAACATCTGTGTGTCTGCACAGAAATAGGCGGAGCCTAGAAGGCCGCACAAATGGACACTGTACACATGGTAAGTCAAAAATAATGTACAGAAAGTTAACTTTCATGTAAAAAAATAAATATTGCAATGTCTATTTCTATGTTCTGAAAGTTTGAGATCATACCGTATGTCCATTCTCTGGATATCTGAAATAAGTAGGAGTGAATACTATAGACCACAGTACTCATTGACTACACTGGTTCATTGGTTACATTGTCTCAATGACTACAACTACTCACTGGCCATTTTCAGACACACAGACTTGTGATAAGTCGAACATTTTTCTCAGTTCATGAGATATACATAAAATTCTTCCATAATCGTTTTTTTTTCATGTTTTTAAAAATTTTTTCAAGAGGCGATGTCTTCAAAAGTCGATCATGGTCAAGAGGGGCGTGTAACACATTCCCCAAACTCCGATCGGGTTGATATTTTGTATGATGGATACTTTTCGGTGACGTTAGTAAATGTAGATTACAAAGTTAGGCTCCTCCCCTTTCAGACAAAGTGAGTTCATAAATTTTATTTGAAGTTAGAAATGAAATATTTTCCGAAGTAAATTTTTGACATAATTTCATATATTTTTGTGTTGACAACATTCTTCTAGCTAAATTGCATCACCTTGAAAATTCAAGATTTCTGATGGCTTTTCGAAAAATTTATACTTTTTTTTCAAATTTTTTCGCAAAATATTAGCTTGTTCCGATTTTTTTTGAATTAGTAGTGCCACTTTCAAAATCAACTACCGCTTCTAATCCCAGGACACTTTAAAAAGTTGTAATTTAGTTCGTTGTGAATCAAATAAGCTGAAAGCTGTTTGGAAATCCAGCTTATGATTTCTGGTCTTGCCTCAAGTTTGCACTGCCGACCCAACAATAATTTTTGACTTTCCATGTGTACAGTGTCCATTTGTGTGCGGCCTTCTAGGCTCCGCCTATTTCTGTGCAAACACAGATGTTCGCATGTACAAGGTGTGCCTCAATAAGGTCACAAATCGATACATCACTCATTATCGACTGCGGAAATGTCTTTCCGTCCTTCCCCCTCTTCGAAAAGTCCCTCGCTGAAAATTCAAAAATTCCCAGTCCTGAAACTACCAAGATTGGCTTTAGATGTTGTCATCAGGCTTTTGGAACCATCCGAGAGGTTAGTTTTTCTTTTTTTTTTGAAAATAGTGTATTCAGCTCCACGACATTTCGAAAGTGTGACATTTCGCAAGTGCTCTCTATATTTTTTCGTTATAACATTTTTTTTCTTTTTTTGTTCCTTGCTACTTCACTATTGTTTTCCAATTTTTCTACACACTTTCGAAATGTCGCTGTGGGGGGGGGGGGGGGGGGGGGCAAAATGAATGCGCACACTAGCCTTTTCAGTTTAAATAGGTCAACTTTGAGGGTCCGAAAAAGTGGTTTCCAGAAATTCGATGTTCCAGAAATTTCGCGGATGTATAAAGCAGAAAACAAAAACTCTTTTTTTCTGTAGTTGAAGCCTTCTTCATAAAACCGATATATGTATTGCTTAATACAACTAATACTCTGGAAATCATTATTTATGTCCCTCAAACTGGATCCTTTTCAACTAAAATGGTAAAATTGTATGTCTCTCATTGCGAGGGCAACTTTTTGTTTTCCGAACCAAATACATATGTTTCCAGGATAAAGTTTTCATTTCTCTCCACATATACTCACTATTTGTGTGAGAAAAACATTCGCAATTATGCACACCAACGTCTGTGGATCTGCTGGCTTCCAATGGTTTTACTCAGCTTCAAACCTGGCGAAAACATCGGTTTTCCTATTCGAGAAATCAGTTACTTAAGACAAAGAGGACCACGGATACAACATAATATTGACGAAAAATCAATAATTGTTCTCGGAAAAAACTCGGTGAAGGACGAAAGATTCGTTGAACTGTACGATGTTTACTGTCATGATTCCATACTGCAAACGATGGCGAGCTGTGTGAAATATCTTCGCAGCATTTTTCATTTCGATGAAATTGCTATTAGTACAAGCTCAAAAAACTTGGACGAAGTTTATCGTTTCTTGGAAGAGTACAGTATTCCATTGAATGTTTCAGTGATTCAATTTAAACACGACGTTGTAACTGGTGAACAAATGAAATTTGTTAAGGATCATGTGACTATCAAAGATATGGAGATTCGTTCTAAAATTTCCATTGAATCGATCGATGATTTTCCCACCAAGATGAACGTGATCATTTGTGATCATTCGGATGGAATTGCACTACTTGATATGTGGAAATTCGATAGTTATTTTGTCGATCTTGGGAATTCAACATTCACCGATCGAGAAATGAACACACTTTTGCACGAATGGAGAAATTCGGACATCCGGACATCGATGAGAATACTTTCAATTACAAGAATGACGAATGCAGATGACATTGATTTTGATTTGTTATTTGAAGGATTCGAGAATGAATTCGAGGGTTTGGAAAATAGAAGAACTGTTCCATGGTAGGTTATTTTTTCATCCAAATGATTGTCAAAGTTGGAGTGATCAGGAGAAGTGACAATATTTGGCACTTTTCGAGTTTGATGGCCCCAAGCAAAAATTTCATGTGCGGCACTAGAAAAAGGCGTGATAAGTGAAATTCAAATCGCCCAATTTTCCCGTACGATTGTTTTGAATAAATGGTATGATTCTACAATTTTACAATAGGAAAATATTTGGGGCCACCACAAAAACACTTTTTCGGAGTCATAAACAATTATGACCCACCCTCGGAGTCCCATTTAATTTTTTGGAGCCATGGCCGGCCATAAAATATTTTGGGGTCCTGAAACTTTTGCTTAGAGCCATCAAAGTCAAATAGAGCCTGATTAAAAAAAATTAATTATGGAATTTTTACGGGTTCTCTGATGCATTTCCAACTATCTTTTATCCAAACCTGTTTCGATTTTTAGGATCAATTATAAGCGAGAAAAAAGTGAAGAAGAGTTATTTGATGGTTTCGATATCACAAGAGCCGATGGATTACGATTAACTGTCTTTTTTCACGATTGGTACGATTCAGATCCCACTCAACACATTGGTCACGCTGTTTTGTTTTACATCTGTGACAAGTGAATATCAATATTTTATAAGTTACAGTACTGGTCGAAATGAACGCGCGCACGGGCGTTATCAGTTAAAATAGGCCAACTTCGAGGCACTGAAAAAGTGGTTTCCAGATGTTCGATTTCTCTGGAATTTCGTTGATGTATAGAGCAACTTAAAAGCTCTATTTCTGCAGTAAACATTTTTTTTGTAGGAGCACAATCCAATTATTTGAGTCGCACGGAGGCCAAAAGGCTCAAAAACCGAAGTTAAGTTCGATGTAAAGTGATTAAACTTAATATAACTGACTGGATCGTGGTTCTATTAAAAAAAAGGTGTTAATTACAGAAATCGAGTTGTTGAGTTGCTTGATACATCCACAAAATTTCAGAGAAATCGGAAACCACTGTTTCGGACCGTCAGCATTGGGCAATTGCTCTTTGACTACACCACTCTTTGACTCCACATTCTCTTTGACTACACTTGCTCTTTGACTCCACTTTGCTCTTTGACTACACTTGTCTCTTTGACTACATTTTTCGCCTGATTTTCAGTAAAATTAGGTATTTTCATATTTCTGAATGTGTAGTCAAAGAGAAAAATGTAGTCAAAGAGACAAGTGTAGTCAAAGAGAAAAGTGGAGTCAAAGAGACTTTGGAGTCAAAGAGAATGTGGAGTCAAAGAGTGGGTGTAGTCAAAGAGTGGTGTAGTCAAAGAGTAATTGCCTCAACATTGACTTGTTTCAACAGAAAACTACAGCGCGCGCATTCACTTTGGCCAATACTGTATTTAATGCACCGCACAAAGTTAATATGACAATTCTCGTGTTTGTTGAAAAAAATCAACTTTGAGTGTCTGTAAACGTGTTATCCAGATCGATATCCGATTTTGTCGGACAAGCGACTGGAGAAGAACTTTTTGTTTCGTTGGTTGACCATTTTTTCCATATCATCGCGGCCCAGATAGACTGATGTCCCTTCAATTTCGGTTCGTTTTGGCGTTCTGAACGGAGTGCGATACTATGAAAAAGTCACACAATTTAAAAAAAATACCGGATATCTGGACACCACTTTTTCAGATCCTCAAAGTTTACCTTTTTCAACAGAAAATGTTCAAATTTCCAATTATTCGTTCCCTAGCCCCTTATAATCTCAAAATGTCCTCCTCATCTTTCCTGTAATTTCAAATAATGAAAATAATAAATAATACATCTTATTCAATAAAAACCGGATCAGTTTTAGAACCTGTGATGTGCACCGGAAACCAAAAATAGCCAAAAGAAAAAGAAAAATTATTCAAAGATGTCTCTTCCGTCTCAAAATCCTCATCACTTACTCTCGATTTCCCATTGCCACGTCATCGTTCGGATTCAGCATGAGCGCCCTATCGTACGCCTTCAGAGCCTGCTCGTACTCACACAATTTTTGGCGGCTGGCGGCGCCTTCACGGCGCCGATGTGGCTATTAGCCGTCCAAAACTGTCGCGCCCATCATAAGGTGATGGACTCGACCTTTATTCTCTTCAGTAACATTCATTCCCATCGTCTCAATCCCAAGCAATTCCATCGCACACAACGGAAAGCAGACATGCTTCTTCATCGTCTTCTCCGAGAGGGCTACAAAGCGACGGACGAGGAGACGACGCGCATGCGCGCTCCACCGCACTTCCCGCGAAAACACTCATTCAAATCCGGCGGGAAGGATTTCGCAATAATTAATTGTTTGGCCTAAAATCCCCTCACTTCTCACTTCACTCTTTACTTCTCCCCCAACTCACTTCTCCCAAATTCTCCCTCGAGAACGGTGACGTGTGTCACCGCTCTCTCCCTCTAAATTGTCCCCAATATGTTCTACTAATAAAGAAGATCATCCAACATTCGCTATTCTAGTATTCGTAGCCGAAGCGCTATTCCTACAATGAACCACCACCGATCGCAAACCACCGCAGGAATTGTGACTGCTGTCAAGTCACAATTCTCCCTTCAGTGGAACATCTAACGGGACATCACTCACAGACTGAGTCACTCGAAGACCCCAGCTTTACGCCCGTAGGCTGGTTAAACTCCCACGGCGTGACATGGTGCATCGACCGGATTGTACCGATTGGTACAGAGAGCCCAAAAAGAGTGAACCATCAGTCGCATTGACATCAGTCGAGAAGCCCGGAGTGGCGAGAGAGGAGTTGAGAAGTCAACACGCAGCCTCGCGGCGAAGTCCGCTTCTGTTTGGCAGCCAGCGACACGTATTCCAGCACGAAAAGTGTTCGGCGATCATCGGTAACGAAGTTTATCGATTTTCAATCGTCGGCGACACCGGAAATCCACCGCATGAAGTACCAACGAAGGAAAAATGCTGAAAATCTGGAAAATGTGAAGTCCGCACGGTTGGCAGCCAGCGACACGTATTCCAGCACGAAAAGTGTTCGGCGATCATCGGTAACGAAGTTTATCGATTTTCAATCGTCGGCGACACCGGAAATCCACCGCATGAAGTACCAACGAAGGAAAAATGCTGAAAATCTGGAAAATGTGAAGTCCGCACGGTCGGCATCCAGCGACACGTCTTCAAGCACGGAAAATGTTCCGCGATGTTCGGTAACGAAGTTTATCGATTTTTCGTCGTCGGAAACAAGGAAAACACCGCCGCGAGACGTACCAACGCATGGAAATGCTAAAAATCAGGTTAATGTTCACCAGCCCTGTTGGTAGGGGCTCGGGGAACGACGCAGAAGCAGATGGAGCCAAGGAGAAGGCTGAAAAGGGCTGAAAAGCCAAATCACACCAGCATTCGGCGAAGTCCGCTTTGTTTGGCTGCCAGTGAGACGTCTTCAAACACAGAAAGTGTTCCGCGACATTCGATGATGAAGATTATCGATTTTTATTCGTCGGCGACACGGAAAAGTACCACCACAAGACGTTCCAAAGCTGGAAAACCGCTGAAAAATCAGGAAATGTCCATCCGCCCTGCTGTTGAGGGCTCGGACAACGAATTAAAAGCAGACGGAGCCAAGGAAAATGCTGAAAAGGGCTGAAATGCCAAAAATACCCCAGCACAGGAGTAAGCCATCGTCATTGGTTCTCAGCGACACGTCTCCAAGCACGGAAAGTGTCCCACAGTGATCGGTAACGAAGAAATTATCGATTTTTATTGTCGGCGACACTTCAAGACCACTACGGAACGTGCCAAAGAAGGAAAACATGCTGAAAACAGTGAGAATGTCCACAAGCCCTGCTGTCAAGGGCTCGGACAACGACACAGAAGCAGGCAGAGCCACGACGAAGGCTGAAAGATGCTGAAAAAGGCTGAAAATGCCGAAAACCCCCAGCATGCATTGAAGTCCCCTTTGTTCGACGCCCAACGACATGTCTTCACGCGAAGGAAGTGTTCCACGAAAATCGACAATGACGCAATTATCGATTTGTGTCGTCGGCGACACGAAAACATCACCGAGAGACGTGCCATTGCAAAAAATTGCTGAAAACAACGAAAATGTCCATCGGTCCTGTTGTTAAGGGCTCGGACAACAAAGCAGCAACAAATGGAGTCGAACAAAAGGCAATGTATGCTGAAAAAGCCGAGAAATCGGAAGCGTTGCGGTCTCCACGCAGACTGGAGCGAGTGGCAACGCAACGACGCCGCAGAGCGTCTGTAAAGCTGAGTCGAGGACGACAAGAGCAACCCCTAGCACGAGTTAACCACCGAAAGGATAAGGATTTCCGAGCGACACTAAGTCACGGATCAATGGTTACCTAATGCTCATCACTCAGCTGCTCAAAACGATTGCAGTTTGTACTTGCTGATACGAGCGGAGTCTCGAGCAAGTACTTAAGAAACACAGCTTCATCATACACCAATCCTAAACTAGTCGGCAAACGACATATGGATCATGCCTTCCCGTACTTATACAAACGAGGAAAGTACATTGGCAAGGGAATGTGCAGGGAAGCAGTGTACGCTACATGGACCCCCAGCATGGTGATAAGAATGGAAATGGACCGAGGAATACCAATAGCGAAGCGAGCCGAAGAATCGAGGACTCGAATCACGGAATGCGCCTAGCTAACGATTAGTCTCATGTCTAGTTTATCAATATTAGATCTAATTACCTTTACTCTAGGCCAAGGGTAACTAATTAGGCAACAATAACGTCCCCATAAACTAGGCGTAGTCTAAAATCCACCCATTTCAATAATTTCATACACCACGCTCCCAACCCAACAGGGATACCAAGTATGGCACTTACAAATTACGAGGGGGCCCCTTATGCTGGTAAAAATAGGCTAATCATCCAGGGATGGTTAGTGTCTAAGCCCCGGTGCCACTCAAGGACAACTACCCTACTAGTTATCACTAATAAGCATGCATATAATTAGTTGGTGACTCTTAGGACAGTTCAAAAATACGCCCAGCTCATCTAGTCACGCGTAGGGCATAAAAGCCAGTGCGGCGCCCACGTCCTTGGGGGACCTATCGAGATCTCGAAGGCCAAATCGAGATGGTCCTAAAGACAGAAACTCGTGAGTTCCTGCCAAAAGAAAAACTATTTTTGGAGGAACCAGTGCGTGCTATTCAACACGGGAATAGACGTCACCCACCCACCAGTCCGCTAAGGACACATTAGCTCGGAAAGAGCAAACCAAGCAACCACTCCAGGTGCTGTAAACCTGGTTTGGAGTGCACCACCCAAAGGATGCTGTCGGAGAAAGATGAAAAGAGAGAAGCTTGGACCAGGTGAAATCCTGAAACGAGTAGATCCTCTACGAACGCTGCGGAAATGCGTCAATAAGCAGTGGACGTCAGCAACCCCCAGCCCAGGCACATTACGTCTTCACAAGAATCTCTTCTGTAACAACGCCAGAGGAACGATATTGAGAGGCAAATGATGCCAACCGTACATTCGACTTGTGGGACCAAGTAGATCGTGGCAGGATGCACGGAAGAGTGGGAGCAATCTCACTCGCCCCCAGCTGAAGAAACCGGTCTGTCTGCCGGCGGAAGCAACCAAGAAGCAACCAAGCTTCAAGGAATCAAGGGACAAAACGGATACCCAAAATCAATCTTCATCAATGTCAACCAATTGGACAAACATGGACCAAAGGATATCACCGTTACGGCGCGTAGTCGTCGTTCGGTCGAAAGAAGGGATAGTCGGTCGAGTAGCCACAATATCGCTGGAGAATTCCCGACTACTGTACACATTCATCAATGTCATCCAATCGGAAACCAGGGATCAAGAGTGACAAGGATGTCACCAACATGGCGCGAAGTCGCCATCACGTCGACAATATGTGTAGGACGGTCGAGTAGCCACCTCATCGCTGGAGAATACCCGACTATTGCACATTGCCGACACAACATCTTCACTTCTTCACGCGAAAGCTTATAACTGGAAGTCGGTCGAGTAGCCGCCACACGCCGGAGAATTCCCGACTTGTCTCGATCAAAATGCAACACCACTTGCAGATAGCGGCTTGGCCTTCTGTTGGTAAGAAGGTCTGAGTGCTATCAATACAAGAAAGGATCAGGACCCACGTCATATGCCCAAGCAAGGGAGTGAAGAACCCACCAACTACCTGTTAAGGTAGCAACACAAAAGGAAGATGGATAGGCAACGTCACGGGACAAAAATCGTCGTGGAAAACGAGAAGTTGACTAACGTCGTCAAAAGAAGGTCGTCTCTTCATACGTCTTGCCCTCTTCTGTTAGGAGAGCAAGTCGGAGAACGAGACACAGTAAAGCGTCAGTGCCAACGTCATCATGGATAAAACGCGCACCAACATAGGCAAAGCAAGGAAGTCATCGGAGTATGACAGCCAAGCTAATCCACAAGTACACGGAAGGCTAGAACAACTGTTCCTGCAAAAGCGAGCCACGCTCATACGATAAATGAGACGCAACCGGACGGAAACAACAGAAGAAGAGACCTAATCCCTCTTCAAACGACCGGAGATCCAAGATGTACCGCCAAGTGACCTGGAATGGTTCACGAGGTGATCACTTGGAGAAAGAAGCTTCAAACGTGACGTAAGAGCTCAACATTGTCTACGACAGTATCAACAACGACGATCAAAGAATAACAGCCCAGCAAGACGAAAAAACGACTACTAGTCAATCGGACAACGATGCTGAAGCTTAATACAGATCTTCCGAGGAGACCGGATTCGTGCAATCGAACCAGACGTCAGGAAGCAGAACATGGTGAAATCCATGGAAAAAGTTGCCGACATCGACATGCAGAATTCCCCCGCCGGCCATCATATCGCGCTGAGTCAGTTGAGACCCCCAGCACTCGATGAATTCGAGGAGGAAGAGGTCCCATCGCCACCAACACATGCGGAAAAGTGGCAACAGACTTCGTCATAGGCCAGCCAAGAGAGTTGTTCGCAAAGGACAAGTGCAGGAAAGCCATTCCCCAGCAACGTCCAGGATGCAGCAGTCTCGTCATCCATGGCCGGAAAGCAGTGCGAAGGTAAAAGTGTATATGAACGTTTCATGAGGACAACCGGAATCATGAAGAAGATTCTCTGTAAAGAGCAGTCATCACAATATGCAGGAATACAGTAACCACTGTCACAAGGAAACATGCAGTCCGAAGTACACGACGGAGGACTCTGGATCAGCAAAAGGTTAGCAACCCTGTCACCAAGCCCCCAGCAAATCACGGACGAAAAATCGATTAGGGTCAGCTGATAAGACCTATCGAAAGCACTTCAGGACTATAACGTAGGATCAAGATGGTGTTCCTGGAAAAGAGTGCACAGTCAAGAACGATACCAAGGAAGTCAGACGGTTCTCCCAGATCTGTAATGGTCAGGACGAATAGTCAGGATAGTAAAGAACCCGTTAGCCAACTTGTCCCCCTGAAACAACCTCAGCAACGAACAGGATAAGGACAAAATAACGGTTCCAACGACTAAACCATCTACGATTCTACCGTCTCTCTCACCTAAATTTTGGTCGACGAAGAACGACAAGGAAACAAGTCGATCGACGTCACCAGGAACCTCATCCCAAGCCAGAAGAGAAGCAGCAACCCAAAGACGGAGTCTATGATAAAGTCGCTGTAGCTGCGACAACAGTTGTTAAAACGAAGAGCTGACATCATCAAGATGAGGGATGCCCACGAAAACTTTGTTGCGCTCTGCTGTTAAGAGTGTCACTCTTTGTCGCGAAGCTTCTGAAAAGAACTTGAGAAGTCATCTATCACCGGCAAACCAGCAACATCAACACGGCGACAAGAAACTTCAAGTCAAGAATGACGGCTTCTCTTTTCACCACGTATGTGGAGGTCGGTCGAGTAACCGCTCTCTCCGCAGAGAATTCCCGACTCTTCCCCGTCGTCGACGTCACGTCAACAATCGCTACATGTGTGTCATCGTCGCGTTCTTCTGATACGAACGTCTTCGAATCGACCCACACTCAAGTCACCCGCAGCGAACGTCGCCACTCCCCCGCACATGCTCCGAAGTGAGTAAGTGTCGGTCCAGTCACCAATGGAGACCTGATCCCTCCACGAAGACCACACAGGCCGAAGTCAGCGCGCCGAAGCACTCATGGACGTCATGTCGCCCAAGCGCCGAGCACCCCAAGCTAGGAAGCGAAAGCTAACCAACACCTAGTTCTATTGCGACGTCGGAGGAGAGGTTGAAACACCTCAAACAGAAGAAATATGACGACGCCTTAAAGACTCTTCGCAACTTGCGCGATGAGCTTCAGGAGTAAGAGAACTTGGAGGAAGGAGCCAAGAGTCCCCCAGCACAGGAAGTGACGCGAGGCGATGGAGGATCTGAAGGATCTGACCAACGTCGAACCAGCGTGACAGAAATCACAATCGGGAACGGCAGTGTTAACTGGTGGAACCAGGAAAACGGAGCAGTTTTCCTAGGCGGAGTTCAAGGAAAGCGTCTCATCATGGACTTCAAGACCACCCACGACAGGCTCAAACAACAAAGGGATCGCGAGACACCACATCCAGCGCTTCCAGACAACAAGGAGTGGAGCTCATAATATTCGAGCGTCTCAGCGAGTTGGAGTCCAACCAGGATCAAATGTTTATGGACGTAGCCTCCATTAGACAAGATCTACGAATGATAGCGGAAGCAATCCTCATCAAGGAGCCCCAGCTTCCAAGGAGCGAAAAATCCAAGACATTGGTGTAGACCAAAGAGCGGAAGGACCAAATCCCTTGCCATCCAACAGCTGCATCATACAAGAGGGAAACATGATTCCGCTCGAAGTTAGCGAGAATCGTGTGGACTTAGAATCAATTCTCAACAAGAACGAGAAACGAAAGGGACAGCAAGGCTTCTGTCAGGCCCCAGCATCCCAGGTTGGCATGGAAACAATGCTCTCGGAGCAGCTCAAGGCAAGCCTCGTCACGTCTCTGAGGAAAGCAGTGAAGCCATTCCAAGGAGAGGTACATAAACAGGAACTCATGGAGCAGTTAGACGCCATTGTCCACAACAACGGATTTCTGAGCGACGCCATGAAACAATCCATCCTCTTCACAATGCTGACACCGAAGCTATCACTGGACCATAGCCCATTGGAAGACAGTTCGGACGGACCAACACGCAATTGGCCACCATCATGGACCTCATGGACAATCTAAAGTTCCCAAAGAACAAACACGCGGTTCTGTCCGAATCGCTTCACACGTTTTCGACATACGCCAAGAAGAGGAGACCGCTTGGAGTCAATACGGATGATTCAGTCTCCATCAAGGACTTCATCAAGAGGCTTCCGGAGAAACTGGCCATCGCGCTCAATAATAGAAGAGCAAGAGCTGTTCACAGAGTCGGAGTTACTCTCGAGGAGCTCATGGAGGAAGCTCACAACTTTGTCGAATTCGAGAAGGTTTACAAGAGGCCAACGGGTCAGGATCGGGAAGTCAGAAGCGACTTCTAAACCAGCTCAAAGACCGATGTCAACTACCGATTCCTCACCCATTGTTTTTTGTTTTCTCACCCGAACGTCTCTAATCATAAGCTCACGGACGCCCGTTGATAAGGCATCCAGAGGAAATCCCCCCAGCTATAACAATCAATACTTGAAGCTGCTGAGAAGCTGAAAGTTTTGTCTAAATAAGATCTCAACGCAAGGAGTAGATCACGTTGGAAGTGATTGAGTCGTCCGAAAAACGATCAAAATCATTTTAGTCAATAATGACGACTCAAGAAAGCACTTCGCAACTTCCAACATCGGAGCGAAGTCTCGATCCCAATCTACGACATCGTCCGACGGAGTTTCGATCTAAATTTAGTCAAAATTCCAGTCAATCATCAACCCCAAGATAGGCGACAACACGGAGGATTAACTCTCGGATGTCAGTCAATTCCCTATTGTTAATTTTCGTCCCCCTTCTTTCCACATAGTCCACCCTAAATTCATTTTCTTCTAGTTCTCCATTTTTCCCCATTTGTCAAAATTCAGCCCCATTATTTTTTCCCAAGCTCTTAAAGCTCACCCCATCATCCCAATTTTTCCCCGTTTCTCAACATCTTCTTTCACATTTTCCAAATGAGTCTATATTTTTTAGCTCATTGTCACCCCTATTTTTTTTCACCATCAGTTCAACCCCCCCCCCCCCCATTCAGTCTTACCCGATATACACGGAACCTCGTCTGAATCCATAGGACGAGCAGCAACATCATGTAACCGAGTGGAGGACCAAGGACCAACAACAGCTATCCCGAAGTCGACAGACAAAGGATCGCCGCCGAACGCGCATCAAAGCCAATCTGACGAAGTTCAGAAACGGCTAAGAAGACGTCAAAGGAAGTCCAAGCAAAGGAAAGAGACCCCCCCCCCCCCCCAGCAGTCAAACGATCGATTCCAAAGGGATGCAGTTCCCAGGAAAAGACCGAAGGAATAACATCATGGGCGAATACCAACTATGATCTACTGATAAGATCTGTGGTGGTCAGTCAGGATGGAAACGTGTCTACCAAGTTTTCAAACGAAGGATTCGGATCCAGAGACAGGAGAGGAGCCCCAATGAACAGTGCATTCCTTCTGAGGACAGTTCAAGTCAACTCAAAACCAACTCGAGGAAGGATGCGATGGTCATTCATTTAACCCTGTTCAATCCACTTTCCATCGACAACTCCGGAAAGTAGATTCTCCTGGCCCCCCCCCAGTGTCGCGCCCATCATAAGGTGATGGACTCGACCTTTATTCTCTTCAGTAACATTCATTCCCATCGTCTCAATCCCAAGCAATTCCATCGCACACAACGGAAAGCAGACATGCTTCTTCATCGTCTTCTCCGAGAGGGCTACAAAGCGACGGACGAGGAGACGACGCGCATGCGCGCTCCACCGCACTTCCCGCGAAAACACTCATTCAAATCCGGCGGGAAGGATTTCGCAATAATTAATTGTTTGGCCTAAAATCCCCTCACTTCTCACTTCACTCTTTACTTCTCCCCCAACTCACTTCTCCCAAATTCTCCCTCGAGAACGGTGACGTGTGTCACCGCTCTCTCCCTCTAAATTGTCCCCAATATGTTCTACTAATAAAGGAGATCATCCAACATTCGCTATTCTAGTATTCGTAGCCGAAGCGCTATTCCTACAATGAACCACCACCGATCGCAAACCACCGCAGGAATTGTGACTGCTGTCAAGTCACAATTCTCCCTTCAGTGGAACATCTAACGGGACATCACTCACAGACTGAGTCACTCGAAGACCCCAGCTTTACGCCCGTAGGCTGGTTAAACTCCCACGGCGCGACAAAAACGGCTGATAGCTCTTGATTTTGGCTAATAGCCATTGATTACGGCTAATAGCCGTTTTGGATCCTACTTGGCGGCTAAGTGGCGATTAGATAGCTTGACCCGAGAGAGCAGGAGAACGGCGGCTGTCAGCGCCTAGGTGGCGATTAGCGGCGCCTACCGGCTACTTGTTGGCGATTAGTGGCGGCTAGCGGCGCCTATTCAGCGATTAGTGGTGGCTAGGCGCCAGTCTATATGATGGGGATAGTGGTAGACGCGAGCCCGGTTTTTGTCCGTACATGCGTTTACCTAAGTAGAGTCGCTGAAAAATATTTGTAGAAATTGACAAACGGAAAAAGGGAAAAACAGCACTTCCAATGATGTCAACGATTGTTTTAATGTGAAACATTAGGATTATATTTTTTTTAAAGCTTTGAGTTTATTTTTCTCAAAGCAATAATTTTGGAACACCTTTTCTATCTAGAAGAGGATCGAACTGACCGATTCTCAAAAAAAAAACATCGGTTCAATCTCCTTCAATTTTATATAATACGTTTCTATTAGCGATCGCTTCTTTGAGTACGGGATTTAGCCTGGATTTGTTTGAGAAATGTCAATATCCTCCCTATCCCTGTGATGGTTATACTTAACGAAGGTGTCCCAGCTTTTACTGACTGTAAACCAGCGGGCCGAGGTTATCTGAGAATATGGTGCGCGACTGATACGGTGAGTGCACAGATGGCGATTACAGACACGGCTAATAGCCGCCGCGAACGGCTGATAGCCGCGGCAAACGGCTGATAGCGGCGCGTTTTCCACGGCTATTAGCCTGAAAATGTGGTGAGTACTTTTGATTCAGATGAAGAATTGCTCCGTAATTCGAGTACGCTGAATAGGAGTTTGGCTAAAGGGGCAAAGGTTATGGAAAAGAACCGAAGGTCGTAAACGCCCGTAAACTTTTGTTTTTGAAATAACTGACTTTTGAAAGCTCATGATGAGCATTTTTAAACCCTCTTTTTTCCCGTGAGCTTGGTTTTGAATTGAGCTCCATGAGCTTTTTTTTAATTTCACGCTGATTTTGAAATGAGCCCTATGCGCCTTTTGGAATCCAAAGAGAAATGAAATTTTTAAAAATGAGCCTTTTTTGAAAGGAATGAGTCTCATGAGCCTGGCTCATTGAGATTTTTTGTGAGCTCAGGCTAAAAATGGAGCTCTATTTGGAACCCTAACCCTCAACATTTATATAAAACGAACGACGGAAAAATGGAGATATTGAGATGACGAAGGCAAAACTGGGAAAGAGATCGAGGAAAAAGCCAAAATTGGGGGAAAAAATGGAAATTTTGAGAAACAAATAGCTCAAAAATCGTGGGAGTGTTAACGAGGAAGTGGAGGTGGTAAACAGCCGAACTTTTTGTCCCATGCGGCGTAGGCGTCGAGTTGCGAATCGTCGACTGTGGGACGGACGACGCGAGCCGCCTCGGCAAAGTCCGATACGGTTACAGCGCGGATCTGAAAAAATTGGAGGGGTTTGGAGAGGTGAAAGACAGTTTTTCATACTTTCTGATTTTCGGAAACGATTTTCGAGTCAAGCTTTTAAAGGATCCGAAAAAATCTACAAAGTGCATATAAGTGAATCGGGCCTTCGCGGACCGTCGATTTTCTCCGCTTCGAATTTAACTTTTTTAAATCAATCTTTACACAAAAATGTAGAGGTCGATGAGACCTATGAAATGATACTAGAATCACCAAGACCGCCTTCCTCAATTTTTGTCTAGAACTTGCAGAACACACGGGCCAAGCTTCCCGGGTGTTGATGAATTTGGTACCATTTCATAGGTCTTATCGACTTCTACATTTTTGTGTAAAGATTGACCAAAATAAAGTTAAATTCGAAGTGGAGAAAGGTCCGCGAAGGCCCGGTTCATTCATTTTTTCAAACCATTTTATTGGTCTCCTTGAGCGCTACTATTGTCTGTTCAATAAAACGTCGGCAAGGGGCGGGATTTATTGGAAACGCCCCTTTTCTTTGACTATTGAAAAAAATTGATCTACAAGTAAACGTGAAAAAGGGGTGCGTCTGTTTTTACCCAAATTCTCCCGACGTTTTATTGAAGAGACAACGTTCGAGATATCTTTTGAGCCAAAATTAAGTTTTGTAATGTTTCGAAACTCGACGAAAAAAAAGAGGAAACTTGAAAAAACAATACTAAATCATGTGAAAGTAAGAGGGATTTCGCAATTGGATGATGAGGAAAAAATGAGGATGAGAATCGTAAAGTAATGGGAGCTATTGTCGAAATAATTAAAGTGAGACTCGGTGTTTGCGGACTTTTCAGTTCACCAAGCCAAATTTGGCTTGCGATACTGTAAAGTCTGCAAACACCGAGTCTCACTTTAATTATTTCGACAATATTTTTTGTAGCTATTTTTTCAGCCATAATTTTTGAACTTTCAGACAGTCATTTGAGTACACCCACCCTGATTTTCTAAAAACACATACACATCACATCTAAAAGTGATTGTGTGTTACAAGACCCTGATTTTCTAAAAGAAATTTTGAAATAGAGGAAAATGCTAATCGAAAAAGTGTAGTCATTGAGCCAACTGTAGTCAATGAGACATTGTAGTCAATGATCCCAGTGTAGTCAATGAGCATTTGCCGGACATCTCGAAGGCAGACGCTTCGAAATCGGACATTTCGAAAGTGTGAAATCGTGTTTTTGCATAATTTTGGGAACTTTTCATATCTTTTTTACGCTTTTGTCTTAAACGTTATTTTTTATAACGTATTATACGAAAAGTTCCAAAAATGAGAAAAAACGGGATTTCACACTTTCGAAGTGTCCGCTTTCAAAATGTCCACTTTCGAAATGTCTCGCTTTTGAAATGTCCGCTTTCGAGACGTCCCAGAGCCTTTCAGACTATTTTGAGTCATTTTTCATAATTTTAAGGTAAATTTCAAATCAATGGTTTCTACGAATTTTTTTGTAAAGTTAAAATTCTCAAAATCTTTGTGAATACTAACATCATCTTTATCAATCGTCTCAATCTCATCACCAATATCCCGAATCGGTCCCATCGCTGCTTCGGTACACAACTGTCTCATATCGGCACCAGAATAACCATCGGTCAGCGCTCGGATTTGATCCAAATTCTGTTCCGTTATATCATGACGGGTGCCTTGTAGGAGATTCTGAACGATTTGAGTACGTGAATCGGGCTCGGGAAGAGCAATGTAGAGCCTCTTCTGGAATCTTCTTCTCGCCGCTTCGTCCAACTCTTGTGGTCGATTCGTCGCTCTCAACACCAACAACCTCTCATCGGGCGTCGTGTTCACACCATCCAATTGAACCAAAAACTCCGTCTTGATTCTTCGCGACGATTCGTGCTCGGATTCGGATCGCGCAGAGAGCAACGAATCGATTTCATCGATGAAAATGACGCTGGGAAGTTTGATGCGAGCCACCGAGAAGAGTGCCCGCACGAGTTTCTCTCCCTCTCCAACCCATTTCGATGTTAGCGAAGAGGCCGAGATGTTGAAGAATGTCGCTTTGCATTGTGATGCGACACAACGGCCGATCATCGTTTTTCCGGTGCCAGGCGGTCCGAAGAGTAGAACGCCTTTGGGTGGAGCACGGATTCCTGTGAAGACGTCACTGAAATCACAGTGGTCGAACGACAGAGGTATGCAAACGCGCTCCCCTGATTTGGCCGTTTTTTCCGAACTTTGACGCCTTTTTATTCAAATTTCAGTGTTTTCTTCTGAATTTTTTTGCTTCAGAAAAATTCTCGCCTAAATTTAGTACCGGAATAAAACACAATTTTTAAAAAAATGAGCGGAATTCGGGTCTAAAAAATTAATTTTAGGCCCGGCTTCTCCAGAGAGCGCGTTTGCATACCTTTGTTGTTCGACCTCTGTGTGAAATGCATACATGTGATTCGGGCTTTTTTGGGCCTTTGATTTTCTCTTCTTTAAATTCGAAATTTTCGATCGATCTTTAATCCAAAATGTAGAACTCGATGAGATGTATGAAATGGTACTGAAATCACTTCCTATATCAGTTTTTTTCTAGAACTTGCAGAACACACGGGCCGCCGGCGTTTTCGGCCCGCATATGATCGGCCCAGGTGTTTTACAAGTTTCAGACAAAAACGGAACTAGATGATTTTAGTACCATTTCATTGATCTCATCGAGTTCTACATTTTGGATTAAAGATCGATCGAAAATTTCAAATTTAAAGAAGAGAAAATTGAAGGCCCGCGAAGTATGCTAAAATGATATTTGAAGGAGGGTTTTTTTAAAGTTTACGATTCATTCGATGCAAAAAATCATTCTGATTCCGAATATCACAATGAAAACGCTCGAAAACTATTCGACGGCCCAAAAAAAAACGCCGCTAAAGTTGCAGAAAAGTTATCTTTTTGCAATCTTAGCGGCCTTTTTTGGGTCGAAGAAAAATTTTGTGGAGCGTTTTCATTCTGCTATTCGAAAGATTTTTTTTTACATCGATTGAACTACAAACTTGTTTTGCCGGGAACCACCCTTTTAAGTGGAAAGGTTAATTTTTAAGTGGTCGGGATGTTTCTGATGGCTCCGGGACATTTCGAAAGCGTGTAATCGCGTTTTTGCTCAATTTTTTAAACTTTTCGAATAAATTTGCGCAAAAAATGAATGAAAAGTTTTAAAAATTGGGCCAAAGCGCGATTTCAAACTTTCGAAATGTCCGCTTTCAAAATGTCTCACTTTCGAAATGTCTTCCTTTCGAAATGTCCCGAAGCCCAAAATTCTGGGTTTCGGACCTGTTTTTCTCTTGAAATCCAACAGTGTCTTTCTTTTTCTTCAAGCTGTAAGGATTTTAAACATTTTTTTCTATCATTCGAACAATCATCTTCTTCATTCTCAACTTTTATTCAAAAAAAATCTTACGGTCTCTTAAACGGCAACACAACGATCTCTCTCAACGCCTTCTTCGCCCCCTCCAACCCGGCAACATCCGCCCATCCGATCTCATTATTCACAGACATAATTTCCGATTGAATCAACGAAATGATATTCTCATCAAAATGCCTTAACGTTGGTTCTGCTCGCAATCCATTCATCTTCTCATCCTCTTGTCTTTCGAACAACTGGCGGTATGGAGCCTTGCGAGCTGGATTGACACTCTAGGGGCACTTGGAACTTGCTTTTCTGGGGTTCTGACCCGCTGGCAGTGAGGAAATTGGGGTATAATGTGCCCAGTGTGGAACCAATCGCTGCTCGGTTTTTTGTGTTTGGAGCTCTGGAAAATTTTTGTAATTTTTGAAAATCGCAAAAATTCGGCCCCGGGACATTTCGAAAGTACGACGTTTCGCAGGTGTGACGGTTCGAAAGTGTGAAATCGCGTTTTGCCCAATTTTTGGAACTTTCCATATATTTTTTCGCGTTCATGATCCATTATATTTTAAACAGCGTCTAATTATATTACTGCAGTCTGCATAAATCGGGTTCCTGGCCTAACTTTTGCAGCTGGCCGAACTCCTGGACCCGACACGAAAATATCGTAAACAAGAAAGCGCGCGAAAAAAAATTCAAATTTTTATAACTTTTATTCCTAAAAATCTCAAGCATTTTCTTCGATTTTAAGCGTTTTTTTTTCCAATTTCTTTCGTTTTTTTGCGAGTTTTTCAGTAAAATAAATTTTTAAAGGCTATTTTTGGTCAGTTGCACCAAGTTTTAGTCATTTCAGAAAAAAATTTTTGATAAAAGTCTTGAAAAAAATTATTATTTCAAATATTTTCCTGAAACAGTGTAACATAATGACTGGAGAAAAGAAAAATGCAATAAAAATTATCCCGCCGGAAAAAAGTCACTTTTATCAAAAAAATGTTTCTGAAATGACTAAAACTTGGTGCAACTGTCCGAAAATAGCCTTTAAAAATTTATTTTACTGAAAAACTCGCAAAAAAACGAAAGAAATTGGAAAAAAAAACGCTTAAAACCGAAGAAAATGCTTGAGATTTTTAGGAATAAAAATTATAAAATTTGAATTTTTTTTTCGCGCGCTTTCTTGTTTACGATATTTTCGTGTCGGGTCCAGGAGTTCGGCCAGCTGCAAAAGTTAGGCCAGGAACCCGATTTATGCAGACTGCAGTAATATGTCTTTTTTAAAAAATGCAAAAATATATAAGAAAAGTTTCAAAAATTGGGCAAAAATGCGATTTCACACTTTCAAAATGTCCACTTTCGAGATATCTCACCTTCGAAATGTCGCACTTTCTAAATGTCCCGGCGCCATTTTCCGGCCATTTTGAGGTTTTTTTGTGCAAGAAATAGCGCTTTTTCGGCTGCAAAACATCACAGAGCCGCTTTTTCGTGTTACAAGCTGTGGGAAATGTTCATAAGCATTTTAAAATGGAAGATTTGTTTTAGCTTGATAATCTCTATAACTCGTGTCTAGGTGGCCCGAATTCAATGAAAAATATACAGGAAGAAAGGCATTTCTCTAAAATTCTCTTCTTTTTAGAATCGCAAAAAATCTTCGCTCAGGCACCTTTTCTTCGCTCGAAAACTCGGATTCGTCGCCGTCTCGATGCCTTTCAACGTATTCTCGTGCATCTGTTGCACAAATTTCGGATCTGACCTTCTCGCGCCCGTCGGATCGACGATATCGCAAATTTTGTCGCGTATCTTCACCACCTTCTCGTCGCTGCCGAAATCGAAGCCGCGCATCGTGAACGGATCCTTTTTCTTCGGCTCTTCTTTCCTCGTCACGGCAGTGGAGATCTCTTCTGTCGTCAGACTGCTCTTCTCGCCGAGAAACGGACGATTGTACGGTTTTTTGACTTCTCGCTTCGCCGGTGGTGACGCATCTTGAATTTCCATGTCATCGTCGTCGTCGTCATCATCAATCATAATACTTTCCGGATCGTCGTCCGGCGCTTTCGTTCTGAGTGGAAATTTCGGCGGTGGACCTTCTTCTGATGCCTTCAGATTCGACAAGGTTTTTCTTCGAGGCTTCCCGATGAAGTACGGACTAATCCCGTTGCGAGCGAGGGCTGTCGGCGGATAGACTTCTTCTTGATTCTCGGTTTCCGGTCGCTTTCGCATTCCGTTGATGTTCAGTTTGACCCGTTTTGGAGAGTACATCTATCTAAAAGTCTGCACTAAAGCCCATACACACTAGCACAGAAATATTAGAAAAGGAACAACGTAACTTGGAGGTTTGGGGTCTCTATAGTTTCATAAAAATTTATGTAATCTACTATTGAAAATCAGAAATAGAAAAACATCAAAAGTGAACGGAGAATGTGACGATCGAAAGGAATGTATCCAAACGGAGAGGAATTATTCGATTACTATCTACTTCTGTTGCTTTCCATTTTCCCAGACGTTGATCTGAAATTGAGAGTTAGTTTTCCACCAAGCTTCAAAAAAAACAAACCTTGAGAGTGGCTTCTGGCTTCTTGACGGCGGCTTTGCCTGGCGCGGCCTTGGTGCACTTGCGGGTGATCTCGGCGGCGATTTGCGAGAATCGGACGTAGTTGAGTCCAGCGGCTCTCCAGGCGACCATGGTTTTACTGAAAAAGCGGAAAAAATTGATAATAAAATGGAATTCGATGAAAAAAAAACAATTAAATGAAGTATTCTAAGATTCTGATGTTAAATAATATTCAACATTTTCGCTGATTTTGATTAGTTATCTCTTTAAAATTCCAAATCCGACAAACTCAGTTTCGGACCATTTTCGACGGAGTTTTCTATCTTTTTTCGAGGAAAACCGTCGTTTCTGTCAATATTACAGTATTTTAAACATGAAGATAAATTATTCTTTTATGAAAACGCCGGGAAAGCTAAAAAAGACTTTTGATTTGGTACTTCAAAAATTCATTTAAGCCGAAATTCACGATATTCTGAGAATTTATCGATTACCAGTTGCCGACCAGCAGTCTCTGGTAAATCGTTCAGATGCTAATGGTTAAAAACATTATTTATTAAACTCAGCAAAATACAGTCATCAGAAATAAAATCAAGATAAATAATGCATGCAAAATTTAATGGAAAATCCTTGGTGGTTTCGATAACTGTCGCAGTCCTTCCAAATGCAGTTGTAGGCTCCGTTTCGCTCGTTTTTCGATGATCTGAAAAATGTAGATGAAATTTCAAAATCTGCGACACCAAAAACTTACTAAAGTCTCCACTAGGCTCTTTCGAAACGAATCCCTCTTTCTTTTATTCATTTTTGTAACAGTGTCAGCAGTTACTTCCCGTGGCGAATATCGGTTTCTTCGTGACGCGGAGAGCATCTAATACAATATCACATTAGTTCGAATCGAAAAAAACGAAAACGTAGTTCAAATCGAATAAAAAACAAGAAAAAAAGGATACTCAAATAAAATGAAAAATAGAAAAATAGGTGTTTTTCATAAACCTGAGCAGATTCCGGTCCCTTTCTGATTAGATCCCGCTGCAACCTGAACAGGTCCGAGGCTTTTTCACTCCGATTAGGTCCTGCTGAAACCACAATTAGGTTCCACTTTCTTTTTCATATCGAATTAGATCCCGCTTGAGCCTGATCAGGTCCGCTTTTTTCATATTCCCCGATTAGGTCCCGCTCTATCCCGAATTAGCATCTGAACGATTTACCAGAGCCATTTTTCCATATCTCTACTCCTTTTCAATTTCTCTGGTAAATCATTCCCAGGCTAATTCGGGATAGAGCGGAACCTAATTGGGGAAATTCTGCATTCTAACTTGCCAAGATCAGGTCCGACTGCAAGCCCGCTCAGGTCCCGCTACGACCTGGTTAGGTTCCGAAGCTTCGGAGCGGAGCGTCGTTGCTTTTTTTGCTTATTTAGTAAAATTAGGCTCACATTGAACTAAACGCTGGTTAAAAACATTATTTATTAAACTCAGCAAAATACAGTCATCAGAAATAAAATCAAGATAAATAATGCATGCAAAATTTAATGGAAAATCCTTGGTGGTTTCGATAACTGTCGCAGTCCTTCCAAATGCAGTTGTAGGCTCCGTTTCGCTCGTTTTTCGATGATCTGAAAAATGTAGATGAAATTTCAAAATCTGCGACACCAAAAACTTACTAAAGTCTCCACTAGGCTCTTTCGAAACGAATCCCTCTTTCTTTTATTCATTTTTGTAACAGTGTCAGCAGTTACTTCCCGTGGCGAATATCGGTTTCTTCGTGACGCGGAGAGCATCTAATACAATATCACATTAGTTCGAATCGAAAAAAACGGAAACGTAGTTCAAATCGAATAAAAAACAAGAAAAAAAGGATACTCAAATAAAATGAAAAATAGAAAAATAGGTGTTTTTCATAAACCTGAGCAGATTCCGGTCCCTTTCTGATTAGATCCCGCTGCAACCTGAACAGGTCCGAGGCTTTTTCACTCCGATTAGGTCCTGCTGAAACCACAATCAGGTTCCACTTTCTTTTTCATATCGAATTAGATCCCGCTTGAGCCTGATCAGGTCTGCTTTTTTCATATTCCCCGATTAGGTTCCGCTCTATCCCGAATTAGCATCTGAACGATTTACCAGAGGTCTAAATGCATTCATTTTATAATTTTCAACACAAAACAAAAAAAATCGCAAGGAATCAGGAAACTTCGAGAAACACCGAAAAAAATACTGAAAAAATAAACAAAAAAAAGGAATGTCGAATCTGTGCGAGACCCGATGAATTTTATGCGCATGCGCCTTTAGTACCGTAACCTTCTCCGATTTTCGAAACATTCTGCACTCTTGAATCGTCACTTTTGCTTTCTAAAATGTCTGTGCCCTTCTCGGATCCGGAAGACCAAAACGGAAACCCCAATGATCCCCGCGCCTCGCCACATCGGCAAGCGACGAGGCGCGGGAGATCGAATGGCAAACACTCTTTGACTACACGTCTCTTTGACTACACCTACTCTTTGACTACACATTCTCTTTGACTACACTTGCTCTTTGACTACACTTTTCTCTTTGACTACACTTGTCTCTTTGACTACACATTCTCTTTGACTACACTTTTCTCTTTGACTGCACTTGTCTCTTTGACTACACATTCTCTTTGACTCCATTTTTCTCTTTGACTTCGTTTTTTCAATAAAAGAATCGTGAAACAAAAAGGTTCGAGCCTTTAAAAAAGTGAATGCAATTGCTATGTTTGCTAATGAAGCTAATGGAAGATAAATGGAAGAGAGCTAAAAAAGTGTAGTCAAAGAGACGTTCTATGCTCTTTGACTACACTTTTCGAACACCAGCAGCGCGGTCACATTATTCCTCGGATTTCAAATATATTTTTATATTCAGTTCTTATTTTCACTTTTCTATCGTTTTATTGAATTTATTTTTAAAAAATCACTCTGTCCGAAAAATTGGAGTAGTTTTTTCAGAAAAAAATGACAGAATCTTTTCGAAAAAAGGATTGGATAGGATTCATTGAGAATAGAACAAGGTATCCCTGTTTTGTTTTGTCACTCATTTATTCTAATTTTTGACTAATTTTCAGTGTATTAGTTCCTGGAGAAATCACTATGGCTCTGCTTCAGTGTATCGGAGTCGAGCGGTCATTGGTTTGCAGCATACCGAAATCAGAAGCATCTGTACCATTTGACGGTTTTCAATGGGGCAAGACGGAAAACGGAAAACGTTCACAACCTGTTTATCGAAATTTGAAAATCGACGGCGATTGTTTTAAGCTTGTCAAGTGTGTTTCTACTACAAACGACGCTTTCCGCAAGGAAGTTCTGCATTTGAAGGACGAAACTCTCGTGCATTATTATCTTCTAGACGGTGGAAGTTTTGAAGTGCCAAGTGGGAGTCAATTGATGAAGCCGAGGCTACTTCAGTCGCAAGCAAATGAACTTCGCTCGAATATCCTACCACTCCGTTCTTCATCATCAGCCTTCACTATTGCCAACGAAAAGGGTTTCGAAATCACCCGCAAACAAATTTTGAACCTTGCGCGAAAAGTTCCGAATATGATAACAGCATCAAGTGGACGAAGAGTTGTCACTACTATGCAACACATCAGAGAATTAGATTCCAAGGATCATTCAAATCTCAAGTTTTGCATCAGTAAGAAGTTGATATCCCAATCAGAATTAAACAGCATACTTGTTTTCAGATGAGGATAACGAGTTGTCGTTCAGCTACGTCAGGATGTTCCCGAATGGGGTACAATTTTATACTTCCGGTTGCCCATCTACTTCTGAATTCGATGAATGGATGGAGTTTGTCGATCAACTCCAATCAGAACCTGCTGAAATCCAGAAAATGCAATTGAAAGAAGTTTTGAAGCAACATCCAACAGGTGTAAAATTTGCTGCACGCCTGTTCATCGATACAACATACAATCTCAGTGATTGTTATGTCACTGTACTTCTCGCGGAGTCCTCTAACTTTCGGTAACAATTTCATCCTTGTCATATAAACGGAAACGTTTATTTACAGAACTTCGAGAAGTTTCAAGCCGAGAGTTTTTCCCATCGGCTATGTTCTACACAGCCATCGTGATAGTGTGCCACACGCTTTTTTCTCGGAAACAATCAAGGATAACTTAACTCCTCTGTTGCATCAGAAGAAGTCACCATGTATTTTTATTGACGGAGAAACGAACCTTCAAATCTATGGAGACGTCCTTCAAGCCAACACCCTAAGGTGTGATTTTCACATTGTCCGTTTGTTAGCTCACAAGTTTGGAAGGAAAGCGGCAAATACAGCAAAGTATTATCTGTATGGTTTCAAAGAGAACGGAGTCTGGAAGTCTGGTCTGATGGGTAGTTGTACTCGTGAGCAATTCGACAGAAGACTTCAAAAAGTTCGAAAGTTGGTTGATCCACGTATCGAGAAATGGTTCGTTGTTACCCTAGTCTAAAATATATAAAATATATCTTTTCAAGGTTGAACCATAACGAAAAATGGATATTTCAAACAGCGACCGCTCTTCCCAAGCTCCAGTCTGGACTGATCTTACAATACGGTACCACGAATCCTGCTGAGAACTTCAACAAGCAGTTGAAAACTGTTGTCCAAAAAGCTCTACCGGTTAATGTCCTCATTGAAAAACTTGATTACTTTTGCAATGGAAAGCTTAACGAATTGAGAAAAGCTTCAGTTTATGATTCGGAGCTCGTCGTCACTGAAATGGATACTACTGCCATGAACAGTTCAGAAAAACTTGATTATTTCACGAACATCGGACTGCAGTGCCCCATCTTGTTGTCATTCGATCCGCCAAAATTGATTCTCAAGAGTAAGATGATCTTCTATCTACATTAGTCGAGAATTTGTTCCAGATCTTGATTTTACAAAAACCGATGAAAATGAGAAGCGCTCCAAGTATATCAGGATTCTTTCAACCACAAATGATAGTTACGTTTTGGAAGACTCTATAATTCAAGTTAATGAGCCGAATCGTGTGGTCTTGGTAACTCGCATTGCTGACTGTTTGAAGTGTTCAGCATGCGATGAAACTCTTCCAGACTTCGTTTGCGCTCATTTGTAGGTCCACCAGGGTTTCATTTGACTAAAGTATTACTATTTTTAGATACGCATGTATAATATCTATGGATGAGTTGTCGAGAAGGTTGGAGTTTTGGCGATTAGAAGATCAACTAAAAGGCGATGCGGCTGTCCGCGTACCGTCAAGAGCCGGCAAAAAGATGTCTGATCGTCTTGGAAGTAAAACCTCTTCTGGCAACCACGACCGGGAAATTCGAGAAATGTCTCAGTGAGAAATCACTAAAACAAGCAAAAACTACTTCGTTGTATAATTTTTCAGATTGAGTGTATTTGACTCTACTGGCTCTATCGAAACTATCGACTGTCACTCGAGCGGAAACTCAACGATTCGAACTGTTCTGAGCGAAACGTTTACCGAAGCAAACGATGAGCCGAGCTGTTCCCAATCACTTTCAGATTTCTCCCCACTTCTATCTTCAACACAAAATGAAGAACCACAAAGTTCAGGCAGAAGAGCCCGGTGAGCCTACGATAAAATAAGATAATTTCTCAAATCTTAATTTCAGTCGTTCCACAAGACGATTCAGCCCGGAAATCTCCCGTTCTTTTGGATGCTAATTAACTTGTTACCCCATTATTTTTATTGTTATTCAATACCCATTGATTTTCTTTTTGTTTTGTTATTTTTGTTGTCTAGTTTTTGTCTGTTGCCTCCAGAACACAAAATCTGTCGAGAATTTAGTCTAAAAAGTCCAAAAGCTTGATTTCTTGAGAAAAAACGAAGTCAAAGAGAAAAATGGAGTCAAAGAGAAAAATGGAGTCAAAGAGAATGTGTAGTCAAAGAGACAAGTGCAGTCAAAGAGAAAAGTGTAGTCAAAGAGAATGTGTAGTCAAAGAGACAAGTGTAGTCAAAGAGAAAAGTGTAGTCAAAGAGCAAGTGTAGTCAAAGAGAATGTGTAGTCAAAGAGTAGGTGTAGTCAAAGAGACGTGTAGTCAAAGAGTGTTTGCCAAAAATTTGCATAGCAAAACGTGTCACAGACAGAAATTCTGCAACATGACGTTTTGCAGCCAAAACCGCACTATTTTTCTGAAAAAGGCTCATTAATGAACAAAAAATTGAGAAAGGAATGTCCTGAAGATGTGTCTGTAGAAACGTTTTTTTGAAGATTTCATTTTTGCTTCACATCGATTCAAAAGCTAGTGTTATGCATTTTTTTTCAATTTTCTATATTTCAGTAAACGTAGATCGTCCGGATATGGACGATGACGATGTCCTCGTCGAAATCGTTGAACCCGTCGAGGCCGAAATCGTCGTACCCGTCGAAGCCGAAATCGTTGAACCCGTCGAGGCCGAAATCGTCGTACCCGTCGAAGCCGAACTCGTTGAACCCGTCGAGGACGGCGAAGATGAGTAAGTGTCCATTACAAAAAACCTGAGGATTTTTGCTTGAAAAATCATCAGCATTTTTTCCAGGAATCTTCGAATCCTGGCAGGCGTCATTCAACAATGTCTCACGGAGATCTCTCAAATCCAGATGGAGACCAACGATCCGAGCTACAACGAGAAGCTCTGCAAGATGTTCTGCTCCACGATGCCCCATATCGCTTCTGTTCTCTCGGTGGATCTTGACCTCGCTTCTCTTTATAAGGACGCTTCCGATCAGGACCAAAAGTTCATCAGTAGCTTGGCTCAATTCCTGGTCGCATTCCTCAAGGAGCACGTTCATCTCATCGAGGTCATCGATGAGCCGTTGACTGAGGCGACCAGTGTGCCTTATCGATAAAGTTTTATCGGAATTTATCGATAAATTTGACGGTAAATTTATCGAGAATTTATCGATAAATTTATCGATAAATTTATCGACAAATTTATCGATAAATGTCGACAAATTTATCGAACTTTATCGATAAATTTGTCGATAAATTTATCGATAAATTTGTCGATAAATTTATCGATAAATGCTTTAAATGCGCACAGTCATTCAAATTTCAAATTTTAGCATGAGCAAGAACTTAGCATGAGCAAGACAACGACACTCCGCAACGCTTGTTGTTTATCTTTTAACGATAAATTTATCGATAAATTTATCGATAAATTTACCGGATTTTTATCGATAAATCGGTAAATTTATCGATAAATTTATCGAGAAAACTCCGATAAATTTATCGATAAATTTGTCGATAATTTATCGAATTCCTCGTTTATCGATAAATTTTTTGTCGATAAGGCACACTGGAGGCGACGACTATGATGCGTGATGCGCACCGATACGCGATGCAGCTACTTCTCAACTTTACGTTGATCGAAGAAGTGGAAGTTTTCAAAGTGTGTCTGGACTGGTGGTGCTGGCTCACCGCGGAGCTCTACGGAATCTCTACGAGCTCGGTAAGCGAAGAACCCCGTCGTGTCCTCTACAAGGAGTACCTTTCGACACTTCGTACAACAATGATCTCGAGAATGGCCAAACCAGAAGAAGTGCTAGTTGTGGAGAATGATCAAGGAGAAGTGGTCCGTGAGATGGTCAAGGATACCGACTCGATAGCTCTGTATCGCAACATGCGTGAGACACTGGTCTATCTGACCCATTTGGATAACAAGGACACCGAGATGAAGATGACCGAGAAGCTCGCGTCGCAAGTGAACGGTGGCGAGTTCTCGTGGAAGAATCTGAATCGTTTGTGCTGGGCGGTCGGATCGATTTCGGGAACGATGATCGAGGAGGACGAGAAGCGCTTCTTGGTTCTCGTCATTCGCGATTTGCTGGGATTGTGCGAGCAGAAGCGTGGAAAGGATAATAAGGCGGTGATTGCGTCGAACATTATGTACGTCGTCGGACAATATCCACGATTCCTTCGAGCACATTGGAAGACTTTGAAGACGGTGAGTGTTTTATCCAGATTTTCTCCTATAAAAATTGAGAATTTTCAATCAGAATTGAACTATATTCGATTCGTGACCTTTACAGCGATTTGCATAAGATTTGAGACGTTTTCAACCCGTCTAGATGCTCCAGAAGCAGTTTTTTGAGTTCTTGTCACTTTCAATGATCCAGAAATTACTAAAAAATGGTCTAAAACTCATCAATACAGCTGAAAACAGCTCAAAATGATCCAAAATCCCCTAAAAATTGCTCACAATGACCCAAAATTCACTGAAAATGCTGATTTGTCATGTCTGAAAAACATAATTTTTTTCCAGGTCATCAACAAGCTGTTCGAAATCATGCACGAGACCCACGAAGGAGTACAGGATATGGCTTGCGACACATTCATCAAGATCGCCATCAAGTGCAAGAGACATTTTGTCATCGTTCAGCCAGCCGAGAACAAGCCGTTCGTCGAGGAGATGCTAGACAACCTCACCGGAATCATTTGCGATCTGTCGCACTCGCAAGTGCACGTCTTCTACGAGGCCGTCGGACACATAATCTCGGCGCAGATAGACGGAACACAACAGGATGCGCTCATCCAACAACTCATGGAGATTCCGAATCGCACGTGGAACGATATCATTGCCGCCGCGTCGACGAACGATACGGTTCTCGAGGAACACGAAATGGTTCGTTCGGTGTTGAACATTCTGAAGACCAACGTCGCCGCGTGCAAGTCGATTGGATCGGCGTTTGTGTCACAGCTGGGAAATATCTATGGGGACTTGCTCTCGCTTTACAAGATCCTCTCCGAGAAAGTGTCTCGTGCGGTGACGTCCGCCGGCGAAGACGCGCTCAAGAATCCGCTCGTGAAGACGATGCGTGCCGTGAAACGAGAGATTCTCATTCTTCTCTCCACATTCGTTTCGAAGAATCCCGACGCCAAGTTGATCCTGGAGAGCATTGTGCCACCACTCTTCGATGCCGTTCTCTTCGACTACCAGAAGAATGTGCCGCAGGCCAGAGAGCCGAAAGTTCTGTCGCTGTTGAGCATTTTGGTTACGCAACTTGGAGTGAGTTTTTAGAAATAATTTTAAAACTGATACATGTCCGAAATCTTTGACTTTGCGACATTTCGAAAGTGTGAAATCGCGTTTTGCCTGATTTTTGGAGCTTTTAATAATTTTTTTTGCGTTGATGACGATTTCTATTTAGATAAAACAACAAAAATAAGTACGAAAAAATCCAAAAACAAGGCAAAAAATCGATTTCACACTTTCGAAATGTCCGGAACCGATCTTTTTTATCCAAAAATTTTACTCCGAACTTTGCAGGCCCTTCTCTCCCCACAATTGCCAAGCATTCTCGGTGCCGTGTTCCAATGCAGCATCGACATGATCAACAAGGACATGGAGGCGTTCCCCGAGCACCGAACCAACTTCTTCGAGCTCGTTCTCTCGCTTGTCCAAGAGTGCTTCACAGTGTTCATGGATATGCCACCAGAAGATCTCGGAACGGTCATTGATGCCGTCGTCTGGGCCTTCCAGCACACGAAGCGTAATGTCGCGGAGATTGGTATGTTTTTATTTGCAAAAGAAAAAGGCGCAAAAAATGAGATGGTTTATTAGAAAAAAGGCATATAGAAAAGATGTTAAAAAATTGTCATTCATAGAAAGTGAAAGTTTCCACCACTAATAGACTTAGCGCACGTCACAAAAACACAACAAAACAAGAAGGAACTAATTTAGATTAATTGTAAGCCGGTTTTCTGAATTCCTTAATTTCCAGGCCTCGACATTCTCAAGGAGCTCCTCTCTCGTGTCGCCGATCAACCGGACAAAGTCGCCCAACCGTTCTATCAACGATACTACATTGAACTTCTGAAGCATGTGCTCGCCGTCGCTTGCGATAGCTCTCAGGTCCACGTCGCCGGTCTGACCTACTATGCCGAAGTGCTGTGCGCGTTGTTCCGTGCGCCGGAGTTCTCCATCAAGGTGCCACTGAATCCGGAGAATCCGCAGCAGCCGAATATGGATTACATCTATGAGCATATCGGAGGCAACTTCCAGACACACTTTGAGAACGTGAACGCGTAAGTTATTGCTCGTTTCTGCGAGATTTCGAAAGTGTTACGTTTCAAAAGCAAAGCGTTACATTTTCGATACGTCGCGGAGCCTTTTCCTCATGACCTTCTTTTCAAATCGTAACATTTTTGCAGTGACCAAATCATCAAGGAATTCTTCTCGTTCAACACTGAGATCTTCTCGATGCGCAACCATCTCCGCGACTTCCTCATTCGAATCAAGGAGCACAACGGAGAGGACACGTCCGATCTGTATCTCGAGGAACGCGAGGCCGAAATCCAACAAGCTCAGCAGAGAAAACAGGCCGTGCCCGGAATTCTGAAGCCCGACGAGGTCGCCGACGATGAGGACATGCGCTAAATGTTCCCATTTCTTCCCCATTATTTTCCATATCCTTTTCCCTATCCACGTTGTCTCTTTCCCTTTTCAAAGATTGCGCTCCCTTTGAGCCTATATCTACTCCTCCCCACCACGATTCCATCCCCTATCATTCTCCCATCTCTCTATTGTAGTCTCAAGAAATCAATCCTCTTTGAAAAGTTTTCCCAGTCTAGAATATTGGCAAAACTTGTACTCCTCCAATCATCCCCCGGATCTCAGCACTTTTTCTCTCCTATTATACCTACTTTGAAATACTTCCCAAACCTTCAAAAAAAAATTATCTCAATGCAAAAAAATCACCAAACATAATTTAATTCTGTAATTTTTTCTTCCCCCTTCATTGCCGATTGAAAATTTTTTGCAGAATAAAATCTTTCAGTGGCATCTGAAGTCGTATTTTTCCAAACATTGTTATTTTCCTTCTCACTTATGGTTAAACAGGAAACTCTTCCCTCATTGGTTGATCCAGTCAACAGAGTAAAAACTGCACCGAAGTCACGTGTACACTGAAACATTCGTCAGGAAAGATCAGAAAGAGCATAAGGAAAAAGTCAGTACCAAAACAGATCAGAATCCCCAAAAGTCAATTCTGTATATTATACATCCGTTTTATCCACTACATAGGTATATACAAACTTGGATCGTATTCTTAATTTGTCACAATCAATTTATTATGTTCATAATTCAAAATCGAAGCGAGAAGCAAAATTAATTCAAATTTTAGAAATAGGACATTTTGAGATCATAAGTATCATAATGAGCGTTGTGAAGAGGGGAACGGTCTCTTGAAAGAGATTGCAATGTCAAACATAGTACAATTTTAGGGATTGGGGATTATGATTAGAGAAGGGGTGGGAAATTGGGACTCGTCGAGAATTACGTATATTTAAAAGCAGCTGTTCATAACAAAACAATTAATTCATAGCGAAAACAATATTCTGGCGATCCATCACGAGCACTCCGTTGGCTGTGTACTGCTCGACGCACTTTTGCAGCGCTTGCTCGCTGATTCCCTTGCGAGCGCATCGTTGAATCGCGTTGTTGAGAGGAATTGGCTCGTTGTTCGAGTGGTAGAGCTCACGGAGCACGGCGAACGCGGCGTCGACTGGGGCCATGCGTCTGGAAAGGGAGAGAAGATTACAGGAAAACGAATTTCTGAAACTCACTTCTCGATTCTGGTTTGCTCTGGGCGCAGCGAGTCCTTGGCGAACTGCATCAATCGGAGCGCTTCTTCGACGTCGCTCTCATCGACAATATTCGACAAACGAAGCTTAGCACGAGCGGTGGCCATTCTGACGATACCGAGAATCATTCTTGGCGAGACGAATGTTGGATCCGACGAGTAGCGAGCATCACGACGCATCTCCACGTACGCCTCCACGATGCGATCACGAAGAGCCGGATCCACGGTCGGGGTGTAGGTTTTGCAGAGAGCAATGTACTCGCGGAGGGTCTCCAACGAGATCAAATCCTTCTTCTCGCGGTTTGGATGGCATCCGTGTTGATGGACGTAGGTGATGTGCTCGGCGAGTGTCTTGTCGTTATCACGATCCGCCTTGTCCTGCATGAGAAGAATCAGATCGAAACGGGAGAGCAGGGCGGCTGGAAGATCCACGTTTTGCTCAATAGACCGATTCGGATTGTAGCGTCCGTAGGCCGGGTTGGCAGCGGCGATGATAGCGGTACGTGCATTCAGCGTGGTCATGATTCCGGCTTTGGCAATCGAGATGGTCTGCTGTTCCATCACCTCGTGAATCGCGGTCCTATCATTATCCATCATCTTGTCGAACTCATCAATGCAGCAAATTCCACCATCAGCCAACACCAACGCTCCACCCTCCAACGACATCTCTCCTGTGACCGGATCCTTCATCACAGCGGCAGTCAAACCGACGCCAGACGAACCACGTCCGGTGGTGTATTGTGAGCGTGGCGCGAGACGGTTGACGTATCCGAGAAGCTGAGACTTGGCGACTCCTGGGTCTCCCATCATTAGCACGTTGATGCAACCACGGATCTTCATTCCATTGGAGGTGTTGTCGTTTCCTCCGACGAGAGCCATTAGAAGGCACTTTTTGACGTCGACGTGTCCGAAGATTTCCGGGGCGATCGAGGCGGCGAGCGCTTCGTAGTTGTCACCCTTGCGACGGAGCACCTCAAGCTCTTCGGATTGCACTCCAGCGAACGTGGGGTTGTCGTCGAGATTGTTGATGAACTGTAAATAGAGAGATTAGGTTTGGGTGATTAGAAGGGAAAACTTACATGAGCCTCCAGATAGGTATCAGCAACGAGTCCACCAGTTGGTCGGAATCCAGACTGCATGATTGGCAAGAACACACCGGACACCTGCACCACATTTCCAGTATTACAACGTCTTGTCATTTCTCCGTAAACGTAGACAGTCATCGTGCGCGGAATCGATCCGACTGGCACTTGTTCGCTGAGCTCTTGAATTTTGAGCTCTTGGAACTTGACGAACTTGGATCCGCGGAGTTGCATATGAAGCCGTCCGTTGGCCTTCGCCTCCACACATTCCTTGTTGGGGCAGTTGAGTGGCGGCGTGAACTGCATTCCCTTCACCGGCTGGTAGACCTCGGCGGCGCACGTGTCACACGTGTAGGTCATCACTTCGACGCACGGCTTCACCTCGGTGGCACGGATAACGACGCCTTTCATGGAGACCAAGTGGCCGATTTCGGTGGCCTTGATGTTGCGAACACAGGTCTGATGGGTGTCGTCGTCGGTGGTGAAGTAGACCTCGAAGCGTTGCAGAAGCTGTGGTGGGTACTTCTTGCGCTTGTCTTGCAGGGAGACTTCCTCATTGGCGGCTCCCTCGTTTCTGTCCATGTGCAAACGCTGGAACATGTAGGCGTCGAGAGCATCAATGACTGGAGGTTGCTTGTCGCCGAGATAGTCATTGATGATGTCGGAAATGGTATCCTTGAAGAGAATCTCGTAGCGTTTTGTGTTATTGATAATGTTATCCGAGAGATCCGCGGCGTCCGGAGTGTCACAATCCCTGATGTGATCCACGTCGATCACGATGGCCTGCTTCTCGCGGCGAGCGATCTCGAAGACTTGGTCGCGATAGGGGAACACCTGGAAAAATTATTTAATTAAAGATAAAAACTTGATGGAGAAAACTCACTTTTCCTCCATTATCCTCTTCCACATAGTACTCATCGAAAAACGCGCGAATTTTTTCCTTCTCCGCTGCCCAGTCTGTGTTGTAAGTTTTTGCCTTCATGTTTTTGTTTGTGGTGAGTAGAAGGGGTTAGAGACGAGCTGAAAACGAAAAGATAATGAGAAAATCTGGAGAAAGTCTGGATAAAATTTGGATAAAATTTGGAGAAAATCTGAAGAAAATCTGAAAAAATCTGAAAAAATCCGAAAAAAATCCGCCGAAAATGCGGGAAAACCACAGACTGCATTGGAATTTTTGTCATTCCCGCCTTTTTTCGTTCAAATTTCGCGCGTTGCCGCCTCCTCGCTGCGAGACCCGCCGGCCAGGAAAATGCATGCGCCTTTAATCACCGATTTTTCCGAACATGGACTGCGCCATTTTCAGTGCTTTTCTGGCGAATTTCAGTCATTTTTTATGGATTTTTTTTTGTTTTTTTTTGCTGAAAATTATAAAGTAAATGCGTTCTAATTGCTCACCGGCTACTTGAAATCAATAACTTCTCGAAAAAATAGCCAAATTTCGACATCAATGAATTTTTGAATTTTAAAATTAATAAAAAGTCATTTCTAGGTGTTTCCAAAATATAATCGTTGCTTAATTTGATCTGAAAATTGATAATTTCGCCTGAAACAACGGTTTTCCTTGAAAAAATATGAAAAACTACCTTAAAAATGGTTCACTTATTTTTGAATTTCCGAGACAAAAACTAGCTATTTCTATGTGTTTTCAATAAAGAATCATTGCTTAATTTGTTTAAAAATCCATATTTTCGACGAAAATAATGGTTTTTTAATCTGAAACAGCGATTGTCGGATTTGGAATTCTAAAAAGACAACTTATCAAAATTAGCGAAAATTTTGAATATTATTAAACATCAAAAGCTTAGGATACTTCTAAAGCTTAGAATACTTTTAATTGTTTTTGTCGTCGAATTCCATTTTATTATCAATTTTCTCCGCTTTTTCAGTAAAACCATGGTCGCCTGGAGAGCCGCTGGACTCAACTACGTCCGATTCTCGCAAATCGCCGCCGAGATCACCCGCAAGTGCACCAAGGCCGCGCCAGGCAAAGCCGCCGTCAAGAAGCCAGAAGCCACTCTCAAGGTTTGTTTTTACAGAGCTCGGTGGAAATTTACTCTCTTTTTCAGATCAACGTCTGGGAAAATGGAAAGCAACAGAAGTAGATAGTATTCGAATAATTCCTCTCCGTTTGGATACATTCCTTTCGATCGTCACATTCTCCGTTCACTTTTGATGTTTTTCTATTTCTGATTTTCAATAGTAGATTACATAAATTTTTATGAAACTATAGAGACCCCCAAACCTCCAAGTTACGCTGTTCCTTTTCTAATATTTCTGTGCTAGTGTGTATGGGCTTTAGTACAGATGTTTAGATTGATGTACTCTCCAAAACGGGTCAAACTGAACATCAACGGAATGCGAAAGCGACCGGAAACCGAGAATCAAGAAGAAGTCTATCCGCCGACAGCCCTCGCTCGCAATGGGATTAGTCCGTACTTCATCGGGAAGCCTCGAAGAAAAACCTTGTCGAATCTGAAGGCATCAGAAGAAGGTCCACCGCCGAAATTTCCACTCAGAACGAAAGCGCCGGACGACGATCCGGAAAGTATTATGATTGATGATGACGACGACGACGATGACATGGAAATTCAAGATGCGTCACCACCGGCGAAGCGAGAAGTCAAAAAACCGTACAATCGTCCGTTTCTCGGCGAGAAGAGCAGTCTGACGACAGAAGAGATCTCCACTGCTGTGACGAGGAAAGAAGAGCCGAAGAAAAAGGATCCGTTCACAATGCGCGGCTTCGATTTCGGCAGCGACGAGAAGGTGGTGAAGATACGCGACAAAATTTGCGATATCGTCGATCCGACGGGCGCGAGAAGGTCAGATCCGAAATTTGTGCAACAGATGCACGAGAATACGTTGAAAGGCATCGAGACGGCGACGAATCCGAGTTTTCGGGCGAAGAAAAGGTGCCTGAGTGGAGATTTTTTGCGATTCCAAAAAGAAGAGAATTTCAGAGAAATGCCTTTCTTTCTGTGTATTTTTCATTGAATTTGGGCCACCTAGACACGAGTTATTGAAATTTTCAAGCTAAAAAATCAAAATCTTCCATTTTAAAACGCTTATGAGCATTTTCCCACAGCTCGTAACACGAAAAAGCGGCTCTGTGATGTTTTGCAGCCAAAAATGCACTATTTCTTGCACAAAAAACCTCAAAATGGCCGGAAAATGGCGCCGGGACATTTCGAAAGTGCGACATTTTGAAAATGTGAAATCGCAATTTTTCCCAATTTTTGAAACTTTTCTTATATATTTTTGCATAAAAAAAGACATATACGCGAAAAAATATATGAAAAGTTCCAAAAATTGGGCAAAACGCGATTTCACACTTTCGAACCGTCAGACCTGCGAAACGTCGTACTTTCGAAATGTCCCGGAGCCGAATTTTTGCGATTCTCAAATATTACAAAATTTTTCAGAGCTCCCAACAACACAAAAAACCGAGCAGCAATTGGTTCCACACTGGGCACATTATACCCGAATTTCCTCACTGCCAGCGGGTCAGAACCCCAGAAAAGCAAATTCCAAGTGCCCCTAGACCGTCAATCCAGCTCACAGGGCTCCATACCGCCAGTCGTTCGAAAGACAATTGCTCCAGAACTTCCGAAACGATGCTCGAATCCGTCGTTGATCAAAAAAGCGATGGGAATGGATACGGATGGCGGGGGGAAGGATGAGAAGATGAACGGATTGCGAGCAGAACCAACTTTAAGGCATTTTGATGAGAATATTATCTCGTTGATTGAATCGGAAATTATGTCTGTGAATAATGAGATCGGATGGGCTGATGTTGCCGGGTTGGAGGGGGCGAAGAAGGCGTTGAGAGAGATCGTTGTGTTGCCGTTTAAGAGACCGTAAGATTTTTTTGAATAAAAGTTGAGAATGAAGATGATTATTTGAATAATAGAAAAAAAATGTCGAAAATCCATACAGCTTGAAGAAAAAGAAAGACACTGTTGGATTTCAAGAGAAAAACAGGTCCGAAACCCAGAATTTTGGGCTTCGGGACATTTCGAAAGTAAGACATTTCGAAAGTGAGACATTTCGAAAGTAGACATTTCGAAAGTGAGACATTTCGAAAGTGAGACATCTCGAAAGCGGACATTTTGAAAGCGGACATTTCGAAAGTGTGTAATCGCTCTTTGGCCTAATTTTAAAACTTTTCATTCATTTTTTGCGCAAATTTATTCGAAAAGTTCAAAAAATTGAGCAAAAACGCGATTTCACACTTTCGAAATGTCCCGGAGCCATCGGAAATAGCCCGACCACTTAAAAATTACCCTTTTCTTGAAGGATGATTCCTGGCAAAACAAGTTTGTAGTTCAATCGATGTAAAAAAATCTTTCGAAGAGCATAATGAAAACGCTCCACAAAATTTTTCTTCGACCCAAAAAAGGCCGCTGAAATTGCAAAAATATTACTTTTCTGCAACTTTAGCGGCGTTTTTTTTTGGGCCGTCGAATAGTTTTCGAGCGTTTTCATTGTGATATTCGGAATCAGAATGATTTTTGCATCGAATGAATCGAAAAAAACATCTTCCTTCAAATATCATTTTAGCATACTTCAATTTTCTCAACTTCAAATTCGAAATTTTCGATCGATCTTTAATCCAAAATGTAGAACTCGATGAGATCTATGAAATTGTACTGAAATCACCTAGATCAGTTTTGTCTGAAACTTGTAAAACACCTGGGCCGAAAACGCCGGCGGCCCTTGTGTTCTGCAAGTTTTAGAAAAAAAACTGATATAGGAAATCGAAGTGATTTCAGTACCATTTCATAGATCTCATCGAGTTCTACATTTTGGATTAAAAATCAATCGAAAATTTCGAATTGGAAGTAGAGAAAATTGAAGGCCCAAAAAAAGCCCGAATCACATGTATGCATTTCAGTGACGTCTTCACCGGAATCCGTGCTCCACCCAAAGGCGTTCTACTCTTCGGACCGCCTGGCACCGGAAAAACGATGATCGGCCGTTGTGTCGCATCACAATGCAAAGCGACATTCTTCAACATCTCGGCCTCTTCGCTAACATCGAAATGGGTTGGAGAGGGAGAGAAACTCGTGCGGGCACTCTTCTCGGTGGCTCGCATCAAACTTCCCAGCGTCATTTTCATCGATGAAATCGATTCGTTGCTCTCTGCACGATCCGAATCCGAGCACGAATCGTCGCGAAGAATCAAGACGGAGTTTTTGGTTCAATTGGATGGTGTGAACACGACGCCCGATGAGAGGTTGTTGGTGTTGGGAGCGACGAATCGACCACAAGAGTTGGACGAAGCGGCGAGAAGAAGATTCCAGAAGAGGCTCTACATTGCTCTTCCCGAGCCCGATTCACGTACTCAAATCGTTCAGAATCTCCTACAAGGCACCCGTCATGATATAACGGAACAGAATTTGGATCAAATCCGAGCACTGACCGATGGTTATTCTGGTGCCGATATGAGACAGTTGTGTACCGAAGCGGCGATGGGACCGATTCGGGATATTGGTGATGAGATTGAGACGATTGATAAGGATGATGTTAGTATCCTTAGAGAAATTGATTTTTAAGAAAAAAAAAAACAGAATCACTCACAATCAGTTCACATTCAATTCCCGTTCAAAAAAATCACTAGAAGCGCTACTCGGGTCTTCGTGGGCCTTCGATTTTCTCCGCTTCAAATTTGAATTTTTTTGGTCAATCTTCACACCAAAATGTAGAACTCAATGAAGATCTTTAAAATGGTACTAAAATTAACAAGATTTCCTGTCTCAGTTGTTGTCCACAACTTGTAGAGCATCCAGGCCGGCGTATGCTTGGTCCGGTTGTTCTACAAGTGCTAGACAAAAACTGAGACAGGCAATCGGAGTGATTTCAGTACCGTTTCATAGATCTCATCGAGTTCTACGTTTTGGTGTAAAAATTGTCCGAAATTTTCGAATTTGAAGTGAAGAAAGGAGCATGAGAAGAATTTTCTGAAAACTTTCTTCCCTTCCATTAGTCCACTAACAATTTGTTGATTTTCATTATCATTGCTTTTTCCTTCTGCTGCTGACAAAGTGTTGACCGTTTGTGTGGTCGTCTTGTGACACACACAATCACTTTTAGATGTGATGTGTTTTTAGAAAATCAGGGTGAGTGTACTCAAATGATTGTCTCAAAGTTCATGGACGAAAAAATAGCTACAAAAATCTTAATCTTTTTTCGTGGTTGAAATCGTTAGAAATTTAGAGATTTTCCATTTTTTTTCTGTCTTTTAGAAGGAATTTTTAATACTGAAACTATAAATTGAGATACCTTCTCTGTTTTCTTTCTCATTTTTCTCCGATTTTCAGCCACAAATTTTGCTCTTTTATTTTCCCATAAATTACGATTCTCATCCTTTTTTTTCCATCATCCAATTGCGAAATCCCTCTTACTTTCACATGATTTAGTATTGTTCTTCTTCATGTTTCCTCTTTTTTTTCGTCGAGTTTCGAAACATTACAAAACTCGATTTCCGCCTTGTTTCCTGTCGTTTTTTTTTCGTGGAGAATAGCAGGGAAATTTACTCTATTATCGTTCTTAAAATAACATTTAGCTTTGAAAATAGATAGCCAAAGAAAACATAAAGTTTTGAAATTTAACCTATTCTGAGCCAATAGGGTTTATTTTTGTTCAAAAAAAAATTTTTTTTTAATTTAAAAATGTTGTATTTTCGTTTTTATTGTCTTTCATTAAATCTGCATGTTTCACCATTCAGAACTGAGAACTTTGGCTCAAAAATTATCTCAAAATGTAGAGCTAAGTGAGACCCAAAAATGGTTTGAAAAACGGAATGATCCGGGCCTTTGATTTCCTGTGCTTCAAATTCAAATTTATCGGACAATTTTTACACCAAAATGTGGAGCTCGATGAGATCTTTAAAATGGTACCAAAATTATCAAGATCACCTGTCTCAGTTTTTGTCTAGAACTTGTAGAAAATCCGGGCCGATGTATGCTTGGCCCGGCTTTTCTACAAGCTCTCGACAGAGGCTGAGACAGGCAATCTTGGTGATTTTAATACCATTTTATAGATCTCGTTGAGTTCTACATTTTGGTGTAAAAATTGTCCGAAAAATTTGAATTTGAAGTGGAGAAAATCGAAGGCCCGGATCATTCCGTTTTTCAAACCATTTTATGGGTCTTCTTGAGCTCTACATTTTGAGATAACTTTTGAGCCAAAGTTCCCAGTTTTAAATTGTGATAATTACAGGTTTAATGAAGGACAATAAAAAACGAAAATACAACATTAAAAAAAAATTTTTTTTTGAACCAAAATATACCCTACTGGCTCAGAACAGGTTAAAGTAGGATTACAGTCATTTTTTTTATTTTCTCAAATGATCGTCCCAGTTCCATTATTTACGAAAATAACAATATTTTTGCACAAAAATCGTTAAAACTCGAGAAAATCGATTTTCAAAACGCGAACTTACATTTTTTCTAACCTATATCATTGAATGCAGAATTTTTCGCTAATTCGAACGCACCTAATATCGATGCTCAAAATGCAATAGAAACATTTTTATTAACAAATTTTCAATTGTCGCGCCGCCCGCTGCCGACGGATGAGCAGGCAGCGGTCGGCGCGACATCAAATTGAAGTCGGCAGCGGTCGGCGCGACAAAGTGCAATTTTGTTTTTAAAAATGTTTCTATTGTGTTTTGAGCAGCGATATTAGGTGCATTCGAATCAGCAGAAAATTCTGCATTCATTGAAGTAGGTTAGAAAAAATGTAAGTTCGCGTTTTGAAAATCGATTTTCTCGAGTTTTACCGATTTTTGTGCAAAAATATTGTTGTTTTCGTAAATAATGGAACTGGGACGATCATTTGAGAAAATAAAAAAATGACTGTAATCCTACTTTAAATTTCAAATTCGTATTTAGATCTCTTTGGAGTATTCCTTCGAAAGTTTAGCTCGAAAATCATTTCCAAAATCAAAAAGTATATAAAAACTCTCTTTTACATCTCCAAACCCCTCCCATTTTTTCAGATCCGCGCTGTAACCGTATCTGACTTTGCCGAGGCGGCTCGCGTCGTCCGTCCCACCGTCGACGATTCGCAACTCGACGCCTACGCCGCATGGGACAAAAAGTTCGGCTGTCTACCACCTCCACTTTCTCGTTAACACTCCCAGGATTTTTGAGCTATTTGTTTCTCAAAATTTCAATTTTTTGCCCCCAATTTGGGCTTTTTAATTTCCCTCGATTTCTTTCGCAGTTTTGAGAAAACTGTATTCTTCCTCAACATGTACCATATCTACTGGCATCCCATTTTTATTTTTTATATTTTCTTTTTCTTTTTTTATTCCAAATGATCTCTATCTCAATACCTTCGTCATTCGTTTTTTATAAATTTATGGGTTTTAAAGAGATTTTCCGGTGGAAAACAGGTTCAAAGAGCCTTGAAATTTCTTTTTAATAACTTTTAAACAAACTTGGAAAATCGTTAATTTTCAGAAATATGCCGATTTCCGAAATCAAAACCGGCGAAGAGGTGGCCGCGTTCATCAAGGATCCATCGCCGGCGGTGCTTCATTTCTTCGCCACGTGGGCTCCGAGTTGTGAGCAAGTGAATCAGTTGTTGGATGATCTGTTGGCAGAAATTGCTCTGCCTCTTCGAGCCGCCTACATTGATGCCGAAGCCCTGCCGGGAATCTCGTTGAATTTCAAGATTACCGCCGCGCCGACGTTGGTGTTTTTTAGTGTAAGTTTTGAGGTGGTTGAAAATTTTGAAGCAGAAAAAGCTAAAAAAGAACAAAAAGTCTATCATGGCTGAGTTTGAAGAAGTTTGGGAGATTCCAAACACTTCTGAAGGCTTTTGAGAGATTCTGAGAGCATTTTGTTGGGATCTAGAGATTCTTAAAGACAATAGAACATTATGAAAGGTTCTAAAAAACATTTTCATCAGTTGAAGTATTCTGAAGGATGCTCAACAACTTTTGGGGCTCCAGAACATTTCGCAGTCAAAAAGCACATTTTTTGACGATTCATGCGAAAAATAGTGCATTTTTGGGGCTCCGCAACGTTTCGCAAGTTCGACATTTCGAAAGTGTGACTACTCAAATAAAAAACGTTGCAATTTGCGAAACGTCACACTTTCGAAACATCACACTTGCGAAACGTTGCATTTTCGAAACGTCGCGGAGCCATTTTTGGCTGCGAGATGTGCTGGAGCCGCTTTTAGAAGCTTTGAAGGATAGTGAAAGGTTCCGAACTGTTCCATAGTTAAACTGGAAAGTTTAGAAGGACTGATGGATTCTGAAAGCTTTCTTTCAGTAATTCCAGGATAAGTATGGAGGGCTTTTGAAGTTTTTGAAGAGCTATAAAACATTATAAAATCCCGAATGTCCAATTTTCAGAATGGCAAAGAAGTGGACCGCGTCGACGGTTTCATTCCCAAAGAGATCCAATCCAAAGTGGTCCTCGTCGCGAGCCGTTCTTTGTCTCAATCCTCATCCGACTCCAACTCGACCATCTCCGCCGCATCGTCTCAATCTCTTCAGTCTCCCGAGCAAGAAAAAGAAGCGCTGAATGCTCGTCTGAAGTCTCTTATCAATTCCCACCGTGTCATGCTCTTCATGAAGGGAAATCCCACGGCTCCGCGGTGTGGCTTCTCCAGAACCATCGTTGATCTTCTGAATTCGCACAAAATCGAGTTTAGATCATTTGATATTTTTTCCGATGAAGCCGTGCGTCAGGGTCTGAAGGAGTACTCGAATTGGCCGACATATCCACAATTGTATCTGGATGGAGAGCTCGTTGGAGGACTCGACGTCGTCAAGGAGGAGTTCCAGGATCAAGGATTCATCAATGGACTTCCGAAGGTCGGAGATTCCAAATCTGGAGGAGGAGATCTCCAGGAGAGACTGAAGGCTCTCGTCTCGTCGAATCGGATGATGTTGTTCATGAAGGGAAATCGAGACGCGCCAAAGTGTGGATTCTCGAGAACTATTGTGGAGTTGTTGAACAAGGCGCGCGCCGATTATCACACTTTTGATATTCTGGAGGACGAGGAAGTCCGGCAAGGACTCAAGGTATGTATGCGAATCTAGAAGGTTTCTGTAGAGATTCTGAAGGATCCGGGTCCTCCAGGAGGTTCCTAGAGGCTTCAAGATGACTCTAAAGGATCCAGAAGGATCCAGACGGATTCAGAAGGATCCAGGAGGATCTAAAAGTCTCCAGAAGGATCCTGTAGGATCCAAAAGGATCTAGAAGGATCCAAAAGGCTTCGAAAGCATCCAGGAGGATCCAGAAGGATCTAGAAGTATCTAGAAGAATTCATACGGATCCAGAAGGCTCCGGAAGGATCCAGAAGGATCCAGAAGGCTTCGGGAGTATCCAGAAGGATCTAGAAGGATTTAGAAGGATCTTGAAGGATCCAGAAGGGTCTATAAAGATCCGAAAGGATCCAGAAGGATCCAAAAGGCTTCGAAAGCATCCAGAAGGATCCAGAAAAAGCCAGGAGGATCCAGAAGGATCTAGAAGGATCGAAAAGGATCTAAAAGGGTCCAGAGAAATTCAAAAGAATCTCAGAGGTTCGCAAATAACTAACTATCCTTTTTTCAGGAATTCTCCAACTGGCCCACCTACCCCCAACTCTACCTGGACGGCGAGCTCGTCGGAGGACTCGACGTCGTCAAGGAGGAGCTCCTGGACACTCATTTCCTTCGTCAAATTCCCAGAATTCGGAACGAATAATCAATATCTTTGAAATTCAAAAAAAAACCTCCCAATCGCTTCCCCAAATCTTTCATTCAACAACTCGTGCGTTCCCAGTTTTTTCTATTCCCAAACATTTGTAACCTAAATATCGGTGCCCCTTCCCCAACGATTTTTATGCTCATTGTCCCCCTGTAAATTGTTTTTTGATTGCCTTTTTTTCATTTCCAAAAAAGTTCTCTTCACATTATTTTAGTTCAACTTTTGCTTCTTTCGATCGTAGAACGCGACAGTTGAGAAGCCGAGAGTGAGCGCGACGAAAAGCCAACCGAGAATTCCGGCGATCGGTTTGAACACTGAAAAATGGGAAATTTGAAATTTGAATTCCGGCAAAATCATACAATTCTCGGCACAAACTGTGGCCATCAGTCCGGAATCGGTGAGGAATTTGGCGTTCGGGTAACCGGCGAGCCACCACAAATTGTATTGGTCCTGGAAATTGTCAATGGAGCGAACGGCTTTGCGACATTTCGAAAGTGTGACATTTCGAAAGCAAAAATTTTTCGTATTCAAAACATCGCAGTTTCGAAAGTATGACGTTTCGAAAATGCGACGATTCGAAAGTGCGACGTTTCGAAAGTGCGACGATTCGAAAGTGCGACGTTTCGAAAGTGCGACGTTTTGAAAGCAAGAATTTTAAACCATTCAGGGGAGAAAATATATCTTAATACAGTGAAAAAAATTTCGCTTCCGAAATGTCGCACTTTCGAAACGTCGCACTTGCGAAACGTCACACTTGCGAAACGTCACACTTTTGAAAAGTCGCACTTTCGAAACGTGACACTTTCGAAACGTCGCACTTTCGAAACGTCGCACTTTCGAAACGTCGTACTTGCGAAACGTCACACTTGCGAAACGTCACACTTTTGCAACGCCGCACTTTCGAAACGTCACAGTTTCGAATTGTCGCACTTTCGAAACGTCGCACTTACAATATCGATAACAAAATTATGATTGGCGACGACGGCGAACATGATGCCTCCCTTCTGTTGTGTTAACGCCTTCTTGAAATGCGTCCCCACTGACACCATCACATTTCGATTTTTGTAGGCAACGATGGCGGGAAGAAGGGACGCGTTGACGGTGCGAAGAGATGGGAAATGGATCGGGGTGGGAATGTCGGAATTGTTGACGACGATTATGGAGCCGTACACTTTGCGGACGCGTTTGAAGACGTCCACGGGAAGGGCGACGTTGCCTGGAAAATGAATGGATTTTGTAGTGGGCCTGTGGGCCTAGGGTCTTTTTTCGGCTTACGGTCTTCTGTGCCCACAGCAAGGCGGTCAGATTTCACGATTTTTGTGGGCTTACGGTCTTTGTACCTGCGGTTTTTTTTGAGCCTACAGCCTTTTTCTGCCAACGGCCTGTTTTAGCCTATGGTTTTACTACGCCTACGGTCATCTTGTGCCTACAGTCTTTTTGGGCCTACGGTATTTTTGTGCCTACAAGGATTCTTGTGCCTAAGGTCTCCTTGGCCTACAGGGATTCTTGTGTCTACGGTCTTTTTGGGCCTTCGGTTATTCTGAGCTTATGTATTTGCATTCCTACAGTCTTCTATTTGGGCCTCCAATATTTTTTTGTGCCTACGGTTTTCTTGTGGGCCTACGGTTTTTTGAGCCTACGCTCTCTTTGGGCCTGCGGTCTACTTTGGCCTAAATTGATTTATGTACCTGCGGTCTTTTTGGGCCTACCATTATTTTTAGGACTACGGTTTTTTGGGGACCTATGGACTTTTTGAACCTAAGGTCTTTTTTGAGCCTACGGTCCATTTTGCGCATACGGTCTTTTTGTGGGCCTACGGTCATCTTGTGCCTAGGGACTTTTTAGGCCTACACTCTTTTTGGGGCCTACGATCATCTTGTGCCTGCAGCCTTTTTGTGGTCCCACAGTCATCTTGTGACTACGGTCTTTTTGGGATTTTTTGTAGGCCTGCGCTCTTTTTGAGCCTACAGTCTTTTTGGGCCTGCGGTCTTTTTTTGAGTCTACGGTCTTCTTGTGGGCCGATGATATTCTTGTGGACCTACATGTATTTTTTGGCATACACTCTTTTTTGTGGGCCTGTCGTTTTTTTTTGTGCCTACGGTATTTTTGAGCCTTTTTCTTTTTGAGTCTACGATCATCTTGTGCCTGCAGCCTTTTTGTGGGCCCACAATTTTCTTCAAACTCACTCAAATTCGCGATGACAATATCACCAATCACATGTGTACACCGTGGCTGTTTGAGCATTTCGAAGAGTCCGTCGACTTCCGCCGTCTCCGTTGCACTGATATTCTGACTGTAGCATACTGTAATGCGAGACGCTCCAGAAACCGACACGACGAAGAAGGCACACGAGACGGCGAGGAAGACGATTTTGAGCACTGAAATTGGAAATTTTGTAGTTTGTAGTTTGTAGTCTCGACTCACGACCAGACAGCATTGAAAATCGCTTGACCTAGTTTTTTTCAGAGGGGATATCTCGCAAAATTCGATTTTTTGGGAATGAGGAAGTTTGAAAAATTGCTGGCGAAATTTTTTTGACCCGAAAATCCACGTGTTGAAAATTTTGGAGATGGAAAATGAAAACGTGGCGGACGAAAACTGGAAGGGTCGCGTGGAAAATGAAACTATAAACTACAAAAGCCGACATTTCGAAAGTGTGACGTTTCGAAAGTGTGACGTTTCGAAAGTGCGACATTTCAAAAGTGCGATGCTTCGAAAGTACGACATTTCGAAAGTGTAACGTTTCAAAAATGCGAAATTTTGAAAGTGGGACATTTCGCAGGTGGTTTGAAATTTTTGCTTTCGAAACGTCGCACTTTCGAAATGTCATTTTCCGTGTTTCCAAACATCCAGATGTCCCTCATATTTTTTTCTGCAAATATTTTTTGTAACATCTCCGACGTCAGAAAATCTCACGATTCGTTGATTCTTTTCCAAACAAAAAACTCTTGTTTTCACACACTTCTGAATTTGATTTCAATAGGATTTGATTTTTTGGTTTTTTTTTTCTAGATTAAAATGGGAGAATCGGTTCTGCGACATTTCGAAAGTGCGACGTACGAAAGCGAAAATTCCAAACCATTGTGATGAAAAAATCCATGGTTTTGGAATGTCGCACCTGCGAAACATCACACTTGCGAAACGTCGCACTTTCGAAAAATCTGAAAGAAATAAAAAAAGCGAAAAAAGTACAGTTTGATAATTTTATAACGGAAAAAACAACAACAAAAAGGACAACAAATCTTAGATTTTTTTTCCAAAAAAAATCTAAACCAAAAACTTTTTGAAATTATCAAAGTACATATTCTGGTCGGCATTTACATGGAATTCCAGTGTCTTTTTCAGTTTCACTTTATTCAAATGCGCTTTTTTCAGCAAGACGATGATAGAGATGACAGCGTAGATTGGATACGGAGCGTTCACTGAAATTAGGGTTACGGTAATTTTCACTTGTACTCAAATGTCCCAATTACAGTATTCACGAAAATAACAACATTTTTGCATAAAAATCGATAAAAAATCGATTTTCAACTATTTTCTTTTCTAACCTATTTCAAAAATTGTGAAATTTTTCGCTGATTTGAATGCATCTAATTTCGCTGCTCAAAACGCTATAGGAAAATTTTTATGAACAAATTTTCACTAGTCGCGCTCGCCACTGCTGACAAAAAATTGGACAAGAACTTGAAATTTTGAAAATTAGCAATTCACTGCGTAGCAACGCTAAACTGATACAACAAAAAAACTCACTTTCAACCATAGAAATATACGTGGATTTTTCCACATCGGGTCCGGTTTGAAGTATCACTACAAACAGTGCCATATGGATAACCATGAAAACTGATTGTAAATCTGCGAATCTTTTCAGTGTCCTCATGGATTTCAGATTTTGTTCCAGTGAGTATCGATTCGATAGAGATGATGTGAGTTGCATTTTTCGCAAGTTCTGAAATTAAAATTTGAATTTTAGACTTCTGTCCAAGGTTTAGAGCTGCCGCCCTCCGGACCCGCCTTGGGCCGCGGCTTTTTTTGAGCCTAAACAGCCGACCCTGGGGCCGAGGCCCATAATGTCCTTATATGTACTTACCTCATTCATTTTGAACAAATAATGAAAAACAATTCTTGCAATAATTTGAATTGTTAAACTTCCAATGGCAATTTTCTCCGAATTACTAACTGCGCCCGCTTTTATTCCCATACAGTAATTCATGACAGGTTCTTCGAAGGAAAAGTTGCGGAAGTTTATGTAGGTTGGGCCCACGGCTAGGAGGATCTGAAATTTTTAGGGAAAAATGGGCTCCGCGACATTTCGAAAGTGTGACGTTTCGCAAGTGTGACGTTTCGAAAGTGCGACGTTTCGAAAGTGCGAAATTTCGGAAGTGAGTCGTTTCGAAAGTTTTTTTTCGGAAAAATTTCTCGACTAAAAATTTTCCGAATTTTTTTTTGTAAATTCGAAAAAAATAGACAAAAATATTCGAAAATTAGAGATTTTGACGAAAAATCATCATTTTGAGCGATTTTTTTTCCAATTTTCCGATTTTTTTCCGAAAAAAATTGTTCGGAAAAAAATTCGAAAAAGTTCGAAAAAAAACAAGCCTGTTCGAAAGTGCTACATTTCGAAAGTGTGACGTTTTGAAAGTGTGACATTTCGAAACTGCGATATTTCGAAAGTGCGACGTTTCGAAATGTCGTGAATCCAAAAAAAAAAGTGTTGTAATCAAACCTGTAACACTGCCATAACAATCCCCAAACTACATCCAGTATGCTCATAACTCGACGATTTCTTTGTTGCGATATACCTCTCTATGACCAGGGGTACTGTAGTGGCACCAACCAACCATAATCCAAATACATACTGTACTCGGAATATAAAACATCGAATAGTGCTAGGTGTCATGTCACAGTAATCCCGAAACGCATAGTTGTAGAGGTCCAGGATGTGAAGGATTATTCTGGAAATTCCATTATTTTTCCAAGTTATGAATTAGGAAAATACGATACCTACTAAAACAGTGAAAAGCGAATCCAATGAGATGAACTTGAAATATAATAATGACATTGATATGGAATAGTTTTGCCACTCTGGCTTTCCATAGACAGTAACTTGCAACAAGAACCATTGGAAATGCTACGAGACTTGCGACTAGGTTGAAAATAAGAGTTAGGCGGAGGAGTAGGGAACCCGATAGTTTTTCCATTATTTGACAGTGATCTTCAGTTAGTGGAGTAGTGGACATCTGAAAATTAGATTTGGATGCAGAAATGTAGAAAAAAGGAAGAGAAAATGGACAGAGAATTAGATAATACAGTACTGTTTAAAAAAATGGCGATTTCAGTTAAAATAGGTCAAATTTGAAGGTCTAAAAAAGAGGCTTCCAAAAATCCGATGTTTCTGAAACTTTGTCGGTGTATAGAACAACTCAAGAACTTCATTTTTGTAGTTGACAACTTTTCGAGAGCTAGCTTGATTCTCTAGATATAGCGTGCCAAAGTTGAACTATGAATTGGTGCGCGCTAGAGAGAAGCAAGAGGTGAGAGACGCAGGCATTATCTCGAGAACCAAGCTAGCTATCAAAAAATTGCCAACTAAATTAAAAAAAAAAATACAATTTTAAAAATTCAATAGATTACCTACAAAATGAATCAAAAATCAATGAAATCGGTTGACTTTGAAGAAAGTTACGGTTGGTTGAAACTTGGCCCCGAGAGAGTTCTAGAAAAAGAGAGACCGCAGAGAAACGAGAGTGTCTAGTTTTCTGCGTCTACAAAAGCGTGGTGAAGGTTTTAGAGCGTGTAGTTTAAGGGATCACCTTCAAAATGAGCCAAACATTAATAAAATCGGTTGAGTTTGAAGAAAGTTACGGTTAGTTGAAAATTGGCTCTGAGAGAGTACTAGAAAACGAGAGAGTGCAGAGAAACGAGAGTGTCTGCGTCTCTGCAACTTGAAGATTCCAGAGCGCATAACTTTGTTCAGAACCGATGGATTTTCTTAATTTTTGGAAGAAATATTGAATACATTTACTAGGGAATGGTTTGAAGTGGGGGATGGAACTTTGCTAAGAGAGTGGTACCATTGGATAGCTGACGTTCTGAAACATAGCTTTCAAGAAAATTTTTTTGCGGAATACCTCCAGAAGACGTGAAAAACGCTTCTGAAATTTCCGAATTTCGCACTGTTTTTTCACTAATTTTCTGCATTTTTCCCTGATTTTTCTCTCCGAAAGCGCGCATTTGTATACGCCCTCCGACACCAACGAAAAATGTGGCGCGATGGTGCAGTGGCGAAGGGGCACAGGTCGTGGGCACTTATACGCATAATGTATCTTATCCATACCCGACGCATAATGTATCCATCTGAGACACATCAGCCAACTATGGACGGCGATGGGTCTGATATGGATGGGATATGGACGCGCCTAGAAACTCCGCTGCGGCGGCAGATGGATCCCAGATGTGTCATGGATGCGTGGGCGATGGGTCCCAAATGGGGGATCTGTAACGACGATCCGAATGAACGCTGTATCGTTGTTTAGCGAAAAATGTGACCGGCGATCTCGACATTTTTTCCACCAAGTCCCAAACTTATACTATTTTCTTGATTTTCGAACTTTTTTTCTAAGTTTTTGATTGAAAAAAAATTATGGCTGGTAAAATAATGATAATTTTCCACTTATTTTCTCTAAATTTTCTGAAAACTACTTTGTTTGGGTTGCGCTTTCTGATTTTTCATTCCAACACTGAAGTATTTAAAGTATTCAACTTTTCACTTCATAGCGATGAGATAAATTCTATTTCAGGTGGATAAAAAGGTTTGTTGGTAAGTTTCTCGTTTGTTATGAAGTGAAATTCGTGTTCTTTTTAAAGACACAGCCATATTTTTTTCCGAACAAAAACTTAGAGTTAAAGAGTCAAAGTCTTGAAAAATAGTTCAGAAAGAAATAGAACGAGAACGAAATTGGAAGAACTGAACAATATAACACCATATTAGAGCATATTTAGTTATAAAATGCATCGAAATTCATGTTTCGATGCTTCCTAGGGAACGAGAACGAATGAATAAGCAGGCGGCTGGATGGATCGCGGATGCGTCCCAGATGGATGGTGGTGGGCGATGTGTCCCAGATGCCCCATATATGGCTGCTTCTGGGACGCATTGCTTGTACCGTTATCATATGAGCGCCATCCATATGGGACACATTATGCGTATGAACGCCAACGACCTGTGTCGCCACTGCACCATCGCGCCACATTTTTCGTTGGTGTCGGAGGGCGTATACAAATGCGCGCTTTCGGAGAGAAAAATCAGGGAAAAATGCAGAAAATTAGTGAAAAAACAGTGCAAAATTCGGAAATTTCAGAAGCGTTTTTTCACGTCTTCTGGAGGTATTCCGCAAAAAAATTTTCTTGAAATCTATGTTTCAGAACGTCAGCTATCCAATGGTACCACTCTCTTAGCAAAGTTCCATCCCCCACTTCAAACCATTCCCTAGTTAGTTGAATAACAGAGCTAAAAATCAATGAAAAATGTCTGTTACAAAAGTAGTTATAGAGCGTCAAAAAATTTATCTAAAAATGCAATAATGGGGTTTGATTCATTTCAAATGAATTCATGCCTTAGAAACCATCGAAACAAATTAGAAATTACGCTCTATTGTCACATTCGAGTTCTCAATAGAGCGCATTTTCTTTCTTCTCAATTTTGAATACAGAGTGATCAAAAAAACCACGAGTAGGCGAGTAGTGGATAATCGAATGAGGAACCAGAAAAACGAGTACAAAACCCAAACTCAATGAGACATATTATTTTTGTTGTTATGGAAAATTGGAGTAAGAAGAAAAGTTTTGTGACTAATCTCTAATCAGACAAGGGGAAGTCGGAGGAAATGGAAACATGAAGATTTACGATGACAGGTAGTGACGTTTTTTGGTTGGAGCAAGGGAGACTTTTTTGATGAAAAAGTGATTTCTGTTCTAATTAAATTTGTCCCCGCGATTTTTGTTGCATTGGTTGGAAAAATGGAAACGCTCAATGTTCTCGATTTTTTTCTGGAAATTGAAAAATCTAAACTCGGAAAAAAGGTGGAATAAAAATCAGATGGCTATTCAGATATTTGAAATTCTTTGAATTGAATTTGAATAGTAGCAAAAAACCTGGGTTCAACATTTGGGAAGTCAGACATTTCGAAACTTTTGACTTTTTGAAACAAGTCATTTCGCAACTTTTGGTTTCAAGAAGAATACTTGGTTGCGAAACGTCACAGTTGCGAAACGTGACAGCTGCGAAACGTCATAGTTGCGAAACGTTATAATTGCAAAACGTCTTAGTTGCGAAGCATCGTAGCCGTAAAACTTCTAAGTTGCGAAACGTCCTAGTTGCGAAACGACATAGTTGCGAAACGTCATAGTTGCAAAATGACTAGTCTCAAAATTTTTGAAAGCTGACCGCTCGGAATCCATCAAAACTAAAAAATGGTTCAAAAAGTTCAAAAATACAGAAAAATTACTATTAATCTAGTGTTCTACTAGCTGCAAATAATTTCATTTCCTTCCAACTTTCATCAATAAAAAAAAAAGTTTCACCTGTTCATTTTTGATTAATAACTCAAAAGCAGACTTATTTTTCCGTATTTTGATCAAAAGATGAATTCAGACCGACACATCTGAGTTCATTTCCTGATTCATCAGATGTTTTTGGAACAAAAGAAAATAATGTAAATATTTTTAATGACCTGAAGAGAACACAGTCTGTACTGGAATCAGAAGAATATTGCTCATCTTAAAAAAACAATTTTTTCACACCTTTTTTTGGGGAATGACTCGTCAGACAAAGTAAGCCAAATTTGATCTGTTGTGGGAAAAAAAACATGACGAAAAAAGTATTATTGAATTTGCAGGAGGGAGGGACTATGGATATCTGGAAGCAGAGATAACGTTGACATTTCGAAAGTGTGACGTTTTGAAAGTGCGACATTTTGAAAGAAATAATTTCAAATAATTCTGGGGGAAAATACCTAGAAGTACAGTACATTCGCATGTGAGCCCGTTTCATAGGATATTCAATGAAACGACTCAGAAGGGAAACATTTTTGCTTGCGAAACGTTGCACTTGCGAAATGTCGCACTTGCGAAACGTCACACTTTTGAAATGCCCGCTTCCGAAATGTCGCAGAACCAGAAAATAACAGAGAAAACCAAAAATAACCGTGTTTTCTTGTTATTCAAAGTCCCGAAGCAGAACAAAACAAAGTAGTCAGAATACTTGTGCCCAAGTAATTGGACAAAAAAGAGTAAGGGTGTGTGAGAAGAACATGATCATTGTCTGAAATCAAAAAATCATGGGATTTGGGTTTTGGATATTTGAAAAGTTGTAAAAAAAAGGGACTGATAGAGCTTCTAAATGAAGTTTGAGATGGGATTCTGGGATTCAGAGATTGGAAGTTTCAAAAATTCAAAGTCTTCAAAACTGGAAGATTTCGAGATTCTATAATAGGGTTCGGAAATTTTCAAGTTCCCGCGTTTCCAAGTTCAAAGAATTACAAGAATTCCAAAACTTCAAATTTTTCATAACTCTTTCTCATATGAAAAATGTATACGGTAGATTTACTTATACGTTTCGCCATTCCAAACAACTGAAAAAAATATTTTGTAGACCTACATCTTCAATTACAAAATTATTTACAGTACCCAACACATTTTGAACTCCTCTCCCGTTTCCCGGAGGCAAAAACGGACTGGAGTTTTCGGTTGAAGTATCTCAACTTCGATAATCTGAAAAAGTAGTCTTCAGATATCTGAATTTTCTGAAGTTTTGCAGGCGTATGTAGCAACTTAAGAACTTCATTTTTGTAGTTGACAACTTTTTTGTATTATGAAAAACCAGTCAGTTACGATAAGTTTAATAATAACATCTCGAATTTTCGTTAATTTCGATTCTTTAGCTTCCACGAAACCTAACCAGCTGGATAGTGGTCACATGAAAAAGTTGTTAACTACAAAAATAGAGTTCTTGAGTTGTTCTATACATCTGCAAAAATTCAGAAAAATCGGAAATTTGGATACCACTTTTTCAGACCCTCAAAGATGGCCTATTTCAACTGAAAGCTCACGAATTCCATTTGGCGAGTACTTGGCTTCTAAGCGACCGAACTAGCCGGATCGTGGTCCTATGAAAAAGTTGTCAACTACAAAAATAGAGTTCTTGAATTGATCTATACACTCGCAAAATTTCAGAAAAATCGGATATCTGGAAACCACTTTTTGAGACCCTCAAAGTTGACCTATTTCAACTTGCATCCAATTTGACTAATACTGCACATTTCTGGCTATTGATGTTCGAATTTTCGAGTAGTTTATTCTATTTTTTCTCTGTAGTACTGTCACAAAAACATATGTGCATTACGATATCCGGATTTTCAGAAACACAGACAGACAAGGTCACCACTCTTAGGCACCTCTCCCTCATAGCAACAACCACTACCCAAATACTAATCCCATTTTCACGGTCATCTTTCTTTCGAAATACATATTTCATCTGTTTCCGTCTTCTCTTTTCTCTCTTTCTTATTATAATTCCATTCATTTTTTGCCACTAAACCGTATAGTTTTCCCCTCCTCCTCTCGAGACGAGACGAGATGCAAATTGGTGTGTACAGTCTGTCCCGAAGACACCGTGGTCATTTTTCAATCAAAAGTATTTCTTCGCTTACTGTTTTTGTGTCCTTGCATAATTATAGAGTTGTGGATTTATAGGATCCGGTAAAGGTTGAAGTTGAAAAAAAAACTTGACTTTTAGATTTTCATAAATTTTGAGTCTCGGCAACTCATTCAAACGTGAATAACTTTTTTCAGGGCGGTCGACTGAAAATACGGTCAACACAAAAATTGTTACTTATCAAAAAAGCTATCGATTGGTTGAAAAATCGTCAAATTTTATCGAAAATTAACAGAGTTACGACTTGTATTGCCAAAAAGTTGTAGATTTTAGCGATTTTGACAACTTCTTGGGCGTAACTCTGTTCATCCTCCATGAAATTTTACGGTTGTTATACCAATCGATAGCTTTTATAATAAGGGATATTAATATTTTTATCCGGTATTCCTAAAAAAAGTTATTCGCGTTTGAATCAGTTGCCATAATTCGTTATCTTCTGAAGATCCTAGAAGGTGAAATTTTGGATCTTCAAACTCTGCTACTATGTATTCAAACAAAAACCATAGATCAAAATGGGAATTGAAATTCAATTCAATTCAAAATGAAGGGGACCCCAATTAATTATCTCCTCATTTCCGTTCCCTCTCACTGTTTACCTCCTCCTTCCGTTTTCATTAATCAAAAAATCAGCGGGAGGTTTTCTTCTGTTTCCTCTCATATTTCACAAAATGTGAATTTTAATTGTCTTCTGAATTTTGACGTCTTCAGAAGCATAGATTCAAGAAGTCCATAGTCTTCTTAAATTTTCTAAAATCTTTTCCGTTGAAGGCATGATTTAGAAGATTGTCTAGCACTCTTTTAGAAAAAAATGGTACAATTAAATTTTCTTCTTTTTTTTCGGGGTATCGATGTCTTCTGATTCTGAGGAAGTCTAGAAAATCCCCACATATGGATTTCTTATGCCTTCTAAATACCAAAATGTTGCTAATCAAGGACCACAGTTTTCATTGTTGCGTAACCCCAAGATAGCCGTAAAACCTGCCAATTAATCCAATTTCGAGGTCACCAAATTTTGGATATCCAGGTGTCACTATTACACAGTACTCTTTTTTTTCTTATTAAAAAAAAACATACATGTAAAAATGTTGCGAGGAACAGGTGCCTCTTTACTTTTTCGAGAACCCAAAAGTTTTTTTTTCAACTACTTGTGCAGGTGTCTTCTTCTTCCTCTAAAATTTTTGGGGGCGCCAGATGGTCGACATCTGGATTTGAAAACAAGAAGATGAGTGAAGTTATGAGGTGTTGGGTGGGGGGTAATAATAAGGTACAAATTGGAAGGGGTTCGGGTTACTTGGGATGACAGTTAACGACGATGAAACATTAGAAGGTGAGGTATTAGAAGGGCTTGCCTCGCTATTTTATCGCACCTAAAAGAATATGACTAAATTCTCAAAATGGATCAAAAAATCTCTTAGAGAAGAGATTTGAAACATATTTTGTAACGTATCGAGTCAACTTTGACGAGAATTCTAATAAGAATAATTTAAATCCGTTTGAATTTCAAGAATGTGCTCATTTTGAGATTAGAGGTGCCTTTCTAATTCAGATTTTACGGTACTTTTGATACTGCAAAAAAGCGGATTCAGAGCATTATCTGGGAAAGGATAAAAGAGTCAGAATTTCTAAGGTTCCACTGTTTGGGGAATTCAGAAATTTCGTTTTTTCGTATCCAAATTTTTCAGATCTTTTCGATTTCGATTCTTTCAGAATTAACGTGTTCTTTGATTATTTGATCCTTACAATTGGTTTTGGAATTCGGAAACTTCTAGAAACCGAACCTTTAAAAAACTGTGACCTTGAGCTTTTGCAATTCTGAGATTCTGGAAATTGGAAATTTTGAGTTTCTGTGATTCTCGAAATCTTTGAAGCTTGTGATTCTCAAATTTCAGAGATATCTAAGTTTTAGAAGTTCTGAAACTTTAGAAACTTCAATTTTTTTGAAATTCTGAATCTTGAATTACCACGAAAATCAAAAGATATTTCAATCATTGGAAATGCATAAAAATTTGAGACTCTGGTTCTGAGATTCTCAAATTTTATAGATTTCTTACACTTAGAAGTTCTAAAGTTATTGAAACTTCTGAATTTAAATCTTTAAAACTTCCAAAATCATAAGAACCTTTAACTGTTGAAAAATTAAGGAAAATCCAAGATTCCGGTTTTTTAAGACAAGTTTGAGATTTCAAAATTTGACAACTTTGAGATTCTTGGATTCTTGGATTCTTCGATTCTTCGATTCTTCGATTCATGGATCCAAGAATTCCGAGATTCTAGAAGATTCCAAGGTTCCAAATTTCGAATACTCTGAAACCTTGACTTCTGATGCCTTCTTACGTCATCTGCCACATAAACCGTTTTTCCATATTTTCTCCCACTATATACTCTAAATATGTTTTCCCCGTCCTCAAATCCCATCCGTTCCATCTTTGTCTTCATTTGTCGGAAATCGGCATCTCTCCCCATAAAAACGCTCGCCCCTCCGTCCTCCATAATAAAAAGTGCATTTTTGGCGTAGTAGTCCTTCTTTTTTGCGGTGCGGGCCCCTTATGTATAAGGAACGACCACACCAGGTGTTCTTTTTCTTCTCTATTTGACTCCCCTTATACTCAAATTAACTATTACCGGTGGGACGCCGACGGCATCGGCGCCAGAGGCATTTCATTTCGATTCGGTTTCTTTTTGGATGTTAAATTTCCGATTTTTGTTATGTTTACTGTTGAAAATAGAAAATTATCTTTTTTTTGATTTTTTAACTGTAATTTTGAATTTTTTTCAAATTTGAGGGTTACAGTATTTATACGTTCCAAGCTCGAAATGAGTTATAATAGTAGAACGTAGATTTTTGAAAATCAGAAAAAGCTCTGAAATTAGATTTTGAATTATTGAGCTGGAATTTTAAGAGATTCTGAAAGTGAGATTGAAGGGATTCTGAGATTTCGAAAATTTGAGATTCTGAAGATCCAAGGTTGAAGTTTTATGATCCTTCCATCTTTTAATAGTAGAGGTTTTCAAATTTGATTCTGAAGACTTTACGAATTTTCGGGATTCTGATTGATAATGCGATTCTAGAATTTCAAGATTTTTTAATTTCATGATCCTGAGAAATTCAAATTCTAGAAGATTCAAAAATTCTGAGACATGTGTGAGATTCTAGGTGACTACGATATTCTAACAGTAAACGAATCAGATTTTGACGAAATTTTAACGATTTTCAAGTTTTTGAGATTCTGAAATTTTGAATACACTGAATGTCTTAAAGGAGGCGTAACATATTTTTTTTTCGTTAATATTTTTACATGGTTCGACGCAGAATGTTTGTGAGAACAATAAATTCTCTTGGAGCATAGTCTGAAAATGCCTACTTTTTGAGTTATAAGCCTAAAAGAGGCCAAAAATTAGTACTGAGCGAGTGCAGATTCCGCCACGTGGCAATTCTGCACTCGCTCAGTACTAATTTTTGGCCTGTTTTAGGCTTATAACTCAAAAACTAGGCATTTTCAGACTATGCTCCAAGAGAATTTATTGTTCTCACAAAAATTCCGCGTCGAACCATGTAAAAATATTAACGAAAAAAAATTATGTTACGCCTCCTTTAATTCCAGAAGTCTCCAAGTCCGGAACTACTCGGAATCCGTTTCCACAGTATCAAACTTTCATTTCTAATTATTATCAAAGTTTCCCCACACTCTGAAACAAAACGCCTCCCCTTTCCAATGACGTCAAACAATGACCTCCCCATTTCCCAAACCCCAGCACAAAAAAACCCCACTCTTACACCTCTACACCTCCGTTTATCCCCACCTAGTACTCTCCACAAGGGGTCCCAGGTCGGAAAATTTGAAACGGAAATAATTGAGGGCGAATGTGTGGGGAAAAAGAAAAAGTTGGTCGCCAAGGAGTGGGTACGAAAAGGAAGAAAGGATTCATTCGAGCAAAGCACTCCATTCTACTTTTCCCCTTTTCTCTATTTTCAGGAGGACCCCTCCGCCTGGGAATCCAGATATCCAGATGTCCTTATTCAGCCTTCTACTTTCGAAAAATTCAATTACTTCTTTCTTACTCCTCTGAAGGCCACATAAAGCAAATATCCCCCCTTCGAAATGATAAATGTCTTCTTCAGATGCCCATCCAGATGGCTTTGTAAATTTATTTCTTCCTTTTCAAGTTCAACTAGGTCAATTTTGAAATGTTTCGAAATTAATTGCTCGGCGTCCGAGACAGACTATTTTTTGTTAGAAATTTTGCAGAACATCTGGAACTTCTAAACTTGAACGTTTGGACTCTTTCTGTCTAGAGCATGTTGCAATGGACTTTTGGTAAAGAGAGAGAGAGAGAGAGAGAGAGAGAGAGAGAGAGAGAGAGAGAGAGAGAGAGAGAGAGAGAGAGAGAGAGAGAGAGAGAGAGAGAAAGGGCGCAGAGAAATCAGAGCGTATGTGTGCCTGCGTCTCTCCTTAAACTTCTAGAATGTTCCAGAGCGCGTAACTTGGTTTAGAGCCGATGGATTCGATTGATTTTTGGCGGAGTTATTAATCATGTTTAGTTGAACAATTAAGCCAAATATCAACCTAAAATGTCGGTTACGAAAAGAGTTATGGGTGTCGAAACAAAGATGAAGCAATAATACTTTTTCTGGGATCAACCTCGTTAAAAGTTTACTTGTGTGTTACTTGCTTTAGAATGAACGAATTTTATTGATTTTTGGCTGAAATGTGAACCATATTTAGTTGAATAAATGAGCTTGATATCAACCAAAAGTATCGGTTACGAAAAAAGTTATGGGTGTCAAAACATTTTCTGGAATTCACATTGAAAGTTTACTTGTCTGTAACTCTTTTCAAAGCGAACAGATTTTTATGGTTTTTGGTATAATCTTTAATAATTCTAATCACTTTGGTTTTTAGATATAATCGCTGCAAATTTCCTAACCTCGGTGAGAGACGCAGACAACGAGACACTCCCGCTGTCTGAGTCTCTTGCTTTGAACCTTTAAATTTCAACAAGTTGTATCTCGGCTCCCAAAAACGCTAGGAACTTCAAATTTGTACTGAAAAATAAGAAACCTTACAAATTTTCGAACTATCTAAAAAAATAAATTGCTAGTTCAATTTTAAATCAAGGTATATGGCTTTAGAGTTTAGTGAGAGGCGCAGAAAATTCAAAATTTCGCTTTAAAAATTTCGCTTAAGATTGAAACCTCTTAGTTTTTTCGCCAATGTTCTATATTATCGATCACCCTTCTTTTTCTGCCCCTGTAGGATTTACACCTTCCATTCTTCTCCTTCCGTTACAATTTTGTCTTCCAACAGAAGACGTATGTATGTCGCACTATCACCCCTTCTTAGCACCCCTTAATTGAGCCTGGTTTTTTTTAACAGAAGGGACATTGGAGAAAGAAAAAAGAAAAAAGGGATGATAGAAGTAAATAGTTGAAAGACGTGAGGTCGATTCGGAAGGGTAGAAAATGAGATTTGAAATTTAGGAAATTGTAGGATTGAAGTTGGAATACAGATACCTAGGGACTCTTGGGGACCTTAATAAGACCGAAATAGTCCAAGTCAGCCTAATTTTCAGTCATCAAAACTGTAACCATGAGGGTCCCAGAAAAATGAGACCACTTTTAGAAGCTTACTATCGGAAGAAGGTCACGAAAGTACAGTAAGTGTTGGGCGGCCATAGGACACCCTTGTTTTCACCCGAATTTGATAGTTTTTTGGTATCATTTTAAGCCTAACTGATTCCAACTTTTAAAAATGCTGTTTAAGATCCTAAAAATTTGCAGAGATGGTTCCATAGTGGTCTAACCACAGCAAAAAACTGACTTTTATCGTCGAAAATTAGATTTACGCCACTTGGTCCCAAAATAATCTAACCACGGTCGGAACTGCGGCCGCCTATTAGACATGACAATCAAGTTTTATGGTACCGAAAAACAAGATTCTCAAACTTGAGATGTTCTGTATTTACCACTTTCAATACCCACATCCAAATCCCCTTACCTTCTTACTATCCCTAACACCTTTCCATTTCTCTCCCGCCTGCCACGTCACAACATCATCACCGCGGGTGGTCCCACCGAAAGAGCGGCCGTTCTTCGAAGTTAATCCCACAAAGTACCTTCCGGTTGGTGATTTACTGGATTCAGAAGAGCCTTGTGCAAACATTACTTTACTTTTGTACTCCTTTTGATCGTTTCGGAGAATGGTTTGCGGGAAAAAAGGAAGAGAAGATGGGCCGAGGGTGGGAAGAAAGGTTGGGTAACTATGGAAGGGTCTAAATGGAAGACAGTAGAAAGTACAGTATTCTGATATCGTAAAAGCGATTGTTCATCTATAAGAACAACTAAAACTCTTCGATTTTGAAGTACCCGTTTGGATCTTTGGTGTTTTTGAACTCAAAATTCCAGCCAAAACCAAAAACCTATTTCTCCAGAAGTCTACTAAAAACTCAGTCAAGTGTACAACGTTTATTTTTCAGAATTTTATCTTCTTCAAAAAAAAGTGTACATACGTTCTCACTATTCTCATTCTATCCCAAGTGTGAACTCAATATGAATGGTCGGCCATACGTGGAGGATCTTCACTAATAGGGGGTTTGTCTCTAACCGGAAAAAATAGGGGTCCAGAAGGTGATAACTACTGAAAATGTAAAAAGAGACATGTGGATAGTTGGGTTATACGTATGGTTAACATGGTTTCGGTCGTTTTGAAGGTTCTACAGTACCGGCCAAAAAATCTTCGTCAAATTTCGAGAACATACAGTACTATTCAAAAGCACACCCGTCTTCAGTGGAAATCGGTTAACTTTGAGTGTCTGAAAATGTGGTTTTTAGATATCCGATTTTTTTGAAATTTTTCGAATTGATAGAGGAACTCAAGAGCTCTATTTTTGTAGTTGACAATTTTTTCGTAGGACCACGATCCAGCTAGTTAGGTCGCGTGGAAGCAAAAAGTCTCCAAAATGAGGCGAAATTCAAGGTGACTTCAGTCTACTCGGCTTAACTAACTGGAAAATGGTCCTATGAAAAAGTTGTCAACTACAAAAATAGAGTTCTTGAGTTGTTCTACATGTCCTCAAAATTGCAGAAAAATTGGATATCTGGAAACCACTTTTTCAGACCTTCCAAATTGACCTATTTCGACTGAGGGAGCCAGTTTGAGCATTCTTTTTGGCCAGTACTGTATTTTTCTTTGGTATCAGAGTTTCCACTTTTTGTCTTTCTGTGGTACCTTTTTTTGAAGTATCCTTTTTTGAAACGGTTGAAAAATTCTTAACCTAAAGTGCTCGTTTTCACACATCTCGAAATTTTGTTTCGCAAACATCCAGAATCTGAATTTTTTGGAATCTAATTTTTTTCTTCAGTGTTATCGCCTCCGCCTCCAGACTCCCCCAAATCTTCATAAAATAAGATTTCCATTTTCGTTTCAAGACCATGAATATATTAGTTAGTACTACCACATAGTAGGGGTATGTATACGGAAACAATAGGTGGTCTAATTCCTTTACAAGCTTTCCTTCTCTTTTCTATTCTTGGTGTGTTCCCTTTTTCCTCCAATTTTACTTCTTCCATTCATACCTTTAAAAGGGGTCCCGTTTTGTGTGTGTGCATATTTTAGTACTAAGGACTTGGACCAAAAAGTGTTCAAATTTTGGGGAAATTTTCAAAACGTCTCACTTTCGAAACGTCAAACTCAAAATGTCTCGAAGCCAACAATTTGACTCCAAATCTCAAGTTTTGATCCGCAAACCTCCAGAATCTGTTATTCACTATTCTAATTTTTTCCAATTTTCTTTCTTCTCGATTTTTCTTCATTGTTGCTCCATCCATTTTTCCAGATGACTGGAATCCTGATTATATTTTTTTTCATTATTCTTTTACTCGTCATTTCCTCCATCAGCTTTTTGGATAATTGTTTTTATAGTTGGTTTTTGGTTCAGAGGTTTCATAAGATTCAAGCCAAAACTTTCGGCTAACGGACATTTCGAAAGTGGACATTTCGAAAGTCAGACGTTTCGAAGGTAAGACCATTCGAAAATGCTGCATCCTACATTTGAATTGTCTTACTTTCGAAATGTCTCACTTTCGAAATGTCCCAGACCAGAAGTTTCAGATTTTCTTCATTCTTCTCTAATTTTTCTCCCCAAATTTCAGTATAAGCTCCTCCCCATTTCGAGTCCCTAAGAAACTTTCAATCCACTCAAAAGTTCAAGAGACGCAGGCATTCTCTTTCGCAAAAATAACAACAGGTGTTCGCCCTCGGCGGCCTAAGCCACGCCCCCATTACGCCAGGGGGTGTGACCATCACCACTCAAAGAGACACTCGTCTCACTCATTCATTCCTTCCGGTTTGTGTTCACCATCTCTTACCGCACACTTCTTTTTGTCTGTGCGGTTGATAGAGGGACCCCTTTGACCAGAAAAAACTGTTTGTTTTCTGGGTCAAAGGGCCGGTTGGGCCTTTGCCGGGATGTGTTCTGGAGCCTGCTGATACTCTTAGGATTTTTCATTTTTTGGAAGGACCTTTTTTGATTAGGCTTAGAGGCTTAGGCTTAGAGGCTTAGGCCTAGAGGCTTAGGTTTAGAGCCTTAGGCTTAGAGGCTATTTAGATCTTCAGAACCTTCAGAAACTCCTGGACATTCTAGTGACGTCTTCTGGAGAATCTTCAGAAATTTTGAGCCTCTAGATTCCTTTGGATCTTTTCAGCTAACTAGCCAAAGATCGTATGTTTACTTTTGAAAGATCGTAAGGTTACTGTAGAAAGATCGTAAGATTACTGTAGAAAGATTTTAAGACCACGGTGGAAAGCTCGTAACATTACTGCAGAAAATCCGTGCCTTGGCATCAAATCTGATGCGCATCTGAAAGTCTCACAGATCCCAGGCTAAAATCGGGATGGGCCCTCCTCAAGGCTACGGCCGGCAGCGGCAGCCCTCGACTTTTATATGCGTTTACACTAATTTTCCTTGTCGAAAAAATTGTGCTAATTTTCACGTCTCTGAAGTCGCGGCAGGCCGCGGCCAGCTGGGCCCTTCTATATACATATATCTTCAGTTTTCGATTTTCGATTTTTGAGCCTTCCTCTATACCCTTACCCTTTATTTTCCAGAAATGTTGCTTCTTGGCTCCCTACTTCTCCTCTTCCTGCTCCCCCACCTCACCCACTGTTCCGTGGAAGTCCGTCAAGAGATCACCTCCTCCGCCCGTGTCTCCATGCGTCTCGAGATCGTCACCAACGACGGCACCACCCCCAACGCCTCCCTTCTCAATCTCTTCGCCAACCATTCCCCGAAAACCAGTCTCGTCCATTTGAACACCTTCAATCCCACGTACAACTACTCCATCCAACTGCTCCACCCATTCACTCGCCAACCTTTGGGCGATCGATTCTATCGACAAGTCCGATTCTCGAGTGTCCAACAGTCTGGATTCAACGACACGTTTACCACGGCTTCCGGGATTGTTTTGAGCATTTCGACAAAGATCAGTTGCTCGCCGAATTATCATGGAAATCAATGTGAGGCGTTTTGTGATGCTCATTTAGCCAAGGCCGCGAGAAAGAGATGCGATGCGATGGGACGATTGAGATGTGATGTTGGATGGATGGGACCACATTGTGGACAAGGTAAGAGAAAAGACGTTCTAGAACTGGACATTTTAGAACCAGATTTTTTAGAACTTTTTAGAACTCCTCTAGGTCTTCTAGACTTTTAAGCCCTCAAGGCCCTTTAGGCTTTTTTTGAGTTTCGACAATCTAGAACCGCATGTTTTAAAACTAGACATTCTAGAACTGCACATTTTAATTCTAGACATTCTAGAACTGTTTATTTTAAAACAAGACCGTCTAGAACTGCTCATTGTAGAACCAGTAATTCTAGAACCGCATATTTTAGAACCAGGCATTACAGATCAGCAAATTTTAGAACCAGACATTCTAGAACTGGATATTTTAGAACTAGACATTCTAGAACTGAAAATCATAGAACTAGACATTCTAGAACATAGAATTCCAGGCCCCCTAGACCTTTAGGCCCTATAGACGTTTAGGCCCTCTAGGCCTTCTTCACTTATTTTAGAACCAGACATTCTAGAACTGCATATTTTAGAATTTCGACATTGGGACATTTCGCAACTGCATATTTATTAACTAGACATTCTAGAACTGCATATTTTAGATCTAGACATTCTGGAACTACATATTTTGAATTAGACATTCTAGAACTGATTATTTTAAAACTAGAAAATATAGAACTGGTTATTTTAGAACTAGACATTCTAGAACTGCATGTTTTAGAACTATACATTCTAAAACTGGAGATTTTAGAACTAGACATTCTGGAACTACATGTTTTAGAATTAGACATTCTAGAGCTGCCTATTTTAGAACCAGACATTCTAGAACTGTATATTTTAGAACTAAACATTCTAGAACTGCATATTTTAAAACAAGACATTCTAGAACTGTATATTTTAAAACCAGAAATTTCAGAACTAGTAATTCTAGAACTGCATATTTTTAGAACTAGACATTCTAGAACTGCATATTTTTGAACTAGACGTTATAGAACATACCATTGATTTTCCGTAACTATGACATTTTGCAACTCCTCCGTTTTGTAACTGCCCCGTTTGGTAACTGATACGATTTGTGGCTCTAGAACTTTGTAACTGGGACATTATGTAACTAAGACGTTTCGCAACTTATCAATTTTCCTAACTAGACAATTTGGAAACTGGGACGTTTTGTAACTAAGACGGTTTGTAACTGGGACGTTTCGCAACTCCTCTCGCAGTCGAAATATTCAATTTAAAATCCAACGATTTCACAACCGCTCGTTCCAGTACTATCCCATTTCGAAACTATTGGCTTAAGAGCTACTTAATAATCAAAATGTTCTAGAACTACCCATTCTATAACCGCCGTTTCGCAACCATTCAATTTTCCAGCCGTCGACCCGCGAAAGTGCTCCTGCCAAAACTCGGGAATCTGTGCCTCCTCGCTTATTCACAATCCCGAACTCCGCACCAATCAAACCCAAGAACAACTGATCTGCGAATGCGTCAACGGCTACACCGGGTCTCGTTGCGAAGTTCCCGGCTTCTCGCGTTTCCAGTTCACCGCGCCACACGCAGATGCTTGCAGTGTCAAAGACGCGTGTCTAAATGGTGAGTCATTCTGAGGAAAAAAGTTGTGTTGTCTACAAGAGGGGAGCACCGAACAGCTGGTGATGAGCAATGTCTGGAAAACTGATCGTGAGCAACTTGTTATTTTATTTTGGCACTGAAAATCTGAAGAGACGCAAACAACTAGACACTCTCGTTTCTCTGCGCTCTCTCGTTTTCTAGAAGCCAATTTTCTGAAAGTGGTAACTTTTGTTAAACTCAACCGATCGCATTGATTGTTGGCTCATTTTGTAGATAATCACTTGTACTTTTTATTTCACTTTTTAAAAAAATTTTTTATCTTTTTAATGGGAGTACACAGTATTGGCCAAAAAGAATGCGCCCAAGTGGCGTTTTCAGTGGAAATAGGTTAATTTTGAGGGCCTGAAAAAGTGGCTTCCAGATTTCCGATTTTTCTGAAACTTTGTTGGTGTATAGAACAACTTAGGAACTCTATTTTTGTAGTTGAACGCTTTTTGATAGCTAGCTTGGTTCTTGAGATATAGCGTGCCAAAGTTGAACCATGCGTTGGCGCGCGCTAGAGAGAAGCAGTAAGCGAGAGACGCAGACACTCTCGCTTCTCTATGTCTCTCACCTCTCTCTCTCTACCAACCATAGTGCTATCGTAAAGTATCCGACTACAAAAATGTGAAAAAATCAGTGGCAAAAGTTGCTAACTACAAAAATTAAGTGTCTGAAATTTCGTCTCAAACTTTTTTATAATTTTGGAGCCTTTTGCCTTCCAGACAGCCTAACTACCTGGACCGTGGTTTTATAAAAAAGTGGTCAACTACAAAAATATAGTTCTTAAGTTGTTCTATACATCCACAAAATTTCAGAAAAATTGATGATCTGGAAACCCGTTTCTCAGACTCTCAAAGTTGACCTATCGCATTCGCTTTTGACTGGTACTGTATGCCTTAGAAAAGGTTTCTTTTTTCTCGCTTATGCCCATAAAATCTGAGTCTAGACGCAAAAAATGGAGTCTCTAGCTCTATTTTGAGTTTTCAATGATTACTGTACCTTGAAAAGTACGCAAACACCAGACACAGAATTTTACGACTCTTTGAGCTAGCGAGCGGACAATTGACTAGTACTTTGTAAGCTCTGCTCTGAAAACGCTCTGAAAAGCCTCTGCTCTGAAAACGTAGCTCTGAAAACAAAGCCAACAAAAAACAAAACATTTTGAAGACCCCGATATCCTTGCAAAACCCAAATTCCAACTTTCAGGCGCCCAATGCTTCCCCAACGGCCCGAAGGTCTTCTGCTCGTGCTCCGTCGGCTTCATCGGGGAATTCTGTGAAATCTCCCTGACCACCACCACCCCCTCCATCGAGATCACCGCCACCACTTCCGATTACACCGTCACCATCTACTCGATCGTCGGAATCTTCATCGGCATTGCTATCCTTATTGGGTGTTGCAAGTATCGATGGACCGCCCGTCGGGAGCACGCTCTGTCCCGTGGCATCATCCCAGAGCCGTATCCAATGCCCGAGACCAAATCGATGCTTTTGGTGGACCCCAAGAAGGTCTATACAATTGAGGATAGTGTGAAGAAGATCGATGAGGATCCGAGATACACAAGTGCGCCGAGATTCTACCAAAATCAGAATCAAATGAATCAATACGCGGAAATCCAGAAGCCACAACCACCACCACCGACCATGTGCCCGCCGCCGGTCCCTGTGACCTGTGCCTACGTTTAAAGGCGCATACCGAATACTCGTTATTACTGTAGTTCTGGTGCTTATCACCCTGTTATTTTTTGTTTTTATTTGTAAATACGAGTATGATTCTCTTTTTTGATCTCTAAAAAATCCCACTACATTCCCTCTCTCTCGTTGTTCTCTTCTCTCCGCGTTCTCAACTTTTTTTCCTCTAATTTTCTGAAAATTTGAATTCTTTCTATGTGCCTTATTAGTAGTGCTGTCTGGATACAGAATAAATACTTGAATATGATTTTTTTGGGCCTTGGCCAGGTGTCTAGGCGCAATACCAAAAAATAGAAAAACATTATGATGAAAAAATGGGGTCCCTCTCTACAGCTGCCTTATACAAGTTTTGCAGGTGGCTTAGCAGGCCGATGCATACAGACAGCTGGGCTTAGGACGGACAAGGGATATGGAGGAAAATTTTATGGGGATGGAAGGGATGAATACGATATGGTGGCCTAAGTTTTGCAGTTTGGGGAATTCTAGGCCACCAAAAGTTGGGACGAAACATGGATAGTCGATGAAGATGGGGATGGAAAGGATGGATACATGGTGACCTAACTTTTGTATTATTGAGGATACTAGGCCATCAAAATTTTGAGACGAAAATGAAAAATGAACACACTACACAGATAAAGATAAAGCGTGACCTACCTTTCGCACTGTAGAAAATTTTAGGCCACAAAAAATTTGAATAGATTGTCTTTGGTAAAATTGAAATGGTTCAAGATCATAGATTTTTCCTCGTGGCCTAACTTTCTGAAAGTGCAGATTTCTCGGCCACCTGATACATTGCTAATTGATGGTGGCCTAACTCTTCCGCTTTAGATATTTCTAGGCCGCCAAAATTTGGAAAATTAGGTCTTGCAACTTTCCGATGGATTGTCCCTCGCAGATTCAAAACATTGTTGGAGATCATTTTTTGTATTTTTGTGGAAAATCTTAGGCCACCAAAAAACGGCCGAAAATGGATTAAACCAAATCCATTAATGGTCATTTAAGACTTCTGATGGCCTAACTCTTTCACTGTAGATTGTTCTAGGCCACCAAAAATCGTAACGTTAGGTGACGAGATACCTTTTTTTTCTAATGGCCTAACTTTGTCACATTGGAGTTTTCTAGTCCCTGTCTCCTCCATGCTCTCTTCCCTTTGATCCTCCCGCGCTTTTATCGGTCACGCTTTCTCTTTTTCCTTTTCATATTATCTAATCCCTCTTCTCCCCATTTGATATGCATGTTTGCCCAGGTGCGCCCTCAAAAACTAGGTGCTAAGTTTGTCGGTATTGTAGAACGTCATCATAGACACCTCTTTTTTTGAATGGACAGTGTATCTCCAGGTGGGTCAGGATACATTAGCCGTGTCATTGAAGTTGCGCCCATGGTTAATTTGCATACAAAACAATGTTCTCGTGAGGATTAGAAAGTAGTCTGTATTAAGAAATGTAGTGCAAGTTGAAGTGGTCTGGGAAAGACTTCTGGTTTTTGGATTTTGGCGGGAAACTTGAGTTCAAAAATACCAAAGATCCAAAGAAAGGGTTACTTCAAAACCGAAGAGTTTTAGTTGTTCCTAAAGATGAGCAATCATTTTTACGGTATCAGGATACTGTACTTTCAATCTACCTCTAAATTGTTACCCAACCTTCCTTTGTACCTACGTCCCATGTTCTCTTCCTTTTTTCCCGCAAACCATTCTCCGAAACGATCAAAAGGAGTAAAGTAATGTTTGCACAAGACTCTTCTGAATCCAGTAAATCACCAACCGGAAGTACCCTGTGGGATTAACTGCGAAGAACGGCCGCTCTTTCGGGGGGACCAACCGCTGTGATGATGTTGTGACGTGGCAGGCGGGAGAGAAATTGGGAAGGTGTTAGAGAGAATGAGAAGGTACGGGGATTGGATGTGGGTTGACTGCGGCAACAATAGAGCATCTCAAGTCCTGAAAACTTGATTACCATGCCTTGCCCAAATATGTACAAGACAACCTATAAGCCTAGCAAAAAGATCAACAAGACACATTCGACACCAGTTTATTCAAATGGCACAGTACTTATTCTCCTAAAAATACAGTAATCACAATTTATTCTTCTTCCCCACATTTTCCTCGCTTTCGAACATCGCCTTACACGCCTCCGCCACCAACACCGCTTGAGATTTGTTCTGAAAATGTGTGTCCTTCGCCACGTACACAGATGCACCCTTTTGTGCGCCAGAGAATGAGTCCATGATTTTTTGTAAGTCTTCTTCAGGGATCTTCTTGTCGTCGAAGTTCTGAATAGAAAAAAAAATTGAGAGAAAGGAGACCCAGGGACTCACAAAATGCTTCAGACCGTTGTGTTTTTCTAGGCACTCAAAAATGATCTCTTCCTCGACAAGATGGTCTTTTCCAGCGAACACGATGAGCTTTTTGATCTGGAATTTTGAGGATTCTGGAGCCCCTATAGTACTCAAACTCACATCCATCTCATTGGTCTTCTCGATAAACTCCAACTGCCCACTCAGGGAAACTTTGCACATGGAGCGCATCGAATTGATAGCCTCTACTCCATTTTGAATCTTGAATCCGACCATTTTGTAGACTGAAAATCGATAATTTGTCTATTACAGTATACTGGCTCCGCCCCTTTTCATCGCCTCAGACCAGGATTGCCAATTAACGGGCCGGGCACAAAGCAAAGATTTCGGTACGGCGCGGCCCGCGGGACCGTTTCGGAAAAATTATGAACTTTTCGAAATTTTAAAGGTAAATTAGCAGAACCGAGAGTTTTTGCATCCAGCCGAGAAAGGCTCAGCTTCATGCTCGAAAAGTTGAATCCAATATTTCTGATCACAAATACAGTAAACTTACGTCCAACCATCATTGCATTCCCGGCAACACTTGGCAAGTGATCATAAATCCAACTGATCCATTCCATTCTTGAAATCGGATTGATTCCTTTGTGAATTCTCAAACCAATCGGATTTATCATAACCAATCCTTGTCCGGATCTTCCGACGGCTGTCTCTAGAGCATTTTCACATCCACGACTGTGTCCGATATAAGCGATTTTTCCCGGGATATTGAGCTCGTCGAGTAGGGAGTTGGAGAAGTTTTGACGCTCGATGTTGGTGTGATCTTGGGAGGGGTAGCCTGGAAAATAGAGGGGATTTGAAAATGAAGGAATCGGTTTGTCCGGATGTCCTAGTCTTCAAGGCTAGCAAATCAAGACCGTTTTTAGCATATCGTTTTTAGTATATCCATCGCAACCTGAACTCAGGGTTGCAATGGGCCGTGCCGAAAGCGAAAATTCTCGATCCGGGCCCGTGAGGAAAAATTTCGATCAAAATTTGTTGGTCCTATCATCGAATTCTTAGTTTTAATCGCTATTTCAGGTATAAAAGTTTGAAGATTTCAATGTCACAATTTTTCCGAAACGGTCCCGCGCCGGGCCAAGAAATTATTTTTGAGCCCCGCCTGAAATTTCATAATGTTAACTTACCATCAGTAAAAGTGAATCCGGGATAGTTGATTCCGATGAATCGAATGTTCAGCTCATCCAACCGGTTTCTGATGTATTTGAAGTCTTTGTGAGATCCTGGGGACCCGTGGAATCCGACTACAGTACCCAGAGAGGAGCCAGTGGAGAGGGAGTCCTGGAAATTTTGGGGGAAATGAGGATGTTGGTTTTTTTGGGTTTTAGAATCAAAATTTCGGAAGCTAGCATATGGGATCTCAGATTCAGAATTCACCATTATGAAATCGTCAGGACATCAACTACAGTAATTTTAAAACCTAAGATTTTCAAGTTTTCGAAATACTGAGATTCTGAATCACAAAAATATTTGAAATTCGAACATCATCCGAATACCGGACATTAGAATCTTGGACAAAATCTGAATTTTCGAAATTCAGAATTTTTGGTTTCACGGTTCAGGAGACCACGAGGATTTAAAAAAATTGAAAACTTTCCTTGAATTCTGATAAGATTTTCGAAGTTTTCAAAAATTTTGATAACTTCGAAATCTTGAAATTTTAAAGCCCACGAGTATTGTAAAATTTTGATTTTTCTGAATCTCTGAATCTTTTTGAAATTTTCAAAATTTTTCAGAAATTCAAAGTCTCGGAGTTTTATAACTCTTCAGAATGTCAATTTTAGTACACCCAATTTTTTCAAAAAAAAGTTTTCCCAAAAATTTTTTTTTTGATAATCCAAAAAAACTCACCTCATAAACCGCTTCCAACTCGATTCTCTTGCCTTTCTCCGTCTCAAACTTGACCAATTTTCTACACAAAATCGCCTCGCTCATCTTCGATATTTTCGTTTTCAAATTTTCCGATGATGATGATGCTGCCCGTAGCAACTTTGACGTTATCATTACACTTTTTCCACTACTTTTTTTAAATTAAAAAAAATAATAAATTGACGTTTAGAAGACAGGCAATAGTTACAACGGAGTGTGGGTTTGTGACGAGAGAGTACGTGGAATTGAGAGAGTGCAGAGAAAAAGAGAGGTGATAGAGAAGAGACTCAGAGAAAGAAGAAAAAACGTTCAAGAAGATAGTGGAAGGGTTGTCTGTTCTAGGGAGTTTGTATGTTTACTGGAGAATAATAGAATCTATAATTTTGGATTGACAGTACTACATTTCACGGCTCCGTGACGTTTCGAAAGTGTGACGTTTCGCAAGTGCGACATTTCGAAAGCAAAAGTTTCAAATTTTTCTGAGCAAGAACACCTCTCAGTACAGTGTAGAATTTGAGCCCGTTATGTTTCTCCAGAATGATTTGAAATTTTTGCTTTCGAAACGTCGCACTTATGAAATGTCTACTTTGAAGATTGAAGATCGGGTATTCAAGATTTTAAAGAAATTCAGATTCTTGAATTTTAAAAGTAATACATCTCGAGAAGATAGTAGAATGGTACATTCCGAAAGTGCGACGTTTCGAAAGTGCGACGTTTCGAAGGTGCGACGTTTTCAATGGAAAAATTTCAAGAAAACATCAAAGTTGCGAAACGACACACTTTTGAAATGTCTCACTTTTGAAACGTCACGCTTTCGAAACGTCGCACTTGCGAAACGTCGTCCTTTAGACATTTGAGATTCTGTTTTTTTGCGATTTTGAATTCCCAATTTTTCAAATTGTTAGGATTTCAAAAAATATCACAAATTTATTCACCATCACAACCAATTTTGTATTATAAAGCTCTTTTTCTACAAAAAAAATCATAAAAATTATGCAGTTTCCAACATTTTCTTACAAGCCTCCGCAACCAGTACCGCCTGAGATTTATTCTGAAAATGTGTGTCCTTTGCCACGAATACAGATGCTCCTTTTTGTGCTCCAGAGAAAGAGTCCATGATTTTTTGTAGGTCATCTTCAGGAATACTGTCTTCGAATCTCTGAAAATGGAAAATTTCAATAAAAAGAATCTGAGAATCTCAAAAAATGTCTCCGCGACATTTCGAAAGCAAAATTTTCACTTGCGAAACGTCTCACTTTCGAAACAAAACCAAAAAAAACATTTCTATAGCGTATTGACTCACAAAATGCTCCAAACCATCGTGTTTTTCCAACTTCTCCACCACTATCTCCTCCTCCACAAGATGATCATTTCCACCGAAAATGATGAGTTTTTTGGTCTTAAAAAAAACATTTTCAGCCTACTTTTTTTTTCTGGAAAACTAAACTAACATCTTTCTGATTCAACTTTTCAATAAATTCAATCTGTTTTTCAAACGACATGCTCATTGCGGATCTCAATGCACACATGGCTTCTTCGCCGGTTTGAACTCGGAATCCGATTGCTTTATAGACTGAAAATGATAGATTTGGAGAATCGGGGAATTCAGGATTTGAAGAATTTGAGAATCCAAGAATCCAAGAATCCAAGAATCTAAATATCTAAGAATCCAAGAAACCAAGAATTCGAGAATTCGAGAATCCAAGAATCCAAGAATCCAAGTATCTAAGAATCTAAGAATACACGAATCTAAGAATCCATGAATCCAAGAATAAAAGTTACTAGTTCTTTGATTCTCGAATTTCAGACCAGGATCAAAGTTTCAGAATTTTGAAGTTCCTTACCCCCCATAATCATTGCATTTCCCATAAATGTGGGCAATATTCCATACAACCAATCCAAATACTCCAATCTATACACCGGTCGGATCCCCTTATGATGCCGGAATCCAGTCGGATTTATCAAAACTAATCCATGTGCTGGTCTTCCAACAGCCGTCTGAAGAGCATTTTCACATCCACGACTGTGTCCGATGAAGATGATTCTTCCGGCGATTTTGAGCTCGTCGAGCAGGGAGTTGGTGTAGTTTTGACGCTCGATGTTGGAGTGGCCTTGGGATGGGTAGCCTGGAGAATAGGGGAAATTGGTTTGTCCGGATGTATTAGTCTTCAAGACTGGGAAAAGAGCGTGGTATCTTGGTTACGGTACTTCTGATTATGGGAACCCACGGCAGCCTGGCGGCTCTGGGCTTTTTTCGAACCAAAGAAATTATTTTCGAGTGGACGGCCGGATCCAACTGCGAGGCACGGCCTCGATTTTGCCAGCCTTGTAAAACTTTTTGGAGTTTTTAATCTTGGAAGTCGAGTGAAGGCTCAAAAAACAAAACATTGAGGCTCCAGGAATTCAGAAAATTGTGAAGCCTACAGGCTGTTCCTAAAAGTCGTGACATTTTTTGTGGATTTTTAAAGTATTTTTTTTCCAAAAAGGACTTTATGAATACCCTAATGTTAAAAACCAACCCAAAGTATTTCCGAATCCCGGATAGTTGAGCCCTATGAATCGAATGCCCATCTCATCCAACTTGCTTCGAACGTATTTGAAATCTTTGTGAGATCCAGGAGAGCCGTGGAATCCGACTACAGTACCCAGAGAGGAGCCAGATGGAAGGGTGTCATGGAAATTTCGGGGGAATTGGGGATTTTGGGTTTGGTTTTTTAGAATCTTGGAGTTTCAGAATCCGTCAGGGATCTCACATTCAGAATTCATTAGAAATCTTAAAATTTCAGAAACTCGAGTTCGGAATTCTAGAATTTTGTTATTTCAAAATTTCTGAATTCTAGTATCTTTTTAGTAGTTTTTTTGGGAATTCAGAATCTTAAAGTTTCAGGATTTCAGAATCTCAAAATCCATCAGATTTGTTTTGGTTTTTTTATAGAATCCTGGATTCTCCAATTCAGAATCCACCATTCTGGAATCGTCAGGATCTCAACTACAGTAATCTCAGAATATACGATCTTCAAGTTTTCGAAATTCTGAGATTCTGAATCTTTGAAACTTGAGCATCTTCAGAATCCCGGACATCAGAATCTTGGACAAAATATGAATTTTTGACATTCAAAAATTTTCGATTCCACTATTCTGGGGACCCCTAAGATTTCAAAATTCCAGAAATTTTTCCTAGATTATGATGAGTTTTTCGAAGTTTTTCAAACTCCAGATGCCATTTCCAATTTCTTTTTTATTTTTGGCTCCGAAAATCCAAAAAAATTCAATTTTTTCCCAAACAATCTCACCTCATAAATCGCTTCCAACTCGACTTCAGTTCCCTTTTCCGTTTGAAATTTTACCAATTTCCTTTCCAATTTTGACTCATTTTTTGGAGGCGGAGCTTCTTCCATTTTTAGAAATCTTCAAAAAAAATCTCAAAAATCTACAAGGTTTTCCCTTCGAAAATTTCCACGACTTGAGGAGAAGGAGGCAAAAAATCAATGCGTGGAATCTCCGTCGGTCCTCAAATAAGAAGTAAAAAGAGGGAAAAAAGAGGGAGGAAAACGTCAGAAAGGGCGCTCTATGGAGAATGGCTCATTGAGCGGGAATCTGAAGAAAAAAGAGTTGATTTTGAATTATTTTGGGGATATTTTTGTTATTTTGCAAAATTTTAAAGCAATTTTTCACAGTAAGATTTCTATTTCCCGACCAAATTAAAGTTAGAAAAAAACTTTATTCCCAATGAAAATTTTTCATAAAAACTTCAATTAATTAGCATTGAAAATGCTCCATTTGCAAGTAGCTCCGCCCGTTTTTTGTTTTGGAAATGATTATCTTTTGCAACGAAAACAGAAGTTCCCTTGTGATTTCTGAAGATGTCCAGGATTTCTTGATGCTCGGAATCGGAGATTTCGGATTTGAAGTTCTGGAAATTCTTTGGTTTTTTAAAGTGGGATTACGGTAATTTTTTATTTGCACTCAAAAAATTGTTTCAATTACAGTAATTCTCGATAAAATCGATTTTCAAATCACGAACTTACATTTTTCTAACCCATTTCAAAAAATGTAGAATTTTTCACTGATTCGAACGCACCTAATATCGCTGCTCAAAACGCTATAGAAAAATTAATATGAAAAAATTTTCACTTAGTCGCGCTTGCCACTGCCGACTTACAATCTGCTGTCGCGCACGCCGCTGCTGACACAACAGCTGCTGTCGCGCTCGCCGCTGCTGACACAACAGCTGCTGTCGCGCTCGCCGCTGCTGACAAAAAATTGACTTAAAATTTTTTCGACAGTGTTTTGAGCTGCGAAATCTTTGCTGTATCAGTTGCATGTGGCTACGCAGCGAATTGTAGATGTTGCTTTTTCGGGCAGCATAAGAAGTCGAAGAAATGAAAAATTCAAAGCGAAGATTTCAAAATTCTAGGATTCTGAAATACTCATATTTCGTAACTTTAAAGTTCCAAGGTTCTAAGATTCTGGGATTTCGAGATTTCGAAATTCTGAAAATTCACTACTTCTAGTATTCTGGACTTCACATGTTCCAAGATTTTGCAAAAATTGAAATTCAAAGGTTCAAGAATTTTTAGATCTCAGATTCTTAGCCTCTCAGATCCAAAGATCCCAAGTTTTCTGCGATTCCAAAACTTTCAAAAAACTCACAAAATGCTTCAATCCCTCATACTTCTGAAGCGCTTCAAAAATGATTTCCTTCTCAATCAAATGATCTCTTCCACCGAAAGTGATCATAGTCTTTGTTGGCATTTCATTCAATTTTAGAATATATTCCAATTGTTTCTCCAAATCACACTTTTGAATTGAACGAATCACGGCGATCGCCTCCTCGCCGTCGCGAATTTTGAAGCCGACGGTTTTTAGTACTGAAAATTGGAAAAGTTGATAGAAAAGGTTCAAATTTCGGGAAAGATGGAACTTTCGGAAAATCAGAATACAGAATCTGAAAATTCTCTAAGTCATTAATCAGAATTTTCAGTTTCACGAAAATCCCAAATCTCAGAATTCAAGAAAATCGGAATTTTGGAATCTGTAAATCCGAATACTCCAGAATTTCAGAGCTTTAGAATCTGTGAATCTAAGAATTTTCGAAGCTAATATTATTGGAATCTGAGGATTCCAAAACTCAAAAAACTTCGAATTCTGAATCCCAAAATCTCCTTTCCCCCAAAAACTCACACTGATACATAACCGTATCCCCAACTTTCTTCGGCAACTGCTTATGCATATAATTCAATGATTCCAGTTTTCCTTTCGGTCGTGATCCTTTATGAAGTCTCAATCCAGTCGGATTTATCATAATTAATCCATGTGGATTCCGATGAGTCGTCGTGATAAGTGCATTCTCACAACCTCGACTGTGGCCCATTATTATCACTTTTCCGGGAATGTCCAGCTCGTTTAGGAGAGCTTCGGAGAAGCGCTGACGCTCGACGTTGGTGAAGCGTTGACCAGGGTAGGCTGGAATGAGATTGGGGTTGTTTTGTTGATTTTTCAAAATTGAGGATCTAAATTTGTAATCTTGAATATTTTTCGTGGCTTGAATTCGATCGCAGAATCACAATGTTCAAACAAAACAGCTTTTCATTAAAATTGGATTACAAAATTTTGAAAACTTTGAAACTTCAAAAAAAAACTCTAACATAAAAATCACACTTTCTACGAATTTTGGAGTCTGAGAATCCGCTAGAAACACAGAATCATCGAAATCCTAGAGTTCAGAACTATAGATTGTATCAAATCTTCAGAATATCAAAACTATAAAGTTCTGGCCAAAACAACGGCATTTTTAGTTAAAATAGGTCAACTTTATGGGACTGAAAAAGTGATTTCCAGATATCCGATTTTTTTTTAAACTTTGCGGGCGTATAGAGCAACTCAAGAACTATAATTTTGTAGTTGACAACTTTTTCCTAGGACCACAATCCAGTTAGTTACTCGGGATTTCGCCACAACTTTCTGCAGCATTATGAGGGGTTTCTAGACTTTCTGGATCGTTTTGAGGCAACTCAAGACTTTCTGTAGCACTTTTGTGGCGTCACACGCTCTTGTCTGCGAAATCGGGTAGTGTCGACTTTCTGCAGCGTGTCAATTCTCCAACTTTCTGGAGCAGTTTGCGTTTCGCAGCATTTCTGCGGTGTTTAGGATCTGCTCGACTTTCTGGAGCATTTTTCATGCTTCTGGAAGCGCTGCGTGCTTGCGATGCGTGTGTTTTTTTGTTTTCTTATTAATTTCTACGATATTCTACAAAGTTTTCCGTTCATAATGGTTCTATTCGTCACAAATTCATAACCGAATGGAAGCAAGAAGTACAAACTACGATTTTTAGGAGAGTGAGTCTGTTCGGATTGAGAATTGAGAAAATATGAAATATTCAGGTTGATGTAATCGTAAACTGGGATTTCAACCAAGCCAACTGTTCGTCAATAAAATAAGTAAGTTTTACAGTTTCAATTGACGGTAAAATATTTTGCGTTTATTGCAGGTTCATCGATCAAGGAACTACCCAAGGAAATCGAAAGGAGGCTAAAAGGCCCAAGGAAAACCGACAACATCGGGATATCGATAATGTATGATAATGTTAATTATGTTTATTTTTTACTTCAATTGTATTTTAATCTTTTTTTGAATAAACAATTTGTACCCTGACTATTCTGTCTTTTTGCGAGGAAATCATATGAAAAAAAGCCGAAAAAGGAAAAGAGGCAAGGCGTATTGACGTTCTGCAGCAAGTTTACCGACTTTCTAGAGCAGTTTTAGCAACTTTCTATAAATGTTCAAATAACAGTACGCAGACCTGCTGCAGAAAGTTTCCAAAAATGATGCAGAAAGTTGTGGCGATATGCCGAGTAGGTCGCATGCAAGCTAAAAGGCTCCAAAATTTGACAAAATTCAAGGTGACATCAGTCATCTTGGCCTAACTAGCTGGATAGTGGTCCAACAAAAAACTGGTCAACTACAAAAATAGAGTTCTTGAGTTGTTCTATGCTTTTTTTTCGACGAGTTCTCTGTTCAAATTTGTCGGCGAGTTCTCTGTTTGTTCAAACTTTGAGCCATCTCCCTACTAGTCTTCCGAGAGCCGTCTCCAGATGACATGACGTCATTCCCATTCCACTGCAAACTCGCTCCACCTGACAACCACCTGTATATCAGAGCGCGCGCGCGCGGAAAAACGCAACGCAAGCACGCAACGCTCGTTGAGAATAAGATGCGTACACACACACTCAGACATACACATAGTCCGTCATCTTCTTCTTTTCACCAGCCAACAGCAGCAGTAGTTTTCTTTCTCCTACCCTCTATTTCTCCCCGGTTCCTTTGGTTTCTCCATCTCATCTTCTTCTTTTCTTTTTATTCGTTCCTTTCAAGTTTTCTTATAGACTTTTTTCTATCAGGGAATTGTATTCTAAATATCTTGAAGTTTATTCCTTCGAGAAGAACGATGTTCTATTTAGAAGAATCGACTCCATAGACAATAGTGATATTTCAGTTAAGCATGAGCAATATGGGTTTGTAACTGTTTTGATTAAAAAAAGGTCAGGTAATGTAGAAGATCAGGGGAAATTTTGAGCCTAAACCGAAATTTCCAGAAAAAAAATTGAATATCGACTTTTCTAGAAACATTGATTGTCTCCTCAATCCCAACTTGCTTATTTTTCAAACCTTCAAAACTACTGAAAATTTTTCAAGGTGACGTCATCATTTACGGCTAAAAAAGCTCCTCACAAAGATAATCTCCCCGAGGTGACGTCATCATTATCTTAACCAAAGACATCATGTAGTGGTTTATCGATCCAAAAATAGAACTTAACAAGAATACGAACGCGCTCCATGGCGACAACGCGGGAAACGCACGCGCAAAGCGTGCGCGTCGCGGTCTTCCTAGGAGCATTTTGGTAGTAGTGTGCGCATACACGTACAAATACTCGATCATTCAGGTGGTACTGCTACTATTCTTATTTTTTCTTCTTCAGAATCAATGTTTCTGGAAAAATCTGTTTTTTGGTTCGAAAATTTGGTTTAGGCTCACACAAACTGTGTCATGCTTGCTACAGTACCGCATGCTTATTTAACTGAAATAGTTCTAAAGTCATATTGCTCATGCTTAGTGAAAACTAGCGTTTGAACCAATATCAATGAGGTTGGTTAGGTTCTATAGCAATATGACTCATTTCTAGAAGCAGAAAACCAATGAAAATTCCCTCTTCAATACAATAGAGGTTTTCGGCATCTGTCTCATCTAACTTCTTGTCCCTTTTTACCTACTATTGTATCCATTTTACTATAGTTTCAACTTTGAATTCTTATTTTTTTTCGAAAATGCATCTATTTTGGTTTTAGCTAATAGATGGCCACTGTATCCCTTCCCACCTCTATGCAGCATCTGCTCTCTTACTCACCTTATCCATCCACCTAGCAATTAGTCAGCATTACTCTCATTTCCCAGGGCACCCTCACATTGGTCACTCTCTTCTTTTCCAACCCTTGCTCATTAGGCTCACCCTCGAATACTTTCATATCATATGAGGGGGTCGTATGGGCGATAATAAGATCCTTGTCATATTCCAGTACCTGACCCTACTTCAAACATATTTTTGCCGATTTCAATCGTTCTTCTTCTCTATCCTCTCTTTTAGTCTCCCACCCTAAACTACAACATATTTCAGTACCACTCCTCACCACCTCCTCAACTCTCAAAATGGCCAGATCCGCTGCTGCTACCACTAAGGCCGCCGAGCCAAAGAAGACCCCAGTCAAGAAGGTGACTAAGCCAAAGGCCACCAAAAAGACAGCCACTCCAAAGAAGGCTGCGACCCCGAAGAAGCCAGCGCCAGCTAAGAAAGCTGCGGCTCCAGCGGAGGCTGCTGCCGCTCCAGCCAAGAAGGCCACGCCGAAAAAGGCCGCACCAAAGAAGGCCGCTCCAGCTAAGGTGAGCATTGGGGTTTTGGGTGTTTTTGCGGATTAGTTTACCAGGAGTTTGAATTTAGTACACATTTTACACAATTTCCCAAAATTTTGAGATTTTAGTATCATTGGATACAGAACTAGGGAGCTCGATACTTACAGCATTGGCCAAAATAAATTGCGTTTTCTGTTAAAATTGGCCAACTTTGAGGGTCTGAAAAAGTGGGTTACAAGTATCCGATTTTTCTGAAATTATGTGGATGTATAGAGCCACTCAAGGACTTTATTTGTGTAGTTCACAAATTTTTTGTAGGACCACCATCCAGTCGGTTAGGCCAAGTTGACTGAAGTCGCCTCAAATTTCGTCTCGATCATTTTTGAGCCTTGCGGCTTCCCCGCTTCCTAACTAACTGGATCTTGGTCCTATGAAAAAGTTGTCAACTACACAAATCTAGTTCTTAAGTTGCTCTATGAGCCTGCAAAATTTCACAAAAATCGAATATCTAGAAACCACTTTTTCAGACCATTAAAGTTGATCTATTTTCACAGAAATGAAATTCATTGTGGCCAGTACAGTATAATATCCAAGCCCTTTTCAGAATGCCTAGTTTTTTAAACTGTACAATATTTCACACATTTTTGTAGTCGCATACTTTATGACAACACTACGTCCTGTAAAAGAAAGCGAGAGACATAGAGAAGTGAGAGTGTCTGCGTCTCTCGCCTCCTGCTTCTCTCCAGCGCGCGCCAACGCATGGTTCAACTTTGGCACACTATATCTCAAGAACCAAGCTAGCTATCAAAAAGTTGTCAACTACAATGTTAGAGTTCTTGAGTTGCCCTATCAGCCAGCAAAATTTCAAAAAAATTGGGTATCTGGAAACCACTTTTTCAGACCATTAAAGTTGACCTATTTTCTTAGAAAACGCAATTTTTGGCCAGTACTGTATAGTCTCCAAGCCCCTTTCAGAATGTCTAGTTTTTTACTGTATTTCAAACTCTTTAAGTTCTACAAGCTAGCTATAACTAATTCTCATCTTATTTCCAGGCCAAGCCAGCCAAAAAAGCCGCGACCCCAAAGAAGGCCGCCACTCCAAAGAAAGCCGTCGCCAAGAAAGCCGCTCCAGCCAAAAAGAAGGCCCCAGCCGCCAAGAAGGCCACCACAAAGAAGGCCGCCGCTGAAGCTCCAGCCGAGCCAGCCGCTGCTCAGGAATAAAATATTCCCTCGAAATCTCATAATTATCGTCTTCTGCTGCCACTCGTACTGATCCTCCTATTCTCACTTCCCTTCTCATTTTCCTTCGTTTTCTTCAACCCATCCAATAAAGATACGGATCTCTATCTTTTTGCCTTGATTCCCTTACCTTTACTACAGTAATTTCAGCCAATTTTCAGTGACTGTTTTTACCTAGTTCAAATTCAAATTTCGCACCACAAAGCTCACCTTCCGTATGCTTGAATCCGGGATAGTTGAGCCCGATGAATCGAATGCCCATATCATCCAATCGATGCCGAATGTATTTGAAGTCTTTGTGAGATCCCGGGGAGCCGTGGAATCCGACTACAGTACCCAGAGAGGAGCCAGATGAGAGGGAGTCCTGGAAAATTTGGGGGAATTTAGAATAATGGTTTTTAGGGATTCAGAATCTTGGAGTTTTAAAATATTGGATTCTCAGAATCTCAAAATTTCGGCTCCGCGACATTTTGTTTGTTTTTTCAGTTTCACGAGCGAGGTTTCGGAAGCGCGACGTTTCGCAAGTGCGACGTTTTGAAAGAACTTGCGAAATGTCACACTTTGGAAATGTCGCGAAGCCAAAATTGCAGAATCCATCAGATTTTTTCTTGAATTTTTATGAAACCATGGAATCTCACATTCAGAATTCATCATCCTGGAATCGTCAGGATCTCAACTACAGTAGTCTCAAAATCTAAGATGTTCAAGTTTTCGAAACACAGGATTCTGAATCTTTAAAATTTGAGAAGCTTCAGAATCCCAGAAATCAGAATCTTTGACAGAATCTGAATTTTCGACATTCAGATTTCTTAGATTTCACTATAAAGAAGTCCCTAAAGATTCCAAAAATCGGTAAATTTTTTCCTGAATTCTGATGAAATTTTTGAAGTTTTCCAAAACCTTGATGAAATTTCTATAGAATTTTTAGTTGACTTGGAATTTGAATTCTTGAAAAATTAGCAATTTTTTTTGGAATTACAGGATCTGAAAAATGGCCTCGCTACATTTCGAAAGTGCGACGTTTCGAAAGTGTGACGTTTCGCAAGTGCGACATTTCGAAAGCAAAAGTTTCAAATTGTTCTGAGCAAGAACTCAGATTCTTGAAATTCAGATTCTTGAACGACGATTCGCAATTGTGACGGTTCGGAAGTGTGACATTTCGAAAGTGTGACGTTTCGCAAGTGTGACATTTCGAAAGTGTGTCGTTTCAAAAGCAAAACGTTGCACTCGTGAAATATCGCACTTTCGAAATGTCACACTTGCGAAACGTCCCACATTCGAAATGTCACACTTCCGAACCGTCACAATTGCGAAACGTCGTATAACCGAATTTTTATGAAATTTGTCGAGTTTTCTACTCGATGAAGTTTCTGTTGAGGTTCTTCTAGTAGACTTGAAGCTAAATTTTTCCGATTTTCAGCACCAAAAAATGAGAATTTTTTTTGAATCTCAGAATCTCAAAATTTTTAAGATTCAAAAAATCATTTTTTATTCTTCAAAACTCTCCTCACCTCATAAACCGCTCTCAACTCCACCCGATTCCCCTTTTCCGTCTTAAATTGCACCAATTTTTGGTGCAATTTCGGGGGCCCCACTGGTTGAGGTGGAAGGCTAGTAGAAGCGAGACTCGAAGTGACCGTAGCCATCAATCGTTTCGAGACCCAATTCGCCATGGGAAATTTGAAAAATAACTGTAGAGAATAAGAATAAGAAAAAGCCAAGGAGAGAGGACCACCTTGGTCAATCGAATAAGCGAAAGAGAATGAGAATGACGTCAAATAATCGTGGATGTGGTGTTGGAGGGAAAGGGGAAGAAAAAAGGGAAGACGGGTCAGCTGTTTGTAGTCTTCTTTGTAGCCTATAGTCCCGCGGAGGCCAGTTTGTGTGCTTTGTGTACTTTGCACTTTGGACCTTGTACCCCCCAGTGGGTCAAGGAATAATGGGAAAAGTGGTCCGAACCAGGCTTGGTCGGAATCGGAAAAACGAGTTCTCATTTTTCCAATTTATTTTTTTGGGAAATCAGAAAAATTTTTTCGGAAATTCGAAAAAAAGACAAAAGATAGTCGAAAAGTTAGATTTTCACGAAAAATCATCATTTTTGAGCAATTTTTTTTTCCGAAAAAATTTTTTGGCAAAAATGATTTTTTTCCGAGTTTTTCCGAATAAGCCTGCCTTTTACCCTGATGGGCAAAGGGATTAGGGGAAACGGTCCGATACGTTTCCGGGACATTTCGAAAAAGGACATTTCGAAAGTGCGAAATGACGTTTTAGCAGAATTTTTGGAGCTTTTTCATTTATTTTTTTTTGCGTTTTTTATATCATAAAGCTTTTTTTTATCTATAATAGACTATAAACGCGATGTCACACTTTCGAAATGTCTTGTTTTCGAAATGTCCGTTTTCGAAACGTCGCGGAGGTGATCCTGAAGGCTCCTTGATTTTCCTTCGATTGCCCAATAAGCTTCCATCGAAATTCGAGCCGCCTGAAAAAAATCGTTGAAAAACCAAAAAATCAAGCAAAAAAAATTACTAATCGAGTAAATCAAAAAATTAAAAACTGGCTTTTTTATTATGCTCATTTTCTTATTCTTCTTCCTATTTTCCTGCTGAAAAAGCAAAACAATGTATCACAATCTATTGGGGAGAAACAAACAAACTGGTGTCAAAAAAAAGGGCGAAAAAAATTGTAAAATCATACATGAAAAATTGGTCGGAAAAATGGTGCAAGAATAACGGACAAAATATATACACACAAAAAAGGAAAAAACACAATCAGACATGGCTCGCGGGTACCTCGTATAAATTGACTGGGCTCATAACAATGGGAGAATTTTCAAATTTTTTGAAATTTTTGTTCGGGGCTCATTTTCCGCTCAGAAAATGAGCCCCACGGACCGTTTTAGAATGATAAAAATGGAAAAAGGAAGGAAGCAATAATAATAGTAATGATGCTGATGCTTATTATGATAAAACTGTGAGGAGAGATTGGTAAAGTGAAAATGAAACAAATGAAAAATTGACAAAAACCGGGTTAAAACAAGGGACTGGGAACAGGAGTACGGTATGCTAAAAAAGAGAGTGTTAACATTTTGAAGATGATGAGCTTTGGTCTCGAAACGAAGAAGAACTGCTCTCATCGCACGACGTCGGTATGCTTTTGTAGACGCGTGGCGATGGTGAGTACGCCGGCGGTGGAGAGTGATGGTAGTGATGTTGGTAAAGGCATTCAGAATCGCGGGAAGACGACGATGGATGATGGTGATGGTGGGTTGGCGAGGAGCATCGACCGTTGTCACCACGTTCTGTGTCGATGATGCATACCTGGAAATTGGGGTTGTAAATATTGAAATAGCACGATCGAGTTTGAGGCAAAGCGAAGTTTTTGATTATTATATTCTTAGAATCGCAAAATTTCGGTTGCACAAAATTTCGAAAGTGTGACGTCTTGCAAGTGCGATGTTTCGAAAGCACCTGCGAAATGTCACACTTTCGAAATGTCGCGGTGTCCAAATTTCAGAAATTATCAGACTTTTTTCGGATTGATATAGGACCATGGGATTTCACATTCAGAATCCACCATCCTGGAATCGTCTGGATCTCAACTACAGTAATCTCAAAATCTAAGATCTTCAAGTTTTCGAAATGCTGAGATTCTGAATATTTGAAATTTGAGATCATCAGAATCCCGGACATCAGAATCTTGGACAAACTCTGAATTTTCTACATTTTTTTTGCATTTCGAAAGTGGACATTTCGAAAGTGTGAAATCGCATTTTTTGGCCAATTTTTGGAATTTCTCGTATATAATGTTGCTTTTATGTTCCATTATATCCTAAACAGTCTTATTTATATCAATAAATGCAAAATAATATATGAAAAGTTTCAAAAAAGCAAAAACGCGATTTCGTACTTGCGAAATGACCGTTTTCGAAATGTCCACTTTCGAGATGTTCCGCTTTCGAAACGTTTTTTGAGCTCCGGGACATTTCGCAGCCAAAAATACACTATGTTTCGCATAAAAATCTGAAAATGAACAAAAAAAATTAACAATGGAAATCGTCATTTGCAGCCATTTTGAGATTTTTAATGCAAAAATAGTGAATTTTACAATGAAAAAAAATAGTGAATTTTACAATTTTTTGGACCGTAATCCTCTTCAGACCCTTACTCTTCATTTTCTAAAAACTATTCCGATCCCCATTTCTCTATGTTTTCCATCTAGAAGTGAACCTAGAGGATCCCTAACAAAAACTACCAATTTATCTAAATTAGCCTCTCTTTTCTTTATTTCTTTCTTTTCGATTATTCTTGCCGTTCTTTCTGTTATTTTTCTCCTCGCATTTCCGCCGACGGCGTCACTCAATTTTCACTCGCTTCAAGTGAACCAAGACAGTACTAACGGTACTGTACTTTTTCTCAAGAAAATGAGGTGGAATTCGCAGCCAAAAAATGCACTTTTTCTCGCATAAATTGTGTTAAATTGTCTAACAATATTGTCATTTTTGCAGACATTTTGAGGCGTTTTATGCTAAAACTATGAATTTTTCTGCGAAATGTCCCGGAACCGAATTTTACATTAGTAGATTAAAAAACTGCAATTTAAATATTACCTTATAAACAGGTGAAGGTCTCGAAGAGGATTTCGGCGGCGTCATCGTCATCGGAAGTGTGGACGACAGAGCATCAGTGTGGGATCGGAAACGAACGTAGTAGCGAAAGTAGCCGAGAATTATGGCCAGGATAAGGCCGACGATGCAGACTGGAAAAAAAGAAAATTGATCTCAAATCATTCACAATCTTTTTATAATGATGAGAACTCGCTCGAGTTCTCCATATGGCTCCGAGACATTTCGAAAGTTGACGTTTAGAAATCGGACGTTTCGAAAGTGGGAAATTGAGTTTTTGCCTTATTTTTGGATCTTTTCAAACTTATTGTTGCGTTTTTTTGAATTATAGGGCATTGTTTTATCTACAATAACTCATAAACGCAAAAAAATTGTATTAAAAGATCCAAAAATAAGACACAAAAAGCGATTTAAAACTTTCGAAATGCCCACTTTTCAGATGTCTCACTTTCGAAACGTCACACTTGCAAAACATCTTACTTTCGAAATGTCCCAGAGCCGGTTTTGTTTACACTAAAAACTCACGAAGCAGAAGCGAAATCGTCAAAATATTATTATCCAACTCGTCTTGCACCTTCACTTCATCGTTTCTCTCCTTCGTCGTTCCCAACGTCTTCTTCACCGTCTTCTGGATTTCTACCGTCTCCATCGGAACACTTTGCTCCACACACATCGGCAAATCACCGCTCATGTGACACGTGGCCGTTGGCGACGGGCATCGCATTGTTGAGCAATCGCCGTGGGCTCCGTATTCGCAGAATTTGCCGGTGAAGCCTGGCAGGCATTTGCATTGAATCGTTCGTTCGTCCATTGAGATGCACGCGCCTCCTGGAAATTCGGAGATTAGGAATTTTCTAAATTTGATGAAAATGGATTTTAACAGAGGAAAATCCACTAAAATGGGCCTTAGCGTGGTTTCAGTGCTCTAAAGTCCTTAAAAATCTCCAGAAATTGGTCTGGAATGTTCAAAATTGACTCTAGGAGCTTCGCATCTGAATTTCGGACATTTTTAGCTTGAAAAACGGATTTCCGTGCAAAATGGGCTTATGGTTCAATCGACGCTAAAAATCACGCTGATTCCGAAAACCACAATGAAAACGCTCAAAAAATGATTCTCTGGCTCAAAAAAACGCCGTAAAATTTGTCGTTTTTGGGGTCAGAGAAACGTTATCGAGCGATTTCATTGTGATTTTCCAAATCTGCATCATTTTTTGCGTCTATTGAACCATAAACTAATTTTTCCCGAAATCCCCTTTTTTTAACTGCAAATGTCCGAAATTGAGCTGAGAAGCTTCTGGGGCCAATTTTGATCTTTCGAGACCAATTTATATAGTTTTTTTAACACTGAAATCCCGCCAAAATCAATTTTAATGAATTTTCGCTGTTATTGCACTGTTCAAACGCCCCGAAGTCCCCTCCTTTCCTCTCTTGCAATACTCCTCATAAAACCTCGAACGTACCCTGTTTTCTTTTGTTTTATTGAGAGAGAGGGAGAAAAGAGGAAAGGGGGAACCTAAATTATGCATGTAGATGTTTATGATCAGATAACACTATAAACAAGGAGAGTGATTTGCATATCAAAAGAGGGAAGAAATCTTCCTGGAGAATGGAAGACGATTTGAAATGGTTTGTGGGCTCCAGGAGCACTTGAATTCAAAAACAAGGTGGAAAAATTGAAAATTACTGGAATTCAAAAATTCTTGATGATCTTGGCACAAAAATAGCTAGAAAAGAAGCTTTTTTTTTAAATTTTTCAGTTTTTCGAGGACTTCAAGGGCCTTGTAGAGGACTTTTTCTAGTTTTTAAGCGTACCATTCTGACAAACATTCGCCGTCATCGCCGCCGCCGGGCATCGAACCTGGCTCAACGGAGTTCGACACTGGGGTCCCAAGAAATCGAACGGGCATTCACACTTGTATCCAAGCGCTGATTTCGAGTCGAGCGAGCAGCGGCCACCGTTGGCGCAAGGTTTTTGGGTGGAGCATACGTGGATGTCTGGAAAAAATTGATTTTGGGGGGGGGGGGGGTTTAGACTGGAAAAGGGTTGAAAATGACCTATAAACTTGAAAAAGTTAATTTTCTATTAATCAAGGCGTTTTTTTTTTCAGTTTCAAAAGACCCATTTTCCAGCCCAAAATTCGTATTTTCAACTTTTCGATGTCATTTTTTCCAATTTCTCGCTTTTTTCAGTCAAAATTTCGCTCAAACTCACCAACATCACACCGATCGCCGATGAATCCGTCGCGGCAGCGACATGTGCCCGGCACACCGTTATGGCACTCGCCATTAACACAACCGGCACGTGGCACACACTGATTGCATTCGGTGCCGTTGAAGCCGTTGATACAGGCACATTGATTTGGGGCGACGCATTTGCCGCGGCCGTTGCAGTTGGATTCGCAGATTGCTGAAATCCAGAGGTTTATGGAGCAGAAGAGATTTCTATGGGATTTCGACTTTGAGAACGTTGCTAGAATGTCCGGAAGGTCCGAAAGCACATTTTACTGATATAATTCGAAAGTGCGACGTTTCGAAAGTGTGAAATTTCGAAGGTGTGACATTTCGAAAGTGCGACGTTTCGAAGGCAAAAATTTCAAACCATTGGACTAATAGATATTTCTTCATAGGATGATTTGAAACTTTTGCTTTCGAAATGTCGCACTTTCGAAACATCACACTTGCGAAACGTCACACCTTCGAAATGTCTGCTTTCTCTCTTTCTTCATTGCACCATTCAGAAGCTTTGAAACTTCAGAATCGCGAAGTTTTTTCGGAATTTTCAAGCCAAATTTCCAGATTTTCGGGCTTCTCGACCCCCATATCCTAGAAAATCTAAAGAATTTCTATCCAATTCCACTATCCTGTCACGTCTGACGCAACTTGTCTTCCAAATCAAAACTCTGTCACCATCTCCCATCCCCCATCTCGTTGTTTGTCTAACTTGTCTTCGAATGACCTAATCTAATTAGTCCAAGTAGAAGAACAAACACCTGTGTGCTCTCTTTCTCCCTTTCTGCTACAATTACCACCTGAATCGTAGTATTATAGAAACGTACAAAAAAAGAGAGTGGGACACCTGGTCTCGGTTGAATAGTGCTACTTTTTTGAGGTGTCACAGGTGTTCACAATGTTGCCGAAAAAAATTAGAGAAGAAAATTGGCGAAAAACTCTTCAATTTCTGAGCTGAAAATGAGCCTTTTTTGGGTTCCAAACTTTCCAGTTTCGATTGAAGAGCTTTCGGTAAAAAGACCGAATCTTGACCTCAAAAAATCGAAAAAATTAAAGAATTGAATGAAAAAGCTAAATTTGCAGATTGAGCAATCGGAAAGCTCAATGGTGATGATATTACTGTACTCCTAGAGCTCCGAGCTGCTCCGAGCGAATCGAGACATTGAAGACCCGAATTTTGACCTCAAAAATTGAATTTTTCGACCCCAAATTTGACAGGAAAACTTGAATTTTCAAATTCACTGTAAACTTGAAGATTAGAGTTTTTATCTCAAATTTGAGGTTGAAAAATTCAATTTTTAAAGCCAAAATTCGGGTCTTCAGTGTCTCAATTCACTCGGAGCAACTAGGAGCTCCCGGAATACAGTAGTACCATCACCATTGAGCATTCCGATTGCCCAATCCGCAAATTCAGTTTTTTCTATCAATTCTTTCATTTTTTCGATTATTTGAGGTCAAAATTCGGGTCTGTTTACCGAAGAAAGCCGACAAGTTCCAGAATCGAAATTGGAAGATTTGGGACTCAAAAAAGTCATTTTCAGCTCAAAAATCGAAGATTGCAGAATTTCTCTTCTTCTGAGACCCCCTATACACAGTACATCTTCCACCAGACATTCCGGAGGCAACATACTGTACCACGGATCAAAATCGAGGTTAATTGGTGGACTCGTCGTTGGTTTTTTCTTCGCCTTTCTTCTCCCTGTCGTCTCGCTAATTGGAAAACTAACTGTGTGTTGTCTTTTCTTCATTTTCCCCGTTTTTCCCCTAAATCCCATTCGGCAATAGTGGAAATCGGAAAACGATCCCCTCTCTTCACCATCACTACCACCACCACCATATAAGAACCACATTAACCTTGTCCATCAAAATTCACTGGCTGCCTGGGTGGGTCAGTAACAGTAAGTGGGCGGAAAATGAAAATAGTACTGAATTCGATTTCCGGGAAATTTTTTTTGAAATTTTAGAGCATGTTAATGGATCTGTGGCTGGTGTGCGTTTGGCGCGTTTTAGAGGCTCCGGAGCATTTCGAAATGTCCCGGAGCCAATTAAGCCTCTAAATTTCACACCAATCCCTCTTGTTTCTCCGAAAATCGCTCCATCATATTTTTCCATTCTCCAAGACGTGTGTGCGCGCGAAAATGATGAGAGCATCCGGCGAATCTCTTTGGCGCCACCATCTTCCCGCATTCGTCTTTGTTACTAGCCGGCGCCGACAAGGAAAAAGACGACGCCAATCATCACGAAGATGAACTTGTCAATTGACACCAGATGTGGGTGTGAAAGGAGACGATGGAGGAAGAGGGGGTTAATGGATCGGAACCTGGATGATGATGAGTCGAGGGTGGTCCGAGAGGGGACGGGAAATGTGAATATGAAACTGCGGATTACTGTGCCAACAGATTCCACTTTCAGGTCTAGATCACCTTCTAACAGATAGAATACAATAAAAATTGTACCGATAGAGAGGAACTTCCTTGAAGATCACTTTCAGAATAATTCCGAGATTTCAACTCTTTTTATAGCTTCATCTCACCTTCTAACATACCGATTTTCACTTTTTCGACCGATTTTTCATCCCAGTTTCTAGACAACTAATTTCAGTTGAAGCTATACAAATTGCAGGAGATTCTCACCAACTATCAATGTTTAACTCTGAAACTTACGAATGGCACAATCGACACCAGCCCATCCCGGTGTGCAGCGACGTTCTCCTCGCGGCGAGCACTCCCAGTGAAGGTCGCGCGACGGGACGCAGTAGCGACCGCAGCGGTTTCCGTGGTAGTTGCTGGAAGATAGAGAAATCGATTAGAAATGTCTTAAAATGGCTGAAAATTAGCTGAAAATGAGAAAAAATAACCCAGAAATCATTTTCCAATATAAAAAATTACTCAAAATCGCTGAAAATAGTTCCAATAACCCAGAATTTTCCCAATCTCACCTATCACACTTGTTCCTGAGCAGAACAGTCACATTGAATCCTTTCGAAGTGGTCAACACGATCGGCCGACCGTTGTTCCATTCGGTGTCGGCTAGCGGGCGGTGGTGTTCGATCGCGATGATTTCTGCAAATTTATAAGGTTCGGGAATTTTGAAAATTAGCTCAAATAAATTAGCTGTGCTCCGGAGCCAGCATTCTGTGCCAGATTCCGGCTCAAAATCAGTATTTATTCACTTTCTACGTTGGAATTGAAATGGCTTTGCTTTTAGGGGAAAAAACCTATTCAAAATGCTCAAAAATCCGGCTCCGCGACGTTTCGAAAGATTAAATTGCGAAAGTACGACGTTTCGCAAGTAAGACGTTTCTAAATTGTGACATTTCAGAAGCAAAGCGTTGTTCATGTGAACTACCGCACTTTCGAAATGTCACACTTTCGAAACGACACACTTGCGAAACTTCACACTTTCAAAACGTCATCATTCGAATCGTCGCGGAGCCGAAAATAGGCTTAAAATGGAACAATATGAAAAAATGTCTTGTTTTGACATTTGGGGGAGTAAACTATTCCAAAAATTATTGATTTTTTTATACAGATCGATTCGAAATTAGGAGACAATAGGAGTTTCAGTTGAGCAAAAATTCTGAAAATTCCTATAAAAAGAGATATAGGCGCACAAAGGGGCTAAAAAGGGTACTTTCGGGTAGCTATTTCCTCATATTTTCAATTCAAAATTGGTTTCGGGTAGCTCGTGAAAAAATCAATTTTACGTGAATCTTTTTTCAGTACAAAAATTGAAAAATTAGCTACCCGAAAACACCCTTTTTAGCATCTTTGACTGCTTATATCTTTTTTTTGACAAATTTTCAGATTTTTTTCTTAACTGAGACTCCCATTATCTCGAAATTTTGAGTCGATCTATACAAAAAATAAAATATTTTTGGAATAGCGTACTCCCCCTTTAATATTATCAGAAATTTCTCCAATTTGAGCGATATTGCTCGACGACGTTGGAGTTCAGATGGCTTTGATTTTTGTGAAATATCGAGGCTCAAAATGATTCAAAAAGCTCAAAAATCCCCTACCATTCGTCGCCGGCTCCAACACTTTCAAATGCACATCGATGCGCTCTCTCGATTCTCCCTGATACCTTCCGGTGCCGAATCGAAGTTCGCCTTGTACTTTCCGTGCGCTCGACAACTCGTCGGGCACCGGACACTCGAAATTCGCGCAGACAGTCGGCTCGACGAGCACGACGCGCGGCGATGTGACGACGAGCTCGATGGTTCCGGAGGCGTTGGTGAGGGAGGCGAGAATGATGATGAGGAGGAGGGAAATTGTTGAGTTAGTCATTTTGTACATGAATGGGTCGAGAAGATAGAGAAAGAGTAGATCGTACACGTCAATCAAGGGGTGGGTGAAATAACCTGGAAAATTGAAATTTGGGAATTTCAGATGAAAAAAAAATTAGAAAAAATGGATAAAAATGAAAAAAATGGAGTGAAATATCGGGAAATGCGGAGAGATCAAAAATTGGCGGGAAAATAAGAATTTTGAAGAGAAAACCGCGAAAAAATAGCGTTTTTTTTTCGTCGGATTTCCGTTTTCTAGATTTGTTTCAGTGGTTTTCCCGCCGTTTAGTACAAAATTTCGGTCCATTTTTTGACTTTTTTCATTGAACTTTCGGCGCCAAATTCAAATTCAGACAGTTTTGCGTATTTTTACTGCAAATTTGACCAATTTCATCGGAGTTTTCGGAACTGACAAAAATCAGCGAAAACTCGGTTAAAATGGTCGAATTTGGAGTAAAAATGAGCAAAATTGACTGACTATGACTTTGGCGCCGAAAATTCAACGAAAAAAGTCAAAAATGGACCAAAAACTTGAACTAAAACGCGGTAAAACAATGAAAAAAAGAGGTCTAGAAAACGGAAATCCGCCACAAAAAAAAACTATCGAAAATTGGGTAAAATGGCATAGAGAACGGAAACTCGCTGAAAAAGTTATTTTTTTCCGGAAACTGGAGGAAGATAGATAATTGGAAACTAGAGTCGTTTTGGAGTTTTCGAGGCGGGAAATATGCTAAAAATCCGAATTTTGAGGCAAAAAAAATGTACTGAAAATCGCTGACATTTCGAAAGTAAGACAATTCGAAAGCGGACATTCCGAAAGTGTGAAAGTGCGATTATTGAAGAATTCTGACGTCTTCTGAAGACTAAGACGATCAAATTTTCGACCTGAAGTAGTCAGATTTTGGCCTCGAAATTTTGTGCGATTTTCAGTGAATTTTTGCCTCAAAATTAGGGCTCCGGGACATCTCGAAAGTATGAAATTGAGTTTTTGGCTAATTTTTTGAGAGTTTCATATATATTTTTGCGTTTTTTGAAGTAAACGCAAAAATATCTATGAAAAGTTCAAAAATTATGCCAAAAATGCGATTTCACACTTTCGAAATGCCCCGGAGCCCTAACTTCGAGGCAAAAATTCACTGAAAATCGCTCAAAATTTCAATGCGAAAATCCGACTAATTCAGATCAAAAATTTGACCGTCTTAGCCTTCAGAAAACGTCAGACCTCTTCAAGAATCCCATTTCAACCCCTATCTAATCACAAGAAACGAACAACGGATATCACCACAGAAAAACCAGCGACTAAATGAAACGAAATCCCAAAAAAAAAATCCAATTAGAAACAAATCTTCTTCATATTCCAATCAGAAGAAGAACGGAATATATTAATTCCATGTCTCGTTGTCTTTAGCCACTCGAAACACACCAACACATAGAGTAGCGCAAGAAGGAGTGTTTCTTCAGAGAGGAAGCTCCGCCCCTTTTTGGGGTCTGTGGATCTGTACTTCTCAAGTGAGAGAGCGGGAGAGAAGAAGAGACGCAGATAGAGAAGGACCAAAAGAACAAAATCTAGCAGCTGGGACGAAGTTTGGAGCAACGCTTCTGGGTCAGTGTCTAGACACTGAAAAAATAGGGCTCTTGCAAATGTTTTGTATTAATTTGGAGCCCTTATTACTGACCAAATGACCTCAACTTTTCTGAATGGAAAAGTTGCAAAAGCCCATAAGACCTTGACGATGGAGATAAAGCGCTTGGAACGTGACCAAGGACATTTATCAGTGAAAGTTGAGTATAAGCTAGACACGCGATATTTATCAGGTGTCAAGCCTTGACAGCCAAGGACCGATTCCCGTAGAAAATTCGCTCCATTGAAGATGTTCGAAGCTTCAAAAATCTACATGAAGTAGGTATGGCTTTCAAACTTTTCGAGGACCTTGGAAGGTTCTGAAGAGTTTCAGAGAGCCGGAGAGTCGAGAAAAGAGCTCCGGGTCTTCCTGGTCATCGATTTTCTCTATTTCAAGTTCAAATTTCTCGATCAATTTTGGTGTAAAGATTGAACAAAAACTTGAATTTGAAGTGGAGAAAATAAAAAGGCCCGGATCACATATATGACTCAGAGTTTGCTTCAAAAAAGCTATCAGATGCTCAAAATCTGATGTTAAAGACAACACAGAAAGAAATCCGAAAACCGGAACTGAAATCCTGATATTCGAATTCTGAGCCAGGGAGTCAAACTGCTCCATTTTGGTGTTTCCCTTGACGCTTCCCCTCCTTCTAAAAATATTGTCAGTATTACTACGAGCTCTAACACCTCCGATGAGCATCGGCGTTTGACGGGGAAAATGAACTGACTAACCAATGCTAAAAGGAATGAAGGAAGCCGCCGCTTCGTTTTCACCACCACAGTGTAATAGACAATTTAGTTATAGGTAGGGGGAACGGACTATTGGAGAAAGTTACTCATATAGAGACTGCGAGAAGAGACCATGAGGTAAACAATGATGATCACCGTGTCCTCTTATCACACCTTTTGGTGGTGTGTGCACATTTGGACACCAAGGAGGGTAAAAAGGACTCTTTGAAGTTTTGAGTTTCCAGAGAATCGCAAATTTTCAATGGAGTACTGTACCTATCCCCAACCAACCAGATCACCGCCGTTCTCTCAAGTTATGCTAATTCTTCTGATGACGTGATCGGCTCTTCAGAGATGACATAACCATCAAAAAAGCGAATAAGTTTACAGCCACTGATGTTCCGCATAATTAGATGAGGTGGTCTGTTGTTTGGTAGTCTTTTTTCAGAAGACGTGCCGCAAGAGGGGACCACCTTGCAACATGAATCTGATGTGTGTGGTGACCGGGCTTGCGTAACCTCATTATATGCGCACATCGTGGGTATGACACCTATTGTTCCGGGAGGATAAGTGATTGACATACGGGGGTACGGTAGGAGGGAGTCTCGAAGTTTGAGGAAATCGGTGTCGACAGAAATTGTCACAATTGTGACTGAAACCGATTGAAGCCAAGACGATAAGAAGAGCTTAGAAGCTTCAACGTCGCTGGAAGTCTCAAAATAAGCGTTTCCGATTTCTAGGCTAGGATCTTGAGCCTGGAAGGCTCAAAGCGGTATCAGATTGCTTAAAAGCTCCAACAGAGTTAGATAGCTTTTAGAATGCCTAGACGCTTCTAGAAAATCCAAAAGACTCAAGTCTGAAAGCTTCGAAGAGCTTCTGACAGGAATTCAAAAAAATTCGAATTCTTACCTAGGCAGTCTAGAATTCCGAAACTAGGAACTTTATCTCACCGGAACCTCTCCCTTCTCTACCACAAGAAAAAAAAAGAAAACACCTGCCAACCGCAGGCAAACTAATAAATATTCAAATCCCTTCCCCTTTCAATTCTTCTCTCTTTTTCCCCTTATTTGTCAGACGGCCTAACTCTAACTTAGCGCGCGCGAGCGGCACAGTTCAAAGTGGGCATTCATCGTCTTCTTTTCTTAAGAAATCGGAAGTATTTAGGTGAATGAGACAAATTGGTTCCCCCAATACTATTGGAAAAAAGAGAGGACCGCCCGTCTTGAAAAAATTCGCTGAGAAATTTATAGTCGTGGATTATCCTGGATTTCGAATACCGGATGAGTAATCCTTTTCCTTTTTTCTCCTGGAAGCTTTCGTTTTCTGGGGCTATACCAAAACCAGGTGGCCAGCATCTGTTGATCATCGCCCACTAAACTTTTCTCTCCTCAAAAAGGCCAACAACGCAGCTGGGTTGAATTTGAAAAAGAGATATATACCCACATATAGATCTCCTCATCATTTACATCTTCCCTCTACAATAATTGACAATTATAAATGACACGTGTCACGACATCTGCGGCAGTCGGCGCGCCAGCCACCTGCCCGTCGCCGCCGGCGGGCATTAGAACTTGAAATTCTGATATAGAGGGGGAAATGAGGATCGGAAGGGGATGGTGATGGTGATGTGATGGGTTATGGTTGTTATCTGGGGAAGAGGGGGAAGAAGAAGAAGATGGATGGAGAATATTACTGTGGTCAAGGGGGATCCGAAGATGGCCAAGACCACAGGGAGACTTGAGTCTGGAAATTTTCCAGTGTTATTTCGGAGACTCCAGGAAAGCTGTTTGAGGAGTTGAATCGTCCTGTAGGATGCCGAAAACGGCTGGGCCAGCTGTTCTAGAAATTCTAGACAGAAATTAAAACAGGCAATCTTGGTGATTTTAGTACCATTTCATAGGTCTCATTGAGTTCTACCACTTTGATGTAAAGATTGACCAAAAAACTTAAATTTGAAGCGGAGAAAATCGACGGCCCAAAAAGGCCCTGATCACATGTATGAGTTGAATCCAGAGAAAATGGTCTCTGTGGTTCAAATGCTCAACAACGGCTCAGACTATAAAAGAAGTCGGAAGAGCCAAAAGTTGGCCTGGAGGTGGAGCTCCAAGACCGTTCAAAGAGCTTTCTGCTTCTAGAATCGTTTCAAGCTTTGCGAAAGCCTGGCGTTTTCGGGTACAGCAAGATAGAAGCGCAAGCTGTAAGGGGAAAAATGTTAACAATACAGCTTTTCGCCATATTTCTGAACCAAAAACCATGCACAACTATACAACGAATCATACAAAAACTGTATTATAATCCCTTTCCTCCCACGATTTATCTTTCTCTATTCAATTTCTACACACGAACAGAAAGTTCCCACACACTGATTTTTATGCATATTCCTGATCTATCTCTTCCCGGCACTACCACGACAGGTATCAATGCTGTACATGGAGGCCACAGAGCAAATACAGAGAAAGGGAAATAAATTGGAAGCTTCAGAGAAAGTTCTGGAACTGTTGGCACGGTGCCAGCTGCCCTTGGAAGCGAAGTACCAATCACACTATATGTCAAGTACTATTTTCAAGACCAAAAAAGTGACCGCCACGTGGAATCAACAAAAATATTAGACAACAAGTGAACATCTGTTGTCTGGCAAAAACATGCGTCATGTTTTACCACTGGCCAGCCAACCGGAGAAAGGTGTGAAGTGCTCGTTTATCTTGCAACTCATCGATAACATGTGTGTATTGTGTTATTTATTAGTAAATAATTAGACAAAAAACGTGTCAACTGGTGACATGTGCCGGCTGGAAATCGGAATTTGGTGGTACTTGGAAGGGGGATGTCGATGAAGGTAGCAGGAATAAAATTACCGTATTTACTCTAATAGGCCGGCACCTCTATATGTCCGGCACCCTCTAATAGACCGGCAGTCAAATTATCATTTTGAAAAATAAACCGGCACCCTCCAATTATCCGGCACCCCAAAAATTAATGAAATTAGAAAATACCATTTTTTTAGAGTTTTAAATTTTTCTCTGTGTCTTTCACACAAAATTTGATTTTTACATAATTTCGGAAGATATTTGCCCTTTATAACTGTTCGAAAAGATTTCATCATACATATTTTCAGTGAAAAAGCACTAATTTTTTGTTACATTTTTGATAAATTGACTCTTTGAAAAATAGACCGGCACCCTCTAAATGACCGGCACTCTCTAATAAACCGGCATCAAAATGAGGACCACGAAGAATAAACCGGCATGCCGGTCTATTGGAGTAAATACGGTATGTTCTTTAAATCGAACTGTTAGAACTTAAATTGAAAAAATTGAGCGAAATTTGCGAAAAAAAAATCGAAAAAATGACAAAATCGGCTGAAAATGGCTTGAACAGTTCATGCACCAAAAAAAACTATTTTTCACCAGAAATAATAAAAAAGAAGATGAATTCTGATTAAAAAAATAGTGAATTAGCAAGAAAATTGCAAAATTATCAGTAAAAATCAGTGAAAAACTGGCAAAATTCAATGAAAAATCTCAAAAAATCTCCAAAAGCCCTAGAGACTTTATTATCGAAATTTGAAAAGAATTTCTATATAATTCTATGGAAAAATACGATATTTCGACTCTGAATTTATTTTTCCAGAAAAAAATCCAAAAATTTTATGTGAAAATGACACAGAAACAGCTAAAAATGAAAGATGTTTCACCGAAAAAAAATGAAAAATTGATTGAAAAAATTTAGCGCTACCGTAATCTTAAAGGCGCACGCAAAAAGTTTTAGGTTGGGTCTCGTCACGATTTAAAATTTTGAGTTTTTTTGCGAATTTTGACATTTTTTTTCGGAAAGTTTTCAGCGTTTTTGAGTCAAATTTTGGAGATATTCTGAAAAAATGAATAAGTTTTCCATGAAGCAACAAAAATGCATAGTTTTTCAGTCAGAAATTATCTGAAAACATGAAAAATTAAGAAACTGGAGCTATCTTTGAAGATAACATTATTTTGGGGTCTAAACCGGAAAAAATAGCAAAGTTACATCAAATCTACCTGGAGAAAAGAATGAACTCGAGTTTTCTTAACAGAAACGGTGGACCAATCATAAAACCCAGTAATAAATCCGGCGGCCGCTTATAAAATGAGGGGAACCGAAGAAACACTAAAATAACGAAATCATCATCAAATCATCAAAAACGTTTTTGACAGATGCTCTCGCTCAGCGATTTCTTCATAGAGGCAATAGGGGAAGGCTCTAGGCTCTTCCGATTGAAACATGTGCACACAGGGGGCGCCGGGCGACGACATCGACTAACAACAGATGTGTGTGGGGGAGAAAAAGCCAATAATATTGCGCCACGATTATTGCGTCTTAAAGGCAAGAATATAAAAAACGACACAAAAAAGTTATATAAAAAATAGTTTGAGGATATTTCATAAAATTCCTTCCACCCCCGCTCTTTTGTATTTTTTTTCCCTGTAGAAGCGAAGAAAAGAAGCGATTTGAATGTGAATAGGAGACTTGGGAAGAAGAGGGAAAAAACGAGCAAAGTTCTCAAAATATTCCAGTTTTTTTCTTTTTTTCATACAAAATGTGGGCTTGGTGAAGAAAAAGTGGCGATTTTGGAATTTCAGCTATTATATTTTCGCCGTCTGCTGTCCGTCCGATTTAAAGGCGCATGCAATTATTTCGAATGAGTCTCGCCGCGAATAACTTCGACAGTAATCACTGGGATACTGTCGAAGTTATTCGCGGCGAGATACATTCAAAAAAATTACATGCGCCTTTAAATCGGACTGACAGCAGACGGCTAAAATGTAATAGCTTGGTGAAAAAAAAGAGCTGATTCCAAAATTTGATCTAGATTTGGAGAGGTAATAAGAGAGTAGATAAGATAAGATGGTGAGACTGGATTGATCAAATCTTATCACTAGTTGAGGGTATAGAAGAAAAATCAATTTTCGAAAAATATATCGGATTCATTTTTTGCCAAAAAAATTGGTTTGAAAATTCGGAAATTATGCTAGAACCAGGTTTTGGAGAATTTAAGAATTTTTCAATGGAAACTTCAAAATTTAAATAAAACGCATGTTCAATTTGAAACCACAAAAATTCACAAAAAGTAATACCAAAAAGCAAATAATGTACTCCCTTCCCCTCCGATTCCATTTTTTAATACACTAGTATACTTTTTCCCTGTTGTCTCATAAAAAGTCGTTACTCGTGTGAGATTAGCGATGAAAAACCAAAAGCGCCGTATTTTTTTCGTATATACTTTCTTATGGTGATACGAAACACAAAATATTGAAAAAAGCACTTTTTTTAGCCATTTTCAGTATGAATAAGCTTCCAGAGCCTTTTCGATTAATCTAGAATGTGCGGCATCATTTAAACGTGGCTAAAAACTTTGAAAAAAAAAAACGCAAAAAAAAAAAACAATTGCAAGACCCATCTCCAGGTGTGTGTATGTTTTCTGGGTCATTGAGTTAGATTCTTTTTATTCGAAATGAGTGAAAAAAGGAGGTGAGAAGGTGTCGGTGGTGATCATTTCGATTTTTATTGGATTGGCGCGGGCGGTAAAGGAGAGAGAAAGGGGACACCATAGAATGGTGTGTCATTTTTTTGTGGCGCACAGGTGTTGCGGCCATATTGAGGATACAATCTTATAGAGATAGAGGAGAAACCTGAAAAGGAATTGGGTCAAGTTGATTTTAAATTGAAGGCTTTTTGCCACGTGCGTTGGTAATGACACCAATGTTACTTTCGAAAAATAGGAATGCTCACTGGCTGAACAATTCAGGAGTATCTTCGCGACAGTGTCGGCAATGATTGTCTCGACGGTATTCGCGGGTTCAGGGATCTCTGTTGTTGACTCCTCTGTCGATGGCTTCTGTCCAAGCTGGCACATATGGTCCCTCGGTGGAAGTATGCCAATCCTCGTACTCGAGATCAGGGCAGACTCCAGTCTAACGGCAGATTCCCTTTGTGTTGACTTGGTGTGCTGAAGTGAGCGATATCGATGAACTTCGGATCTTGATGGTATTCTGGAGCGATCTTGCAGTCGGTGTTACCCTCGGCGAAGACTCCGATCAATGTGTTGCGACCATAGTTGATGGTGATGGCACCGCCTCCGAAGTCTCCCTGGAAACAGAAAATATGACTTTCGAATCTACAATCCCTTTTTCATGACTTTTAGACACCATCACGTCAGAATGCTCATAAAACACCAAAAAGTGTAAACTGTTAACCGTACAGAATTTTTGAAAAAATACGGTTCACTGTCAAATTCTTGCCGACTGGTGTCTTCCAATTTGTGTTTTGCGCTTTGGTAATCCTGCGGGTTGCCGATTTGAACGGTCTCAAGACTCCTTCTTAAAGGGGTACTAAAGTGTTCCAAAAAAGGTGTGATATTTTTATATGGATCGATTCATATTGTTGTAGACAAGAAAAAATCCTCTTGGAGACATATCCACACAGAAAGAGGGTTGCACAGAAAACACAAATTCCGAATCTGAAATCCTTGACGCATGACTCCTTCTTAATGTGCTTCGCAGAAGTCAACGCTTGTTCCTTTGGTGCCATACCGAATACAGTGAATTCTGGGTTCTCATGAGAATATGGGTCCACTGTATATTTTTATTCGGCTCTTGGAAGACGGATTGCTCAATGAGTCCTATCGAAAGTTCCTTCTTGAGAGCCAACATAGGAAACATTGGATTGTAAGTGGTGAGATCCACACAGCCTCTAAAAGCTATCACATGAGCCACTGATCATTGGCTGCCTTCGGCAATACCCAATCCTCTTCATCACAATCACCCGCTCTGAACCCATCTGAATTTGTAGGAGTTCGGTAACGTCGACTTTCATTAAAAAGGGTAAAAAGAACTTTGTCCATCTCAAAAAAGCTGAACAGCAGAACGTGACGGAAGTCAAGAGTAGTAACACTGAATAGTCTTTTACTGTCAATGAAAAGATATTGCACATTTTCAAGTTTCAATTTCCTGACTTTCGTTTTTCCCACGCAGTCCTCTCTGCAGTATCATCTCCGATCACTGTACTCGAAAAACTTTCCAAAAACTCCCATAATTTCCATATTCCATCTGAATAAATTATGCCCGCTTCTTCTATAAAAACGTTCCCCCAACCTCACAATCTTCACATCACTACCAATGACTTCTCGTCTTGTGTGTCTTCTCCTTCTGGCGGCATCGGCTTCTGCCATACCTCTCACTCCGCATGAGAACTATGAGCTTCAACAGTCCTGTGGCCGTGATGGGCGCTACCGTCACAAAGTGCTCAATGGCGAGGGACATCTCGACTATCCATTCGCAGCAGTGACCACTGTTGCCAACGAAGGTGTGCTCTCGGCTACAGTAATCTCTCCACGTCACGTTCTTCTGTTCAACGTTTTCGAGGTGCACGATGACCGCGTTTTCCTTTTCAATGATACCGAGATCCCTCGCAACTCAGATGTATTTACCACAGTGGGAAAATGCGTCGAAGAGGATTGGGTATTGCCCGAGGCAACCAATGATCATTTCCAAATCAAGTTCGCCATTGATCAGTTCGGAGCACAAGCTGTGAGCAAAGTGGCTCGTGTGGTGGTGATCGACGGTTGTGTGGATCTCACCACCTACAATCCAATGGTTCTGGAGTTGGCTCAAGACCTCACTTTCGATAGGACACATGGAGCAATCTGTCTTCCAAGAACCGATGAAGAGTATGCAGTGGACCCATACGCTCGTGCTCATGAGAACCCAGAGTTCACTGTATTCGGTATGGGCCCAAAGGGACAAGCGCTGACTTCTGCGAAGTACAATAAGAAGGAGTCCTGCGACAAGGACTTCAGATTCGGAAGTCATGTTTTCTGTGCCACCCCCGTCAATGAGACTCAAGGATTGTGCCAGGTGAGTCTACGCTAGGACTGCAAGCCATTATTAGAGCAAAATTTCAGGGAGACTTCGGAGGCGGTGCCATCACCATCAACTACGGTCGCAACACATTGATCGGAGTCTTCGCCGAGGGTAACACCGACTGCAAGATCGCTCCAGAATACCATCAAGATCCGGAGTTCATCGATGTCGCTAAGCACACCAAGGGAATCTGCCGTCAAACTGGAGTCTGCCCAGATCTGGAGTACGAGGAGTGGCACACTTCCACCGAGGGACCATACGTGCCAGCTTGGACAGTTGAGCCATCGACAGAGGAGCCGACTACAGAGATCCCTGAATCCGCGAACACCGTCGAGACTATCATTGCCGAGACTTTCGAGAAGATGCTCCTGAACTGTTCTGCCAGTGAGCACAAGAAGGAGGAGCCGGAGGAGATTCATATCCACATTCACTTGGATAAGGACGCCAAGGTTACATTCGATTGAAAATTTTTGAAAATGTTTTTACATAATAAAGGAATGCTCATTTTATTTATTCAGTACAGACATCAAATTACAATTTCTTAAGAACTTTTCCTGGTCGACTTCTAATCACATTGGTTGGTCTTCTTCTAATCACCTCGATGTCGTCCGAGTTTCCAGTCTCACGGTACTTTCCAAGTTTGATTTGAATGTGAATATCATCATCGGTCTCCAAGTAGCATTTGAGGCTTACATGGGCTGGATTTGGTGCACCAGCGGTTCCGTTGCCAGTCGTCATAGGTCCAATAGTAAAGTCGCCTCCAGGTTGTCCAGTAGTTTGCTGAACAGTCGTCACTGGTGGACCGGTTCTTCCATCATCAGTTGTCAAAGGACCATCAATACTACCTCCTTCACGACCACCTGGGTTACCACCATCCGTGATTGGTCCATCAGTGCTATCTCCTTCAGGACCTCCAGTAGAACCATCATCAGTAGTCTCGCCTCCGCTAATCGTTGGTCCACGCGTTGTCGGCCTTCCATCGGTTTCTCCGTCTCCATGAGGACCGGGTCCCTCGGTTGTTGCTGGTTTTCCTACTGGCCCATTTGTACCTCCTCCGGTTGAAGGACCGGTAGTAGCCGGTGGCAGCGGGGTACCTTTCGGCGTTCTTGGAATGTAGAACGGGCAAACATCAGATTGATCACAAATGCTCTCGGCGACACGGGTCAAATTGACGAAGGTGTATCTTGTGTCCTTTTTGGCTCTCGAACAGTCATACGGGCCATCGACATACATTCCGAAGGCAACAACGGCACCATCGATCCTCTTCACAGCTGCGCCACCAAAGTCTCCGTTGCACAGCGGCTCAGCGGATTCCACACAGAACTTTTCGTCGGATGGGAACTCGCAATCGCGGACGAACACTGTCGTGCGTCGGAGTGTGGCGTCCTTGACTGCGCCACGGTTGTCTCCGAAGCCGTAGAAGGTGTACGCGGGATGTCGGAATTTGCCATCATTGGCGACGTCGTGTGCAGCTGAAAATAGAGTTGAGTTGGGTGTGAAAATGTTCAAGCATAGTATTAGGCCAATCTCAGTCAATGTTAGTCCTGGCTGAATTTTCCCGATTTTTCGGCTGCGATATCTCGTCACGAAAATGCTACCGTAATATATGAAAATTGAAATGATCATGCCCTGATTGCGTGGCTCAGCCGGTAGTGGCGCAGTGTCCATAGAAATGCGCCCACAGGTTCGAGCCCACCTAAGGTACATTCTGGCAAAATTAGAGCAAAACTTTTTTTGAGGTGTCCTACCACCTTTAAACAAATTGACCTGAATATCAGGGTATCTTCTTTTGAATTATAAGGTAGAATTTTAATATATTACGGTTTTCGTGCCGAGATATCGCAGCCGAAAAACCAGAAAAATTCAGCAAGGACTGACATTGACTGAGACTGGCATAATGTAAGGGTTCTTTGCCTCGGTAGAAATCGAGGACCGCTTACAGACCAACCTAGTAAGCACCGAACGAAAAAAGTTGCCGACTGATCTACGAGCGCCGATTCTTGTAGGGTTCGAATGAAAGCTTCAGGCACAGTACTACCCGATCCCCCAATCACCCCTTAACTAACCACCCAAACAAATCGGTCTCGCCAATGCGACGTCCTTAGTAATCGGTTTCTTCAAAGTAATCACCGCAATTCTGTTGGCAGTTCTCGGCTGTACACATCCATTGATAATCACCACTCTCTTCACCTGCAACTCATTTCTCCCCGAGAATTTGTCCGCATGGAGAAGGTCCGCAAACACGCGGGTTTGTCTTGTTAATCCTGTTGGAAGGAGCAAGTCTTTTCCAGAAGCGCATGTCCAATCGGGGATTCTCGAGAGATCGAAACGGAAGCGAATGTCTTTGGTATCGTTGGTGAGGAAGATCCAGTCGTAGGTGATGACGTGGTGATCGGAAATCAAAGTTCCCGTGGTGTAGACGGTTTCATTCTTGTAATCCGGAATGTAGACACCAATGGACCATGGGGCCTCGTTGAAGTGGGCGGCGGTTCCATTCAGCACTTTTCGTGTATGCGGCTTTTCGAAAACTGGAATAATTGAACCTAGTTGAATCCAAAAGTTCAACAAACTTACATTTATTCATATTGGTTCCGCATGTTTCCTGAAGATTCGCATTCCATTGCGTGTGAGTGGGATTTCCATGTGTACCAGAAATGCCGATGGCAGCTACAAGAGCCGTGGTGAGAAGTAAGGATACCATCACCTCGAATGATAAAGGGGAAGAAGATAAGGCTTTTATGGAGGAGAAATAATTCGATTAGGCGAGGGGTATGGGAACTAGGACCTGGTAAGACGTTCTCGAGTTTTATGGTTTTCTGGTTTTCGATCATTGGGGGATGAGGAGAGTGCGGAAGAGTGGAGGAACCGAGAAAAAAGGGAGAAATTTCAGGTATCTGTTCTCTACAATTTTTCGACAGTTTTCATCAATTTTTTTCCGATTTTCCGAAAAAAATTGCAAAATTTTTCGTCGAGAAATTTTCCCGTAACTTTTTAAATAAATTTCAGGACGGAGCAATTTATCGAAAAAAGCCGAAAAAAACGAGAATATCTCTAGATTCTACTGATTTCAACGAATTGTGTCTTTGATCTCGTAGCATTTGAAAGTTTCAAGTCGGAACTTTTTTTTTTGCAAAAATTTTTATTAACTCTTCAAAAATACACCAAAAAATTATTTCAAATCAAATCCTTCCACATTTGCGCATCCCTCAATCTCACTTCCAAATTGTCAATCGTCATCTTGTACTGCTCCCTCTCCTGAATCCATGCCGCTTCCTTCTGATCCTCCGATAAGCATGTCCAACTGCCTCCCTCATCGCTCATCGTTGTCTGGGCGTTCTGACACTGGTGATTGTCCAGGAACGTTTTGATCCATGCATTTTTAGAAGCCAGAATTTGTTGAGCCGCTTCGAGTTGGTCCTTTGTTGTTATGAGTTCCAAGACCAATGAGCTGGACACTTCTGGGACTACCGGTGCTTTTGAAGTTTTTGGAGCCGGCGTATCTTCAAAATCCTCGGAGCAGGAAATCAAATCCTTCAACATTTGCGCATCCCTCAATCTCACTTCCAAATTGTCAATCGCCATCTTGTACTGTTTCCTCTCCTGAATCCATTCCGCTTCCTTCTGATCCTCCGATAAGCATGCCCAACTGCCTCCCTCATTGCTCATCGTTGTCTGGGCGTTCTGACACTTGTGGTTGTCCAGGAACGTTTTGATCCATGCATTATTAGAAGCCAGGATTTGTTGAGCCGTCTCCAGTTGGTCCTTTGTTTTGATGAGTTCCAAGACCAATGAGCTGGACACTTCTGGGACTACCGGTGCTTTTGGAGTTTTTGGAGCCGGCGTATCTTCAAAATCCTCGGAGCAGGAGAAGTAGTCATCATCGGAATCTTTGGCTTCTTGCTCCCTAAGCGCAATATTTTTCTTTAAGTTCGCCAACTCTTTCTGATGCTGTTCCACGGTCCTTTTTAATTTGACGTTCGCCTTTCCAATGTGTTTGAGCCACGCGTTTTCCACCTTCACCTCTATGAATTTGTCCCTAAATTCATCGCGTTTCTGAGAAAGTGTTGCCAATTCTTTTTTGTGAACTTCGTTTCTTTCCTTCTCTTTTCTCTTTAAATTCGCCAATTCTAATCCAAAATCTTTCTCATTTAAAACGCTCCTGAGACACGAAATCTCCTTTTCCAACCCTTCGTTTTTGCACCTCAGTTTCTCGCATTCCCGATGAAGTTTGTTCATTTTCACAATATTTTTTTCCTTCTCTCTTTCCGCCAATTCCGCATTCTTTCTCTTTAAATTCGCCAATTCTAATCCAAAATCTTTCTCATTTAAAACGCTCCTGAGATACGAGTTCTCCTTTTCCAACCCTTCGATTTCGCACCTCAGTTCCTCGCATTCCCGATGAAGTTTTTTCATTCTCACACTTTTGTTTTCCTTCTCTTCCTGTCGCACTCTAGCCAAATCCTTTATGTGAGCTTCGTATCCTTCCTCCGCTCTTTCCTCAAATTCCGCATTTTCTCTCCTTAAATTCGCCAATTCCTCCTGATTCTGCTCCACTATCCTGTTCAACTTGGCGTTTTCCTTTTCGAGTCGCAAAGTTTCGCTGTCCTCTATTTCTTCAATCTTCTTCACTTTCTCGATTACTTCAAATTTTCCATTCTGGTAGATTAATTCAAAATCTTTCTCCTTTGAAATGTTCCTGAGATACGAGTTATCCTTTTTCAACCCTTCGATTTCGCACCTCAGTTCTTCGCATTCCCGATTTTTTTCCTTCTTTTCATGTCGCGCTTTAGCCAAATTCGCTTTGTGAACTTTGAATCTTTCCTCCTCTCTTCTCTCAAATTCCTCCATCATTTCCGCACGTTGAGCATCCTTCTGCTCCTGGAACCTTTCAATTTCCATTGCCATTTTGACCACCTGTTCCTGGAGTTTTGTGACGTCGGGTTGTTCGGACGTTGCTGGGGGTTGCGACATTTTATCTGTAAATAACAAGATAACTGGAAAAAAATATTGGAAAAACAAAAAAAACCAATGAAAGAAACGTTGAGAAAACCGAAGAAACCAATAATAACATGATAGTAAGACTGAGTGAGTTCCACACTATCCACAATCGTCTCATCGATTTTTTTTCCAGTCACCTGGAGTAGTACAGGTGCACAAAGTTACGATGGGATTATAAATTGGAGAACAAAGAAAAGGTTAATGGGAGAACGAATGATGTGAAGGATACTCGAAAGAACTATACAGAACTGGCAAAAAATCAATAGCGTTTCAAAAAATCAATAAATACGGAAATAGGTCAACATTGAGTGTTTGGGAAAAGTGGTTTCCCGAAATCCGATTTTTCTGAAATTTTGTGGATGTATAGAGCAACTCAAAAACTCTATTTTTTTAGTTGACACCTTTTTCATAAAATTGCAATTCAGTTAGTTAGGCCAAGTAGACTAACGTCACCTCGAATTTCATCTCATCGATTATTAAAAAGCCTTTTGGCTTCTACGCGGCCTACCTAACTAGATTGTGGTCCTATGAAAAAGTTGCCAACAAGAGAAATAATGTTTTTCCACAAAATTTCAGAAAAATCGGATATTTGGAAACCACTTTTTCAGACTCTCTAAGTTGACCTATTTCAACTAAGGACGCCAGTATTCAGTTTTGCCAGTACTGTACATGGTTCGGCATTCAATCCATTTGAAGTTGGTAGAATAAAAACGGATTCTGGCATGTTGTAAAGAAAATGTGCAAATCGTTTATCTCACTGTACGGTATTTTGATTAGATGCAAAATAATTTTCTCAAAATTTTTTTCTTTAGAAAACTGCCCACCGTAAAATCTGTATTAAAAGGGCATGTTACTTTTTTCAGCATATTAAAAAAAAAATTCTAAATTCTCAAAATGGATCATAACATCTGTTGGAGAGGGGATTTGAAATATATTTTGTGACATTTCCAGTTAACTTTTGACGAGGATTCTAATAAGACTAATTTGAATCCGTTTGAATTTCAAGAAGGCGCTCATTTTGAGCTCACCGGGGTGCCCTTCTAGTACAGATTTTACGGTAGTCTGATGAGAATCTACATAAAATTCTTATTTTTTTTGTCCTCCAGTGGCCTTCCAACTACTAGGTTACTCTGTCTGCCTAACAAACCAGTGTACTACTGTTTTGTTACACTCATCATACCCAATGACCCACCAATGATCTGTCTAATAGTAAACATAATGAGGTGGCACTTATTCAACCTTAAAAATTTTCATAATTTCCCGATGACTGATCTCAGGTAACAAAGTACCTTCATTATAACACGCGCTTGTTTGAAACACCATGTTATTCTGACTAATATCAAATCTATACATCATTTTTCTGTTCCTCGTGTTATGGCAAAACATATCGCTGACTACTATTCCACCATTTATACCCACTGTTCCATTGAAGAAAATTTGCTAGCCTCATGGCAAGGCTTGGCATACTGTAGTCATTTCACTCAACTTATAGCAATTCCGGTTCAAGTGCTAGTTTTTTATCTGATAATTTTCAAAACCCCCAAAACTATGAATAGTGTGAGGAGGGCACTTTTGGTGGCACATTTTTGGTGTACCCTGTTGGATTTTAGTTTGGGGACATTGGGTACCCCGTATATTTTCTTCCCGGCTAGCGCGATCTTCGGGGTGGGAGTTCTTAGCTTTTTTGGTGTTCCAATGTGGTTTCAAGTTGGGCTGGGGATGATGATTATAATGGGTGAGTACTGTTGGGAGCAGTTTTAAAATTTAAATTCTTTATTTTTACTCAAATGATCGTCGTGATTCCAGTAATTACAAAAATGACAATATTTTTGCATAAATATCGACAAAACTGGAGAAAATCGATTTTCAAATAGCGAACTTCAATTTTTTTTTCTAACCTATTTTTAAAAATGCAGAATTTTTTGCTGATTCGAATGCACTTAATATCACTGCTCCAAACCGAGTGAAAAACTTTTTATAAGCGTTTGAAGTTTCTATAAGAGAGACGCAGAGAAAGCAGATACTCTCGCTGTCGTAGAGACGCAGAGAAACGAGACAGTGTCTGTGTCTCTCACGGAAACTTTGAACGCTCATAACTCGCTTCAAAGTGGTCCGTTTCGACTCGTTTTTCGGTTGAAAACATTTTTGAAGGACGTTTGAAAAATTCAATACAACAAGTTAATAATTTACTCAAACATTTTTTACGGCCTTTTGAGCGGTGAAATTAGGTTCATAGGCATCAGCGAAAAATTTTACATTTATTGAAATAGATTACTTCAAATAGTTTTTCAATTAAAAAAAATTCCAGCCATGTCCATCTCGCTAATATATCTTTTCGAAAGCCGGAGCAGTTCAGTTAAAGAAAACAAGTTTAAATTCACCAAGCAAAAATACCGTAATCTTTATTACTTTATCCTCTATTTCATTCAATTCCCATTGGTTTTTCTCCTCCTAAAACTCCCGGAAAATCAAGAATTCGCGAAACTTGAACTCTTGAAGTCTATGCCTTGCCCAACTCGGGAATTTTTCACCGAACCAGTTATTGTACTATTATCCGATCCATTTTGGACAACATTTATTGCGATATATGCTCTTCCAACACTCGGATTCATCAATACAAATCAAGTTATTTTCTACATAGCATGTCTTATTTACTACCTCTATATTGCTCCAAGTTTTAGTGTTTCTTCTAGAACCCGAAAACTCCAGAGACAATTTTTCATCGGAATTCTTGTCCAGACTGGGGTCCCATTATGCGTATTCGTCTTTACCTATTCGATTCTTTTGGTGTCATATATCACTGGAAACCTGACTCAGGCCCAAATGAACTTGAGTATTGTCATTTTTGGAGTTCACGGGATTGCTGAAAGTTTGGCGATTATTTTGATACATGAATCGTATAGGAAGGAATTGAGTCGGATAGGAAGGAAGATTTTCAGAGTGGAGAGTGGAAAAGGTGAGTTTTTGGTTCTGCGACATTTCGAAAGCAGACACTTCGAAAGTGTGACGTTTCGCAAGCAAAAATTTCGTGTCGTATTTTCGAAAACGTCACACTTTCGAAATGTCGCGGAAGCGAGTTTTTGAAAGTTTGAGATTTCAAAAACCCTCCATTGGTGGTCGCTGAGCGGTCGACCGGTGGTCAAGATTATATATTTTTCTAATGTTTTTTTTCAGAAATGGATTCTAGAGTACAAGTGTCTATGGTTAACAGTGTTATTTGGCAAGCGAGCAACCGGAAATGAGCAATTTAAGAATGAGCAATGTGGCTTAGAAAAAAAAAATTATTTTTTGTAACTACGACGTTTCGCAACCGATAAATTCTGCTGCTTTTCGAAATGCTCATCAAAATTCATATTTAAAAAAATAGGTTAACGCTGCAAAACGGCTGGTTGCAAAACGGCCAAGTTTCAAAATGTCAAAACTACAAGATTTCCAGTTTCAAAATGCCAAAGTTGCGAAATTACACAGTTGCGAAACGTCCAGCTTCAAAACATCAAAGTTGCGAAACATTAAAGTTGCAAAACGTCCAGTTTTAAAATGTCGAAGTTACAAAATGCCAAAGTTGCGAAATGTCCTGTTTCATGATGTTGAGGTTGCGAAATGTCCAATTTCAAAATGTCGAAGTAGCGAAATGTCGAAGTAGCGAAACGTTCATTTTTGAAATGTCGAAGTTGCGAAACGTCCGGTTTTAAAATTTCAAAGTTGCCAAATGTCCAGTTTCAAAGTTGCGAAATGTCGAAGCTGCTAAATGCCAAAGTTGCGAAATGTCCAGTTTCCAATGGTTCCAGTTGCCAAACCGATGTGAGTTTTGAAATGTCGAAATTTTTAATACCTGTTTTTTTCAAACCACGCCCACTTTTACCATAATACAGAATTTTTAATATCTGTTTTTTTTCTGACTAGTGGCGCTTCGTCATCCATTTTTGTTTTTCTACTACCACCACAAAAAATATTCTTAATTAGAGAGTATCCCCATCTTCCTTGTCTAGTCGTTGATAACTAGGAGGTTCGAATGTGAAGTGATTCTTGCTGCCAAATACCTAGAATTCAGATTTCTTTCTGAACCCATTTTCGAGGCTAAAAAAATTGAAGAAACATGGCCCACTCTCTAGCCGAATACTATTCCACCAACTATACTCATTGTATTGTTGATGAAAGTTTCTGGGGCTCATGGCAAGGATTAGCTTTTACCAGTCATTTTACACAACTTTTTGCGTGCCCAGTGCAATTATTGACTTTTTATTTGATCGCGTTCAAGACACCCCGGGATATGAAGTGTATGAAGTGGCCGTTGTTGGTGACGCATTTTTGGTGAGTCGGAATTTTTGAGATGAGTTTTTTTAAAAAAGTAGGATTTCAGTCATTTTTTATCTTAATGATCGTCGCATTTACAAAAATATGAATATTTTTTCATAAAAATCGATAAACTGGAGAAAATCGATTTTCAAATCATGAGCTTACAATTTTTCTAACCTATTTCTAAAAATGTAGAATTTTTCGCTGATTCGAATGCATCTAATATCGCTGCTCAAAACGCAATAGAAAAATTTTTATAAGCGTTTAAAGTTTCTAGATGTGAGACGCAGAGAAAGCAGACACTCTCGCTGTCACAGAGACACAGAGAAACGAGACAGTGTCTGCGTCTCTCACTGAAACTTTGAACGCTCATAACTCGCTTCAAAATAATCCGTTTTGACTCGTTTTTAACATTTTTCTATACCGCTTTGAGAGCGTTTGAAAATAGCTTTGTAAAACTCGCTCTTAAATGTTTTCAACCGAAAAACGAGTCAAAACGGACCATTTTGAAGCGAGTTATGAGCGTTTAAAGTTTCAGTGAGGAACGCAGACACTGTCTCGTTTCTCTGCGTCTCTCACGACCAGCGAGGGTGTCTGCTTTCTCTGCGTCTCTCCTCTAGAAACTTCAAACGCTTATAAAAATTTTTTTACTCGGTTTTGAGCAGTGATATTAGGTGCGTTCGAATCAGCAAAAAATTCTGCATTTTTTGGAATAGGTTAGAAAAATTTATATGAAAATGGATTTTCTCGAGTTTTTACGATTTTTAAATGGAACATTTCGTTATTCTCTTATAGGGAAGATCATTTGAGTTAAATTAAAAAATGACCGTAATTATACTCTAACATAAATTTGGTTTTTTTCTGTAATCCTTCATTTTTTCAGGTGTTCCGCTCTCGATTTCAGTTTTGGCACTCTATCCACTCCTTACATTTTCTACCCTCACGCTGCAATTTTCGGTGTTGGATTACTCAACATCTTCGGCATCCCATTGATCTATCTTTTTATTCCTGGACTATTTATTATCGTCAATATGGCCGTCTCCTTAGTTTACTTGTTTGAAAGCCGAAGTAGCTCAATTATCGATAACAAGTTTCGAATCAGCCATCCCAGGACCAAAGTGCTTTATTATGTTTTCAACTACCTATTATTTTCTCCAATTGCATGGATCGTATTCAATATTCCGACGGATCAAGAGGCCGCCAAACTTGAAAGTTTAAAATTCGCGCCATGCCCGACTCGGGAGTTTTTCACGGAACCAACTTTTATCGTATTTTCGAACAAACTTCTCGCCGATTTGGTAGTCTATGGGGTCATAGCATTGTATGTTATAACTACAGCTATTCAAATGCTATTTTTCTTGGGATGCTCTCTCTATTATCTATACGTCAAACCCTCTAATTTGATCTCTTCTCAGACTCGAAAATATCAAATTCATTTTTTCATCGGTATTCTGGTTCAGACTATTGTTCCACTTGTTGTGATAGTTGTCACCTATACCATTGCGATAACAGCTATATTATTGGGAAAAATGACTCAGGGGGTCCTCAACATGTGCATAGTTACCGTAGGAATACATGGCCTCGCTGAAAGTTTGGCTATTATTTTGGTGCATCGACCGTATCGAAAAGAGCTGGTGGGATATTTTGAAAGTAGAAACAAACTGCAAGGTATTTACATTGTTTTCTTGAATTTGGTTTCAAAAAACTGAAATATTTTCAGATAGCCGGACGAGTACAAGTATGAAACCAGGATGACACTAAAATTATATTATTTTTACTGATTTGAAAAATGTGGTCCAATTCTACTCCCAACTCCAGTATTTACGAAGATAACAATAATTTTTGCACAAAAATTAATGAAACTCGAGAAAATCGATTTTCCAATCGCAAAATTACATTGTTTCTAACCTATTTCAAAAAATTTCGAGTCTTTCGCTGATTCGAATGCACCTAATCTAGCTGCTCAAAACGCAATAGAAACATTTTTAGACAATTTTTTGTCAGCAGAGCGCGACAAAATGAAAATTTGTTCATAATTTATCTTAAAAATAATACTGAAATAATCAAAATCTTACAAATTTCGAAAAAAAAAACTGGAACAAAAATTAGAGCAGACAATGAAAATAAGACACCGGAAGACATTCACAACACAAATAAAGAAAAAACACTATATTTTTCAAAGTTTGAAGTTTTTCTCAGTGAACCTCTTCACACTGTTACACGACTTGGTTCAAAAGGTTTGATATCTGAAAACCTCACTTTTTCAAGAATAATTTCTACAAAAATAACGGCACTGTTCTAGAACGCCGGAACGAACGAAAAAAAAATCCCGGAACCAAATTTTTTTCGGGGCCCCTTCGAAAAATAGGGTTCCCTCTTCCCAATCATAGGAGCTCAAAATATGTCTCTTCAAGCCTCTTGAAAACAACAGGGGTCATTTCGTCCTGATTCAAAGCAGCTAAAAAAATAGGGGGCCCAAACTACCTCAGAAAAACAAACGTTCCTTCAGTTTTTTTCTTGTTTTCCATTTTCTTTTTCTCGGGAGGAAAGCTTCTATCTAGTCTTTTTCCTAGATGAACAATCCCCGTCCCTACTAAATAGGCTTAGTACGCTCCGGGGTAAGCTAAAATTCCAATCGAGTGGAAGATCGTTCTGAAAACCATGGGGGTCATTATGGAATATGTGGGGGATTGAAATGCCATCTGTCAAGACGACGGTGATTCTGTTACAAGAGAGGAACCATTCTGAAAGATTACCTGGGCTCCACGGGAAGAAATGGAAAACTAGAAAAAATCTAAAGAGACCCCTTGAGCTGCTTCAAATCAAGACGAGGGACCCCTATTTTTTTCAAGGGGCCTGAAGAGATCTCAATTTCTTCAGTTCCTATAATCGAGGACGAGTCCCCGGTATATTTTGGGAGATCTCAAGGGACCCCTATTCTGCTTTATTTTTCTTTATTTTTGTTCTGGGATTCTTTTTTCGGTCGTTCCGGCGTTCTAGAGCAGTGCCGAATAGCACTTGAGCGAGAGCAATAAAAAGGAATACAGGGACCACATAAAATATTGTTATATTGGTCCATTATGGGTCAAAAAAAATCCCTGGTTGGACAGGGCATCCGCTTAGACTATCTATAGCTTCAGTTCACAGGAGACAGGAGTTCCAGGAAAAATACAATTTTGTTGTCCTATCACCTTTGATCCCATAATCCTCTTCTAAAAATACAAAGTTCATGACGACATTTTTGGTCCAAGAAAAGCTAATCCACCAAATTCTCATAGGCTACTTTCTTGACTTTCATAATCCTAGAGATATCCATCATTTCATGTTGATTTTTTATTTCCCACTTCCACATTTCCGAATTTCCGCTTCCTCTCGTTCTCATAAAAGTACTTCCCTCTCTCCAAAATGAGCTCGAAAACAACAAGTCCATTTTCATTTTGTTCGCCGTCGTGAGCACGTTTGGAGTCACAGAGAGCAAGAGCAAGAGAACCAACCAAAACCAAAAATTAGAAAATCGAGCAGGCCTATTTTTGTTGAGACAGAGGGACATCTCGTGACTCTTCATTCACTTCCTCTTTTAGTTTTATTTTAGATTTGGATGATGTAAGAGGAAAATAGAAGAGTGCATAGCAACTGAGCAAATTTTGATGTTTCGAAGGTTTCGTTTTTTGAGATTTGTTCTTTGTTTTTACGTTTTTTGAAACCTATTGAAAGTATGACTTTGAAAACCGTCTTGGAGTTCTCAGAATCTGGAAAAACATTGATACAAAATCTTTCGGTTTTTCTTCGGATTAAAAGATTGTCCGAGTTCATTTTTTATAGACACACCCATATATACAATTTTTAATTTGTAAAATCTCCTTGAATCGAATTTCTCGTTTTTTTTTAAATTTTCTTCTTCAGAAGTTTGTTATAAGAAAATTTAACTGTTTTTGAGTCTCGCTTTCACAAAATAAGCCTAATTTTAAACTTAAATAAAAAGAAAACAAAACTAGAGACAATATTTATTAGCTTCCATTTTCATATGGTGTACATTATAATGTGTATGTTTACGTTTTCCAATTTTTTTCGAGAGGCGAAACAGAACCAAATAGTTTGATTAATGTTGATGTGTGTTTATGCGGACCGAAGTCATGGGGTACGATTTTTGTTGAAAGAAAACTTTAATGAAAATTCTTGAAAAATTCAGGTATTTAAAATTCTAATGGTGTACGAATTTTTTTCAAAAAATTGATTTAGAAGATTTGTAAAGTCAGAGAAAAAATGGAAGTTTCGATTTTATAGAACTTTTAATTTTGTGGGTTCTAAAAACTTCAAAATTAGTTTCAAAACACATTAGCTTTAAAATAATCTAGATTTTCACAAATTCCTCGATTTTTGAAAAAAAAGATTTCAGAAGCTCAGAATCTTCAAACTATATCAAACCAGAACTTCAAAAATCAAAATGAGATTCGATTTTTGAAATTAAAAAACAAAACTTCAGAACCTCAAAACTCCAAATTAGACTTTCAGGATTTTTAATTCTTTGGAACTTTGAATCATTCAGAACCATATAGTTTCCAAATCTCGAAATTTTCAAATATACAAACATATAAGGAGCTTTGAATCTCGAAACTCGGAATCTCTTGGCAGAATTTCAAAATTTCGTTTTCGGAAAATTTGAAAATCTCGGTTTCCCAAAAATCCAATTCCGTATCTTTTTTTGCCATTTTTCTTTCCTCTAACACTCTCCAATGCACTAATCCATATATGCATAATAACCATTTTCTAATTACCCCCCCCCCCCCCCCCTCTTGTTTTTTCCTCCTCCAGTTCCCTGTCCACCATGCATCTACCCTTTCCTTTTTTCCTTCTCTCCTGTCGTCGTCTCCTTCTCTATTTCTCTTCTCTCTAAACTCTCTCATTCCCAATACTCTCTCTTGTCCAAAAGGGTGTCCTTTCCTTTCCCACATTGCGGGGACACCAAAAGGTGGCACACGTCGGGACGACGACGGCTTATTGATTTTTGTTTTGGATGGTTCAGTAGATTCTGGACTTTTAGAGCTTGAAAAATCTTTTTTTTAGAGTTTGAAAGTTAGGCCACCAAACTTCTGGCCTAACTTTCTCCGGATTCTCTTCCACTGGGTTTTTAATGGTTTTCCCTATAGACTTTACCGTTTTTGGACCAATTTGCTTGTTTTCAGCCCAAAAATGACGGCGATTCCGCCACCGAAGCCTCCATTAGCTCCAGAGGAAGTGGAGGCGTTGAAGGAGAAGTATAGGACATGTATCAAGAACATTGACATGTACGGAGCACTCAAAGGATTGGATCAGTTGGTGCAGAAATGTATTGGTAAGGCTTTTCTCGACAAAAATTACAAAAAAATCCACGAAATTTTGCAGTCCTCAACATGGACGAGCACATCATCGAAATCGCCCACAACTGCTTTCTCTATCTGTCGCCAGACTTGAGATATGAGAATTTGATCAATCAGTATAATGTGAGTAAGATTATCTGAAATTGAAAATAATTGATGGACTTTTTTAGGCCAGAAGTTTGTCCGAAGTCACACTGTACTTTTTGAACGAGGAAATTCGACATCGCGCATTTTTGCAATCTTTTGCGATGGGACGAACACTTTTGACACCAGCGAGAAAGAGACAGTTGGCCAAGACTATGAGTGAGTTTTTTTTGGAAATTCAAAAATTAAAAGAATTCAAAAACAATTCCGTAAAATCTGAGTACAAAAAATTGAGCCTGGTTTGGTAATGAGTATTTGCAGAAGTTTTTGAATCGAAAAAAATGAGAAATTTCGAAAAATTTTTTGAAATCATTGAATTTGCTGAAAAGACGGATGTTGAACTTTTGAAGATTCAGGAAATGAAATACAGTAAAATTTTTGATTTTTTTAGAGATTCTGCAATTTAAAAACTTTAAAACTTTAATTCCAAAATTTGGATTCTGAGGACTTCTGAATTTGAATTTTTCAGAGTCTTTGAATCTCCAGATATTGGATTTTGAAGTTCTCATGTTTCACGGATTCTACAGAATTGGACTTCTGGAAGAAAAAAACACACTAAATCTAAAAAAACCAAAGAAAAATAACACAAAACAATCATGTGATTTTTTCTGTGATTTCAGTAGTAAAAATTTACCGATACTTCTCAATAGAGCGCACTTGCTTCAGGGCTAAAAAACTTGTCTGAAAAAAAGAAAAGTGAATGGTTATAAAATTACACTGAAGGTGTAATAAAAAACTGTTCCCAGTTATCTAAAAAACTGGAAAAGGGAAAGTTGTAAAACAAAAGTTATGAGTTTAAAAATTCTCCAGAAAAATGAATCTTCCAAAAACTCAAAACTTCAAAATCTCCTCATTTTCCAGACCCCAAGTCTCGTGTCTTCGGGTTCGGTGTCAATTCGAATCACTGTCTCGGCATCGACTCTCCGAACATGGCCTACATTGATGTTCCGACGGAAATCGAAGTTCCTCCGGTTTATCAAGTCAGAATGTCATCGACGCATACCGTATACTGGTGTCACGACGGGCGGTTCTATGGGTGTGGTGAGACGAAGAATTTCATGATTAGTAAGAAGGTCGAAGCACTGTTCAAAAATCCACAGCCGATCGATTTCCGGACGAAGAAGGATGATGAGGTAAGATATTGAAGAAATTATTGCCAACAGATTTTTCTAAATGGAAAAGTGTGATTTTCTGTTCGAAACTTGTCCCAAAATATAGAGCATTTTATAACAGTATACACAATTGGCTGGGCTCCGTTACTATTCATTTTCAGTACCCGACTGGCTTCAAAACTCTGGAACACGGTACTCTCTTTGAGACTAACCGCGCCCTTTACTTCATCGGTGACTACAAAAAATCCGCGGCCTACATCAAGACCATTCACGACGACGAGTTCATCGAATGCGTTTCCCATCTAACCGTCTATGATAATAGTCAGGGAACCTTCTGGATCTGCCCCTCTCGACCGAAGATCTCAATTCTGCATCCGAAATTGGACGATGCTCGGAATGTGGCGACGATACGGGTTCTCGGGCAACCGATATTGATTCGAGTGTTCCCGGGATACTGGACGGAAATGAATCCGGGGCATGAGAAGAGACGGCCGGTGTGTTATTTGATGGATGGACATGAGATGAAGGATATTCGCATTGAGAATATTTCAGCAGGTAGGGTTGAAGACAAGGCTGCTGCATGGCCGGCCGCGGCATTTTGGTTGAGATGCTTCTGATTATGGACACCTACGGCGGCTCTGATGTTTTTTGATCAATAAAGTTTTCGAAAGGTCGGCCGGATTCAAACACGGTAGCTTACCCACGGCCCGGGCCGCGGAAAAAACAGGCCTAAAATATGAACTGTCGTAAGGTTTGACGAATGGTACGCAGATTGACACACTCCCGCGAAAATTGTTGTCTCGCCACTTTTGAAGACCTCTTTCGGCCGCTGCCGGCCGCGGCTTGGGCCGTGGACAGACCACCGTGGTTGAATCCGGCCGTATTTTTGAAAGCAAACTCAGGCCCGCGCGGCCGCCGTAGGTTTCCATGGCCTAACCAGAATTCCGTGGCCGGCCGCGGCAGCCTTGGTTTCGACCGTTGGTGGTCCGCCATGGTCGAGGCTAATTTTCTCCTTCAAAAAGAGCATATGACTTACCGTATTCCGAACACTTTCAGGCAATATTTGGGTCCTTCACGAGAACACTGCTTACCATGGAAAGATGACTTTGATGCTGAAGGAAGATCGCAACGATGATGAGCGGGATCTCAATAATTATGTGTTGCTGGTCGAGCTTCACGTGAGTTTTTCTTAGCTCGTGTACTCCTCGCGGACAATAGTACAAATTTCGGCAACTTATTCAAATGTAAATAACTTTTTTTCAGGAGGGGCGTGTAAAAATACGGTCAACAGGAAAATTGTTCCTTATTGAAAAATCTATTGATTGGTTAAAAATCGACAAATTTCGTCAAAAATTAACATAGTTACGCCTATTTTAGCGATTTCGGCAACTTTTTTTGCAAAAGAAGGCGTAACTATGGTAATTTTTTAAGAAACTTGTCGATTTTTTAACCAATCGATAGCTTTTGTAATACGATACATTTCTCCTGTTGACAGTATTTTAATCCGGCTCTTCTGAAAAAAGTTATTCACTTTTGAATGAGTTGCCGAAGTTTTTTGCCCCCCAGCCTTGGTACGTTTGTCCATGAGGAGTACAAAGACTTGAAGTTAAGTTTTTTTATTGATCTCTCTTTCAGGAATACCGTACCCCAACACCATTCGTTTGCACCGGAGTCGTCGCCAACAATAGTGACAGTGTTATATTGAAGGTTCGTGTGAGTTTTACTTTGGCATAATAATGAGCAAGTTTTATTTCAGTGCGGTGACTACCCGAACACTGGCTTTGACTTCTTGGAACTTTCCGAACAACGTAACCGTCCAAAAGTCCAGAAACTCATGTACGAGACAGTCGACGAGTACATTACTCATGGCTATGAGCATCGGGATAGATACATGAAAATGAGAAATCCTGCGTTCACGGAGCCGAGCATTGATGGACTGATAGCTGAAACAAGAGCACTTTTGGATTCAGGGTTATTGGATCGAGAGTTAAAAATGGATTGGATGGGAAGTGAGTGCTTTGTAACTGTCAACAAGGCCCACGAGGGCCCAGGGCCGCCCATGACAGCCTTCACTGTAACTACAGTAATCCTTATCTTTCAGGACTCGAGGAAGACTCCCGATACGCTCATTTTCTCTCCATGCTCACTTACATGTCCCGTCCAAGAATCCTAGGTCGGCCATCGAAATGTTTCGACGTGGAGATTGATCAAATGATTGAAACCAAGATACCAGATTTTGTATCAAAATTCCGTTTGAAGCAGTTATGTGAGGAATTTGAGAGAGTGAACTTCCCGGGGTCCAGTGTATGGATACCGAATTTGTTTTCGAAGATACACCCATTGCCGGAGGATGATACGTTGACTGAGTGAGTTTTTTAAAAGGGATTTTGTGGACGATTCCTTTTATTCTGAAATTCTGCATTTTTGAGTCCTAAGATTCCGTTCAATATTGAGAGCTCAATTGAGAAACTCAAAACCTCCAAATCTGAGGATCTCAGAACTGGAACGTCAAAAATTTCAAAAATCAATTCTCAAATTTTTTAATGAAAAATTCTCAAGATTCGAAAAATTCAAAATCTGAAAAATCATCAGAAACTCAGAACTTCAATATATCCGATTTCAGAATCCCATAATCCCATAATCTCAGAATCTCAAAATCTCAGAATTTCAGAATTTCAGAATCTCAGAATCTCAGAATCTCAGAATCTCAGAATCTCAGAATCTCAGAATTTCAGAATTTCAGAATCTCAGGATTTCAGAATCTCAGAAACTCAGAACCTCAGAATCTCAGAATCTCAGAATCTCAGAATCTCAGAATCTCAGAATCTCAGAATCTCAGAATCTCAGAATCTCAGAATCTCAGAATCTCAGAATCTCAGAATCTCAGAATCTCAGAATCTCAGAATCTCAGAATCTCAGAATCTCAGAATCTCAGAATCCAAGAATCCAAGGATCCAAGGATCTCAGAATCTCAGAATTTCAGAATCTCAGAATCTCGAAAATTCAGATTGTCAAAAGTTTTAGAATCTCTGAATCTTAAAATCTCAAAAACTGAGATTTTCGAAATCTTCGAAGAAAAAATCCGAAATTTCATGAAACTTACCTTGGTGAAATCTGAATATCTCGGAACTTTAGAAACTTTGAAATCTCAAAAATCTTTGAAATGTCAAAATATCTTCAAAATTTTCAGAGGACAATACCAAGCAGCAGCGGTCAAGTATTCCATCAAAGAATTCATTTTCAATTTGCAAGTCTACAAAAATCATAAAAGTTACGATCCAGAGAATCAGGTCACGAGGGATGTTATTAATTTGTAAGTGGATTTTCAAAAGTTTGATTTCGACTGAAAAAAATGAACCGGAATATCTAAATCCCTAATAATCCAATTGTGAGTGGATTTTCAAATACTGGTTTTCAAGTTTTAAAAAATTTCGACTTCAATAAACCTAAAAACCTAAATTCTGAGAAATTGAATTTCCAGCATGACCCATACCATTTGGATGGCTCAAGACCTTGCTAATGTGGTTCCGACTGCAATGAAAGAGGCCTTCGATACCGATGACGGTTTCTTGAATCATCTGCAAATAATGAAACACAAATGTGAAGATCAACGAGAGCTAATGTACAACTCGTTGAGCCCGATTGAAGTCTTTCGATACAAATTCTTGGACAAAATACTCTCGCCAATGGATCTCGATGAAGAAATTCAGATCACTATCAAGTACACCTATACGCCCAAAGATCGGGAGTTGGATTTGGTGGACTATGAGATTCGGACATATCCAACTTTCTTGAATGCTCAAAATCCGGTATTACTGCAGTATGTGGACGAGGATGGATTGTTGGATTTGAATTCGGTGTATCCGGATGATCCGGTACTTTATCGGTTGATTGTGCAGACACATTTCATTGGACACGGATACACGGATTTGGAGGGGGTGGATCGATACCAAGCGGAGATTGATCGGCTGGGTTATGAGATTGTTCATGCGCAGGAGTATTTGTGAGTTTCGGGAATGTATTTCACTTCAAAACAATATTACTAAAGATTATGTCTAACCGGGCCTTACTGCCTGTCTCACTGTATCTGCAGTACTGGCCAAAATGAATTTGTTGTCTGCGGAAATAGGTCAAATTTGAGGGCCTGAAAAAGTGGTTTGCAGATATCCGATTTATCTGGAAGTTTGTAAATGGATACAGCAACTCAAGAACTCTATTTTTGTAATTGACAACTTTTTCATAGGATCAGGATCCAATTAGTTAGGCCAAATTTACTAACGTCACCTCAAATTGTGTCATATTTTGGCACATTTTGGCTATCTAGCTATCTGGAACGTGGTTCTATAGAAAAGTTGTCAACTACAAAAATATAGTTCTTGAGTTGCTCTATCAGCCTGCAAAATTTGAGAATAATAGGATGTCTGGAAACCATTTTTTCAGACCATCGAAGTTTACCAATATCATAAGACAACGCCAGAGCGGTCAGAAATGTAACATTGTCTAAAAAAATCGTCGTTTTGATAGAATTTGAAAGTACTCTAGATCTTGAAGGTACTGTAGACCTCATCTAGATTCTCAAAATATTATATTAAAACCAAAAAAAGAAATTATTAATGCAATTTTATACTCTAAACTCATGAAGTACCAAGTATGCGGTATTTCGAGTAACCTTGATTCGAAGTGTTTGACGACTTCTAGCTTAAAATTTTTGACACAAAACACATATTACTTTATCTCTTTTTTTGAACCACAGATTGGGGTCTCAACATATCCGTCTTTTTGACTTGGGGGTACACAAAATTAATTAGGACTTTCCATAAGTGCACACAGCTCTCGGGAATTCGAATTCTGCCTAAAAAGATACTCCTTTAAGTTCAATACTTCTTCTTTCAGTAATCCTCATTTTCAGCCACAAAGGAAAACGCCGCTCACGAGGCTACCTGGTCATTAAGAAAGGCTCCAAAAAATACCCACTCGTTTCTTTGACACCAACGGAACAGTGCACCTATGAACTAAGATCCGACGTGAATACTCCAGTCTACTGTAACTTCCAACTCCGGAAACTCTACTCTGCTATACCATACAAACAAGCGCTCCCAAGAACATTGCCAACGGTTCTGTTGTACGAGGCTATTCGATGTCTGTATGATAGAAGAAAGTTGGCGAATTTGGATATTGAAGATGTGAGTTTAAGGTGACGTTATTTTAAAGTGGGAATTATTTCAGAGACTCGAAATGATCCACTTCTATTACTATGCAAAGATGCACGATGCCTGGTTGGACTTGATCAAGTATACTGTCATAGAAGGTACGATTTGAGCCAGGGGCCAGCAATTTTTTATTCGAAATTTATACGAAAATGTAGGCCTTAATGAGATCTACAAAATGATATGAAAAATTACAATATTTGAGAAAATCTATGGCCCGCGACGGCCCGGACTTTAAAGCGAGAATCTTAAAATTTTCATATGGAATTTTTAGCCACCCCTACTGAGTCCTATTGCCTCAAGGAGCTCTTCGATCACTATCCGGTTGTCATGCAACGATACGTGGCTCAATATCGGCCGTCGATGTTGCTATGGGCGCATGTGCCGATTCCGACACCCAAGGTTCAACATTTGGCGATGTGAGTTTTTTTAAAGGTTGAGCCGAGGCACTTTTTTGCGGCTTTTTGGGCCTTGGGCCTTGGGCTCAGGCAAGGCTGCCGCACTGCCGGCCCTTGAGCCGCGGCCCGGGCCGTGGGTAGGTTGCCATAAGCTTTTTGGATCAAAAACAACCTACCCACAGCCCGGGCCGCGGCCCAGGGGTTGGCCGTGAGCCGGCGATTTGACAGCCTTGGCAGTGGGTTCCATATGCGAAATGGGGCTAGAGACAAATTTATGTTTTGTAAATTCCATAAATATCATTTCGAAATTATGACCTCGAATTGTCTAAAAACGCCAATTACGCCGGTCTTAAGCCCCGGCGCATGGTCGCCTCGGCCGCGGCCGGCCTCCTCACAGCCCCAGGGCCTTCCGGGGACCAACCGTTCGACTTTGAGCCTTTGAGCCTAAACCCAAAATGTCCTTTTCCAGAATCCTCGAAATGTGGCCAAAGAACGATTACGGTAGAGCGACACGTGTGCCTCCGGTACAGATCACCAAGAAAAACGGGCAGAAGGAGAATACCGTATTCCGGCTGGTGAGCAATCGCGAATGGAGGAAACACTTTACGAACAATGAGGAGAGGCTGTGCCCGAGATTCACCAAGTTGTATGAGGTGAGATTTTTTTAGATTTTCGGATACTTAAAGCCTTCCATATTCCAGAAAGACTTTCCCTTCCCGGGCCCTTACAAACCCTACAAACCGCTCTGCGTCCCGAACGCTCAACCATCGGTTTCCTCGGCGGCTCCGCTGGCTCCCGATAAGCGTCGTGGCATCACAGTGCCCGCCACAACCACTAATGCTCCGGCTCCAAAGTCGGCTCCAACTCCAGCTGCAGCACCCGCTCCCGCCAAACCAGAGGACAAGATGCGAAGCATCATGGAGAAGTTCTCCGAGAAGCGTGGCAAAAGCGGTCGCAAAACGAGAAGAAAGTGATACATGCATAATTTATTTCACACAGATTTCCCATCCATTTCCCAGAATTCCATTTCAAAAAGCATTCGTTCTTTCCATTATCATTTTTGCCCCCCTTGCATTCCTAAAATGTTATATCTCTCCCAAGGTTTCAATTTTCTTTCGGTTCAATTAAAAAAGAAGTCTGTAACGGAAGTATTTATTTTGTAAACATGAATAAAGTTTCATTATTTACCACTCAAATAATACATCGTTGAATTATACAAATAGAAAATAACGTTCCCGTACCCATTATCTATCTGAATTTTATTATTAACTGCAACTGCTTTATGATTTTTATTGAATTCGGCAAGCGCTTTTTGATAGCCATCTGTTAGGTCTATGATGACTTTTTCAGCAGTTTTCATAGTTGTAGGCTTTCTTGTTGTAAAGATTTCTGGAACCTTGGGAATCCGGGCAGATTGCGGACAAACTCCAGTGGAGTAGCAAATGTTGTCGATGTTAGCTTGAATATTCTCAAAAACATAATCGATGTTTCGCTCCTTCTCCGAACAGAAGCGTCCGCCAAAGTATGTGCCATAAACGGTTGCTCGTCCCGAAACATTGCTCACCGCTGCATTTCCAAAGTCATCCTGCAATTTGTTACCTACAGTACTAGTCAATGCGCAAATTGCATACAATTTTCATTTTCTGAAAAGTTAGACACGAGTAACAATTCGGGTTTTCATGTGGGGGCAGTGTCGCCCGTTACACTTTTGTGTTTGCAGACAATGTACAAAATTTTATGACAATCACAGTATTTTTGCTTCGAAAATGCAATACTCAGCAGAAAATGCAGTGAAAAACCGAATCGTCGTCAAATTTGACGCATTGTGTGCAAACACTAAAGTTCACCGAGCTGCGAGCGGTCGGGCCGACCGCCCCAAATGGAAACCCTACTGACAATCAGAGTTGGTGGTTTTCACAAGGAAAAAAAGAATTACATTGCAAAATCTGATCTTCACGTCGTTGAGCCTACTGCAAAAGTGATTGTGACTCCTTTCGAAAACCAAGTCTGAGCATGACGTGGTGGTGAAGTCCACTACGATCGGTCCTCTAAACCTTCCTGCTATCACCGAGAACGTTTTCAACAATTTCGTGTCTCTTTGAGAATTAGGAAGACATGCTGGTAAAATATCATCACGGCGATCGAATTTGTCTTTCAACTCCACAACCATCGATAACTCGTAGTCGGAGTCCAAAACATTGTTACATCGGTTCAAAATTATGATCCTTGATACTGCATTTGATATGTTCCGATTCAAATTCTCGATGCTTACTCGAAATACAGGACAGTGTTCCGCCAGTACAACCATATTGTTCCCTTCGCATCTTCCTCCGGCATAGAACTGTTTCATGTTGAAGCCGTTACTTCGGCAACTGTCGAGAAACGCAGTGCTCGCAAGAACATGACTAGCCGAGATGAATGTGCCTACTCCTCTAATCGAATAGTTTCTCTTCAGATGCTTCACTTCGTACTCATAGCTGATAAAAGTATTCCATGGATGTCGATGGCCAATAGTGTCATTATTAGAAAACGAACTTAATCCACATTTCTTTTGAAGAACCTCGTTATCATTTTTGCTCAGTCGATAGCATTGAAGTCTAGTAACAATTGCCGAAATGATGAAAAAATAGAAGAAAAATACTCGCATGACGATGCTACAAATTCTCATCCTCGAAGCGAAAATGATAGTCTTTTGTACATTTTCGGCATGAAACCATTATTTTTTAATTCAATTGGTTTCAGCTGATTTTGAATTTTAGAAGAGAGTTTGTTTGATGTGATAAGTAAACATAACAACAGTGTCGTTTTGTTTGTAGTTTGATTTTTTCCTGATCCAAGAAAATGTTCGGTCTTTTTGAATTTGCGTACAGGCTTTAGGTTTGTTGCTGTAGTTGTTCTAGATGTTTATTTCCGTAATTTAAAACTCTGTTTGATCATATACTTTGGGCAAAGGTGCTGGCGTGAAGCCACTCGTCGTGCCAGTAGGAGTGTTACAGACCATCATCCGGGAATCATGGCTTATTACTATTTGTGCCAGATCTGCCTTAGTGCAGAATCCCGGCTTGATTGAATAAAATGTGGTTCAGTGGTAGAACAAACAATTTATTAATCAAAAGTAATAAATGGGACGAATGACGGGGACAGAGGGTACGAGGTTTCCAAGTTGATTCAAACAACTTTGCTTTCAGACTGTCTTCTCATCTACCTAGTAGCTAGGGTTTGGAGGCGGAGCGATGAAATGGCGTAATCTCCTCGAGCAATTGATGATGATGTTTGGAGATTTTATTTTGGTACCATTGAGAAAAGTTGGAGAGATTTATGAAGAATTGATTGCCTAGTATTTTGGTGATTAACATTTATTTTAAAGTGGCACAGGAGCACCACTAGATGATTCTTACAAAGTAACTGAATGAGAAACCGATTCAGATTATTTCTTTTTCTTTTCTTTTTCGATAAAGTCGATGTGCAAAATGGAAAGTTTATTTAACATGTATGGTGAAAGTTAAAAAGAATGCTTTGTGTTAGTTTGAGTTGTCGAAGGACATATTCCAGTAGAGTAACATATGTCGTTCATGGAAAATTCTAGACTGTAGAATACAGCTTCATCATTAAGTTCCGAACAGGTTCTCGGGGAATCGGCCTTATATACACCATAAATTGTTGCAGGCTTGCCAATACTATTCACTGCTCCAGCACCATCGTCTTCCTGTAAGTTTTCCGTTGAAAAAGGTCATCTTTAAGGGTGTGAACTAGATTTTTCTTCGGCTTACCGATTTTTTTTGAAATTTCGAAATTTTAGAAAGGTTGAAAAGCTGGGAGCCTTTTTCAGATCCTCAAAATGTATCTATACATAAAAAATGAAAAGAAAGAGTTGCCACTTACATAACAAATATTTCGAATATTATTTAAAGGTTTACTGCAGAGCAACAATTGTTTACTTCTACGGAACATGTTTGAACATATAGTTCTGACACAGTCGTGAACTTTGAGCCCTCCTTTCTTGTTCACACCGACGAATGAAAATATGTCGAGGGTCCTGCGATATGTCCCAGTGTCCGGAAGACAAGCAGGTATTATGTTTTCTTGGTGTGCAAACTTTTTCACAAGTTCCACAACCATAAAACCAGAAAGTGTGTGCTTACATCCATTCACAATTATAACTCTTTCCACGACATTCGATAGATTGTGTCGACCACCATAACTACCAATGCGAATACGAGAGTTAACTTCGACAGGCGCAATCAAGTTGTTGCCTTCGCATGAACCAGCTTTTTGAAAATCTGAAGAACTGTAGCCATAGTTACGGCTCATAATGTCCACTGCGCTCGTTGTAAGAATGTGATACGGTGAAATGAATGTCCCCGGTCGAATTACAGAATAATTATATCTGTTGTTAGAAGATCCTCCTTCAGATGTAATAGTGTAGGTTGTAGCCCATGGGTAATTGAACCCAATATCGTCGTTCATATCTTGCACTTTGTTGGAAGAGCGTTCTAAAAATCGAATCATGCTATGATTTCATGTGAATAAATCCGATCTTACTTATACCACAAGTCTTCTGTAAAATGGCATCATCGTGAATACTGAGACGATAAGATGTCACATGGCTTATGATTGATATCAAAACGAGAAAACAGAAAATTGAGTTCTTGAAAATCATGTTCGCAAAAAAAAGCAGAGATGAATGTTCTTTTGTAAGTTTTTTGCTGTTCCGGGAAGAAAAAAATCAAACTATTATTTTTCATTGGATAGGTTTACAAATATGACTTTCGAATTCTTATTTGAACAATTTTTTGATCACGGAAAAAATGTAGTTTGGAATGCCGCGTTCACAATCTTGTCATCACCACTGACACCGAAGGCTCCGGAATCCCATCACCCATAGTTTCATTCCATTCTCGAGTGAACGATTTCCAGAACTCTGAATCCTCATTTTTAGTTCATATTTTTTTCAGATTATAGCTCACTTTTCAACGCAATCTTGTACTCCGAGATCACATTTAACAAAATCAGTGAATCTACAAGAGGATAGATATTGAATCCATAGATGACTACAGTAGAATGAAAACTAATTTTCATATCGAAAAATGGGAAAATGAAGAGGAAAAACGAAGGAAGGTGGAAGCAGAGGAGAGGGGCGGCGACCTAAATCTTTGAAGTTGTCTCAATGAAAGTTCGCTCCATTGAGAACCTGATACAGTAACGCGACGAAAAATTGCTTCTGAAGTTTCTCGTGTTGACTCGAAAACGTCGACATATTTCCTTGTATTCTCCGGTACATAATAATGCCGCAAACCAAGCAAATTGTGTATTGAATTATTAGTAAGGAAATGAAGGTGCTGAGAGTACATATACTATTCCAGCGAAGGCTGTTGTCGGCGTTCTGAGAGGAAATAGGATTACTGTATTAACAAAACTGTCACATGGCCAGCCCCTGGGCCGCGCGGCTGCAGTAGGCAAACCTACCCACGGCCCACGCCGCGGCCCAAGGGCCGACATCCTTGCTCCATAATCGACCTACATAAGCCAAGACTGCAAAAAGTGCTATTTTGCGGACGTGCACACCATAATGAGTAGTGATTTCATGCTCCAAATACTCATAAGTGTACTCATCCGGGTACACCATCCGAACCCCATTCGCCCATATTGCACCAGTACAAAAAACATAAATTATCCATAGAGCGAGTTTCCAACCGTCGAAATATTTCGTCCAGGATTGCTTGGCAAGAACGCAAGCGCGATATTTGAACTGAACGGCGAGGAAGCCAATGATGACACCGTACATTGTGGAGTAGAGTGCTGTAGTTACAATATGACTTAGTTTTAAAGTCTTTTAACTTACACAATGCTCTTTCAGACAACCATTTGTAGTTTCGAAATGTGCTACCCAGAGTGAAATATGCTATACAGCTGTTGTAGGAGTGCATTAACTGAAATTACCTTTTTTCATACATGTCAAAATCCGTCCCCGGCCCGAGTCGGCCATTGGCCCAGACAGCAAATTTCCGTCGAAAATTTTTCCAAAAAGTTAGTCAATTTTTCATGAAAAAGTACTAACAGGTATGAGCGATTTCACAATTGAACGAAAAACTGACAAAAAATTGGATGTTGTCCAAAAAATTTCGAAATTATTGGGGCTTATAAATCGGCCCGGACCTGGTTTGGACATTTATGTTTTTTTAAAATTGGATGATGTAAATGCGCTCCACCGAACACTATTACTACAGTGGAGCGCATTTGTATGCCTTACAGGTCTCACTAAAATATCACTCGTTGCGAACCACATTCCCAACAGAGCAAATGTCACAATCATATTCCGATAGGTGCCCACAATTTGTTTGGTGTGACATACAGTAAGATAGATGAGTAGGGTGTTGAAGAATACGGTAGTGATGTAACAGAAACGGGAGATGTTGTCGGAAACGGTGGAGATGGTGAAGTCGAGCATAGTAGTAACACAAAAAAGAGTAGAAGAAGAGCGAGTAAAAACAAAAATGATGAGATTGTCTAGAGGCACAAAATAATGATGAGAAATTGGTGAAGCGAGTGGCCAAAGATCTTCGATGCATAACATCAAATTTTGAGAATGAAAAACAACTGAAAAATTTCACATTTTTAAAAAACTTTCTATGTACATAGTTTGGACCCTCAAACTCTAGTACAGTTTAAGCCACGCCCACTTTCATTACCTGGTAATTATTATTGAATAATTAGTACGGTTAAGGGAAGTTCTGAAATCCCATCACCCATAGTCTCATTCTATTCTCTAAAAATTGATTGCCAGTATTCTGAATCCTCAATTTCAGTTCGCACTTCTTCTGATTATGGCTCACTTTTCAACGCAATCTTGTACTCAGAGATCACATTCAACAAAGTCAGAGAATCTACAAGAGGATAGGTATTGAATCCATAGATGACTACGGTAGAATGAAAACTGATTTTCGTGTCGAAAAAAGGGAAAATAAAGAGGAAAAATGAGGGAAGATGGAAGCAGAGGAGATAATCTGGGAAATACTGAAAATGCGCTCCATCGAGAAATTACGGCTTTATTTGGTCTTTGGGATCAAATTGTTAAAAATATCATTTTTTGACATTGTCTTATTGAAAGTGCGCCACATTGATTAGAAACAAAATTCAACAAAATCAAAGAATCCAAAACCGAATAGATATAAAGAGAATAGAGTGAAAACTGATTTTCAAGTCGAAAACACAACGAAGAGGACAAATGAAGGGAGATGAAAGCATAGGAGAGGGATGAATACCTGAAAATTGTAATTGATGAAAGTGCGCTCTAATGCTAATTACCTGGTACAGTAAGGCCTCGAAAAATTGCTTCTGAAGTTTCTCGTGTAGACAAGAAAACGCCGACATACTTCCCTGTGTTCTCCGGTACATAATGATACCGCATACCAAGCAAATTGTGTATTGAGTAGACAGCAAGATTATGAAAATGACCAAAGATCCCATCGTCACTAAGCGAATGCTTTTGTCGGAGTTCTGAAATAAAATAAGATGCGCAGGCGAAGTCATACTGTACCTGTGTCTTACATAGGCTAAAAACGCGAACAAGCCAACATTCCTAGCATCCGTTCCATACTGACTCATTATCTCGTGTCCCAAGTACTCGTACTATCAATGCTCCCCAAGGCTGTCGCGCGGCCGGCCGCGGCATTCTGGTTAGGGTACTTCTGATCATGGAAACCTACGGCGGCCGCGCGGCCCTGAGCTTTTTCGATCCCAAGAACTTGTTTTTGAAAGGGCGGCCGGACTCAACCACGGCAACCTACCCACGGCCGAGGCCGCGGCCGGCCGCGGCCGCCTATGTGGCAGCCTTGATGCTCCCACCGCCCATACAGCACCATTGGCGAGCCCATAAATTATCCATAGAGCGAGTTTCCAACCGTCGAAATATTTCGTCCAGGATTGCTTGGTAAGAACGCAAGCACGATGTTGGAATTGGACGGCGAGGAAGCTTATGATGATACCGTAGGATGTCGAGTAGAGTACTGTAAGGAAATCTGAAATATTGCAGCAAGAGCAAATGTGCTCTATTGAGAACCTGAAACAACAACATGGTTTATCATACAAGAACAGAAAACGTACCGGAAATTGAAAAATTGCCTCTAGCAACTTGCGCCTATTCTCTTTTTTTCGTCAGTCTCACAGTCAATTATGCTCGACTTCGACATCTCCACAGTTTCCGACAACATCTCCCGTTTCTGTTACATCACTACCGTATTCTTCAATACCTTGCTCATCTATCTTACTGTATGTCACACCAAACAAATTGTTGGCACCTATCGGAATATGATCGTGACTTTTGCCACGATTGGGATTTGGTTCGCCACTGCTGATATTTTAGTGAGACCGGTAAGAGTTTTTTAATAACGAATGCAAATGCGCTCCACTGTAGGAAAGTGTTCGGTGGAGCGCATTTTCGTTATTAAAATTTAAAAAAATAAATGTCCAACCCGTGCCGGGCCGGCGCGACGGAGGAGCCCGGCTTTTGAGCCCAATATTTCCAAAAGTCAATTTTTGACTGTTTACTGTTCAATTTTGGATTTTTCAATTTTAAAAGTTGTGTTAACGTCGCACTGGCGAAACGTCACACTTTCTAAGTGTCTGATTTCGAAAAGACGCGGAGGCAAAAAATGTCTAACATCAGTAATTTTTGGGTGTCGGTCTCAAAAACTACTCCAACCTCCAAAAACCATATTTCAGCTCTTGCACTCTTACAACGGATGCTTTGCATACTTCACTCTGGGTAGCACGTTTCGAAAATCCAAAGAAGCATCCGAGAATGCTCTTCGTAAGTCTATGGACCAGGGATGTGCGGGAAATTTCCCGGTACCGGGAAACTATTTTATTTTATTTATTTTATTATTTTTTATTTTTTATTCTTTACAACAGTATTTATTTGGTTTTTTTGCATTTATTTTGGTATTTTTTACAACATTTTCCAAACGTCTTCCAAATTACGCGAAAATTCGAAAAAAAAACTGTTGAAAATCAGGTTTAAGAAAATTTCCCGAATTTCCCGGAATCCCCGAAATTTTTCACAGGGAAAAACTTTTCCCGAAAAATTTCCCGAAGGGTCTTTCTCGCACATCCCTGCTATGGACCTCCCGTCACGCAGATTTCCTTACAGTACTCTACTCAACCTCCTACGGTATCATCATGAGTTTCCTCGCCGTCCAATTCCAGTATCGTGCGTGTGTCCTTGCCAAGCAATCCTGGACGAAATATTTCGATGGTTGGAAACTCGCTCTATGGATAATTTACGGGCTCGCCAATGGTGCTGTATGGGCGGTGGGAGCGTTGATAGTACGGCCGGATGAATATGCGTACGAGTACTTGGGACATGAGATAATGAGCCAATATGGAGTGGATGCCAGGAAAATTGGGCTGTTTGCGTTTTTGGCTTATGTAAGGCTTAGGTACAGTATACCTCTCCTGCACATCTAACCTCGTTCAGAACGCCGACAAAAGCATCCGCTTAGTGACAATGGGATCTTTGGTCATATTCATAATCCTGTTGTCTACACAATACACGATTTGCTTGGTTTGCGGTATCATTATGTACCGGAGAACACAAGGAAGTATGTCGGCGTTTTCCTGTCTACACGAGAAACTTCAGAAGCAATTTTTCAAAGCGTTACTGTACCAGGTAGGGGATTTTCAATAGAGCGCATTTTAATCTTCTTTATTTCATCGAAGGCTGTTTCACGGCCAGCCCCTGGGCCGCGGCTCTGGCCGTGGGTAGATTGCGATGGTTGAATTCGGCCGTACTGTTGAAAAATAAGATTTTTGAATCAAAGAAGTTCAGAGCCGCCGGATTCAACAATGGTAACCTACCCACGGCCCGGGCCATGGCCCTCAGGTCGGCCGTGGGCCGCCCGTGAGACAGGTTTGGTTTCCAGGTATTCACCCCTCTCCTGTGCTTCCATCTTCCATCATTTGTCCTCTTCGTCGTCCCATTTTTCGACTTGAAAATTAGTTTTCACTCTACTCTCCTTATCTATGGATTCAGTACCTATCCGGTTTTGGACTCTTTGATTTTGTTGAATGTTGTATCTGAATACAAGATTGCATTGAACAGTGAGTTCTGGAGAGGAAAATTGTCTGAAAGTTGAACATCAAATTCCAGATTTTTCCAAGGCTCTAACCGGAGATTGGACGACGATTTTTACCAGGGATGGGATTCCACAACCATCAGTTTCAGTGGTCATGAGAACGATGGGATAATTGTGAATTCAGGAAATGAAATAAAAACATTGCATCTTGAAAATAATTGAAATTGAAAAATCATGAAAATTGAGTTAATCTGATATCAGAAAATCGAAATCTCACGATTCATTTATCACAAAATTTCTCGCATTGAAAATTTATGAATCTGAAAATCTATCGGCCCCATAATTTCAAAATTACAGTAATCAAAACCTTCAGAATCCCATCTTTATCACAAAACTGGAATCACAGAACAACGTCTAGACTTTTTCTGAAAACATCCCAAGATCCATTCGCGATACGGAGCATGTAGAATAATCATGGCGGTAGTAGAAATGAAACCATTCAGAGATACAATTATGATGCATAGGTTGTTGAGGCCTGAAAATGAATAATTTTGAATGTACAAGAATCTAAGAATGCAAAAATCCAAGAATTCAAGAATCCAAAATCCAAAAATTCAAAAATTCAAACTCACCCTGATTATAATCTTCCAAAAACATTGAAAACGTAAAAACACTAACAGGAACTCCCAAAATAGTCACGAATAACAAAAACTGGCCAAATAAGGCTTTCATGAACCGCTTCTGCATTTGTGTTGTATTTTCTGATGCTTTGAATCTTTCCTTATAAAAATGATAATTAATCAACAAAATGACTACGGTAGCCTGAACGATAACCAAGAAAATTACAAAAATCATTGGGATAGTGTTGGTGATAAGATCTTGAGTGAAAATGAATACTGATTCCAGGTGGATATTATAGGTTTTGAAGATGCAGGGGGAATTCTGAAATAAACTATTGAAAAAAATGTTTTAGGTGTCTTCAAATTCAAAAGTTTTGAAAACATTTAGAAAAAGAAAACTTACTTTCTTTAGGTCCTGCCGCCCAAATTCTTGATTAGAAGCATTCATAATCGGGTAAAGAAAACAGAGAAAAGCAGACAAGTAGTTGAAAATAATATAAGGAATGCGGATTTTCTTCCAGAAAAAATTATTGCAGATGAGGAAATAGCGATTTTCAAAAACAGCGACTATTGTTATTCCGGTAACTGAAAATTTGGAAAAGTGTTGAAATTCGGGAAACTGAGAATCAAATGAATCTCTGAATCTGAGAATCCAAGAATCCAAGAATCCAAGAATCTCGAAAGCTCAGAATCTCGAAGGCTCAAAACCTTGAAGGCTCAGAATTCGAAAGGCTGAGAGTCTGGAATGCCCAGAATCTCGAAGGCTCAGGATCCCGAAGGCTTAAAATCCTGAAGCCTCAGAATCTCGAAGGCTCAGAACCTCGAAGGCTCAGAATCTGAAAGGCTCAGGATTTCGAAGCCTCAGAGTCTCGAATGGTCAAAAATCACGGAGGCTCAGAATCTCGAAGGTTCAGAATCTCGAAGGCTCAGAATCTCAAAGGCTCAGAATCTCGGAAGACTCAGAATCTCAAAGGCTCAGAATCTCGGAAGACTCAGAATCTCGAAGGCTCAGAATCTTGAAGGCTCAGAATCTCAGAGGCTCTGAGTTTGGAAAGCTCAGGCTTAGAGTCTCGAAGGCTCAGAATATCCAAGGCTCAAAATCTCGAAAGCTAAATCTCGAAAGCTTAGAATTTCCAAGGCTCAGAATCTCGAAGTCCCAAATCCCAACTCACCCGCCGGTCCCGTCACCGCCAAATACATCTGAAATGCCAATGGAACTCCAAAATCCTCCAACAACCCCAGCGGCACGCCAGCCAACGCGGGTACCATCATAAACGGGATCAACAAAAAACTCATAATCAAATTCAAACAAATAATCGAAAAGTGCATAATCAACATACTCCATTTCACATTTTTCATCCTCTCCGGGGTCCGGGCAACGATACAGTATACACCGAAAATATGAAATGGAATCTCGATATAAGTGATGACGTGGCATATGGATTTGACGGATTCTGGAGACGAGAGAGAGTGGAGAAAACCTTGAGCACATAGTTGAGTCATTTTGAGCAAAAAATGAGAGCATTGAAAAAGTTTAGAGAATTTTTAGAGAGCAAATATGAAATTTTGTCAGACACTAAGTTTCTGAGTTTTCGAATAAAGGGGTGTCATTAGTAGAAAAAGATATATGATCAAAATTCAGAAGTCCAAATTTTCGATAAATTTTGAGTAATAAGGTGGGAAATGAAATTGGTCTAGGTACTTGACAGCTGATATTTTTGGTCTGGAAAATTGGATTTATGAGATTAGGCCATAGGGAAGTTATAAAAGAAGTTATAAAAATGGAATTGGATTGGATTTCGGTTCTGAGGGGTCAGTTACCATAAATATGTGTTAGAAGCAAAAAAAAATATTTGTGAATTCTCAAAATGAATCATAACATCTGATTAGAAACATATTTTGTGAGTAAACTTTTGACGAGGATTCTAATAAGACTAACTTCAATCCGTTTGGATTTCAAGAATGTGCTCATTTTCGGCTCCTTAGGGTGCCCTTATAATACGAAAACATTGCATTTGGCACATTTTCAGATTATCAGATTCTCAATTGCTAAGAAAATCGGATCTACAGATTCTCCAAGTATACAGAATCTCAGATTCGCTGGGCCTCAGAATTTCTAAATCTCACAATATCGGAACCAAAGAATCTCAAAAATCGAGAATCTCTGAAGTCTCGAAATTCCGAAAATCTCGAAATCTTCTAACCTAAAAAATGTAGAATTTCAAAATCCCAAATTGCCCACTTCTCAGGATCTTCGAATCCACTAATCTTGCAACTTCATCAAATCAGGATTTCAAACCTTCAAAACTTCGTCTCTGAAAACATCGAATTTCAAAGCTGCAATTTCTCAACTTCTCGAATTCTCGAATTTCCAAGTTTCAGAATTTGTTTTGTTTCAGGTCCTCTGATTTTCAAGTTGAATTGTATTTTGTACTCTTCTTCAAACTAGTCGAATTTTCTGATTCACAATTTCCTTAAAAGATATAAAAAAAACTGAGTAAAAATAAAAAATCTATAATCCCAATACCAACAAAACAATCACAAAACGAGAGGATCCACAGGTGAAATCGACGGCGTTCTTTTGAAAACATCTCTCTTCACATTGGTATCAAAAATCAATAATATGTACGGTAGAGATAATGTGAACTGAAATTTTGAGTTCTTCTGCTTACAAATGAACTAGAAATGAACTTACAAGATCCGATGCAAAGACAAGTAGATTAGTGTTGATTTTCTTGAAAACGGGCGGCATGAAATGAAGAAATGAGTCGATGAAGTTTAGAACGCTCCAGACGACCTCAGCTGTGTAGACACATGAATAGGTAATAGAGATTAGAGTTAGCTTCCTTTTTATGTTATTTTTAGAGAGCGTGGAGGCTGAAAATGGCTATTTTTTTAAAGATAATATTTTATCAAGCCAAAGTTTGCTCACACTCAAGGCTCCTTGCAGCCAAGAAAGCAGTCACCAGGCCATTCGTCAAATTTAAACAAAAATAACACAACGAAAAAACAGCGACAACAAAAATGGCCACATCCAAGGCTTCATTAAAGTTGATACAAATCAACTTGCCATCCACAATAGACACTTCATATATTTTTCCGTCCCAAAAGTAGCCAGGGAGATGACTGTAAATACAGCACACCGCCACAATGAACCAGTAGTAGTGGTTCCAGAACTGAAAAAGTTGATCTTAAAGTAGGATTACAGTCATTTTTTTGGTACTCTAATGGTTGACCCAATTTCACAGAAAATGTTAAAAGTCGCTCCAAAATGTTTTCTACCACAAAAACAAGTCAAAACGGACCACTTCGAAGCGAGTTACGAGGGTTTCAAATTTCAGTGAGAGACGCAGACACTGTCTCGTTTCTCTGCGTCTCTACAACAGCGAGAGTATCTGCTTTCTCTGCGTATCAGTTCTAGAAACTTCAAACGCTTATAAAACAATTTTTATTCGGCTTTGAGCAGCGATATTAGGCGCATTCAGCGAAAAATTCTGTATTTTTTGCAATAGGTCAGGAAAGTTGACACTTTTTTTACTATTTAAATTTACATTTTCGTATCGATGAGGAAACAAGAGCGATGTCATTCGATGTATTGTAAGCAGAGCTGATGTCCAGAAGTGCATGTGGAAGAACCAATAGGGAATGTACTTGAGCCATGTCAAAAGTCCCGGTACATTGGATTGGATGAACTTTAGAAATGGGACCATGCTAGGGTGCAACTCGATACGGATGGCCACCCAGGTGTTGATGTAGAGGAAGATGTTCTGAAAACCGAGAATTCAAGAATCCAAGAATCCAAGAATTTATGAATACAAGAATCCAAGAATCCAAGAATCCAAGAATCCAAGAGTCCAAGAATCCAAGAATCCAAGAATCCAAGAGTCCAAGAATCCAAGAATCCAAGAATCCAAGAATCCAAGACTCCAAGAATCCGAGAATCCAAGACTCCAAGAATCCAAGAATCCAAGAATCCAAGAATCCAAGAATCCAAGAATCCAAGAATCCAAGACTCCAAGAATCCAAGACTCCAAGAATCCAAGACTCCAAGAATCCAAGACTCCAAGAATCCAAGAATCCAAGAATCCAAGAATCCAAGAATCCAAGAATCCAAGAATCCAAGAATCCAAGACTCCAAGAATCCAAGACTCCAAGAATCCACGAATCCAAGACTCCAAGAATCCAAGAATCCAAGAATCCAAGAATCCAAGAATCCAAGAATCCAAGAATCCAAGACTCCAAGAATCCAAGAATCCAAGACTCCAAGAATCCAAGAATCCAAGAATCCAAGAATCCAAGAATCCAAGAATCCAAGAATCCAAGAATCCAAGAATCCAAGAATCCAAGAATCCAAGAATCCAAGAATCCAAGAATCCAAGAATCCAAGAATCCAAGAATCCAAGAATCCAATAATCCAAGAATCCAAGAATCCAAGAATCCAAGAATCCAAGAATCCAAGAATCCAAGAATCCAAGAATCCAAGAATCCAAGAATCCAAGAATCCAAGAATCCAAGAATCCAAGAATCCAAGAATCCAAGAATCCAAGAATCCAAGAATCCAAGAATCCAAGAATCCAATAATCCAATAATCCAAGAATCCAAGAATCCAAGAATCCAAGAATCCAAGAATCCAAGAATCCAAGAATCCAAGAATCCAAGAATCCAAGAATCCAAGAATCCAAGAATCCAAGAATCCAAGAATCCAAGAATCCAAGAATCCAAGAATCCAAGAATCCAAGAATCCAAGAATCCAAGAATCCAAGAATCCAAGAATCCAAGAATCCAAGAATCCAAGAATCCAAGAATCCAAGAATCCAAGAATACAAGAATCCAAGAATCCAAGAATCCAAGAATCCAAGAATCCAAGAATCCAAGAATCCAAGAATCCAAGAATCCAAGAATCCAAGAATCCAAGAATCCAAGAATCCAAGAATCCAAGAATCCAAGAATCCAAGAATCCAAGAATCCAAGAATCCAAGAATCCAAGAATCCAAGAATCCAAGAATCCAAGAATCCAAGAATCCAAGAATCCAAGAATCCAAGAATCCAAGAATCCAAGAATCCAAGAATCCAAGAATCCAAGAATCCAAGAATCCAAGAATCCAAGAATCCAAGAATCCAAGAATCCAAGAATCCAAGAATCCAAGAATCCAAGAATCCAATAATCCAAGAATCCAAGAATCCAAGAATCCAAGAATCCAAGAATCCAAGAATCCAAGAATCCAAGAATCCAAGAATCCAAGAATCCAAGAATCCAAGACTCCAAGAATCCAAGACTCCAAGAATCCAAGACTCCAAGAATCCAAGACTCCAAGACTCCAAGAATCCAAGACTCCAAGAATCCAAGAATCCAAGAATCCAAGAATCCAAGAATCCAAGAATCCAAGAATCCAAGAATCCAAGAATCCAAGAATCCAAGAATCCAAGAATCCAAGAATCCAAGAATCCAAGAATCCAAGAAGCCAAGAATCCAAGAATCTCATGATCTAAGAATCCAAGAATCCAAGAATCCAAGAATCCAAGAATCCAAGAATCCAAGAATCCAAGAATCCAAGAATCCAAGAATCCAAGAATCTCATAATCTAAGAATCCAAGAATTTCATAATCCAAGAATTTCATAATCCAAGAATCTCATAATCCAAGAATCTCATAATCTAAGAATCCAAGAATCAAAAAATCTAAGAATTTTAGAAAACTGACTCTCAAACTTTTTTGTATATTAGTTACCGTAGCCAAACTTGTCTGAATTTCTAATCACATAAAAGTTTGATAGTCAGCCAGAAGTGACGTCAACATACAGTACTCACCGTAGCCAAATCAAACAACACCAGCCGATAGAATGAATTATTTTTGTACTTCTTCCCGAACGCGATCAAAAAGAAACAACCGATCAACAAATTCAATGACGGAATTCCATATGCCATCTGAATATATGTCAACAATTCTGCAGTCGCATCGATTTCCACGTCTTCCATAAACACTATAGTGTTTTCCATCTCGAGCAGAAATGGCAAAATTTTCACTATGACACTAGGTTTTTATAGTAGGGATTATGGTATCCCCTTGATAATTATAGACCGTAGAAAGTTCATTTGGTCTAGATGTTGTTGATGAAGTTTTGAGCTTTATTTTTGGTTGAATCATACAAAAGCTAATTACCAACGTAAGGTGGCATTCTCCGGGGAACGAAGATTACGGGTTTTGTAGGAAGAATAAATTTTTTGAAACACGAGTTTGTGCGTAATGTGATCATTCTGTTCTTAGTGATGAGAGACTAGAGTTTTTTCTGGAGTCAAATATCAAAAGATATCTGAAAATTCGTAGAATCCAGGCACGGATGAGGATCTAAAACGCTGAAATTCTGAAATTTGAAAATTCGGGAAAGCTTCAAAGGTTCTCCAGTTCTGAGACATTTTAAATTGATGAGAGTCGAGAATTAGAGATTCTCGATTTATTTCTCGATCGGAGATTCTCGATTTCTGAGAGTCTGTGGTTCTGATATTGCGAGATTAGGAGGTTCTGAGATTTTGAAGTTTCGAGTTTTTGAATTAAAAAAAGTTCCAAGTTTTGTGGATTCGAAGATCCTGACTAGGGAACATCCCAAGCGGTCCCCTCGGTATGAGTCGAAATTTATATGGAATTAGTAACCTAGGAAGAGTATAAACATAGCAAGTTTATAGGTCCCCGTTTTCAGTTTTGGGGAAATTGTATAACATTTTTTTTGTGTTTTCGTAGAAAAAATTTTCACATTTTTTTTGAATTGATATTTCTTCGTTCCTTCTTGTTCTATTGTCGTATTTTAAAAAGTGAGACTCGGTGTTTATTTATTTATTTATTTATTTTATTTACGATAAAAATCGTGAGAAATGTTACATGTAAAGAAAAATCTGCATACATCGGGGTATAATTGAGATGAGGTTATTTGGGAAAAGATGAGTATTGATAAATTATAATGATTTACAATCAAGTTTAGGTGTTGTAGTATAAAAAAAGAAGAATTAATATGAATGAAGTACAATAAGAAAATACAAAAGAATTACTGGGAAGAAGATGATGACTACTTGGGACTCAGTAGGGAATATCATACATTTTACAGCATAATAGTGGAGAAAGACCATTGAAATCTAACTATTTGTGCGTGCTGTTATTGCGCTAAGGGTTCGGTTTGTGAAGAATTTCAATCTTATTTTTGTTTTACATTTTGCCCAAATGAATTTAGTTTTCGTACGAGTTCGGTTATTTGTATCTACTGTGAAAAAGTCATTTTTGTTCATGTCTACTTTGCCTGCCATCATTTTTCCTATGAATTTTTGATCGGTAATCGTTCTCCGAGATTCTAAAGATGTCAAGTCGTAAATTTCATTACGTTCCTGGGCTGTTTTGTACTCTGGGTCATCAACTCGAATGTACCTTCCTACTTGCCGGCTTAAGAGCCTTCTTGTAAATGAGTTTTGCACGGATTCTATGGATTTAATATCGGTTTTTTTGTAAGGACTTGTCACAACTGTCGCGTATTCTAGAATTGGCCTTATAAACGTTTTATAGAGTAAGACGTGTAGCCTCGTGTTGTTGCTGGTGTATAATTGGAAAATTTTTGATTGGACGAATTTTGCATTGTTAGTAAACTTGTTCCAATGGTCGGAGAAACTTAGTTTATGGTCTATCAAGAATCCTAAATCCTTTACTAGAGTTTCTCTTCTGATCTGATTTCCGGATACTTTATAGTCAAAAATTTTTGGGTTCGAGCCTAGAGATATGCAAACTGTTTTATCTGTATTCAGAGCTAATTTTGCTGCGGCTGACCAATTGGTTATTGCATCTATAGCATTTTGCATGTGATTAGATGCGGCGTCTTTCGAAAGAGTGGTATATAATTTTAGATCATCTGCAAATTGCTTGCATTTTACCGAGGGGGGAAGCATACTTGGTATTGAGTTTACAAAGATTCCGAATAGAACAGGAGATAGTACCGAGCCTTGTGGTACTCCACATTTAGATGTCTGCTCATTTGAATATGATTCACCTACTTTTACTCGAAAACTTCGACCACTCAAAAATTCGCTAATCCAAGTAACTAGATTTTTGTTTAATTTCAATGAAATTAATTTATCTAAAAGTTGGCAATGAGGAAGCCTGTCGAAAGCCTTTGCGAAATCAAAATAAACTATGTCTACTTGCTTTCCTTGATCTAGTGCTGCGGTCCAATCATTAACGGCCTCCAACATGCAAGTTGTGGTCGATCGTTTCGGTCTAAATCCGTGCTGTTCGGAGTTCCAAAAATTGATTTCCTCTAGATGAGAATGAATAAATTTTAGCAGGCATCGCTCATAAATTCTGCATATTTGTGATGTAAGACTGATTGGCCTGTAGTCATTCACTTTTGTAGGTTTCGCTACCTTATTAAGAGGAATTACATAAGATTCTTTCCAGTGTTTTGGAAGCTCTCCTTTCATCATGGTTATATTACAAAACTGTGCTATTTGGCTACTAATAATTGGGGCAATAAGCTTTATGAACTTAAACGGTACCCTATCAGACGTTTGTGAGCAAGATGATTTAGACTTATTGATTGTCTTCAAAATGTCGTTGTCAGTGACCCATGGAATATTTTGATTTGAACTATAAGACATTGGCAGCGAGAACAGTTTGGAGGAGCTATTCAAATATTGAGATGCAAAAAAATTTGAGAGAGCCTGGGATTTATCGAATTCTGTGTGAGCTACTATCCCATCTAATGACATCACGCTTTCGACAGTTTGCGATTTTGGTTTTAAAATGGATTTAGTGTAGTGGGTGAATCCACTGTTACCCTTTTTCTCAAGTTTTCGAAGTTCTAGATTTCGCTGATATTTAAGCAGTTTTTTGCGATAGTTTTTTGCGCATCCTACGTACAATTGAAAGTCATTCAAGTTTCTATTACTGGCTGCTTTCATGTAAGTTAAGTCTACAAACTGTTTTAATTTTCGGAGGTAGATTGGGAGCTGGAGATTTTCGGTGGATGTGTTGATTACTGGAACAGATATATCAAAGGCGGTTTGTAAATGTTGGATTAGGCTATCGTACATTTGAGTCGTTGAAAGAGTGTTATCGAAAGTTAAAGACCAGTCAACTGATAGTAAATAATTTTGGCAGGTATCTTTGTCGTAGTTTCTGAAGTCTAACATGGTTTTGTTTGCGTAAGTCTTTTTAGCTAAAATGTCTAGACAGAAACTAATTTTCCTGTGATCACTGCTTCCTATAGGGCATTTTACCTTCACATTGCTCAGTGTTGTATTTGCAAATACTAGATCTAAAATGTTGTTTTTCCGCGTGGCTCTTTTCACAAACTGGGTAAGGTTATTACTACTACAAAGGTCGCATAACTTATTACCTAGTTTAGTGGTAGAAGAAGGTGTAGCCATGTTCCAATCAATACCACTAATATTCAGATCTCCTAAAATTAAAAGTTGACCCTGGTGGTCTGCTAAATCGGTTATTTTATTTAATAGAATAAGTGTGTCAGAATATGAGCAGTTAGGTGGTCTATAAATATTCACAACACGAAGGGGGTGCACGTTAATACTCAGATCGATAACTAGGATTTCGTAGGCTTTGGTTTTAGATTCAGATAAAATAAGGTCTGCTTTAATGCCGGTTTTCACGAAAATGCAGACTCCTCCGCCTTTCTGGGTTTCTGGGCGATCGGTACGAAACATTTGGTAGCTGTGGCCAGCAAAAATATTGCTATTAACTTTTTCATTAAGCCAGGTTTCTTGTAGGCAAATTACATCAAAATTTGAGCATTTTAATTCAGCAGTGATTTCAAGTTTGTTAGCTATGGCAGATCTAACATTCGCAGTAAGAGTATTTATGTAAAGATTTGTAGGCGCGGAAATGTAAGCAGGTTTAGTTGATTTCAATGGTCTTTTACGAGTTGTTTGACAAGTACCTAAGAATGAGTTGTGCCTGGAGGGTGGTGGTTTTTTGATTGGCGGACATAAGAGTTGGCGGATGAGGAATTGATATGAGAACGAGGAATAGATGGGGAATTAGATGCGTTGGCATTGTGAACATTAGAATGTGACGAAATTGGGGCAGGGTTAAAACGTGTGGGATTAGAATTTTGAGAAATATGCGACGTGGATTGGGGAATTTGGAGGTTCTCTAGGCGGCGTTTTCTCTGATCCCAAAAACATACAAGTTCTTCTTTGGTCATCGAGGGGCGCAGGTATATTGGCGGACCACCGTTCGTATCGAAATGTTTCATCTTTCTGGCACGGCGCATCGCTTCTTGTTGCCAAAAAGAGCTGCAGAGCACAATCTTCAATAGTCGCGGCCTTCCATCTTCTCTCTTCTTTCCCAAGCGGTAAACACTCATAACCGGTGAACCCAAATCCAAATGCTTCACAATTCCATTCACTGCTTCCACATCCTTAACATTTCTTTCATGTTCAAACATACTTGTGCTTTCCGGGATTTGGTTGAATCATACAAAAGCTAATTACCAACGTAAGGTGGCATTCTCCGGGGAACGAAGATTACGGGTTTTGTAGGAAGAATAAATTTTTTGAAACACGAGTTTGTGCGTAATGTGATCATTCTGTTCTTAGTGATGAGAGACTAGAGTTTTTTCTGGAGTCAAATATCAAAAGATATCTGAAAATTCGTAGAATCCAGGCACGGATGAGGATCTAAAACGCTGAAATTCTGAAATTTGAAAATTCGGGAAAGCTTCAAAGGTTCTCCAGTTCTGAGACATTTTAAATTGATGAGAGTCGAGAATTAGAGATTCTCGATTTATTTCTCGATCGGAGATTCTCGATTTCTGAGAGTCTGTGGTTCTGATATTGCGAGATTAGGAGGTTCTGAGATTTTGAAGTTTCGAGTTTTTGAATTAAAAAAAGTTCCAAGTTTTGTGGATTCGAAGATCCTGACTAGGGAACATCCCAAGCGGTCCCCTCGGTATGAGTCGAAATTTATATGGAATTAGTAACCTAGGAAGAGTATAAACATAGCAAGTTTATAGGTCCCCGTTTTCAGTTTTGGGGAAATTGTATAACATTTTTTTTGTGTTTTCGTAGAAAAAATTTTCACATTTTTTTTGAATTGATATTTCTTCGTTCCTTCTTGTTCTATTGTCGTATTTTAAAAAGTGAGACTCGGTGTTTATTTATTTATTTATTTATTTTATTTACGATAAAAATCGTGAGAAATGTTACATGTAAAGAAAAATCTGCATACATCGGGGTATAATTGAGATGAGGTTATTTGGGAAAAGATGAGTATTGATAAATTATAATGATTTACAATCAAGTTTAGGTGTTGTAGTATAAAAAAAGAAGAATTAATATGAATGAAGTACAATAAGAAAATACAAAAGAATTACTGGGAAGAAGATGATGACTACTTGGGACTCAGTAGGGAATCTTTACTATTAACAAACGCAAAGTTCTGTGTGTGTGTGTGTCCGTACTGCGTAGGTATCCCGCCCTAGCTCAGTCCCCACTGGACCGATTTTCACCAAATTTTGGCAGGTTATCAGTATTCTGTCTCTAATGATGCCCGTCTATTTTGTTTTTCGATTCGTCAAGAATTGAGGTCGCGAGAGCACAAAAACCTCCATTTTGGGATCAGTTAGTAGTTTTTTTTAATGGAAAGGAGAGAGTGGCGAGTTCACGGAATTATTTTTCCAAATTTCAAAATTTCCATTTCTAAAAATTCACGTTGCCTGAAGGGCCCCAGAGGGGCGTAGCCCGTCTGGTATCATACATTTTACAGCATAATAGTGGAGAAAGACCATTGAAATCTAACTATTTGTGCGTGCTGTTATTGCGCTAAGGGTTCGGTTTGTGAAGAATTTCAATCTTATTTTTGTTTTACATTTTGCCCAAATGAATTTAGTTTTCGTACGAGTTCGGTTATTTGTATCTACTGTGAAAAAGTCATTTTTGTTCATGTCTACTTTGCCTGCCATCATTTTTCCTATGAATTTTTGATCGGTAATCGTTCTCCGAGATTCTAAAGATGTCAAGTCGTAAATTTCATTACGTTCCTGGGCTGTTTTGTACTCTGGGTCATCAACTCGAATGTACCTTCCTACTTGCCGGCTTAAGAGCCTTCTTGTAAATGAGTTTTGCACGGATTCTATGGATTTAATATCGGTTTTTTTGTAAGGACTTGTCACAACTGTCGCGTATTCTAGAATTGGCCTTATAAACGTTTTATAGAGTAAGACGTGTAGCCTCGTGTTGTTGCTGGTGTATAATTGGAAAATTTTTGATTGGACGAATTTTGCATTGTTAGTAAACTTGTTCCAATGGTCGGAGAAACTTAGTTTATGGTCTATCAAGAATCCTAAATCCTTTACTAGAGTTTCTCTTCTGATCTGATTTCCGGATACTTTATAGTCAAAAATTTTTGGGTTCGAGCCTAGAGATATGCAAACTGTTTTATCTGTATTCAGAGCTAATTTTGCTGCGGCTGACCAATTGGTTATTGCATCTATAGCATTTTGCATGTGATTAGATGCGGCGTCTTTCGAAAGAGTGGTATATAATTTTAGATCATCTGCAAATTGCTTGCATTTTACCGAGGGGGGAAGCATACTTGGTATTGAGTTTACAAAGATTCCGAATAGAACAGGAGATAGTACCGAGCCTTGTGGTACTCCACATTTAGATGTCTGCTCATTTGAATATGATTCACCTACTTTTACTCGAAAACTTCGACCACTCAAAAATTCGCTAATCCAAGTAACTAGATTTTTGTTTAATTTCAATGAAATTAATTTATCTAAAAGTTGGCAATGAGGAAGCCTGTCGAAAGCCTTTGCGAAATCAAAATAAACTATGTCTACTTGCTTTCCTTGATCTAGTGCTGCGGTCCAATCATTAACGGCCTCCAACATGCAAGTTGTGGTCGATCGTTTCGGTCTAAATCCGTGCTGTTCGGAGTTCCAAAAATTGATTTCCTCTAGATGAGAATGAATAAATTTTAGCAGGCATCGCTCATAAATTCTGCATATTTGTGATGTAAGACTGATTGGCCTGTAGTCATTCACTTTTGTAGGTTTCGCTACCTTATTAAGAGGAATTACATAAGATTCTTTCCAGTGTTTTGGAAGCTCTCCTTTCATCATGGTTATATTACAAAACTGTGCTATTTGGCTACTAATAATTGGGGCAATAAGCTTTATGAACTTAAACGGTACCCTATCAGACGTTTGTGAGCAAGATGATTTAGACTTATTGATTGTCTTCAAAATGTCGTTGTCAGTGACCCATGGAATATTTTGATTTGAACTATAAGACATTGGCAGCGAGAACAGTTTGGAGGAGCTATTCAAATATTGAGATGCAAAAAAATTTGAGAGAGCCTGGGATTTATCGAATTCTGTGTGAGCTACTATCCCATCTAATGACATCACGCTTTCGACAGTTTGCGATTTTGGTTTTAAAATGGATTTAGTGTAGTGGGTGAATCCACTGTTACCCTTTTTCTCAAGTTTTCGAAGTTCTAGATTTCGCTGATATTTAAGCAGTTTTTTGCGATAGTTTTTTGCGCATCCTACGTACAATTGAAAGTCATTCAAGTTTCTATTACTGGCTGCTTTCATGTAAGTTAAGTCTACAAACTGTTTTAATTTTCGGAGGTAGATTGGGAGCTGGAGATTTTCGGTGGATGTGTTGATTACTGGAACAGATATATCAAAGGCGGTTTGTAAATGTTGGATTAGGCTATCGTACATTTGAGTCGTTGAAAGAGTGTTATCGAAAGTTAAAGACCAGTCAACTGATAGTAAATAATTTTGGCAGGTATCTTTGTCGTAGTTTCTGAAGTCTAACATGGTTTTGTTTGCGTAAGTCTTTTTAGCTAAAATGTCTAGACAGAAACTAATTTTCCTGTGATCACTGCTTCCTATAGGGCATTTTACCTTCACATTGCTCAGTGTTGTATTTGCAAATACTAGATCTAAAATGTTGTTTTTCCGCGTGGCTCTTTTCACAAACTGGGTAAGGTTATTACTACTACAAAGGTCGCATAACTTATTACCTAGTTTAGTGGTAGAAGAAGGTGTAGCCATGTTCCAATCAATACCACTAATATTCAGATCTCCTAAAATTAAAAGTTGACCCTGGTGGTCTGCTAAATCGGTTATTTTATTTAATAGAATAAGTGTGTCAGAATATGAGCAGTTAGGTGGTCTATAAATATTCACAACACGAAGGGGGTGCACGTTAATACTCAGATCGATAACTAGGATTTCGTAGGCTTTGGTTTTAGATTCAGATAAAATAAGGTCTGCTTTAATGCCGGTTTTCACGAAAATGCAGACTCCTCCGCCTTTCTGGGTTTCTGGGCGATCGGTACGAAACATTTGGTAGCTGTGGCCAGCAAAAATATTGCTATTAACTTTTTCATTAAGCCAGGTTTCTTGTAGGCAAATTACATCAAAATTTGAGCATTTTAATTCAGCAGTGATTTCAAGTTTGTTAGCTATGGCAGATCTAACATTCGCAGTAAGAGTATTTATGTAAAGATTTGTAGGCGCGGAAATGTAAGCAGGTTTAGTTGATTTCAATGGTCTTTTACGAGTTGTTTGACAAGTACCTAAGAATGAGTTGTGCCTGGAGGGTGGTGGTTTTTTGATTGGCGGACATAAGAGTTGGCGGATGAGGAATTGATATGAGAACGAGGAATAGATGGGGAATTAGATGCGTTGGCATTGTGAACATTAGAATGTGACGAAATTGGGGCAGGGTTAAAACGTGTGGGATTAGAATTTTGAGAAATATGCGACGTGGATTGGGGAATTTGGAGGTTCTCTAGGCGGCGTTTTCTCTGATCCCGAAAACATACAAGTTCTTCTTTGGTCATCGAGGGGCGCAGGTATATTGGCGGACCACCGTTCGTATCGAAATGTTTCATCTTTCTGGCACGGCGCATCGCTTCTTGTTGCCAAAAAGAGCTGCAGAGCACAATCTTCAATAGTCGCGGCCTTCCATCTTCTCTCTTCTTTCCCAAGCGGTAAACACTCATAACCGGTGAACCCAAATCCAAATGCTTCACAATTCCATTCACTGCTTCCACATCCTTAACATTTCTTTCATGTTCAAACATACTTGTGCTTTCCGGGATTTGGTTGAATCATACAAAAGCTAATTACCAACGTAAGGTGGCATTCTCCGGGGAACGAAGATTACGGGTTTTGTAGGAAGAATAAATTTTTTGAAACACGAGTTTGTGCGTAATGTGATCATTCTGTTCTTAGTGATGAGAGACTAGAGTTTTTTCTGGAGTCAAATATCAAAAGATATCTGAAAATTCGTAGAATCCAGGCACGGATGAGGATCTAAAACGCTGAAATTCTGAAATTTGAAAATTCGGGAAAGCTTCAAAGGTTCTCCAGTTCTGAGACATTTTAAATTGATGAGAGTCGAGAATTAGAGATTCTCGATTTATTTCTCGATCGGAGATTCTCGATTTCTGAGAGTCTGTGGTTCTGATATTGCGAGATTAGGAGGTTCTGAGATTTTGAAGTTTCGAGTTTTTGAATTAAAAAAAGTTCCAAGTTTTGTGGATTCGAAGATCCTGACTAGGGAACATCCCAAGCGGTCCCCTCGGTATGAGTCGAAATTTATATGGAATTAGTAACCTAGGAAGAGTATAAACATAGCAAGTTTATAGGTCCCCGTTTTCAGTTTTGGGGAAATTGTATAACATTTTTTTTGTGTTTTCGTAGAAAAAATTTTCACATTTTTTTTGAATTGATATTTCTTCGTTCCTTCTTGTTCTATTGTCGTATTTTAAAAAGTGAGACTCGGTGTTTGCAGCCAACCTCGCCCCGCCCACTTCCATCGAGGAGGAAATGTTTTGGCAACCGCCGCAGGAGGTATTTGCAAGTTTGCCGCACGCTTTTTCTTTACAGTGTATTTTTCTATGTATGAGGCTGTTTTGAAGCATTTTTTTCGTGTTTTCACACAAATAAGGAAGGCAATTGATTGAAAAATCGAATTGTTTGGTTAATACGATGGAAATTTGCCGAAGAAATTGTTTCAGATGTCATCTGTGAAAGAGATATTGTTGTCATCGCTGAAATCGACCTTGAACTGTTGTGAGATTCGTCAAAGGGAAAATCGCTTCATATTCTTGGTCTAGAAAATCAATATTTCTCTTTCCAGATTAATTTCCTTATTGATTTGTGTGAAAACACGAAAGAATGCTTCAAAACAGCCTCATACATAGAAAAATACACTGTAAAGAAAAAGCGTGCGGCAAACTTGCAAATATCTCCTGCGGCGGTTGCCAAAAAATTTGCTCCTCGAGGAGAGTGGGCGGGGCGAGATTGGCTGCAAACACCGAGTCTCACTTTTTAATTACAGTTTTGAGCAACAGCTCATTTCGAAGCTCGTCATGGACACGCCCGTAATCATTGAAAAATTTGATCTACAAGCACTCGTGAAAAAGGGACGTGTCAGTGTTTACCGAAATTCTCCCGACGTTTTGTTGAGGAGACAATAGCGTAGTGTAAATGTGCTCCTTTCAAATCGAATTTTTTCTACAAGAAAAAAGAAAAAATGGATCTAACCGTCATTGCTCCTATCACGAAAACAAGTTTTGATCTAGAAGCTTTTTTCTTTATCTCCAATGTCATTTCCAAGGAAGACTCCGTCTACTTTCAGCGGAAACATCTACAGAATTTCTTTTTGATCTCACCGCCTCTATTACAGATTCCTTTGTTCCCTACAGTACCCCAAACAGGCCATGTTCATCAAAAGAACTGTAAAATATTCTCTTCACATGAAGAGATAATCTGTTTATGATCCAACACATGTATTATCACTCAACCTTCTCTTTGTTCCCTATTTTTACTGTATTTTTAATGCATCTGATCAATCCGCTAACGTCTCTTTGCTCTATTGTATAAATCCCTTCACATCGATTATCACCTCCAGACTCCATCTGCTCCTCTAGCCCCGCCCCTTTTTGCGGTATAAAAGGTCTCACAAACCATTAGTCTACCATTCTCTCATTTTTTTTTCTCGCTTGCTCGCTCTTCTCCTTCTCTTCCTTATATGATTGATTTGCCGTTACTAATTGGCTCTTCCAATACACGAAAAAAATAGGAACCTAAAAAATAAGTAACTGAAAATAAGTAGCTAAAATGAGCATCTAAAAATAAGTACCTTAAGATAGGCATCTAAAAATACGTACCTAAAAATAGGCATCTAGAAATAAGTACCTAAAAATGGGCATCTAACAAGGGGATTACATGAGGATGCGAGTTGAACTTTTGCTGAAAAATAAGTACCTAAAAACAAGTACCTGAAAATGGGCATTTAAAAATAAGTACCTTAAAATAGGCAACTAAAAATAAGTACCAAAAAATAAGTACCTTAAAATAGGCATCTGAAAATAAGTACCTAAAAATGGGCATCTAAAAATAAGTAACTAAAAATAAGTACCTGAAAATAGGCATCTAAAAATAAGTACCTAAAAATGGGCAACTAAAAATAAGTACCAAAAAATGGGCAACTAAAAATAAGTACCTTAAAATAGGCAACTAAAAATAAGTAACTAAAAATAAGTACCTAAAATGAGCATCTAAAAATAAGTACCTAAAAATGGGCATCTAAAAATAAGTACCTAAAAATAAGTACCTGAAAATAGGCATCTAAAAATAAGTACCTGAAAATAAGTACCTAAAAATAAGTACCTGAAAATAGGCAACTAAAAATAAGTAACTAAAAATAAGTACCTAAAAATAAGTAACTAAAAATAAGTACCTAAAAATAAGAACCTAACAATGGGCATCTAAAAACAAGTACCTTTAAAAAGGCATCTAAAAATAAGTACCTAAAAATAAGTACCTTAAAATAGGCATCTAAATGCTTATTTTTTGGTGCTTATTTTTTGGTGCTTATTTTTTTGGTGCTTATTTTTTGGTGCTTATTTCGGTGCTTATTTTTTGGTGCTTATTTTTTTGGTGCTTATTTTTTGGTGCTTATTTTTTTGGTGCTTATTTTTTTGGTGCTTATTTTTTTGGTGCTTATTTTTTAGTGCTTATTTTTTGGTGCTTATTTTTTTGGTGCTTATTTTTTTGGTGCTTATTTTTTTAGTGCTTATTTTTTGGTGCTTATTTTTTTGGTGCTTATTTTTTGGTGCTTATTTTTTTAGTGCTTATTTTTTGGTGCTTATTATCGGTGCTTATTTTTTGGTGCTTATTTTTTTGGTGCTTATTTTTGGTGCTTATTATCGGTGCTTATTTTTGGTGCTTATTATCGGTGCTTATTTTTTTTGTGCTTATTTTTTTGGTGCTTATTTTTTGGTGCTTATTTTTTGGTGCTTATTTTTTGGTGCTTATTTTTTTGGTGCTTATTTTTTTAGTGCTTATTTTTTGGTGCTTATTTTTTTGGTGCTTATTTTTTGGTGCTTATTTCGGTGCTTATTTTTTGGTGCTTATTTTTTGGTGCTTATTTTTTTGGTGCTTATTTTTTTGGTGCTTATTTTTTGGTGCTTATTTTTTTGGTGCTTATTTCGGTGCTTATTTTTTGGTGCTTATTTTTTGGTGCTTATTTTTTTGGTGCTTATTTTTTGGTGCTTATTTTTTTGGTGCTTATTTTTTGGTGCTTATTTTTTGGTGCTTATTTTTTGGTGCTTATTTTTTGGTGCTTATTTTTTGGTGCTTATTTTTTGGTGCTTATTTTTTTGGTGCTTATTTCGGTGCTTATTTTTTGGTGCTTATTTTTTTGGTGCTTATTTTTTGGTGCTTATTTTTTTAGTGCTTATTTTTTGGTGCTTATTATCGGTGCTTATTTTTTGGTGCTTATTTTTTTGGTGCTTATTTTTGGTGCTTATTATCGGTGCTTATTTTTGGTGCTTATTATCGGTGCTTATTTTTTTTGTGCTTATTTTTTTGGTGCTTATTTTTTGGTGCTTATTTTTTGGTGCTTATTTTTTGGTGCTTATTTTTTTGGTGCTTATTTTTTTAGTGCTTATTTTTTGGTGCTTATTTTTTTGGTGCTTATTTTTTGGTGCTTATTTCGGTGCTTATTTTTTGGTGCTTATTTTTTGGTGCTTATTTTTTTGGTGCTTATTTTTTTGGTGCTTATTTTTTGGTGCTTATTTTTTTGGTGCTTATTTCGGTGCTTATTTTTTGGTGCTTATTTTTTGGTGCTTATTTTTTTGGTGCTTATTTTTTGGTGCTTATTTTTTTGGTGCTTATTTTTTGGTGCTTATTTTTTGGTGCTTATTTTTTGGTGCTTATTTTTTGGTGCTTATTTTTTGGTGCTTATTTTTTGGTGCTTATTTTTTTGGTGCTTATTTTTTGGTGCTTATTTTTTGGTGCTTATTTTTTGGTGCTTATTTTTTGGTGCTTATTTTTTGGTGCTTATTTTTTGGTGCTTATTTTTTTGGTGCTTATTTTTTGGTGCTTATTTTTTGGTGCTTATTTTTTGGTGCTTATTTTTTGGTGCTTATTTTTTGGTGCTTATTTTTTGGTGCTTATTTTTTTGGTGCTTATTTCGGTGCTTATTTTTTGGTGCTTATTTTTTTGGTGCTTATTTTTTTGGTGCTTATTTCGGTGCTTATTTTTTTGGTGCTTATTTTTTTGGTGCTTATTTTTTGGTGCTTATTTTTTTGGTGCTTATTTTTTGGTGCTTATTTTTTGGTGCTTATTTTTTTGGTGCTTATTTTTTGGTGCTTATTTCGGTGCTTATTTTTTGGTGCTTATTTTTTTGGTGCTTATTTTTTTGGTGCTTATTTTTTGGTGCTTATTTTTTGGTGCTTATTTTTTTGGTGCTTATTTCGGTGCTTATTTTTTTGGTGCTTATTTTTTTGGTGCTTATTTTTTGGTGCTTATTTTTGGTGCTTATTATCGGTGCTTATTTTTTTTGTGCTTATTTTTGGTGCTTATTATCGGTGCTTATTTTTTTTGTGCTTATTTTTTGGTGCTTATTTCGGTGCTTATTTTTTGGTGCTTATTTTTTTTGTGCTTATTTTTTGGTGCTTATTTTTTTGGTGCTTATTTTTTGGTGCTTATTTTTTTGGTGCTTATTTTTTTGGTGCTTATTTTTTGGTGCTTATTTTTTTGGTGCTTATTTTTTTGGTGCTTATTTTTTTGGTGCTTATTTTTTGGTGCTTATTTTTTGGTGCTTATTTTTTGGTGCTTATTTTTTTTGTGCTTATTTTTTGGTGCTTATTTTTTTGGTGCTTATTTTTTTGGTGCTTATTTTTTTGGTGCTTATTTTTTGGTGCTTATTTTTTTGGTGCTTATTTTTTGGTGCTTATTTTTTTGGTGCTTATTTTTTTAGTGCTTATTTTTTGGTGCTTATTTTTTTGGTGCTTATTTTTTGGTGCTTATTTCGGTGCTTATTTTTTGGTGCTTATTTTTTTGGTGCTTATTTTTTTAGTGCTTATTTTTTGGTGCTTATTTTTTGGTGCTTATTTTTTTGGTGCTTATTTTTTGGTGCTTATTTTTTGGTGCTTATTTTTTGGTGCTTATTTTTTTGGTGCTTATTTTTTTAGTGCTTATTTTTTGGTGCTTATTTTTTTGGTGCTTATTTTTTGGTGCTTATTTCGGTGCTTATTTTTTGGTGCTTATTTTTTGGTGCTTATTTTTTTGGTGCTTATTTTTTTGGTGCTTATTTTTTGGTGCTTATTTTTTTGGTGCTTATTTCGGTGCTTATTTTTTGGTGCTTATTTTTTGGTGCTTATTTTTTTGGTGCTTATTTTTTGGTGCTTATTTTTTTGGTGCTTATTTTTTGGTGCTTATTTTTTGGTGCTTATTTTTTGGTGCTTATTTTTTGGTGCTTATTTTTTGGTGCTTATTTTTTGGTGCTTATTTTTTTGGTGCTTATTTTTTGGTGCTTATTTTTTGGTGCTTATTTTTTGGTGCTTATTTTTTGGTGCTTATTTTTTGGTGCTTATTTTTTGGTGCTTATTTTTTTGGTGCTTATTTTTTGGTGCTTATTTTTTGGTGCTTATTTTTTGGTGCTTATTTTTTGGTGCTTATTTTTTGGTGCTTATTTTTTGGTGCTTATTTTTTTGGTGCTTATTTCGGTGCTTATTTTTTGGTGCTTATTTTTTTGGTGCTTATTTTTTTGGTGCTTATTTCGGTGCTTATTTTTTTGGTGCTTATTTTTTTGGTGCTTATTTTTTGGTGCTTATTTTTTTGGTGCTTATTTTTTGGTGCTTATTTTTTGGTGCTTATTTTTTTGGTGCTTATTTTTTGGTGCTTATTTCGGTGCTTATTTTTTGGTGCTTATTTTTTTGGTGCTTATTTTTTTGGTGCTTATTTTTTGGTGCTTATTTTTTGGTGCTTATTTTTTTGGTGCTTATTTCGGTGCTTATTTTTTTGGTGCTTATTTTTTTGGTGCTTATTTTTTGGTGCTTATTTTTGGTGCTTATTATCGGTGCTTATTTTTTTTGTGCTTATTTTTGGTGCTTATTATCGGTGCTTATTTTTTTTGTGCTTATTTTTTGGTGCTTATTTCGGTGCTTATTTTTTGGTGCTTATTTTTTTTGTGCTTATTTTTTGGTGCTTATTTTTTTGGTGCTTATTTTTTGGTGCTTATTTTTTTGGTGCTTATTTTTTTGGTGCTTATTTTTTGGTGCTTATTTTTTTGGTGCTTATTTTTTTGGTGCTTATTTTTTGGTGCTTATTTTTTGGTGCTTATTTTTTGGTGCTTATTTTTTGGTGCTTATTTTTTTTGTGCTTATTTTTTGGTGCTTATTTTTTTGGTGCTTATTTTTTTGGTGCTTATTTTTTTGGTGCTTATTTTTTGGTGCTTATTTTTTTGGTGCTTATTTTTTGGTGCTTATTTTTTTGGTGCTTATTTTTTTAGTGCTTATTTTTTGGTGCTTATTTTTTTGGTGCTTATTTTTTGGTGCTTATTTCGGTGCTTATTTTTTGGTGCTTATTTTTTTGGTGCTTATTTTTTTAGTGCTTATTTTTTGGTGCTTATTTTTTGGTGCTTATTTTTTTGGTGCTTATTTTTTGGTGCTTATTTTTTGGTGCTTATTTTTTGGTGCTTATTTTTTTGGTGCTTATTTTTTGGTGCTTATTTTTTGGTGCTTATTTTTTGGTGCTTATTTTTTGGTGCTTATTTTTTGGTGCTTATTTTTTGGTGCTTATTTTTTTGGTGCTTATTTTTTGGTGCTTATTTTTTGGTGCTTATTTTTTGGTGCTTATTTTTTGGTGCTTATTTTTTGGTGCTTATTTTTTGGTGCTTATTTTTTGGTGCTTATTTTTTTGGTGCTTATTTTTTTGGTGCTTATTTTTTTGGTGCTTATTTTTTGGTGCTTATTTTTTTGGTGCTTATTTCGGTGCTTATTTTTTTGGTGCTTATTTTTTGGTGCTTATTTTTTGGTGCTTATTTTTTGGTGCTTATTTTTTGGTGCTTATTTTTTGGTGCTTATTTTTTGGTGCTTATTTTTTGGTGCTTATTTTTTGGTGCTTATTTTTTTGGTGCTTATTTTTTGGTGCTTATTTTTTTGGTGCTTATTTTTTTGGTGCTTATTTCGGTGCTTATTTTTTTGGTGCTTATTTTTTGGTGCTTATTTTTTGGTGCTTATTTTTTTGGTGCTTATTTTTTTGGTGCTTATTTTTTGGTGCTTATTTTTTGGTGCTTATTTTTTTGGTGCTTATTTTTTGGTGCTTATTTTTTGGTGCTTATTTTTTTGGTGCTTATTTTTTGGTGCTTATTTTTTGGTGCTTATTTTTTTGGTGCTTATTTCGGTGCTTATTTTTTTGGTGCTTATTTTTTGGTGCTTATTTTTTTGGTGCTTATTTTTTTGGTGCTTATTTCGGTGCTTATTTTTTTGGTGCTTATTTTTTTGGTGCTTATTTTTTTGGTGCTTATTTTTTTGGTGCTTATTTTTTTGGTGCTTATTTTTTGGTGCTTATTTTTTGGTGCTTATTTTTTGGTGCTTATTTTTTTGGTGCTTATTTTTTTGGTGCTTATTTCGGTGCTTATTTTTTGGTGCTTATTTTTTTGGTGCTTATTTCGGTGCTTATTTTTTTGGTGCTTATTTTTTTGGTGCTTATTTTTTGGTGCTTATTTCGGTGCTTATTTTTTTGGTGCTTATTTTTTGGTGCTTATTTTTTTGGTGCTTATTTTTTGGTGCTTATTTTTTTGGTGCTTATTTTTTGGTGCTTATTTTTTGGTGCTTATTTTTTTGGTGCTTATTTTTTGGTGCTTATTTTTTGGTGCTTATTTTTGGTGCTTATTATCGGTGCTTATTTTTTTGGTGCTTATTTTTTGGTGCTTATTTTTTTGGTGCTTATTTTTTGGTGCTTATTTTTTTGGTGCTTATTTTTTTGGTGCTTATTTTTTTGGTGCTTATTTTTGGTGCTTATTTTTTTGGTGCTTATTTTTTGGTGCTTATTTTTTTGGTGCTTATTTTTTGGTGCTTATTTTTTTGGTGCTTATTTTTTTGGTGCTTATTTTTTTGGTGCTTATTTTTTGGTACTTGTTTTTAGGTACTTATTTTTCAGCAAAAGTTCAACTCGCATCCTCATGTAATCCCCTTGTTAGATGCCCATTTTGAGGTACTTATTTCTAGATGCCTATTTGTAGGTACGTATTTTTAGATGCCTATCTTAAGGTACTTATTTTTAGATGCTCATTTTAGCTACTTATTTTCAGTTACTTATTTTTAGGTTCCTATTTTTTTCGTGTATTGGAAGAGCCAATTAGTAACGGCAAATCAATCATATAAGGAAGAGAAGGAGAAGAGCGAGCAAGCGAGAAAAAAAAATGAGAGAATGGTAGACTAATGGTTTGTGAGACCTTTTATACCGCAAAAAGGGGCGGGGCTAGAGGAGCAGATGGAGTCTGGAGGTGATAATCGATGTGAAGGGATTTATACAATAGAGCAAAGAGACGTTAGCGGATTGATCAGATGCATTAAAAATACAGTAAAAATAGGGAACAAAGAGAAGGTTGAGTGATAATACATGTGTTGGATCATAAACAGATTATCTCTTCATGTGAAGAGAATATTTTACAGTTCTTTTGATGAACATGGCCTGTTTGGGGTACTGTAGGGAACAAAGGAATCTGTAATAGAGGCGGTGAGATCAAAAAGAAATTCTGTAGATGTTTCCGCTGAAAGTAGACGGAGTCTTCCTTTATCGATTTTTAGGCAAAAAAAATTGTTAACTTCGTAGATACTGAAATCGGGAAGATTATTTGAGTACAAAAGAAAATTTAGCGTTTTTTTTTTCAGTTTTTATATGAAGTGTCGTAAAATGTACTTTTCAACGAATGATTTCTGATTATGAGCCTTTTTTTCTGAAATTTCACCTGCTCCTTTTCTCATTTGTGTGGTACTACTAGAGGTAAATAAATGCTGTTACATGACCACTCGCTCAGTAATTGGTTTTTTTTTCTCATTTCAATCTAACTAAAGTTCCAAATGAGCAATATTTGCTCTGAGCAACTTTTGGACCCTTTAGCCTCTCCCCTTATTCTCTCTATAGTTTGTCATGCAATCACAATTTTCGAATTCCCGCTTCATGTTATCGGTGGTTACTGTATTCTTATCAAGACCCCGAAAAGAATGGAAAAAGTGAAGAGGAGCATGCTGATAATGCATATTTCGATAGTTGCCATGAATTTTATAGAGAGTTTTTTAGTCATTCCATTTGTTATGGTTCCAGCGGTGGCTGGAGTACCTTTAGGATTATTGGATAAACTTGGGGTCCCCAAGGAAATTCAGTTGAACTTGGTGGTTACTGGTCCGGCAGGTAAGTGGTCAACGAACTTATGCAACGCATTCAAATGCGAATAACTTTTTTCAGGCTAATCGGATGAAAATACGGTCAACAGAAAAAATGTGCCTTAATTAAAAAGCTATCGATAGATTGAAGAACCATTAAATTTCGTCAAAAATTAACAGAGGGACGTCGTGTTGCCGAAAAATTGCAAATCATTGGAATTTTTTCGGCAACACGACGTAACTCTGTTAATTTTTGATGAAATTTGACGGTTCTTCAACCAATCGATGGCTTTTTTAATAAGGAACATTTTTCTGTTGACCGTATTTTTACCCAATCCCCATGAAAAAAGTTATTCACATTTGAATAAGTTGCCGGAATTCGTTGCTGCTCAACCACACCCACTTTTCAGTTGCCGGAATCAGTATCCTAGCAGTTTTCGAGAACCGTTACTTTGTCCTGTGCGATAATCCCAAATGGAAAATTATCAGAATCCCTTATATTATTTTCAATTATTTAACGGCGATTTGTTGTTTCATCTACTCTTCTACCCAAATGCAACCACTATTATCTAATAATCAAGTTCTCGAAAAATATTCATGCATTTTTATGAAATCAAGTATCAATTTAAATTCCACGATAGTTTCTACCGCTCCTCCTATAATCTATGGTGGTCCAATGCTGGCCCAAATTTGTTTAAATTTCTCGCAAGGTGTGATAATTCTTATTTTGACGTATCGCTATTTCTACACAAAGGGTCTAAAGCTCTCCCCAAGTACCTATCAAATGCAGAAGAAATTTATGAAAGCATTGTTGATTCAAACCATTTTATTCACTTTTTTCTTAGGTGGACCGGTTAGTTTGATTACTTTGTCAATGTTTGGAGGCAGCTATGATCAAGGTAAGTAGGATGACACTCATTTTTTTCTCGAATGATCGTCCCAAATTCAGTATTTACGGAAATAACAATAATTTTTGCACAAAAATCGTTAAAACTCGAGAAAATCGATTTTCAAAACAACAACTTACATTTTTTCTAACCTATTTCAAAAAATGTAGATTTTTCGCTGATTCGAACGCACCTAATATAGCTGCACAAAACGCGTTAGGAAAATTTTTATAAACAAATTTTCATTTAGTCGCGCTCGTCGCTGCCGACTTACAATCTAAAAAATTGTAAAAACTTTTTGTCAGCAGCGGCGAGCCCGACAGCAGATCGTAAGTCAGCACTGGCGAGCGCGACAGAGTGGAAATTAGTTCATAAAAATTTTTCAATAGCGTTTTGAGCAGCGAAATTAGGTGCTTTCAAATTAGCGAAAAATTTCGCTTTTTTGAGATGGTTAGAAAAAAAAGGTAGTTCGCGATTTGAAAATTGATTTGTTCGATTTTTATCGATTTTTATGAAAAATTTTGTTATTTTCGTAATTACTGGAATTGTGACGATCATTTAAAAACAAAATTTTCGTTGAGGTTTGAACAACTTGGCCATCATGATTCTATCCCTAAATGCTATCGTATCCACAATAGCGATGATTTATTTCCACCCGCCGTATCGGATTTGGATCATTGGAGTTTTCGGAAAATCTATCAAGAACTCTTCAAATACTACTGTAACACCATCACTCGCTGTCAGTGTTGTTTGAATTTTTTTATCATTTTTTAAAATGTAAATTGATTTTCTCGAAAAAAAATTTCAAGATTCACTTGTTATTTATGGCGACAATTATTCGTTTTGCTAATAAAATAAGATTTTGCATTATTAATTCGAGCATTCTCTGAAAAAAAGAGCTACCTGAAAAGATGGGGAACGGAATGAAATTTTTTTAAAAATTGAAAACACCTATTTTTGCGCAGGGTTAGCCCTTTTAGGCCTGATTTTTGGCATGAAAATCTAATTTTTAAGCGTAAAATTTTAATTCTAATCCAATTTTTCGATATTTGAAATGCAAAAAATGCAAAAAACTGCAAATTTAGTCGATGACGTTCGGAAAAATCTGAAAAAATATTCGTTCAAGTACAGTAGTTTAAAGGCGCATGCTTGCTAAGCTATTTAGGGTCTCGCCACGAAAGATTTCAGGCAATGGGCGGAACGTTCTGGAAGTTTTTTTCGACAATTTTCGAGAGTTTTTTGCGTTTTTCGTTCAAATTTTCGCGTTTTTTCGCTTTCTTCTGGCGGAAATTATTGAAAAATAGTGAAGATTTTCAGATTTCCTCGACCAAATGCGATCGGTGGCCGCAAAACGGAATGCGGAGGCGCCCGGTGAGTACTTTGGCCTAAAAACTGCAATTTTCGGCTAGAAGCGGATGTTTTTTATTGTTTTGGATTCGGAAGATCAAATTTTAATGAATTTCTGACCCTGAATTATTGTAAATTGTGACATTTGGTACAAAAAAAACCAAAAAATGATGCAATTTCAGGCCAAATTATTGAGTTTTCTCCATATTTTCAGGCGAGCATGCTGCGGAACGTAACAACAACAGCTGCCAGCAAAGGAATCGGAACGGGCCACCACCACCATCACAGAGACGAGGCAGCAGACGACAACCGACGGCTGAGGGTGCACAGCGTATGTGTATTTTTGCGGCGAATTCCAGAGCTCTTTTTTAAACTTTTCATTGCTTTTTCAAATTCCCTTCGTTTTCAGGTCCTCGAAGGCCGCCGAGGAGCACGTATCTCGAGCCAAATCGTCAACCACCACCATCAAGACAAGCGTCACCAACGCGAACCCCGGCTCTTCAAATGCCCCAACTGATAGACAGAATAGATCGTCTATCCGTCAACAATTCGCATTCAACAACTCGAACCGAGCGTCTGACCGAATACCAACGCTCATTCTCCCATTCACGTAATCGAGGTGTCCGGCAGGCGACAGATTGTTTAAAGGAGACCATGTCTTTTTACAAAATCCCCCCTGCCGCGTCTTCAAGCAATCATCACAGAAGGGGTGACCATCGAAGAATGCCGACGTCTTCTTCATCTGGAAACCGTCAACAGATGACGTCATCACGTCGTAACCCGCTTCAATTGACGAACCGTCCGAATCGACACGTAGTGCCGCCGAACGAGGCTCATATGAGACAGTTGAACGATCAGCTGAGACAATTCTCGTATGGAAACGAGGACATGTATCTAGAGGTGCCGATGCCGGTGAGTAGCGGTGAAACGAAAAAGAACAGACTAACATTGGTGCTCTTCCCAAAACGCGAAACACAAATTTAGCGCTTCTGGCGAATTTTCTGTGTTTTTTTTTGCGTTTAGTGGACAGTTTCAGTTCCGGGACATCTCGCAAACAAAAATGCCCTATTTTTCGCCTAAATTGGCTCAAAAACAATCAAAATGGTCATTGTCATTGTCATTTTGAGATGTTATGAGCGAAAAACAGTGCATTTTTGGCTGCGAGATGTCCCGGTGCCGACATTTCTATTACGAATGTCTCTTTCTAGAATTTTACACATTCCAAATCATAGTCTTCCCCCTTTTCAGTCCCCGGAACTTCCGAAAACTGCTCCACGCGTGCCGCGGAACAAGATGTATGTGTTCACGAAGCGAACGGTGTTTGATGAGAAGGGACGTCAGCTGGAGACGAAGACGATCAACCAAATTGTGGACGTGGAATCGAGCCACGTGGTGATCATCGACGATTACGACGATTTGGAACTCTGAAGACGTTGTCGTCAAGCAATTATAAATTGCTCCGTTTTTTTTGTCTAATTACCCTCGTCTCTCGCCCCACCTTTTTTTTGCACATATATTCCCGCTGTTACAAAAAATTAGGAAAAGTAGGCGGGGCATCTGCAAATCTATAGCATTTATTTATATCATTTCATTATCCGTTTATGTCAGATCTCTTTATGCATATGTTCCCGCTGTTATTCTCGTTCTCGAGACTTCTGAAATTTCAAGTGCTCTTTCTGACTCCACCCTTTTATCATTTACTTGTGTTTCTTTCAATTTGTTGTAATAAGCCGCGGCCCTTCTCTAATCAATATGTCAATAACGTGCCGTACTGATTGCGGCACTATGTTCTTTTCTTTACTTGTTTAGAATAATGAACTCAGTAGGAAATCTCCAGTTTCTTGACTTTTTAACAATTGAGGTGAGACGTAATTTTTTGAGCTCAGGATTCATTCAGCAAGAAGATCAAAATGATCAACTCTCACTATTCTTTTTTGATTACCGGCAATGATGATCTAGTGATAGATACTGTTTGCTTCTTTCGCTTCAATGTTCGATACAACAAGTATCCTTCTAGAGCATAACCACTCGATTTGGTGAACGTCATTAGCACACCGAAATCGGTAAAAACTTCGGGAAACAAGAGAAACACGAAAATCGGAATGATATCGAAGATGAAAATCACGGACGCGTCGATGAGAGCGAGTTGATTGGCCTGGAAGTTTTTCGATTGACAAATGCGCTCTATTGAGAATCTCTCAATAGAGCGCGATTGTGACATGCCCTTTCTAGATCCTTGCTTTTTGTGGGAGATTTGCAGGTATTCCAGATGAAAAGTTTCACAGCAACGGTGAGGGATAGAAGGTAAATGACGATGTGGATGAGCTGAGAAAATGGGTTTTGAAAAAAATCAGACATTTCGAAAGTGAAAAAAGTCACACTTTCGAAATGTCCTACTCACCACCTCATAACTCATTGCATACTGTAGAAAGCACTCATTGACAATGCATCCGAAACTTAGACACCCCGGGGGAAATTTCAAATCATAATTACAGTATCCCCATAGTACGGTATTATCCACAAATGGATAACATAACACTGCCAAAATCACAAATCGATTCGAAATCCGAGGACGATAAACTCGATATGTAATCGGAAAAAATACGGCGAATAAACGGTCGACAGTGATAATAAGGACGAGAAATGCTCGAGAGCTGACGACGTTCACACCGGACCACATGATGGAAAATGAGAAGAATTGGAATGAGGAGGTGATGGGGAACAAGTTGAAAATACGACAGAATGCAATGTATTGGATGAGGAGCAGGCTTGTTCGGAAAAACGAGTTCTCGATTTTTTTTCCGAATTTTTTTTTCGGAAAAACGAGTTCTCGAAATTTTTCCGAATTTTTTTTTTCGGAAAAACGAGTTCTCGAAATTTTTTTCGAATTTTTTTTTCGGAAAAACGGAAAAAATCGGAAAAAGTTTCAAAATAGTCTAAAATTGGCTTTTAAGCAGAATTTTTGCTATTATATTGAATATTTCAATATTTTAGCCACTTATTTGCTAAAAAACATTCAGTAACAAGATATGAATCAAAGAACACAATAAGTTCGAAATATTTTGTTCAGTTTTTCAATTATTTTCTTTGAATTTTTCGGATTTTTCTTTCCGATTTTCCGAAAAGTTGGGTCGGAAATTTTTCCGTCGGAAAAAAATTTCCGAAAAAATATTTGGAGAATTTTCCGACGGAAAAATTTTCCAAAAATAAAAATCGGAAAATTCGCCGTCGGAAAAATTTTCCGAAAAAAGTCGGAAAATCGGAAAAATCGGATATCCGATTTTCCGACTCCGAACAAGCCTGATGAGGAGCACTGAAAAAATGGTGGAAGGTTTTTGGGGAGGACGTTTCGTAACCAGCCATTTGGCAACCGGATATTTCGCAACTTTGATACTTTACAGCCGTATTAAAGTATTTTGTTCCGTACGTTTTATAACCAGCCATTTGGCAACCGGTTGTTTCGCAACTTTGACAATTTACAACTAGAGTTTTTTGAAAACAATAATTTTGCCACTTTCGCAACTCATGTCAAGTACGACACTATGCAACTACAACTTTTCAGAACAAATAGTTTTAAAACGAGACGTTTCGCAACCAGTCACTTCGAAACCTGTCTTTTTTAAGCTTGTTATTTGGAAACTGCAAGAAAAGTCATTTCAAAATCATGGCAATTGGCAGTCTATCGTTTTGCAACCAGCAATTTCGAAACCAGAAGTTTCGCAACCAGATATTTCGTTACTGTTACTTTGCGCAACCAGTCATTTTACAACCGGACGTTTGGCAACCAGGACGCTTCGCAACAGCAACTTTCCGAAACCAGTCAATTCGAAACCATAAGACTTTGAAAACAGCCGTTTTGCAACCATGACACTTCGCAACCAGAATTTTTATAACTATAATTTTCATAACTGGTCGTTCCGCAACCAGACATTTCGTAACTACCCCATTTCGCAACCAGTTATATCGTAGACAATCATTTTGAAACTGCAAGACTTTGAAAAAAAACCATTTCGCAACCATGATACTTTGCAACCCGACATTTCGCAACCAGACGTTTCGCAACCGTGAAGCTTCGCAACCAGGCTTTTACAACTATCTTTTTACTAACTGGACGTTTCGCAACCCAACATTTCGCAACCGGACGTTTAGTAACCAGACATTTCGGAACTAGTGACAGGTTCGCAACTGGTCATTTCACAACCGGACGTTTCGCAACTGCTACTGTTCGTAACAAGACATTTCGCAACCAACGATTTTTAAACTAGTCATTTCGCAACCAAGACACTTCACAATAAGGTTTTTTACAGCTAAATTTTTCATAACTGGACGTTTCGCAAGAACGCCACTTTGCAACCAGACACTTCGCAACAGGACGTTTTGCAATCAGACATTTTGTAACTTTGACACTTCGCAACCAGACATTTCGCAACCAGTACACATTTCGCTACCCCTAATCTCAAACCAGCGTAGCTTTTTGCTCGAAATTTTGAAACCGCCCACTTCGTAAACCATACCATTTCGAATCTAGTCAGTTTGCAACCGATTTTTTTCACAAAGTTGCGAAATGACTGGTTTCAAAATATGAAATTTCTAAACTTACTATTCAACCCCACCACCCCATCGATTGCGAATCTGAAGTAGAAAAGAGTCAGAGTTGAGGACTTTTCCATTTTTTTCGATCTGAAAAATTTCAGAATGAACATCAACTTTCAAATCCCATAAATATAGCTTACACAAATATAAAATACAGTAACCCGAAATCCAAAATCATATCACAAGTTGAGAATAGGGAAGTGAAAACTGGCGCCAAAACATACCAAGGAATCATTGCAAATTTATTATTTTTTTTTCAGTTGGCTTTTTATACAGGAATTTGAGATGCAAGTGGATACAAAAATTTTGGAAGTTTTTTTTTTTTGGTTTTTTTGGTTTCGTTTTTGAATAAGAATAATTTGTCTTGTTTTTTCATGACTTCTACATAGGTGGAGACATCAGATGAGGAACTAAAATATTGAGAGCTAAATACATATGTGATGTTTGGAGGCAACGTTCTGCAACCAAAAGAAAACTTTTTTTTCAAAAAAACAGAGCTTTGGATATTTTCATTTGAAACTATAATAAAACTGACATTTTTCAAACCAGGCATTTCGCAAATAACGTAGATTTTAAAATCGAGATTCGAAACTGGGACGTTCTGTTAAACCGGTCATTTCGAAACGGAAAGCTTCATAAAACAACTCCGTGACATTTTGCAAGTGTGACGTTTCGGAAGTACGACGTTTCGAAAGTGCGACGTTTCGCAAGTTTTCAAATTTGCTTCGACCACAATTCAAATACCAAAAAACCAACTGTCAGTAAACTATGTTCCCCTTCGCTAATATTTCTTAAAACAAAAATCACTAATAATTCGAACTAATTCTCTCATCAACAAAACACTCTAGAGGCAGAAACTCCGAAACACACTCATTATCTCTGCGTCTCTTCGTCTCATCCACTCTCTCACTTCCTTCTCTTATCGTCGCGAATTAAAAAAGACTGTTGTCTGTTGGACAGAAAGAGAGACACAAACCATGAAATACACTTTCCTCTATATAAAACACAAACATCCTTTTCGATTCTCTCATTTTGAGACGAAATGTTTGTGGTCTTGTTTTTGACGGTGTTCGTTCTGTATTTGGGCTATGAATTGTACTGGAAACGAAGGAATCTTCCACCTGGGCCATGTCCATTGCCAGTTTTTGGAAATTTGTTATCTATTAATAACCCTCCTCCGGGATATGAAGCATTTGATGGATGGACAAAAAAGTATGGAGATGTGTACACTTTTTGGATCGGTGAGTTGGTTTTGGGGATTTTTTTTGATTCTTGGATTCTTGGATTCTTGGATTCTTGGATTCTTGGATTCTTGGATTCTTGAGTTCTTGGATTCTTGGATTCTTGAATTCTTGGATTCTTGAGTTCTTGGATTCTTGGATTCTTGAATTCTTGGATTCTAGGATTCTTGGATTCTTGGATTCTTGAATTCTTGGATTCTTGGATTCTTGGATTCTTGGATTCTTGAATTCTTGGATTCTCTAACATCCCACTTTCTCGTTTTCCAGGCAGTCGCCCACACCTCATGATCAGCACTTACGAAAAAGTCAAAGAAACTTTCATCCGTGACGCAGACACCTACACCAACAAAGTTCACCTCCCAGCCCTCGACCTCTTCCGTGGTGGTGAGCATGGAGTTATTGACTCGAATGGAGCCACATGGAGGGATCATCGAAGATTCGCGCTGACGAGTTTGAGGGATTTCGGATTGGGTAAGAATCTGATGCAAGAGAAGATTCTTCTGGAAGTTGAAGATTTGTTCAAGAAATTTGATGCTAGTGAGGGAACGGAGGTTGAGATTCCGCCAGTGTTTGATAATGCAATTGCAAGTGTTATTAATCAATTGTTGTTTGGATATCGGTTTGATGAGGTTGGTTGCGAAATGTCTAGTTTCCAACTTTTGATACAAAACGAACAATGAAGTACAGTAACTCGGTTCATTTTGATTCGATTTTTATGAAATTTATAATTTTGTGTAGAAGAGCTAAAGAGCTTCAGATTGAATATGAAAATGACAAAATTTGTGAAACATTGAGCCACAAAAAGCCTAGTAACGCAAACAGTAATTTTTCTCTATGTCTATTGGGATGCAACACAAACTTCAAAGTACTGTAACTTGGTTAATTTTGATCCAATTTTTGCCACACTATATTTATGTGTAGAGAATTTTATACATTCCCATTTCCAGACCAAACAAGACGAGTTCCTTGCACTAAAACGGATCATCGATGCTCCTCCAGAGCTCTTCGGAAAACTCCATATGTTCCTTGCCATGAATATTCCAATTTTGGCAAAAATCCTTCCCGAATCTCTCTACGAGGCTCCATTCAAAGATTTCCGTGATACTGCATTTGGTTTCTTCCAAGTACAAATCGAGAAGCATCGGAAACAAATCGATTTCGAAGATCTAGACTCGGAAAGTTCGGATTATGTTGAGACGTATTTGAGGGAGCAGATGAAGAGGAAAAATGAAGGAGATACAGAGACATTCAGGTTAGATTTAGAGGCGCATACAGTAATCGGAGAGACATACGTATTGGCCGAAATAAATAGGCCAACTTTGAGGGTCTGAAAAAAAGGTTTCCAGATATTCAATTTTTCTGAAATTTTGTGAAAGTATAAAGCAACGCAAGAACTTTATTTTTGTAGTTGACAACTTTTTCCTAGAACCATAATCCAGATAGTTCGGTCGCGTGGAAGCCAATAGGCTCTGAAATTATCGAGACGAAATTCGAGTTGGCGTCAGTCAACTTGGCCTAAATAACTGGATTGCGATCATATGAAAAAGTTGTCAACTATAAAAATAGGGTTTTTGAGTTGCTCTATACACCCGCGAAATTTCAGAAAAATCGGATAACTGGAAACCAATTTTTCAGGCCTTCAAAGTTTGCCTATTTTCTGCGTATCTGATTGTCCACTTCCCCAGTTTTCAGCGATATTCAACTCGCCAATATGTGTATGGATCTCTGGTTCGCTGGACTTGGTACCACTACAAATACCACCACCTGGGCATTGAGTTACATTCTTCATTATCCGGAAGTTCAGAAGAAAATTCATGAAGAATTGGATAGAGTTGTGGCCAGTGACCGAATGATCACCACTGCGGACAAGAATGATCTACCGTATATGAATGCGTTTATTAATGTGAGTAATATGGAATGTCGTAAGATCTGACGCATAGTACGCAAACACCAAAACTGACGCGCTTATGCTGTTCCGCCCATCTCCAAGTTGAAAGATTCAAATCTTCACTATTTCCAGGAAACCCAACGTTCCGTCAACCTGGTACCCCTCAATCTTCAACACGAGACCACCCGAGATACCGTAATCAATGGCTACCGTATCCCCAAAGGAACGGGTGTCGTTGCTCAAATCAGCACTATCATGAATGACGAGACCACTTTCCCAGACCACCTTACTTTCAACCCAAATCGATTCCTTGATGAGAATGGAAAGTTGAAAAAAGTCGAAGAGCTTTGCCCATTTTCCGTCGGGAAACGAATGTGCCTTGGCGAAGGATTGGCGCGGATGGAGTTGTTCCTTTTTATTTCCAACTTTTTGAATCGATATGAGGTGAGAAAAAAAGTTATCCAAAAAAATTGTTTTTCAAAAAAAAATTATCCAAAAAAATCACTTTTCAAAAAAAATATCCAAAAAAAAATTTTTCTGACATTTTTTTTCAGTTGAGCCCATCGAAGGAAGGCCCACCATCGTTGGCCAAGAAGTGCGCAACTATGGTCGAGCCTAGATTATTCTCTGGAATTTTGAAGAAGAGAAGATAAATTAATATGGATTTTAAAATCTGTATATATTTTCTGTATATTTCTAGTTTCTTGAAAAATCACAATAAATTATCATGTTCTATGGGCTCAGCGACAAGTGTGACGTTTCGAAAGTTCTCGATACACTTCCCCGATCCATACTTGGAAGGCCTTCTCGTGATCACAAAATTCTAAAAATTCGTCTTTTTCGTCTTGATTTCTTTTTTCAACTTACAATTTGTAAACAAGAGACGGAGACACAATATTACACAACGTTGGGCAATTTTCCATTTCCGGTTGTTTTTTCTCCAACCAATATTTTTTGTCTATACTTTGCTCTCCGCCTTACGCGATCTCCAAAACGAAGTGTTGTTTCATTCTTCTTCAATGTCCGATAAACTAGCCAAGCTTCAATGGCACATCCCAAACTTTTCGAAACTGCACCATGAGGTTCGATGTTCTGAAGGCGAAAAAGGAAAAAGAGAAAAACGTTCGGTGCCTCATGCTGGAATCGAACCAGCGACCTTCTGTTTACTAGACAGACGCTCTGCCACTGAGCCAATGAGGCGGCGAGAAGGCATGCAGCGCATGGCGTATATAAAACCGGGAAAGAGGGAGCGGGCAACCTACTTGAAAGGAAAAAAGGGGAGATTTCGCTAGCTGATTGGCAACAATACTCGGAAGGAAATCAAAGATAGTATTGTTTCCAGCGTCTATTAGAGCGAGACGGTTTAGCTATAAGAAAATAAATGTTAACTATAGCTAATGTATTACAAATGAGGTACCCGACTCAGCCCCCAGTCCTCTTGAGTGCTTGTACTTTTCAGAATGAAAAGTTTAAGACATAACAAAGCGGAGAACACAAAAACCAGTGCGAAAACTGTCTGAAATAGAATCTAATTGGTTACGGTAAAGAGTAAGTAATCATACCAACTTATGATCACTCCAATACTTGAAGAAGCAAGAGTTAATGGCGCATCCAAACGCTGGGCAACCCGTTGGAATCTCAAAATTATAGCTACAGTAACCAAAGAGTACTGTAGGTTCTAGAAGTCCGAAAATAATGGATAATGACATGACGATTATGGGGGAGAAATAGGGGTGGTTTTGACTATAAAATACTGGAATCCAGACGGCCATCATTCTTTCCGCAGAAATCGTTAGGATCTCACAGCGCCAATAATACTCGATGGAAGTCCAAAAAAGATAATAAAATTTCGAAAATCCTGTAATCCCTCGGGAAACAAGGAATAAACCATGACAAAAGTCAGATAAATTGATTGAATAACACCGAAAATCACATCCAAAGCAAATCGGTTGTAGAATAGAACCATTCCATCTTTTTTTCTGAAATTAATTTTTGAACTCAAGATCTGAAGGTTTAAGAGACATTCCACGAATAAAGTGAGCATCAGTGTCCACAAACTTTTCAAGTTGATCGTATCTTGCTGGTATTGAATATGTGTGAGACCACAAAGATTATTAGCAAAAATCATATGACCCCCTTAGGCTCCGCCCCCTAGCTGTTCCAGAAAAATCGAAAACAGGTGAAAAATAAAAAAATGTTCCTGTAAGAGATAATGATGGAATCTAACTGTCAATCGATAGAACTCCCCATTTTGAGTATTTCTTGTGTTGAAACCAATTTTCTAACTTCCCTCCTTCAAGGAGAAAAAATCCCGTTTTTCGAAATTTTTTACAAATTTTCCAAAAATTTTCAAACTTTCGGTCCTACTGAAAAAGTTTTTCATGTCGTCACGCGAGATCTCATTTGTTTATGGTACTACAGACTAAGAGGAACAAAACATCAAAAAATCTCCTAAGGTTTCTGGGGACCTTAAAGCCGATCTAGGCCCAAATGTGTAGCCGACCCTTGAAAATCAACGTACCCCTATAAATGGCAAAAAAAGTCAAATTGTTAAAATTTGAAGATACTTCGTTTCTGAGTAGAACTGACTAACACTAGCATTTTCACAAAATATCAGCTACTTTAAAACCAATTTATTCAATTTTTGAGACTTCCAAAATTTCACCTCAAAATTTTTGGGTAAGGTATTGGGATAGCTCTAAGTCTGCTATTTTTTGCTCGTTTTGTCTGAAATTTTCAGGATTAATGTTCAAAGTTATAAACTTTAATTTATTATTTGATTTTCAGAATTAGAACAAAAATTGTATTTTCCGCAGAAAGTCCAATTCCCCATAACACAGCGGAATGGAAAAAATCGATTTTTTTTGAGCACAGTTGAATTTTTGCTGTGATTAGGAGGTTCTAATATCATTAAATCATTTCTGAAAATTTCAGACAAAACGAGCGAAAAATAGCAGACTTAGAGCTATCCCAATACCTTACCCAAACATTTTGAGGTGAAATTTTCGATGTCTCAAAAATTGAATAAATTGGTTTTAAAGTAGCTGATATTTTGTGAAAATGCTAGTGTTAGTCAGTTCTACTCAGAAACGAAGTATCTTCAAATTTTAACAATTTGACTTTTTTTGCCATTTATAGGGGTACGTTGATTTTCAAGGGTCGGCTACACATTTGGGCCTAGATCGGCTTTAAGGTCCCCAGAAACCTTAGGAGATTTTTTGATATTTTGTTCCTCTTAGACCGTAGTACCATAAACAAATGAGATCTCGCGTGACGACATGAAAAAATTTTTCAGTAGGACCGAAAGTTTGAAAATTTTTGGAAAATTTGTACAAAAATTCGAAAAACGGGATTTTTTCTCCTTGAAGGAGGGAAGTTAGAAAATTGGTTTCAACACAAGAAATACTCAAAATGGGGAGTTCTATCGATTGACAGTTAGATTCCATCATTATCTCTTACAGGAACATTTTTTTTATTTTTCACCTGTTTTCGATTTTTCTGGAACAGCTAGGGGGCGGAGCCTAAGGGGGTCATATGATTTTTGCTAATAATCTTTGTGGTCTCACACATATTCAATACCAGCAAGATACGATCAACTTGAAAAGTTTGTGGACATTTGTACAGGCCAATGCTCAACTCTCTCACAGAATCTCTCTTAACAAACTTTCTAAACTTTTTCGAGAGATAAAAATTCACTACGGAAGTCAAAATCGCTGATAACACGCCTAGGGTGGAGATGATGACAGCGGAAGCGTACATGAATGAATTTCATCTAAAATTTGGAGACGTGAAAAACGATGAAAAAGTTTTATGCATGATGAAGTTTGTCAAACTAGATACTTCTTCATTATCTGCGAAAGCTTTAGTTTTGAAATTTCTGATTACTTTTTTTCTTGAAGTTTTAGATTCTTGAAGCTTTGGATTCAATGGAACCGAAGACTTTATCCATCGAAAATTTGAGAATTTGAAATCTAGCAAAAAAAATTGTGTAAAAAGAAATCCAGAAACCTTGAAAGCAATTGAAAAAAATTACTTAACTTTTTTTTTATTCAAATAATCTTCCCAATTCCACTATTTACAAAAATAACAAAAATTTTGCATAAAAATCGATAAAACTCGAAAAAATCGATTTTCAAATCGCGAACATACATTTTTCCTAACCTATTTCAAAAAATGTAGAATTTTTCGCTGATTCGAATGCACCTAATATCGCTGCTCAAATACAAGTAAAACACATTTTATAAGCGTTTGAAGTTTCTAGAGAGACGCAGAGAAAGCAGAAACTCTCGCTGTCGTAGAGACGCAGAGAAACGTGAGAGTGTCTGCGTCTCTCACTGAAACTTTAAACGCTCATACCTCGCTTCAAAGTGGTTTGACTCGGTTTTGCGGCAATTTCTTCAGCGTTTTGAGCCGCGTGTTTGAATTAGAAAAAATTCTGAGTTTTTTGACATAGTTAAAAAATTTTAATTGTATTTCTTGTATGCACATCTGAAGGTTTCCAACCAAAAAATCAGTGATTTGTTCATGATAGGTTTCGACAATAAAACTCCTTATAAGGACTACTATGGTACCACTAATTAGTGAAAAGGTGATGAAAAAATGAAAGCAAAAGTCATGGGAAAAAATGAAAAAAAAGAAAACGAGAAATCAAAAAAATTGAAACCTGGTGAGGGCTCTACGACAACGACAGGATCGAAAAACCAAAACATTTTCAACAAATCTGTGGTTCGGTGTTTACTGGGAACAAAAAAAACTAGGAACATAAAAATTGTCAGAAACTTCTCAAGAAACTCGAACATCTGTGATCTTCCGTCTCCTCATGACCACCTCCGTACTATTCTCTATAATATTGACTTGTTCTCTTTTCGACATAGTACGGTAGACCAGAAACGCCTCGATAGCACAACCCAATAGTTTCGTTGCTGTTCCATACGGTCCAATGTTCTGAAATTTTGATGTTTTGGGGAAAAAGAAATCGGCTCAAGATTTACCTGAAAACTAAAAAATGGGTTCTTTGAAAATTGGTTAGCCAAAAAACTTGGCGAAAAATCAAATATACAAACCGTGGCCGCATCAATAAGCGCTAGACGGTTGATCTGGAAAATTCAAGTCATTAAATTGAAATTTTCGGTCCCTCACTCTTGTCACAACTATTGTCCCCTGCACTCCCAAATTGTCAAAAATAAATAATTTTATACATAAGAGGATAGCGAAGATAAAAGTTAGAGCAAATATTATCTTAAAAAAGAATCCATTTCTGTATGCGCCTTTAAAGTCTATAACAGAATTACCGTCTTATGAGTCGTCCAGTAGTTGAAAAAGCAAGTGTTGATAGCGCATCCAAACGCTATACAATTTTGAGGAATATTTAATTGAAAATCACAGAATCCATAGAGAACTAAATCTTCAGCAAGTCCATATAAAATTGCAATTGTCAGAATCAGAATATTCGGAAGAAAATGACGATAGTTGTGGTAGAAGATCGGAGCGTAGCTGGCCTGGAAAAAATGGGAAACGTTTTTAAATGTCGATTTACGAGGCTCCGCCCACACGTAAGCAACGTATTGCAACTATACCGTACTTGTGGGCGGAGCTTCACAATGAGTATAACTTTTGTATATTTTGATATTGAAGTTTATCAAGTTAGTAAAGCAGCTCTATGGGTAATAATCGTAAGTCAAACTAGAGCTAAGAAATTTTTGTAAATATCAGTATCACCTGCTAATAATTTGTAGTCAGGTGATATGAACAAAAATAGGCTAATTTTGTATTATTTTCTGATATAAAACACGGATTTGACTCATGTTAGGAATCGATGAATCACGCAATTCAAAAAATTCAAAAAATCCAAACTACCGTAATCTAGCTCAAAGTACGATAATCTAGGTAAGAATACAGTAATCTAGGTAAAAGTGCAGCAATCTAGGTCAAAGTACAGTAATCTCGGTCAAAGTACAGTAATCTAGGTCAAAGTACAGTACCTAGGTCAAAGTACAGTAATCTAGGTCAAAGTACAGTAATCTAGGCCAAAGTACAGTAATCTAGGTCAAAGTACAGTAATCTAGGTCAAAGTACAGTAATCTAGGTCAAAGTACTGTAATCTAGGTCAAAGTACTGTAATCTAGGTCAAAGTACGGTAATCTAGGTAATAATACAGTAATCTTGGTAATAATACAGTAATCTAGGTCAAAGTACAGTAATCTAGGTCAAAGTACGGTAATCTAGGTAAAAGCACAGTAATCTAGGTAAAAGCACCGTAATCTAGGTCAAATTCAGTAATCTAGGTCAAAGTACAGCAATCTAGGTCAAAGTACAGTAATCTAGGTTAGAGTACAGTAATCTAGGTCAAAGTACAGTAATCTAGGTCAAAGTACAGTAATCTAGGTTAGAGTACAGTAATCTAGGTCAAAGTACAGTAATCTAGATCAGAGTACAGTAATCTAGGTCAACGTACAGTAATCTAGGTCAGAGTACAGTAATCTAGGTCAAAGTACGGTAATCTAGGTAAAAGCACAGTAATCTAGGTAAAAGCACCGTAATCTAGGTCAAATTCAGTAATCTAGGTCAAAGTACAGCAATCTAGGTCAAAGTACAGTAATCTAGGTTAGAGTACAGTAATCTAGGTCAAAGTACAGTAATCTAGATCAGAGTACAGTAATCTAGGTCAACGTACAGGAATCTAGTTCAAAGTACAGTAATCCATTCCAAGAATCCAAAAACTCACCACCATCCGGTCAATAGAAATAGACAAAGTCACAATGGACCTAATTGCTCCAATATTTGATGCTGGAAGTGACAAATAGAAAATGAGATTTTGATACTGTAACAGTTGTTCAACAAAGAAAGAATCCAGAATCACAAATCCAAGGTACACAATATTCTGAATTCCCAAGGCGACATCTAAACTGAATCTATAGAAGAATAGAACCATATCTGTCTTTTTTCTGAAAAAAAGTGGTTTGAATTTCGCGGGTTGAAAGTTAGATCTGCATGTACTATCTTACTTTCTGAAAGTTATCAATAAATAAATATTCATAATAGAGGTGAAATTAGCGGAGAAGAATCCAATGAGAGCAATGATAAGAGCGATGAGATTCATCGCAGTTTTTCAAAAAAAAAAATCCAGAATTCTCAATTAATACGAAAAAAATCGGAAATACATATGCTGTTTACTCATGAAAACAAAAAACTTGGAAACAGGTGGAAATTCAAATTAAAACTGAAAAATTGTGACCAGAAATAATGTAACAGAATAAATCAACAAGTCAGAAATGTCAAATCTTATTCAGTGAAAATTTTTTTTGTACGAAATTTTCCGATGTTGGGATCCGCGGTTATCGTGGTCGACGACCGTATTCGACCTCAGTGGTCGACCACGGTGGTCGACCGCGTCCCAACCTCAAGAAACCCTAACTTCAGTCGCCGTCCGTTTCAGCACTCTCCCCATCGATTTACTATTCTCTACCGTACTCGGCGGCTCTTTATTTTTCGTCATTGTTCGAAACACTAAACATGCTTCAATCGCACATCCTAATAGCTTCGCAGCTGCTCCATACGGCCCGATGTTCTGGAAAAATTGGCATTTTTAGGTCAAAGTACCGTAATCTGGGCCAAAGTACAGTAATCTAGGTAAAAGTACAGTAATCGAGGACAGACTACAGTAATCTAGGTCAAAGTACAGTAATCCAGATCAAAAAACAGTAATCTAGGTCAAGTTACAGTAATCCAGGGAAAAGTACAGTAATCTAGGTCAAGTTACAGTGATCCAGGGAAAAGTACAGTAATCTTACCTGAAAACTGAAAAACTGTGTACTGGAAAATTGATTGGCTATAAAACTTGGAAGAAAATCGAATATGCACACTATTCCAGCATCGAGGAGAGCTAGTCGGTTTACCTAAATTTTTTTAGAAATTATGTAGAAATTTTGGATTTCAAATAAAACTAACCCGAGAAAGTTCGATTCCGCCGGTTTTTCCAAATTTGTTGATGATAAATAGTTTGATACATAAAAGGAGAGAAAATATGAAAGTTAGAGCGAAGATGGTCTGAAAATGAAGAAAAAATTAATTTAATGATCTCAAAATCCCACCGATTTATGAGTGGTCCAGTAGTACAAGAAGCACGAGTTGATAGCACACCCGAGTGCTGCACAATTTTTTGGGATATGAAGTTCAAAGTGGCATAATCCATAGAGAACGACGTCTTCAGAGAGCCCGAATAGAATCGCGATTATAAGGATCACAAGTGTTGGACAGTGTTGGCGGTAGTTGTGGAAGAAGATCGGTGCGTAGGCTGCCTGAATAAAAGTACAGTAATCTAGGTCGAAGTATTGTACTCTAGGTCAAAGTACAGTAATCTAGATCATAGTACAGTAATCTAGGTCAAAGTACAGTAATCCAGGTCATTCTACAGTAATCTAGGTGAAAGTACAGTAATCTAGGTGAAAGTACAGTAATCTAGGTGAAAGTACAGTAATCTACCGTAAATACTGTATTAGAACGCCATGGCGTTCTATTTTTCAAAGTAGGGCTGAAGGTGGCGTTTTATTACAGGTGGCGTTCTACTACAGGGTGGCGTTGTATTTTTCAGAGTGATTTTGTGACTGAGCGAAATTTTTTACCAACAACAAATTTTATTTCCAACAACAAAACCAACAATATAAAAAATATGAAAAACTCAATTAATTCGGTAAATTCATTGAAAAACGTCGATGAAATTGGTTGGAAACAATAATTTGAAGGCTTGTACCGAATTAAGATAAACAGCGCTCTCGCGGTATCGGCGGAGCGTCGCTGGGCAGGGTGGCGTTCTATTAGAGGGTGGCGTTCTAATAGAGGGTGGCGTTCTATTTTTCGCTTCAGCGCTGGAGGTGGCGTTCTATTACAGGGGGCGTTCTAATACAGGTGGCGTTATAATACAGTATTTACGGTAGGTCAAAGTACAGTAATCTAGGTCAAAGTACAGTAAACTAGGTTAAAGTTCAGTAATCTAGGGCAAAGTACAGTAATCCAGGTTAAAGTACAGTAAACTAGGTAAAACTACAGTAATCTAGGTCAAAGCACAGCAATATAGGTCAAAATACACTAATCTAGGTCAAAGCAAAGTAATCTAGGGCACAGTACAGTAATCTAGGTCAAAGTACAGTAATCTAGGTCAAATTAGGTGATTCTGGTCACTCACCACCATTCTCTCTATCGCCACTGACAACGTGACAATTGACCGGCAAGCTCCAACATTTGAGGCAGGCAGGGACAAGTAGAATACGAAGTTTTGATACGGAGAAAGTTGATCAGTAAAGGAGGAGGTAGAAAACAACGAAGAGAAGAAACGCGGCCACTAGAAATCCGAGAATTACATCCAAAGTGAATCGGAAGTAGAATAGAGTCATGTCGGTCTTTTTTCTGGAAAAAACTTGGGCTTAAAGTTGTGAGCGCGTCAGTTGTAGTGTCTGCGTACCATGCATCAAACATTACGACAGTTCATATTTTAAGCCTGTTTTCGATCGGAAAATCTACCAAAAATATGACAGTTGGTATATCAGAATCCATTTACACTATCTACAGCTTCAGTTTACCGAAGTTTCAGAAAAATTACAATTTTTGGTCTTTTTTGGCAATACTTTTGCCCCATTTTCATTTTTTACGAGAAGTACACGGAGATTTGAAAAACTGCCCCAAAATCAAAAGAGAAAAACTTACTTCATATAATTTTTGAGCAAGAAAATATTCATGACGCATGTAAAAAGTGACGACAAGAATCCCACCAGGGATATTGTCACCCGCCGACGTGTTCATTCTAATTGGCTCATCTTCTTGTTGCATTTCTGGAATTTAGGATTTTTTTTTTGATTGGATTATGGTTATTTGGGATTTCGAAGTTAGGAATTTCAGACATTCTCAAAAGATTCAAAACTAAGGATCACAGATCCCGAAATCTCAGAAATTAAAATTTTGATACTGGAAAGCCTAAAAAGAAAAATTCGTTTCCAGAATCCCAGAAGTCGTCAGATTCTTTTTGATTGGAAAAAAAGGAAAAAAACTCAAAAACAATCCAAAAAAGGTTCAACAGGTACTAAGGAAGATAACCAGAAACAATGGAAAAAGCGAAATTGATTTTGATTTTTTTTTCTAGAAGGACGATTTTCGAAAGTGGTCCGCTGAAATATTTTTAATTTATTCAGTCTTTTAAACCAAAGTTTCATAGCAAAAAACGTATTGGAGGCTTTCGAAAATATCATGATTTTCAGGTTTAAAATAAGAAAAAATGTAGTTTTTTTGAAACTGATGTTACTCATTAGGGATGTTAAAACCACGTACATTGAAGTAAAAAAAACCAGTCAAAAGAATTTTTCTGGGTGATTAGTGGGATCAGAAGAAAATTTTTTGTGGTATCACAAATTTGAATACAAATCCAACTGATGTTACTTTTTTTTCTGGTTCAGCGAGCTTTTTTAGGGTTTTCGGGAGAACTTTTGAACTTTTGAGCTTTTGAAGCTTTGAAAACTGAAATTCAAGGACTTTGAAGTTTTGAAGGTTTTGGGATTTTGAGATTTCGAAATTTTGTAAGGTGCTTTTAAGGTTATGAGATTCTAAAATTCTGAGGTTTTGTACGTTCAAATTTTTGAGATTTCGAGTTCTGAGTTTCTTAATTTTTTTGAGACCTCTGAGAATTTGAATACGTAAGATTTTTGAATTCTAGGATTCTGAAATTTTTCAAAATTCGACTTACATTCATCTCTATCGAATTGCTCATTGTTAAATCGCATGGAATCTTATAGATTATTAGGCTTTCAATTCTTGATTTTCTGAATAAATCTAGGATTTATGATTACTAAATAAATCGACATATATCGAGAACGCAGAAAATAAAATGAAAGTTAATTAAATTTAAGCTAGACGGAAGAAAAAAGAAAGAAAAAGTGTTCTGCATTTTGAACAGGAATTCAATTCCAAATGAGTAATAAAAGCCTAG